>CP106734.1:59319895-61719895 GCA_025506655.1 Gossypium rotundifolium | reverse complement strand
ATGTGAATTCGAAACACCAGCCCCCTGCAAGCAGGGGACAAAAGGAACAATCAAACATGACGTACCTTTCCAACTTATTAATGTCTGAACCTTTCTCAGTTGCACTTGTTTTGCTAGAAAAGTGAGGCTGAACACTAACAAAATCATCAACCATGGGCAAAATAAATGAAGACAACAATGGATCAGGTGCTGAATTAGATGAAGACAATATACAAGAACCCCCAAAGAGAGACTGTAGGTTTCCTTCTCGCAGCTCTTTTCTCAAACGAGATAGCGTTGAATGAGATCCACCTTTACGTGATTTCCTTTTGTGCTGCATGTAACCACTTGATAAGGAAATGAAAGTACAAAATCGAGTCCTTAGAATGACTTAAGGAAGCCCTGCAAACAAAGCTAACAATTCTAAAAGTACACCACCAGTCAAGAGGGAGAGAGGGGCATCTGAGCCATCTAGCATACTGGTTTAAATGCTTTAAAATGGCCCAGAAGTTGTTGAGGAAGAACAAAGATGATAAAGTTTTCTGGTAAGAAAGATAACCAACGATAAAATTCTACAAATGTAGCAAACTCCAATGACAATTTTCAAGGCACATGGAACATGAAAAGAAACAACTTATTGATATAGTTTAAAGAGGAATTTGACTACTCATAAATAACAACTCATAGAAAAGGATATCTTGAATATATTTCCGTGGTGTAGGGTTATATGTGCAACCATATCGACTTCCACTTTCATTGCACAGACCAGGCATACCTGTAAAGAAAACAACGACAGAGTTTAGGTTCAAGAGCGAACTCTTCCTTTGTAGAAGGCTCTCGAGCACCATGGAAAAGAAAATCCACAAAGAGAAAATATAAAGCTCCTTTTCTCCAACCTTACTATAACATATCAACCTACAATTTGTCAAGTTACCAGCATCAATACCAAACTCGTAAGCAAAATTAACACTAGAGCTAACTTTTCATGTTAGTTGAACCAGAGCTCATATTCCAAATTAGATCTGGTAATTCGGAACATGACACAGAAAAATATAACTAAAACAAAAAATACACATGAAAGTTGAAACAACATAGAAAGGTAACGCAAACTATCTAACACAAATTATTAATGTCACAATCTATATATCACCTTAAAACAATATGACTTGGAAAAACTAATCCGAATGCAACAAATACATGAATTGCTAGGTCTAGAACAAAAGTAGTTCATCCGAGAACATCAATATGCTAACTACACAAGACTTGTTTAAGTAGAACAGCAGCTAAAATATTAATCTTGAGGCTAAACCTTAAAATTTGAAACTTGGGTCTATAACAAGGGAACCCCTTCTTAATTCCTTTTAGTGTTTGGATGAGAAATCAAAGCTTAACCCATTTATGCCACTTCGATCAATTACAAAGAGAAGGATCATTGTAAAAGATTTTCAATATACCCATCTTGATTATAACACATAAAAAAATGAAAAAGAAACGAAAATCAAAGCAATACCCCATTTTTAGCCTCCATGGGATGCTCATCATCAATGTGACAGCACAAGCTGAGGATATCGAAATGTTTTGAACAAAAAGGAGAGGGAAATTCCTCTCTTATATCATCTTCTCCATCTATTTCTTCAAACCCCATAAACATATCTGCATTTTGAACCCATTTCTAAGCGTTCAATAATAAATAAATAACTTGCTAAAAATATAGTCAAGTTGCTCCCTTTACTTCCATTTTCCACCACGCATAAAAAGCAGGAAAAGGAATTAACCCCAAAAAAAGTAGAGAAGGAAAGGATGGGATTCAAAGATTACCTGACCGTGATTGAAGAGTAAATTGGTATCTCTTAGAAACTGAAGAAAGGCGTGTACTCCATGAATCAGCGTCCATTTCTAAATCACCCTGGGAGCTGTTTGAGCTCTGACCTTGGATTTGTGAAGTAGATTAAATTAATAAATTTCCAAGAAATTAAAGTTGGGGAGGCCAGCTTCTTGGGTCTTTCTTATTGTTTTGGAGATGAATTTCGTCTAAAAATAAAAAGATTATCTACCAATTCTTCAGTGGATTTTCCTAACAAATTTTTCATAAAAGTTAAACAGAAATCATTCAACAAAATACAGTCAGTGTTATATATAATAAACATAATCTCTAATCTTAAAAAAAAAAATCTATCTTTCGAATAATAATTAATATAGTCTATAACAATATTTTTTATTAGTCAAAATGGTTGTAAAAACCACTTTTATGGGTTTTTTTTATTTTTTAGAAGAAAAATATTCAACTAAAACAAAACTAGTCTAATTTTTGTGGATTACATCAGACATTGTGTGATAAATATCAGTTTCTAATAGAGGTCGCACATAGATTAGAGGTTCATCAAAGATAATCAATTGGTTCAAGCTTCCCGAGATTTTCTTAGGCAAGCAGATAGCGACTCTATTGTCATCTCTCGATAAAAGTCTAAGCTTTTCTTGCCAATCTTTAGCAATCTAACTTCTGCTATATTATTTACACAAGCAAAACCAGAAGGCAAAATTTCCAGTTAGAGAGCATTATTGGTTTCCACTTCCACTTGTCGAAATCCTTGCTCCCAAGCTAGTTTCAACCTTTCAAACAACACCTTAGCTTCTACCTGAAAGATATCAACCAAGCTTGTCACCATGCCAAAACCCACAAGCCATCCCCTATGGGGTCCTCTTATAACTCCTTCAATAGCCGCTCTCGATTAAGACGCCGAATTTGAGCCATCCACATTAATCTTGGTCCAACCGGTATTAGGGAAATGCTAGCGCTTCCTCCAACTAGTAGAAATATCCCAAGTAGGCATCCCAGTTTTGAGGTTCAACTACCTCATCCATGCTTTTGCTGAGGCAATAAGCTCATGGCTATTACCACTAGCGTTGTTAAAAATAAAATCATCCTGATTCTTCCAAATTAACCAGCAAACAATGGAGAAGAAGGTGCTCCATTCACCGCTTTGGATTGTTAATTTCCCTATATTCCTAGTGTTCCATAAGATCCACTCTACAAGAGGAAGATTAAAGAAAACCCCCCAACTGAAGTTTGGAATAACAACTTTCCAAACTATTTGGGCAAATCTACAATCCCTAACTGCATGCAAAGTAGATTTAACAGTTAAACCACAATGATCGCAAAAAGGATAGTGAGACATACCTCACTTTGTGCGTTCCTCGTTAGTCAAGATTCTCTAGCGAGCCAGCTATAAAAGAAACATACGAACTCTTTGTGGTGCCAAAAGTTTCCAAGCGTACTTATCACTGATTAAACTTCTATTTTCTGATGGAGCAAATGCCCTCTTATAAGTTTCCGACAAAGAGAAATTGCATGCTGACGTCCATCTCCACGCAAGATAATCCAATCTAGTTCCTTTAACAGGAGGATTGCAACCCAAAATACGGAACACCATGTCTTAATGAAGAACAGATTGAAAAACTTCTATTAAATTAGTTCTTCTATTAAATTAGTTCTATGTAATTATCTCTTTATCTCAAATTTTAATAAAATTAACTTTATTCCTAAATTAAATACATAATAATGAATTTTAGTTAAAATATTAATTCATTAATCATATTTTATTTATATAAAAAGATTTTTTAATAAATAAATTTATATTTGTTTGTTTTTTGAAATAAAATCGACTAGCCATTTATTAAAATAAACTATAAAACAGAAGTTGGGTTAAAAGTTGAAAATGGGCCTACTGGGTATATTTCTAGCCGAACCATTAAAGAAAAATAAAGAACCAAAAAGAAAAACCTAGGGAAAGATAAAACATTTAAGGCTACGAAAACAAGAAACCTAGGGTAATAGTTTCTAGTCGATAACACCATTTTCCAACATCCTTTCATATCCAATTGTCCCATCTACTTCACTTGATAGCCGTTTCATTTCTTCAATAATGTGCTATCCGTTCCCCTTCTTTCACAAGGCGATTCTCAATCTGGGAGCCTTCTCCATCTTCTCTCCGGACTCAAATGAAGGCAGTGCAGTGCCTCTCCTTCCAGGTGCGTTTCCTCTTCCCTTCTTAGAGTTTTTGCAATTTTGTGGGCCAAAACAGTCTTGGTTCTGTTGATAAATTGAAACCTGATTTCTTGAAAATACTCCGACTTTCTTTGAATATCATTGATGATTGCTCCTATAACTGACTTATCTTGCGTCATTGTTTGGAATTTCTTTATGATTGTGCGTAAATCCCCCTTTATCGTAACTGAGTGTATTCCCATAAAGATTCCTAGTTTGACCGCATGAAGTCTGGCATAAGCTTCTACTGCAAAAGAAGATGAAACATTTGAATTCAAAACAGTCTTCGTAGTTAGAAGCACTTCCGTCTGATCCCAAACCACCAGACCCGCCATCGATTTGAAATCTCTTCTGTTGAAGGCTGCATCAAAATGAATCGTCACCCTGGAACTTGTATCTTGCTGATTTGCACTTCTAACCGTGTTCAAGGTATTCCTTCTTTCTCTCAGGCCATCAAGCTTGGCCAAAAACCTTTGAATTTTTAGTGATAACTCCCTTCATGACTCTATTTTTCTTTCATGCATGAGCTTGTTTCTCGACCCTCACAGGAACCATATTCCACAACAAAACAATCGACATTGTTTGTGAGTGCTCCTCTTGAAAATCCAGGTAAGACAATCCCAAAAACTTTGAATCATAAAGTTATTAATCCAAGAAAGGTCTAACATTTGCCTAACCTCTATTGCTGCAGGACAGTACCGAAAGACATGGGATATATCCTCTTCCCCCGATCTGCAACGAGGACATACAGTATTATCGGCTACTCGTTTAGATCTCAGATTGACTAAAGTAGGCATATAGTTCCATGATACTCTCCAACTGTAATCGTAATCTTTGAGGGTAGCTGTAAATTCCATAGCTGTTTGTAGAAAATTTTCAAATCGGCCTGTATTAATAAATTGTTAGGATCCAAGCTAGCGTTTTGTATTAGTACTTCTGACTGAAAACTCACCAAAAAGCTCTACCTTCTACACCTGAAAATCAACGCTTGGGGTTTCCGCCAGAGGGATTTGCAAAATCTTTTGAGCAATATCTGCTGGAAAGGTACTTTTCACTAGATCTCTCTTCCACAAATTATTTGTAGCATCAATTAAATCAGAAACTAATTTAACTTCATTATCATTTTTGTGGCTCCAATTATCTGTATCCTTTCCTGGTATCCAATGATCATCCCAAACTGAAAGTCCAGTTCCCCGTCCTATTCTCCAACTCATCCCATTTCGTAACAAACCTTTTGCAGCCTAGACACTCTTCCAGGTAAGTGAAGGTAAGTTACCTAATTGTGCATTAAAAAAGTCTGAATGTGGATAATACTTGGCTTTAAGAACTCTTGTCAATAAGGAATTCGGATAAATAATGAGGCGCCAACCTTTCTTAGCTAACATAGCGATGTTAAACTGGCTAATATTTTGAAATCCGAGACCTCTATTTTCCTTCAAAATACAAAGGTTCCTTCACGCACACCAATGTATACCCTTTTTCGTGTCCTTTTTGCCACCAAAACTTGGCAATAATATTTTCAATCTCAACGTATAACGTCATAGGTAAAAGGAAACAGGTCATTATGTAAGTTGGGATGACTTGTAAAATAGACTTAATAAATACTTCCTTCCCTCCTTATGATAGATGTCTCGTACTCTAGTGATCAATTCGTTGCTTGATTCTATCTTTTAAAATTTGGAATGACTCATTTTTCTTCCTACATACCATGTTAGGCAACTTTAGGTAATGCTTTGGGTCATTCGAACTTTGCACGCCCAATATATTGACACCACTCTTCTCTCAACTTTAGATGTGTACTTGTTAAAAAAAACGGTTGATTTGTCGAAATTAATGCATTGCCTTGAACACATTTTGTACTTTTTGAGAATTTCTTTTAAAACATTAGCTCCTCTACTAGTTGCTTTACTAAATAAAATGTATTCATCTGCAAATAGTAAGTGCGATACTTGCGGACTACTCTTATTGGCTTTTACTCCTCTCAACAACCCTTCGTTCATTGCAAGACGCATTAGACAAGATAAGCCTTCCCCACATATAAGAAACATAGAAGGGCTAAGCGAATCCCTTGGACGTAGCCCTTTTAACGGTTGAAAGTTCTCCCTTTAAATTCGATTACTATTATCGAATAGGAAATAGAAGTTATGCACTCCATAATAGTTTCAATCCAATTAAAGGTGAAATCCATTTGAGTCATTATTTCTTTTATAAATTTTCACTCAACTCTATCGTATGCTTTGTTCATGTTGAGTTTTACTGCCATAAAACCTTTTTGCCCCATTCTCTTCTGTTTCAATGTGTGAAGAATTTCGTTCGTAAGAAGAACATTATTAGAAATCAATCTCCCTAGCACAAAAGCATTCTGAGCCATATCAATACATTTCTCAATAACTCTTTTGAGCCTATTAAAAATAACTTTTTTCATAATTTTATAAATCGCATTACATAGGCTAATTTGTCTAAACTGTTTCATATTTAACGGGATTAGCAACTTTTGGAATGAGTACAATGTGTGTAGAATGTATCTGTTTGATATCCTTATTCAAGATTTGTAAGCAAAATTTGATTACACATTTCCAATAATGTGCCAACACTTTTGATAAAATAAAATCGGTAATCCATCTTCCCTTAGGAATTTTGTGGGTCTCATTTCAAACACTGTTGCTTTAATCTCTTCTTTTGTGTAGAGTGCCGTAAGAAATTGATTATCCTCTTCATATATACATCTATCAACTCCCAATAGCAAATGATCGCAACTTCCCCTTTCTTTTGACATAAATAAATTTTGAAAATAAGATGTCGTAATGCCTTTTATATCTTGGATGATTTCTGTTTCTCTTCCTTCCTCATCTTGCAATTTATGAATTAGATTTCTCCTCCTCTGATGTGTGGCTTGACTATGAAAGAAAGCATTATTCCTATCGTCATATTTCAGCCAATTTATGTGCGCTTTTTGTTCCGAGTAGCTTTCATCTTTGTCTATTTCAAGGTTCAGTTGAATTTTTGTGTCAATCAACTCAGCCAAAGTTGAATTTTTGTGTCAATCAATTTTTGTCTATTTCGCTTCTTCTGGTCAGCTTGGGTTCGAGCAGCCCAACTCCTTGAATCGTGCTTTAGCTTATCTAATTTCTACATCAAGTTACCTAATGATGACCTTCAAATGCTTTTGACTTCATCAAATGACTTGTCCATTGTCCACCAGGGTTCAAATTTGAAAGATTTCTTCGCCACCCCTTGTTTTGCCTTTTTGTATTAACTAAAAGGGGGCAGTGAGTAAAGAAAGAATGAGTAAGGTGTTGGATAGTTACCTCAGGGAACATGGTCATCCATTCTTCATTTGCAATGCCTCTATTAAGCCTCTCGCGTATATTTGTCTCAGGTAAATTTCCCCTCTCCCATGTAAACCATCTCCCAAAAAATCCCATATACACTGGGTTGCAATTTGTTAGAACAGTACGTAATAACTCCATTCTTCTTTCGTCTTTAGGTAACCTTTTTTTTTCAAATTCGTACATTATTTCATTGAAATTCCCACAAACAAACCACGAAACCTCTCTCTAGTGTATAAATTCCTTAATGCAGCCCAGAAATTATTTCTATCATGTACATATGGGGACCCATAAAAGTCTAAAAACCTCCATGTACCTCTTATATCATTATCATCTACCACCACATCAAATGCCTTTTCGAGTATTGCTAAAGCGAGACACACATTTCAGATTTCCACGCCAAACATAATCCTTCTTTAGTACCTTCTAGATCAACTTCAATCCCATTAACATACCCACAACTTAGCGAATCCTTTCCATTTGACTTTTGCATATCTTCATCTCTATGAAGAAGACCATTTGGGGATTTTGTAACATCAGCATATACTGAAGTCTCCTAATTGTCTGTGGACTACTCAATCCACGAACATTCCAGCTTAACAGTTTCATTGTGCCCGGACGACTTGTATATTGGCAGCTGCAGATACAAAGTGATTGACCTCCAACAATCTCCTATTCCTACCCGCTGGAGAATTCTCATTTCCTAATACTATCGCACCCTCTATCTTTCCTTTAGCCCGTTTCTTCCCTTTTTCGCCGATCAGAACACTGTCCTCTTGATCGTGCTCCATATCAGTTAAAGTTTTATCTGACATTGAGTTTTTCCCCGTGTGATTTCCTAAATTCTTTTGACCTTCCAAACTGAAACCCAAGACTGGATCAAAGGACTGCCTATATCTTGCTGTTTTATTTTCACTAGTCCGCAAATTACTCCCATTCATAAAAGTACCTTTGTCGTCACCTTTCATTTTCCCATCCCCTTCTTCTCTCAACCTCACAATGTTTATTGTTGCAGCCCTCTGTGATTGAGCTCGTAGTGATAGATCCCAACCCATCTCAGCTACTTCCACCCCTAGCGCCATCTTTGCTTCACAAAAGGAATCATTATGCCCCAATTGACCACAGTAAAAACAGAAAAGGGACAATCGTTCATGCCTAAAACTTACATAAGTACAATTCCCATAGAATAGAATTTGTTTCCTTTTTTTAACGCTCGTCTCACATCAATCCTAACTCTTACCCGCATATAATTCCTGTTTTCTTTTCCTAGATTCGATTCATCATACTCAATAAATTCTCCTACAAAGTTACCCAAATGTACTACCAAATTTTCTAAAAAAAAGGCTAATAAGGATGTCATGTATCTAGACCCAAAAAGGCGCCATGAATAATGGGATTTTGAGAGGGTTTTCTCCCCATTATAACTTATGTAATACTAGCAAATGATTATTAAATGTCCATGGATATCCCTTCAACACCTTATCCAAATTCATGACATGATAGAATTGGAACAAAAATCTTTTTTCACCTAGATATCGAATATGAACACCCCTATCAGGGTGCTAAAGATTTGTCATAGTGTTTTTCATTACAGGAAAATGAATAATACTAGCAGTTAAAAAACACCCTACTAACCTGAAGACCTCCTCTCCTCTTTTTATATTCGATTATATTTGGACTTGCAGTATTGCATCTTCTTATTCATTGAGTGTTAACCCTGCTAACTCGTCTTCCATTGATTTCAGGTGTAAATCCCAATCTAAAGTACCGCTATGCTAGACAAGAGATCCTAAAATCTGGGGTTGCGCTGCCACCACTCAACTTTCAACAAGAACAAAGCCCAAGAAAAGAGACGTGCTAGAGAGGGTAGACAGTTCCCCAAGACATAATAAAAACTTAAATACAAAAGAAAATTGAATTCTTTAATCAAAGACTAATAATCATAAACTTATATTTATAAGTTTTAATAAATATATAATTTAAATCTCTATGACATATATAATAAAGCAGAGTTTTAGTGTATTTTAGAAACATTTAGTTTTAAGGGCGAGTTTTAGCATAGCTTCTCAGAAATACTTTTGGGATAAAAAGTATTTTTGAGATAAAAATATTGTTAAATAAGATGTTTCAAACGTGCTTTTGACATTGGGTCAAAAAAGTTTTTTTTTTTAGCCAAAAGCAAAAGTAAAAATTTTTAACTTTCGCTCAAAATTGTTTAGAGAAACAATGTTGAGCTAACCCTAAGTCAATTTATATGTTGCCATGTTTCACGAACAATTTTTGACACATTAGCAAATGTTAAAATATGTCTGCAATTAACTTCACACTACTATAATTTCTTTTTTATAATTGGGGATGTGGAATAAGGTTGGCTACTTGGAATCGAACCTAAACTCTTATACCTCACAACTTAATGTTCTTATCACTTGGTTAAGAAGTTGTTTCCCACACGATTATAACTTTTAAATACTTTGATAAATGTTATTTAAAGAAAGTTTCACGCATAAATGGATATTTAAATTATACTCATTTTTTATCTTTGTACTTAAACTTTTTTTTTTTTTGGTTATAAGTCATACTTAAACTATTCTTTTTCCTAAGCTGGTACTTCTTTTAATTAAATTGTTAAATCTATTTTTTTAAAATGCTTAATTTATAAATTGGTATTTAAACTATGTATTTTTCTCATTTTGGTATTTAAATTTTTTTTATCACAAGTAATACCTAAACTATTCTTCTGCTACTCATTTACACAAAAATATTATATATGTTTAAAAAAGTTTCCCTCAATAATAAATTATCACATCATATAAACTTAAAAATATTTTCTAACTCTTTCATAACATATGGCAATAATAATTTGCCACGTGATATAAACTATTCTTCTTTTATAATGCATGAAAATACTAGTGATAATCGAAATCCACCCTCTTGAGGTCAAAATGCTGATGATTAAATTTTTTTTTTTCAAACTTCATCACCTACTTGCTTGATTAAATAAGATCGAAAATTTTATTTTATCAATTAGAATCAGTGCTTTCAGAATTAGATTGGAATAAACGATCAAACTGGTTGGGGTATTGACCTGAAGATAGGGTTGAATTGACTGATCCGCAAACTGATATAGGTCGGTTGAACCAAACTAAAAAAAAACAATTGGATTAGTTTTTCTATTTTTAAATATTTTTATTTTATTTTATTATTTTTAATAATTTATTTGATTGAACCCAAAGACCTGAACAAATCGAGAATTGGTGGCCTGATTGGCAGGCGAAGCCAAAAAACTTTTTGGAGTCTGGCAATAAATGTATATTTTTATGATCATAAAAATGTAATTTCACCATTTTAATAGCTTATATCTTTCTAATTTCTAAATGATTAAATCAAATTTTTATCATTTTTGGGGGGCCAAAGTGTATTTTACTATTACTAATTTAAAATTTTATAAATTATAAAATGGCCTAAATACAAAATTTTCCATTTTAGGGGGTTTGGGGCCCCTGCCAGCCCCCTAGCTTCATGACTGTTGATCGGTTCGACTATTGGTCTAGTTTTAAAGAAAGAAAAAATAAAAAATAATATAAAAGAGAAAAATAATACTTTTTGTCTTTTCTTGATACATGTATTTTTTATTTTTATTTTTGTAAAAATACACTTAATTATTTGGCTAACAGTTGAACTAACAAGGGTACTAACTTGGGAAAAATATGTAGTTTAGGTATTACTTGTGACCAAACTAATTAATGGGTTAAGCTTCTGTAATAGGTCAATTTAGCTCGGACCCATATAAAAAAATAATAAACCCAAAATAATAAAACAAAGTCTAAGTCCAGTCTAAAATATATCATTTGGCCCGACCGGAATGGCCCATTACTTGAAAAGATTGAAGGTCCATCTACAAGCTTGACGTATATGAAAACATAATCTTTAAGGATATGCAATCTAAGATATGATATACAAATCTTAAATATGATATGCAATATTAGAAGATATGGTATGCAATCTTAGAAGATATGATTTTGTAATCTTAGATATTTAATTTGTAGATACCTTTTAATCTTAGCCGTTGATGTAATTGATTTATACCGTAGGATTTGGGGAGACTCAACTATAAATAGAGGTCTCTCCCTTCATTGTAAGAGGACTTGAGTTTGGAGGAATAAAAATTCTTGAGAACATTCACTCAAATTTATCTCTCTTTTGCGTTTTTATTTTCTGTGGCTTGTTCTTATTTTGTTCTTCGCTCATCTTCGTTTCTTTTTGAGTTGCTTCCGTTTGAGTTAGATTTTGGTAGAGGAATTTTGAATCCTCATATCGCGGGAGTTAGGTTGACTTATGCGTTTTTTAACTTTTTATTTATTTATCCATTTAATTGCTTAATCATTATTCATTCATTTATTTTAATTATTTTAAACTTGTTTTTCTTTTTTGTTTTTCCCTATTCACGTTAAATTGTTTTATCATATATATTATTATTTTTATTTGTTATATATATATATTTATATATATTATATTATTTAACTTTAAACATATTATGTATTATTTGAAAATTTGTATGTTATACATCATCTAAATTGTTTTATTATTAAGGCAAAATTTTCCATATATTATTTATTTAAAATATGTATACTATCTATTTTAAATGGTATATTATATACTTATTATAAGTTATCCCTTATACATTTTTATTCAAAGTTTTATATTATTTATTAAAATATATTTATTTATTTTATTATGTTTTATTAACTATTTTAGATTTTTCCATATCGTTTTTTTATTATTCTATTTTAAAAAAATTGTTATAATATCCTTTATTGTTTTGCATATATCATTTATCTTATATTGTTATTTTACTTTTATATTTGATCTCATATGTAAAGTTTAGTATTCATTTCTTAGTTTTTTATCTTTCATAAATTTTTGAATTATTATTGCTTACTTTATATCTTTTATTTGTTATTCATGTTCTTTTATTTGTTTATTATTATTATGTTTGCTTTAGTATGGTCATTTTATTACTTGTATCATTTGCTATTTTATGTTATTCTTTCTCTTAATTGCTTATATTAGTATTAAATGTTATTATATCATGTAATTGTAGTATATTGCTTTAGTATTTGTGTTTTGTAATGTATTAATGATTCATTTTACTCAAATCATTATTTTAAAATATATCTCATTTAATTTTCACTTTTTATCCAAACTTTTATTTCTTAAAATAAGACAATATTTGACATTTGGAGTTTTGAGAGGATCGTGCCCTAACTTACTGGGCTTCGATTTTTCTCATTAAGTCTAAATGATCAAATACCCTTTTTGAAATTAAAGTATATAATTTTCAAATAAAAAACTTATCTTTGTGAATTTAAGATGTTGCGTCTAACTTATTAGATGTGACATTTTGATATTTTGAGATAGGGATTTCAAAAAAAAAAAATAAAAATAAAACAAATGATATTTGGTGTTTGGGAAATTCGAAAGGTCATGCTCTAACTTACTGAGATTCAACTTTTCTTTTATCCAAATAATTTAATGTCTAATTTTGGATCATATTTTAAAATAAAGACATTCAATTAGGTACCAATTTTGGGCGTTACGAGGGTGCTAATCCTTCCTCGTGTGTAACCGACTCCCGAACCCGTTTTCTCGAATTTCGTAGACCAAAATCATTGTTTTAATAAATAAAAAAAAATTAAAATGATCAATTTCAAGGTGACCGATCACACCTCAAAAAAATATTTGTAGCGACTCCATTTTCGTTTTTAAAGTTGATCCCTATTTTTAAAAAAAAAAATGGTTTCGACAGCTTTTTTTTTTAAATAGATTTAACGGTTAGATTAACGGAAATATCAACTTAAGAAAAATAAAATAGTTTAAGTATCAAAATGAGAGAAATATGCTGATCCGTAATACTTCCAATATAGTATTTACTAAATCATTATAAATGAAAATTAAAGAAAATTTTATAATTTTACTATATTAACAAAAACTATGCTTTAATTGTGCGTATATTATTACCCTTACGTTTCCAATTATAATACTCTCAAATATATTTATTTTTCTATTTTTCTATTTAAATTTGTTTTTAAAATTTGGTATCTAAAATATGCCCACATTACACTACACCAAAACACACTTTTAGCGGCATTTTTTTAGGCTTTTAGTGGCGCTTATAAGCGCTACTAATAGTATTTACAGCGCTTTTGAAAGCTGCCGCTAAAACAAACGCAGCAAACTTTAGCAGCGTTTATAAAAAAAACGCCACTAAAGGTCTCGATCTTTAGCGGCGCTTTTCCCTAAGCGCCACTAAAGGTCGGGACCTTTAGATCGGACCTTTAGCGGTTTTCCTAAACGCCGCTAATGATCAGGACCTTTCACAGCGCTTTTCCCACAAACGCCGCTAAAAAACATAACCTTTAAAAAAGTTAATTAATTAATATTTATTTCTATGATAAATATTATATCATGTTTTATTCTTGAAATTTGAACTTTAAACTATATACTTTTAAGGATAAATTAAAAATATTAATTAAATTAAATTTCTATTAAAATTATAACTTTAAAACTAAATACAAAAATTAATGAATTCAAGTTCCGACTAACACAAAACCCTATTTCAATTACACAAAATTCAAGTTCTGACTAAGATGAATGACCATGGAATGCAACATTAAATAACATTCCACTTGAAGAAATGCTATGCCTTGGCTTTTCTAGCTTGAAGAGATTGAATCCTCTGCTGCACCTTTAATATCTAAAGGATGCAAAACCAAATGCACCTATATATATATACAAAACAAAACAAAAAAAATATATATAATAAGTTACCACTATGACTAAATCCATAGAGCATTTATTCTCCAATGCCTACAGGGACAGAGTATTGCAAATGCAGTTTGATATAGTGAAAAATACATGATGTTGAACCATGTGGTTTGTAATAATGAATAAAAGAACTAATGTTAAAATCAAGCACACACCTGGATAGAGTAAGTGTGAAAAGCAATGTATGATAATGGATCGTCCACAGTCCAAGACAACTCGCCGGATTACGAAATAGCCATGCATGAGCATCGGTACCACAGAAACATCATGCATTTTGATCATAAGGTTCCAAGGCTTTGTAAAAGCTAAAGGCTGGAAATGAAAATAATTATAGAGGCATGAAAAGATTACTCGTCTTTTATATAGTGAAAGCTTACATGTATGGTTACAAGTGTTAAGGCACTCTGGAAAATATTTTTCCACAAAGAAACAACAGCCAACATCAATCCTTCATTTACTAAGAGGCACATGAAGAAATTCAGCACAAAGTACATCAACAAGCTGAATTCATCTCGTAGTCCTATTAAGAAATAGAAGACAAGACTTGATGATATTGAGATGAGGAATAGGAAGGGAATGCTTGGGAGTAGTTGCCCAAACAGAAAGGCTAAAGCTCCTGAATGTTGGTTTGATTCCTCACTTGCATATATCTGCAAAATAAAAAAGTAAGTACATTTTTTTTGTTCATATAAAAGAAAGCACAATTTGAGCATGAAAGAAAGGACCAATCATGCAACTTTGCAAATAGCCATCATAATCGAACAAAAAATGATAAGGATCACCTTGATTTCTTTCATTAGCACGGTACTCCAGCAATGCTTAAAAGTGAAGTAAATGATACAAATATAAAAATAGCATAACTCTTGTGCGCAATAAGAAAAAATAAATAAAATTTAGAAATGCACTCATGCTTCATAAGTAATTTAGTTATCGTCGAATACAAATCCATCTTGTTAAAATTCAAAAAGCATGATAGAGGAAGCACTTATTCATGGATCAAAGAGGTGAGGCAAGAATCATTATGATGAGCTCTCGTATGTGAATCAATCTACATTTTCTACTTTCTTATCATAAAAAGTTCATACCCTAATTTGCTACAAGCATGCCCATGAAATGCATCTCTATGACTATCATTACATCAATGGATAAAGCGAATTGACAAAAATGTTTGGTACCACAAAAGATAGTTTTTAAATTATTACTTGAGAAATTCCAAATTCACAAAAGAAAGTAGTAGAAGAACTGAGCAGCTCATAACTATCAACAACTTACCACAAAAGCATACATTAGCACATAATGACTATGGCAAACCAACTATAGACAAAGTAAGCATATAACAATAAGAAGAAATATCCTAAGAGAATAAACAAGATACAACTATAACAACTATAGATATGTGCATCTTGCATAATATCCATATAAATGCTTGTCAAGTTTACCAAAAACATAATGACAAAGATATTTTGAATCTTATATAATGGATTTACTCACCACAACCGAGGACAAAGAATGGCCCAAGCACGAAAATATAGTTCAATACACAATGTAAGAAGTATATAAAGAATTAGGCGAAGCCGTAGTATTTGAATTCCTTGACATGATTAATAATGATCTCCAATTCAATCGCAATTCATGTCACATTGCTAGCTTTGCCCTTGCTCTTGAGAAGTGGCCCTTCTTGTGGAATGCAACAAAAGTGAATGGAAATTGCAAAGGCTAGCCTATAGCCACCACAAAAATTTGAGGAAGTCATGCATGAAAAATGCTAAGATACAAAGTAAATATATGTCAGCCAGCTACACTCCCTCAGCCACTTACCTTTGCTCATGCTAACCTTTAATTTGAGGACATGAGGTATATTAAACTGTTTCTTCTAATGTATACCAAAATAGTAAGATTTGGGAGCATCATTAGTTTCAAATCTAACAAATGCCTCATATAAGAAGTAGTCATACAGGTAATTAAAGCTTCCTATTAGTCAAGGCCGAGACATTATAAGTGGTTCAACACATATAAGACTACAAATTGTACCTTCTCAGTGAGTCTCAGTATCATAGTTTCAACTGCAGCAGCATCAGCTGACGATTTATATCTTGCCTCAAGAGTACATATTGCAACGACAGTATCCAATGTCAGTTTCCACGATCTCTGCTTTGAAAATCTCACCACGAAGAAATCTTTCGCACCGTCGTTCACGGTGTTTTGCGGTGGGGACTTAGCTTCAAATGGGCAAATGCAAAACTCATTAAAAACAAGTAAAATCTTCCCAATATTAAAGCTCGCATGTTTCAACGCCTTATCTGCCTTACAACTGAGGCAACTCGTTTCCTCTTTCATTAGCACCGAGTAAAACAATTCTATGGGAAGAAGGAAATAAAGTCGCCGCCGTTCCAACTCTTCATCTGCCGTCAACCCATGAACTCGAAAACCCACTTTTAAACCGTGGAATCGCACACAAACTGACTCGGATTCTCCACCATTAGATCCACCACTTTAACTGATTTCGTATACATCTGAATGTTCCCATTTGGAAACACCACTTTCACTGCTCCACCGCCAGAATTATAGGAATAAAGGATGTTGCTAGGAAAATGAGAAACCGTTATGAAATTAATGATGAAGAGATGGATGATATATGTGCATGCAAAGATGGTGGTTGAGCGATGAAGGATTTTGGGGAAAAATTTAGGAATTGGGGGGAAATTTTAGGGGGGAAAAATTAAGGATTTTGGGGATATATAGGAGGGGAAAAGTTGAGAGCAAAACGTCTATCCTTTTGTGGTGTTTATAAAAAAACGCCACTAAAAAAGCTAACAGCACAGTAGTTTTGATTAAAATAAAATTATTTTTTGTGGCGTTTTTTGATAAAAACGCTGCTATTGCTTACCTTTTGTGGCGTTTATAAAAAAAAGGCCGCTATTACTTACCTTTTATGCATTTGAAAAAAAACGCTAATGTTTTTGATACTAATATATATTTAAAGATTAGGTCAATTTTTTTCTTTATTTTAAAGTTTAAGTAATATTTAAAAGAATTAGATAAAATTTGAAATTTTAAAATTTAAAATTTAAAATTATTAAATATATAAATTAAATAAGAATCACTCATATATCCAAAAAAATTTAAATTATTTTAAATAATAGTATTTTAATTTTTCATTTAAATAAATACTTTTTAAAATTTAAGTAATATTTAAAATAATTAGATAATTTTGAAATCTTTAAAATTATTTAAAATTTGAAATATTTAGAATTTAAAATTATTTAATAATGAATTTAAAAACAATCAGTCATATATCTCAAAAAATTTAAAATTATTTTAAATAATATTATTTTAATTTTTCATTTAAATAAATAATTTTTAAAATTTAAGTAATATTTAAAATAATTAGATAAAGTTTGAAATCTTTAAAATTATTTAAAATTTGAAATATTTAAAATTGAAATTATTTTATATATAAATTAAAACAATCAGTCATATAACCAAAAATACTTTAAATTATTTTAAAAATATTATTTTAATTTTTATCATTTTTAACATATATTTTCTATGCTTTTATTTTCAAATTTTTCTACGTGTTGAAAAGAATACATGATATGTACTTGGATGATGGGTAAGAATATAGAGAGCAAAAAGGTGCCGTTTAGTTTAAAGTAAAATAATTTTTTACGACGTTTTTATCAAACCTTAAACCTTAAAACCCTAAGTCTTAAACCCAAACCTTAAACCTCAAAATCATAAACCCTAAAACCAAAACCTTAAACTTCAAAACCATAAATCCTAAAACCATAAACCTTAAACTTTAAATCCTTAAACCCTAAAACCCTAAACGCTTGTCATGACTATAGAATCTAACACCGAAATCTTAAAGTTAAACTTACATCGCATTTTAACCTTAAAGTTAAATTTATTTTAAATAATAGTATTTTTATTTTTATTTTTTAACATGTAAATTTCTATTTTTTACTTTCAAATTTTTTTCACGTGTCATTATTTTTTGAAGAATTTAAATATTTAATTAAAAATTGTATTTTAATTAATATAAATAGTTAGGGTTTAGAGGTTTCGATAAAGCAAAACTTCTAAATAGTTTAGTTATCAATTTGTAACTTTTCATAATTAAATACTTAAATGAAACTTTCTCATAGTTAAGTCAGTTTCAAATAGCAAAATAATACTAAATTCAAAACAAAAAAAAAGAAAAAATGAAAATTAAATCGAATCAAATCGAAATGAGTGTCGATTAACTTTTAGCGGCGTTTTTTTAGAAGCATCGTTAATGCTCAGATCTTTAGCGGCGTTTTTTTAGAAGCGCCGCTAATGCTTAGATCTTTAGCGGCGTTTTTTAAAAAGCGCCGCTAATGCTCAGGTCTTTAGCGGCGTTTTTTAAAAAGCGTTGCTAATGCCCAAGTCTTTAGCAGCGTTTTTTAAAAGCGCCGCTAATGCCCAGGTCTTTAGTGACGTTTTTTTAGAAGCACCGCTAATGCTCAAGTCTTTAGCGTTGTTTTTTAAAAAGCGCGCTAATGCTCAGATCTTTAGCGGCGTTTGGAAAAAAAAGCCGCTATTTATCCTTTTTAGCGGTATTTTGGAAATAAACGCCGCTATTGCTCAACTTTTTGTGGCGTTGTCTTCCAAACACCGCTAATGTATAATATTTACGGTATTTTTCATTAAAACGCCACTAAAAACACCGCTAAAAGTCTATTTTGGTGTAGTGTTATATTTTTTAGTTCATTTTTAGATAGACATTAAAAAATTTGATAGCTAATCACAAAGTGTCACATGGTAACTTTTTGTAAAAAAACAAATATTTTATTTTATTAAATGTATATACACATTAAAAAATGGAAATGGAAATAAATATATAAAAGAAATCATAAAAAATATGTATAAAATCTAGAAAAAATATAAATTATAAAATAAAATTTACAAAAAATTACGTTAACTAAAAAGAAATTAGTTGAAATTAATAATATTATTACAAAAATTATAAAAAATATAAAAAATGTAAATTATATTTTAAAAAGTTTTAAAATATTTTTTATAAAATTCTAAAAAGTATTTAAAGTTCAAGTTTTTTTTTTGCAATTACTTTAAATATTATATATATATATATATATAAATTTTATAACAATTTTCAATTTTATATATTATTTTGATTTTAAAATTTAAAATTATATATTTTAGATTTTTATGAAAAAGTTAATTTTTAAATTTTTTATATATTATATATGATTTTTTTTACATTTTTAATCAATATAATATATAATATCAATTTTTTTAAAATAGACATGTGGCATATTCTAATAGCACCATGTGGCAAGTCAAAATCCATCAATGGCGGTCAATGGTTGGTCAACACTGATCAATGGCCGATCAAAGTCAGCAGTACTTTTAAATATTTAAATATTTAATATTATAATTTTTTATTTTTTATTTTTTTAAATGAATCTAATTTGACAAAAAAAAAAGAGTCACGTGGCACTTTTTCATTGACCAAAGTTGGTTAACATATTTTTTTAAATGACTATTACAAAATGAAGCAAAAATAGAGAATGGGTGAGAAAGGATTGGCGCTTTGAATTTCATCTCCATCCATGCCCATTCTTGTAGGAGAGTACAACAACTGTTTAATTCGAGGGCTTTTCAATAGGTCACTCTCGTAAGTTCCTAGTACAAGAATGCCAATAGAGCATACCTTTAGTTGTATATAAGGACACGAGTGAGGTATTCAAGCAAAGGCACACTACACCAAAATAGATTTTTAGCAGTGTTTATAGTGGCGTTTTAATAAAAAAGCCGCAAATATTATACATTAGTGGCGGTTGAAAGAAAACGCCGCTAAAACTTCAGCTAAAGCGGCGTTTTTGGTGAAAACGCCGCTAAAAAAGAGCAATAGTGGCATTTTTTTCCCAAATGCTGCTTAAGATCGGAGCATTAGCGGCGCTTTTCTAAAAATACCGCTAAAGATCCAAGCATTAGCGGTGCTTTTCTAAAAACGCCGCTAAAGATCTGAACAATAGCGGTACTTTTTAAAAGCGCTAAAGATCACTAGCGGCATTTTAGCGCTAAAGATCCGAGCGGTAGCTTTTCTAAAAACGCCGCTAAAGATCCGAGCATTAGCGGCGCTTTTATAAAAAATGCCACTATATGTGATCAATAGTACAAAAACGCCGCTAAAAGTTGAGCTGCCTTTTTTGTGAAGGGACTTGTTTCGATTTGATCCGATTTAAATTTCATAATTTTTTCTCATTCTTGTTTTGAATTATATTTTATTTTGATACATTCACTTATAAGTAATGAGAAAGTTTCATTTTATTTACTTAATTATGAAAAGTTATAAATTGCTAACTAAACTATTTAGAAGTTTTTATTTAAGTTATAAAGCTATTAAAATTGATTTAGGGTTTAATGTTTAGTTAGTTAATTTTATGGATTAGGGTTTGTTATTTTGGGTTATGGGTTTAGTGTTTTAAAGTTTGTTATTTGGTGTTTTTTTATTTAGGGTTTAAAATCTTAGTGTTTAACGATATTAAGATTTAAGTGTTAGTGGTTAGGGATTCAAGTTAATGGTTAGGGGACTACGGGGTTAAGGGTTTAGGATTTATGATTTATGTTTTGTGGCTTAAGGTTTAGTTGATAGGGATTCAGGTTTAGGGGTTAGATATTTGGGTTTAGGGGATTATTGTTTAGGGTTTGAGATTTAGGGTTTAGGGTTTAAGATTTAGGATTTAGGGTTTGGGATTTAGGGTTTAGGTTTATGGTTTATGGTTTATGGTTTATATTTTGAAACTTATTGTTTTGTTTTCTTACATAAAAATTATATAAAAATTATGTCATGTATGTAATTCTTTTAAATATTGCTCAAAGTTTCAAAAATTATTTATTTAAAATTGATATGAATGATATAATAATTAAATATAAAATTGTAATAAAGGTCAAACACTCTTTTATCTAGCCTCTTCTATTTATTATTTAACTAGTTTAATTATATTAATTAAAACATAATTTTTTAATTTAATATTTAAAATCTTTACAAAAATTAATAAGTACACATAAAAAAATTGAAACAAATAACATAGAAAAATATATGTTAAAATGAAAAAATGAAAATGCAATTATTTAAAATAATAATAAAGATTTATGGGTGTATGATTGATTTATTTTAAATTTATATATTAAATAATTTCTTATATAAATGTAAAAAATATAATATACTAAATGTAAAAGAGATTATATATTAAACTAGATTGCTTAAAACTCAATTTCAAAAAAAAAAAAATTCTATTGGCCAAGTTTAAATTAATTTCATTATCAGTTACTTTTTTTTACAAATTAGGTATATTGTTTGAAACAAAGAAAAATTAGTTTAAAAGGAATTTAATAAAAAATTAAACTATTAAAATTTATTACTATGAAATACATTAGTGGCGTTTTTGACAAAAAAAGGCCGCAAAAACCTGCCACTTTAGCCAAAACGGAGTCGTTTCGATTGTGTTTGTTTTGGCATTAGCGGCGTTTTTACTGAAACCGCCACTAAAGATAGAGAGTTAGCGGTGTTTTTAAAAAGCGCCGCAAAATGTAAAGTTTAAATGATGTCGTTTTTGTTTCATCCATTCCGGAAACCCTTTATAAGCTGGATGACGTCGTTTTGTTAAAATGAAAAAAAGTTTAGTGGCGCTACTGGATAAATGCCGCTAAATGTCAGGCATTAGTGGCGCTAGTGTAAAAACGCCGCAATATGTATTTTATTTTAAGCAAAATGGCATCGAATTTGTGTGCTCGATTTTATCCCCATTCAAACCCCAAAATCTCTTATAGTCTTCACCTAATTCTATACCTAAATCCCAAAATCCCTAACCTTACTGTTTTCCCCTAAAAAATTACCCAGTATCCCTAGCTCATAGAATCCGCTTCGGTGAAGTCATATTAGATCTCTCTCCGCCGTTAAGGAACTGGTTGAGAACAGCCTCTTGCGCCACCAGTTTTTTTCTTTAATCTACCTAGGTATTTATTTCATGTTTTTTTTTTTTCTGGTTTTGCCTTACAACCTCATAACATGTTTTTCTTCTTTAATCCATGTCTGTTGTCTGTTGTTTTATCTTCATTTTCCGCCCATTATAGTAGTAAGTTCTTTGATTTTTCCACTGATAAAACAACCCCTAATCTTGACAATTGATAGTGCATCTAGTCTCGTCCAATTGTTTTCTCAGATCTAGTAACAATGATAGCGTAAATGCGAATTTAAGCAAGATCTTGTGTTGATTTGACTCTGTTAATGGTTGTTGTTTTGGTTGAGTGCTGTAAGGCCTTAGATTAATTTTTAGTTACTGATTTTAAGTTTTTTTGGATCTAGGCTCATCTAAGGCTTAGAAGCGGAGGTACGGATTGGTAGTGCTACAATTTCTAAAACTAAGGTGTGGGATTTAATCTAAGTGAATGGTGTCTGCGTGTGTGAGTCTTACCTTTGTGTTAATAGTTATAAATTAATGTTGTATGATGAAAATTGGTAAAATTATGCTTCTTGTTTGTGGCATGGTCGAATGGACGAAAATCAAATAAATGGTGTGCCAAACAGGGTACGTATTTAAATAGGTAAGTCGTGTAACAGCCCTGTTTAGACCCTAGTTGGAACAGTGGTTTTGAGACCACAAATTTAAGGTCATAATAATAATTTAATATTATTTTTTGTGTGAATAGTATGCAACATGGTCTTTGTGAAAGTTCTATGTGATGATTTGATCGTTTTAGTGTCGGATTAAGAGAAAGGACTTAATCGCGTAAAGTGTAAAATGCTATGTGCTAATTGTTAAGTACTTAATTGTTGTTGTTTTTATAATGTGGAGGCCTTATGAGGCAATTAGCCATTATTAAAGTTAGTGGTTGGTTAAATGACATATTAACCTTAATGTAAATTTGTCTTATATGACTAATAAAGGGCAAATTGGTAAATTGATAATTAAGTTAATATTAAACAAAACCAAAAAGATGAAACATGTTCATATTTGTTTCATTTGAACCGAAAATAGGAAAATAGAAAGGGTTTGGGAGCTTGGTGATATTCGGCCATTGTTAAGCAAAAATTTAGGTATGTTTTAGCTCGGTTTTTGATAATTTTTACATTTTCGCAATCGTTGCTTTGTGCTTTACAAAACCCATGCTTGAATTTTGAGTATTGATGATATTTGTGTGAGATGCCATTGATACTATATTGAGCTTTGTGATAATTTTTGGTGTTAAATGAAAGATATGAGTTAGATGAACATAATTTGTATTTGAAATTTTGGTGAAATCGAGTAATTTGAGCTAAATTGTGAAAATGGGAAATTAGAGGACTAAAATGTGAAATAAATGAAATGTGATGGCTTGTATAAGCATGGGGAGAATTCGGCTAAGCACATGTATATTGAAATTTTGAGTATTTGATGATTTTATGAGATAGGGACTAAAGTGTCGAAATGTGAAAATATGAGGGCTATTTTGTAAAATGCCCTAAATATGTGTGTTTGGATTAAAATGAATGAATTGATGATTGAATGGGTTAAATTTGAATGTATTTAGACCAAGAGAGGAGAGGTTCGGATCAAGATTGAGGCAAAGATAAGTGCTCGATTAATTGACCGTATCGATAGTTTGATGTCCCAGGTAAGTTCGGATATCATATATGTATTTGAGCTATGTTTTATAAATATGAAATGAATATGTTCATGTGTATGAAAATGAGTTGCTATGTGCACGATTCTAGTTGATGGCACTAAGTGTGCGAAATTGAAATCGAAATAGAAATGAATGGCACTGTGTATGCAATGATATAAAAGCTTCGGCTTATTGAATTAGCACTGTGTGTGCGATGATATAAAAGCTTCAACTTGTTGAATTGGCATTGTGTGTGCGATACCGAGATGAGTCGGTTAAAAGAATAGGCACTAAGTGTGCGAAAACAATTATACTTTGAATATGTATGTGGCACTGAGTGTGTAGTTATTTTGAACGAGTATCAAATGATGATTGACATGTAATATCGAGAATTGAATAGCTTGGAGGTAGAATAACTAAGTGTTAGCTAAGGTATGTAATTAACCTTTGTGGTTGATGAGTTATAAACAAGCTATGATGGAATGAATGAGTACTTTAGATATGAATGGAATGATATGAAAATGAGATAATTAATCTATGTGATGCTTAATATTTACATTAGTTTGGTTTGATGAGATATAGTATTGTATATCGAACTTACTAAGCTTTGAAAAGCTTACTATGTGATTTGTTTCTCTGCCTTACAGTGTCAGTAAAGCTAGCTAGGATCCGGGATCGTCAGCTTCGTAATCACACTATCGGCATTCTATTTTGGTACTTTTGGAAAAATGTATATAGCTAAGATATGGCATGTGTAGGCTAGTTAATTGAATTATGTTTGAGATTGTAATTAGCCATGAGATGTGGCTATATATGTGATAGGTTGGTATGAATGAATGTGATATGTGTGATGCATCTTTTGGCATGATTTGTGGATTTATAAATTGGCTATTGAAAGGTAACTTTGTGTTGATAAAATGCTAGTAGGAATTAGTGAGATTGGGAATGAATTATGCTTGTGGTAGAATAAGTTTTGGTATTGAATTTGTTATGGTTGGAATGAGAATTGAATATATAGATTAGGTAGCTATATTGGTAAGTTATTGGTTGCCTTATATGCATGATATGTTTGGTATGTGTTGCTTATAGGTTTGACCTTAAGTGGGTGGCATGTTGGCCATACAGAAATGGCCTATAATGTCACAAGGTTGGGGCACACGGGCGTGCCTCAGATCGTGAATAAATTGGCACAATGTGGCATAAAATACACACGGCCATGGCACGGGCGTGCCTATAGGCCATGCAAGAAATGGCAGTATATGACCTTATAGGACACGGCCTTATCACATGGGCGTGCTTGTTAGCCGTGTTGATTTTGGCAGTATATAACCACGGGGAGGGCAAACGGGGGTGTCATGTAGCCGTGGGAGAGGCACGGCCTACCCCCACGGGCGTGTCTCCCCTATATTTTAGAAAAGTTTCAAATTTTTCATAAAGTTCTATATGTGTTTCGGTTTAGTCCCGACTTGATTTATATACATGCTTAGGGTCTTGATGACTCATTTAAGGGACACTATGATTGTATATGAATGTGTTTTGTGATGATTGACTTTATGTCATGAATGTAATGTGAAATGATTCTATTGTTCGGTAATGCCTCTAAACCCTATTTCGACAACGGTCTCGAGTTAGGGGTGTTACATTTTTATTGGTATCAGAGCTACGATTTAGTTGATTCTCGGACTAACGTAGCGTATGTGAGTCTAGCTATACATGCCATATTGTAAAATTACGATAGTGTGATGAAATCTGACAGTTGAAATGTGTTTTAATATAGTAATGGATCCGTCGAGCAATTCTTGATGGCGTGAGAGTAATGCGCTTTGCTCCGCTCAAGGGATGTGACAAACCACATCTAGGCCAAATGATAGTGGTGAGGGAGGTGAGGCTAAGCAAGCCTTCTTCCGTATGATGAGTGAATGGTTTTCAGAATTTGTTAGAACAATTTCGACTGCTCCACAACCTCCACCCCCGCAAGTACCTATTGTGCCACAAGTTGTGGATCCGATTAGATTGAATAAACCACCTATAGACAAGATTCGCAAGTATGGGGCCGAAGAGTTTAGGGCCACAGCTGATAATGACGCTGAGCGAGCTGAGTTTTGGCTCGAGAATACTCTTCGAGTATTTGATGAGATGTCGCTGAACACTGATGAGTGCATTAAGTGTGCGATTTTCTTGTTGAGAGACACGGCTTATAATTGGTGGAAAACATTGATATCCTGTGGTTCCGAGAGAGAGAATCACTTGAGATTTCTTTCAAGTCGAGTTTAGAAAGAAGTATATCAGCCAACACTTTATTGATCAGAAACGTAAAGAGTTTTTAGAGCTGAAACATGGCCGTTTGTCTGTTACTGAATACGAGCGAGAATTCGTAAGATTGAGTCAATATACAAGAGAATATGTTTTGACTGAAGCTACTATGTGTAAACATTTTATAGAGGGATTGAATGAAGATATTAAGTTGTTGGTTGGAATACTGGATATAAATAAATTTGTTGTATTAGTTGAAAGAGCATGCAAAGCTGAGGAGCTCGGTAAAGAAAAGAAGAAAGCTGATTCTGAGGCTCGTGATGAAAGAAAGAGATCGATGAATAAGTTCTTTCAATCTTCAGCAAAGAGATATAAAGATGCAAGCAATCGTTCAAATGCCTCGTTTGGACATTCAAATAAAGATCGTTCGAGACAGAGTACTAGTTTACGAATTCAAGCTCCGAATGAAACAAGTGTTGGCAGTGTTAAGAGTAACAAGCCCGAATGTAGACAATGTGGGAGACGACATGTGGGAGAGCACTGGGGCAAGTATAACAATAGAACATGCTATAAATGTGGATCTCGAGACCATTTATTCGAGATTGCCCAAAGATGGTCGAAGAAGAAAATGTTTAGAATAAAAGACCGAGTAACAATGACTAGGGAAGACTACCGAAACACGAATTATGAGTGAAAGCGAGAGAGGGACAATTGATACGGTATGCGATCGAGAAGCAAAGCACTGCCCGAGCCTATGCTATCGTGCGAGAGAAAGCATCATCTCTAGGCGTGATCCTTTGGTACTTTCACTTTATTTGATACGATGTCATTGCATTGATAGATCTGGATCAACTCATTCCTATGTGTGTATGAATTTAGTATCGAATAAGACTCTACTGTTGAGTCTCTTGAATTTGTGATTAGAGTATCGAACCCTTAGGCAAGTGTGTTTTGGTGGATAAGGTGTGCAAGAATTGCCCGTTGATGTTTCGTGATTTATGTTTCCCGGTCAATTTGATGTTGCTACCATTTGATGAATTTGACATAATTCTGGGAATGGACTGGCTTACTTTGCATAATGCCATCGTGAATTGTAAGAGAAAGAATGTTGAATTGAAGAGTAATGGTGAGATAGTTTGAATTGACTCTAGTAATATGAAAGGACTACCAGCTGTTATATCAGTGATGAGAGCTATGAACTATGTGAGAAAAGGTTGTGAAGCTTATTTGGTGTATGTGATTGATACAAAGGTGTCAGAAAAGAAAATTGAATCTGTGCCAGTGATATTGAGTTTCTAGATGTGTTTCTAGAAGAGTTACTGGGGTTACCTCCGATTAGAAAAGTCAAATTTGGTATTGAGTTAGTGCCGGGAACTGCTCCTATTTCGATAGCTCCATACAGAATGGCACCAACAGAATTGAAAGAGTTGAAATCTCAGTTGCAAGAATTGACCGAATGAGGATTTGCACGACCTAGTTTTTCACCCTGGGGAGCTCCTGTATTATTTGTGAAAAAGAAAGATGGAACTATGAGAATGTGTATTGATTATCGACAATTGAACAAAGTGACGATAAAGAACAAATATTCGTTACCTCGGATCGATGATTTGCTTGATCAGTTGAAAGGAGCTACAGTATTTTCTAAGATAGATTTGAGATCGGGCTACTATCAGTTGAGAGTTAAAGAGTCTGATGTGCCAAAAATTGCTTTCAGAATGAGGTATGGGCATTATGAATTCTTAGTGATGCCCTTTGGATTAACAAATGCCCCTGCAGTATTTATGGACTTGATGAATCGGATATTCAGACCGTATTTGGATCGTTTCGTGGTGGTGTTCATCGATGATATCTTGATTTATTCGAATGATGAGATGCAACATACTGAACATTTGAGAATCGTGCTACAAACTCTGCGTGAGAAACAGTTGTATGCAAAGTTTAGCAAGTGTGAATTTTGGTTGCCTGAGGTCAGTTTTTTGGGGCATATTGTATCCGCTGCAGGGATACGAGTCGATCCGCATAAAATCTTTGCTATTTTGGAATGAAAGCCTCCAAGAAATGTATCTGAAGTCCGTAGTTTTCTGGGACTAGCGGGATATTATAGACGATTTGTGAAAGGCTTCTCGATGATTGCAACTTCTTTGACAAAGTTGTTACAGAAGGATATTAAATTCCAGTCGTCAGAAAAGTGTCAACAGAGTTTTGAGCAGTTGAAAGTGTTGTTAACCGAAGCACCAGTGTTGATTCAACCTGAATCAGGCAAAGAATTCATAGTTTACAGTGATGCATCGTTGAATGGTTTGGGCTGCGTGTTGATGCAAGAAGGAAAAGTCATCGCTTATGCTTCGAGATAGTTAAAACCGCATGAAAAGAATTATCCAACGCATGACCTTGAATTGGCTACGATTGTATTTGTATTGAAGATTTGGCGTCACTATTTATTTGGTGAAAAATGTCATATTTATATTGATCATAAGAGTTTAAAGTATTTGATAACATAGAAAGATTTGAACTTACGACAGAGAAGATGGTTAGAGTTGTTGAAGGATTATGAACTTGTGATAGATTACCACCCGGGTAAAGCTAATGTTGTAGCCGATGCTTTGAGTCGAAAATCATTATATACCTTACGAGCTATGCGTAATCAGATAGATTTATGTGATGATAATGTGGTTCTAGCTGAATTGAAAGTGAAACCATTGTTTATACAACGGATACGTGAGATTCAGAAGATTGATAATGAGTTGTTAGCAAAAAGGGTTCAATGTAATTCGGATGCGGAATCAGAATTTCGAGTTGATAGTAATGATTGTTTGAGATTCAGAGATAGGATTTGCGTTCCGAGAAATTCAGAGTTGATTCAAATGATTTTGACTGAAGCTCACAATAGTCATTTGACTGTACATCCGGGGAGTACAAAAATGTATAATGATTTGAAATAGTTCTATTGGTGGCATGGTATGAAGAGAGATGTTTCTGACTTTGTGTCGAAATGTTTAGTTTATCATCAAGTTAAGGCTGAACATCAAGTTCCGTCCAGTTTATTGCAACTGATTATGATCCCTGAGTGGAAATGGGAGAGGATCACGATGGACTTTGTGTCGGGTTTGCCCTTATCTCTGAACAAGAAAGATACAATCTGGGTGATAGTTGATAGATTGACAAAATCAACTCATTTCATTCCGGTAAGAACTGGTTATTCTTTAGATAAGTTGGCTGAACTGCATATCGATGAGATTGTGAGATTACACGGAGTACCATTATCTATTGTGTCTGATAGAGATCCGAGATTTACCTCGTGATTTTGGAAGAAATTACAAGATGCCTTGGGCACGAAATTGCATTTCAGTACTACTTTTCATCCACAAACGGATGGTCAATCCGAATGAATTATTCAGATTCTTGAAGACATGCTGAGATGTTGCATACTTGAATTTGAAAGCACGTGGGAAAAGCATCTATCATTGATTGAGTTTGCGTATAACAACAGTTTTCAATCTAGTATCAAAATGGTACCATATGAGGCTCCTTACGGTTGAAAGTGTCGAACTCCATTGTATTGGACCGAGCTGAGTGAGAACAAGATTCACGGGGTTGATCTTATAAAAGAGACTGAGCAGAAAGTGAAAGTGATTCGTGACAGTTTGAAATCAGCCTCAGATCGTCAAAAGTCTTATGCAGATTTGAATCGAAAGGATGTTGAATTCGAGGTTGGCGATAAAGTGTTTTTGAAAGTATCTCCGTGGAAGAAGATACTTCGTTTTGGCCTAAAGGGCAAGCTGAGTGCGAGATTCATCGGACCGTATGAGATTATTGAACGAGTTGGGCCGATTGCTTATAGATTGAGATTGCCGTCAGAGTTGGAAAGGATCCATAACGTGTTTCATGTGTCAATGCTTAGACGATATTGATCAGACTTGTCTCATGTAATTGCATCTAATGAGGTTGAGATTCAGTCAAATTTGTCGTATAGTGAAGAACCGATCCGAATTTTGGCACGAGAGACTAAAGAGTTGAGAAATAAGAAAATTTCTCTAGTGAAAGTATTATGGCATAAACACGAAATTGAAGAGGCTACGTGGGAGACTGATAACATTATGAGAGAGCAACATCCACAACTATTCACTGGTAAGATTTTCGGGGACGAAAATCCCTAAGGGGGGAGAGTTGTAACAGCCCGATTTAGACCCTAGTCGGAACAGTAGTTTCAAGACCACAAATCTGAGGTCAGAATAATAATTTAATATTATTTTAGTGTGAATAGTATGCAACATGGTCTGTGTGAAAGTTCTGTGTGATGATTTGATCGTTTTAGTGTCGGATTAAGAGAAAGGACTCAATCGCGTAAAGTGTAAAATACTGTGTGCTAATTGTTAAGTACTTAATTATTGTTGTCTTTATAATGTGGAGGCCTTATGAGGCAATTAGCCATTATTAAAGTTAGTGGTTGGTTAAATGACATATTAACCTTAATGTAAATTTGTCTTATATGACTAATAAAAGGGCAAATTGGTAAATTGATAATTAAGTTAATATTAAACAAAACTAAAAAGATGAAACATGTTCATCTTTGTTTCATTTGAACCGAAAATAGGAAAATAGAAAGGGTTTGGGAGCTTGGTGATATTCGGCCATTGTTAAGCAAAAATTTAGGTATGTTTTAGCTCGATTTTTGATAATTTTTACGTTTTCGTAATCGTTGCTTTGTGCTTTACAAAACCCATGCTTGAATTTTGAGTATTGATGATATTTGTGTGAGATGCCATTGATACTATATTGGGCTTTGTGATAATTTTTGGTGTTAAATGAAAGATATGAGTTAGATGAACATAGTTTGTATTTGAAATTTTGGTGAAATTGAGTAATTTGAGCTAAATTGTGAAAATGGGAAATTGGAGGACTAAAATGTGAAATAAATGAAATGTGAGGGCTTGAAGCACATGTATATTGAAATTTTGAGTATTTGATGATTTTTAAAGTGTCAAAATGTGAAAATGTGAGGGCTATTTTGTAAAATGCCCTAAATAGGTGTGTTTGGATTAAAATGAATGAATTGATGATTGAATGGGTTAAATTTGAATGTGTTTAGACCAAGAGAGGAGAGGTTTGGATCGAGATCGAGGCAAAGGTAAAGTGCTTCATCAATTGATCGTATCGATACTTTGACGTCCGAGGTAAGTTCGGATATCATACATGTATTTGAGCTATGTTTTATAAATATGAAATGAATATGTTCATGTGTATGAAAATGAGTTGCTATGTGCACGATTCTAGTTGATGGCACCAAGTGTGCGAAATTGAAATCGAAATAGAAAAGAATGGCACTGTGTGTGCGATGATATAAAAGCTTTGGCTTATTGAATTAGAACTGTGTGTGCGATGATATAAAAGCTTCAACTTGTTGAATTGGCATTGTGTGTGCGATACCGAGATGAGTCGGTTAAAAGAATAGGCACTAAGTGTGCGAAAACAATTATACTTTGAATATGTATGTGGCACTGAGTGTGTGGTTATTTTGAATGAGTATCAAATGATGATCAACATGTAATATCGGGCATTGAATAGCTTGGAGGTAGAATAACTAAGTGTTAGCTAAGGTATGTAATTAACCTTTGTGGTTGATGAGTTATAAACAAGCTATGATGGAATGAATGAGTACTTTAGATATGAATAGGATGATATGAAAATGAGATAATTAATCTATGTGATGCTTAATATTTACATTAGTTTGGTTTAATGAGATATAGTAATATATATCGAACTTACTAAGTTTTGGAAAGCTTACTGTGTGATTTGTTTCTACGCCTTGCGATGTCGATTAAAAGCTAGCTAGGATCCGGGATCGTCGACCGTAATCACACTATCGGCATTCTATTTTGGTACTTTTGGAAAAATGTATATAGCTAAGATATGACATGTGTAGGCTAGTTAATTGAATTATGTTTGAGATTGTAATTAGCCATGAGATGTGGCTATATATGTGATAGGTTGATATGAATGAATGTGATATGTGTGATGCATCTTTTGGCATGATTTGTGGATTTATAAATTGGCTATTGAAAGGTAACTTTGTGTTGATAAAATGCTAGTAGGAATTAGTGAGATTGGGAATGAATTATGCTTGTGGTAGAATAAGTTTTGGTATTGAATTTGTTATGGTTGAATGAGAATTGAATATATAGATTGGGTAGCTATATTGGTAAGTTATTGGTTGCCTTATATGCATGATATGTTTGGTATGTGTTTCTTATAGGTTTGACCTTAAGTTGGTGGCATGTTGGCCATGCAAAAATGGCCCATAATGTCACACGGTTGGGGCACACGGGCATGCCTCAGACCGTGGATAAATTGGCAGAATGTGGCATAAACTGCACACGGCCATGGCACGGGCGTGCCTATAGGCCGTCGAGAAATGGCAGTATATGACCTTATAGGACACGGCCTTATCACACAGGCGTGCTTGTTAGCCGTGTTGATTTTGGTAGTATGTAACCACGGGGAGGGCACACGGCGGTGTCATGTAGCCGTGGGAGAGGCACGGCCTACCCCCACTGGCGTGTCTCCCCTGTCTTTTAGAAAAGTTTTAAATTTTTCATGAAGTTTTATATGTGTTTCGGTTTAGTCCCAACTCAGTTTATAAGCATGCTTAGGGTCTTGATGACTCATTTAAGGGACACTATGATTATATATGAATGTGTTTTGTGATGATTGACTTTATGTCGTGAATGTGATGTGAAATGATTCCTATTGTTTAGTAATGCCTCTAAACCTTATTCTGGCGACGGTCTCGGGTTAGGGGTGTTACAAGTCGTTTTTAAGAGGTTCAGTTTGAGGATTGTTTGATTGTGTATGGGATGTATGCATTGTGCGAGTATGTGCCATAATTCTGATTGGTTTATGTAAGTTGTGATATACTTCGTAATTTTTACTATATAATGGATATTGATCATTGACGCATGGAAAAACATGCTAAATACTGTGACACTGTTTTCTAGCAGCTTACCTGCGACTCATCGCTATTTTCTAGCAGCTCGTCTACGCGTACTGGCTGTTTATTTGCATTTCTATGGTTCATCCACATTCTGGTGACTTGATTTGTAAATTGTTATTGGTGGTTTACCCACATTGAGCTCTGACTCCTAAATTATTTTGGTGATTTGATAGAGCGAGTTCGGGGAACAGCGTGGTGTGTAGCGGATGAATAGGTAGGCCTTATTGCATTGTCATTCTTGAGCATGCATATGCATAACTGTTGGAAGCACCATGATTCTGTGAATTTTGTGTACTACTGTAATTACCAATATGTTAGCTTTTGTGCTCAATTTTTTGTGACAGGTTTCTTACCTTTGACATTTAATCTTCTGGTTAACAGAGAGCACAAACACTTGGAATACCAGAGTTTTCTATACTTGGCCGCTTCAGGAATTGTAGGGTTCGTGTATAAGATACAACATTTTATTCAAGGTAAAGTATCTGTTATGGGTGTTATTCTTATAAATGATGCTATTGTTAGCCTTATTTTCTGCTAGATTTTTTCTAACTGCCTTGTTATCTCACAATATTGCCTTAGTTTCTGCTAGTTTTGGCTGTCTTCCATTGCTTAGATGCCAATCAATAATAATGGCTTTCATTTGAGATTCTTTTCACCAGTTTTAAACGTGATAAGTAACTGATAAATAATAGTAGTATGTGTTGTCCATGATATTTCCAAATAAAAAAAATAATGAATTATGTTTAATTTTAGTAAAAATAACTATTGTAGGTTTTCCTCCAGTTTCTGGTTGAGTTAAGACTTACTTTCCATAATAATTTATTAATTTATTAATGCATCAAAGATGAATTGATTGTCCGGATAATATAAATATACTATATGGTCCCTAAAGAATAATTACTAATTCATCAAGTTTAATGCTATACGACTTGTTGACAGAATTGTTGCTGAAAACCATATTAGTTTTCGACTCTATAGGCCTTCTACATTTAGCACGTAAGTATGCTGAAAACTGGTTTAATACATGGAAAAACTTAGAAAATCTAACCTGAGACATTGTTTAATGCTGTTGTTTGTTCTTTTGGCATTTATGCAATATAAGCTTTCATTCTAATTTAACTGCCTCCTTTGCAGGTTTTATATAGTAACTGAAGCTTAAGTTCTAGAGGATTGACAAAAAGCTGTAATTGCCTGGTAAGTATCAAACACATTGAACTGTTGAATTATGAAACTAAGAGATTTTTTTCCTATATGTTGCTTTTTGAAATATGTTGCTAATTTCTGACTGCAGCCTCTGTTTCTTGGTGTGAATGTAGTAGACCAGCTTATTGAAATTATTAAGGTAAGTTTTACTTCAAAATTCTGATCAGTAAGAGTTATATCATGATGAATTTGTTCAAATTGCTGTCGAAATTGCTGTTTATTATCCTGCTTGGTTGGTATATATGCTATTTATTATATTGCTATCCAATAAAATAAAAGATTCAAAGTATATCGGTTGGAAACCTAACGGGTTGCCTTATATCTCATTGTAAGATATAACGGATCCTCCCTAGGTGTAACAATGCCACGTATGATGAATTTTAAAGATTTTCTGTCGAAATTGCTGTTAATTGTCCTGCTTGGTTGGTATATATGATGTTTATTATATTGCTGTCCAATAAAATAAAAGATTCAAAGTATATTAGCTGGAAACCTAACGGGTTGCCTTATATCTCATTGTAAGATATAACGGATCCTCTCTAGGTGTAACAATGCCACGTATGATGAATATTAAAGATTTTCTGTCCAAATTTATGTTTATTATCCTGCTTGGTTGGTATATATGCTGTTTATTATATTACTATCCAATAAAATAAAAGATTCAAAGTATATCGACTGGAAACCTGACGGGTTGCCTTTTATCTCACTGTTAGATATAATGGATCCTCCTAGGTGTAACAATGCCATGTATAATGAATCTTAAAGAATACATAACTTACTTAATTTTAAGATCAAATTTCATAACTTACATAATTTTAAGATCAAACTTCATAACTTACCTAATACATAACTTACAATGCCATGTATGATGAATCTTAAAAAAAATTGTTTTAAAATCAAAATCTTTTTAAAAAAAAAGATTCAAAGTATATAATTTGGAAACTGACGGGTTGCCTTATATCTCTTTATTAGATATAATGGATCCACCCTAGGTGTAACAATGCCACGTATGATGAATCTTAAAGAATACATAAACTTAATTTTAAGATCAAATTTCATAACTTACATAATTTTAAGATCAAATTTCATAACTTACCTAATATATAACTTACAATGCCATGTATGATGAATCTTAAAAAAATATTTTAAAAGTCAAAATCTTTTTAAAAAAAGATTCAAAGTATATAAATTTGGAAACTGACGGGTTGCCTTATATCTCCTTATTAGATATAATGGATCCTCCTAGGTGTAACAATGCCACGTATGATGAATCTTAAAGAATACATAACTTACATAATTTTAAGATCAAATTTTCATAACTTACATAATTTTAAGATCAAACTTCATAACTTACCTAATACATAACTTATAATGCCATGTATGATGAATCTTAAAAAAAATTTGTTTTAAAATCAAAATCTTTTTTTAAAAAGATTCAAAGTATATAAATTTGAAACTGACGGGTTGCCTTATATCTCACTATTAGATATAATGGATCCTCCTAGGTGTAACAATGCCACGTATGATGAATCTTAAAGAATACATAACTTACTTAATTTTAAGATCAAATTTCATAACATACATAATTTTAAGATCAAACTTCATAACTTACATAATTTACATAACACATAGTACTCAGTTATATATATGATCATATCATTACTTACATAAATTATAAATTAACAATTTAGCCGTGTAATTTATTGTCAACTTTAGACTTCAACAACTCTGAAATGGATAGGACTTGGATGAATTTGTCAAAGGTAAGCAACGGCTATCGAAATGGAGTAGAAAGTTTTCTGAATTTTGCATTTCAAAATGCAAGCCAAGAGAATATGATTCTTTGCCCGTGTAAGAAGTGTTGCAATATCAATTGGCATTATTGTGAAGTTGTCTACGAACATCTAGTTGTTGATGGCTTTGTCCGGGGGTATAAAAATGGATTTTTCATGGAGAGGTACATTTAGTGGAGCATCTTCATCGATGAATATGGGTTATCCTCATAGTTGGTACAATCAGAATGTTAGCGAAGATAACATGGAAGGCATGTTGCGGGATGCTTTTAATATGCGCAGTGATGGTTTGCAATCATTTCCACCTGACTTGGGTGCAACCGATGAATATAATTTTGGTGGAAATACTTTCACTAAAGGGGAAGAAGTGTACCTGATGAACACCCAAATGAAGAAGCGGCAAGGTTCTACACGTTACTTGGTGAAATAAATGAAGAACTTTATGAGGGATCTAAATTTTCAAAACTGTCTTTCTGTATTCGTCTTTTTCACTTGAAATGTTTGGGAGGGTGGACCGGAAACTCTTTGACAAAGTTGTTAGAGTTTCTGAGAGAAATGTTCCCATTTGTGAAAATCCCTCAATCTTCCAAAGACATGAAAAAACTGATCAAAGATTTGGGCCTTGGCTACAACAAAATTCATAGTTGCCCAAATGACTGCATGTTGTATTGGGGCGACCGACAGGAAAAACCAATAGTTCTGTCATGTATGTGGTCAATCCCATTGGACGAATGGACATACAGAGGATGATAACGAGGATGAAAATGATACACAGTCAAGGAAGCAGTCAGTTAAGATTTTGCGGTATTTTCCACTAATACCAAGGCTTCAAAGGCTTTTCATGTCGTCAAAGACAGCCGAGTCAATGACGTGGTACCATGATAGATGAACTGATGATGGATTGTTAAGGCATCCTGTAGATTCTTTAGTTTGGAAATCATTTGACTCCAAATTTCCAAGTTTTGCAAGCGATCCTCGAGTGTGAAATTTGGGGCTAGCGGTGATGGATTTAACCTTACAAAATCATGAGCACTGCGTATAGTACTTGGCCTGTGGTGCTTGTTCCTTATAATTTGCCTCCATGGGTTTGCATGAAACAATCATCCTTTATCTTGTCTATGATTATCCCTAGAGAGAAAGGGCCCGGGAATGATATTGACTTATATTTACAGCCACTTATTGAAGAGTTAAAACAATTATGGGCTGGTGTTGAGACATACGATATGCTGAGAAAGGAGAACTTCAATTTATGTGTGGCTTTGATGTGGACTATTAATGACTTCCCGGCGTATGCCAATTTATCTGGTTGGAGTACCAAGGGACGTTATGCTTGTCCTTGTTGTGCTGTGCAGACATGTTCGCAATGGTTATATAATGGGAAGAAGTTCTCTTACATGGGGCATCGTCAGTGGTTACCAAAAAATCATAGATTTAGATTTCAGAGTACTCAGTTTGACGATACTAAAAAGTTCGGAGAAGCTCCTTCGCAAACCGGTGGATCCGAAATATTGTTCATGTTGAAAGATATGAATTTCATTTATGGGAAGATGAATTAACCGGCCAACACGCAAAGAAATAGAAGATCAAGGGATGAATCTGATGATGAATCTGATGAAGAGGATGATCCTAATAAGGCATATTTGTGGAAAAAAAGAAGTATTTTTTTGAGTTGCCTTATTGGGAGCATCATATTTTATGCCATAATCTTGATGTCATGCACATTGAGAAAAATGTTTGCGAGAACATCATTGGGACTATTTTGAATGTCAATGGAAAATTGAAAGACAATATTCAGAGTTGACTTGATTTAGTCCACTTGGGAATTCGACGTGAGCTTCATCCCCAAGCACTTTCGAATATGAAATATCGATTGCCGCCTGCTATTTATTCAATGTCGAAGACGGAGAAAGAAGTGTTTTGTATGGTGTTGAAGGATATAAAGGTCCGGATGCGTATGCATCAAATATATCTCGATGTGTGAGTCTTAAAGATCGAAGACTATATGGCTTAAAATTGCATGACTATCACATCTTGATGCAAGACTTACTGCCAGTTGCTATGCGGTGTTGTATGTCGAAAAAGGTGACGTCTTGTGTAATTGAATTGTCCAATATAATAAAAGGCATTTCTGGCAAAGTTTTGGATGTTCAAGAACTTGAGACACTACAAGATCGAGCCACACTGACTTTATGCAATCTAGAGAAGATCTTCCCGCCTTCCTTCTTCACAATTATGGTGCACTTGTTAATTCATCTCTCTCGTGAAGCAATACTTGGTGGACTCATTTTCTATCGATGGATGTATCCCATTGAAAGGTCTTAATTTATTTGTAAATTATTCCTTCATTCACCTAAATGCCTTTAGTTGCAACTTTTGATAATGTTCTATACCGTGTTTAGGTTTCTATCCAAATTGAAGTCTTACTGCCGCAATAAACGTTATCCGGAAGGATTAATTGTTGAAGGCTACTTGGCAGTGGAATGTATGACTTTCTGTTCAAGGTATTTGGAAGATGTTGAAACAAGAATGAACATACCAAGTAGAAATGCTGGGCTCATAGATCATAACTTGGCCGAAACTTATTTATTTCAAAGTTTCGGAGAACCAATCAGCAAAGTCAAAATTACAAAATTAGATGATAGATCGTGGGTCCAAGCACATCGATATGCTCTTTTTCATCATGAGTCAATGGAACCAATACGCAAGTAAGTTCTAGAAGTTAATAAATATTCATCAATTATAATTTATCTGTCTTCTAACAAAGTAAAACTTTTTTAACGTAGTGAGTACAAACAAATATTGAGAGCTCGTTCACGGTCCCAAAGATTACAACAATGAGAAATTAATAAGTTGTTCACAGAATCATTTCATGAATGGTTAAGCCAAAAGGTATGCAATTCAAGTTTTCATTGTCAAGTAATAATGTTTTCTCATAACATTTATAATTACTCAATTTACTTTTGATTCAATAGGTTTGGAGTCGGAATGAAGTAAATGACGAAGTTAAATGGCTATCACAAGGTCCAAATAGAATAGTGAAAAGATATAGTGCCTTCCTCATCAACGGATTCAAATTTCATACAAAGTATCGCGAGAGATTGAGGAGAACCCAAAATTGTGGAATTGTTGTTAATTCTTCAATTACAAGTTATGCTAGTGCTAGGGACAATAATCCTATCGAGGGAAATGTGGAGTATTACGGACTTCTTACTGACATAATTGAGTTGGATTATTATGACAGATGGAAAGTTGTCTTATTTCGAGGAGATTGGGCTGATGTGAATACATTCACGGAATTAAAAACCAATATGGTTTTACAATGGTGAATTTATGATTGATTCACCTTGGAGAACAATTGATGGTGATGTATTTTCTTCTCAAGTGAAACAAGTTTTTACTCAAAAGATCCAACTGATGAGGGTTGGTACGTTGTACTCCGGAACACCTCTAGAGACTTATTTGACATGGCAATGGAAGTAGAGATGACATAGTCGAAAGATCAGAAACTTTTCCTTTTCCAAAACAAAACTTAAATGAAAATATCCCTAGTACTAGTCAACAAATTCAATGGGTTTGTTAGGATGTGGATGAAGATATTTATGAAATATGATGTAGTAAGATTTTACGATTTATTATTTATATGTAATATTATAATTTTAATGTTGGTCATGTTATATAATTTAACTATTTTAAATGTACTATTATTGTTGTTATTTGTTACTAAAATTTTGAACTATTTCATGTGTATTGCGGGAAAAATGCCTAGAAGATGATTACAAGATTTAAGTATTGTCCACAATACTCCAAATTCGAAAAAGCAAATAGTGAACAAACAAGCAGGTTGTTGGATCTTCTAGTCTGGGACATAGATGCGACTGTAGAATTTCAAAGTAATGTTAAGTTTATTTTACATGCATGTTGAATTTTATTATTGATTCATTTTCAATTTTAATATAATAATATATTATTTTTCAATTTGAAGGTGGTGGGGCCTAGAGGTCGGGGATGTACATTGCTTAAAGATTTATCGACTTAGAGTTTGTCGGCGTGTTAAAGTAAGGAGAAACAATCATGGCCAACTTTGTTGGATCTGAAGCTCGACTGTTAGCAGGTTATTTGGGCATTATAGCACGAAATGCCAATATGTTGCCCATTAACTACGAATCATGGCATCACGTGCCTGATGCTAACAAAAATCAGGCTCTCGATAATATTAAGGTAACAAAATGTGAATGTAATTTATAATAATTTGATTTAACTTTCATTTATATTAACTTTTTAAACTTTTTTTGTTCAGGAGAGATTTGCTTTAGAGGTCTCCGATGACTATGTTAAGAAGACATTGGGTAAAAAATGGAGAGACAATAAAAGCACGCTGAAAAAATAATATTTTAAGAAAGAAATAAGCCTCGAAGAAAAATTAAGAAATGTTCCATCGAGAATGTTGAGGTACCAATGGGAAGATCAAGTTAGATTCTGGAATTCAAAGAAAGGAGAGGTATTACGTACTTTTAAAGTCTTATAAATTTTTTGGTTTATATTATTTACTATATACATAATTCAAATTCCATTATGTAAGGCCGTAAGCGAGTTGGAACAAGCAGCAGACAGAAACAAAAATTCAAGCACACGGCGGGTTCCAGAAGTTTTGCTTGTGTAGCTGAGGCCGAGGTATTATAATTTGTTAATTCTTTCAAATATTAATGACTTTATACTATTAAATTATATTTTTCTACTATAATGTAGGAAGCTTTGTCTGGTCAAAAAGTTGGACTCCTTCAGCTTTTTGACATTACGCATAAGAAGAAGGATGGATCTCCGATGACATCCGAAGCTGCAGAAATTTTGGTATATTTACTTAATAAAATTTGATTTATTATAAATATTTATAATGTTTAATTATAATAGTTTAATTCATCGTTTGTAGTTTTAAATTTATAATGTTAAGTTATGTTGCATTCCTTCTTATTATATATTTCGTTTCTAACTCTTTCATTGATTTATTAGGATAAGCTAAAGGAGAAGAAGGCGGAGTATGAAGCGGTTGCTTCGACTGATAGTTCTATTAATCTCGAGGAGATTGATAACAAAATTATTACTGATGTTTTGGGTCCTGAAAGGTACATTGCTTCGATTGATAGTTCTGTTAATCTTGAGTATATTTATAATAGAATTATCATTGATGTTTTGGGTCTTAAAAGGTATGGTCGGGTTCGATGTCAAGGATCTGGTGTTACCCTGACCTAATATTTTGGATCCGGCTCCCAGCAATACATGCCTTCTGGAAGTCAATCTCGTGCTGAAGTTCAGAGACTAAAAGACCAGATAACTCAGATGCAAGCAAGCACGGTTGAGCAAATTTCTCAACTTAGAGCGGAGGTAGCAACGAGGGAGGCAGAGCATATTGCTCAACTTAGATTGGAGGAAGCAGCGAGGGAGGCAGAGGTAGCAGTAAGGGAGGCAGAGTAGAACAGAAAGTATGAAGAACTCCAACTATAGCCTCAGACTATGATGAAGATGTTCCAGCAGTCGCAGATGCCGCCATCTCAGACATTTGTTTTCTTATTGTAAGATGATTTTTAACATTGTTACATTTAACATTATTGTAAGAATATTTTCAGTTATAATTCATTTATTAATTTATATCATATATCTTTTATTCATTTTCAAATATAATTTAGAATTAATGCATTTGGTGTGATTTTTATGCTACATTTTGTTTTGGGTTGAAATTATATACTATATTTTTGTTATTGGTTGGTTTCGGTGCAAGAGGGTATGATATTGAACAAATTGTACAATGCAAACCCAAATTAGCGCGTTTGGTTTGAAAGACCCGCTAAAAGTCATGACAAGCGGCATTTTAAAATTTTTAAAGTCATGACTATTTAGCGACGTTTGTGGGAAAATCGGCGCTAAAAGTCATGACCTTTAGATGCTTGATTTTATCATAAACCGCTAAAGTTTTGCGTTTGATTTAAGTGGCAAAAGTAAATACTTTTATTGCTTGATTGAGCTAAATTAAAAAAATGTGACTTTTTTGGTGGGAGGGAGATACATGAAATGGTAGAGATTATTTGACTTCTATTAACATTCCATCGATGATGTACAATATACGACTAACATACTACTTGAACACTTTATTGACAATATTGTTTGCCAAAAATGCTCAACCAATGTTTTTAGCCATGGAACTTTCAGTTAGCCCTTGTTGATACCATCCTTATCAACTAGATAATGCTCGATCAACATTGACATTTCCACTTCAAGGTCAATTTAAGATGCCTTGAAACAACTCTTTCAATTGGAGGCCCATGATTGGGCTACATCTTCCAAGGTGATTGTGGCTTCTACTAAAATTGAAAAAAGTAAAGGTCTTAGTCTCTATGTAATTACCCTTTTGCATTGGTGTGAAATGTACGATTCGAACCTCATTTACGCAAACCAAGTCCATAAATATTATATAAAGATATTTATGTGAGTTCTTATATTGATGAAATGAAATTGAGATGGTCAATTTAGCCTAAATGGTGGTTAATTAGGGTTCAAATACTAAATTGTAAAGTTGCTATAGATTTTTAATTGGTAAATGTGGGACTTAAATTGCAATTAATCAAAGTTTCAAAATAAAAATAGGCTTTTTTACCCAAATAATACAAAAAAATAAAATAAAATTAATAACTGTCATGGCATGCCCATGAGATTATTTACCAAAAAATAGTATGTTTGCTACTGATCTTTTACTTTATTTGTGAAAATAAACTAAAATGTAATGATCTAAATTAAGATGCATATTTTCCATTATAGGGAAAAAAAAGTACAAGACCATTGGGAAGATTCAAACCTTGGGCTAATTGCCTTGTATTTATTATTTTCTTTTATTCTTTCAACTCACTACATTAACTTATGATTTTTAATCATAAAAGCCCTTTATTTTAATATTAAAGTAAATATATTTTACCCATATTAAAGGCTTTTTAGTATATGTAGTGTAGATTAATTTGTATGTTGTTGAACTTGGCACCTATTTGAAATTGTTTGATTATTTTCAATGCAAGTACAGATGAAAACATGATGGAAGGCTAATATACTAAAAAGCGCTTAAACTATTATATTTTTTTAAACAAGCTTTTATACTATTTTTGTAGTTAAATAGGCCTTAAACTATGATTTTTACCCATGAAAGTCCCAAATTTTATGTTGATGTGAATTTGATGAGAATAGTTTATTAAAAAATTTAAAATTTGTTGAGAGTGCTCATATACATGACATTCTTAACTACTCTTTTGAAATTTTGATTACTTTTTAGATTTTATGTTGATGTTAAAGTGTATATAATTTTATTGCATCAACAAGAAATTAAGATTTAGCTTCAATTCAAAATATATTTACTTTAATATTAAAATAATTGGCTTTTATGAGTAAAAATCATAGGTTAAAGCTTATTTAACTACAAAAATAGGTTAAGGGCTTGTTTAAACACAATGTAGTGAGTTGAAGGGAATAATAAGAAAATAATATATAATGTGGGTTTACAAAACAATTAATACATTTAATGTTTGTGCCACCTGTGTCAGACACCTTTTCACTTTTTTTTCCAGCAGACCACTCAAAATAGAAAATTTTCACATTAGGTCCCAAATACTTTAGATTATTCATTGTAATCTGTGTAAATCAATTTGTTAGGCGGCACCAAAGAAAACACTATAGCAAACATACCATTTGGTAAATAATCCCATGGGCATGCCATTTCGGTTATTAATTTTATATTTTATTATTTAGGTAAAAAAAGCCACAAAAATTAGACTATGTTTAAGTGTGTGTTAGTGGACGGTAAGATGAAATGGCCATTAACTTAAACAAATTAAGATTTATTTAATTAATTTAAGTTTAAATAGCTTAATTAACAAATTAATCCCACTATATAAGTGAGATTTTAGTGGAAGAGAGATAAACTCATCTTCCCCAACCAAATATAAGAAGAGAAGAATAATAAGAAGAAGAAAATGCCATTAAGGGTTTTCAAGCTTTTAGCTTCAATTTCAAGTAAGTCCCTAGTCATTTTCTTTTAATTTTATAGATTTTTTTTTGTCTTGGAAGCTTGATTAAGCTAACCCAAGGATCAATTTTATCAATTAGTGAAGTTTTGATGATATGGCATTGTTGAGAATTGAATGTTTTAGGAAAGGATTGAATTTATTATGACTATGTAATGAGATGGATATTTATATGTATGATTAATAATACATATTTGTGTAAATATGTATTTGATATAGGATCTTTGAATGGTTTGAAATGTATAAAATGTATTGATGTTGAGATTGAAAAGTGATATATGGGTACAATGTATATTGATTATATATATACATGAGTATGAAATTTTGATATGTTTGGATTGGATAAGTAATTATGAGTTGATTAGTATTTAATTGTGGAACATGAAGTGAGCAATGGTGGTGATTGAATAAATAACTACATGTTTAATTGAGTAACGGCTCTAAGTGAGCGATACGTTACGGGAAGTGGCAATTGTGTGTACGAAAATATTAAATAACTTGACTCTAAGTGAGCGTACGTTACGGAAATGGCATTGTGTGTGCGGAAAATGCTAAGTGCTTGGCTCTATGTGAGCGACACGTTACGGGAAGTGGCACTGTGTGTGCGAAAAATGCTAAGTAACGGCTCTATGTGAGCGATACGTTACAGGAAGTGGCACTGTGTGTGCGGAAAATGCTAAGTAACGGCTCTATATGGGCGATACGTTACGGGAAGTGGCACTATGTGTACGGAAAATGCTAAGTAACGGCTCTATGTGAGCGATACATTACGGGAAGTGGCATTGTGTGTGCGGACATGTTAAGTAACGGCTCTATGTGAGCGAAACGTTACTGGTTTGTACTAAGTGTACGGGTTTTCAGATTTTCCTAAAAGACGAAAACACTTGGTGGAGGTAAATGGGAGTGTCAGGTATTTATATGTTATATGATAGTTCACTTTCGATGTAAATCGGGTAAGTTATTTTGGTGTGGAAATTCAATATATGATTACTTGAAGTTATTTGGTGACCAAATAGGTATGATATTGATTAATTATGATATATTATGTGTATGGATGTTGCAACCTAATTCATGTTTAAGTTAAGTAAATTAGAAACTATTAAGTTGCTTGTATATAAATATACTACCTCTTTGCTTATAACTTACTAAGCTATAATAGCTTACATAGTGTGTTTGCTATAATGTACCATAGGTTTTTTTTTCGAAGTCAAAGCTCAAGCTCGGGAATCCCTGTCGAAGTCAAGCATACTATCAACCATTTTGGTACCTCTTTTTGAGAATGATCTTAAAAACTATGGCATGTATAGGCTAAAGTACTTTTGAGTGGACTCAATAATATTTTGGCTAATGTATTTTTTTATATTCAAATGCCATGCGAAAATGGCAAAATTCCTATGACTTTGGTTGATTGATTTTGTTTTGTTAAATCATATATGTATGGTTGCATTATAGGTTTGGCTTAAGCAGGTTTTAAAAGAAAATGAATGAGTTGGTTTGATGTTATTAAATATGAAGCGTTCTTTTGAGCATATCACATTTATGGTCTTATGAAAATGTGATGATTTAGCATACATATTCGGTCATGTCTAAATCTTAATATTATGGATACTTGTAGAGTCTGTTATGGTATTTGTAAATATGGAAGTAAATTACATGATGTATATATGTTTATGGTTAATGAAATGGGTGAATGCTTTGGACAGTTGGTATTGAATTTGTTGTACCTAAGATTCGGTTCAGAAGATTTTTGCCCTATGTATATATTTGGTATTAGTTTTGATAACTTGTTTTGGTAATGCAATTATACAATGGTGCATGTGTGGTTATTATAACTTAATGACCCAATGAATAGTACTTTTGCTATTTGATTAAAATTTCTTTCATGTGAAGTTGGTAATATAGATTCGTGATATATTCATTAAGTTTTAAACTTACTATGATAGTGTAAATTTATCTATAGTACATTCGAATATGACAGCTTAATTTATAGATAATGCCCGTAACCCAAATCCGGTGACAGATACGGGTTAGAGTGTTACAGTTTTAGTGTAAAAGGGGTATGATATTGAACAAATTGTACAATGCAAATCTGTACAAATTAGCGGCGTTTTTGAAAGAAGTGCCGCTAAAAGTCATGACATCTAGCGGCGTTTGTAGAAAAAGCGCCGGTAAAAGTCATGACCTTTAGCGACGTTTGTGGGAAAAGCGCCGCTAAAAGTCATGACCTTTAGTGGCGTTTTTTTTATCATAAACACCGCTAAAGTTTGCGGCGTTTGATTTAGCGGCGTTTTTTGTGGCGCTTCTAAAAGCGTCGCAAATACTTTTAGTGGCGCTTATAAACGCCGCTAAAGGCCAAAAAAAATGCCGCTAAAAGTCTGTTTTGGTGTAGTGGCAGATACATGAAATGGTAGAGATTATTTGACTTCTATTAACATTCCATCGATGATGTACAATATGTACGCACTAACATACTGCTTGAACACTTTATTGACAATATTGTTTGCCAAAAAATGCTCAACCAATGTTTTTAGCCATGGGAACTTCAGTTAGCCCTTGTTGATACCATCCTTATTAACTAGATAATGCTCAATCAACATTGACATTTCCACTTCAAGGTCAATTTAAGATCGCCCAGTTGAAACAACTCTTTCAATTGGAGGCCCATGATTAGGGCTACATCTTCCAAGGTGATTGTGGCTTCACTGCAAGGAAAGAGAAAAAAGTAAAGGTCTCCAGTCTCTATGTAATTACCCGATTTGCAGTGGTGTCGAAAAATACGATTCTGAACCTCATTTCTGCAAACCAAGTCCATAAATATTATATAAAGATATTTACAGAGTTCTTATATTGATGAAATGAAATTGAGATGGTCAATTTAGCCTAAATGGTGGTTAATTAGGTTTCAAATACTAAATTGTAAAGTCCAGTCGCTATAGATTTTTAATTGGTAAATGTGGGGACTTAAATTGCAATTAATCAAAGGTTCAAAATAAAAATAGGCTTTTTTACCCAAATAATACAAAAAAAAATAAAATTAATAACTGTCATGGCATGCCCATGAGATTATTTACCAAAAAATAGTATGTTTGCTACAGTACTGTTTTACTTGACAGGCGGCACCAAACTGAAATGTAATGATCTAAAGTATTCAGAGACCTAAAATGCAAATTTTCCATTTTGAGTGGCTGCTAGAAAAAAAAGTAAAAGGGTGCCGTCTGACAGTGTGGCGGCACCAAACCTTAAATGTGGCTAATTGCCTTGAAAACCCTCCTTATTTATTATTTTCTTTTTATTCCCTTTCAACTCACTACATTAACTTATGATTTTTAATCATAAAAGCCCTTTATTTTAATATTAAAGTGAATATATTTTACCCATATTAAAGGGCTTTTTAGTATATTAGCCCTACTAGACTGTATGTTATTGAACTTGGCACCTACTTTGCAGAAATTGTTTGATTATTTTCAATGCTTAAGAACCGATGAAAACATGATGGAAGGCTAATATACTAAAAAGCACTTAAACTATTATATATATTTTAAACAAGCTTTTATACTATTTTGTAGTTAAATAGGCCTTAAACTATGATTTTACCCATGAAAGTCCCAAATTTTATGTTGATGTGAATTTGATGAGAATAGTTTATTAAAAAATTTAAAATTTGTTGAGAGTGCTTATATACATGACATTCTTAACTACTCTTTTGAAATTTTGATTACTTTTTAGATTTTATGTTGATGTTAAAGTGTATATAATTTTATTGCATCAACAAGAAATTAAGATAAGAGCTTCAATTCAAAATATATTTACTTTAATATTAAAATAAACGGCTTTTATGAGTAAAAATCATAGGTTAAAGCTTATTTAACTACAAAAATAGGTTAAGGGCTTGTTTAAACACAATGTAGTGAGTTGAAGGGAATAATAAGAAAATAATATATAATGAGGGTTTACAAGGCAATTAATACATTTAATGTTTGTGTCGCCACACCGTCAGCGACACCTTTCACTTTTTTTTCCAAAGTACCACTCAAAATAGAAAATTTTCACATTAGGTCCCAAATACTTTAGATTATTACATTGTAGTCTGTGTAAATCAATTTGTTAAGCTACACCAAAGAAAACACTATAGCAAACATACCATTTTGGTAAATAATCCCATGGGCATGCCATTTCGTTATTAATTTTATATTTTATTATTTAGGTAAAAAAGCCACAAAAATTAGACTATGTTTAAGTGTGTGTTAGTGGACGGTAAGATGAAATGGCCATTAACTTAAACAAATTAAGATTTATTTAATTAATTTAAGTTTAATTAGCTTAATTAACAAATTAATCCCACTATATAAGTGAGATTTTAGTGGAAAGAGAGATAAACTCATCTTCCCCAACCAAATATAAGAAGAGAAGAATAATAAGAAGAAGAAAATGCCATTAAGGGTTTTCAAGCTTTTAGCTTCAATTTCAAGTAAGTCCCTAGTCATTTTTCTTTTAATTTTATAGATTTTTTTTTTATCTTGGAAGCTTGATTAAGCTAACCCAAGGATCAATTTTATCAATTAGTGAAGTTTTGATGATATGGCATTGTTGAGAATTGAATGTTTTAGGTGTTAAATTGAATGTTATTGAGAGCATGTATTGAATTGAATTGTGTGACAGTATTGAATATCGAAACTGTGTACTGGTTAAATTAAGGAAAAAAGAGTATGATATAGGATGCTGAATGGTTTGAAATGTATAAAATGTATTGATGTTGAGATTGAAAAGTGATATATGCTTACAATGTATATTGATTCGGTGTTACCCTAATAACGGTCTCGAGTACCGTTGAATTAGTTGGCATTCCTTAGGTTGAAAACCATCATTGTCGGGCTATTCGGGATGGTAGGATAAGTAAATTGTGAAAACCATCATTTTCGGGCTATCCGTGATGGTAGGATAAGTAAATTGTGAAAACCATCGTTTTCGGGCTATCCGTGATGGTAAAATGTAAGAATAGTGAAAGCCATGATTACTGAGTCATTCGGATGATAATGTATTGTATAGTGCGAACCATCGTTGCCAGGCCACTAGGGGTGGTATAGTGAATATAGATAGCAAAAGTCATTGTTGTCAGGCCACCCAGGATGACAAGAATAGTATAAGAAGATATGGAATGTTGATGAAATGATATATTGTGCTTATATGTGTGTTATAATAGATAAGGTGTATAAATTATTAATGACTTTAATTGATTTTACCATTGATATTATATACCTTGCGATAAATTATTAATACATGTATTATTTTATTTTAATTCATGGAATTACCACGAGTGTTTTTTGCTCAACGACGGTTTGTTTTCTCCGTACGTGTTTAGTAGATCCTTGAGAGTGCGATAAATAGATCCAACATCTAGAAGGCAATCCACGACTCAACAATGTTTGTATAAATTCCATTTTAATTTAAACATGACATGTACTCGAGTTGAGTTAAATTTGGTACAAAACTATGTTTATGTACTTTTAGTTTGTAAAGGTTGATGTGTAAAGTTTGTTAATATAATATAACATGTAAATGGATTCAAATATGTTGGAAATGGTATGAGATGTTGTAAATGTCAATGACTTAGGTAAATAAGTATGTGTGTTGAAGGTAGGGAATGAATTATACCAATTAGTTAACTTATAAGTAAGATAGCATTGGTATACCATTGATCATGTGTTTTGTTTATGTTTGAGGTATAGAAATTGCATGTTTTAGTTGGAAATGTAATTGAATGTGCTTGTAGATTGTGCAAGTTGAAGTTTTGTTTGGAAAATTGTGGAAATGAATGTCACGTCATGACGTTGGATGCATGTCATTGCGACGAGATCGGACCTCCATGCCACTACAAGACATCGTGCATGGGTAGTTAAGACGAGACCAGACGCTTTGTTACGTCTCGATGAGGAACCCTTGACGTCACGACATCAACTGAACTTTTGAAAACATTATAATTTAGTCTTAATTGATCTCGAGTTAGCATTAGAGATTTAAATAGCTCAGTATAAAACCCAAAAATGGATATGAATCATTTTAAATACCTATTTTATTAACATTTGGATGTTTAAGAATGTAAATTGAATTGTAATTTAATCGTGATTGCTCCAACAACGAATGTGACACTTTATAACTTCGGATTCGGTGATTGGGTCGGGTATAGGATATTACACTCTACCTGACCGTCATGGGTGTAAGTAGCAATGGCCACATTGAAAAATGAGGCATTTCCCCCACCTTTAGAAAAAAACAACAACGTCTAGTTGTGTTCTCAATCGATGTTGCTCCTCATTCAATCTCAAAGAATTTACATTTCATCGAATTCGAAGAGTTTGTTCCTCATGCTAGTAAATTAAACAAAAGCAAAAATAATCAATATTTTATGTTGAACAATATTAAAAGTTAACACTAAAATTAAATAATAACAATAAATAAATGCTAAGTTAAATTATAAGTTAAAAAAAATACCATATTCACTTTATATAAAGCAATATCTTTATATTCTCTCAATAAAGAAATAATAAGTTAAAGCGTAATTAAGGTAAAAAGTAACAATTTAGAGAGATTTTTTACTTTAGAAACTCAACAATGATGGGATAAGTTTTTGATTGAGTGAAAAAAAAAAAAAAGGAGGCGAGGATATTTATAACTACGGTAAAATATGTTTACATGAGTGTTGAGATTAATTAAATGTATTTATTAAGGTTAGATTAACCTCAAATAGTAAAATTTGAAATGATAGAGATCTCGATATTTATGGGTGTTGAATTTAATTAAATCATTTTTCAAGGTTAGTGTTGTAATGACCCAAAATTCACGGGCATCGAAAAAGTATGTTGTCGGGCCTCCGTCTTAGTAAAACGAATTCGTAAATATTTTTATAAATATTTACGAAATTAGTTGTGTGTTTAATTAGGTCTTGGTTAGGTGAAATTGTCTTACTTAGGAATAATTAGCAAAAAGGATTAAATTGAATAAAGTGTGAAAGTTTAATTGTAAATTAAAAGAAAATAAAAAGGACCAAATAGGAAATTATACCTAATGTATTAAATGGGGCGGCATATGTTGATAAAATCTTAGATTTTTTTATATAAATATATTATTTAATTTGATTATATTATTATTTTATTATATTGTAATTTATATTAATTATATTATTAAATAAATGAAAAGATTTTGACAATTGTATGGAAACTATAAAATACACATGTAATAAATTAAATACATACATTTGTAATACAATTATGTAAGCACTTATAATATAAGAAATTATTGTTATATTATATTATTATATTATTTTTATATATACATATAAAGCAAATGAAATAAAAGAAAGAAAGGAACAGAACATTACGCAGGGACTAAACAGAAAGAAAAAGAAAGGAAAGAAGGGATAAAAGAAGGAATAAGGAAAATAAAGTTTTAAAGGTTCCAAATTGAATTGATAAGTCAATTTAAGTCATTTTCTTGAAATTTTTGAGTTTTATGATTTTAGAATAAAATATTACTAGGTATATGTTGAAATTTTGGAAGTTATTAGATTTTGGACACTAAATTTTGTTGAGTAAAAGTGTGAATTAGGGATTGAATTAATAGAATTTCAAGTTAAAAGTGGGAGAAGGATTTAATTGTAGAATAGGCTATAAATTTTGTGTAATTGGGACTAAATTGTAAGATTTTTGAAATTAGGTATTTATGATGAAAATTAGGGAGTTAAGTTTGAGTTTATATGAATATGGAGTAGGAATAAGGTATAAATGATGATGGAAAAATAAATGATTTTTGGTTAGAGATTAAATTGAATTTAAGGTAAAAGTTCAATAGAAAAATCTAATTATTAGATATAATAGTGTTGTATTAATAATTGTAAATTATTTTAATTTTCGTAGCTAACATCGTATCGGAGACATCGGTCCGTAAAGGAAAGGAAAAGTCCCAAATTTTATGTTGATGTGAATTTGATGAGAATAGTTTATTAAAAAATTTAAAATTTGTTGAGAGTGCTCATATACATGACATTCTTAACTACTCTTTTGAAATTTTTGATTACTTTTTAGATTTTATGTTGATGTTAAAGTGTATATAATTTTATTGCATCAACAAGAAATTAAGATAAGAGCTTCAATTCAAAATATATTTACTTTAATATTAAAATAAACGGCTTTTATGAGTAAAAATCATAGGTTAAGAGCTTATTTAACTACAAAAATAGGTTAAGGGCTTGTTTAAACACAATGTAGTGAGTTGAAGGGGAATAATAAGAAAATAATATATAATGAGGGTTTACAAGGCAATTGGCCACATTTAATGTTTGGTGCTGCCACACTGTCAGGCGACACCCTTTCACTTTTTTTTCCAGCAGCCACTCAAAATAGAAAATTTTCACATTAGGTCCCAAATACTTTAGATTATTACATTGTAGTCTGGTGTCGTCAATTTGTTAGGCGGCACCAGCAAAACACTATAGCAAACATACCATTTTGGTAAATAATCCCATGGGCATGCCATTTCAGTTATTAATTTTATATTTTTATTATTTAGGTAAAAAAAGCCACAAAAATTAGACTATGTTTAAGTGTGTGTTAGTGGACGGTAAGATGAAATGGCCATTAACTTAAACAAATTAAGATTTATTTAATTAATTTAAGTTTAAATAGCTTAATTAACAAATTAATCCCACTATATAAGTGAGATTTTAGTGGAAGAGAGATAAACTCATCTTCCCAACCAAATATAAGAAGAAGAATAATAAGAAGAAGAAAATGCCATTAAGGGTTTTCAAGCTTTTAGCTTCAATTTCAAGTAAGTCCCTAGTCATTTTCTTTTAATTTTATAGATTTTTTTTTGTCTTGGAAGCTTGATTAAGCTAACCCAAGGATCAATTTTATCAATTAGTGAAGTTTTGATGATATGGCATTGTTGAGAATTGAATGTTTTAGGTGTTAAATTGAATGTTATTGAGAGCATGTATTGAATTGAATTTGTGTGAAGATTGAATATCGAAACTATGTCTTTGGTTAAATTAAAGAAAAAGAGTATGATATAGGATCTTTGAATGGTTTGAAATGTATAAAATGTATTGATGTTGAGATTGAAAAGTGATATATGCTTACAATGTATATTGATTCGTGTTACCCTAATAACGGTCTCGAAGTATCGTTGAATTAGTTGGCATTCCTTAGGTTGAAAACCATCATTGTCGGGCTATTCGGGATGGTAGGATAAGTAAATTGTGAAAACCATCATTTTCGGCTATCCGTGATGGTAGGATAAGTAAATTGTGAAAACCATCGTTTTCGGGCTATCCGTGATGGTAAAATGTAAGAATAGTGAAAGCCATGATTACCGAGTCATTCAGATGATAATGTATTGTATAGTGCGAACCATCGTTGCCAGGCCACTAGGGGTGGTATAGTGAATATAGATAGCAAAAGTCATTGTTGTCGGGCCACCCAGGATGACAAGAATAGTATAAGAAGATATGGAATGTTGATGAAATGATATATTGTGCTTATATGTGTGTTATAATAGATAAGGTGTATAAATTATTAATGACTTGAATTGATTTTACCATTGATATTATATACCTTGTGATAAATTTTTAATACATGTATTATTTTATTTTAATTCATGGAATTACCACGGAGTGTTTTTGCTCAACGTACGGTTTGTTTTCTCCGTGCACAGGTTTAGTAGATCCTTGAGAGTGCGATAAATAGATCCAACATCTAGAAGGCAATCCCTGACTCAACAATGTTTGTATAAATTCCATTTTAATTTAAACATGACATGTACTCAGGTTGAGTTAAATTTGGTACAAAACTATGTTTATGTACTTTTAGTTTGTAAAGGTTGATGTGTAAAGTTTGTTAATATAATATAACATGTAAATGGATTCAAATATGTTGGAAATGGTATGAGATGTTGTAAATGTCAATGACTTAGGTAAATAAGTATGTGTGTTGAAGGTAGGGACTGAATTATAACAATTAGTTACCATTGATCATGTGTTTTGTTTATGTTTGAGGTATAGAAATTGCATGTTTTAGTTGGAAATGTAATTGAATGTGCTTGTAGATTGTGCAAGTTGAAGTTTTGTTTGGAAAATTGTGGAAACAGAATGTCACGTCATGATGTTGGATGCATGTCATCGCGACGAGATCAGACCTCCATGCCACTACAAGACATCGTGCATGGGTAGTTAAGACGAGACCCAGACAGTTTGTTACGTCTCGATGAGGAACCCCTTGACGTCACGACATCAACCTGAACTTTTGAAAACATTATAATTTAGTCTTAATTCGATCTCGAGTTAGCATTAGAGATTTCGTAAGCTCGTATAAAACCCAAAAATGGATATGAATCATTTTAAATACCTATTTTATTAACATTTGGATGTTTAAGAATGTAAATTGAATTGTAATTTAATCGCAGTTGCTCCAACAACGAATGTGACACTTTATAACTCGGATTCGGTGATTGGGTCGGGTATAGGATATTACACTCTACCTGACCGTCATGGGTGTAAGTAGCAATGGCCACATTGAAAATGAGGCATTTCCCCACCTTTAGAAAAAAACAACAACGTCTAGTTGTGTTCTCAATCGATGTTGCTCCTCATTCAATCTCAAAGAATTTACATTTCATCGAATTCAAGAGTTTGTTCCTCATGCTAGTAAATTAAACAAAAGCAAAAATAATCAATATTTTATGTTGAACAATATTAAAAGTTAATACTAAAATTAAATAATAACAATAAATAAATGCTAAGTTAAATTATAAGTTAAAAAATACCATATTCACTTTATATAAAGCAATATCTTTATATTCTCTCAATAAAGAAATAATAAGTTAAAGCGTAATTAAGGTAAAAAGTAACAATTTAGAGAGATTTTTTACTTTAGAAACTCAACAATGATGGAATAAGTTTTTGATTGAGTGAAAAAAAAAAAAAATAGGGAGGCGAGGATATTTATAACTACGGTAAAAATATGTTTACATGAGTGTTGAGATTAATTAAATGTATTTATTAAGGTTAGATTAACCTCAAATAGTAAAATTTGAAATGATAGAGATCTCGATATTTATGGGTGTTGAATTTAATTAAATCATTTTTCAAGGTTAGTGTTGTAATGACCCAAAATTCACGGGCATCGAAAAATATGTTGTCGGCCTCCGTCTTAGTAAAAGCAATTAAGTAAATATTTTATAAATATTTACGAAATTAGTTGTGTGTTTAATTAGGTCTTGGTTAGGTGAAATTGTCTTAATTAGGAATAATTAGCAAAAAGGATTAAATTGAATAAAGTGTGAAAGTTTAATTGTAAATTAAAAGAAAATAAAAAGGACCAAATAGGAAATTATACCTAATGTATTAAATGAGGCGGCATATGTTGATAAAAATCTTAGATTTTTTTATATAAATATATTATTTAATTTGATTATATTATTATTTTATTATATTGTAATTTATATTAATTATATTATTAAATAAATGAAAAGATTTTGACAATTGTATGGAAACTATAAAATACACATGTAATAAATTAAATACATACATTTGTAATACAATTATGTAACCACTTATAATATAAGAAATTATTGTTATATTATATTATTATATTATTTTATATATACATATAAAGCAAATGAAATAAAAGAAAGAAAGGAACAGAACATTACGCAGGGACTAAACAGAAAGAAAAAGAAAGGAAAGAAGGGATAAAAGAAGGAATAAGGAAAATAAAGTTTTAAAGGTTCCAAATTGAATTGATAAGTCAATTTAAGACATTTTCTTGAAATTTTGAGTTTTATGATTTTAGAATAAAATACTACTAGGTATATGTTGAAATTTTGGAAGTTATTAGATTTTGGACACTAAATTTTGTTGAGTAAAAGTGTGAATTAGGGATTGAATTAATGGAATTTCAAGTTAAAAGTGGGAGAAGGATTTAATTGTAGAATAGGCTATAAATTTTGTGTAATTGGGACTAAATTGTAAGACTTTTGAAATTAGGTATTTATGATGAAAATTAGGGAGTTAAGTTTGAGTTTATATGAATATGGAGTAGGAATAAGGTATAAATGATGATGGAAAAATAAATGATTTTTGGTTAGAGATTAAATTGAATTTAAGGTAAAAGTTCAATAGAAAAATCTAATTATTAGATATAATAGTGTTGTATTAATAATTGTAAATTATTTTAATTTTCGTAGCTAACATCGTATCGGAGACATCGGTCCAGAAAGGAAAGAAAAAGATTGCTGGGGAGTAACTCGGGAAAATTCTGGTCTGTATTACTATAATTCAAGTTATTTATTATTAAATGTTAAATTTTAATTTATGTGTATGGTAAATGAAATATGAGGTAAGTATTATTATTATTATTATTATTATTATTATTATTATTATTATTATTATTGACATGAATGGGAATTAAATTGAATAGTTGATATGAATTGGTATTTGAATTGTATATTGATTGAAAGCAGAAAGTGAATTTGAATCGAATTTTAACTGATATTAAATTGAATGAAAATGTATTAAGTTGTGAAAATGTGTGAATTTGTGAATTGAATATTGGTTGAAAGGTGGAAAATAGTTGAATTAAAAATGTGAGAAATTGTGATTGAATTGAGGTATATATGTAATTTGAATACCCTATTAACTAGTCGGGCTAGGTCGGATATAGTTGGCATGCCATAGGATTGGAAGTGTTCAGGGATACTTCGACCTCGAGTTGATGAGACATTGGGTGTCACTATATTACTTCGGATATATTCGATGAGGTACTGGGTACCAACTTACTTTGGCTAGGCCGATGAGATACTGGGTGTCACTATATTGCTTCGAACTATCCGATGAGGCACTAGATGCCATATTGGAGTGTTTGGTTGGATCCATGTATCCGTTAAAGTCTAAGTCTTTTTAATAGAGGTAAATAAATGAGATAGCAAAATTGAATGAAAATGAATGATTTTGTTTATAAAATAAAATGTGAATTGAAATTAAGAAATGAAAAAGAAATGATCGGATCAAAGGTTCATGAAGTGATTGATATTCAAATGAGATGTTATATAATATCAAATTGATGAATAGCCAAATTGAGTTGCCAATGTTAAAAAGTGAAACTTAAATATGAAATAGTTTATTTATGAATTAATTGTTATATATAATTTGATATGTTTATTTGTTACTTTACTTTAATAATTTGAAATATAGTAATACCACTAAGTATATCCATACTTAGCATACGATTGCTTTTCATGCGCAGGTTAGTAGAAGTTAAACGATCCGATCCAACATCCAGAGCCGATCTCGACCTCAGAAACTTGGTAATGTATATGTCTTTTTGGTAAAGGTGGCATGTACCTAGGTTATGTATGTTTGTTATGGTGGATTTGATTGTAAAAGACGACATATGTTGTTTTGAATGGTCATATGAAAAGATAAGAAGACAAAATGGTACATATGATACTAAACTTTGAAATGGAATAGAATGAAATTTTTAAACTAATTTTAATGTTGTTTGTGAATGTTTAGTGAATAGATTATCATGTTGATATCTTGATTTGCTTTAAATGTATTTGTATATTAAAATTGTATTAGTTGTGATATTGGTTTGAATTGGTTGCGATTTAAAATTTGTAGGGTTGGTTAGGTTATTGTAAAAGGGTTATACTGAGTCCACACGACCTAACACATAGGCGTGTGAGCCCTGTACTTAGGAAAAATTTTAAAATTTCACGAAAAATTTCTCGAGCACCCAAATTGATCCCGGTTCACTTCTAATATGTATTTTGGGCCTTGAAGGTCCATAAAAGGGACATTATGAATGTTTTATAGTATGTTAGATATTTATTTATATGTCATTCGTAAATTGTCTGAAAGGTAGGTAATGCCCGTAATCACTGCTCAGCGACGGTTTTGGGTTAGGGGGTGTTACAAGTAGAGGTGTTCATGGTCGGGCGGGCATGGCTCAACTAAAATTTAAGCCCATTCATCGGCTCGGTCAGTCGGCCCAAAAATGGCCTAAATTTTTCCCAAGCCTACCCATATAAAATGTTAAAACCAGCTCATCTTGGCTACCAGTATTAAATTTTATATTATTTTATATAATTTTAAATATATATAATACATCAAAAATACTAAAAAATCAAAATAAATATTTCCTATAAATTGAAAATAAATTTTTAAAAAATATGTAGACTTAAATAACACTAAGATAGATGTAACTTAACAAGCAAATACCTCTAAAATAATAATAAAATTAACAAATGCCTTTAAAATAATAACAAAATTAACAATAAAATAAGTTTTATACAATATTCAATTAATAACAACAAAATAGTAGCAACATAATAGTAATATGGTAGCAAAATAGGGAGAAAACAACAAGAAAATAACATTCAAAAATAAAAAAATAGTAGTTTTTTTTGTCATTTAGTGAATTCGGGTTGGGCCGAGCCAAAAATACCTTACCCAAGGCCCGACTCATTTTTTAAACGGGCCTTAATTTTTGTCCAAGCCCATTTTTCAGGCTTATATTTTTACCCAAACCCTCCCAAATTTCGGTCGAGCCTTCGGGTCGGGTTGCCAGGCCCATGAACACCTCTAGTTACAAGTGTTATCAAACATTAACATTTATTTAGAAATTTGAGCATCCATAGGTGTCAAGGTTCTCTTTGTATTTACAAAGGCTAAAATTCTTAGCCCTCAAAATATAATGTAAGTAAATTATATGTAACTTGTGAAAAAATAGAATGTCGATAATGACAATGTATCGCAAAAAAAAAAAAAAGAGAGAGAAAGAAAAATAAAGAGCACACAGATTTTTATGTGGAAACCCTTTTGGAAGAAAACCAAGGGCAGAGGAGAAGATAATTCATTATGTCAAATTCGAATAATTACAAGAGGAGTAGACTATGTCTATTCATAGGCTTGTAAAACCATATTCTAATAGAAGGAGTGTAGTAAGATTGAAACACCTTATTCTAATCAATATCAAATAGATGAAGTTTAATAAGGTTTAAAAACCTTATTCTAAAATAAAATAAAAGAAGTGTAGTTCTATATGGATTTTACTTTTATTTTATTTTATCACTATATTTTATTTTAATAAGATTTAGGTCACTCAATTCTAACAATCTCCACCTTGACATGAATTCTCAATGAACAAGTTCTTCATGGCGAACTCTCAATGAACAAGTTCTTCACCTCTTCCATAAAACCCTTTAAGGGTTTAACTTCAACAATAAACACCAACCAAGTCAAAGCAATGCTCAAACTTGGTTATGGGAAGTGACTTAGTTATCATATCTACAGGATTTTCATGAGTACTAATTTTGCTCACAATAATATCACCACGAGTAATAATATCACGGACAAAATGATACCGAACATCAATGTGCTTTATTCTCTCATGAAACATTTGATCTTTTGTAAGGAAGATGGCACTTTGGCTGTCACAAAATATTGTACTAATTTGAAGGTTTTCATTGAGTTCACTAAAGAGTCCCTTCAACCAAATAGCTTCTTTACAAGTCTCAGTAATCGCTATGTACTCAGCTTCAGTGGTAGACAAAGCAACTGTAGTTTGCAAAGTGGCTTTCCAACTGATTGCACAATCTCCGATTGTAAGGACATAACCTGTGAGAGATCTTCTTCTATCAAGGTCTCCAGCAAAATCAGCATCAACATACCCAATGACTCTATCTCTAGTTCTTCCAAACTGTAAGCAAACATCAATAGTACCTCGTAAGTATCTTAAAATCCACTAAATTGTTTTCCAGTGTTCTTTACCGGGATTCGCCATGTATCTGTTAACTGCACTGACTGCATATGATAAATTTAGACGTGAACAAACCATAGCATATATGAGAGATCCCATTGCACTAGAATATGGAACATGTGACATGTACTCAATCTCATCATCTTATTGTGGAGACAAAGCCAATGAAAGTTTGAAATGGGATGCTAAAGGAGTACTAACAGGTTTAGCACTCTACATATTGAACCTGCAATGAACTTTCTTAATGTACCCCTCTGATTTAGGTACAATTTACTTGCTTTTCTATCTCTGAGAATCTCCATACCAAGTATCTTCTTTGCTTGTCCCAAATCTTTCATTTCAAATTCTTCATTTAGTTGGGTTTTGACCTTTCTTATCTCTCATTTATCTTTCGCTGCTATTAACATGTCATCAACATAAAGGAGTAACTACACAAAAGAACCATCATTGTATTTCTTAAAGTAAACACAACTATCAAAACTACTTCTTTTGAAATCATGAGAAGTCATAAAGGAATCAAACCTCTTGTACCACTGTCTTGGTGACTGTTTTAAACCGTAAAGTGACGTTTTCAGCAAGCAAACATAGTCCTCTTTTTCTGAGACTGTAAAACTCTCTGGTTGTTGCATGTAAATATCCTCCTCAAGTTCTCCATGCAAAAATACATTTTTTACATCTAACTGCCCAAGCTCCAAATCATGCATGGCCACAATACCAAGCAAAGCCCAAATTGAACTATGCTTCACAACTAGGAGAACACATCTATGAAGTTTACTCCTTGAATTTGACTGTAACCCTTTGCAACAAGCATTGCTTTATATCTGGGTTCTTCAACTCTTAAAATCCCTTTTTTCTTTTTAAACACCCATTTACAACAAACAACCTTTTTTCTTTTAGGAAGTTTTACAAGATCTTATGTTCTATTTTTATGAAGTGATTCTATCTCCTCTTGTATAGCAAACATCCACTTTTTGAGTCTTCACAGCTAACCGCCTCAGAATAATTAGACGGCTCTTAGTTTACATCTATATCTTTAGTAACATCTATATCTTTAGTAACATTTAAAGCATAAGAAAGTAGATCAGCCTCGGCATACTTCTTTGGATGTTTAATCTCTCTTCTAATTCTATTTTTAACGATAGAGTATTGTGGTGAAAAAGCAACTCTATTCTAGATTTCTGTAATGGTTTAAGGAGTCGACTTTGTTGTAGATTCTAGATTAATCTGATGCTCCACCTGCTTTTGATGTTCTTTATTGGAAGAGTCTTTATGAGGTAAGTTAGGTAGCATAGCAGTTTAATCAAAAACAACATATCTGCTAATCACAACTTTTCTATTTTCAGGACACCATAACTTATACCCTTTTACACTAGTTTTATAACCAAGAAAAACACATTTAATGGATCTTGGTTCCAATTTTCCATTATCAACATCAGTATACGCAGGACTCCCAAAGATCTTTAAATTAGAATAATCAGCAGGATTACCAAACCATACCTCTTGTGGAGTCTTTTTCTCAATGGCAATGGATGAAAATCAGTTGATCAAAAAACATGTAGTAGAGGCTGCTTCGGCTCCCAAAACGACTTCAGTAAGTTAGCATTCGAATTGTGGAGTATGACGAATTGTCAAGTGTCTCACAATCCTTTCTAACTTGCATAGTTCATTAAACTCATCAGAATAAAATTCTAAGCCATTGTCTGTGTGGAGGTGTTTTATTTATTTTCCCGTCTGTTTTTCAATCATAGTTTTCCAAGACTTAAATGCAGAAAACACATCGCTGTTCTACTTCAGGAAAAATGCCTAAACTTTTCTGGAAAAATCATCAATAAGTGTTAGCATATAGTTAGCTCCACCTCTCGAAGGCACACTAGATGGCCCCCACAAATTAGAATAAATATACTCCAACATTCCCTTCGTGTTATGGATTCATTTGGTGAATCGAACTCTCTTTAAATTCCCAAAAATGCAGCACTCACAAAACTTCAGCTTGCAAATTCCTTGCCCATCAAGAAGTCCTCTTTTGCTCAATTCTGCCAAGCCATTCTCACTTATATGCCTTAGGTCCATATGCCAAATTCTAGTAACATTATCATCTAACAAGGAAGAGGAGGCGAAAGTTGCATCACCAGTAACAATAGATCCCTACAAAATATATAACTTGGCAATCTTTCTCTGCCCTTTCATCACAACGAGGGAACCTTTAAAAATCTTCAAAACCCCACTTTCAATTGTGTATTTGTACCCTTTTGAATTAAGAGTACTCAACGAAATTAAATTTCTCTTCAATTCTGGAACATGTCGTATGTCACTAAGTGTTCTGACAACTCTGTCAAACATTTTAACTTTAATCGTTCCAACACCTGCGATTTTACACGAAGCATTATTTTCCATCAAAACAACACTTTTAGACACTGTTTCTACAACATTAACTTCACTAGATTTTTCTGGTTGTTTTCCCTTTTGATTCTCTGTGATAAACATCAATTTATACATATTTTAACCCCATGCTTGGCTTATTTTTGGATGAATTTTCATTAGATTTGATGAATTCGATGCTCCTAATTCCTTAATTTCATGTTTTACACTCAGGAGAGCTTAAGGAGTCGAGAAGAATGAGAAATAGGACAAAATGGGCCTACATTAGGAATCAACACAGCTTGGGTTGTCAAATACGGCCGTGTGATGCGAGCAGGATCAAACACTGCTTGGATCAACGTACACGGGAAGACCACAAGGCCGTGCGTGGCGAGTAGAATTGAGCACGGTCTAAGGAATCGTAGGGGTGTTCAATCAGTTAACCGACCCGAAATAACATTAATCGAATTAACCGACCTTTCAAAATTTTTAACAGTTTAACCGAAATTTTTCAAAAAATTAACCGAACTGAAATTTTTTGGTTAATTCATCGATTAACCAAAAATTATATGTTTTTTATTTTGGTTAAAATTACCCGAATTACCGAATTACGAATTAATCGGATTACGAATTACCGAATTACAGAAATGAATCACTACATAATTAAAAAATTACATAATTTTAGTTTTAGTTTTAGAATTTTATTTTTATTTATTAAATTATTTGTAATTTTTGTGATTGGGTAATTGGGTTGGGTTGGATATTTGGGTTTGGATTGGGTTTAGATGAATAGTGGGCCTATATATATATTATAATTTTATTTATTAATTTTTTCGGTTAAACCGAAAATTTTCAGTTAATCGATCGGTTTCGAACCGAATTAATCGTTAACCGAAAAATCACAAAATAATTAATCGACCCCCGACCGAAAAAATTTGGTTAACCGACCGATTAATCGAATTTGGTCGATTAATAGAATTTTTTCGGTTTTACCCGAATTTCGCACACCCCTAAGGAATCGAACACGGGCGTGTCACATGAACGTGTCCCTGCCGTATCAAAGTTGAATTCTATTCGGAATAGGCTACTTGTGGGCTAAGAGAGGTGTTCCAAAGCCTATATAAACACCTTAGGGGGAAACCTAAAAGGGCACGTGGAATAGAAGGCAGAAAATACTCGAAGACAGCCATCGGGAGTAGCTCGGAAGAAGGATCTCCATCAAGACTGAAGATCTCCCATCGGGTTCTTTAGAAGTTTTTAGGTTTTCTTATGTTTTGTTGTTTTCCTTATTTTAAGATGTTTCCCTCTATTAGTATAACTAAATCCCTTAGATACTTAAGGGAATGAAACCTAAGGGGATGAAACCTATGACGGATATTATTATTTGATTTATAAGATAAATACTTGTTCTTATTCTTAATTGTGAGTTCTTATTCTTGTTTTGATAATTCAGGTTATTGATTCAAGTCGAATATGCTTATTCAGAGGAACAAAAGTCCCTGTTTAAGAGTAGATCAACACAATTAAGCGGAGTTGATTGCAACCCTAGAAATAGGGTGACGAAAATCTTCTGGATTAGAGTCAAATCTAATAAGGGAATCCATAGATCGAATTAATGCGACAATAGGGGTTTTAATTAGAAAGAAATTTCAATTAATCAACCCAGAGTTAGTTGTTTTTAGTCTTGAAAGAGATATTAACATAAATCAGGGATTTCTACGGATTAAGTCAAGTGAATAAATCATATGAATCAAAAGTAATAAGTGAAGTTTAGGTGGATTCTTCCTTAGGTATTGCCTATCTCATATAAGTTGTCTAAAAGTATTTTCCTAATTCTCTCGTTGTCGTTTTTAATTAAGTTTTAGTTTAAAAGAAATGACTCCAATTCTTAGGCTAGATAATAAAAAGATAGTAACTACTAGTACTCTTGGTCCTTGTGGATACGATATTACCGGTCTTACCATAACTATACTATAAACGATAGGTGCGCTTGCCTTTATTGTGATCATAGTTAAGTTGAGACCACATCAAGTTTTTGGCGCCGTTGCTTGGGACTAAAATATTAGGAACACTAAATTTGTATTACTTTAGCCATTTGTACTTTATTTACAATTTATTTATTATTTTCTTTACTAATTTTTATTTTTATTTTTTTCTAGCAAGTAACTCTAGTTTATGACTAGAAGAAACCCGTCAGGACCATTACTTTTTGACCGTGATATAGAAGGTACCACTCGTAGAAACCGAAGAGAAATAAAGGGAAGCCTACAATACATACAAGAAGAGCAAGAGGACGATACTAATAATACCGAAGAGATGGTTGATAATAATCCGCTACCTCCTATGGTTGCCGCAAACCCGGTGAATCAAAATCCTACTCCTTGTACTATGTATGATTATGCTAAACCTAATTTAACAGGATCTAAATCAAGTATTGTTAGACCTGCTATAGCTGCAAATAATTTTGAACTCAACCCTAACACTATACAGATGATTCAGCAATTTGTTCAGTTTGATGGTTTGCAAGATGAGGATCCAAACAATCACTTAGCAAATTTTTTGGAATTCTGCGACAATTTCAAGATAAATGGCATTTTTGATGATGCCATTCACCTTCGATTGTTTCCCTTCTCATTGAGGAATAAAGCCAAACAGTGGTTGAACTCATTACCACGAGGATCAATCACTACATGGGAACAAATGACCTAAATTTTTTTACTTAAATACTTTCCACCATCTAAAACGGCTAAGTTGAGGAATGATCTCTCTTCTTTTGTGCAGATGAATTTAGAAACACTTTATGACGCATGGGAGAGATACAAGGATCTACTAAGAAGATGTCCTCAACATGGGTTACCTTTGTGGCTACAGGTTCAAACATTTTACAATGGTGTGAACCCCTCAACTAGGCAGTTGATTGATTCATCCGCAGGTGGAACCCTAAATAACAAGACCCCTAAAGTGGCTTATGAGTTCATAGAGGAGTTGGCACTAAATAATTATCAATGGCAAGTTATGAGGACAAAGCCAACAAAAGCCGCCAGTGTTTTCAACCTCGACGCAGTGGCCATGCTATCAAACTAGGTAGAACTGTTAAATAAAAAGATTGATGGTTTGTATGGTTCTTCGCAGTACACCCAATGATGCAGTGCGATATAAATGGAGGAAGGACGAACAATGCAGAATACCCACCCTACAACCCTGGCATAAAAAACTAATAGATGATCATATGGGTAACAATTTTAGACCTCAAAATAACCCTTATAGTAACACTTACAATCCAGGTTGGAGGAACCACCAAAACTTCTCATGGGGTGGCCAAGGAAATCAGAGACAACAACCCCCTCCAGGCTTTCAACAGCTACCCTACCCACAAGAGAAAAAGCCAAACCTTGAGGAGATGTTAACAAAATTTATCGCGGTGTAAAAAACTCATTTCTAAAACACCGAAACATCACTTAAAAATAAATAAGCATCGATTTAAAGGCTCGAGAACCAATTAAGACAGCTTGCTAAGCTCATATCTGAACGACCACAAGGCAATTTGCCAAGCAACACTGAAACTAACCTAAAGGAGCAAATTCATGCCATTATTGCTCACGATAGTGAAGGGTTAGATGAACCAAAACTGAGGCAAGAGAATGTTGTAGAAGAAGGTAAAGTTGAGATAAGCCATGAAAAACCAAAACTGGTAAGTATAGAATACCGACCTTGTGTGCCATATCCCAATACGACAAAGAAAGACCACACAGATGAACAATTCGGTAAATTTCTTAAACTCTTAAAAAATTACATATTAACTTACCGTTTATTGAAGCTCTTTCGTAGATGCCCAATTCAAAAAAATTAAAAAGCTTTTGACAAATAAACGGAAGTTAGACGAGGAGTCGCATGTGGAGCTAAATGCAGTATGCTCAGCAATCTTACAAATATACTACCACAAAAGTTAAAAGATCCAGGGAGTTTTATGGTTCCTTGCTTAATTGGTGGTTTATTTGTTAATAATGCTTTAGCAGATTTAGGGGCAATCATAAATGTTATGCCTTATAAAATGTTTAAATAGCTAGGTCTAGGGAAACCCAAACAAACTAGGATGAGCATTCAATTGGCTAATAAAACTATTAGAGTTCCTAGGGGTATAATTGAAGATGTACTAGTAAAAATTGATAAATTTATATTCCTAGTAGACTTTGTTGTTTTAGACATGGACGAGGACAACAATGTTCCTTTAATTTTAGGAAGACCCTTTTTACCAACTGCTAAAACTAGAATTGATGTTGGTACAGGTGAACTCACACTTCGTGCAGGAGATGAAACGATCACTCTTCAGGCTCTTGACTCGGCTAGGACATTGAGTAATAAAGGTGAGAACATAAATTCTATTAATGACCATTTGATTCAACCTTCTTTTCAGGAAACACCATAAAATTACACAATTGAGCCATATTCTAGACCTCGTGCCAACAAAGAAATAACTCATGGGGAGCGAAGGCTTCAGATCGATGACCTAGACGAGTGGAAGACACATATCAAGGAGAAACCAAGAACACACAAAGTAGAACCAAGGCAACTCCATAACAGACTTAAAGATGAAGCAAACTACTTCAAGGTTGGAGATCGATTTCTAATGGATAATAAAGATCCTCGTGTTGCCACTATTGAACCTAATGGAATGACTCCTTTCATGGTACTTAATACTTTCCCATATGGTATAGTCGAGGTAACTCATTCTCAATTTGTCACCTTTAAGGTAAATCATACTTGTCTAAAACCTTATTTTAATACAATTTATAGTAAGAATACAGAGTTTAAACCCCTCAAACCACCGTGATTATGCGAATGAGAGGAAAGTCTAGCTTAAAACTTTAAACGAGCTCTTCTCGGGAGGCAACCCGAGCACTAACCCTATTAATTTTCATATTTTTTTATTTTTAGCATTTAACTATAGACTAACCAATTTAATAAAGCGCAGGCTTCCCTACCAAACGGCCTTGTACAGGCAAGGCGTGGCAAATGGTCGTGGTCATGTGGACACCACGAATAGGCACATTGGCGTAGCAAAGACCGTGCGAACCAAGGAAGAAAATCTTCCCCAAAACACGGGCTGTGATAAAATGCCACGATCGTGCGTTACGGCCGTGGTCGGCACTGAAAAAGTAGCAGGGGTGTGCGACACGCCCGTGTCCTTAGACCGTGGTCGACACTGAATAAGCAACATGGGCATGGAAACTTCTACAGGCGTGGAGAAGCGAGGCGAGACACCACACTGTCGTGCGATATGGCGTGTGACCTCACAAGCCCAGGTACTGCAGGCGTGGGCAGCTAATTTCTATTTAAACCACCCCACTATTCATCTTCTTCCCAAACCCTCTTCCCCCAACCCTAGCCACCACACTTTTCCCCATTCTCACTCCACTTACTATATTTTTTCATTTTTCTTCACCAAATACCATATTTATCCCTTTTCCTTTCCCCTTTCCCTCTTTCCTTCTTTACACCACCATCTCTATGTCGAAGAAGCGAAAGGACCCTAGCACAGTCCCCTCGTGCGAGACCAATCTACATAAGTTCATGTCGGCCACTTCATTAACTCGACAAGATAAGGACCTTCGAGTCCATTTATTTTTTCTTTTTCTTTTATTTTTATTTTTAAATTCCTTCCCTTTATTTTTCTTGTCCTTACTTTATATTAGTATATTTTGATTTCTTTAATTTAGGTTCAAGGGGTCATTAAGAACGACCACACCACCACCGGAGTATCCACTTCCTCCGCCCAACTTTACATCGTTTCTTTTCTTTGACTCCATCCAAAATTTAGGAAGTTTCACTTCTCTCCCTATCTCATGATTTTCTTATTATATTGTCCTCATCTATGTTTGTACATTGAGGACAATGTACACCTTAAGTGTGGGGAGGTGTCAACAATACTGAATTATGCCTTGTTCTTAAGTAACTTTCTCATATCACTAATTAGAACGAAACTTCTATTGACTTATGATTTTTATTGATATGTCTTGAAGTAAGTCATAGGTAATTGTGCATTGATGGTTTAAACTTTAAGATATTATAGAATCAAGCATGATAAGTCTATTTTAAAATTAAAATTTTGTTAGGTTGTTTCCCTAAATTTAAATATTACTTTGAAGTTTGAAATTTGCAAGATTGACATCAAAAACCATAATTTTTGTTAGATTTTGAGCCTTTAGAGCATACATTTTTCGTGCTCACTTTATTGATTGTGAGTGTGTTAACATTGATTTGTTATTCTAGAACTTACTTCGATTATGCATGTCGAGACCACACTTTTGATGTGATATATTGATATGATAAAGGTACCTAGGATTTAACCAACTTATTCCACCAAAAGCCCACCTTCATAATTAACCCTAGTGAACCCTTTTGAGCCTAATAAACTGCTTTCTTGACTCACCCATTAACATTCACTCAAAACCAAATTTTTACTTCCCTACTTTATTAACTCCCTTTTGTTAAGATTTGATTTGATTAGTTGCCTATCTATTTTCTTTATTTCGAGGTTAAATTCATCTTATATCATGTACTTGTTCAAAAAAAAGTTGGAAATAAATTCATTATTAGTTCTATGTTATTTGAGCTTAAAGCAGTTAAATTCACATCTTTAGAAGAACCTTGTGTTATTATGATAATTTTTCAATTGATGTAATTATTCAAGATTAGTTTATTGTTCTAGTTAGGTAATTTGACAATTGAATCTCGATTTTAACTCTCTAATTCAACTTGTATCCACACCTTTAACCTAAGCCCCATTACAACCTTTTAAAAGACCTTTTGATTTGTGTATCATTTCATTTTATAGTGGTGGAGATTTGATTTTCATGCAAGCCTATAGTAATAACTCTTCATGTTTGACTTTTGAGTGCCTTATCTTGAACCTTAAACACTTTGAGTGATTTGAGTGAATCCTTAGTGAGGATGTCAATCCTTGTCGGTTTTGAATCAGAGGTAATTATTTAGGTAAGGGGAAACACCTATATTTTCGTGCTACAAAAATTTATAACTTAGATTGTTTGAATCTTTAAGACTTTTTTAGTTAAATTATCCATATATGAATTATCTATGAATTATGATGAGACATTATTAAGGAGAATTATGATTTGAGGAAGTTTAATTTTAATTGTGAGTTGAGGATTTTGCCTGAGGATACGCAAAGACTTAAGTGTGGGGATATTTGAAAAACATCAATTTATACATATTTTAACCTCATGCTTAGCTTATTTTTGGATGATTTTTTATTAGATTTGATGAATTCGATGCTCCTAATCCCTTAATATCATGTTTTACACTCAGGAGAACTTAGGGGGTCGAAAAGAACGAGAAACGGGCCAAAACGGGACAAAATGAGCCTACCTTAGGAATCAACACGGCCTGGGCTATCAAACACGGCCGTGTGATGCGAGCAGGATCAAACATAGCCTAGATCAACGAACATGGGAAGACCACACGGCCGTATGTGGCGAGCAGAATTGAGCACGGTCTAAGGAATCGAACATGAGCGTGTCCCTACCGTATCAAAGTTGAATTCTATTTGGAATAGGCTACTTGTGGGCTAAGAGAGGTGTTCCAAAGCTTATATAAACACCCTAGGGGGCAACCTAAAAGGGGACGTGGAATAAAAGGCAGAAAATACTCGAAGGCAGCCATCGGGAGCAGCTCGGAAGAAGGATCTCCCATCGAGTTCTTTAGAAGTTTTTGAGTTTTTCTTATATTTTGTTGTTTTCCTTATTTTAAGATGTTTCCCCCCATTAGTATGAACTAAATCCCTTAGATACCTAAGGGGATGAAACCTATGATGGATCTTATTTTATTATTTGATTTATAAGATAAATACTTGTTCTTATTCTTAATTGTGAGTTCTTATTCTTGTTTTGATAATTTAGGCTATTGATTCAAGTCAAATGTGCTTATTTAGAGGAGCAAAAGTCCCTGTTTAAGAGTAGATCAACACAATTAAGCGGAGTTGATTGCAACCCTAGAAATAGGGTGACGAAAATCTGCCGGATTAGAGTCAAATCTAATAAGGAATCCATAGATCGAGTTAATGCAACAATATGGGTTTTAATTAGAAAGAAATTTTAATTAATCAACCTAGAGTTAGTTGTTTTAGTCTTGAAAGAGATATTAACATAAATCGGGATTCCTCTGATTAAGTCAAGTGAATAAATCATATGAATCAAAAGTAATAAGTGAAGTCTAGGTGGATTCTTCCTTAGGTATTGCCTATCTTATATAAGTTTTCTAAAAGTATTTTACTACTTTTTCGTTGTCATTTTTAATAAAGTTTTAGTTTAAAAGAAATCACTCCAATTCTTAGGCTAGATAATAAAAAGATAGTAACTACTAGTACTCTTGGTCCTTGTGGATACGATATTACCGGTCTTACTATAACTATACTATAAATGATAGGTGCGTTTGCCTTTATTGTGATCATAGTTAAGTTGAGACCACATCACGCACCTCTTTTTTGTTCTTGTTACGCATCTTATAGCTTTTCATTTAATGTGCCATTTCTTTTTGCGAAGTTACAAGTTTTACCTCTATTTGAAGACTTGATTTACCCTTAAATTTATCATGAGGATTCTGTTCTTGTGTCCTTCCACGATCATCATCAGCATTCTGATCTTGTCTCCTACGCATATTGAAACCCTCTCCTTGAGAGTCAAGTTTAACCACAAGATACTTCATCTTATCATACGAGGTCAAAGAATCATAAACCTCATCAACTATGAGAGACTCGCGGCTATATAAAATCATGTCTCTAAAGGTTGAATAAGACGGGGACAACGAACAAAGTAGAATCAACCTTAGATCTTCCTTATCATCCTGAACCTTTATGGCTTCCAATTTTGAGAGAATTTCTTTAAGCACTGTTAAGTGTTCATGCACAAACGCACCTTTCTCCAAATGATGAGCATAAAGACACTGCTTCATATGCAACTTACTGGTTAGAGTTTTTGACATACATATTTGTTCCACCTCTTCCATAATGCAATGATGGTCTTCTCTTTCATCACATCCCGCAAAATTTCATTAGACAAATGCGGTTGTAACTATGTTAATGCCTTTCAACCTTACGCGTCTTCTCTTCCTCCGTCAATGTCAAAGGGATCTTATCTATCCCTAGTGGACACCACGAATAGGCACATTGGCGTAGCAAAGACCGTGCGAACCAAGGAAGAAAATCTTCCCCAAAACACAGGCTGCGATAAAATGCCACGATCGTGCGTTACGGTCGTGGTCGGCACTAAAAAAGTAGCAGGGGTGTGCGACACGCCCGTGTCCTTAGACCGTGGTCGACACTGAATAAGCAACATGGGCATGGAAACTTCTACACAGGCATGGGAGAAACGAACGAGGCACCACACGGTCGTGCGATATGGCCGTGTGACCTCACAAGCCCAGGGTACACGGGCGTGGGCAGCTAATTTCTATTTAAACCACCCCACTATTCATCTTCTTCCCCAAACCCCTCTTCCCCCCAACCCTAGCCACCACACTTTTCCCCCATTCTCACTCCACTTACTATATTTTTTCATTTTTTCTTCAGCCAAATACCATATTTATCCCTTTTCCTTTCCCCCTTTCCCTCTTTCCTTCTTTACACCACCATCTCTATGTCGAAGAAGCGAAAGGACCCTAGCACAGTCCCCTCGTGCGAGACCAATCTACATAAGTTCATGTCGGCCACTTCATTAACTCGACAAGATAAGGACCTTCGAGTCCATTTATTTTTTCTTTTTCTTTTATTTTTATTTTTAAATTCCTTCCCTTTATTTTTCTTGTCCTTACTTTATATTAGTATATTTTGATTTCTTTAATTTAGGTTCAAGGGGCTGTTAAGGAACGACCACACCACCACCGGAGTATCCACCTCCTCTGCCCAACTTTACACTGTTTCTTTTCTTTGACTCCATCCAAAAATTTAGGAAGTTTCACTTCTCTCCCTATCTCATGATTTTCTTATTATATTGTCCTCATCTATGTTTGTACATTGAGGACAATGTACACCTTAAGTGTGGGGAGGTGTCAACAATACTGAATTATGCCTTGTTCTTAAGTAACTTTCTCATATCACTAATTAGAACGAAACTTCTATTGACTTATGATTTTTATTGATATGTCTTGAAGTAAGTCATAGGTAATTGTGCATTGATGGTTTAAACTTTAAGATATTATAGAATCAAGCATGATAAGTCTATTTTTAAAATTAAAAATTTTGTTAGGTTGTTTCCCTAAATTTAAATATTACTTTGAAGTTTGAAATTTGCAAGATTGACATCAAAAACCATAATTTTTGTTAGATTTTGAGCCTTTAGAGCATACATTTTTCGTGCTCACTTTATTGATTGTGAGTGTGTTAACATTGATTTGTTATTCTAGAACTTACTTCGATTATGCATGTCGAGACCACACTTTTGATGTGATATATTGATATGATAAAGGTACCTAGGATTTAACCAACTTATTCCACCAAAAAGCCCACCTTCATAATTAACCCCTAGTGAACCCTTTTTGAGCCTAATAAACTGTTTCTTGACTCACCCATTAACATTCACTCAAAACCAAATTTTTACTTCCCCTACTTTATTAACTCCCCTTTTGTTAAGATTTGATTTGATTAGTTGCCTATCTATTTTCTTTATTTCAGAGGTTAAATTCATCTTATATCATGTACTTGTTCAAAAAAAAAGTTGGAAATAAATTCATTATTAGTTCTATGTTATTTGAGCTTAAAACAGTTAAATTCACATCTTTAGAAGAACCTTGTGTTATTATGATAATTTTTCAATTGATGTAATTATTCAGTATTAGTTTATTGTTCTAGTTAGGTAATTTGACAATTGAATCTCAATTTTAACTCTCTAATTCAGCTTGTATCCACACCTTTAACCTAAGCCCCATTACAACCTTTTTAAAAGACCTTTTGATTTGTGTATCATTTCATTTTATAGTGGTGGAGATTTGATTTTCATGCAAGCCTATAGTAATAACTCTTCATGTTTGACTTTTGAGTGCCTTATCTTGAACCTTAAACACTTTGAGTGATTTGAGTGAATCCTTAGTGAGGATGTCAATCCTTGTCGGTTTTGAATCGAGGTAATTATTTAGGTAAGGAAACACCTATATTTTCGTGCTACAAAATTTATAACTTAGATTGTTTGAATCTTTAAGACTTTTTAGTTAAATTATCCATATATGAATTATCTATGAATTATGATGAGACATTATTAAGGAGAATTATGATTTGAGGAAGTTTAATTTTAATTGTGAGTTGAGGATTTTGCCTGAGGATACGCAAAGACTTAAGTATGGGGATATTTGATAAACATCAATTTATACATATTTTAACCTCATGCTTAGTTTATTTTGGATGATTTTTATTAGATTTGATGAATTGATGCTCCTAATCCCTTAATATCATGTTTTACACTCGGGAGAACTTAGGGTTCGAAAAGAAGCGAAAGCGGCCAAAAGCGGGACAAAATGAGCCTACCTTAGGAATCAACACGGCTGGCTATCAAACACGTACAGTGTGATGCAGCGAGATCAAACATAGCTTAGATCAACAAACATGGGAAGACCACACTACCGTGTGTGGCGAAGCGAATTGAGCACGTCTAAGGAATCGAACATGAGCGTGTCCCTACCGTATCAAAGTTGAATTCTATTTGGAATAGGCTACTTGTGGGCTAAGAGAGGTGTTCTAAAGCTTATATAAACACCCTAGGGGCAACCTAAAGGGGACGTGGAATAAAAGCGAGAAAATACTCAAGGCGACCATCGGGGAGCATTTCGGAAGAAGGATCTCCCATCGAGTTCTTTAGAAGTTTTGAGTTTTCTTATATTTTGTTGTTTTCCTTATTTTAAGATGTTTCCCCATTAGTATGAACTAAATCCTTAGATACCTAAGGGATGAAACCTATGATGGATCTTATTTTATTATTTGATTTATAAGATAAATACTTGTTCTTATTCTTAATTGTGAGTTCTTATTCTTGTTTTGATAATTTAGGCTATTGATTCAAGTCAAATGTGCTTATTTAGAGGAGCAAAAGTCCCTGTTTAAGAGTAGATCAACACAATTAAGCGGAGTTGATTGCAACCCTAGAAATAGGGTGACAAAAATCTGCCGGATTAGAGTCAAATCTAATAAGGGAATCCATAGATCGAGTTAATGCAACAATATGGGTTTTAATTAGAAAGAAATTTTAATTAATCAACCTAGAGTTAGTTGTTTTTAGTCTTGAAAGAGATATTAACATAAATTAGGGATTCCTACAGATTAAGTCAAGTGAATAAATCATATGAATCAAAAGTAATAAGTGAAGTCTAGGTGGATTCTTCCTTAGGTATTGCCTATCTTATATAAGTTGTCTAAAAGTATTTTACTACTTCTTTCGTTGTCATTTTTAATAAAGTTTTAGTTTAAAAGAAATCACTCCAATTCTTAGGCTAGATAATAAAAAGATAGTAACTACTAGTACTCTTGGTCCTTGTGGATACGATATTGCCGGTCTTACTATAACTATACTATAAATGATAGGTGCGTTTGCCTTTATTGTGATCATAGTTAAGTTGAGACCACATCACGCAGCCTTCTTTTTGTTCTTGTTCTGCATCTTATAGCACTCAGATTTAATGTGCCATTTCTTTTTGCAGAAGTTACAAACCTCTATTTGAAGACTTCGATTTACCCTTAAATTTATCATGAGGATTCTGTTCTTGTGTCCTTCCACGATCATCATCAGCATTCTGATCTTGTCTCCTACGCATATTGAAACCCTCTCCTTAAGAGTCAAGTTTAACCACAAGATGCTTCATCTTATCATACGAGGTCAAAGAACCATAAACCTCATCAACTATGAGAGACTCACGGCTATATAAAATCATGTCTCTAAAGGTTGAATAAGATGGGGACAACGAACAAAGTAGAATCAACCTTAGATCTTCCTTATCATACTGAACCTTTATGGCTTCCAATTTTGAGAGAATTTCTTTAAGCACTGTTAAGTGTTCATGCACAAACGCACCTTTCTCCAAATGATGAGCATAAAGACACTGCTTCATATGCAACTTACTGGTTAGAGTTTTTGACATACATATTTGTTCCACCTCTTCCATAATGCAGCGATGGTCTTCTCTTTCATCACATCCTGCAAAATTTCATTAGACAAATGCAGTTGTAACTATGTTAATGCCTTTCGAACCTTACGCGTCTTCTCTTCCTCCGTCAATGTCAAAGGGATCTTATATATCCCTAGCAGGGCATCCTCTAAGTCCATCTGCGCAAGAACTGTCTGTACCTTTATCTTCCACAACGCGAATCTGGTGTTGCGATCCAACAGCGAAATTTCATACTTCAAAGACGCCATTATCGTGATTGAGATAAACAACTCGAAAGCTCTGATATCAATTTGTGAAAAAATAGAATGTCGGTAATGACAATATATTGCAAAGAAAAGAAAAAGAAGAATAAATAACAGACATGTTTTTACGTGGAAACCTTTTCGGGAAAAAAACCACGGGCAGAAGAGAAGATAATTCATTATGTCGAATTCGAATAATTACAAGAGGAGTAGACTATTCTATTTATAGGCTTGTAAAACCATATTCTAATAGAAGGAGTGTAGTAAGATTGAAACACCTTATTCTAATCAATATCAAATAGATGAAGTTTAATAAGGTTTAAAAACCTTATTCTAAAATAAAATAAAAGAAGTATAGTTCTATATGAATTTTACTTTTATTTTATTTTATCATATATTTTATTTTGTTACTGTATTTTATTTTAATAAGGATTCGGGTCACTCAATTTTAACATAACTAAAAAAATCATGGGTGTCGAGTTCCTCTTGTATTGATTACGATTAAAACGCCCAACAGTCATTATTAAATGTAGATACATTCAAGCCAAATTGAAGCTTGTCCCATCAATTGACCCCCCAAAAATAACATAACTTATAATTTTTTAAAAATTTATATAATTAATGTATTAATTCACAAAAAAGTGATCCCACGAAAAAAAGTTAACCCCACAAAAATTTGAATAGGATTCACCAAAATTTTTGAAAATATTTATTTTATAAAATAAATGAAACTCTCTCAGTCATTAAAACCCAATAATTTTAAATTCTTTTATTTTCTTCAAACACTAGTCATTTTTTCTCAAATTTATTTTATCCTCTTACTCTAGAATTTTTACAAGATAGGGTTAATCTTTCAATACTTTCATGTTGATCTCCCAATTTAGTATAAACTCTTCTTTTATTTTTATGTTTTATTGATTAATCTCTAGAAAATTAGGATTGTGACTTTTCTTATAATAGATTAGGATTTTTACACAAGATTTAGTTATTTATTTATTGAATATTTTGAGATTATTTATTTTGTATGAAATTCTTAATACCATGATTGTGTAATATAATTTTTAGAGGTTGATTAATGCAAATCCTTAAAGAAATTAGAATTGATTAATACAAATCCCTAAAGAAATTAGGATTGAATAGACATTTAGCATTTTATTTAGACATTGTTGTTGTTAGTGTAATTATTATGAATCTTGTGTTTGAAAATTTGATATATTTCATTCTCATAACACCAAAAAGCACTTAAGTTATGCTTATTTTTGTAAAAGAAAATTACTAGTTGTATGTTGGCTTCATGAAAATCTTTATATGTTTAAGGCTTAGATATATTTGTTTTGAATGTTTAATAGGAATGAAAATCATTTAAAAGAGTCTACTAGTTAACTATCGAAGAACAATAAGAAAAAACATTATGCATTAGTTATATAACTTTTATAAACTTAAAAAATTGAATCTACAATCCAAATTTCCTGACTTCGTGTAACAACTAGTTTTCTAGTGGTTTCGGGATAAAAATTCTGATGTGTGAGTCTGTATAATATTTTACAAGGTTAATTGAAGATTGTATTAAATTTTGGTCCGGTACGTTTATTGTTTGGTTAGTTAATTAAAGAAAAAGGACTAAATCATAAAACCTACAAAAGTAAATCACTATTAGTATTTAAGTGCTCATTTGTATAAATCAATAAAATGGGATGGTTTAATATGGCCCTTTAGCCATAATTGAAGATGGTGGACGGTAATATGGTTGATTTCTTAAGTTATAATTTAAAATGTTTAATTAAATTAATAATTAAGTATTAAAATAATAATAAAAACAAAAGAAAAACCAAGTTCATCTCTTTCATTTCTTGCTTCTCAACCGAAACTTCCATGGTTAAAACCTAAGAGCATTTGGCCTTGCTATTCACCATGCATGTAAGTGTTTTCTCGGTCTATTTTTCTTGAATTTTACGTTTTTGAGTTCATTGTAATGAAATATAACTAGTTTAGGGGTTAAATTGTGAAACTATCAAATTTTAGAAAATATGTCATTGAGATTTTTGAAACTTTTTAGTTGTGTTTGGCTTGGTTTGAAGCTTGGTGATGATTTTGATGGTAGTTTACAAAGTAATTTTTTATAATTTATAAGTTTAAGGATTAAATTGAAAGTATGTAAAATTTGGTATGGTTTCATTGTAAAATTTCAAGATTTTATGGCTGGTTTGAGGTGGTTAAGCATTCAACTTAATGGGTGTATAAGGTTTAATTGTGATAATAATCCTATTTTCGTTTAGGGACCAAATTGAATAAAGTATGAAAATATGGGGCAATTATGAAAAATTGTAAATAGGAATACATGCTCATTAAATTGAATATTTCTATAAATTTGAAGCTACTAATTGAAATAAACTGCTTTATAGATCAAAATCCAGTAGATAATCGTGGAAAAGGAAAAATTTCTAATTAGTCCCTAAATTTTTGCCATCCATGCAATTTAGCCCTGGTAAGTTCATACGGTTTAATTTGGTATAATTGGTATTATTATTATATTGATTTCTAAATTTTGGTATGTTAAAATGTATGTATGTATGTATGTATGTATGTATGTATGTATGTATGTATGTATGTATGTGTATATATATATATATTTGAATTCTTACAAATTGGTTCAAGGCGAGAAAGTGATTTGAATTGTAAAATGTTATGTGATCTTGTATATCGAGCTCGGATGAACATATGACAAAATACAATTGGCATGCCAATAGGTTATTTTGCGTGCTGTACAGGATTGACATGTGATAAGACGTTGATTTTTGACTTGATATTATACATTGAAATATACTAGAGTCCAGCATTTGTTGTGGACTATCGAGTTATATTTACGTGATTCTGGCGTGTCTTTAGGGGCGGATGTAAATCCTACGGGCTTGGCACTTGATGCCCAGGCATGTTTCTAGAGGGGAATTAGCCTACCGGCTAGACACTTGATGCCTAGGCATGTTTTTGGTTGGATTGGCTCAGTTGAGCATTTTGGCATGTCTTATGTGGATAACCGTGTATCCGTATCTGTTTATATCATTCATCGAGCAGATTTTAACTGGTTAAATATCTTGTTAATGGATTTTATGAATGTCTACTTGATTTTCGACATTAGATCGTGACTTGGTAATTGAATGACTTTGTATGGTTGAATAGATTATGCAACTTGTGTATAAAGCTCACCTGTTGAATGATTGTGGTTGACAGGGGTAATGTTTATTATTAGTGTTGTTAAATGTTATGCTATGTTTATACAGTATGTTTTATTATTTCAACTGTGAACTTACTAAGATCTATTGAAGCTTACTTGTGTCATTTTCTTATTTCCTTGTAGATATCATTTTGTGGAATCGGACGATCGGATCAACTCGAAGATCACATTATTTAGCTATCTATTGGTAGATTTTGAAAATGTTTTCTTTTGGGATATGTGGCATGTAATAGGAGAATCATGTATATGTTTTAAGTACTTACTATAAAATGGTATGTTCTATACTTGTGTAATGAATGTATGCTTTTAGTTGAAAATACGCTCATTCAAGGTTTGGTATGAAAATCCAATTGTGGTGTGGAACTTGTCATGTTGTAGGAGTTATAGGTCTATAAAGGTGTTTGAGATGTCAAAGTTGTATAGACTTGTTCATAGAATGAAGTGGTTGAAATTGCTATGATAGGTTATTAGCTTGATGGATGGAATGGTATGTTTGATAAGAGTATTAAGTAGTTGAACTTGTAGTTGTTGAATATAAATTTAGTTTGATATTTGATTTGTGGTACCAATGAGGGCATATTGGTTTGACACATAGGTTGAATGATTTTGGTATGTTTTGAGCTTGTTTGAATGTATTTTGATGGTATATAAATGGTTGATATTGGTTTGGCTTGGCACTTAAGAAATAGGTAATGTTTTGGCTTGTTTTAGAAGTCATTTTAGGTGCACACGGCTTGGGACACGGGTTGTCACATGACCATATGCCACACACGGTCACTCCATACGACCATGTGGCCTATTCAATTTTGGTGCAAATATGTCTCACACAATCTCACGTTGTTATACGGCTTGAAGACACGGCTTTGTGACCTATTTTGAATCACACATAGGTTGGCACACAGTCTGCGACACATCGTGTGACCCTATTTTCGAACTGTACATGATTTGGCCACACGGTCATGTCCTTAAGCCACACTGTCGTGTGACCCTTGTTTGTATATTTTACTCAAAATTTTGTAGAAGTTTCAATTTAATCCATAATTGATCTCAATTTGCTCTAAATGTTTCGTAAACTCAAATTAGGTCCATATTTGATTGAAAAGTATGGAAATAATTAAATATTATTTATTTGGTTGAATTTTATTGAAATTTATGATAAATGTTAATAGATTATTGTTGTAATGCCTTATAGCTCGGGTCAAACGACTGGACCGGGTATAGAATGTTACACTTCATCCCTGGATACACTGATTTATTTGATAACTTGACATCTGTAGGTGTCAAGGTCCTTCATATCGTACTAGATGCACTTTTTGCACTTATAAAGAATTTTAAGTTAGGAAAACATGGTGGTTGAACTATCCATAAGAAAACTCATCATTTGTAAATATCGAAGGACCTTTCAATTTTTTTTTTTTATGAAAGTAACTTTTAAACACATCTATTTTAGTATTAATTATTTTATTGTATTGAAATAAAAATCATTTTTATATATTTGCTTATTGAGTCTTAGCTCGATTGGTATGGACATTGTTGTTAATGCAAGAGGACATAGGTTCGAGTACGTTGAAGCGCATTATTCTCCTATTTATGTGTTAGAGAGGGGCAATGAGTAATTCTAAACATCGTTTCAAAAAGATCAGATATGATCAAAACAATTGTTCCCGTAGAGTATTGTTATTATATTGGCAGAATAATTAAATTTAAATAATGTTAAACTACATCCAACTCAAAGATCATTAAACTATTTATAAGTTTATGTTTTGGTCACTTAATTTTAAAAGGTTACAAAATGACTATTAAATTATTCAAAAAATTTCATTTAAGTTATTAGGCTTTTAAAATTATTGTTATATGACCTTTTGTGTTTGCAACGTTTACACTAACGAAATCTCATTTTCTTCTTCTTTTTTACAGTTCATTTTTTTTCGTGAAACAACTTTAAATATCACGGACTAGCAAATTAAAATTTAACAATTTTTTTCTCTGATCTCCAACATTGACCATTAGATTAACTTGGATCTACGATATGTTATTCTATTCATCGATGGATATGATCCATTGTATTGATCGTTAAATCGTTGCTTGAAGCTCGTTAGCTAGACTTAAAAAAAAAACTTAACAACTCAGTGACTTAAATAAAAACTTTCAAATAATATAATAACTATTTTGTAACTTTTTAAAGTTAAATGACCAAAACATAAACATGTTAATAATTTAGTTACTTTGGATGTAAACCTAAAAAGTTCGGCTGGCATAAGGTGGATGCGGATCTCAAATTCTCGACCCGGCCCAAAAAATTCACTGTAGCGTAGGACCCGACCATACTAATTGAACCCGAATAAATTGAAGATAGAAAAAGTGATTAAAACATTAATCACACTTCTAATCTGCAACATTGAGCCTAATAAAATTAAAAAACAAACCCAAAAAAAAAAAAAAAGAGAAAAGTCCCCACGCCAAGCCAACCGTATCATTTCTTCTTTGTAGTTTTACTTTATTGGTAGTTCCTCCTCAGCTTCGCCGGCGCTTGACTCTATCTTTCGTCTCTGATCAACGGCCCACTTAACGGCCAATTACGCGTCCATCCCTTTTTTTTGCTTTCTCTAGCTCCGCCATGACAAAACCTCAATTTTTAGATCTCTAAATTCTAAATTCTAAATCTGAATCTAGATTTAGATTCCTTTTTTTTTTAGTTAAATATATATTTTCGTTTTAGAGCTATGGCGACGAGGAACAGGTCGCTGCTATTCAGGAAATACAGGGATGCGCTGAAGAGTGTTAGAATTCCGGCGAGTTCGTCGGCATCGTCTGCGGCGACCAAGAGCTCCGGTGGAGGACCGGTGATCGAGATGGTTAGTACTTCGTTGCTCCATCCAAATCGTTCTTATACTCCTCTAAGTACCGAGGATCCTGGAAATTCAAGGTAATTCAACGTTTGCAACTATTAGTTTTCAATATAAGATTAAAGGAAAAAAAATCAAGATCGAGAGCAATACTTGCTTTTCTTTTACTTATGCGTGAATTTATCTAAATATAATTAGTTAGCTTACTTGAGCTGAATTTGTCTCCTTTTATTTTAAGTAAAATTGGTATAGTTTAGGCTGAGCAGGAGTGTTAGATTATAAACTTTTTCGAGGAATTGGCATCGAAGAGATGCTTATGATTGAATTTGTTGGTAATCCTTGAATATTTCTTACAAGAATGATTTAGCTGTGAGATATTTCAAATGATATGGAAAGAGCTACAAAGATTATAAGGCGGTTTATGCAGTGCAATGAAAGATCAAAGTTTTGCAATGAGGGAATGTAGATATAAACTACAATTGGGTTTTCTTGTGAAGTTCATGTTCTCGTTCAAATAGTTATAAGTACGTCTATATCTCTGTTTGAATGATGGTATAACTCTGTAGTAGGACAATAAGGTGTTGTTTGCTTGTTGCAGTAAGGGTGCAGTTACAGTGGGTCTACCGCCAGCTTGGGTAGATGTGTCTGAAGAAATAGCAGCAAATGTGCAACGTGCACGGACAAAAATGGCTGAGTTGGCTAAGGCTCATGCAAAGGCTTTAATGCCTTCATTTGGTGATGGTAAAGAAGATCAACGCATTATTGAGTCTCTTACCCATGAGATAACTAATCTGTTGAGGAAATCAGAGAAGAGATTACAAAAACTCTCTGCATCTGGACCTTCTGAGGATTCAAATGTTAGGAAAAATGTCCAGGTAAGGCTTAGTGATGGTGAGATAAAAGGTCATCTTTGACTTTCTAGCCCTTACGCATATGTCATTGCTGAAAGGAAGATAATAATGTCTGATGTTCAGGGCTTTATTTGGCATGCCCTCTGACATAATTTTAAGCTTTTATGCTCTTAAATGATGTGTTCTGAACTGTTCTTTTCTTTACATTTCTTGTTTTTCATGTTTCTCTCCTTTTTGGCAGCGTCAACTTGCTACTGACCTTCAGAACCTATCAATGGAGCTCCGGAAGAAGCAATCAACTTATTTGAAGCGCCTCAGGCAGCAAACAGAGGTATAGAAAGAAATTTCCTTCTTGGCAATGCAATATTGCATAATATTTTGTTGTAGTTTCACATGCCAAATGGTCATACAATTTCAATTTCAAACTCATTCCATTCATTTTTGTGTTTTCCAGTCTTATTATAATGCATTTTGTGCATTTCTTTAATGTAACTAAATTGCTGGTTTCTATTGTAGGGCCAGGATGGAGTTGATCTAGAGATGAATATAAATGGAAATAGGTCTTATGCAGAAAATGATGACTTGGATGATATGGTATACTGATTCTTTAAACCTTCTTTCTTTTGTAATATACGATCAATCCAAACACATTTCAGGAAACTCATGTTTGTGGTGGTGAATGCCAAATAGCATGTTAGGATCTTGATAATCATGGGAGAATCAAGCTCCAAAATGTGCCTAGTTTAACTTCCTTATCTTTCCCCTGTATAATTATATTAGGTTTTGATGGATTTGTGTCTTTTATCTGATTCCAGTTTAGTGTCAGATTCTTACATTTCATAATGATGTCATTTAGATATTTAGTGAGCATCAGATGGCGAAGTTAAAACAAAATGAGGCACTCACAGTTGAGAGGGAAACGGAGATTCAACAGGCAAGTTCATTGCTCTTGATCTTTTTTTCATCTGACGCTGCTTTCATAGCTATCCGAAATGAATTATTTATGCCTGTATTAAAATTGTTTGTGTAGGTTGTGGAGTCCGTAAATGAGCTTGCTCAGATTATGAAAGATCTGTCAGTTCTTGTGATTGATCAGGTAATGATCCATCTAGCATTAATTGTAAGTTACAAACGTGTTCCAGAGTCATTAAATGCAATCTCCAAAACAGGGTACCATTGTGGATAGGATAGACTACAACATTCAAAATGTTGCAACTACTGTTGAAGAAGGCCTCAAACAACTACAGAAGGTCTTGTCTTCCTCCAATTATTGATCTTCATTTACATGTTTTCTGGGAATCAATTCTAAATTCTTGTATGAATTCGAGTTGCAGGCAGAGAGAACACATAAACAGGGAGGCATGGTGATGTGTGCTACAGTGCTCGTTATAATGTGCTTTGTCATGTTGGTCCTCCTAATCCTCAAGGAGATAATCTTTTGATTCGCACGCATGTTTTTTTCATTGATGATTTCCAGTTTGACCAGCGGTGAGAGCCCAGCGGTGAGTGCCCATTACTTTACATTATCGAGAATCAGCAATTTCCTTGGTCAGCAGCATGAACATGGGTTGATTTTGAATACCCCCCATATGCATACGACATTACCGTCATGATTACTTATTTTCTTACTCTTCAATTCTTGGGTGGTTGTCCTTTCAAGAAGAAGAAGAGGCGGGTGTTTGAATCGCGTTTAGAGGATTGATCTATAATAGAGTTTATAAGTTATGATGTATTCTTTTTCCTTGAGAAAGGAAAGGACCTGATATTGATTCTTTAAAACTCCCTTGGTGGGAATTTCTAGCTTTAGGGGATTCCCATGAGGAGATGAGGTGTTTGGCTATATATATATGTATTACCTTGTATCAATTCTTTTAATTTCAAAGAAATGGCACATAAATCCACATTGTAATATTTAGATGTATACAATGAGGATTGAGATCCAAAGGCTGAAAGTCATATGTATCGGCCTAGTAATCTGTTACTTTGCATTCCAGTCTATGGTTAACTGCATTTAATTTTATTGATTAATTAAATTGTTTTGGACATTTAATTCAACTGCTTTCGTAGCTCAGTTGGTTAGAGCACCCGTTTAGTAAGCGGGAGGTCTTGAGTTCGACTCTCAACGAAAGCATTTCTTCGTTTCATTGAATCCTTTCGCATTTTTTGTTCCTTACGATTATTCATAACCTGCAGAGGTTAAAGTTTATCTATATACTTAATTACCTTTTATTTAAAAATCTCAATCTCCTATTTTTCTATTTAAAACCTCAATCAGGTCACAAATTGTAAGAATTTTATGTTAAAATTTACCAACTTGAAATTTTGGTAAAATTATCTTTATATGACATGATATATGATTGACAAAATACAAATATATTAAATTGACAATTTTTATAGAAATTATCAACAATGATAATGATTAGACTAGGATTTGTAAATTGGAAAAGTAAAATGATTGAATGTTTAATTTTTAGGGTGTGCTTGGTTAGGTGAAAAAGTTGAGGGATGGGAGGGAAAAAAGAGAAAGTGGAAAGAAAATAAATTTTGAAAGTGTTTAATTAGGAAGAACAAAAAGAGAAATCATTTTTTATCGTAATGCATAAAAATTAACACTTATAAATTTAAAGGATGAGAAGAGAAAAGGAAAGAGATGTGCATGTTAATAAATGTTTAATTTTCTTTCCTTCCATTTTTCCATCTCTCGAGAATTATATTTTTCAGCCTCCTCCAATTTTCTTTCCACTCTACTCTACCAAATCTAAAATTAAAATTCTATAAGTAAAGGGACTACCATCACATTTTAACGTAAATAGAATTAGGCAGATCCCTTTTATTTATTGATTTATCATTCCAAATTCCAGTTTTAATTGAAGAAAGAAATGAAAGTTGGTAAATTGTTCAATACGTTCACCTTCCAAGTGTCAGATGGTTTAGCCTCTGAAATGGAGGAATAATTCCATTTGGGGCTTAAATGGGCAGGCAGGAAAAGCGTTGGGTTTAGGTGATATTACTTCACTCTTGAGGCCACTTCAGGCCCATCACCACACCCGGAAAGATCAGCTACTATTCCCCAAGATGAACTTCCTCTCAACAATCTACATGCTAGAATCATCTTTCACGCCACTAAATTTGCTTGCATAAGGTATGAATAACCAAAGATTAAATTCTCATTCACATTCTCATTGATTCCCGATCTAATATTTACATTATGATTGAACCATCATCAGCCACCCCCAAAAAACATTACTTCCCTCAACTCTCTCTTACGTAAAAAAAAAAAAAAAGAACAAGCAGCAGTCAATAACATGGGTTTTTTTCATTTCACTAATAAGGAAAATCCCAGGCAAAAAAAAAAAAAAGACAAAATGAAGAAACAGCTTTTTCGGTTAGTATTTTCCCCCCTCCTTTTTGAAACCCCCATTTCTTTTGTTTTGTTTTGTCTACTCTGTTTCATATTTTAAGCAAAAACTGTGCCACACGACAATGCCATCAAAGAAATTGCAGCTTGTTCTTCCTCTCCCAACTTCCTTCTCCTTTGGCACCTTTGTTTCTTTACCACCCCAGATAAAGACGATGAGGTTTGCAACAAAACTTCACTGCCCAAAGCAAATAATCTCATCTTCACACTCTCGCTCAATCCATTTAAGTTGGCACTCAGATTCTCACCACCATCATCATTTGTTGGAGCAATAGAGCTGCTGCTATCTGATGATGGTGAATGTGATATCTCCTTCTTCTTCTCCATTCCTTTGTTCAAACCCAACATTGCTCTCCTTTTTTTCCTGTATCTGATTCCACATGCATTGCACAGTGACTGAAATTACCCCAAAAAAAAAGAAGATAAAAACAAAACAATCAATAAATGTCAAATAAAGCAAAGTAATAGATTTGGTGATGATTATTATTAGCCAAAACAATCAAACGGGATGAAGACTCATCAACTTAAAAAGAAGCAAATATATGTATGAAAAAAGATGAGAGCTTTTGCCAGAGAGGACTCATGCCGATTATTTTAAAAGAAATAAGGAAATAAACCCAAACTTCAAAAAGATGTGTGTGAGAGAGAGATGAAAATGGAAGGTTAAAAAAAATACCTTGGGGCCAGCAGGGCCACCTCTCCAAAGAGGGGTTTTTGTGGTTTTGCAATCAGTACAAAACTTCTTGTTGCTCTCACTCATCATATCTTCACTCCATGATTTCTGAATAATAAATACAAATCTAATCAATAAATTAAAAAGAAAAGAAACAATAGGTTGAAAAAAGAAATGAAAAACTTCGAAGCATTGAAGATGATTTTTTTTTTTTATGATCCACCTTTGCTCTCAGATCCATTACACCCATGAAGCAACTCTACAGATATATTTGGTTCAAACAGAATGATAAAGTGAAAAGAAAAAGAAAACCTAATCAAAGCTTGATGGGCAAAGAAAAACCAACTTAACAATCATAAACCTTTCTCATTTTCTGAGACGAAAAAAACAGAGAAAAGGAGAGAAGATTTGGCTCTCAAAGATCAAAACCCAGAAACCCAAAAATGAAAAAAGAAAAGCTAAAATTTGCAAATAGAGAAAGAGAGAAGAGAAAACAAATATGTAGAAAATGAAGAAGGGACGGGGAGCGAGAGGTTGTCAGAGCAATAAACCCTAGACAGAGTGGGTGAAAAAGACGGGAATGCCCCCTACTGGTGACAGCTGAGCGCCGCTCCACTGTGAATGAGTGAAAAAACACACCCGCCAAAATTTTGAGAAGGGCAGGGTACACGTGGCAACATGCAGGAGGGCGGGGCTGGAGATGAATTTTGCAGGTGCTTCACTGTCAATTTTTTTCTTTTTAGTACCACTGTGTGGTTATGATAGGTTTACATACTAGGCCCCCCACGTGATTTACCCTTTTTCCTTTTTGCAAAAATGGGTTTTTTATACGAAAGAAATAGACGGTCTGAAGTTTTTTTTTTACTGAGTTATTGTATTTTTTAATGTTAGTGTCAATTGCAGTATGCATCTTTCCAGGCTTTTTCTCTAAAATAACCAAAATTACTTGATAATATCAAGAGAAAAATTAAATACCAATTTGAAATTTACATTATTCGTTGATGCTGTATATCCCCCTCATCATTAATCAATTATTAGTTTTTTTTTTTAAATCCGAGTACTGTTACTATGTTAGGCTACACTAATATATATTTGTTAAAATATTTATTAAAAATATGAACATTTAAGGAGGGAAAAAAAAAAGAAAAATTTAATAGGTGTCACTGGCTTGTCAGGCGGCATTGAATAAAATTAAAAGATAGTAGTTGTGTCAAATAGAAAAAAAAATTCAAATTGGTGCCATCAATATGTTAAGTGGCACGGTGTCAATTTAAAAAAATGTCAGATTTAAAAAGGAAATTGATTTTTTTTTGTTGTTAGTGTGTCAAGCAGCACTAGTGTCAGTTTAAAAAAATGATTTTTTTTTGTTGTCGCAGGTGTGTTAGGCGGCACCAATTCTGCTTTTAAAAAAATGATTTTTTTGTGTTGCCATGTGTCAGGTAGCACCAATGGTATTCTTTTTTTTAAAAAAATAAGTTTGTAGGGAAATAAGGAGACCGAAAAAAATTTGGTATCGCCAACGTGTTAAGCAGCATTGGAGGTATCGCGACATTGCTAGATGACACTACCCAAAATATATATCCCCACCAATCCATCCAAATATCTTGTATTAGTTTTGGTTTTTGTTGAACTTTTTTTATTTGGTCAAGAGAGAAAAAAAGGGGAAAGACTTGTGTTTAGTAGGAGAAGATAAAATAAATATTGTATCGAATATGAACAACCAATTCTTTGTATACGTTCATTTCGAGGGAGTAGTTTTACAAACAGTTGGTTGTGTATTTGAATCTCATCAGAAAATAGAAATGAGGTTTAATAAGAATGTAAAGATCGAAAAAATAAAACAAAAGAATAATGTCAAAATAGCTCTCTATTGTGGAAGGACGATGTCCAAACTATTCTACAAATTTCAGTTTCCTCAAATCCATGCAAATATGTAGAGATGAAACTAGTAAATGATGAAAACGTGGGCACTATGATCGTAATTTATTGCTCGACTGGGAACATAAACACTGAACCAGTTGAGTTGTTTGCTGAGTTAGCCAATGTGGAGCCCATTCAAAATGTCACTTCATTAAGTCAACAATACGGATTGAACTTTGATTTTAATATCGGATGGGCAAAACAGTCAAGTTATGGAGAGACATCCACTTGGGTTGAAAATCCATACCATAGTGGAACTGCTTATAACAACCCTATTTTGGGTCCCCCTTTAGGGATACATTTGGAGGTGATGGACATCGATGCAAATGGTGAAGAAGGACCCGATAATGATGGTTCGGGATGATATTGATGATGAAGGCGTAGAGGAAGGTGAAGATGTACACCCTCTTTAGTCGGGAACCTGAGTTGTGGCATTGTTATACAAAACAACCTTGGGTACCAAATGTTAAGTGTAGACCCCGATGCGACGCATGCATCCAAGTTCTCTGAGTACTCAGATATATCACCTTCTTATTGATTGGTGGTAGATTCTGAATTAAAAGAGTTGCAAGTAGTGTAACAATTCACGATCAAGGAGGACTACATATTTTCCATCAAGTGGTAAAGCATGAAGGTGTCGGTAGACTGCAAAGTTATAAAGTTTATACTAACATAATATTTTAGGGAATGTTGGAGGTTTAGAGAAGGGCGCAACTGGCAGGTTTGAGCTATATTTATGCAGAGGACTAAACTGTGGATGATTCAAAAATTTGAAAGGCCTTATACATGTAATGTTACACGTATGATGCAAGGCCATCGGAAACAGGATGTGAAAATAATTTGCAATTGCATCATGCCACTAGTGATAGGCATGCCCACTATTTCTGTATCACTTTTGATTGTCGACATGCAAGCCCGATTCTAGTATAAGGTGTCGTACAAGAAAGCATGGTTGGCTAAATAGATAGTCATGCAGCAGTTGCACGAAGATTAGGATCGTCATACAACAAACTTCAGGGGTGGTTAGTTGTGATGGAAGAGTACGTGCCACGTACTATCGTCAACTTGCAGACCCTTTATTTTTATGGCCTAGAGGACGAACTACAACCGGAAAGAAGAATTTTCCATCGTTTGTTCTGGACAATCAATCAATACGTTAGAGCCTTCTCCCACTATAAGCCACTGGTGCAATTTGATGGTACTTGACATATGGTAAATATATACAGATACTCCTAATTATGATTGCACAATATGGTAACTAGAAAGTACGAAAGACATGGAATCATGTCAATTTTTCTTGACGAACTTGCGAAGGCATGTTGTTAGACAAGACATCATTTGCATTATCTCCGATAAATTAAAAGGGCTAATTGCCGTGATTAGGTGTTTGGAGTTTCGTGGAGATTCGTCTACTGCATCCACCACATCGCCGTTAACTTCTATAAGGATTACAAGAATGCAGACTTGCACAAACAAGTCGTGAACATGGGTAAATATCAGTTTCAATTTATTTTTTAAATATTTTGAATACTTTTACAAACTAAAAGGAAATGTAATGTCTTATTTCAGATTACATACGTAAGGTACGAGGGTAACACCCTATACCCGACCCGATTTACCGGATCCGAATATAATATGTCACAATACTTACATACTTAACAAAATTTTACAATCTGTGAAAACCATACTAAATGTACCTCTTATTTATTTAAAATCCTTTCTAAGTCAAAAGGGTTTGAATGAAACATTTATCGTTTATCACAGACTTTCAAAGGTAGTATAAAGCCTTACAACATAAATGTTTGATAAAACAAACATATTCGTAGTGTGTTTTACTATTTGTCATTTGAAAGCATGTTTCTAAAAGTGTCCCTCTATATACATTGATATACCACAAATCGATGTGGTAAATTAGACTTTTCTAACGCACTTAAGGAGCCTTTTCTCGAACAAAATAGTATTTTTAGCGTAGTTTTTCGTTATTTTTATATTTTCGGTTAATAAGTGTAAATGTCTTGTTTTTTCCCATTTTGTGATCCAAATTAGCCAATAGTGCCAATGGGAGGCCTAACATGTGTTTGAGTGATGTAGGGGGTGTTGGAGGTCGAAAATGAGCAAGAACGACACCAAGGGCAAGGGTATCATGATATCCATCTCTTAGAATTGCGATACCTCAAATAATATAGAAGACTGAAGGCACCTTTCAGTGGTATCGGGGCATTCACCTCCCAAGGAAAACCCCAAGGTTCAACACTACCCGAGGCATCGTGATATCACCTTCGTCAGGGGGAAAAACTTGGACAAAAAGGGTAGTCTTTGTCTACCTGGTCCACCAATCACACAAGGCCCTGTAGGGGCATATTTGGCAATAAAAAGTCATTAGAATACACTTCAAAAAAACCAAAAATTGCTGAGGATGAGGGAGACACACATTAACTTAGTTTTAGGTTTAGTTTTCTCTAGCTTTTCTCTAGTCTTTCTCTGCACTTTTCCAGGGTTTTTATTTTTATTTTCTTAAACCTTAGATTAGATTTTATTTTTCTGCATTTACTTTTTGTTCTTATTATTCTTAGTGTAAATTAAGTTAGTAATTACTGTAACTAAGATTTATTTGCATTTTCAGTCCATGTACCTTGCTTTCAAGACATTTTAAGCTTTAGTTTAATGTATTTCAGTTTATTGTACTTTAAAATTGTTAAAACTTGTTCCTTTTATGTTTCTTGCTTTAGATTTTCTTGTTAAATGCTTTTAGTTTTCTGATCTTTAAGTTTTCTTGCATAAAAATCTTAACTTTTATGTTTTTCTTAAGTTTTACTTTCATGGCTGCCTTGTTTTACATTTTTATGTTTATTTGTTTTACTTTGAGCATGTGTATCTAAACCTCAAACGAGGTTGATTGATGGAGATGTAGGTAAACTAAAACTCTTGGAAAAAGGACTAAATCATAATAAATTGGACTAAATCAAATAGAACTAAGAACTTAGGTAGTGACACCCCAAGGGAATATTAAGATAAAGTGATTCTGGAAGGTAATCTTGCCGCGCACCTGTTCATGAGTCCCGAATTAACCAATGAAATCGAAAGATAAAATGGAGCCACTTGATAATTTACACAATTTATGTCCCTTGTTCGAGGTTTGATGAACCACATTGAAGTCAACCAACCCCCATTAGTTATTTACTAGATAGCCCCTTAGTTTTACATTCTTTGTAAGTTAGTCCTTAGAGCAGGACATTTAATTTTCTTGCAAATTTCTCTTGTTATGAATTGTCGTACTATAAAATCATGTTAGTAGCCGCTTAGACTCTATCGTGTATGCTAACTATTACTTGATCGCCTCTTCCTTTGGGTTTGACCCCTTGGAATACTTCGTGTTCAATAGGAACTATAAATATTACAATTGACATTGATTGACACTGTACGCTTGCAGTAAAATTGAACTTTCAAAGTTGTTATATAAATTCATTGTCTTAACACACACGCATGTAGTCGGTCAAGTTGTTAGTGCCATTGCTAGGGAATACGGTGTAAGATTGAGTAATTTTTAGTGCACACTCTTAGGTAGAGATAAGTAGTCAAAGTAGGGTTTATAGATACGACCTTATTTTCTATTTGTTTATATTTTGTTACAATTTTTAATTAATTTTCTTCAATCTCTTGTGCTTGTAAGAGGAATTGTATGAATCAAACCGTAACGGTGTCTTACTATTTGAGTCGGAATCGAAACTGGAAAGTATCATCACATATGCGATGAGGGTGCAAAATCCTAGAGACGCATCATCTCCACTAGCAGCCTATCAAAAATCTACAAGGAAAATTTCGACAACCATCACAACTACCCATAAAGCAATGAACTTTGCGTGACTACACCATGCCCAATTTAGATGTTGTTCAAGGTAGCATTAATCACTTGGTGATTAGTGCTAATAACTTCGAAATCAAACCGGCCATGATCCAAATGATACAATCGAACCTTCAATTTCGAGGGTCAATGAAAAAGGATCCAAATCAACATCTTAAGTGATTTTTAACCATTTGTGATACTTTCAAATATAATAGGGTATCCGATCATGCTATACGTCATTGGTTATTCCTTTTCTATCTTATTGACGATGCTTTTATGTGGTTAGATTCACAGCCGGAAGATTCCATCAACACTTGGGACGAGCTAGCAAGCAAATTTTTGGCAAAGTATTTTCCCCGATCAAGATCATGAAACTTCCTATGGATATTAAGAATTTTTGGCAATTCAAAGTTGTTATATAAATATTTTTAATATTAGTGTTAATTGCAGTAAGCATCTTTCAAGGCTTTTTTCTAAAATAACCAAAATTAGTTAATTACTTATGATAATCATCAAGAGAAAAATTAAATGCGAAAATGATTTGAACTTTACAGTGTTCGCTGGTGTTGCTTGGTATACCAGTGGTACTGCCCCCTCATCATTAATAAATTATCGACTTTTTAAAAAAATAATTTGGGTGCTGCCACTTTGTTATGCGGCATTAATATGTGTTTGTTAAAATATTCATTAAAAATACTAGTATTCAAGGAGGAACAAAAAACAACAAAAACATTGTTTAATGGGTGTCACCAGTCTATTAGGTGGCACTAGGGAGAATTAAAAAAGAATAGTTGTGTCAAATAAAAAAAAAATTCAAATTGGTGCCACTGGTTTGTCAGGTGGCACCAGTGTCAATTTTTAAAAAAATATTTTTTTGGATGATGTAGGTGTGTCAAGTGACACCAATATCAATTATAAAAAAAATTATTAGATTTAAAAATAAAATTGTTTTTTGTGTGTTGCCGGTGTATCAAGTGGCACTGATGTCAGTTTAAAAAAATGATTTTTTTGTCGTCTGTGTGTCAGGCGCTACCAGTGTCTATATGTAAAAAAATAATTTTTTGTTGTCGCCAGTGTTTCAGGCGACACCTGTAGTATTTTTTTTAAAAATAGCTTTGTAGGGAAATAAAGAGATCGAAAAAGAAAAATTTTGGGGTATCGCCAACATGTTAGGTGGCACCGATGATCCTGCAACGTTGTCAAGTGACACCACCCAAAATATATAACCCCACTAGTCCGTCCAAATATCTGTATTAGTTTTGGTTTTTGTTGAACTTTTTTTATTTGTTCAAGAGAGAACAAAGGGGAAAGGTTTGTGTTTAATAGGAGAAGAGAAAATAGATATTGTATCGAAGATGAATAACCAATTATTCGTATATGTTCATTTCAAGGGAGTAATTTTACAAACAACAATTGGTTGTGTATTTGAATCTCGCTAGAAATAAGAATGATGTTTAATAAGAATGTAAAGGTTGAAAAAAATGAAACAAATGATTAGTGCCAAAATAGGTCTTTGTTGTGGAAGGAAGATGTCAAGACTATTCTACAAATTTCTAGTTTCCTCAAATCTGTGCAAATATGTAGAGATGGAAGTTGTAGATGATGAAGACGTGGGCATTATGATCGCAATTTATTACTTGACTTGGAAGATAAATGTTAAATCAATTGAGTTGTTTTCTGAGTTAGCCGATCTGGATCTCGTTCAAAATGTCACTCCATTAAGTCAACAATACGAGTTTGACTTTGACCTTAATATCGGATAGGTAGAATAGTGAGGTTATGGAGGGACATCCACATGGGTCGAAAATCTACACCATGGTGGAACTGCGTATAACAACCCTATTCTGGGTCCTATTTAGAGATACATTCGGAGGTGATGGGCACTAATGCAGATGGTGAAGAAGGACCTAATAATGATGGTCTGGGATGATATCGATGATTAAGGCGCAAATGAGGGTGAAGATGTACACACCCTTTGATCGGGAACCTGAGTCATGGCATTTTTATTCAAAATGACCTTAGGGTCTACATGTTGAGTGTAGACCCCGATGCGACAAATGTATATGAAATGGCAGCAGATTCTGAATTGGAAGAGTCATTTGTAGGGAAAAGATTCATGATCAAGGAGGACTTCATATTTTCCATCAAGTGGTATAACATGAAGGTGTCGATGGACTAAAAAGTCATAAGTTACACTGACATTATATGTTGGGGAATCTTGGAGGTTTGGAAAAGGGTGCAACGAGCATGTTCAAGCTGTATTTATGCAGAGGACTCAATTGTAGACGATTCTAAAATTTGAAGGGCCCTATACATGCACTATTACACATATGATGCAAGACCATCGCAAACATGTTGCAAAAACAATCTGCAACTACATCATGCCACTGGTGAAAGACATGCCCACCATTCCTGTATCACTTTTGATTGCTGACATGCAAGCTCGATTCCAGTACAGAGTGTCGTATAAGAAAGCATGGTGGCTAAACAAATGGTCATAGAGCAGTTATACGGAGACTAAGATGCATCGTATAATGAAATTCAAGGGTGGTTAGTCACGATGCAAGAGTACGTGCCAGGTACTCTCGTCAACTTGTAGATGTTAACTTTTACAGTCTGGAAGACGAACTACAACTGGAGAAAGAATTTTCCATTACTTGTTCTGGACATTTGATCTATGCGTTAGGGCCTTCCCCCACTGCAAGTAACTAGTGTAGGTTGATGGTACCTGGCTATATGGTAAATATACATAGATACTCTTGATTTCTATTGCACAAGGTAGTAACCAGAACGTACTACCCATCACCTTTCCATTGTATAGTCCGAAAACATGGAATCATGACAATTTTTCTTGACGAACTTGTAGAGGCATGTTGTTAAACAAGACATCATTTGCTTTATCTCTGATAAATCAAAAGGACTACTTTCCACGATTAGGCATTTTAGAGTTTCGTGAAGATTCATCTACTGCATCCACCACATCGCCATTAACTTTTATCGGGACTACAAGAATGTAGAATTGCGTAAAAAAGTCGTGAACATGGGTAAATATCAGTTTCAATTTATTTTTTTAAATATTTTGAATACTTTTTCAAACTTAAAGGAAAGGTAACATGTAATGTTATAATACATATGGAGGGTACGAGTGTAACACCCTATACCTAACCCGATTTACCGAATCCGAATATAATATGCCACAATACTTACATACTTAACAAAATTTTATAATTTGCGAAAGCCATACTGAATGTACCTCTTGTTTATTTAAAATCATTTCTAAGATAAATGGGTTTGAATGAAACATTTATTGTTTGTCACAGACTCTCAAAGGTAGTATAAAGCCTTACAACATAAATGCTTGATAAAACAAACATACTCGTAGCATGTATTACTATTTGTCTATGGAAAGCATGTTTCTAATAGTGTCCCTCTATATGCATAACATTGCCCTCCATATGCCACCATGGCACATCCTTAGCTTGGTCCCTCCCAACACACTGGTTATGTTCTCAGAACCTGCATACCAAATGACCTATATAAGTTCAAAAGTGGGCCTCACTCATTATTACCTTTAAGCGATGTTGTAAAATTTCTTGACTCAAGGGTTTCGAATTTCCTTTCAGACCTTGGTGGCTAATTTTATGATTCCTAGTTGGCGAATAACCATATGCCAATCTCTACACTTAACATTCTTATACACATTTCACTCGACTGACGGATCTTTGCCTTCACACCATATTTCGAATCCCATTACATAATTTCTTTATAGATAATAATTGGATACACCTCCTAGAATGAAACTTAGCGGATGCGACTATTGATAGATTCTTTTACAGTACCCAGTGATTATCAGAACACCAGTTACATCGAATCTTTAAATCAATCCAAACAAACATAATTGTTTAAAAGAATACAACATTTTAATTCAAGCAATAAAATCCCAGATGACTTCAATACAAGACCTAAGAAATTTCGAGTTTGGCGGACACTTGCACTACTAATATTCCCAATACACAAGGTTTCTTGACATGGTGGATTATTGTGAATATAATATGCGAAGGTGCAAGTGTACACGTCGAATCAGGTAATAAAGTAGTAAGGAAGATCATCTCCTCAGGGATTGGATAGGATTAATTTGGTTAAGCTATTACTATAAAATATATGAATCAGGCTGTGGCAAAATAGAATAACAATTTATAGAGGAATAATCATGTATGCAACATTAAAATCAAATAACTAACTTAAAATGCTTTGGCAAAGATATGGAGGCAAAGTTGAGAGGATCTATGCTGTTGAATGGGAAGGTTGGGATTACTAAGATTCTTTCCTCATAAACAATAATGCCATGGCAAAATCTTAACCAATCTAATATTCAGATTAAACCTAAGGTAGTCTGTTTCTTTCAAGAGTCAGAATTCAAGCTACCCTACCTAAGGCTTTGCATGTGTACAAACCTTAAGAAGGATATCAGATTGTTTTTTCTTTCTCCGTACAAAGTGCAACTCTATGTCTAGAGTGCTACGAGTATTCTATCGAATACTCGCTTGTATCATTCGATCACAATTTGAAATAGTGCATCTAACCTTTTCAAAATTAAATCAAGTTTATGGACATACCATACATTAATATATGTCTAGAGATTGCATGCATACATTTTAAAATAGTGCAAATCGAACGAAATAATAAATCTAATTAGGATAATGCCTTTGTCATTAAAGGAACTAAATATTCATCTAGTAATCCCAACTCGATGAGATTAGCTTATGAGTTGGAAATTAAAATCCAAAATGAAAGTATCATTCAACAACATATTTCCACAATTAAAATTCACAGAAATCAATTAAGATAATGAAGGATGTAACACCCCTTACCCGTGTTCAACACCAGAACCGGATACGAGGCATTACCGAACTTAACTTGTAACATCCTAAATTTTTGGGCCTATGCGTTTAATGGGTGAATATGTGGAATGAGTTAATTTAAGTGTTAGGGGTCCAAATTGGGCTCAAGCTTAGGCAGAGGCCTTGATTAAAATTATCTATTTGGGCATTATAGGGTTTAAAAGGTAGTATCTATGTTTAAAATACCAAAGTGGGCTTGTGGCACAATCTTAGGAGGTGACGCCACACACAAGGAGTAAGGGGCCCAAATTTAAGTTTCATGGAGCCCAATTCTTTTAATTTAAGTTAGCTAAATTTTGGGCATTAGGATTAGGTGGAGTGGATGGCAACAAGGCTAAAATTTAGGGGTTTTAATGTTTAAAATATGTGGATAATAAGCAGATAAAGGCTATTATTTAGGTATTTATTTTATGTGGATAATAAGCAGATAAAGGCTAAGATCTAGGGATTTTTATGATTAAAATATGTGGATAATATGCTGATAAAGGAGGAGGAGTTAGAGATGATTAAGTCTCTTTTAGATGAGCTAGTAGATTAAGATAAAGGAGAAAAGTTAGGAATTTATCTACAAAGAGAGTGATGGCCAAGAATCCATCACTGAGAGGAGTAAAGAAACCAGCTACTACATGGCAAAGGGTTGCCGAATTTCCTATAAATAGGGGGGCTAGCTCCTTGTTTCTGACATTAAATCCTCTCCCTTTTGTGTCGAAATTCCTTAGCTTCTTTTCTCCAAATTTCTTTCTCCAATTTCTCTAAAAGCCGAAAACTCCATTATTCTCTTCTTTCTTCTAAAAGCTGAAAACTCCATTATTCTCTTCCTTCTCTAAAAAGCCAAAATCTCTATAGTTTTTATGGTTTATGATGGGCGACAAGTCGGGATTTGAAGGAAGCCTAGTCGACTAGATCTAAAAGCTGAAATTCATAAGTCTCTAATTTCGGGATTTTTAAGGTAAGAAGATTTTCCTAGATTTCTATTAGATTTCATCATTATATACAAGATTTTAACTTTATAAGGAGGATTAACGATTAAATATTATTATAGTAACTCGATAAGGATTTATAATGGAATTAAATATGGATCGTGCAAAAGAAAAAATCCTAAGTTTAAGAAACGAGCAAGATCTCATTGCTCGAGATTGGCCAATTGGTTGTGGACCGAACACGAACAACACCTTAGGTAGATAGCGGTTGTGTCGACTAAGGATAGCGTCGATATAGAAAGCCTCGTTTTATCGAGAATCGGTGTGTAGATTCTTGACACATAAGCTTTGTTATATTATATGTATGTTATGGGCTAAAAGCTAGGAAAAGGTGTGTAGATCTCTATCACACTAGTTAATTTGAATTATATGTATGTTATGGGCTAAAAGCACGAAAATGAAATGTATGAGCAGTCGTATATTACCCGAGAAAGGGTAGGCAAGGGATGCAGTGCGTAATCATAGAAACTTCTCTATGTGTATCAAGTATGTAAAATATGTGATCTGTTTAGATAGTTTAATGTTTTGATTCTTGCATGTATGCATGGGATGGGATTGATTGATTTACGGAAGGGGAGCAGGTCGCGAGGCGATCGGTGGCTTTGCCACATAGGTCACATAGTGATCGGTCTTTATGACGAGCAGACACAATTGTCGATATATTATTAAGGTCGACAATGACGTCGGTGGCTTCGCCACATAGGTCACATAGTGATCGGTCTTTATGATGAGAAGCACACAGTTGTCGATATGGTGTGTAGCGGATGGAGGTTGATTGTAGAAATCCCCATGGTGTGATGGTTGGTACGGGGGTGTGTAGAGGATGGACTCATAGGTTTGGGATGGGCCATGTTGCATATTTTGTTACCCTTGTATACGGGCCAAGGCTCATAATGTGTTTGTGGGCCTCAAGCCTTTTTATGTGTTCTCGAGATTTGCACATCGAGTCTTGGTGACTCAACCTTTTATTTTTCCCAACATTTCTGTGCGATAGATCGTGAACATGGGAGTCGAGGCGGACTCGAGGGCCATCAAGTTTTATTTCTACAAATTATTTTGGGATTTCTTTAAGTTTATTTTATATTTATTTGGGATTTTTTTTTCTGGCCCCTACTTTTTATTCAACTAAGAAGTTTTCAATGTTATGCAACTTATAAATTTTATGTCAAGGTTTATTTATACTTAATAATACTAATATAAGATTTTATTTTTAAAATGTCACTTATTTACTCTAATAATGTCTAATTAACTTACGACTTCCAAAACCAACAAGGCAAAAGTTTTCAATGTACAAGCCGTGACATGCCAGATCCAGTCGAAATGCATGGGCCGGGTTTGGGGTGTTACATAACTTACATAAATATACAACATCGAGCCATAAAATTTCATCTAAAGTTCAAACTTCTCACTCATATTCATAACATTCTTATTATGGGCCTATAAAGCCCTAAACATACATACGAAAGGTTCCAGAATTAAACTGAAGACTTTTACGCACTTAGAAAATTTTTGCCTAAATAGGGCCACACGCCCGTGTGAAGGAAGGGACACGCCCGTGTGACATATCACACGCTCGTGGTCGACACTGACTTGCATCACACGACCTGTCACATGCCCATGTGGCAAATTAAATTCCAAAATTTAGGTACAGACTTCACACGGCCTGGGCACACGCCCATGTCCGTGGCCGTGCCTTCCACACGGCTGAGACACAGGGCCGTGTCTCTGCCCGTGTGTTTATTACTGAGCATACTAACTTGCAAAACTAACATGCAGGGACACACGCCCAACCACACACCCATGAGACTGACTGTGTGTCACACACGGCCTAACTCATACAACATAAATCGCATTCAACCATTATCTAAGCAATCCATTCATGCATCATACACACTCATGAATAACCTCATCTTTTCATAGATTAATAATAGTGAGCCATCAACTTTGGCATTATACAAAAGAGTTTATCCTTGGATGAGCCAACAAATTTGGCCAAAATAAATGACATTTAACTAAGTCTAGACCCTATACATGCCATACTCAAAATTCTAAGTCTACATGTAAACAATAAGCATCATACCATATGTTAAACAATCACAACTGTAACAGCCTGAATTAGGGGCAAGTCAGAACACTGGTCTCGGGACCACTAATTTGAGGTGGAATAAAAATATTTTGATATTATTTTATGTGTTATAATATGTTTATTAAGAGGCATGAGAATTTTGGTGCTTTAGTTTTAACGATTGAGGGTTTAATTGCGAAAAAGGACTAAATCGCATAAAGTGCAAAAGTTCTATTTTAATTGCTAGAGGTGTCAATTAGCTATGGAATATTAATAGGAGGCCCCAAATGTGAAAATAAGCTTTGTTTTAGGTGTGTAGGCTGGCCATGTAACATCCTTAAATCGGGGGTTCTGCGTTTTGCTTGTGTTGTATGTGATGAATTGTCTATAATGTTCATTTAACATGTTTTGGGGTCTAGTTATAACCCTAAGTTAGGCCTGAGTTAGGGCTAAGAATTTTGTTTTGGCATTTAAGGAAATGGAGCTAAGAGAGAGAGGGGTTAAGAGATTTTATTGGGAAGTTTGACACAAGAAATCAAAGGGAAAAGTGGCAAGGAGGCGCCACTAGGGTGTCAAAGGAGTGACGCCACAAGCAGGTTGGGAGTGCCTGTGTTCGAGCAGAAGGAATTGCACTCCCTACTTTTCTTTTTTTTTCACGCCACAAGTTAAGGAGGAGTGCTCAGGTGGGACTCCTTCGAATGGATCGGGAAGAGAAATTTGAGGAGTTTGACCTGTTCAAACAGATTTGAATTGATGGAGGGGAGGAAATATAGGAGTTTGAATATTTTCAAACTCATTTGAAGGTGCTTGCTGAATTTGAACTCTGGGGAAGGAAGTGTCCAGCCGAAATTGGCAAGGGGTGTTTTAAGCTAAGGGGCAATCGGTTTTGGGTCTTTTGGGCAGTGGCCGAATGTGCCTTGGTGGTCTTTCACCATTTGTGCCGAAACCGAAACACCAAGGTGCTCTCATCTTTGATTTTCCTTGTTTAAGTCGAAACCCAAGGGGGTCTTTCTTCTTTTTTCTTTTCGGTTCTTTTTGGTTAGCCTTTGCCGAAATCACCTTTATCCATCTTCTCTTCATCTTCTTTTTGCTCAAGGCCAAAACCAATAACCTCACCCCCCGTTCGGCATCTTCTCTTTCAAAACACCTTGTACCGAAATCTCCTTCCATTCACATTGCCGAATTCTTCTTTCCCCATTCTCTTTCTTTTCTTCATCTTGACTATTCTCAAAAGCGAAAACACCATACCTATCTCCCTTTCCATTTTTGTTTCATCTTTTTCTTAAAAACCTCAATAGCCAAATCTCCTCAAGACTTAATCGAATCTTCTTTTCTTCTCCTATTTGAAACTATCACCCTCTTCCTCTCTTGCGATTTCTCCTCTTTTCTTCCTTGTAGATCATTGTCGAAACTCTGGTAAGTGAACTTCTTATTCATTTTTTTTCCTTGATCAAGGTGGATAATGCCGAAACCCACTTCTCTTCTATCTTCTTTTTCCATTTTAGATCTGAGTATTAAAACTCTGTTATTGTTCTTTGAAGGAAGCCGAAACCTTTAACATCATTTAGGGGTGCTGAACATTGGTGTTTGATTAGCCAAATCTATCATAAAGGTAAGGGTTCAACATTAAGATCTATTTCTTAATTGATCAAAAGCCAAAGGCTAATTGTTTTCATGTGTGCTAGTGTGTGGCCGATTGCAAAGAGGCTTTTTGTGTGGCTTTGGATTTGGTTGGAAACCAAATCGGCTTAAGGTGTGTTATATTTGGGGTGACATGTCTTTCAGATTTCTAATAGAGCCATATAGGCTTTTTAATTACTAACAGGGTGTTGGTCGATTGTAGGAAAGGGGAAACAACGCTTCGAGATTTCATAGTATTGCGTAGTTTCGGGATTTCGCATTAGATATACATCTAGTCAGGTGTGTAAACGCTTACACCCTTTATTAGTTTAATGATGCTTATTATGTTACTGTATAACCTTTGGTATTAGTGACTTTGCCTTGTGGGCATAAGCTTGGATTCTGGGTAAGTTCCTATTATGTGATTCTTGGTGTACATCATCGTGATCTGTTAAATGCTATGGTATATGTTATTTGCATGATCATTCGATATTATGACACGTATGTTATGAATATGATGATGGGTTTGATGAGAGGAGGGGGATGATTCATTTTGGACTGTCACTAGTGGTTTTGACCACAAGATGGGTTGGCCCCATCATTTGATTTGTGACTATGGTCACCAGTGGTTTTGACCACATTATTATTATTTGTGACTAAGTCCCAGTAGTTTTGACCACCAGTGGTTTTGACCACACTATTGATATTTGTGACTTCGGTCACCAGTGGTTTTGACCACTAGTGGTTTTGACCACACGGGGTAGAAAAAGGAGATCGGATGGTTAGGTTATGGGGTTGCATGATTTGCATGTTTTGCTAATGATCTGTGTAAGTGGCTGGATTATCGGGTTGGGGATTTATACACTGAGTCTAGGTGACTCACCCCTTCTCTTATATTTTACAGATAAGGCATATATCGCGAATATGGAGCCGGGGAGGACTCAAGGTGGCCATGCATCTTAGTTTGGTTTCGGAACTTTAAATTGTTATTTTGATTTTATTTGCTTTATTTTTAATTTGGTAATTGGGTTTGTAATAAGGCCGCTAAGTTTAATTTTGGGTTTTAATTACTTGTTTCTATTTTGATTATACTGGATTTATGGACTTGTTAAATTAACCGGTAAAAAGCAATGTTTTCAAAACTAAAACTCTTTTGGGTTTTCAAATCGTTACCATCGGGTAACACAACTTAAAAGATGATAGCAATGATAACTTGAATGTTTTTTACCTAACTTTTCAACCAGCCTCAAATACAAAAGGTTTTATACTCCATAATACTCATCACACCTCGTTCTTAACAAGTATCGCATGTTTTCTAAAATTGATAACAACAAGTGGATTTTCAAGCATACGTTTTAAAGGAATTATCACATGATTTTAACATCACCTCGAATAGGGTTTTCTAAACTTCTTACAACAGAAAGGGTTTTTCTTAAAATTTAACCGGTAACTTATGTTTTCCAAATATTTTCACTCCGTAACATACCGGATTCAGTCGTAGTGTATTGACCGGGTTTGGGGTGTTACAATCGTGGTATCAGAGTTAAGTTCAACAGCTCGACTATGGGCCCGAGGCCCAAAAATGTTTAAATGGTTTAAAAAAGACTTTTATGGGAAAAAGGAACAGTGGTGAAGGCATGGCACCGAGTCTCCAGCACCAATCCGCCCAGGTAAGTACCTCGAACTATTGATTGTTGATTATATGATTATGATGATGGCATGATGGAATAGTAGTAGGAACTATTTTAGAGACATGAACCATAGGATGATGTGTACTCGCGGAACAATTCTTTACTAAAACTCTTTCATAAGACTGTGCTTTAATAGACGGTGGAATAAAGGTCTAACGCATAAAACTTTTAACCAGCTTGAATATATCGGAGATATGAGTGCATGTGGACGTGGGCATAACACTCGTGGACGAGGTAGGGGTAAGATGACGATCTCGAAACCAGTAGGGTCCGAACATGGGTCAAAAAATGAGGTACCACCGCCGCCAGCTGTGGGCGCGGAGTATTAGGATCAGACGGGTGGTAATGACGCAGTGTCACGGGCTGTACTATGGATGCTAGAAAGGGTTGCGAGTGCAAAAGTAGGAACTGGAGCTCGAAAATCTATGACCGAGTGACTCAAGGCTAATGGTGCAGAGGTATTTAGAGGTGTATCTGGTGTGGCACCTAGTGCAGCGGAATACTGGTTAGAGGTGACAGAACGTATCATGGATGACCTAGATTTTTCAGCTGAGGAAAAGCTGAAGGGTAAAGTATCTCTGCTGCGAGATGAGTCATATCAGTGGTGGCTCACAGTTAGGGATGAAGCAATGGCAGATGATCTCACTTGGGAATTCTTTAGAACAGCCTATCAGAGGAAGTACATAGGGGCTAGTTATGTTGATGCGCAGCGCAGAGCTTTCTTGAACTTGGTCCAGGGTAATAAGACCGTAGCGAAATATGAGGCGAAATTCCTTCGGTTGAGTAGGTATGCTCGGGGTATTGTGGGTACCGAGCATGAGCACTGTGTCAGATTTGAGGATGGGCTGAGAGATGAGCTGCGGATGATGATTGCCCCATAGCAAGAACGAGAGTTTGCCATTCTAGTGGAGAAAGCTAAGGTTGTTGAAGGGGTAAGACAGTCTGTAAGGCAGAATCAGGATAGGGGTTGGAATAAAAAGAGTTCTGGATCATCTAGGTTTTTAGGAATCAGGAGAAAAGGGTTAGATATAGTGGGCCGAATCAAGCTGCTAAGTCTGCTACTACTAATACTCAGTGGCCGCCACGGTGTGCTCGGTGTGGAAAGTCTCACACGGGAGAGTGTTGGATTGGTAATAGAGGATGCTTTGAGTGTGGCTCGATGGGGCATCGAGTTAGGGATTGTCTAGAGATCGCCTAGAGGCTGCAGATCTTAGGATCGTAATCGTGCGATTTAGGAAGGATAATCGAGAGCCGTAGAGGGGCCGTGGTGCAGTCAAGGGAGGTAATGGCTCTGGTAGAGGTCGTGGAGCACCGAAAGCGAGAGGTGCGCGGTGGTCTGAGGAGGAGGCAGACTTGGGTTGGTCTACGCAATGAGGCATCGAGAGAGGGCGACGCCTTGCCGGACGTCATAACCCAGACATTCTTAATTTTGGAGTACCTTATAATGCTTTAATTGATGTTGGTTCGGCCTTTTCGTATGTTGCTAGTAGCATAGTGGAAACCATGAATCTAGACTCTGAGATTACTTCTAGGAAGATGACTGTGATAAGCCCTTTAGGTCACTCTGTAGAAGTAAGTAAACTATATAGGGATGTACCCCTAGAACTTCAAGGGGTTGTGTTTCTGGCTGACTTGATGGAACTACCGTTTGGGGAGTTTTATCTAATTCTCGGGATGGATTGGCTAGTTAGGTATCAAGCTAGCCTGGATTGTGCATCTAAGCGCATGGTGTTGAAGACCATGGAAGGTGGGGAGGTGGTGATGATAGGTAATAGGAGAGATTACTTATCTAATGTTGTCTCCGCACTAAAGGCTGAGAAAATGGTTAGGAAGGGTTGTGAAGCATTTTTGGTGCATGTTTGTGCCTTGGAAGCTAAGGATGCAGTTGTGAAGAATGTCCAAACCGTAGGAGAATTTACTGATGCATTTCCAAAGGAACTCCCGGGTATACCTCCTGACCGCGAGGTTGAGTTTGGTATAGACTTGTTACCCAGAATCGTGCCCGTATCTATTGCTCCGTATAGGGTGGCGCCAAAAGAATTGGTGGAGTTGAAGGCTCAGATTCAGGAATTGTTGGATAGAGGTTTCATCTGACCGGGTGTATCACCTTGGGGAGCTCTCGTGCTTTTTGTTAAGAAGAAGGATGGTACGATACGGATGTGTATAGACTACCGCCAGCTGACAATCAAGAACAAGTATCCGTTGCCTAGGATTGATGACTTGTTTGATCAACTCAAGGGTGCATCAGTTTTCTCTAAGATCGACCTTAGGTCGGGTATCATCGACTTAAAGTAAAAAGTCGATATTCATAAGACGACATTTCGTACTCGGTATGGGCACTACGAGTTTCTGGTAATGCCTTTCGGTTTGACCAATGCACCGGCAGCATTCATGGACATGATGAATCGGGTGTTTTAACCATATTTGGATCGGTTTGTCGTGGTGTTTATGACGACATCTTAGTGTATTCAAAATCTGAGAAGGAACATGACGCGCATCTTCGAGTGGTTCTGCAGATTTTGAGGGAAAAGCAGTTGTACCCAAGTTTAGCAAGTGCGAGTTCTAGCTTAGGGAGGTAACTTTCTTAGGCCATGTTGTATCAGCTGAGGGAATTAGGGTGGATCCTCGAAAGATTGAGGCGGTACTGGATTGGAAACCACCGAAGTCGGTTGCGTAGATTTAGAGTTTTCTGGGTTTGGCAGGATACTCTGAAGGTTTGTTGAGGGTTTTCCTTGATCGCAAAGACCGATTGACTAAGTTGTTGAGGAAAGGGGTTCCGTTTGTGTGGACTAAGAAACAGCAAGAGAGTTTTGACAAGTTGAAGAAGATTCTGACTGAAGCTCCAGTCTTGATTCAGCCTGAAGCAGGAAAAGAATTCATTGTTTATTGTGATGCATTGCATACTGACTTAGGGTGTGTGCTGATTCAAGATGGTAAGGTGGTCGCTTATGCGTCTCGACAGTTGAGGCCTCATGAAGGTAACTATCCGATGCATGACTTGGAGTTGGCTGCAGTGGTGTTTGTCTTGAAGATTTGGAGGCATTACTTGTATGGGGAAAAGTCAATAGTATAGACGGATCACAAGAGTCTGAAGTATCTCTTGACTCAGAAGGATTTGAATTTGAGGCAGCGAAGGTGGATCGAATTGTTAAAAGACTACGATTGCTCGATTGAGTACCATCCGGGTAAGGCTAACGTAGTAGCTGATGCGTTGAGCCGTAAGGTGGTAGCGGACTTGCGAGCGATGTTTGTACACCTTAGTCTTTATGATGATGGGAGTCTTTTGGTAGAATTGCAAGTAAAGCCGTCTTGGATTGATCAGGTTAAGGAGAAACAGCTGGCAGATGAGGTTTTGAGTGCTCGGAGGTTACAAGAAAGAATGGTGAATCTAAGGGTTACGACTTGGGTAGTGATGGAGTACTGTGTTTTCAGGGGAAAGTATGTATGCCTAAGGATGTTGAATTGAGACAGCGGATTCTTCAAAAAGCTCATAGCAGCCCATACGCTATGCATCTTGGAGGCAGCAAGATGTACCGTGATTTGAGGGAGTAGTTCTAGTGGCCAGGTCTTAAGCGTGAAGTAACTGAGTGTGTGGGCAAGTGTTTGACATGCCGATGGGTTAAAGTCGAGCATCGATTACCATCGAGGTTATTCTGATAGGTAAAGATCCCACAGTGGAAGTGGGAAAGGATTACGATGGATTTCGTCAGTGGGCTTCCCCTTATGCCTAGTAAGAAGGATTCAGTATGGGTAATTGTGGATTGTTTGACTAAGTCGGCTCATTTCATACCGGTGAGGGTTGATTATTCACTTCAAAAATTAGCCAAGCTGTATGTGGCAGAGATAGTAAGGTTGCATGGAGTGCCTGTGTCAATTATTTCGGATAGGGACCCTAGGTTCAGATCGAGGTTCTGGAAAGCTTTGCATCAGGCTTTGGGTACTAGGTTAGATTTTAGCACGGCTTTTCATCCGCAGTATGATGGACAGCCTGAGAGGGTAATCCAGATTCTGGAAGATATGTTAAGGGGCTGTGTTTTGGATTTCAGTGGTAGTTGGGAGGAGTACCTACCTTTGGCAGAGTTCGCTTATAACAATAGTTATCAAGTGAGTATTCTGATGGCACCATATGAGGTGCTATATGGACGAAAATGTCGTACTCCTACGTGTTGGACAGAACTGGGTGAACGACAGGTGTTGGGTCCAGAGTTAGTGGCAGAAACAAAAGATAAGGTTAAGGTGATTTGGGCTCATCTTAAGGAAGCTTCGGACAGGCAAAAATCCTAGGCCGATCTTAAGCGTAGGGATATTGAGTATACAGTGGGTGATAGGGTTTTTCTGAAGGTATCGCCTTGGAAAAAGGTGTTGAGATTTGGTCAGAAGGGCAAGCTAAGCCCTAGATTCATCGGACCTTATACTGTGTTGAAGCGAGTGGGACCGGTAGCTTATCAGATCGAGCTACCAGCAGAGTTAAGTCAGATTCATGACGTCTTTCATGTTTCGATGCTTAGGCGCTATCGATCAGATCTGTCACATGTGGTACCAGTTGAGGAGATAGAGGTGAGCCTTGACATGTCTTTCGAGGAGGAAGCCGGATGAATTCTGGATCGGGATGTCAAGGTTCTGCGACGGAAGTCAGTACCCCTGGTGAAGATATTATGGTGGAACCATGGTATGGAGGAGGCCACGTGGGAACTAGAGGATGTGATGCGGCAGTAATACTCTCAACTCTTCTGACCAGGTAATTTCGAGGTCGAAATTATTTTTAAGGGGGGTAGAACTGTAACATCCTTAAATCGGGGGTTCTGCGTTTTGCTTGTGTTGCATGTTTTGAATTGTCTATAATGTTCATTTAACATGTTTTGGGGTCTAGTTATAACCCTAAGTTAGGCCTGAGTTAGGGCTAAGAATTTTATTTTGGCATTTAAGGAAATGGAGCTAAGAGAGAGAGGGGTTAAGAGATTTTATTGGGGAAGTTTGACACAAGAAATCAAAGGGAAAAGTGGCAAGGAGGCGCCACTAGGGTGTCAGAGGAGTGACGCCACAAGCAGGTTGGGAGTGCCTGTGTTTGAGTAGAAGGAATTGCACTCCCTGATTTTTTTTTTTTTGACGCCATAAGTTGAGGAGGAGTGCTCAGGTGGGACTCCTTCGAATGGATGGGGAGGAGAAATTTGAGGATTTTGACCTGTTCAAACAGATTTGAATTGATGGAGGGGAGGAAATATAGGAGTTTGAATATTTTCGAACTCATTTGAAGGTGTTGGCCAAATTTGAACTACTGGGAAGGAAGTGTCCAATTAAATTGGCAAGGGGTGTTTTGAGCTAAAGGGCAATCGGTTTTGGGGTCTTTTGGGTAGTGGCCGAATGTGCCTTGGTGGTCTCTCACCATTTGTACCGAAATCGAAACACCAAGGTGCTCTCATCTTTGATTTTCCTTGTTTAAGCCGAAACCCAAGGGGTCTTTTTCTCTTTTCTTTTCGGTTCTTTTGGTTAGCCTTTGTCAAATCACCTTTATCCATCTTCTCTTCATCTTCTTTTTGCTCAAGGCCGAAACCAATAACCTTACCCTCCATTCGCCATCTTCTCTTTCAAAACACCTTGTGCCGAAATCTCCTTCCATTAACCTTACCGAATTCTTCTTTCCCCATTCTCTTTTTTTTCTTCATCTTGACTATTCTCAAAAGCCGAAAACACCATACCTATCTCCCTTTCCATTTTTGTTTCATCTTTTTCTTAAAAACCTCAATAGGCGAATCTCCTCAAGACTTAATCGAATCTTCTTTTCTTCCTCTATTCGAAACTATCACCCTCTCTCTCTCTTGCGAGTTCTCCTCTTCTCTTCCTTGTGGATCATAGTCGAAACTCTGGTAAGTGAACTTCCTATTCATTTTTTTCCTTGATCAAGGTGGTTAATGCCGAAACCCACTTCTCTTCTATCTTCTTTTTCCATTTTAGATCTGAGTATTAAAACTTTATTCTTGTTCTTTGAAGGGAGCCGAAACCTTTAACATCATTTAGGGGTGCCAAACATTGGTGTTTGATTAGCCGAATCTATCATAAAGGTAAGGGTTCAACATTAAGATCTATTTCTTAATTGATCAAAAGCCAAAGGCTAATTGTTTTCATGTGTGCTAGTGTGTGGCCGATTGCAAGGAGGCTTTTTGTGCGGCTTCGAGATTTGGTTGGAAACCAAATTGGCTTAAGGTGTGTTATATTTGGGGCGACATATCCTTCGGGATTTCTAATAGAGCCATATAGGCTTTTTAGTTACTAACAGGGTGTTGGTCAATTGTAGGAAAGGGGAAACAATGCTTCGGGATTTCGTAGTATTGCGTAGTTTTGGGATTTCACGTTAGATCTACATCTAGTCAGGTGTGTAAATGCTTACACCCTTTATTAGTTTAATGATGCTTATTATGTTACTGTATAACCTTTGGTATTAGTGACTTTGCCTTATGGGCATAAGCTTGGATTCTGGGTAAGTCCCCTGTTATGTGATTCTTGGTGTACATCATCGTGATCTATTAAATGCTATGGTATATGTTATTTGCATGATCATTCGATATTATGACATGTATGTTATGAACATGATGATGGGTTTGATGAGAGGAGGGGGATGATTCATTTTGGACTATCACCAGTGGTTTTGACCACAAGATGGGTTGGCCCCATCATTTGATTTGTGACTACGGTCACTAGTGGTTTTGACCACATTATTATTATTTGTGACTAAGTCCCTGTGGTTTTGACCACCAGTGGTTTTGACCACACTTTGATATTTGTGACTTTGGTCACCAGTGGTTTTGACCACCAGTGGTTTTGACCACACGGGGTAGAAAAAGGAGATCGGATGGTTAGGTTATGGGGTTGCATGATTTGCATGTTTGCTAATGATCTGTGTAAGTGGCTGGATTATCGGGTTGGGGATTTATACACTGAGTCTCGGTGACTCACCCCTTCCCTTATATTTTGTAAATGAGGCATAGATCGCGGATATGGAGCCGGGGAGGACTCGAGGTGGCCATGCATCTTAGTTTGGTTTCGAAACTTTAAACTACTATTTCAATTTTATTTACTTTATTTTTAATATGGTAATTGGGTTTGTAATAAGGTCGCTAAGTTTAATTTTGGGTTTTAATTACTTGCTTCTATTTTGATTATACTGGATTTATGGACTTGTTAAATTAATCGGTAAAAAACAATGTTTTCAAAACTATAACTCTTTCGGGTTTTCAAATCGTTACCATCGGGTAACACAACTTAAAAGATGATAGCAAGGATAACTTGAATGTTTTTACCTAACTTTTCAACCAACCTCAAATACAAAAGGTTTTATACTCTATAATACTCATCACACCTCGTTCTTAACAAGTATCGCATGTTTTCTAAAATTGATAACAACAAGTGGATTTTCAAGCATACGTTTTAAAGGAATCATCACATGATTTTAACATCACCTCAAACAGGGTTTTCTAAACTTCTTACAACAAAAAGGGTTTTTCTTAAAATTTAATCGGTAACTTATGTTTTCCAAATGTTTTCACTCTGTAACATACTGGATTCGGTTGTGGTGTGTTGACCGGGTTTGGGGTGTTACAGGCCATGTGGACAAGGGAGACAAGAACATTTATTTTGGTCAACATTTGGTGAAATTAGGTTATGAATGAATAAAATAAGAGAAAAATAAAGAAAAGAAAAGTATCATCTTTTCTTCTCTTCATCACCACCGAAAATTGGCAGTAAACAAGGGTTGGAGAGCTCAAAAATTTCAGCAAACATTTCTCCTCCCAAGTAAGTGATTTTGGTGACCTTTCTTGATAAAAATTAAACTTTTGGAATCTCCAAAGCTTAAGCTAGCTAATGAGGGGACTATTTTGTAATATCGTTGAAAGTATAAGGGCTTTCCATGAGAGATTTTATGTGGTTTTTGAGTTTTATGGAAGAAAATGAATGCTGGAGAGATGAGAAACAACTTTTGTGAAAGGTGTTGTCATGAAAACACTTAATTGGAACTAAGATGCAAATGTTGTAGTTTGTTCATTGATACATGAAATAGTTGGATTTGTGAGTAGTTGTAAGAGGATTAAATGTTCAGCTAGGCTTTTTTAACAAGAAAATGTGATGAAAAATGATTTACGAGCCTAGGGGCAAAATTGTAATTTTGCCAAAGAGTAAGGGCAAAATAGTCATTTTTGCTTAAGTATAGATTATGAAGTATTATGACTTATTAAGTTATTAAATGAGTAAATTTTATTGTTCTAGATCGAAGAAAACGAGATTCAGACCTAGAATGGGAGAAAAGGGAAATGTGGACAAATAGGTCCCTTTTTACCTTTTTTTTGGCATCAAGGTAAGTTTGTATGAATTAAAGTTTTACATTCATTCTCATTAGATTACTTATTATGTTGTAAAATTTACATTACTTCTATGAAGTTAAATTATTGATATTATGATGAGAATAGTAAATGAGAAATTATAAGAGAATGTCCCGGTTGAAGTCTCGAAATAATAAGGATACTAATATCACAACATGAGACAAGGAAAATTCGTGTGAGACCTTGTCAAGACATGGCATATGCAAAAGGCAATGATATCATGTAAGTTCATGACAAGTCATGGCATTGAAAGATTATTATGAGGCAAAGACTCCATGTAAGTCCAAGCCAAGGCATGGCATTGGAGAATTTATAAGGCAAAGATGTCATGTAAGTCCATGTCAAGTCATGGCATTGATAAGTTTCATAAGGCAAGGATACCATGTAAGACCATGTCAAGACATGGCAATGGTAAGTTTCTTAAAGAAACACACAAGGAAGGTATCGTATAAGACCATGTCTGGAATATGGCATCGACACTAAGTTAAGAGATTCCATGTAAGACCATCTCTGGGATATGGCATTGGCATCATGAGGTGATCCCATGTAAGACCATGTTTGGGACATGGCATTGGCATTGAGATACATGTTTGATGAGACTGAGTAACCTCAATTATTCTGGGAAATTCATAGGTAAAAGAGCCAAATATGAATGAGGCAACAAGAAAGTTAAGTAAGTAAAGATAGTACTAAGTTAAGTTATACAAGGTTAAAATCAAGTATTATTCATGATAAGAAAGATGAAAGTTAAATTTACTTTTACATCAGCAAATTGTACTAATTTATGTGCTTAAGTGACACAAGTACCATGATTATAATACAAGTATGAAATTATTATGTAACATGTGATGAGTAAGAACAAGTATGAGTAAGTAAGCCCAAGCATTTGAGACTTATATTGTTGTTGATGTGTGAGTTGAATGGGCCAATAAATGGCTTGTAAATATTTGATGATGACTAGCTATTGGCAAGGCTAACTATGGATATACTTTAGTATTATAAGTGTGTAAATGAGAATTAATACAAAGAGAACATGATAGAGTAAAGTTAGCAACAAAACAATTTGGATAGCAGCAGTTGTATCATTTTGAAAATTCACCAAAAATGGTGGAAAATTAATTATAAGTTTAATAAGATATGAAATTAAATATTATTGAGTCTAGTGTTGCACAAAAGAGACATAATAAGCAAAAGAATTTCATATGATGAGATATTTGGATTTTAGTGAGATCGGGTCAAAATGATTTTAGAATTCCCTATTCTGACTTGGGAAATTCATTAAAAATTATACAAAAATAATCAAGAGATAAAATTTATATTCTTGAATTTCTTAATGATTCTATTTTAAATAGAAATAAATGGAAACATCATTTGAATCTTGTACTACGAGAAAATTTATGTTTAGCGAAGAGGGGTTAGAATTGTAGGACCGCAAAACAGGGGAGACTTTAAAGAATAAACTGTACTAATTGGATAAACCAAAATTCTGGAAATTTTATGGTAAGAAGATATATGAGTCTAGTTTCAAGGAAAATTAGAATATCTTAATTTGGATTTTTGTATCTCTGGATAAAAATAATTTAGTGAATGTAACTCGAGTAGATAGCTTCAAGATGAATATAAGTGAATTGAGAAAGATTATGCAATTATGATGACATTAACTTGAGAACTCATAATGTAAAACCCTTTACCCGTAATTCCCACCGGAATCGGGTACGAGGCGTTACCGTACAAATCTACCTGACCACCGCTTAGGCTCAACGTGACTATTTCCCTTAAGATACCACAACAACCTCATTCCCGCCTTACGAGACCTCACTCGTACCTACGAGGGCTCTCGAGACTATATCGGGAACTCTTACGATCCGTAAAATTTCTTTCCCTTCTAAACAGGGATTACACGCCCGTGTTAGAAGACACACACGCCCGTGTACATTTCACACGCCCATGTAAAATGAAGGCACGCCCATGTAGTGTCTTCTACCCGTGGTCGACACTGACTAATCTCACACGGCTTGACACGCCCGTGTCTTCAAACCGTGGGAAGCTACTGACTTGATCCACATGGCCTGGGCACACGCTATGTTCTTATCGTGTGCCTTACACGGTTCATGCACATGGTCGTGGGATCTACCCGTGGCCTATTCTAATAATAACAATAAGGTGCAGGGTTAACACGGCCTAGACACATGCCCGTGTGTTTACCCGTGTGGGCACATGAAGACTATCTACCAAGCCTTATGCCATTCACACTTGCATACATTCATAACTTATCACATAATTTCACATAGCATCAACATTACTCTTGAATTAAAACATTTGATTATAAAAGATTGAGGTTTTCATCCTATACACTAGGGAGACTGATTCCTATATAATTACAAACAACTTGAGCCATCATCTATGGCTATACACAATCAAGACATAAGCTCTCTTGGGCTAACACAATTTGACTACATCAACAAGGACTTGATCAAACTTAAGTACTAGCCCATACATGCCATGACTCATAATTACTTGATACCTCATACCAAGCGTCTGCTCGATAGTGTGAAAACATCTCCGGCAGCCTCCAACCCAAGCTAGTCAAAACAACCTATAAGAGATGGGAAAAGAGAAGGAGAAAGCAATAATGCTTAGTAAGTTCATCTGCATAACTGATAAATACTGATATTCATTAAATATGGATAACTACCAAGTATTACACTGGGTTTTTTTCCATTAACTCATGGTTGCTTACTTAACCACTCTTGAAACTTACTCATTCTATCTCTTACCGTGCCACAAGCCAATTGCTCATTTAACTAGCATACATTCCTGCACTGATTGTCATGTAATTTCATAAAACAATACATCAAGCATTATCAATAAACTACTCATTTCTCGGTGGCTTCGCACTTAGCCCCCCATTAACTCTCTAATAAGGTCGTATCGCACAGAGCCCACCAATTATTATACTTATGGTGTTTTCGCACTTAGCACACCAATCATTTATAAGCGATGATATCGCACACAGCCCATCGATTATTAGTACTCAGGTGGTAACGCACACAACCCACCAATAATAATATGGTAGATGTTATCGCTAACAGCCCATCATTACCATCAATAATACATCCACTCAGCCACTTCCTTCAATAACTTAATCACATAGTTAATTCACCTAGCTATTCTATACACAGTTAGTCCACACAGTCAATATCTCGGTGGCTTTGCACTTAGCCTACCATAATCAATTAACGAGAAGTTATCATACTTATCTTACCATCTAGCATTGTCACAACACATGCACAACTCTAGCACTTTTACTCTACTTGAGCCACATAGATTCTCAATCAATATCAACCATGCATCTAATATCAAATTCTACTACATTCATCCCACTCAGGAGTTTATCATATATCGAATTCATCTCAATACAGTTCTATCACATACTTCTAATGTGCATTAATTAACCACATCCCACTAGAGTTCATCACATATGGATTTCATATTAATTCAATTCTATCACATACTAGTGCTTCTCGTGGTACAACCACTTACATTCAACATCCCCGTTGAATCATTCAACTTATTACATAACTCTCTTGAGTTTCATACACATAGTTCTCATTAACATCACACCCCGATAGGGTCTTACATACTTTAACATGTCGATGCCGTGACCCCAACAAGGTCTCATACAAAATATCACATCGTTGCCATGTCCTTGACATGGTCTTACACGAAACCTTAACTAATATCGTTTCATACTGTTTACATCCCTTACTATTCTTATATTCAATTCTCTCGACATCTCATCAATTGGCATTTCAACATTCATTGAGTATATATATATATATATACATTCCATACCATATTGGAATATTAAATTAGCTCGTACGTACTTACAACAATTACACATGAACTTACATCGATGTCGAAATAGCCGAAAATGATTATTTGCCCACATCTCTCTTTTATCCGTTCTAGGTCCGATACTCGATTTCTTTGATCTAAAACAATGAAATATGTTGATTTATTCATTTATAAATCATAAAATACCATAATACACTCTTTAGGAAAAAATGACCATTTTGCCCCCATACTTTGGCAAAATTACTATTTTGCCCCTAGGCTCGTAAATAAATTTTCATCACATTTTCTTGTTAAACAAGCGTAGCTGAACATTTAATCCTACCACAACTATCTCAAATTCCAACTATTTCATGCTTAAATGAACAAATTACAACCTTTGCATTTTAGCCCAAATTAGGTGTTTTCACCACAACACCTTTCACAAAAGTTGTTTATCATCATCCTACCATTCATTTTATTCCATAAAACTCAACAAACAACATAAAATATATCATGGTAAGTCCCTATACTTTCAACCATGTTGCAATTTAGTCCCCCCATTAGCTAGATTACGCTTTGGGGACTCCAAAAGTATAATTTTTATCAAGAAAAGTCATCAAAATCACTTACTTGTGTGGAATAAAGCTTGATGAAATTTTGAGCTCTCAAACACCCCACCATGGCTGATATTTTCAATGGAGAAGGGAAGAAAAATAGAAAGATGATAGCTTTTTTACCTATTCATCTTATTTTATTCATTTATTCCACCAACTTTGACCAAATTAAAAGTTCTTGTCCCCTATTGTCTACATGGCCGGCCATCACATTCAATATGGTCTAATTGCCCTTTAAAGACCTCCAATTAATAACCCATAGCCATTTGGTGCCTCTAGCAAATAAAATAGAACTCTCGCACTTTATGTGATTTAGTCCTTTTTCGCGATTTAGCATGAAATCGCTAAAATGAAAACACCAAAATTTCCATACATCTTTATAAACATGTTATAACTCATAACATAACATGAAAATAAATTTATCGAACCTCAAATTAGTGATTTCAAAATCATTGTTTCGACTAGCCCCTAAATCGAGCTGTTACACATAATAAGGATTTTTAAAAGCATGATGATAAATTGATTATTATTTACATAAATAATTACTAAGCATTATTGCTTACTCCTTTTCTTTTCCCACCTCTTATAGTTTAGCTTAACTAGCTTGGGTTGGAGATCGCTGGAGATATTTTCACACTATCGAGCAGACATTTGGTATGAGGTTTCAAGTCCGTATGAGTTATGGCATGTATAGGGATAGTATTTAAAGTTGATTAAGTCATAGTTGTGTATATCCATAGATGATGGCTTAAGCCAGTTGTAATTATATCAGAATAGTTCTCTCTCGTGTATGAGATGAAGATTTCATTTTATAGATCAAATATGATAATTCAAGAGTTTCAATTGATGATATGTGAAGTTTATGTAATGGTGTATGAATGTATGCATGTGAGGGTGGCTAAATGGCTTGGAAAATAGCCTTGAATTGGTCCGCACGGGCTAGCCACATAGGCGTGTCCCCAGGTCGTGTGAAGTCTGCACCTTGCACTTGGTATTTGAATCACCACATGGCTGAAGAACACGGGCATGTGTATAGGCCATGTAGATGAGTCAGAATGCCAAGGTTTGGCATACGGGCCAGGACCACAGGCGTGTCCAGGCCGTGTGAAATTAGTCAGTGTCGACTACGGGTGGAAGACACGGGCATGCCTTAAGGGCACACGGGCGTATTCCTAGTTCAACACGGACGTGTGAGCCCTATTTTGATGAAAATTTTTCAAGTTCGTGAAAGTTCCCATTTAAATCTCAAACCTTTTAGAAGTGTGTTTAAGGCATAAAATGTATGTCATTAGTAAGAAAGAAGAGTTTTAAAATGGAATGAAATTTTATAGCCCGATAATACAAGTTCGAGTAAAGTTAAGCCTGGTAATGCCTCGTACCCTATTCCGCATTGAATACAGGTAAGGGGTGTTACAACAACCATTACATATTATATTATGTAAGAAAAATTTAACAACCATTACATATTATATTATGTAAGAAAAATTTACATTTTTAGTAACCATGCTTACTCATCTCATCTCTCACCACATTCCAACCGTATAACATATATATTGCTCACATTTACTTGCACATATACCCTCCACTCATCACCACAAAGCCACATAAAACATTTACTTAGACAAATTTCTTGATGAATCCTTCGGAATAATACTACGTACTCGGTGGTTTTGCACACAGCCCACCATTAATCAATAATAGGGTGGTATCGCACATAACCCACCAACAAGAATAATTACGGTGGTTTCGCACATAGCCCACCAAATGATAATATAAACGATGGTACGCACACAACTCACCAACAATAATAATTATGGTGGTATCGCACATAGCACACCAAATAATAGTTACGGATATTTTTTCGTACTTACTTTTCTATCCCGAGGTTCATACGAGAAATTAATCATTATCTATCAATTTCAATCAATCTCACCAATAAGTATCACATCCATACAATGCATCAATAAGTAACATATTAAGTATTAAGATGTATCGCTTACACGTAAACTTACCTCCGTGCAAAATGTATTAATCGACGGTTTAGTCTATAACCTTGCCTTTTCCTCGGTCAAGGTTGTTTCCGTGCTCTTCTTGATTTGAAAGAGAATATCTTGGCTGAAAGGTTGAACTCCAAAAACCCCTATTTTCTCTTCAATTTTGGTGGAAGAAGAATGGTGAATAGTGAAAGATGATATCTTCTTCCTTCATCTTAGTTTATTCATTTTTAATCACCTAATTTCGCCAAATTTTTGACCAAAATTAATGCTCTTGTCTCCGTTGTCCCTATGGCCGATCAACTCCTCTCTCATTGGCCTAATTGCACTTTAAGGACCTCTAATTTAATATTCTATGGCTATTAGACACCTCTACCTTGTATAATAGAACTTTCGCACTTTATGCGATTTAGTCCTTTTTCACAATTAAGCATACAATTGCTAAAAATTAAAGCACCAAAATTTCCATACATCCTTATAATCATGCTATAACACATAAAATAACATCAAAATAATTTTCTTCAACCTCGGATTAGTGGTCCCGAAACCATTGTTTCGACTAGCCCAAAAATCGGGTTGTTACAAAGGAAGAACTTCAGGAAGCTTTCACCAATCTAGCCCTCAACTCTAATGTTGTAACATCTTACGAAGCCCTAGGTAGAGTGCTTCTCCTTATTCCTTGTGTTGCTGCTTTGTTCCTCAGCTGCCACCCTCTTTTCTCGCATCTCTGGATCTCTCATGAGAAATTGTGTGAGAGGAAAAACAACCTCCTTCCTTTCTTTCTCTTTCTTCTTTTGTAAGGTAGGTCCCCCACTCAGCACACACTCTTTTCTCCCTCTTTATCAGGTGGATATTGCTGGTACAAGTACAACTGGCTAAGATTGGCACGGATTGACACATGAGTCAGCATCTTCTTGGAATTGCCATGGCAGTTGTGCTGGCAATCTATCCAATCTTTTTTCATGAAAAAACTTCATTCCTTCACTTTTTTTGCCTCTTTTCTGTACCTATTACAAACAACATGCAGCTCCTTTTGTAACACCCTCTAACCCTAAACCGTCACCAGAATAGGGTTACAGATCATTACTAGACATATTAGACAATTTACAGTAATTCATAAACTAACATACATAGTATAATTTAATCATGAAGTTCCTGTAATAGACCCTTGAGGCCCAAAACACGTATTAAAAGTGGAACGAGACTAGTTCGAGTACTCCGATTTTTTTTGAACTCAATATAACCCCCTTTATAAACATCTAGCCTTCCCTGCAAATTTTTAAACTGCAACCAATTTGCAACCAATATAACAAACCATACATTTCCATACTCAAACATACCTAACTATGCCTACAACATTAGTTTAACAATTTATCTACTTGAGCACTCATAAATAACTTTTTAATTGAACTAATAATTTTATTCATTTCCCATTTTATTTTCATGCCATATTTTACCGAATATGCCATACTAATTCATTTCATACTTATAACCCATATTAGACATCATTTTACAATTAAAGTTTCAAAACTTAAGTACATAATTTATACAATACCTAAGTACATGCCACTTTTACCAAAAGAGGGATTACATCACCAAATTGTCTCTAAAGTCGGGATTGATCTGGATGCTGAACCGAGACCTTTGACTTCTACTGAACTACGCATGGAAATAACCGTACGCTGAGTATGCCTATACTCAGTGGTATTACCATAATTCAAACTATAATAACAAATAATAATGTATAAACATATAAATATCAAACATATAAGAATATATATATATATATATATTAATTCATACTTTAACTTTCAAATTTTCAATTAATCAAATTGATATCACATATCATCAAACTGCATTCAATTATCTCATGAACCTTTGGTTCATGTCTTTCGTTTTCAGTCTCTACTCAATTCACAATTTCAACTTTCTCATTTCTTCAATAAATCAATCGATCAATTTCATTCGTTTTATCATTTCATTTGCTTACCCCTCTTAATAAGACTCGGGCATTGGCAAATACATAGATTCCAACCAAACACACTAGAATAAATAATCCTCCCAAACACACCAGAAAGGCATTAAATGCCTCTTCAGATAATCTGAAGAAATAAAGTAGCATCAGTATCTCCTCGGCCAAGCCGAAAAGTCCCTGAACTCTTCCAAATCCTATGGCATGCCAACTATATCCGACTCAACCCGACTAGCTAATAGGGTATTCAAATCATTTCTCAATTCAATCTTATTTCAATTCAAAACACACCTTTCAATTTAATCACAATTCAATTTAATACATTTTCCACTTTCTAATCAATAAACAATTTAAATACTCAAACATATTCATACTTCATCTCAATTTCATTCATGTCAAAAGTAATACTTACCTTATAATTTACTTACCATACATAAGAATTTAAATATAACATTAACTAAATAGTAGTTTGAATTATAGTAATACAAACCTGAAATTCGCGATTACTCCTCGATGATCTTCTCTTTTCCTTTCTTCGTGGGTGCGATATTAGCTACGAAAAATTAAGATAATTTCATAATCATTAGTACACTACTAATTTATATCTAATTAATTGAATTTCTATTCAATTTTCTACTTTAATTTCAATTTAGTCTTAACTAAATTCACTTACTTTTCTATCTCAATTCATACTTTATTTCTACTCAAATTTCAACCAAACTTAGACATAACTATCTAAATTTCGTCATAAAGCCCTAATTTTAAAATTCTTGCAATTTAGTCCCTACTATGTAAAACTAATAGCTTCTTTTACAATTTAATCCTTTAATCAATTCTAACTAAAAATTCATTCAATTAAACCCCTAATTTAACAATTTGTTCAACCTGAATCATGTTCAAAAACCTAAGAACTTCCAAAACTTCAACTTAATTTCAACAAAACTTTGTTCTAAAGCTTCTAAAACATCAAAATTAAATAAAAAGGACTTAATTGACTTACCAAATTAAACTCCAAGCTTTAAAACCTAAGTTTTTTTTTTTTTTCTTTTCTTTTCTTCTTTCCTTTCTCCCTATTTCGAAAGCTTCTGTTTCATTTCTCCTTTTGTTTCTTTTGTTATTTTACTTTATTTCATATATATATATATATATATATACACATTAGTTAATAATATTAATAATAATACATTATAATAATAATATAATATAATAATATTTAATTCATAAATATCTTTTACTTCAATTATAAGAAAATAATTTATTTTATTACAAGTGTATTTATATAAATTTTACACATGTACCATTAATCATTATACAATTTTCATCATTTTAATTTATTTTATTAATAATAATAATAATAATAATAATAATAATAATTTAATAATTTAATATAAAACTATAATAATAATTATAATAAATATCTATTTAATAATAAATACATATATCACAAATGTACATATAAATATTTTTACATTTGTATATTATCATGACCATCAATTTGTCTTTCTTTTATTTATTTATCATACAAAAATCTTATAATATAATTTTTAATTAATAAATATCTTTTAACTGAAATTTTAAGTAAATAAATAATTATAATACAAGTGTATATATATACATTATTACACTTGTACCATCTTATCACCATACATTTGTCTTAATTTATTTTATTTCATAATATAATAATATTAATAATAATATTTAAATAGAAAACCATAATAATAATTAATAACAAAATCTCAAGATTTTTATACTCATTAACCGCCTCATTCTAAGCAATTAGTCTAATTGCTTATTTAGCGCCTTAAGTTTTTCTTTAATCTATAATTAAACTTTTACCCTTTATTCAATTTAATCCTTTTTCGCAATTACGCTTAATTAAGCTAAATTCACCTAATTAAAACTTAATTAAGCTCACTACTAGACTCATAAATATTTCTAATAATTATTTACGAACTTGGTTTACTAAGACGGAGGCCCGATATTGCACTTTTCTGATGCCCGTGAATTTTGGGTAATTACACCTTTCCTCCCATAAGTAAAAGTAACATATAGTGACATTGAAAGCACAATCCAAGTTTTATGATGCAATGTTATAAAAATACTAACATAATTTCCTAAAATGCAACTAAATTTACTTAAGTACAAACAATTAACCAAGTTTAGAGGCCTGAAATATAACTCTTTTCAAAAGTTATCACGGATCACTATGGCGAAATCATTAAATGGGTATACTGCCGAAAACTCTTTCAGATAATGCCTCATAACATTCCTAGGTCTTACCACAAGGTTGGAATATCAAATAATCATTTAGGCATTGTAGAATTCACAATACAAACCTTCCAGAAAACTTGCCACAAGTATTTCCCGATTATCCCGCTATTGAGGTTTTCTGAATAATATGCCAAGAAGATTTTACAGAGAGTTCGCCACAAGGGTTTAATAGGGAGTTCGTGATCAAGGAATTACACCAATTGTCATGTTCAATGATATGGATTTGCCTAAACACAACATAACTTGAAGTTTGCCTATCATCGCCCCTGAGACACGTAGAAACCCTAATAAACAAATGTCACTCATCCGCCATTTCCAGAATATGCCATGGTCATGCTCTTTCCACATAATTGCCTTACTGACCTTTTTGTTTACTGTCGTGGTGGACAACATACTCACCATAATGACCTTCGTGCTTACTGTCTCGATGGATGTCATCAAAGTACCACCACAGGGTCTGTTATTGTATCACACTTTCCTAACACTCCATCTGGACCCCCTTAACACCAACATACATTATCATGCATCACTCAAATGAAATAATGGATGCATCTACATTGATTTCGCTCATAATCTTAACAGAGTCATACTTACTAACATATAGCTTCTCATGCATGCTTACCATACGTTGTTATATTCATGCGACGCATCATACACTTTAGAGTATACATACGAATGCTTCATAGAGAATGTATAACCATTCATAGATACAACAACTTCTTAAGAAGATATGCACATTAACCATACAAGGAATCATTATAATATTATGTGCAAAAGTTAGGTTTAGATACTCACTAGAGACTTACCTTAACCTCAGCCTGGAACTTCCGTTTGAAATGTTCATCCCAAACTAGAATCAACAATAGCTTAAAAGATATAATATTTCCATTATAATCCCCATTACAGATATTTTACTAACATTTCAACTACATGCGACCCCAGGCAGGGCTTTCTTGTGACACTTTTCCTTTCTATAATCGTAACGTAAAAAGCTGTAAGACTTACCAAAAGGCTGAATCATCTACTCATTAAACGTGATCTTAGTTTGATCTTAACGAAGAAGAAGAAGAGAATGTTGAGGTTATGAAGAAGAACTTGAACATTAATTAAATAGAAAACCATCTAAAATGTCTACTTCCCATAGATATACTCTCAGTACCCTTGATTTCCCTACTAGATCCAAGGTAGGTAAAAGAAAATTCGGTGAAGGTTTACCTTACTATTGACTAGTCATGGGGAAGGTCAAATCAATTCAATTGATTCTTGTTGAGAAATGGTCAACCATGTTACTGTGATGATTTGTTTAGTTGGTTTGTTTTAGTGTACAAGCAATCCTTCATATATCTTGCTACTCTACTATTTATTTTGATCTCTACTTCTGTTTCTACAGGATCCCAATAACTTTCAAGTAAACCCGATACAAGATCCACTTGAACGACATTCATGTAAATCAGGTGTACTATTCCTTAGGTGTACCCATTCTCGAGCAAAGTCTTTCTTTACTTAAAAACACCCTGAAGTTAAATCCTTAGCCAATGGGCGGATTCTTTGTTAGTATGCGCTAAAACTTTATTTCACAAACCAACCAGATGAGTGGTGGATCATGCTACCTTAGTGCGCCAAAACAAAATTAACATGTATTATCTCACTCTCAATTGGATTATCTAATCCTAGAGTGTGACAACGAGCTAGAAAAAAACTATTTTAGGCATAGACTGGCAAGGCTTAAAGTTGATATTAACGGGGACATGAATTGTCCTTTCCATGAGTGGTTGGGTAGGCATGAAGCCCTAGTAATGGGCTCAAAGTTTCGATGATGAGTCTTGATATGGTCATATGACCACCAACCTCATAAAGGCGGTTAACTCCGTCTTGAAGTATACACATCATTTTCCAATTTTAGTTATTTTCTCAGCTACATTCTACAGGCTAGTAACATTGATGCCAAGAATGGGGCTGATGTGTCTCAAAATAACTACGATCACAATAAAGGTAAGCGCACCTATCGTTCAATAGTATAGTTATGGTTAGACTGGTAATATTGTATCCATAAGGACCAAGAGTACTAGTAATTACTATCTTTTTATTATCTAGCCTAAGTATTGGAGTGGTATCTTTTAAACTAAAACTAATTAAACAAGACAATGAAAAAATTAGGAAAATACTTTTAGACAACTTATATGATAAAGGCAATACCTAAGGAAGAATCCAACTAGACTTCACTTATTACTTTTGATTCATATGATTTATTCACTTGAAATAATCCGTAGAAATCCCTGATTTATGTTAATATCTCTTTCAAGACTAAAAACAAATGACTCTAGGCTGATTAATTGAAATCTCTTTCTAATTAAAACCCCTATTGTCGCATTAACTCGATCTATGGATTCCCTTATTAGATTTGACTCTAATTCGATAGATTTCGTCGCCCTATTTCTAGGGTTGCAATCAACTCCACTTAATTGTGTTGATCTATTCCTAAATAGGGACTTTTGCTCCACTTATTAAGCACATTCGACTTGAATCAATAACCTAAATTATCAAAACAAGAATAAGAACTCACAATTAAGAATAAGAACAAGTATTTATCTTATAAATCAAATAATAATAAGATCTGTCATAGGTTTCATCCCCTTAGGTATCTAAGGGATTTAGTTCATACTAATGGGGAAAAAATCTTAAAATAAGGAAAATAAAAAAAAATAAGAAAACCCAAAAACTTCTAAAGAAGTTGATGGGAGATCTTCAGTCTTGATGGAGATCCTTCTTCTGAGCTACTCTTGACAGCTGTCTTTGAGTATTTTCTACCTTCTACTCGGCGTCCCCTTTTAGCTTACCCCTAGGGTGTTTATATAGGCTTTGGAACACCTCTCTTGGCCCATAAGTATCCTATTCCGAATAGAATTAAACTTAGGCACGGTAGGGGACACGCCCGTGTGACACACCTGTTTTCGATAGCTTTAGGTCGTTCTTGACTCTGCTTGCCTCACACGGCCGTGTTGTCTACCCGTGTGAGACCTTCCAGGTCGTGTTTGATCCTGCTCGCAACACAGTCGTGTTTAATGGTCCAGGCCATGTTGATTTCCTAGGTAGGCCTATTTTGTCCCGTTTTGGCCTGTTTCTCGTTCTTTTTGACTCTCTAAGCTCTCTTGAGTGTAAAACATGAAATTAAGGGATTAGGAGCATCAAATTCATCAAATCTAATGAAAATTCATCCAAAAATAAGCTAAGTATGGGGTTAAAATATGTATAGATTATGGTTTATCAAATATCCCCACACATAATCCTTTGCTTGTCCTCAAGCAAAATCCTCAACTCATAATTAAAATTAAACTTCATCAAATCATAATTTTCATCAATAATGTCTCATCATAATTCATACAAGGATAATTTAACTTAAAGAGTCCTAAAGATTCAAACAATCTAAGTCACAAATTTTTGTAGCACAAAAACATAGGTGTTTCCCCTTTTCTAAATAATTACTGTCGAAGCCATTTTTAAAGTTTATTTTAAAAAAAATAGGGGATCGACTTTTAAAAACAAAAATGGGAGTCGCCACCAATCCCTTTTTAATTAGGTGTGATTAGATCACCTTAAAAATTGTTTTATTTCAAAATATTGGTTTTGGTCTACGAAAAACAAGAAAAATGGGTTCGGAAGTCGGTTACATACGAAGAAGGGTTAGCACCCTCATAACGCCCAAAAATTGGTACCTAATCAATAAAAGCATGTCCTAATGTTGCAAATTTGAAAAATTTTAAAATAAGATCCTTTTATTCGAAGAAAAACCAGGGCTTGCCTATCTCAAAGAAATAAAATACTATACCCAGTAAGTTAGGATATAGCATCTCATAACCTCAAAATTGGGCAAGTCTTTATTTTAGAAAATTCCTACCTCGAGACACAAAACTTTATATCCAGTAACTTAGGACACAACGTTTCAAATTCCCAAGAATAAGTTTTTGATTTAAAATTAGTATGTTTCAGTTTTAAAAGAGAAGGGATATCTAATACCTTAAGTTTTATGAAAAATCGAAACCTAATAAGTTAAGGCACAATTCTCCTCGAAGTCCCCAAAATATCATATATCACCGTATTTAAGAGTCTTTGAATAAAAATGCATAAATATAATTAAATGGTTTTGGAGTAGATATGGTAACATATATATTTAATAGCAATTCGATAATTACAAATCATACTAACAATAAATAATAGCATAGTATAATATGAATGAATAAATAAAGAATTATGTTAATCAATAATAACAATTAAAGAGACATAATAAATAAATAAGTAATAAAGAATTAGGATTTTCACGAAATAACAAAATCAAATGAAAAGGGAATGATATATTCAAACTTAAAATAAAAAAAAGAATATGATGATTTTTAAAATACATATAAACAATATAAAAATGAATAAAAATTTAAAGTATAAAAAATAAGAATATTTATAACTAATATCTAATTTAATACATATAAATAATTATACATAATAAAAACAATTAATAAATAGTATATAATAATTTTATATAAAAATATATATAATACACTAATCATAAAAAAAATTTACGGATGTAAATGAAATAGATTATATAATATAAATAAATTTTATAAAATCAAATTTTGAAAAAATAATATATGATATAATATTATATAATATATAAATTAAAAAGCATAATATAATAATTAATATATAAATCATAATATAATATATAAATCAAATAAAATAATAGATAATAAATAATAATTAAATATGAATAAAGATAGTACATACATATATATATATATATATATATATGTATTTTATACTATTAACTAAATTAATAAAATAAAATAATAAAATAGTTTTAATATAGTAATATAATCAAGTGTAGTATTAGAATAATTTAAAAAATAAAATAAAAAGGTTTTAAAATGAATAAGGATTAAATAATAATAAAACAAATATAAAAGGACTAATTTAAAACGCGCGTCACACTGTAGGGACTCATTAGGCAATTATGCCTTCTTTCTAAAATGACGTCGTTCTAATTTTTACCTTTAAAGAGCCCGAGGATTAAAATGAAGCAGAAAATAAGTTTTAGGGCCAAATCGTAAATACGAAAAGATGCTATTGGACGTAATTATAGATTTGAAAAAATGCGGAAGGACCTGATCCACAAATAGACCATTGAAAAAAAAACACGCGGATCTTCTAGTCCACCGGGTCGGGTTCGGGTCAAAGGTTTTAAAACAACGTCATTTTGGCCTTAAAAGGCAACCTCCAAAATGACGCCGTTCCAGCTGTTTATATATGTCAGAAATAAAGAAAAAATTCATTTTATCAGACATAAAAAGAAAAAAAAAACAGAGCTCTAAAAAGCTCTCTCTTCCTTTTATCTCCGGCCAGAGTCCGGTCCGTATTCCGGCCATGCACCGCCACATGCGCCGTCATTTGCGATGGTTTTTCGGTGAGAAGTGCCCCTTTTCGAAAGGTATTCTCGTATTCTTTTTATTATTCGTACCCTTTTATAATAAATACGCATGAATCGAAATGAAAAAATGCAAATAAAGGTGGAAAATCACCTCTGTTGAAGAACTATATTTGTATTCTTTTTCAAAATATTTTTTTTGCATTTGTTTGTATATCTCTATGCTTATCCCTCCTCGATTTACAGAATAATCAGCTTTTATAGCCTTGAAAAATGAAAATAAAAAAAGGAAAATCGTATTGTTGCCATTCTTGCTGCTGTTGCTTCCTTTTTTGTGCAGGAGAAATAGAGATCTCGGCGTCGATGGGGTGATTCGCACGGATTGCAGAGTGATCGAGGCCAGGCGCGAGGCTTGCGGCTCGACTGTTGGAATCCTACTGCTTGCGGCGCAAGGGTTTCAGGAAACCCTAGGTTTCTGTTTAGTCACTGGGCCATTAGGCTATGTAATTTGGGTCAGGGCAATTGGGTTTTATTGAAGGTCTATTGGGTCTGGGTAGGATTTGGGCTTAGGTAGTATGTTTGTGGTATTGGGCTTAGGTATTGGGTCTGGTTTTGTAAAGGACTGTAAAAGGACACTTGGTATATTTTTTGGTTTTATTATTCTGTTTTATGGGCCCGGGCAAAATGGCCTTATTACAGTTGCCCCTATTTGCTCATTGTCGTGTAACGAGAATAGAGCAAAGACTATAAAAGGACCAATTTTGCCCGGTCTTGGCCAAGCCTCGACTTCTTGGTCCTCGTTTTCTTCAAATGGCTTCCAACTTCACTGCAATTTCAATGGTATTAAAACTTCATCTTGATTTCAATAAGTTTGATGGCTTTAATCTGCTTCCTGCATCTTCAGGAATGCCAGATCTGCTACCTTTTGATCTGCTCCACTGAAAACTCAGGGATTCAAGATCTGATGTGTTCGATCTACTTCTTGCAATTTCAAGAATGTCAAATCTGCAATTTTAATCTGCTCCCTGCAACTTCAGGGATAGCCAGACTAATGTCTTCGATCTGCTTCTTGCAAATTGGATATTTTAATATGCTCCCTACAATTTTAGGGATTGCCAGACTAATGTCTTCGATCTACTTCCTGCAACCTCAGGAATGCCAAATCTGCTATTTTAATCTGCTCCCTACAATTTCAGGGATCGCCAGACTAATGTCTTCGATCTGCATCCTGCAACCTCAGGAATGCCAAATCTACTATTTTGATATGCTCCCTGCGACTTCAGGGATCGCCAGACTAATGTCTTCGATCTACTTCCTGCAACCTCAGGAATGCCAAATCTGCTATTTTATTCTGCTCCCTACAACTTCAGGGATCACCAGACTAATGTCTTCGATCTGCTTCCTGCAACCTTAAGGATGCCAAATCTGCTATTTTAATCTGCTCCCTGCAACTTCAGGGATTGCCAGACTAATGTCTTCACTCTGCTCCCTGCAAACTCAGGGATGCAGACCGATGTCTTCTACCTTGCTACATTGTCCTCTGGAGGACATAACCTATAGAATGGGTATATGCTTATGTCTAGTAATTAGGATGCCTTGATTGAAATGTATCAAATGCTCCTAATTAGATATGCAATGATATATGAATGCAAAATATTATGCGAATGATTCCTATTTTAAGTGTCATCACTCATTTATCCATCAAAGTTTCCTCTTCATTCTTTACGAAGTATCAACCCTATTCTGCTCAAATAATTTGCCCCATGGTAATTTTGAGTCCTCTCTACTTGAACGTTGGGACATGAAGTTGGTACCTCCCACTGCAACTTTAGGGAAATAACATTTGGTTTCTTCTATCCAATCTGTTACCACTCAGAGGTATAGAACTTGTACCGTTTTCCATCAATTTAACTTATACACCATTCCCTGGATATATGAGTCTGAAATTTATATGAATGCAGGGTCTCCCGACAATGATCCCCTTTTATACTTGGATTGACCTTGTTTGTCATTTTTCAATATGGTATCACTAATGAATATTATCTTATCCAATAAGAATCCAAAGAGATAATCATTTTTCAATGTTTCCAACCCCTAGGCTTGGTGAGTTTTGAATAATAGTCATGTTTCAGATTCTTCATATAATTTAGAAGTTTTCAGAGTAATATGAAAAACTCCTTTTATGAAAGTGTTATTAGTCCATTAATCATTATTTCAATATAAAATGCTTGAAAAGGTTACAAAAATGGATGAGAAAAAATTAATCAGGAGAATGGCTCGAAATAAATAAGTTAATCAAAAATCCCCAAGGCAATAAAAGAAAATTGATTTAGGTGTATCTTGAAAAGAATAAAGCAATCAAAGATAAAAAATTCAAAAAATGAGTAAGATAGAAGCTAGGTGCCCCAAATATTGCAGCCTGAGCTTCTCTGTTCAAACTCCTTGAGAACCATTTTAAACTCGATATGTGTTTAGGGGATCCAGAGTATTTTTTCGATGCCTCAAGGCGTAACATACTTCCTCATTGTTAATTCAAGCGTAGCAAGACTATTGTATACCCCATTTTTGATCAAAATTTGAGCTGCCCTTTTTGTGTTTTCGGCTCAAAGCCCTTTGGTCTCAAAGCGCCCTTTGCGGGTTTTCGCCTTGGCCTCTCCTTTTTTTTTTGTTGAAATTGAGGCGCCCTTTACGGGTTTTCACCTTGGTCTTTCCTCTTTCAGGTCAAATATTTCTTGACTGAACCTAAATTTATCGGATTGGGCAAGTCTTTGCCATCCATCTCGGTCAATATTGATGCTCTTCTAGAACAGGTCCTACATAAGTCCTTCCCAGTTTGGCATATGCCTTCCTTTGGAATCGTTTTGTAGAAGAAAAATATTTTAACATCAGGTTTCTTCGTGGAATTCCCTAAGATGAACTTCTTTAACGTAAGCTTGCATCATCTAGCCGTGAAAAATAGCTTTTAACCTTTTCTTCAATTAGGTTCAATTGGCAAAACGCTTCAATTCCATAAACCAATAGGTAAAATGTTGCCCCAGCGAAGGTTCTGGCCGACGTTCAATAAGACAGAGGGTTCTTATGCCAATCCTTACAAGTTTTAATCCCCCTTTTTTTGTTTTTCTTTTTGTATTTTTTCTTTTGGCAACTTTTGTCGCACTGTGATATGCTGTCTTATCTTTGGACAAACTGTGACTTTGACTTTGTACAATTATGCATTATTAAATGTGATCCTTTATGGCATTCTATATTGGTATCTGATTCTTTCCCTTATTCTCTTTTTTTTTTTTCTCTCTCTCTTTTTTTTAAGATTTTGATGACTGTCAACTTTGAATATTGGCATATGAAGCAGCATTCACCCTCTTAGTGAAATAGACGACGACCATGACGGTGAATTGATGTCAACTAGAAGCATTTGATGAGATCGTCCCCATGACATCCATGCCCCACATATAGAAAAGTCTGTGAAGAGAATAGAAAATTCATATAAATCTCATCTTCTTCAATTCAGTATTTGCAGTACGATTGATGCAATCCCCTTCCATAGTAGACCAACAGTGCCCGATCTTTACGCTTAGCCCGTGTATTAGTGGCCCAGGCATGTCCTGATATGATCGTGCGAAAACATGTTTGAATTCTTGAAAATAACTCAATGATGTCTCACCTTAATTTTGTGATAAGCTAGGCTACCTCTTTTCTAGGCTCATAATATCCAATGACCCTTTGTTGAGTAAGGTCTATTTTTTATCTTGTCTCACCATCTTTAACAAATTAGAAGATAGGTTACAATCTCTATAATCTTCAAATTCCTTAGATCCCCTTGACCCATATCTCAATAAAAAAGGGAGTCAGTAACAACGTCGCTCATGTCGTTGATATCTGGGTACCTAGGTACGAAGGCAAAATCCAAAGAATAAATGATTCCAAGGATGATTATTTGTATAGTATGGTCATGAATAAAGAATGAAATAATACTTAAAAGAAAATCCAAACAAAAGAAAAAAAGACTAAGAATAATTGTTTGTACAGTATGAAATGGAAAGAATAAAAGAATATTTGCTTAAAAGATGCACTTTATTGAAATAAAATTTTAGACACAAGCCTATTTCACAATAGGGTTCTTATTGCCTCTAGGCTTAAGGCAACAAGCATGTTTTGAATATTACTCTAGATCAGCTCTAAAAATACAGGGATCTCTTCCACAGTCCCATTATTCAAAACACTCCTAAGTACGTAAGGGATCGAAAACTTTGTTCTCTAGTTCTCTCTTCATTTTTGATTTCTTCAAGGAGTCACAACTTTCTTGTCTCTTCCTTCAATTACCGCATTTACTACCTCGTCAAAGTGATCAGGTTTTGATGAATCATCGAACTTCACAATTCCTATTTTAATGAACCTTTCGACCAACTTTTTAAACGTAGTACAGTTTTCAATCGAGTGGCCCGTTATTCTCGCATGGTAGTCGCATTGAGCATTCGAGTCATACCATTTAGGATATGGGGCTGTATCGGCTTCAAATAAAATAGAGACACCATATATGCATCAAATAAACTTTGATATAGCTTCATATACGTCATCGGGATTGGCGTAAATTGGTGCTTTTCAGAGTTTTACATTGGGGAAACCTGATTGCTGGTAGTTACCGTCCTTGGCTGGTTTACTGTAATCGAATCTGAATGGCTCTTATTATACCTATCGGCACTATTTGCTTTCTTTTCCATCTTCTTCAGGGCCTTTGAGGTCCATTCTCATTTTTCCTTTGTTTCTACTAGAACAACCAATTTGGCTTGATCATCACTCGGGTTAAAACCTATTGGGGAGTAAATGATGTCTTCCTCATCATCTGCATTGTTGACTACTGAGCCACTCTTTTTTCCAAGTCCTCCAGCTAGTAACTGGGTTAGCTAGCCTATCATGTTCCTTTGGAATTACCGCATTTCTTGTTGAATCTCGGTTAATTGCCCTTGCATCTGTATTTGCATTTGCTCTATTCTCTCCAATCTTTGTTCCATTTTTCCAGGTTAATTGAGATAATTTTACCTAATTAGGGTCCTTTTCATAAAAGTCTAATGAAAATGATGCAATGTAATACAAATGCATGAATGCAAAGAGGTATCGATTCTGATTCAACTTTATTTTAGAAAACTTTAATAGAAAACAAAATCCTTTAGATAAAATGGACTACAAACATGCTTTCGCTCTAAGTCTTAAAGTTTTGATTTTCCTAAATAAAGAGATTAGCTCTGGATCACGATCCGACCGTAGCTCATATTTTATACTTTACGTATCAGCTTGTGATGCCAAAGTCTGTAGATGATCAGCTACCTCTCGAATCTGAACTATTGCTTCACCCATGAGGTAATCCCGACTTCTAACTTGGTCATGGGAATGGTGAAGCTCTTCCTTCTAACGCCCTTCTCTTGTTTCAAGAAAGTCGATCTGAAGTTCACAATTGTGCAATGCTACTTCTAACTCTTCAATCTTACTCTTTATTTTCTTGATCTTGTTCAGGCTTGACTTTAACTTGATTGCGGAATTATGGCTTTGATTGTGATGAAGAGATCGTCCAAACTTAGCATTGATCTTCAGAAGAAGATTTGTAAAGTATTGATCATACACCCTAGCTGGTGCCATACACTGAGTCACAATGCCATACTTAGAAAGATTCTTCTGCTTCCATGGTCCATAAAGATCGGAGTTTTTCCCATCAGGGAGTAGACAAAGAAGGAACTGTGAAGCTTCAGGAAGTTTAGATTGTATCTATTCAAATATTTTTTCAACTCTAGCCATAGGTGAAAAGTGTCTATTCTGGTTCATCCCATTGAATAAATCAAATGGGGGATCAATACAAATTCCTTTTATTTCTCAACAATGAATCAAATCTCTATGCAATATTGTTTGGATCACAACGAGGAGCCGAGAAGTTTGGTAGCGGACCTATAGTAAATAAACCTTTTTTACCATCATAGGCAAAATTCTTTCCGTCCAAATCATTTTTGTAGGTCTCATGCACTCTGTCAATCACTTTCCTTCCAACACCCTTACCATCCACAGGGTGACCATTTTCATATGAAAGAGAAACACTGTAATGGTAGAAATGTCCATCCGTACTCACCATGCTCACTTTGAAGTGATTGGTGAGTATAGTTACCTTCTGCCCTTTAGTTCCAACACCATACCTTGCCATAGGGTGTCGTACAATCTTCTTCGCATCCGATTCTGCTCTGATCAGAACAACATCAGGAGGCACAGGTGGCGGAGGAGGCAGAGATTCTATAGCTGCCTTATTTTTCTCTTGCTCAAATGAATCCATACCCTTTGCTCTGACCATATACGAACGACTGCATTGTCTTCCACTTTATCAAGGAATTCGTTCTCCATAACTAGCTTTCTAACTTAGAAACTGACCGTGAATCGATACCTATTAAAATATGAAATGATATGCACAAAAGAATAAAACACAACAAGTTAGTACCATGGAATATAAAGCAAATGAAATAAACAAACACCTATCTGGGTGACCATTAAGGTTTGACATAGTTTTACCTAAGGTGGGCTCTTAGGGTTCATTATATACGGTTTAGTTCTAAAGTTGAGGGTACCTGAACCAGCAGATTCCTCGATCCTCACCCATTATAGGCTTATACGGACCGAGTTCAATTCAAGGGAATACATTTCCCTATGGCTGCATGGAGATGAAAATCTCACGAAGACATAGGTACGGATGTATCCCGAAAGCGATTCACTATCCTGCACGGAGGTGAAAACCTCACGAAAGAGTAGCTTCTCACTCCCACTTAAAGGTGCGACCACAACGGTCATGCAATGCAATGCAGAGATATATATTAAAACAACATACAATAAAATGATCATGTTTTTGTTTTTTTAAATCAGAATTTTAAATTCGGACAAAAGGACATGAAATTATCAATTTTATGGCTTGACTCTCTTATTGTCCCCAGCGGAGACGCCAAGCTATCGAAGCCATTTTAAAGTTAATTTAAAAAAACGGGATTGACTTTTAAAAATGAAAATGGGAGTCGCCACCAATCCCTTTTTAATTCGGTGTGATTTGATCACCTTAAAAATCGTTTTATTTCAAAATACTGGTTTTGGTCTACGAAAAATAAGAAAAATGGGTTCGGAAGTCGATTACGTACGAGGAAGGGTTAGCACCCTCATAACGCCCAAAAATTGGTACCTAATCAATAAAATCATGTCCTAATGTTACAAATTTGAAAAATTTTAAAATAAGATCCTTTTATTCGAAGAAAAACCAAGGCTTTCCTATCTCAAAGAAATAAAATACTATACCCAGTAAGTTAGGATATAACATCTCATAACCTCAAAATTGGGCAAGTCTTTATTTTAGAAAATTCCTACCTCGAGACACAAAACTTCATATCCAGTAAGTTAGGACACAACATTTTAAATTTCCAAGATTAAGTTTTTGATTTAAAATTAGTAGGTTTCAGTTTTAAAAGAGAAGTGATAACTAATACCTTAAGTTCTACGAAAAAAATCGAAGCCCAGTAAGTTAGGGCACAATTCTGCTCGAAGTCCCCAAAATATCATATATCACCGTATTTAAGAGTCTTTGAATAAAAATGCATAAATATAATTAAATGGTTTTGGAGTAGATATGGTAATATACATATTTAATAGCAATTCTGCATAATTACAAATCATACTAACAATAAATAATAGAATAGTATAATATGAATGAATAAATAAAGAATTATGTTAATCAATAATAACAATCAAAAGACATAATAAATAAGTAATAGTAATTAGGATTTTCACGAAATAACAAAATCAAATGAAAAGGAATGATATATTCAAACTTAAAAAAGAAGAAGAATATGACGATTTTTAAAATACATATAAACAATATAAAAATGAATAAAAATTTAAAGTATAAAGAAATAAGAATATTTATAACAAATATCTAATTTAATACATATAAATAATTACATATAATAAAAACAATTAATAAATAGTATATAATAATTTTATATAAAATATATATATAATATACTAATCATTAAAAAATTTTTACAGATGTAAATGAAATAGATTATATAATATAAATTTTATAAAATAGAATTTAAAAAATAATATATGATATAATATTATATAATATAGAAATTAAAAAGCATAATATAATAATTAATATATAAATCATAATATAATATATAAACCTAATAAAATAATAGATAATAAATAATAATAATTAAATATGAATAAAGATAGTACATAATATATATATATATATATGCATTGTATACTATTAACAAAATTAATAAAATAAAATGATAAATTTGTTTTAATATAGTAAAATAATCAAGTGTAGTATTAGAATAAATTAAAAAAATAAAATAAAAAGGTTTTAAAATGAATAAGGATTAAATAACAATAAAACAAATATAAAAGGACTAATTTAAAATGCGCGTCACACTGTAGGGACTCATTAGGCAATTATGCCTTCTTTCCAAAGCGACATCGTTCTAATTTTTACCTTTAAAGAGTCCGAGGATTAAAATGAAGCAGAAAATAAGTTTTAGGGCCAAATTGTAAATACAAAAAGATGCTATTGGACATAGTTATAAATTTGAAAAAATGCGGAAGGACCTGATCCACAAATAGACCATTGACAAAAAAACACGCGGATCTTCTAGTCTACTGGGTCGGGATTGGGTCAAAGGTTTTAAAACGGCGTCATTTTGGCCTTAAAAGGCAACCTCTAAAACGACGTCGTTCCAGCTATTTATATATGTCAGAAATAAAGAAAAAAATTCATTTCATCAGACATAAAAAAAACAAAACAGAGCTCTAAAAAGCTCTCTCTTCCTTTCTGTCTCCTATCAGAGTCCGATTTGTATTCCGGCCATGCGCCGCCAACGCGTCATCGTTTGCGATGGTTTTTGATGAGAAGCGCCCCTTTTCGAAAGGTATTCTCTTATTCTTTTTATTATTCGTACTATTTTATAATAAATAAGCACGAATCGAAATGAAAAAAGCAAATAAAGGTGGAAAATCACCTCTGTTGAAGAACCATATTTGTCTGTATTCCGGCCATGCGCCGCCAACGCGTCATCGTTCGTGATGGTTTTTCGGTGAGAAGCGCCCCTTTTCGAAAGGTATTCTCTTATTCTTTTTATTATTCGTACTCTTTTATAATAAATACGCACGAATCGAAATGAAAAAATGCAAATAAAGGTGGAAAATCACCTCTGTTGAAGAACCATATTTGTATTCTTTTTCAAAATATTTTTTTTGCATTTGTTTGTATATCTCTGTGCTTATCCCCCATTGATTTATAGAATAATTGACTTTGATATCCTTGAAAAATGAAAATAAAAAAAGGAAAATCGTATTTTTGCCGTTCTTGTCTTGTTGCTTCCTTTTTTGTGTAGGAGAAATAGAGATCTCAGCGTCGATTGGGTGATTCGCACGGATTGCGGCATGACCAAGGCTGGACGCGAGGCTTGCGGCGCGAATGTTGGGATCCTGCTGCTTGCGGCATGAGGGTTTCAGGAAACCCTAGGTTTCTATTTAGTCACTGGGCCATTGGACCGTGTAATTTGGGTCAGGGCAATTGGGTTTTATTGAAGGTCTGTTGGGTCTGGGTAGGATTTGGGCTTAGGTAGTATGTTTGTAGCATTGGGCTCAGGTATTGGGTCTAGTTTTGTAAAGGACTGTAAAAGGACACTTGGTATATTTTTTGGTTTTATTATTTTGTTTTATGGACCCAGGCAAAATGGCCTTATTACAATTACCTTTGATCCAAAATCGACAAGAATTGACATCCTCACAAAAGATTCACGCAAATCACTCAAAGTATTTAAGGTTCAAGAAAAAGCACTCAAAAGTCAAACATGAAAAGTTATTACCTTAGGCTTGCATGAAAATCAAATCTTCACCACTATAAAATGAGATGACACACAAATCAAAAGGTCTTTAAAAGGGTTGTAACGGGGCTTGGGTTAAAGGTGTGGATACAGGCTGAATTAAAAGGTTAAAAATCGAGATCGAATTGTCAAATTACCTAACTAGAAAAAAAAATAATACTGAATTATTACATGAATTGAAAACTTATCATAATAACACGAGCTTCTTCTAAAGATGTGAATTTTAACTGTTTTGAGCTTAAATAACATAGAACTAATAATGAATGAATTTCCAACTTCTTCTTCTTCTTCTTCTTCTTCTTTTTTAATAAGAACATAAAATCATAAGAAATAACTTAACAACTGAAATAGAGAACATAGTTAGGCAACTGCTCAAATCAAATCTCGACAAAAAGGGGTTAATTCAATAGGGAAAATTCTTAATGAATCAAAAAGAGTGAGTTTTTGGTTAATATTAAGGGTAAATCAAAAACGATTTATTAGGATTCAAAGGGGTTCACTAGGGGTTAATTATGAAGGTAGGCTTTTTGTGGAGTGAGTGGGTTAAATCCTAGGTGCCTTTATCATCTCAGTATATCAAATCAAAAGTGTGGTCTCGACATGCATAATCAAAGCAAGTTCTAGAATAACAAATCAATATTGACCCACTCATAATCAATAAAGTGAGCAAGAAAAGTATATGCTCTTAAGGCTCAAAATCTCACAAAAATTATGGTTTTTGATGTCAACCTTGCAAATTTCAAACTTCAAAGTAATATTTAAATTTAGGGAACAACCTAATCAAATTTTTAATTCTGAAAATAAACTTATCATGCTTGATTCTCTAATGTCTTAAAGTTTAAATCATCAATGCACAATTACCTATGACTTAATCCAAAACATATCAATAAAAATCATAAGTCAATAGAAGTTCCGTTCTAATTAGTGATATGAGAACATTTACTTAAAAATAAGACAACATTCATGGATTTTCTGGTAATGAAATCAATAACCTCCCCACACTTAAGATGTACATTGTCCTCAATGTACAAAGATAAATAACGACAATATAGTAAGAAAATCATAAGAGAGGGAGAGAGGTGAAACTTCTTGAATTTTGGATGGAGTCAAAGAAAAGAAATCTGGTAAATTCGGGAAGAGGAGGTGGATACTCCAGCGGTGGTATGGTCGTTCCTTAATCAAAAACAGCCAGAGATAAAAAGAAATAAAAATGTACTAATATAAATTAAAGATAAAAAGATAAAGGAAAAGAATTTAAAAATGAAAATAAAAGAAAAATAAAAAATAAATGGACTCAAAGGTCCTTGTCTTGTCAAGTGAATGAAGCGGCCGCCATGAACTTATGTAGAGTTGTCGCGCACGGGGATACTGTGCTAGGATCGTTTCGCTTTTTCGACGTGGAGATGGTGGTCTTGGTTTGGATTTTAGCCATGGTGGCAAGGATGGTGAAAATAAAAAGGAAAAAATTATGATGGCTAATGTTGGGAGGAAAGGGATATGGGGAAGAAAGTAAGCAGAACAAAAAGGGTTTAAATAGAAATTAGCTGCCAAGCTCGTGTACCCTGGGCATGTTAGGTCACACGGTCGTATTGTACGGTTGTGTGGTGCATTGTTCGTTTCTCCCACGCCTGTGTAGAAGTTTCCACGCCCATGTTGCTTATTCAGTGTGGACCACGGCCTAGGGACACGGGCGTGTTGTACCCGTGTTACTTTCTCAGTGTCGACCACGACAGTATCGCACGGTCGTGGCATTTTATCGTAGCCCGTGTTTTGGGGAAAATTTTCATCCTTGGTTTACACGGTCTTTGCCACGCCGATGTGCCTATTCATGTGTCCATACGACCACGGCCACACCCGTGTGCAAGGCCGTGTGGTAGGGAAGCCTGCGCTTTATTAATTTGGTTAGTTTTTAGTTAGGTGCTAAAAAGAGAAAATATGAAAATTAATAGGGTTAGTGCTCGGGTTGCCTCCCAATAAGCGCTCGTTTGAAGTCTTAAGCTAGACTTACCTTTCATGTAACATCCTGAATTAGGGGTTGTTTGCAATTTAATTATTTCCATGTGCGTGCTTGAAGATATATGTATGTTATGATTGCTTGACATGTTCTAGGGTCTAGTCATAACCCCGGGCTAGGTCTGACTTAAGACTGAAAATTTCTTTTTAGTGCTTAAGAGGAGGGAGCTAGGTGAGTTAGGGGTTAAGAGAAATTGTGGGAGAAGTTGGACATAAGGAACCGATTGGCAGGATGGCTTGGGATGCTACCTTAGGGGCTTGGAGGCTTGCGTCAAGGGAGTGCAAGGGGGGAAGAGGTTCGAATCATGGTGGTTGCAAGGGGGTGTTTTATTTTTGGGACTTTTTGGCGTTAAAAGGGAAGGGGCTAAGTTAAGGATGTGTCAAAAGATTTTATGGGAGTTAGGAGACATGGAAGTCGGGTTGGTAAAGTGGCTTAGGGCCGCCTCTTAGGGCCTTGGTGAATGCCGCCCCAAGTAAGAAGAAGGACTCAAGTTCGAGTCACGTTGGAAGCAATGTATGTCTTTTTTTTTTTTTGCATGCTGGCGTGAAGGAAGAGAACTAGTGGACTGCTCATGGACTCTTGATGGATGAGGATAAGCTTAGTGTTTGTTTTAATTTTAATTTAATTTGGAAGAGTTGAATGATGATTATTATTCTATTTATTTTGTTTATTTGAAGAGGTAATTAGGAGATAGGATAGAAGATAGATATTGTTTCAAATAATAAAATTATCACAAAATGGAGAGATGGTGAATGTAGGACTCCTAGGGACTTCCATATTCGATTTTGAGTATAGTGAGGGTGTCAAAACTTGTTTTCTTTTCTTCTCAATTTGTGTTGGCCGAATTCTCCCTAGTTTTCTTTGCCTAAAAGTTCTTCAAATTCCTCTCTCCTTTTGTTCTACTTGGCCAAACCTATCACCCCTTTTCTACTCAAAACTCCATCTTCCATCTTGTGTCAGCTGAATAATCTTCATCAACACTTGGGAGCCATAGCTGAATCTCTTGGTAAGTAAACCCTCCCTTAACAAACGATTTTGACTTATCTTCCTTAAGTGTGCTGAAAGCATGAGGCTAACCCTTCGTAAGGTTGGCCGAATTTCTTCTTAAGACAATAAGTGATGTGCTCTCTTGTGTGTAGTTAACGTTAAGGTGCGTTGAAGGAGCCTATCGAGATTTGATTCTTCAAGGTAAGGCATATATACTATTCGGCCAAGGGCCTTGATTATGGATATAAGTGTGCAAGCCGATTCTAACAAATGTTTTGGTAGGGATCTTGACAGGTCAAGTGACAATTTTGGGATTTTGGTAAGATTGGTAAGTGGTTAGACATATTCGGCCAAAGGCCATTTTGGTATCTATGTATAACCGAATGTGCACTATGGTTTTAGGGGCTAATCGGCAAAGGAAAACAGAGGCTTCCGAGATTTCAATTTGCTTTGGTAAGTGATAATAAAGATTTAGCCTAGGGCCATATTTTGGTTATGGGCGCGATTAGTCCTTCGGGATTATTAGATTTAGCCGATTAAGGCTTTTTGGATACTAACCTATAGTGGCCAAATGTAGGGCAATACGGGAACACGTTTCGAGATTTTGTGATATCGTATAGATTATGGATTTCTCCTTAGATCTTCAGTTAAACAGGTGTGTAAAACTCTGACACACTTTATTAGTTGGCATTGCTTAATATGTTATAGTTAACTATTTTGTTAGTGATTTACCTTGTGGGCATGTGCATGGATTCCGGGTAAGTCGCTTGTGACTCTAAATATGTTATATGAATGATATGATGAGTAAGATGCTATGCCATGACTTATATGCATGATTTATGATAATATGTTAAGCATGTTATGAGCATGTTGGTCACGGGATTGAAGAGAGGAGGGGGATTATTCTCTATGGACTGTCACCAGTGGTTTTGACCACAAGATGGGTTGGCCCCATCAGTTTAATTGTGACTTCGGTCACCAAAGTGGTTTTGACCACACCATTGATATAAATTGTGACTAAGTCCGGTGGTTTGGTACCACCATGGTTTTGACCACATATTGATAATTGTGACCTATGGTCATCGATGGTTTTGACCACACGATGGGTGGGCCCCATCACTTGATTTGTGACTCGGTCTGGTTTTGACCACGGTGGTTTTGACCACAGGGGTAGTTAAAGGAGTATGGATGGTTAGTTTTGGGTTGCATGATTGCATGTTTTACTAATATTTTGTGTATGAGTTTGCACTTAGGGTTGGGGATTTATGCACCGAGTCTTGGTGACTCACACCTTCCCATATCATTTTGCAGATGAGTAGATCATGGAGATGGAGCCGGAGAGGACTCGAGGACCATGCTTGATTCCTTGCATTTAAAATGTTATTTAGCATAATTTAAGTTTATTATTTATTAAATTTAGGTTTCAATGTAATAAGGCCGCTAGTTATTATTTTGGATGTTTAAGTAGTTGTTTTGCTTCACTTCTACTATATTACTAGTGAACTTATAAATTGCTTAAATGAATCGGTTAAAAGTGACGTTTTCAAAATGGGAAATTTTTACGAGTTTTCAAAGATGTTACCATTGGGTAGCAAAATTCACCAAGTAGTAACTCAGATGGTTCTAAAAACTTAAATGATCAAATGCTTTCCAAGGCTTCAACTCAACCAAGTTTTTAAAATCCATTCCACCTGAGTTTTAATAGACACCGTTTTATAACCTCAGCAAAATTTCAGATTTCTACCAGTTACTCAAAATCTTTCAAAATGATTTTACTCTATGACATACCAAATTCGGTCAAGGCTCATGGGCCGGGTATGGGGTGTTACATTTTTGGTATCAGAGCCAGGTTCAAAACTCGGTTGTGGGGGCCCAGGGCCCAAAATGTTTTTGATAGGCCTCTGTGAAATACTATGAAATGGTTTTTAGTCTGAACAGCATGGCATCGAGTCTCCGACACCTATCCGCCCAGGTAAGTACTTCTAACTACTGTATGAACTATTATCTGTAGAGGGGTAGAAATGGAACGTAGATAGTATGATAAGTATATGAACCCTAGGACTAGCATACCCCAACAATCACATAAGACTTTAAATGCTTAATTAAATAAACCTATGACTAAGTCGCCGGGTTAAGGTGTGGTAACCCTTGTGCGCATGTCTATGATTGGATCTGGAAGAGCTTGGTACTTAAGCAGTCCTAGTGACTCACCTCCTCTTCGCAGGAATCCTACCTGGTGCGTAGCTTCGGTTCACCCTAACCATGAGGACTTATTCATAAAGCTAAACCCAATAACTAAAACCCGAAGGGAACTAGTCGTATTGTTGTAAAAACCTTAGTTTTAAAACTCTTAAAATTACCCTTTTAAACTTGGGAGAACTATTTTACAAAATTTTTCGAAAAATGTTTGATTTATGAAAATTACAAAAATACCCCTAGTGGTAAAATTACAAAAACGCCCTTGGTTTATGAAATTCCCAAAGTACCCATAGTTCCAATCAACATTTTCATTACTTATAGAATGTCCAAAAACCTTAAATTGCAAAATATCAAAAACATCATGATTTTGGAAAATTACGAAATTGCCCCTAACTTATAAAATTACCAAAATGACCCTGAATTTTAAAATTTTTGCTATACTATCAAATTGGAAATAAATTCTCCAAAAAGAACCCTCAAATTTTATAAATCCTGAAATACCCTAGATTTATTAAGATTTATAAATTTACCCGGGTAAATTACCGAAATGCCTCAAAATTTCAAAATCCCCGAAATACTCCAAAATTTCAAAATTTCCAAAATACCCTTATTAACAAAAATCACCAAGGAATTTTATTTAGACAAATTATGAAAATACCCCTGTAGGACAAATGACGAAACTACCCCTGGGATAGGAACGGACAAAAATATCCGAAGAGTGAATATGTATGGGAGATACTAAGGTATGGATGTGTTTTTTCTGTGAATTAGGATAGAAAACTTGAAATTTTGAATGATCGAAAGAATCCCTATTAAGCTCTCTTCATAAAATTTCTTCGTGGATAACCAGTGAAATAAGTACTAATCCATAAAAGTTCTTAATCAGATTAAAGCGCAATCATTGAAAATGAGTTCTAGAGGACGTGGCCGTCGTGGATGCGGTAGAGGAAGGATAACCGTGTCAGAACTCGTTAGGTCGGGTCAAGGGTTTGATAATGAGATACCACCGCCGCCACCTCCCCCAACTTTTAGTGTTGAGCGGCAGGATCGACGGGTGAAGCAAGATCGCAGTGTCTTCATGAAGTTCTTGAGATGGTGGCTGGAGCAGGTAGAGGTTTGGGAGCTCAGAAATCTGTAACTGAGTGACTCCGAGCCAATAGAGCGGAGGTGTTCGGTGTATCAGGTGTGGCATCCAGTACGGTAGAGTATTGGTTGGAATCCACTGAGAGGATCATGGATGACTGGATTTCTGGTGAGGAAAAGTCAAGGTATAATCTCTCTACTTGGGATGAGTCATACCGGTGGTGGCTCATCGTAAGGGATGGAGTGATGGCGGAGGATCTCACATGGGAATTCTTTGAGGCTGCCTACCAAAAGAAATACATAGGAACTAGCGACGTGGATACGCGGCGGAAGGCTTTCTTGGACCTGGTTTAGGGTAATAAGACGGTGGCGGAGTATGAGGCTGAATTTCTCCGGTTGAGCAGGTATGCTCGTGGTATTGTGGGTACTGAGCATGAACGCTGTGTCAGATTTGAGGATGGGCTCAGAGATGAGCTGAGGATGATGATAGCTCCACAACAGGAGCGAGAGTTCGCGGTCCTAGTGGGGAAGGCTAAGGTTGCTGAAGGGATAAGACAGTCTGTTAGGCGAAATCAGGATAGGAGTTGGAATAAGAGAGCTCAATCTTGAGGTTTTCGGTAATCAACGTAAGAGGACGAGGTATGGTGGGTTAGATCCATTGCTAAGCTGCTTCTTTGCTAATCCTCAATGGCCGCCACGGTGTGCTCGGTGTGAGAAGTCTCACACGGGAGAGTGTTGGAGTGGTAATTGGGGATGCTTCGAGTGTGGATCCATAGAACATTGTGTTAGGGATTGTAACTAGGCTAACAGGTCGGGGATCACCTTTGAGGAGGGATAACCAATAGCCACCGAGAGGTCGAGGTGCGTGTAGAGGAGGTAATGGTCTTGGCGGAGGTCGTGGGGCACCGAGGGGAGGTACCAGTGGTACTGAGGCTAGGCAACCTAGTTTGGTCTATGCCACGAGGCATCAGGAGGAGGGCGATGCACCGGACGTCATAACTGGTATGCTTTTGATCTTTGGAGTATCCTATAACACCTTAATTGATATTGGCTCAACTCACTCATATGTTGCTAGTAGCGTAGTGAAAACTCTGAACTTAGACTTTGAGCTTACTTCTAGGAAGATGACTATATTAAGCCCTCTAGGTCACTCCGTAGAAGTAAGTAAACTCTATAGGAATGTACCCCTAGAACTCCAAGGGGTCGTGTTCTTGGCTGACTTGATGGAACTGCTGTTTGGGGAGTTCGATCTGATCCTCGGGATGGATTGGCTAGTAAAGTATCAGGCTAGCCTGGATTGCGCAGCTAAGCGCATGGTATTGAAAACCATGGAAGGAGAAGAGGTGGTGATGATAGGTAAAAGGAGAGACTACCTATCTAATCTGGTGTCTGCATTAAAGGCGAAAAAGATGGTTAGGAAAGGTTGTGAAGCATATATACTGCATGTTTGTGCTTTGGAAGCTAAGGGTGCAGCTGTGAGGGATGTTCGGACCGTAAGAGATTATGTTGATGTGTTTTCAGAGGAACTCCCGGGTCTACCTCCGGACCGTGAGGTTAAATTTGGTATAGATTTGTTACCTAGAATCGTGCCAGTATCTATAGCTCCGTATCGGATGGCACCGAAAGAATTGATAGAGTTGAAGGCTCAGATCCAGGAATTGTTGGATAGAGGGTTCATTCGACCAAGTGTATCGTCTTGGGGAGCTCGGTGCTTTTTGTCAAGAAGAAGGATGGGACAATGAGAATGTACATAGACTATCGACGGTGAACAAGTCGACAATAAAGAATAGGTATCCTTTGCCCAGGATTGATGATTTGTTCGATCAACTCAAGGGTGCATCAGTGTTCTCTAAGATAGACCTTAGGTCAGGGTACCATCAGCTTAAGGTGAAGGAGGCTGATATCCCTAAGATGTCATCCGTACTCGGTATGGGCACTACGAGTTTCTGGTAATGCCTTTTGGATTGATGAATGCACCAGTCGCATTTATGGACATGATGAATCGGGTTTTCCAACCCTATCTGGATCGGTTCGTCGTGGTGTTCATAGACGACATTTTGGTGTACTCGAAGTCGAGGAGGAGCATGACACACATCTTCATGTGGTTCGCAAGTTCTAAGGAGAAAATAGGTTGTCGCCAAATTCAACAAGTGTGAGTTACGGCAGGAGGTAACTTTTCTAGGGCATGTTGTTTGGTAGGGAATCGGGGTGGATCCTCGTAAGATTGAGGCGAGATTGGAGTAGAAACCACCGAGGTCGGTTACGAAAATCTAAAGTTTTTTGGGGTTGGCAGGATATTACCGGAGATTTGTGGAAAATTTCTCCTTAATCGCAGCACCGTTGACTAAGTTGCTGAGCAAAGGAGTTCCGTTTGTGTGGTCTGAGAATCAGCAAGAGAGTTTCGATAAGCTGAAGAGGATTTTGATAGAAGCACCAGTCTTGATTCAGCCTGAGGTAGGAAAGGAATTCATTGTATATTGTGATGCATCGCATACTGGTTTAGGGTGTGTGTTGATGCAAGAAGGGAAGGTGGTTGCTTATTCATCATGACAGTTGAGGCCTCATGAAGGTAACTATCCGACACATGATTTAGAATTGGCTGTTGTGGTTTTCACCTTGAAGATTTGGAGGCACTATCTGTATGGGGAGAAGTTGGTAGTGTACACAGATCACAAGAGTCTGAAGTACCTCTTGACTCAAAAAGATTTAAATCTGAGATAGCGGAGGTGGATTGAGTTGCTGAAGGACTACGACTGCTCAATCGAATACCATCCGGGTAAGGCTAATGTGGTAGCTGATGCATTGAGCCGTAAGGTGGTAGCGGATTTGCGAGCAATGTTTGCTCACCTATGTTTCTATGAGGATGGGAGCCTTTTGGCAGAGTTACAAGTGAAGCCATCTTGGATTGATGAGGTCAAAGAAAGGCAGATGACCGACGAAGTTCTGAGTACTCGGAGGTTGCAAGTACAGAGCGGTGAGGTAGAAGGGTTCAGCTTGGGTAGTGATGGAGTGTTGTATTTTCAGGGGAGAGTATGTATGCCTAAGGATGATGATTTAAGGCGTGAATCCTTAAAGAAGCTCATAGCGATCCGTGATGCTATACACCCGGAAGCGACAAGATGTATCGAGATTTAAGGGAGCAATTTTGGTGGTCGGGTCTTAAGCGGGAAGTAAGAGTTAGTGGGCAAGTGTCGACATGCCCGACAAGTTAAGTGAGCATCAATTGCCATCGAGTTATTCATGTAGGTAAAGATCCATGATGGAAGTGGGAGGGATTACTATGGATTTAAGTAAGTGGGCTTCCCTCACGCTTGAAGAAGAAAGATGCGTTTGGGTGATAGTAGATCGGTTGACCAAGTCGGCCCATTTCATTCCAGTGAGGTTGACTACTCGCTTCAAAGGTTAGCCAAGCTATATATAGCTGAGATAGTGCGGTTGCATGGAGTACCTACTTCCATTATCTCAGATAGAGATCCCCGGTTCACATCAAGATTTTGGAAGGCTTTACATCAGGCATTGGGTACAAGGTTGAATTTCATCACGGCCTTTCATCCATGATCGATGGACAATCGAGAGGTAATCCAAGTGTTGGAAGATATGTTAAGGCATGTGTTTTTGACTTCGTGGTAGTTGGGAGGAGTACCTACCTTTGGTAATTCGCTTATAACAATAGTTATCAAGCAAGTATTCAGTGGCACCGTATGAGGTACCAGATGGTCGAAAATGCCGTACTCCTACGTGTTGGACAGAGCTGGGTGAACATCAGATGTTGGGTCTAGAGTTAGTGGCGGATAGAGAAGATAAGGTTAGAGTAATTCGGGCTCATCCTAAAGAGGCGTCGGACAGGCAAAAATCCTACGCCGATCTTAAGCGCAGGGATGTGGAGTATGTAGTGGGTGATAGGGTCTTCTTGAAGGTATCACCTTGGAAGAAGGTGCTGACGTTTGGCTGGAAGGGCAAGTTAAGCCCTAGATTCATCGGGCCATACACAGTGTTGAAACGTGTAGGACCGGTAGCTTACCAGCTTGAGTTGCCGGCAGAGTTGAGCCAGATCCATGACGTCTTCCATGGTTTGATGCTGAAGCGCTATCAATTGGATCCATCACACATAGTGCTGGTTGCGGAAATTGAAGTGAACTCGGACTTGTCTTTCGAGGAGGAGCCGGTACAGATTTTGGATCGAGATGTCAAGGTTTTGAGGAGGAAGTTAGTACCTTTGGTAAAGGTGTTATGGCGAAATCATGGTACGGAGGAGGCCACATGGGAACCCGAGGATGTGATGCGGTAGCAATACCCCCAACTCTTCTGATCAGGTAATTTCGAGACCGAAATTATTTTTAAGGGGGGTAGAACTGTAACATCCTGAATTAGGGGTTGTTTGCAATTTAATTATTTCCATGTGCATGCTTGAAGAAATATGTATGTTATGATTGCTTGACATGTTCTAAGGTCTAGTCATAACCCCGGGTTAGGTCTGACTTAGGACTGAAAATTTCTTTTTAGTGCTTAAGAGGAGAGAGCTAGGTGAGTTAGGGGTTAAGAGAAATTGTGGGAGAAGTTGGACATAAGGAACTGATTGGCAGGATGGCTTGGGATGCTACCTTAGGGGCTTGGAGGCTTGCGTCAAGGGAGTGCAAGGGGGGAAGAGGTTGAATCATGGTGGTTGCAAAGGGTGTTTTATTTTGGGACTTTTGGCGTTAAAAGGAAGGGGCTAAGTTAAGGATGTGTCAAAAGATTTTGTGGGAGTTGGGAGACATGGAAGTCGGGTTGGTAAAGTGGCTTAGGGCCGCCTCTTAAGGCCTTGGTGAATGCCGCCCCAAGCAAGAAGAAGGACTCAAGTTTGAGTCACGTTGGAAGCAATGTATGTCTTTTTTTTTTTTTTTGCATGCTGGCGTGAAGGGAGAGAGCTAGTGGACTGCTCATGGACTCTTGATGGATGAGGATAAGCTTAGTGTTTGTTTTTAATTTTTAATTTAATTTGGAAGAGTTGAATGATGATTATTATTCTATTTATTTTGTTTATTTGAAGAGGTAATTAGGAGATAGGATAGAAGATAGATATTGTTTCAAATAAAAAATTATCACAAAAGGAGAGATGGCGAATGTAGGACTCCTAGGGACTTCCATATTCGGTTTTGAGTATAGTGAGGGGGTGCCGAAACTTGTTTTCTTTTCTTCTCAATTTGTGTTGGCCGAATTCTCCCTAGTTTTCTTTGCCTAAAAGTTCTTCAAATTCCTCTCTCCTTTTGTTCTACTTGGCCAAACCTATCACCCCTTTTCTACTCAAAACTCCATCTTCCATCTTGTGTCAACCGAATAATCTTCATCAACACTTGGGAGCCATAGCCAAATCTCTTGGTAAGTAAACCCTCCCTTAACAAATGGTTTTGACTTATCTTCCTTAAGTGTGCCGAAAGCATGAGGCTAAGCCTTCGTAAGGTTGGCCGAATGTCTTCTTAAGACAATAAGTGATATGCTCTCTTGTGTGTAGTTAACGTTAAGGTGCGTTGAAGGAGCCTATCGGGATTTGATTCTTCAAGGTGAGGCATATATACTATTCGGCCAAGGGCCTTGATTATGGATATAAGTGTGCAAGTCGATTCTAACAAATGTTTTGGTAGGGATCTCGGCAGTGTCAAGTGACAATTTCAAGATTTGGTAAGATTGGTAAGTGGTTAGACATATTCGCCAAAGGCCATTTTGGTATCTATGTATAACCGAATGTGCACTATGGTTTTAGGGCTAATCGGCAAAGGAAAAGCAGAGGCTTAGGGATTTCAATTTGCTTTGGTAAGTGATAATAAAGATTGACCTAGGGCCATATTTTGGTTATGGGAGCGATTAGTCCTTGGGATTATTAGATTTAGCGAATAAGGCTTTTGGATACTAACCTATAGTGGCGAATGTAGGGCAATACTGGGAATACGTTTCGGATTTTGTGATATCGCATAGATTCGGATTTCTCCTTAGATCTTGATTAAGCAGTGTGTAAAACTCTTACACACTTTATTAGTTAGCATTGCTTAATATGTTATAGTTAACTATTTTGTTAGTGATTTGCCTTATGGGCATGTGCATGGATTAGGGTAAGTCGCTTGTGACTCTAAATATGTTATATGAATGATATGATGAGTAAGATGCTATGCCATGACTTATACGCATGATTTATGATAATATGTTAAGCATGTTATGAGCATGTTGGTCACGGGATTGAAGAGAGGAGGATTATTCTCTATGGATGTCACGATGGTTTTGACCACAAGATGGGTTGATATAAATTGTGACTAAGTCCCGGTGGTTTGGTACCACCGATGGTTTTGACCACATATTGATATAAATTGTGACTATGGTCATCGGTGGTTTGGTACCACCGATGGTTTTGGCCCCATATTGATAATTGTGACCTATGGTCATCGATGGTTTTGACCACACGATGGGTTGGCCCCATCACTTGTTTTGACTCGGTCACGGTGGTTTTGACCACGGGGTAGTTAAAGGAGTATGGATGGTTAGTTTTGGGTTGCATGATTGCATGTTTTACTAATATTTTGTGTATGAGTTTGCACTTCGGGTTGGGGATTTATGCTTTGAGTCTTGGTGTCTCACCCTTCCCATATCATTTTGCGAGATGAGTAGATCGAGGAGATGGGCGGGAGAGGACTCGAGGCGCCATGCTTGATTCCTTGGATTTAAAATGTTATTTAACATGGTTTAAGTTTATTATTTATTAAATTTAGGTTTGGGTTGTAATAAGGCCGCTAGTTATTATTTTGGATGTTTAAGTAGTTGTTTTACTTCACTTCTACTATATTACTAGTGAACTTATAAATTGCTTAAATGAATCGGTTAAAAGTAGCGTTTTCAAAATGGGAAATTTTACGAGTTTTCAAAGATGTCACCATCGGGTAGCAAAATTCACCAAGTTAACAGTAACTCAGATGGTTCTAAAAACTTAAATGATCAAATGTTTTCCAAGGCTTCAACTCAACCAAGTTTTTAAAATCCATTCCACCTGAGTTTTAATAGACATCGTTTTATAACCTCAGCAAAATTTCATATTTCTACCAGTTACTCAAAATCTTTCAGAATGATTTTACTCTGTGACATACCAAATCCGGTCAAGGCTCATGGACGGGTATGGGGTGTTACATTTCATTCGCATAATCATGGTGGTTTGAGGAGTTGAAACTCCTCATTTTTGCTATCAATTGTATTAAATTACGGTTTTAGACCAGTACAATTTACCTTGAAGGTGCCAAATTGAGAATGAGTTACCTTGACTGTACCGTATGGGAAAGTATTAAGTACCGTGAAAGGAGTTATTCCATTAGGTTCAAAAGTGGAAACATGAGGATCTGTATTATCTATTAAAACTCGGTTCCAACCTTGAAGTAGTTTGCTTCATCTTTAAGTTCGTTATGGAGTTGCCTCGGTTTTGCTTCGTGTGTTCTTGATTTCTCCTTGACATGTGTCTTCTACTCATCTAGTTCATCGATCTGAAGCCTTCGCTCCTCATGAGTTATTTCTTTGTGGGCACGAGGTCTAGGATAAGGCTCAGTTGTGTAATTTCGTGGTGCTTCCTGAAAAGAGGGTTAAACTAGATGGTTATTAATATAATTTATGTTCTCACCTTTATTACTTGATGTCCTATCCGAGTCAAGAGCTTGGAGAGTGATCGTTTCGTCACCTACACGAAGTGTAAGTTCACCTGTACCAACATAAATTCTAGTTTTAGTAGTTGCTAAAAAGGGTCTTCCTAAAATTAAAGGAACATTATTGTCCTCATCCATGTCTAAAACAACAAAGTCTACTGGGAATATGAATTTATCAATTTTTACTAGTACATCTTTGATTATACCCCTAGGAACTCTAATAGTTTTATCAGCCAATTGAATGCTCATCCTAGTTTGTTTGGGTTGCCCTAAACCTAGCTGTTTAAACATTTTATAAGACATAACATTTATGCTTGCCCCTAAATCAACTAAAGCATTATTAATAGATAAACCACCAATTAAGTAAGGAATTGTAAAACTCCCTAGATCATTTAACTTTTGTGGTAGTCTATTTTGTAAGATTGCTGAGCACACTGCATTTAGCTCCACATGCGACGCCTCGTCTAACTTCCGTTTGTTTGTCAAAAGCTATTTTAATTTTTTTTTGAATTGGGCATCTGCGAAAGAGCTTCAATAAACGGTAAGTTAATATGTAATTTTTTTAAGAGTTTAAGAAATTTATCAAATTATTCATTTGTGCGGTCTTTTTTTGTCGCATTGGGATATGGCACACAAGGTCGGTATTCTGTACTTAACAGTTTTGGTTTTTCATGGCTTATCTCAACCTTACCTTCTTCTACAACATTCTCTTGCCTTAATTTTGGTTCATCTAACCCTTCACTATCGTGAGCAATAATGGCATGAATTTGCTCCTTTAGGTTAGTTTCAGTGTTGCTTGGCAAGCTGCCTTGTGGTCGTTCAGATATGAGCTTAGCAAGTTGTCCTAATTGGTTCTTGAGCCCTTGAATCGATGCTTGCTAATTTTTGAGTGTTGTTTCAGTGTTTTGGATATGGGTTTCTGACACTGCGATAAATTTTTTAGAATCTCCACAAGGTTCGACTTTTTCTCTTGTGTGTAGGGTTGCTGTTGAAAGCCTGGATGGGGTTGTTGTCTCTGATTTCCTTGACCACCCCATGAGAATTTAGGGTGGTTCCTCCAACCTGGATTGTAAGTGTTACTATAAGGGTTATTTTGAGGTCTAGAATTGTTACCCATATAGTTCATCTGTTTGTTTTCTATGCCAGGGTTGTAGGGTGGGTATTCTGCATTGTTCATCCCTCCTCCATTTGTATCGCACTGCATCACTGGGTGTACCTGTAAAGAACCATACAAACCATCAATATTTTATTTAATAGTCCTACCTGGTTTGATGCATGGTCAATGCGTCGAGGTTGAAAACACTGGTGGCTTTTGTTGGCTTTGTCCTCATAACTTGCCACTGATAGTTATTCAGTGCCATCTCCTTTATAAACTCATAAGCCGCTTCAGGGGTCTTGTTATATAGGGTTCCACTGGTGGTTGAATCAATCAATTGCTTAGTTGTGGGGTTCACACCATTGTAAAAGGTTTGAACCTATAGCCACAAAGGTAACCCATGGTGATGGCACCTTCTTAGTATATCCTTGTATCTCTCCCATGCATTGTAAAGTGTCTCTAAATCCATCTGCACAAAAGAAGAGATATCATTCCTCAACTTAGCTGTTTTAGCCGGCGAAAAATATTTAATAAAAATTTTGGTCATTTGGTCCCATGTAGTGATTGATTCTCGTGGTAACGAGTTCAACCACTATTTAGCTTTGTTTTTCAATGAGAAGGGAAACAACCGAAGGCGAATGGCATAATCAGAAATGCCATTAATTTTGAAAGTGTCGCAGAATTCCAGAAAATTTGCCAAGTGATTGTTTGGATCCTCATCCTGCAAACCATCAAACTGAACAAATTGCTGAATCATCTATATAGTGTTAGGTTTCAGCTCAAAATTATTTGCAGCAATAACAGGTCTAATAATACTTGATTCGGTTCCTGTTAAATTAGGTTTAGCATAATCATACATAGTATGAGGAGCAGGATTTTGATTCACAGGGTTTGTGTCAACCACAGGAGGTAGCGGATTATTATCAGACATCTCTTCAGTAGTATGGGTTTCTTCCTCTTGCTCTCTTGTATGTATTGTAGACTTTGCCTTATTTCTCTTCGATTTCTGCGAGCGGTACCTTCTATATCATTGTAAAAAAGTAATGGTCCTGACGGGTTACTTCTAGTCATAAACTAAAAGTTCCTGCCAGAAGCAAAGAATGAAAAATAAGAGAAGTGAAAACAAATTAAAAATAAAATTAAATTGCAATAAAATAAAAATGGCTAAAGTAATAAAAATTTAGCGTTCCTAATATTTTAGTCTCCAACAAGCGCCAAAAACTTGATGTGTCTCAAACTAACTACGATCACAATAAAGGCAAGTGCACCTATCGTTCAATAGTATAGTTATGGAAAGGCAATACCTGAGGAAGAATTAGGAAAATACTTTTAGACAACTTATATGATAAAGGCAATACCTAAGGAAGAATCCACCTAGACTTCATTTATTACTTTTGATTCATATGATTTATTCACTTGAAATAATCCGTAGAAATCCCTGATTTATGTTAATATCTCTTTCAAGACTAAAAACAAATGACTCTAGGCTGATTAATTGAAATCTCTTTCTAATTAAAACCCCTATTGTCGCATTAACTCGATCTATGGATTCCCTTATTAGATTTGACTCTAATCCGATAGATTTTGTCGCCCTATTTCTAGGGTTGCAATCAACTCCGCTTAATTGTGTTGATCTACTCCTAAATAGGGACTTTTGCTCCACTCATTAAGCACATTCGACTTGAATCAATAACCTAAATTATCAAAACAAGAATAAGAACTCACAATTAAGAATAAGAACAAGTATTTATCTTATAAATCAAATAATAATAAGATCTGTCATAGGTTTCATCCCCTTAGGTATCTAAGGGATTTAGTTCATACTAATGGGGAAAAACATCTTAAAATAAGGAAAACAAAAAAACATAAGAAAACCCAAAAATTTCTAAAGAACTTGATGGGAGATCTTCAGTCTTGATGGAGATCCTTCTTCTGAGCTACTCTCGATGGCTGTCTTTGAGTATTTTCTACCTTCTACTCGACGTCCCCTTTTAGCTTACCTCTAGGGTGTTTATATAGGCTTTGGAACACCTCTCTTGGCCCACAAGTATCCTATTCTGAATAGAATTAAACTTAGGCACGGCAGGGGACATGCCCATGTTCGATAGCTTTAGGCCGTGCTTGACTATGCTTGCCTCACACGACCATGTTGTCTGCCCGTATGAGCCATTCCAGGCTGTGTTTGATCCTACTCACAACAAACGTCCGTGTTCAATGGTTCAGGCCGTGTTGATTTCCTAGGTAGGCCCATTTTGTCCCGTTTTGGCTCGTTTCTCATTCTTTTCGACTCCCTAAGCTTTCCTGAGTGTAAAACATGAAATTAAGGGATTAGGAGCATAGAATTCATCAAATCTAATGAAAATTCATCCAAAAATAAGCCAAGCATAGGGTTAAAATATGTAAAGATTATGGTTTATAAAGGCTAAGAAAAGTAAAGCAGATGGAGGCAAGACATATCTATATCAAGAAGGTTAGGAAGGTGATAGATGTCAAAACTCGGAGAGAGAGGTTGATGAATGTAGAACTATATTCCCAATTCTTGCAAACTTTTCACGTTATAGAGTACATCAGCTGTCACGTGGGGGTTTTGGCTAGGTCCTATGGAGTTGATCTCCAAACAAGTGGTGTGAGTGTGGGAGGTTCCAAACCTTTTGATACCCATGTGCACATGTCATTGCAATGTGTGCATGGGCCAATGTTGATTCAACACAATATATCGATAAGGTGTACATTTTGGAATGCATATTGCGTATTTGAGGAAACGAGTTCCCTCTACTATGGGATATCTCAACTTGGGAAGTGCCTCTGCCTGCATTCGATTTGCTCCCAAACCAGGGGTTGTGTAGGGTACCCAAAGGTCGATCGCACATCACTAGGATTCTGTTGGAAAAAATCTAGTTCGAAAATGATTTTCTTGTACTACAAAATATTAAAATTTTGAAAACTGACCCGATTTGTATTTTAATAGTAATAAATCCTAGACCGAAATCATACCTGTGTTTTCAGATAGTTGAATTATTGTCGTTCCTGACTTTTAACCAAATGATCTTCTCCATTATTCTCGTACCACGAGTTGCTTTGAGTGTGGGCTCGAACTATTCGAATAAATCACAAAACTAGAAATAGTTTTCCTTTCTTTTGTGTGAAAATGAATATTCTCTTCTCAAAATAGAAACCAACAAAATTGTTATTCCGGAAAAATATATTTAATAGTTGATAATAAATTTTCTCTATTTTCCAATAGATAACAATATCTTTAAGTTGTGTTAATAGCCCTACCGATGTCATCTATTTATAAGAAGAAAATGTAGAATCCTTGTTGAATTGTAGAAGTTTATTTCAACTAGAAAAATGAAATCCTAGTTCAACTAGGATGTAGGGACATCAACCTTAGTTAATAGTACTAGGGTTTGTCGTCCCCCTTTATTACATAAGGGACTTTTGGGCCTCTTCCATATTGGGCCCAATTACAAGTACTTTCCGATTTTTAACCCAATATTATATAATTTGATCCAACCCAATATTTGTTTTTTTATTTTCCCAAAAATAAATTTTAATATATTTCCAATTAAATAATTTTTTTTTCAACTCAATTCTAATTTCGTTAAAATCATAACGACTTTATTGTAAAAGAATCTATGAGAAAATATATTTAATATTTCCGCATTAAACGATTCACTATGACCAAATGATTTATTTACATTTTCGAACTTCATTTAATTCGAAAAACATAAATTCTTTTTTCAGGTCATTTTTCTTTTTCTTTTCCATTTCCTTTTTCATTTTCATTTTAGAGAAAACCACATTCATTTTCAAATAATTCCATTTCTATTTTCTTTGGAGAAAACCATAATCATTTCTAAATGTTTAATATTTTTCCATTTTACCATTTCTATTCATTTATGTTTATTTGATTCAACATGCAATCCATTTATAGTTTCAACGAGCTAGCGAAGGGACCGATTGGACATATACAATTGAGGCAAAAATGATTTATAATTAAGTTTCAAAATTTTGCCTATTAATTATAAACTTATTTAGTCACAAAGTCATTCCACTATAATATAGTTACTGAGCTGTCCCCAACGGTGTACCATTATGAATGTAACTCGATTAGTGCTCATCCAATGACTTTATCCAAAGTATGTTACTCTCATAGGATATCTTTAATATCTTTGATATAATATTCGTTCTCCCAATATGATCATATTTTATCTCATGGTAACCATTACATCGTACTTCATGAAAAGTCAATTACTATCAAATAGTAATCAAGTCATTCATTATAAAGACGAATGACCCGTGACCACATTTACTTTTCATCAACCATGTAATGCCAATGATAGGATATCATTTACCTATGTCTTGGGCTATGAATTCTATTGTTTTGAATGATGCTACATACTGCAAAAGTCGTACACCTAATGCATTAGCTTTTGGTTCGTTATCTATTCGAACTCAGGCTTTTACTAACATCAAAGTGTATGAGTCACACATACATAATCCGTCATCCACTCAAGATTTAGGTATGCCAAACTATGAATGTCACAAGTGAATAAATCCATAAATGGATTCTAGATCTATTCTTCCTGGGTCCAGTTCAATGTATTGTTAGTCCAGTCAGTCACATCTATGTCTTTATCTTCTAGGAGTTATCCGCTCCGATGCCCAAGACAAAGCATCTCCCTAATTGGATTTGATATACGACATATTAGTTTTTCAACCGGTTTACTCATTTCTGATTAGAGTAAACATGTTTAGGTTCATCTACTAATATAAGTTTTCTTTCTGTATTACAATCCGACTACGTAATACAACTTAGTATTAGTTTAAACATTAGACAACCAATGAGCAACATTTTCTTCTATTTTTCTTTGCGTGCAAAGATCATATGAGGACAATTATAAAAAATATGAATGTAATCAAATAAATTTGTTTTATTAAACAGATCCAACAAATTCATCGTGACATGGACTTGAGGGAGACGGTCGAACCAAAACGTTGCAGTTTGTGCAGAACAGTTGGCCACAGTCAAAAGAAGTGCCCGCATCAAAACTACCATGCTGGACAATCGTCACGATTGGGGAAGTCTAAAATTATGTACCCAATGTTCCATTGTATTTAAATTTTTTTGTTATCTTCTTTGTAACACCCTTGCTTAAGATTCGGTCAACCACTACGACAACAAGGAAGGTTTCAGCAACGAAAAAGTGGAGAGAAATAAGTAGGAAAATCGGCCAAAACTAAACAACATAATCATTCTAATCAACCTCTAAGGGTATAACCGTAATTTTACCTACCAAGGGCATTTTCGTAATTTACCCACCAAGGGTATTTTCATAAATTCATAACTGTAATGGCCTTTCTGAAGGCCTAATGTCGCCACTAGTGACTCAGCTACCATTTCCGGTTGTACCGGACAATTGGGCCTAAAACCCGATTTCGGCCCATCCGGGCCCACATACTCGTGTGGCCCACCTAGCACAAATCTAGCCACGTATATAAGTTCCACCTAGTCTAGTTCAACAAATACTAACCAATCATACAATTTACTCATATGGGCCGTCAATTTGGGTTTAAAAAAAAAAAAAAAAATTATTAAATTAAAGTACTTAAAAGGAGGACTTGAGTGGCCATGCAGAAGAATTTAAATTTAATAGACTTTAAATTTTGGTTTATCTCTTCTCGATTGTTGATTTGATTTTTAATTGGGTTGTAATAAGGCCTCCAATAACTCCTTTTATTATTTTGTTATTGTTACGCTTTGAATATTAGTTAAACTATTTAATTATGATAATAATAAGTTCACACGTTTTCTAAAGTAATTCAAAAATGTTTTTATGTACCATCGGGTACATCTTAAAATATAGAATATATATGATAACTTGACTTAACAAATATTTTCAAAATAAACCCAAGTATAAGATTTGTACACCTCAACTGTTTTTAACAAAACGCTATCTTTTATCAAAAACTTAAACCGGTTTTTTTTTAAAGGATTTTCAAAATGTTTTGAGAACATACGTGGAAATGGGCCAAGCCCAGTAATCAGTGAATTAATGAGAAAAGGGCCTAGCCCAGTGCTTGGATATGATTTGATTGTGGGCCAAGCCCAGATCGTGGTAATGTCTATATGATTATGTTTACATGTTGCATTTGATAATTGGGTTGATTTGTGGCTAACATGTGGGTGGATATCAGTGGTTTAATTACACACTGAGTCCGTGTGACTCACCCAATTATTTATCCAACATCGCAGGTGACTTGTTAATGGACCGGGTCGGAGAGGATGCAAGGTGGCCCATGCAGAAGGAGATTAATTTAATTATTTTAAGCAATTTTAATACTAAGTGTTTTGTTTAATATTGGTTGTAATAAGGGCCACTTTTGTTTAAAGTACTCTTTTATGGATGATGTAATTTATATCGTACTTAGAAATATTTTTTTCAAATGATTTATCTTTTAATAAAATATAATAAAGTTTTAATTCAAACCAAGCTTATTATTTAATAATTTTAATGGAATTACTTCCGAAGATAAACAAAATTTTCAAGTTTTATTCTAAAGTCAAAATTTTCAACCGTCATTCCTTGATGACATAACCAGATCCGGTCAAGGCTCGTGGGCGGGTTTGGGGATGTTACATTCTTTGTGAATTTTTAAAAATTTAAATTAAAAATGGTAAATATATTTTCATATATGATTACATACTTAGAATTTACGTGACAGAAATTAATTATTTTTAGTTCTTAACTTCGTAAAATAAAAATTAATTACCATTTAAACTAATATTAAGACATGTCTACCACTCGTTTTCTTTTTTTCCTTTTCCATTTTTTTTCTTCTGGGTTTTATTTTTTTCTACATTCATGCTTGAAGTGACACATACAATTATTATAGTAAGGTTGATCATTGACTAGACGTCAAAGATATTTAGAATTTCATTTCGATGACAACTTTTTATTTAGAAATATTTGTTAGCATAGTTATTCCATATAAAAAAGATATGAATAAATTTTTGGAGCTTAACAATGATCTTTTTTTTAGTGAACTGAAAAACTTTTATTTTTATTCATCGTAATTCTAGTTATATGAATAATGGATCAAAAAATGATTAGCCCCACTATCATTTTAACTTGTATGATAATAATACTAACTACAATTGGAATAATCACATTACATAGTTGCTAATGTAGTTCAATAAGTATTTTATCTAGTTCCATCATTTTCTACTTGAATTAGGTCCATTAGGGATCCCGTGATATTCAACTTTACTTGAGCTAGATCCATCATGAATCCCGTGAGATAAAGGTGCTTTTAATGAGACAAGGTTCAATTGACCTTCATCTCTTGCACCACTTTAATAACTACAACCGCTGTCGCACTGAGTCGCATTTTAGCTTGTGCCCACTATAATTGGCACCTCCTGAGAGTGTTCTTGCCTCAACCACTGACGCAGGTTTTGGACAATGAGGTTAAGGATACTAATTTGAACCCCTTTTTCCCTTATGATTACGATCTCAAACTTACTATAGGGTTTATAAAACATTATCTTTTGGTGGCATGAAACTAGGTTCCCTTGACAACATAACCAATTTGAACCCATGATTGCAATCACTATCAACTAGGAGCCTTATTTATAGTTGAACCCGTGACTGCATAACTGTCAACTGGGAGCCCGAGTTGCAATGCAACATCTTCTAATGTGTCTATGTCCGAGCACTATCGGATCACTGTGAACTCAAGCATACCTTAAAACTATCACAATTTCTCCCTAAAATACAAGCACAAAAAGAAAAAGAAATCTTTTCTCCCCTTCCTTTGAACCTTCTTTTTTTTTCTGTTCTCTCCCCTACTACTAATTACAAAACTTTCTCCATTTTCTTCTTCTCTTCAACAAAAAAAAAAAAAAATCAACAAAAAATCAATTACTTCAACCAATACGGATCTTGCACCGGGGATAGGGTATATATAGGCTTTTGGTTCTACCTAACAGCTTCACGGGACCACCGATACTGCCTGGCATGTAGGCAGCACCACCAAATAATTTTACTTTTTTTTTTCAGTCTCCTTATTCACCTCCACAGTTATTTTTAAAATAAAAAACACATTGTTGCTGCCTGACACACCAACGACAACCAAAAAACAATTAATTTTTTCAAAAAATTGACATCAATGCCGCCCGACACATAATGGAACAAAAAATTATTTTTTTAAAATCTGACACTAGTGTCTCTTGTCACTCGGTGGCACCCAAAAAAATATTTTTTAAATTGACCTCAGTGTCCCCTGACACAACAGCGGCACCAATTAGAATTTTTTCTATTTGACACAACTATTTTTTTTAAATTTTCTCGGTGATGCTTGATAGACTGGCAACACCCATTAAAAAATATTTTTTTTTTTTTTTCCTCCATGAATACCCGTATTTTTAACAAGTATTTTGAAAAATACATATCAGTGCCGCCTGCATAGTAGCAATACTAAAAAAATTATTTTTTTAAAAAGCTAATGATTAGCTAATGATGAGGGGGCAGTGACGCCGGTGTGTCAGGCGGCACTAGCAGGCACTGTAGATTATAGGTCATTTTCATGTTTAATTTTTCTCTTGGGTCATTTTCATAATTAATTAATTAATTATTGTTATTTTAGAAAAAAAAGCCATAATTCAATTATGATTTTCATTTTGTTTTTAAATTTTAAAATGGTTTTAATTTACATATTTAAAATATTAATGTTATAACAATCTAGCCATTCAATTATTCAAATCGTTAAATAACATGTCAAATCTTATGTGGCATAATTTAAAATGAATATTTTAAGAAAAATAAAATGTTATCATATAACTTTAAAACTAAAACCTAAAAGCAAAGTAATTTGGAAAAAGAAAGAGTAAGTGGTAAAGCTTTTGTGAAAGCTTCAAAAACCTCAAAACCAAGATTTATACAATATCCATTTTATAATATTCATTTTTTAACTTTTCATTTTAAACTATGTCACATAAGATTTAACATCTCATTTAATGGTTAAATTAATGGTTTTAGTAATGGAATGATCTTATTAATATAAACTCAATAGTTTGAGGATATAATTAGAATGTTTTATAATTTGGGAATCAATTTAAAATGAAGGTTATAGTTTGAGATTGTATGGTGCAATTAACTCTTAATGTTATGTAATTAAAATAAGGTTTTTTTTTTACATAAATACAATTAAATTGTGATTTCTTATTATTCTAAGTATTGAGAAATTAATTTTATAAAATAAACTTTTTAACACATGTTTTAATATCCAAAAGTGTCAAGCTCAAGGTTTGTAGTAAAGTCTCCAAATTGTTTGCACCGACATTGGAATTAGGATTAATTATTATGTTATCATTACAATATCTCAATAATCATTGATGTTAAGTTCAGTGAATAAATTTGAAAAGTAGACAACAATTATCAATCGAATCATAATGACATAATTTATTGAGATCCAAAGAATGAACATTGCCTAAGGTGTAATTATATTGAAGTATTCTCTTGTTGCGTGGCTTCACGAAATACAAGTATAGGCCTACCTAATGAGAGAATCCTTCCCCAATTTAGTTTCTATCACTCAAGCTAATTTGGGAGATGATACGAACTCGCCTGTGATGCCTGCGGTGAAAGCCAACCAAGACGCCATCAAGCTGCCTATTGGGCCAATTACGCGAGCACGTGCCAAGCAATTCAAAGATGTCGTTTCAGCTTTGGTGGAATAAACTTGGATTGAAGATAGAAAGGAGTTTAAAGATGTGCCGAATGTTTACAATTTATTTGAGGCTAAAATTTGTTTAGCTAGCTAGTTCGGCTACTAGCTCATTAAAATACTTTATTATGCATTATTATTTAGTTTACTACAGCAAATTAGTTAATTAAGTTTGTCTTAAACTCAATTTAATTTGTCTTAGTTTATTACATAAATTAATGTTGTCTAAGACTTAATCAAATTTTAATATGTCTTAGATAGCTTTTATTTAAGTTGTTTAAATGTTAAATATCATGTCTAAATTATGGTTTTAACATGTCCAACGAAATTAGCTTGAATTGAATGGTTTTTATTTCTTTTGTAGGTTCAGCCGAATTTGGGAGATACATTTGGGCAAGTTCATGCATGGAGATTCATGCATGGGATGGTTCATGAATGAACCTTGTTAATGCATGATTGATGTACATTTTGGCTTCCCCAAAGTGACCATTCGGCCAAGGGTTACCAGCACTTTAAAGAGCTCATGTTTGGCCGATTATCTTCCCCAAGCAACATCTAGGTGTTCACACATGCTGTTCACACAAAGAGACCATTCGACTGGTCTAGTTCACACACAAATGACCATTCAAGCTTCTTGTTCACACCTATGGGGTTGTTCAATGTCCTCCTTAATTGCTCGGAACTTTTGATGCTTAATGAAATTTTACTTAGTGAGTTATCATCTCTCTTAATTCTTCAAGGTTCAAATGGACTTATCTAGTTACTAGTGGCGTCAATCTAACTTTGTTTGAACTTATCATCCATCTAGGTGTGGTGTTCAGCCCAATACTGTTGGTTCCTATCTTGCTAGATGGCGGGTTTCGATTTTATCCAACTTTCATCTATCCATTTTGAAACGTATAAGAATTGGGTCCTTAATTTATTATTAAGGGTTCTTTTTTGTTTCGACCACCCTTCCATTTCATCGATCTACTTTCTTTATTTTTAAACCGCTGCCAATTAACTTAACTTCTAAAATTTCCCTTTTGTTTTTAAACCAAGACGAGAGCTACCTAATTTACGATCGGGCAACCTCTACGACTTGTATTCAATCCCGATATGAGTTTGTATCAGGAGAGTTACTTACATTCTTTCATCTAATTCACTCTGATTGAATGATGGAGATCGATCACCCATAAGTGTCGAGTTGAATATGAATGGTATAGAGTTCAAGAATCTTTACAAGTTTTTCTAGTTCTGAACTTGACACCCAGGTTCAAGAATATTTGTAGGTTTTGCTAATTTTGAAAAGTTTTTGACTTCTTTAATGTAAATGACTGCAAATACATTCCAAATTGGTATAGGAAATATTTACTAAATAACTCTACTCCCCGGTATAGTCTCATGGTCTTAAATAAAGCTTGTTTGTTTTTGTTATCAATGAAAACCTTTTTCTAGGTTATTATTTTCTTGTTTGTTTATCTGTTGTTAAGCTCGGTATACACCAAGAGGAGGGTGAATTGGTATTTTAAAAATTTGTAAGAAATATAAAAAATAACAACAACATAAGAATTTATAGTGGTTTGGCCCCAATTGCATACCTCAACTACATTAGCTTACCACAGATAAGGCTTTCCAAAATTCACTGATTTGAAACCTTTTGAGGACAATGTTTAACCTTTACAATCACTATATTTTCAATAGGCAAGAGAGAGCCACTTCCCTTAAGGATTTTGACCCAAAACCTTAAATAAACCCTCATAAAAATGAGAAATAAGATTGAGAATGAATTATCACCTCTAGATGGTAGATATACAACAATTAAGCTTTCTCATAATACAAGACAACACTTGAATGAATTACAATTGAACCACAAGTGTGTATAAGTGAAAATAAGAATAACAAAGAGAAATGATTTTATTTTTGCTTTTGATCATTGTAAGCTTGTTTGTTGTCTTCATATTAGTGTCCTTGAATCATATTTATACTTTTCAATTGATTTTTGGATGTATGGAGTCGTTGGAAGAATCTCTATCATTGAAAGCAATTTTTTCGCGTATTTAATGTAACATGTAGGTATATGTCTCGAGACATAGAACCCTTGTTTTGAGATAGGAAGAACAAAATATGACTATTAGAGCATACTATATCAAGACACAACAGGTATCTCTCGAGCTATTGAAAGATGTTTCTCTAGATATATACATGGTTGTCTCAAGACATGGCTCCCCTAAGCAACCCTTAGCTTCGATGTTTTCTTGTCTCAAGACAAACAAGTTTTTATCTCAAGACAAGGTTCCCAAAAGCACATCCTTAGCTTTAATGTTGGTCTATCTTGAGACAACCAAACTTATGTTTTGAGACATGACTTGTTGTCTCAAGACTTGGCTCAAATTTCCTCGAAACAATATTCCCTTGAGCAAATTTTGCATTTGAAGTACCTGTGTCTTTAGACATATGATCTTGTGTCTTGAGACATTGTTGGGGAAACTTAAATTGTTTGGTTGATCTAAGTACCAATTATTTTTGAATAAGTTGTCACCATCCTAACCTTATTTCATTTTAGGCTTTGAACCCAATATAAGTTACATGGCTAATAATGTTGAACACAATTTTAAAATCCATTTCATTTACATTTAGATTTAAATAATTTTATTTTACTTCTTGAACTTTTTAAAAATCCATGTCTAATGTTTGCAAACAAGTTAATTTAATTTAAACAAATTGAATTCCATCACGTAAAATTTAAAACAAATTAAGCTTAACTGATTTTATTAAAATTCACCAAATAGATCTACAAAAAAGGATTTGTTCATTTATTTATAAGTTTGATTTATGATGAAGATTTATTTGAGGACCGGTTTGATAGAATTTGTAAATGTGGAGAGTTAAATTTTTGAATTATTTAGAACTAGGATCAAATTGATAAAATGTGTAAGTTTTAAGGATTAAATTTGTTGTTTTGCCAATTAAAAAACATTTGTTATCATTTTCCTTATTGATTTAACAAAGACTGACCAAAACAAAATTGATCAAAAACATTAGTGATGGAATTGAAAGTTTTTTGTAGTTTAGTAACCAAAATAGAATCACGCTAATAGTTGAGTGACTAATGGTGTAGTGTACCCTTATAAATAAACACATAATTGTAATCTCTGAGATAATTTGAATATCACTCCACTAAAACTTAAAACTAATATTTTTAGTGAATTATTATGAATATTGAACACGCTTATAATTATGTAAACAAACATAATATGGAACCTTTATGTCACCAAAGACATCCAATTTTAGTGTAACTAGTGCCTACAAGTAAATAGAAGAGTTGGCAACACATTTTCATATTGTGCATCTTCCATATTGAAATGTTAGATGAAGTCTAAGCCTTGGTGTAATGTGAAAAACCCTGAGCTATTTACTAACTTGAAATTAAGAAGGCAATAGTGTATCTATCGCATATGCTGATGTCAAATTAGTAACAACTTAACGCCAAAAACACCCACTCAGTGGTTTATATTATTACATAAAGTGCAAATGAGAGTTGGGCATCCTTCCATCTGGATGAAGCTGTTATCCAATATCGATGGCTAAGTTGACGTTTAAAAATGTTGAAAACTATCAAGTTCAGTCAACTTGTTAACCGATTTTCTTAAACCTTTAAATCAATCTCCACTCATTTTGAATGATTTGATGTTAGGGAAATAGTTTAGAGGATCCATGAAACCCTTTGGTATTATGAGGTTAGTATGTATATCTAAACCCTCAACCCTAGACCTTAAACTCATACCTAGACCTTAAACTCTAACCATTAATGAATAAATTTAGGATTAGAGAAATGGGTTAGGGTTTTAATTTTTCGATATGGATGTTAAATATGAGAGGAGGATGTGTCACATATTTTCTTTATAGATTTATCAAACTATGAACTCAAGAACCAGAGGCCACAATATTAGAAAATAAAATAGACAACCATAGGTCACAACTTTATTTCTAAACTAAACTTGACATCCATGGGTGTCAAATTGAGTAAATTTGCATGTTAAGTACTCCTTTTGCAAAGATTCCCGATAAGGTTACTATTTGAGAAGATAACTAAAGGTGTATAAACCTTAACACTGATGGATGTTAAGTTTAATCTTATTAGCCCATGGTTGGCATGTAACACCCTAACCCGAAATCGTCCGGAATAGGGTTAAGAGGTATTACCGATCATTCCGAGCATTTACATTTAAGTTTACAATACATAGTCAATCATCTTATATCACTCTCATATACAAACATGTTGTCCCTTATCAAGGTTTAGGAGACCTTTATCACATGCTAAAGAGGGGTTGGGACTAAATCAAAACACATACAGAAGTTCTCGAAAACATAATAGCTTAACCAAAATACAGGGGATACACACCCGTGGGGGTAGGCCGTGCCTCACCCACATCTATTTGACACACCAGTGTGTCCTCCCCGTGGTCATATACTGCCAAAATTAACATGGCCACCAAGCACGCCTGTGTGCTAAGGCCGTGTACTACTAGATCATATACTGCCATTTCTCACACTACCAGGAAGCACGCCCGTGTCGAGGCCATGTGCTACCAAGCTACATTCTGCCAATTCACCCACGGTCTATAGGCATGCCCGTGTGCCACAACCATGTGACATTATAGGCCATTTACAAGGCCAAAATGCCACCAATAAGGGTCAAACCTACAAGCCATATTAACCAAAACATCTTATGCACATATTACCACAAAAATATACCAAAAATAGTCATTCAACCCATGCATTCAATACCAATTCCTACCATGACAATTTCAAAGACTTAAACTCATATCATCTCATATCATCACAAGCATTAACCATTCATTTGCATATCCAAAACTTAACCATTTCACATGCATCATACCATACCAAAATATGTAATCACATAACTTATTCATCCAAGCATTCATCATCTCAAAACTTGCCAAAACATATGGCTAAGTTCATTTCATAAACATATACACATAACTAGCCTATACATGCCATATTTCAACTATATACATCCTTTCAAAAGTACCAAAATAGATTGCTGATAGTGTGATTTAGAAGCTGACAATCCCTGGTTCGAGTTAGCTTTACTGACACTGCAAGGTAGAGAAACAATTCACACAGTAAGCTTCCCAAAGCTTAGTAAGTTCATAACAAAACACATTAAATCAAAAGATGTCATCACGTAAATTAATTCACAATCTAATATCTCATATCATCCAAAGCTAGTAAATTCAATAAACCTTTCACAAAATGATCCGAAATTTCATCAACCACATAGGTTTCGAACATACCTTAGCCAACACTTAGTTGTCAAATATTTAAGCTACTCAATATTCATGAATCACATAGATCGACATTCATCCCTTCTTCAGTTTATTCGCACACTTAGTGCCTAAATAGTTAACCGAAGCTTAATTAGCATCGAACACTTAGTGCATCATATCAAACCGATCTTGAATCAGTATCGCACACACAGTGCCAACCACATAGCCGAAGCTTATATTACTCGCACACACACAGTGCTATTTATCTCGATCACATTTTTGAATTCGTACACTTAGTGCCATTTAACTCAATCTATCACATAGCATCCACATTTAACAATATCATACCATTCATTTCATAATGTTAAACACAACTAAATATATGTATTATGTAACACCCCTAACCCGTACTATCGATTGAATTAATCGAGCACTTTATCTTTGCCTCGATTACCGAATAATCATTACTTTTATACAATTCAATTCAATCATATTTAAACAAGGGCATTTATAATAATAATCATCACAAATAAGCAAACCATTACAATATGCATAAAACATATTTATTCCACTAAACCAAATCATATATGGCACAAACATTGACAAACATAATCGAACATGCAAAATACATTTTATGAAAATCACAAAATAATGCAAGTATCGTAAGCCTTAATTGCTATGCCATTATTTACTTATAAAATACTCAAGCAATTTAACCCATTCGTATCTATGTGATTGAATAACATAATTCAATTATCATTTTATACTAACCCACTTAAAGGCCGAATATACCAACATAAAAGAATATCCAAACTTACAAACTCAATAAACATCATATAAATACATATCTACTTGACCAAATATACATAGACACATATATGCAATTATATGTGTACCTAGCTCATACCAAAGTTCAAATAGATCCAAATAATCAATCAGATCAATGTTCACATGAATTTGTTTACATGCACATATTTGAACCAAAAATAACTATACGGTATATACATTATTTTGTAATAGTTAGATTCATATACTGCATTTATTATAATTTAATAAAATCATATCAACTCATGCACTTTTATTATTTCCAACAAATCATATTATCTAGTTATCCAAATACCTATTCGACCTATAATCATCTTCTATCAAAATTTTTATCAATTTCCTATTCTTTAGCAAAAATTCTATTACATCCGAATATGCACAAACATATATCACATTTCAAGCATACATATATAACTAACTAAACATATTCATGAGCAATGTACCTAAAATATACTTGTTTACTATGCCGAATTAACTTTGTTTAAGAATCATGCAAAAGACCAAATACAAACAAACCATAGCACCATAATTTGATCATTTCATCATCGAATCACCTCATTTGAACTTAAAAAGAAATACACATACCCAATATCTTTTATAACCTAACATTACTAACCTATGAACAAAACACAACTATGGTTCAATATAATCAAGTATACAATTAATTATTCATACCACATTACCCAACTCATATTTTCACTTCTCAATCCCATATTTCTTTACCATATTCGAATTAATCCTTGATTGGGTTTACACAAACATTAACGATATAAACTGACTATTATATCAAAAGCTTGATAAACATACTTAACCAAAAATTTAGCCATATTTGCATGGCTATTATATACATGAACCAAAAAGTTTTCAACAAAAAAGGTCAAGTCTTTCCTATACATGCCTCTATCCAAAAACCAAAATGAAAGAGTACCAAAATTAGATCGATAGTGTGGTCGATTGTCTTGACGATCCCGTTGAGCGAGTAGCCTTTACCTAATCTATAAAAGAGGAGAACATTACACACAAATAAGTTTACTAACTTAGTAAGTCCCAAGCTCAAAATGATACTACATTCAATTACTTAAACATTTAAATCATTCATCTCAACCATGTTATCATATTAAAATTTCTTACACCTTTAGCACTACTATTTGAAAACCGAATCTCCATGATAGTACATTCAAGCTCAAACTCAGTCATATAATACTTGTGCACATCAATCGTAATCTCAAATATACATATCACTGTACTCGTAATATTAGTTAAACTCTAGTAACATTAAACATATCAAACCTTACTTACTTACCTGAGCCTTTAACTAAACACATTAGTTACGATTTACCTTGAACAACAATTCGGTTTCTCCTTTGTAAAACACATCACCAGCATAAAGCCTGCTAGGCATTTAAAGCCCAAAATAGTTCACCGGCACGAAGCCTGGTAGGCATTAAAGCCCAAAATAGATCACCGGCATGAAGCACGCTGAGCATTAAAGCACGAAATAGATCACCAAAGACGAAGCACGCTAGAGCATTAAAGCCCGAAATAGATCACCAAGCATGAAGCACGCTAGGCAATAAGCTGAACATGTCACCGGTACTAGGCCTGCTAGGCATTTACCCCGAATTCAACGCATTTAACATTTCAATACACTTTACTTAATACTGAAATCACCACAACATATATACTTCATACAACTTTCATTTATCAAACCAAACTTACTTACTTACATCACATTTAACAAATTAAACTCATTATCAATTTATACTACCACATTCGCCAACATACATTTTTTGCTTTAAATTTCCTAACTTTATCATATGCAATGTTCATAAATATTCCTTTAGTATACACTTGCTTAAGGACTTACCTCGGTTGTCGATAGACCGTGCAAATCGGCTATTCGAGAACCTTCGTCTTTTCCCGATCCAAATCTATTTTTCTTTGCTCTTGATCTAAAACACATTCAAATTTAGCTCATTCAAGTACATTTCATCTCAATTTAGGCCCTAAGCACATAAATAGGAAAATTACCATTTTATCCCTACTATTTCAATACTTTGCAATTTAGTTCTATTTGCATAAAACTCAAAATACATCAAATTTCCCCATACTCCTTAGGGGACGAATATGTATAAGGACTATACAAGTCCATTTCTTTCATTTATTTTGTAATTAAGCCCTCTAAAATTTTATTTTTACAATTTGGCCCTAAAACACAAATTCACCAAAACTTCCAACACATAATATACTAATTTTTAACCTATCTATCATCTAACATCATCAAGCATCATAAACCTCAAGAATTCACCAATGGCCGATTCATATATACATACTAATCTTAGAAATTCTAGCATGGGTCGGGTAATATACTAAGCAACGATCTCAAAAACGTAAAAATTAACAAAAACTGAGCTAGATTTCTTACCTATTTAAGCTTGAATAAGGCCGAATGTTTCAAGGCTTTTCTCACCTTTTTCTTTTGTGTTTTTCGGCCAAAGATGAACAAGACATGGCTTTTTAATTGTTTGTTTTATTTACATATATTTATTAGTTTATTTTTAACATATAATGTAATATTATATATTATAAAAACTCAAACACTATTACATGCATCAAGGTGGCCGGCCATTAACCTAAAAATGGGCTATTTGCCCTTTTAATACCTCACATTAAAAAGCCATGCTCAATTTAACACATTACACTTTAGTTGGCCACTTTTACTTTTTACGCGATTAAGTCCTTTTTATCAAATTCAATACTTAAACGATAAAATTTTTCAACGAAACTTTCCCACACATAAATTCATATATAATAAGCACTAAATATAATATTTAAATATTTCTCGGGTTCGGATTCGTGGTCCCGAAACCACCATTCCGATTAGGGTCAGTTTCGGTCTGTTACATATGTATTATGTCCGAACTTACCTCGGACGTCGAACTATCGATACAGTCGATTAATCGAGCACTTTATCTTTGCCTCGATCTCGATCCGAACCTCTCGTCTCTTGGTCTATACACATTCAAATTCAATCCATTCATTTTAATCCAAACACACATATTTAGGGCATTTTTTCAATATAGCCCTCACATCATCACATTTCGACACTTTAGTCCTTAATTCACAAAATCATTAATTTATACAATTTCACCTAGTACAAGCTTAGCCGAAATATCACTATACTCATACAATCCCACACATTTCATTTATTTTACATTTTAGTCCCTCAATTTACACTTTTCACAATTTAGCCCTAAATACTCAATTTCATTAAAAACTCAAATACGAACTATGTTAATCCTACACCAAACTTTCATTTTCTACCATCAAACATTCAAGAACTCACATGTTTATCAATGACACATTTCAAAAACATCATCAATTCATAAAATTGCTACATGTGTTAGCTAGAGCACGAAGCAATGATCACAAAAACGTAGAAATTATCAAAAATCGAGTCAAAAACATACCTCAACTAAGCTAATCCCTAGCCGAATTTCACAAAGCTTTCTTTCTTTCTTTCTTTTTATTCAATTTTCGGCAAAAGAAGAAGATTAAAATGGCCATTTAATTCCTTTATGTTTTATTATAATAACATTAACACATAGTTTACCATTTTGCCCTTCTATTAAACATATAAAATAATTATAAATCAAGGCTAATTTGTCATTTAGTCATCCCCCATCTTTAATAATGGCTTAATTGACTCTTAAGGCCATCCTATAATGAAGACATCAACACTTAAGAACTTATAAATCAGCACATAGCTTTTACTCTTTACGCGATTAGGTCCTTTCTCTTAATTTGACCCTAAAACGATCAAATCATCACATAGAATTTTCATGCAGATTATGTCACATACTATTCACACAGAAAATAGTATTAAATTAACATTTCAACGTCAAATTTGTGGTCTTGAACCACTATTCTGACTAGGGTCTAAATCGGGCTGTTACATGGCATGCTTAGGGAAATAAGTTAGGGTTGTCAGTGTTCATGGGCATAGGGAAATAAGTTTTTCATAAAGGTTTAGGAGAATAGGTTGTTAGTGCTTATTCATTCATTCATTAGAGAAGTTAGTGTTTATTGGATAAGTGAAATGAGTTAAGGGTTGTTAGTGCTTTGAAAGAACACTTAAGTGAAAAAAAATAACACTAACTTCAATGTACTGTTACTTAACACCCCCAACTCACTCTTCCTAAGGTTTAGGGAAATAGGATAAGGCTTTTCCTCAAGCCATGAATTTTCAATGGTTTTATTCCATTATGGGAGTACTTTTACAGAATTTGCCCGATTTTGGGAAAATGATACCTAATGCTTTAACCAAATTGGTCATAGGTTACTACATTTGGTATGTCTACATAACTATTATGACCAATAGATGTCATCGAGTAGTCAAATTCTAGGGATTAAAGAAATGGGTTAAGGTTTTTGTTCAGCTAGGCTCCACCCTTTTTTACCATGGTGGCATGAATGATGCATAAAACATATACAAATTGTTATATTAGTTGCTCAGATCAATCATTGGGTTGGATTTTTCAATGGTTTTTCTTAAGTTGTATGTGTAATATACATGTCATAATAAATTAACTTTGTGCTTCACTGTTCTCAATATTTTATCAACATAAATACTAAAACTAAAACTAAAACTAAAACTAACACCAAATGAAAGAAAATGGCTTGTAAGGATTAAATTCAATTGAATTTGTAATATGAACATATAAAATTATCTAGTTCAAGTAATACAAAAAAAAAAAAAATATCATTGCTTGTTTCATTGGTGATCCAGATCTTCATACATGATTTAACAAATCTAGTATCGACCTTTACATCTATGAAGTCAAATCTTTCTTTAGGTTTGACAAGTATGATAGCTAGAGCATTTTCTGTAGGAACACATTTGCCTCAACCTTGAGCTCAACCTTTTCCAAGACCATGACTATTTTGTCCGACTGCAACATCTTTATCAATCAGTACATTCATGCTATATGAGATCGTAGATTTCTCCTCCATCTTGGCCTCCCATAGTAGGTTGGGCTTGCTCTTTTATGTTCCTCCTTTGACATTGCAGAATTGGATGTTGGATCCGATGTACAAAAGCTTGTCCTAACGAATACATATATGGTTTACCATTTATCGTAAACCATTCCATATAAAACTCGAAAGCTACAAAATTACCATCTTTAATCAATACAACATGTGGCTTATATTAGAGAAGATTGGTCAAATGCATGACGTGGCTGGCAAATTTAATGGTCCAATTACGCTCCCTACTCGAATGAAAATCTATGGGTGATAGTCATCCATGTTCATTAGATCTATCAAAATTTCTCGAAACATCCAAAACTGTCATAATACTCAAGCAAACTTATGTCACTCGATGCAGGAAAAACATATAAGCGGTAGTACGACTGTAACCTCTTCAGCTTGGCACAACATTCATATAAATTGGAAAAAAAAAGAGAAAAAAATTACAGTTAAATTCCATTATGAGGTGGTACAAATTAATGTGAACGAACTCAACAATATAAAACAAAATCTATCAAATTGTTGGATTGCGTATTAAATGATGCTTATGTCGTTAACAAATTTTCGTTACAATAATTTGTATGGTCACAATGTTCAAGCCACCTATTAAAATATAAAATATTAGTACACATAATGTTGGAAAAAAATATGGTTCGTAAACAATTTTCTTCCACGGCGAAAAATAAAAATTTTAAAAATCGATCTGATTTGTGATATTTATAACAATAAAAACTAAATTGAATTCAGACACTTGTTTTCGAATAGACAGATCCTTTTTGTTTCCAGCTTTTAACCATATGATCTTCCCTGCTATTCTCGTACAATGAACTGCTTCGAGTGTGGGCTCGAACAAATCCAATCAAACACAAAACTAGAAATAGTTTCTTTTCTTAAGTGTGAAAATGAAAATTCTCTTCTCAAATAGAAACCAGTAGAATCGTTATTTCAGAAAATATATTTAATTCTTAGAGAATAAAAGTCTCTCTATTTTTGGGCAGAATAACGGTACTTGAAAGTTGTGTAAATAGTTCTGCTGGTGCCATTTAATTATAGAGAGAGAAGGTAGAATTCTTGTTGAATTGTAGAAGTTTATTTCAATTAGAAAAGCAAATTTGAATTGTAGAAGTTTATTTCAATTAGAAAAGCAAACTCCTAGTCTAACTAGAAGTATAGGTGGCAGCAACCCTAGTTAATATTACTAGGGTTTGTCGTCCACCCCTTTAACATGATGGGCTTTTCCTCTCCCATATTGAGTCCAGATACAAGGACTTTCCATGCTTTTAACCTATTACTTTAAAATTTGATCCTACCCGATATTTGTTTTTTTCTATTTCCTAAAATAAACTTCTCAATATATTTCTAATTAAATAATCTTCTCAACTGAATTCTAATTCGTTAAAATTATGATGACTTTATCGTAAAAGAATCTATGACAAAATATATTTAATTTTTCTGTATTCAATGGTTCACAATGACCAAATGATTTATTTCCATTTTCGAACTTCATTTAATTCAAAAAATATAAATTCAACTTTCATGTCATTTTCATTTGGGAGAAAACCACATTCATTTCTAAATGATTCCATTTCTCAATTTTCATTTTCATTTTGGAGGAAACATAATCATTTCCAAATGTTTTCATTTCTCCATTTTCATTTTCATTTTGGAGAAAACCATAATCATTTCCAAATGATTTCTCATTTATCCATTTTTACCATTTATATTCATTTGATCCAACATGCAATTCATTTATGATTTCAATGAGCTAGCGGATGGACCGGTTAGACATATGCAATTGAGACTCAATGTAACACCCTGAATTTGGGCCTAGTAGGATTGGGCCCATTCAGCCTTGGCCATGGGAGCGTTTTAAAATTTTTGGGATTATGAGAACAGCATAATATCAAGTTGGACCTGTTAGGAAGGTGATTTTGGAAGGTTAGGGGGCTTCTATGAAGTCTCGGGATCAAACTTGGGCTTTAGGAAAATTTTGATTTTAGGTGAATAAAACCCTGAGAGTTAGTAAATAGGCTTTTAAGAGTAAAATGTGGAGAAAAATGACACAAAAAGAGCTTGTGGTGTAGTGGCAAAGTGACGCCACATAAGAGACAATGAGGTGACGCCATAAGGAAGCAAGGGGTCCAAGGTTCAAGCCTTGGCGCTGGTATTTTATTTTGATTTATTTTTTAAGTGAACTTGGACTTTGGCCCATAGGTTTATATTTAGTTGCGCATGATGTTAGACACAAGGAAGTGAGTGGTCTAGTGGCAAGGCGTCATTAAGGGTGCAAGGGAGCTTGAGTTTGAATCTCATGACAAGCAGGGGAGTATTTATTTTGTGAATTGGACGGCAAGAGTTTGAGTTGGATTTAAACTCTGCTGACGGCGGGATCCCACATCAGAAAGATAGCAAGAGGGAAGGTGAGAAGCTGGCTATATATAGAGCTGTCTATGAGGAGAGGAAGCATACCTTGGAAAGGCTACTAAATATGAAATTACTAAAGTACCCTCGATGGGTAAATTATCGAAACACCCCATGATTTGTGAAATTATCAAAATACCCCTAGTTTGCAAAATTATCGAAATACCCCTAGTTTGTAAAATTATCAAAATACCCCTAGTTTGTAAAATTATCGAAATACCCCTAGTTTGTGAAATTATCGAAACATCCTTGGTTTGTAAAATTACTAAAATACCCCTGGTATGTGAAATTATTGAAACACCCCTAGTTTGTGAAATTACCAAAATACCCCTGGTTTGTAAAATTACCAAAATACCCCTAGTTTGCAAAATTATCAAAATACCCCTAGTTTGCAAAATTACCTAAGTACCCTCGATGGGTAAAATGACCGATATGACCTTGAAGGGCAAGATGACGAAAATGCCCCTACATGTTATATGGTTATTATTGTATGTGATTTATGATTATTATGGTATGTTTATTATTGTATGATGCATTCATGTGTTATTATGTTGCATGGGAATGGGATTATTAATATGGAAGAATTATTAATAGGATCGCATGGTCACTTGACGACTGTGGATCCACCGAAGGCTTTTTAGCCACCGAGCAGCCATGCTGAACCGATAAGTTAGTGCCACAACCGGTGCTACAAAAGGAGTGTACGGATGGGTGGGTCGATTAAATCCCCACAGGAGTGCACAGTTGGACAAGAGACGGAGTGCAGGGTTGGTATGGGCATTAATGCATTGCATATATGGATTTTAATATTGAGATGGGCTTAGGCCCAGGTATTTATGATATGTGACATATGATATGGGTTAAGGCCCAATCGAGGCTATTTTGGGCTAAGGCCCAATTGCCACCGTTATTGTAATGGGCGTCGGCCCGGATTGTTGTAATACACGTTTTTACTGATGAGGGTTGTACACACTGCGTTTTTGCAAACTCACCCCCTCTTTTTAATTTTTCCAGGTAACCCTCAGTAGGCGGTTCGACGTATTGGAGGACTCAAAGGTGGACACACTATGAGCAGTTTTGGATTTTAGTATTCTACTTTACTTTATTAAATCATTTTTTTATTGGGTTGTAATAAGGCCTCTCTTAAATTCTGGTATAGTTTGGGATTTTTAGTTTATTATGTTTTAAATTTGCTCAACATTGAATCGCGATTTTCCAAAACAATATCTATTTTCAAAACACTACGTTTTCGCAACCAAGTTGTAAATATCACGTTTTATAAGTCAGTTGTTTTAAATTAAGCTTCCGCAACGAACAAGGTTTTGAAGGTAATGAATTCTTAATAAATGTCGATTAATAATAACAATCGCAAACTGGGACTTTAGTTTTTAAATATCAAGAGGGATTTTCAATGGAAACGTGGTTTTCGAAAAAAAACACCTCAATGTGACATGCCAGATTCAGGCCTAACTTCTAGGCCGGGTTTGGGGTGTTACCTCAAATTATTTATAATTAAGTTTCAGCTTTTCACCTATTAATTATAAACTTATTTAGTCATGAAATCATTCCACTATAGTATCATGATTGAGCTCTCCCCAACGACATACCATTATGAAAGCAACTCGATTAATGCTCGTCTAATGACCTTGTCATAATTGTGTTACCCTCATAGGATATCTTTAATCTCTTTGGGATAATATCCGTTCTCCCAATATAATCCTATTTAATCTATTGGTAACTATTACATATTTCTTCATGAAAAGTCAATTACTATCAAATAGTTATCAAGTCATTCATCACAAAGATGAACGACTGGTGAACACATTTACTTTTCATCAACTATGTAATGCCAATGACAGGATATCATTTATGTAACACCCTAAAATAAGGCTTAGGAGTTTTAAGGGTATTTTAGGTATTTTAAACTTAGAGTGTTTGGAATTTTGTGAGTGGTTTGTCAGTAATATTTTTTACTATGATTTCTAGAAAATTAAATCAATTTTTGAAAATGAGTTTTAAATACCTTTAATTTTGAAAATAGGATTGATTTTTAAAAGAGTCAAAACTTAGAGTTTTTAAGGCAATTAGACCAAATTTTAAAATCCAACCTAAAACCCTCTATTTATAGCTCTATTTTCATGTTTGTCTTCTCCATCTTCATGCTTTAGCCGTCCCTTGCTCCTAAAGCTCATCTCTTCCACTTTTTCTTCTTCAAACCTTAATTCAATTGATTTCCATCATTCTCAAAGCATTAAATCTTCATAAACCTTCAAGAAAACAACTTAAAATTCCATAGATTTCATCATCTTCTTCGCATATGGGTTTTCCAGGTTTTCGACAAAATTCCATTTTTCTTCCAACTAAGGTAACCATTCATCTTTCTATTAGTTTTTAATGTTATCTCGAATTTTTAGCCATTAAATCGCATATTTTAAATAAAAGCCAAAAATTGGACAGGTAATGGTGGATTTCTAGATTTTTGGAAAAATGTGATTTCAAAGTATTTTTCAACTTGTTTTAACATGATTAGAAGGTTTCTAAACTTTTGCACCATTTTTAACATGATTAGCCATAAAACATGTTTGTAACAGCCCAATTTTCAGTGGTGACGAAACAGTGATTTTGGGACCACAAATTTCTACCGTGTTGACTCATAATTGTTATTTTTAGAATATTTATAAAGCTATTAAATCAGTATTAAAATTTAGTTTAGAAATATTAACGTTTAGATAGTTAATCAAAGAAAAAACTAAATTGAAAATGGTGCAAAAGTTAATAATTAGTTCACTTAAATGATTAAATAGTTTAGTAATTACATTAGGAGAGACTAAGATAATAATTAGTCCCCAATGGATAGTGTTGGACGGAAAGAGAAATTAAAATGATAGATTAATGAGATTTTTAATGGCATAATTGTAAATAAATGGAAATTAAATAAAATAAATTAGAAGAAATAGGTTTTATTCTACATTTTCTTCTTTTGTCATTGCCAAAACACCATAGAAATAGCTTGGAGAATCGGTTGAGCCTAGGAGCTTGCATGTGAGTTCAATTCTTACTCGTTTCTTGTAATTTTTATGTTTTTGAGATAGTTGCAACTAGGTTCAGCTAGCCCGTACCTTCATTTTGATTCGCTTAAAAAAAATTAGAAGTTTCCATTTATAAATATTATATTTTTTTATGAATAACATGAATTTGGAGCTTTGATTGTGTTGTGTGATGATTTTGTAAAATGATTTTTGTTAAATATTGATTTTAGGATTAAATAGTGAAAATGTCAAAATATTAGGGTTTGATAGTGAATTTTAGGTTTATTGGGGGGTTGTATGAGGGCCTAAAATATTTGGATAGATTATTGATTTTAGAAAATTAGTTAATTTGATAGAAACTAATTAAAGGATTAAATTGTAAAAATTATAAAAGTTTAGGGCAATTGCATAAATTTGAAAAATAAAAGGGTATTAGTTGTAAAATGGATTGGAAATGAAATATATGCTAATAAATGAGTAATTTTATATTTTAGATCAAGATCCCGTAGATACTCGTGGAAAAAAAAATAGCAAAATAGTCCCTGAACTTTTACAATTACTACAATTCATCTAGGTAAGTTCATACGGTTAAAATTTAACATTTGTATAAATTAATCATTGGTATTATGCATATATTCTATTGTTGGAAATGAATTATTGTTTGAATTATAATATTGAATTGAACGTGAGATTTGAGTATATTCGTGATTTGGTGTATGACGGGGGTTTGAAGTGGAGATGGTATTGGAAGGAGATATTGGCATTTTACCCAAGTAATCCGGGGTTCAGCATTTGTTGTGAACTCTTATGTATTCGGGAGGACCAGCTCTTATGAGCTTTTGTTGACAATGTACTCTTACCCGTAAGTCATTCTTCGAATGGAAAAATCTCGGTAAGGTGATTTATTTAACGAAATTGAAAGATATGTTATTTATTTTTGTATTGATCTGAATACGGATGTATTTATCAATTGAAGTTGTGAATGATAGGGAGTTTACTTGGATGGTTTTTTTTTATTGTTTGATTTATTATAGTTAGTTCCGTAAGTTTTTTGTTTAATTCATCAAACTTACTAAGCTTCATTAAGCTTACTTGTGTTGTTTAATGTCATTGTAGATTTTTGAAAAGTTGGATGATTGGATCGGCACTCAAGTCACACTATCCAACTTATCTCAGTAGTTTTTGAAACATTTAATTCGGATTATATGGCATGAATAGGCTCTTGTGCTATTTTGGTTAATGTTTGGCTTATGTAAATGTGATGAATGATATTTTGTGCAAAAAACCAATTTGCAAATGGTATGACAATGAAGTATAGTTGTTATGCTTGTATGTGTGGCTTACATATATTTGAATTGTTGTGATTGTGGTAACTTTATTAGGTATATTGTTTTGGTATTCTTGAATGAGTTGATGAATTGAATTAATGTGTATTTTGAGGTAAAGTTGTATATAATTATGGTACCAATGAGGGTACATTGGTTAGGCACATATTAGGTTGGTTTTGATGTGTTTTTTACCCGATCAATGTCATTTTGATTTGGTATTTTGGTTAGTATTTGAGTTTCTTAAGGTTCAAGCAATTTGAAATGGTAAACTTGTGTTTTAAGTTCATTTTGAGGCCACACGACCTGAGACACCGGCGTGTACCTCGTGTGTGCCTCAGTCGTGTGTAGCACACGGCCGTGCAACACGGCCGTGTGTCCCTTGTAAGTTCAAAGCATGCAAGTCAGGCTGTTACACGACCTAACATACGGCCTGGCATACGAGCATGTGAGATCATTATGTAGGGTACACGGCTTGGCATACGGCTTGGCATACGGCCTGGCATACGGCCGTGTGACCCCTACAACCCAATTTTTTAGCTTTTTCCTAAAATTTCCTAATGTTTTCGATTTAGTCCCAAACTGTTTCTATAGTATTTTTAGGGCCTCAAAGGCTCGATTAAGGGACATTATGAATGAATTTGAATGAAGTTTAATTATGTTTTTATTAATGTATGATTTGAATGTTTTACTATTCTATTTGTTTGGTAATGCTCCGTAACTCTGTTTTGGCGACGGATATGGATTAAGGGTGTTACAATGTCGAAAAATTTGATCCCATGACTTGAGTAGTTTTGTGTAGTTTAAAGGTTGAGAATTAGTTGTAGGTGAATTATAAGATGAATGTAATTGGTTTTAGGCTAAAAGATTGAGTATAGATTGAGATATTCATATTTAAAGTTTGCTATATCAAAGGCTTCAGTTACATAAGAACTTAGTTTAGGCTTATGTTTTTGATTGCTTGTGGTGAGTCCTTGGCTGATTTTTGAATAAATTATTGTGTTGACACTTCAGATTCGCTAGGACCATCTACGAGTTAGAAAATCTAGTTTGAGCTTTCAGTACTTCGACGAAAGAGTAATTGGTGAGTGTTTGGAATAATTGCTTGTAGACAGATTCAATGCATTATTTGGGAATTTAGTAGTAGCCTAAACCCCTACTCTAAATTCTAAGTGTAAGCTTTCTCATACCTATGTTATCTTGTGAACTATGTGCTTATGTGTTTGTGAATATGTGAATTGAGATGAGATGCTAAAATATGTGATATGTGATTATGATAACTGTTGTGAAAGTGCAAATATGTACATGTTATGTATACGTTAAATGTTAGTGATAGTGTTTTGCTAAAAATGCAAATATGCAATGATAGTGTATGGATAATCGGTAAGTGATATGTGTTTGATTTCAGATATTTTGGCCTTGTGATCTTGAAACCGTTGGATATAGTTGGCATGCCATAGGATTTTGAGTACTCACCTATATGTACAATGATTTTGGGAGTTAAGGCCCTGGTAAATGTTGGAGGGATAAGGGAATGTGAGCTAAGCTCCATTCAACGGGACATATAAGGAGAAATAAGGAGAGTGTTAGACTTATGCTTCACTTTTAGGACATGTTTGACTCTATGAGTCTATGTTGTGTGTTGGAGATCTGTGTATCCGATGAGTGATGATAGATCTCACTTTTATGTATCATAGCTCAAGTGCCAATTTATCTATAAACATGTTTTTGAGTGTTGTTATATATACGAATATTGTGATATATGAGTATTGTGATATATGCTTAAATGTTATGTGATTATATGAGTATTGTGATAGATGCTTAAATGTTATGTGATTATATGTGTAAAGTGATATATGCTTAAAAGTGAATATGGTTACCATGTAGAAGAACTAGTAAATAATGCATCAGTAAGTATAACATGACATTAGTGTTGGAACTGTTGAGGTTGTGCTATATAGTTGTTTCATTGATGCTTGATGAATTGTTTGTGTGGTAGTTTTTCTAAGCATTCACTGAGCTTATTAAGCTCACCCGCTTCCTTCTTAAACTATTGCAGATTAGCTGTGTGCCGGTGTGAGCAGTGTGGTTCCGAGAGGTGATCCAAGCAAGTCTATTTTCGTGTTTTCATAGGTGTTATTATTATTTGTTTTCGTTTTGGGAATAAGGCAATTTAGTAGACTTTTAATGATATTTTTCATGATGTTTTGGAAGTTTCATAACTTAATTGCTCTTAGGATTTTTAGAATTGAATAGTATTTTGTTGATTATCATTTGGACTTATTTTCGATGTTGAGACAACTATTATGTCCGTTTTGATGTTTATTTGATGATGATATGATAGCATAATGACTTGATACAAGTTGTAATGACTTATATGCTTTAAAATGTTGTATTTTTCTAGTCTAGAGCAGAGGAATCGATATTTGTGTCATAAAAACGATACCTCTGTGATTTTGAAATGTGCAGAAAGTTAGAATCGTAAATTAGTATCGATACCCTATCATGAGTATCGATACTCGGGGTAATTTTATCGATACTTTTTCAATTGTATCGATATTTTCCTGTGTTTTGATTTTAGACAAGAAACAAAATGCAAGTTTGGTATCGATTTTCCAGGTGGTATCGATATCATTTAAAGAAAATATCGACACCCTAGGGTCAGTATCGGTACCCACGTACTTATGTTGTAAATTTTTCTAAATGGTCTCTATGCATGTTTAATTATTATTTTAAAACCTTTTGATGTATGTCCAATATGATTTAATGATGTTTAATGCATGTATGTCTTAAAATCTGTGCAAATGTTATGAATAACATGTGCTGGCTTTAAAGTACTGAACACCGTAACGTACAAGTAGTGAGACGGTGGTGTGGTACCTTTATATTCGGGCTCGACGACCGGGCCGGGTATAGGGTGTTACAATTTACCTATGTCTCGATCTATGAATTCCATTGTTGTGAATGACACTACATACTGCATAAGCCGTACACCCAACACATCAGCTTTCAATTCCTTATCTATTTGAACTCAGGTTTTTACTTACATCAAAGTGTATGAGTCATGCATACATAGTTTTTCATCCACTCAGGATTTAGGTATGCCACACTATGAACGTCACAAGCGAATAAATTTATAAACAGATTCATGATCTGTTTTTCTTGGGTCCAGTATGATGAACTATCAATCCAGCCAGTCACATCTATATCTCTATCTTTTGGGAGTCATCTGCCCCGATGCCCAAGACAAAACATCTCCTTAATTGGACTTGATAGATGACATCTTAGTTTTTCAATCAGTTTGCTCATTTCCGTTAGACTAAGGACATGTTTAAGTTCATCTACTAATATAAATTGTCTTTCTGTATTACGATTCGACCACGTAATACTGTTTAGTATTAGTTTAAACATTAGACAATCAATTAGCAACATTTGCTTCTATTTTGCTTTACATGCAAAAATCACATGAGGACAATCATACAAAGTATATTAATGTGATTAATGAATTTATTGTATTAACCAATTTGTTCGAAAAAATTACAAGTTTACAAACGAGAATACTACATTCAATACACCAGATCGAACATATAAAACATTTAAAAAGTAATGGATTTTATGGTTTTACTCTTACCTTCTAGCCAGAGGGAAATTGAGAGTTCAAAAGTGTATAGGAACAATCTATGAATGTCTATACCACCTATACGATTGTAAAATCACAAGGCATCCAATTACTTCATTTTTTTGTAATCTTCACACCTTTCATAGCGCTACGTATAGACATGCCAAAACAACAAACCCCAACTTATGTACCATCCATTTAGAAATTTGATAACAACTTGAGGTACATGGTATGAACTAAGTTACTGAACATTTTTTGGCATCAGCACACCTCCGATCAAGCGAAGAATGTAAGCTTTATCTTGATGATCAATATCATCGAGTGTTGGATTTTGTAGGAGATGCTTGAAATGGGTTTTCAACCATGCCATCTTAATTTGAAGCTCTTGAAAATTAGACTTAAGGTCAATACCTATTCCAAATGCTTAACAAAGAACTTGTCCTAAATTATGCTCGAAACTTCCTGATATAGGATGCATGTCCATTGAAAGCCTTATCAACAACGCTACATATTTCAATGTTATTGTTGTTTTTTGCAAGGGAAATGAAGTGTATAAGTCTTGAGTCTCCATCATTCAATCAAAGCAGAATGAATGACAACACAAAAGTAACTTTTTCAATTTGGCTAGAGTGATAAAAACTAACTTCCTTTAACTAAAATGATTCTGTCGTCAGGAAGCTACACAACGTGAGCCACAAGAAAATACTCCAATATTGTTGCATTTTTAGTAACATGTCCTTATGGATCTCAATACAACCATTACAATATGCTTGGAAATTAGAATTTTGAGATAATTAGGTATGAAGGCTACATAGAATGCATCATTTTTTTTTTTTTGTTTCTTGTGAAATACTAACATGCCTGATTACTATTTATATTTTAAATATTTCTTAAGCAGCTTGATATCTACATGTGTCAATGTGTTATAATCATTTCAAAAAATTATATTGATTTCAACGAGGCATGAAAACTTGGCGGTGTAGACTGTTGGAACATTTTTAAATATTTATAGTATTTCATAACTATAAATGAAATGGTGTAAGTAATCAAAAGTTATAACGAGTTATGACTATTCATAAATAATGAGAATTCCTATAAATAGGAGTGAGAATTCATTTGGATGATATACCAAAAAAAACTTCTCAAAAAAAGTTATTTCTAATCTTCTTCCATATTATACTATTCTTAAATTGTTCTATAAAGAATCACTGTAGAAATTCTTTATAAAAATGGATTTTCTTGTTATACTTTACTCAGTGCTTAGTGGACTATTTTCGCCAGTACAAAACGCAAATAGTCACCAAACTTCATTGTATCATCGATGTTCATTTGCTTGAAACTCATTTTCACACTGAGTATAACCTTAAAGATAGTGACTTGATACACGCATTGGAGCCTTATCTTATTGATTCAAGTTATTGTTTGTGTATTCAAGAATTTCCTCATTAAAGTTCCGTGCTAACGTAAATATTCTCACATGGCTGTTGAGGTATCTCTAAAAAAAAGTATTTTGAAAAACAATTTTGACAACAATTTATTTTAATAAATAAAATTAAAACTATAATATTTAAGTAAAAAAGCAGATCAAATATGTTGATTTTTTGAGAAAAGATATCTTAGTGGTAATTATATTTTGATAATTTTGAATGTAATATAAAATTTATAATTATTAACATATTAAAATTTTAATGAGTTCACAAACTTAACAAATTTATTCCTTTAACTAAATTATGGTGTAAAATGAAAATTGTGATGTTATGATTTCCTAAAGTAAAATTCCAAATATAAATATCTAAATTTGTGACTCAGGCAGGCAGGCTAAAATGACGCACATGATTTTATCTTTGCGCTTTTTGGTTAAAGCTAGTACCATTTTTGTTATGCAAAGGGAGTACAAAAACAAATCATTGCATACATTTTCAGTTTATAATTTTTGTATTATAGAGGGAAACAGCCTTTTCTCCAATTATATTATATCCGCTGGGTTATGGTATGAATGTTCCAACAGGGATTAGGATCACATAGTAAGAACAACGAAATGTGGGGATGTCAATTGAAAAAAGCCCCCAAGGGTAACCTCACCACACAAGAAATCAGAATATCTTAAAAACCCAATTCCTATTATTTCATGGATTGAATGGTTAAGGCCATACAGAAGGCTGGAAATGGATGCTAAGTTGAGTCTCCAATGGGGAAATAATCGTTGTTTGTTAATGGGGGTGATTGCTACCTTTTAACTTCCCCATGCACGCTTAACAACATCAAAATCTGAGCTTTGAATTCTCTCTCTAGAAGACAGAAAAGTAATAATGAAAATATATTTTTTGGCTTATTGGAGAAAAAGATGTATGTACCAAGATTGTTTGTTTGTTTGTTTGTACCATACCCCTAGCGATGATAGGTATATTTTTTTTATGAACCGTTTCTCCCGGCTGGAGCAATCTCAAATAAACATCTGTTCTTCTGAGTGTTGGACCACTAACCAAACTCATGGTTTTTAAATTTTACTGCACTTTTACCGATTACAGAGAAAAAGCTTGTTCTGGGTTTCTTTTTTAAAGCTTTGGAAAGACCAACGCTTTGGCTCCTGGAAAAATAAGCAGACAGTTACATATCTCAATCCAATTTTAACCCAAAGCAAGAGCCATGATAGATTGAATTCCACCATTCGTATTGCACTAAAGAATTCAATCGAGTATGTATAAATTTTCACACAATCTTCGATTTAGGAGATAAAATCGTCAAAGATCAATCAAATCAAAACCTACTATACCTTAAAAATGACATAAAGCACTTTCACCATCTCTGGATTTCAAAACTGTTGGTATTTTGCCTTCTCATGGCAAATGCCAAAGCCCAAAGCAACTGATACTATTTTGTACTAGGCAAACCAAGCCTACCTCTATTTTTCCACGCCCCAATTGAAACTAAACTTGGAAACAACATGAAAGATTATAAGAGGGCAAAAATGCCCGAGGGACCGACCAGGCAGAGCAGGTTCAATGCTCAAATAGATCTCATAATTTCGAAAGCAACACACACTAAGACGAGCTAGAAATCACTAAAACATTAACCAAATAGATTGTTAGGAAATTATATTTATTAAAGATTAATATGCAATTTGGTATCTGAATTATACTTTATTCTTCAGTGTAGTATTTATGGTTTTTGTTTTCAATGGTTTACCTCGCTTCATTATGGAATATTGATGCGGCAATAATAAATCAATTCATGATTGACATATGGCACACAAATTTTTATTTTAAAAATTTAACCTTTTACGATTTCTTATAAAAATCTAGAAAATAAAAATTTTGTGTTTTTGGAAAAAGAACTTTGTGATTTTGAAAGAATAAAAAAAAAAAGCTATTTTTTAAAGTTTTATCAAGAATAAAAAAAAAATTGAAATTTCTTTTAAAAATATAATGCCATGGATTGGTCTAAAATTGTCATGTCAGGTTTTCACGACAAGTTTGGGGTAAACTAATTAACGAGGTGATTTTTCAAACACCAAAATGTGAAAAAAAAAAAAAACATTAAGCATCATATTGATGAATGAAATATAAGTCAAATATCAAACTACTTATTAACCATTAAATTAAATTTATTTTTAGAGAATTGATTTGAAGAATTAAAAATTTCACCGATGATTAAAACCTTTTTCATTAAGGCGAAATTGTTGGTCACTTTGTGAATATGATTTTAATACAATTGCCCCAAGACTTCAATAAGATGCACTCTTAAATTGTTGAATTTAACTATATTTTCTCTCCATTATTAACAAAGTCTTAAGTTTCGTTTAAGATAATGAAATTAAGAGGAAACAAACATTTCAAGCATCGTTTACAATAAAATTTTACTGTCATTATGCCTTAATATTTTTTTTGTTTATTAAACCATATTTTATTATTATTATTATATTTCAAATTTAACTTTAAAATTGCTCTTAAATATTTTTTTTTCATATTTGTTATACTAAATTCTAACAATCGTCTTTTTTAGAAAATTATAATTGAAGAAATAATACGACCTAAGACTGATGCGGATTGGAAGTTGTAATGGTCGAAGGTTAAATAGGGGGAAGAGTGTCAAACCATTAATTTAACTCTATTTACCCTTAAATGTAGTTTGTTTGACAGCTTCCATTGAGGAATGGAATACACTACCCAGCAAATACAAGACTGACTACCTAAATGGACAAATTTTGATGCATGACATCACAACACTCCCATTACATGGAACCCAAAGAATATTCCCATGTTTACTCATAACTACAAATGCATGAAAGTTACACACCCACTCTTCATCACTATCATAACTACAAATTGACACAACCTACTAGCACCCAGAATAAACACTCTGCTTCCTCAATTTATTGTAGTAGATCACCCAGCTAATAATATTTCGCCAGTTCAGAACTTACATGTGTTCCTAACCCAAGCCAGCCCACACCTGATCCTAACATAACAACAACATGCCAACCTGGAACTCAACTGTTGTTGATTCCATCATCTCCATAAGGACTTCCAACTCAAGACCCCATAAACCCCCTGAAGTATTATTAATTGCAGACAACTTTTAAAAGGTAAGAAGGTACATTCTAGCAATTATCAAATATGCTTATTGAAAAATAAATGAAATGCTTCCACCAGGGGACATAATTGCATGCAAACAAGCAACACCACATACCTCTAGTTGAATTTGAATCCTCCAGAAGGAACAGGAAGTTCACCCTCCACCAAACTGAAACCCTGTTTGATAGGCATCACCCGGTGGCATTGTCTCATCCTCCTCTACCAACCAATATGTCTCAAGAATCTTCACAGCCTTTTCATAAATCTCTGTGTTATCATGAGACTATAAAATCTCAATCTTCTATAGGCCCCCTGTATCATCAATCATTTGTGCATAGAGATTCACACCTCTAGTACTACCTAGGTTCTTATCAGCTTTTCCTACCTTTAAAATGTTTTCAAGCCCTTCTAAATAAACTGTAACTATCCTTGGATCAGGGCAATTAAGAAGATCGAACAATGGCTTGATACAACCTTGACTTACAAGGATTTTCAAATATATGAACATGCCCAATTGAGAACCAATTTATCCTTAATAACCTGGCAAGATATGATTCCAAGCAACTAAGATAAGAAACAATTTCATACTTGATCTGATCAGGAGTCCCATCAGATGTAGCATTTGAAATAGCCCAAACGGCTTCTTTCTTAATATCAAATTCAGCAGTTTGAAGCAAGTGAAATAGAGGAGCAATAATATTCGCTTCAATCACAGCCTGGAAAATCCATACCATTGAACATCGTTTGATGGTATAAATGAAAGCTAACAACACCTTCGACCCAACATTGATTAACCAAGGGATATAAATGCAAGAAGGAAAAAAGTACGAGTAGACAACATTTTAGACCAAAGGAATATCAATGCAAAAAAAAAAAGGTGACGCGGTTCCAATTCTTACCTGTATTTGTTCCTTGTTTCTAGTTATGATATTGGAAACTGCCCAACAAGCTTCCTTGTTGATGCTCTTTTTAAAATTATTTGCCAAGAGGTTCAAAAGGAATGGGAATGCTTGATGCTCGATTATACACTGCATTTCAACAAGAGTAATTGTGTAATACCCCTAACCTAAAACCGTCGCCGGAATAGGGTTAAGAGGCATTACCTATCAATTCAGAACATTCAATATCATTCCACATTCAAACATAGCAATTCACATTCAATTAGTCCCTTAATGAGGTCTTTGAGACCTTAAACACGTGTTAGAAAGGGGTCGAGACTAAACCAAACTCATATGAAAATTTTTGAAAATTTAATATTTTTCTAAGTTACAGAGGTCAAGCCTGTGTGGGTAGGCCTAGAAGTATTGGGCCTTGAGCAAGGGAACGGTTAGGAAACTGTGCATAAAAGTTTATGTGAGCTAGGAAATGACACAAGTAAATGTCTGCTCAAGTGGTTAAGGGACCTGAGAGGAGTTGGAAAAGTCTTGAGTTCAAACCTGGGCTTTGGCAAAAATTTTGGTTTTAAGTGGATAAAACTCTGGATGCTTGGATGTAGGCCTTTTAAATTATTGTGTCAAAAAAATGACATAAGGAAGCATGTGGTCTAGTCGTTATGGAGTCATTAAGGTTACAAGGGAGCTTGGGTTCAAGTCTTGGATCTTGCAATTTATTTTGGTTTTTCTTTTAAAGGAACCGGACTTTGGCCTTTAAACCTTTAATTAATTGAAGATAAAATGTGACACAAAAAGGGCTTGTGGCCTAGTGGCAAGTGGCGTGTTGGGTATCTATGAGGTTTGAGGTTCAAATCCTGGGATAAGCATTGGAGAGTTTATTTTGCTGCTTGAGCTGGGAAGGTGGAAGAGTTAGACTGAAACACTGTTGATGAGGTGTTTGAATTGGTCATAAAGAGATTGTAAGAGCAAATCGTGTAGAGGATCGAGGGTGAGTATTGTCGAGAGAATCAAGGAAATTCAAAGTTGGTGTGTTGTAGCCGAACAAGGAGTCTTGAGAATGCAAATTCATCTAGGAGGGGGTCTCTGAGTGTTTTCTCTGCTTTTTTCGTTTTGGGCACTTTTTGGGTGTGCCAAATTTCCTGGCTGAAGAGTTTCCTCATTTTGACCAGTTTTGTCACTGATTTTAGGACACCCAATTCCTATTTTCTTCATTTTCTCTCTGAGTGCCGAAATTGCAATACCACTCGTGCATCTTTTTGTTTGGTTCCTACTGTTCTTCTCTGGCAATTGACCATTTCCTTTCTTCCTTTTTGTACCAACATCTTGAAACCTCTCTTCTTCTCTATTCATTTTACAAGTTTCGGCCAACTCCCTTTTTGCCTATTGAATCTTTTGGCCGAGCCTACTACCCTAGTCTTGGGATTCTTTCTCTTCTTCGATTTGTGATCAAAAGCTCTCCCCTCTCTATCTCAATTCTGTAACGGCTCTAACAATCGGTAAGTCTCTCGGTTCCTTTCAGTTCTCTCTTTTACTGTTTAAACCATATGGTGCGATCCTTTATTACCGATTCTTCTTCTTTCTCCTAGGTGTATGTTCTTTCGGGTTCTAGAACTTCCGATGGGTGAAGAGGGTGCTAGTAATAAAGTGATGGCAAAGGTACCGGCTGAGTCTGAGTGCGTAGCCTCTACTCCCAAGTTTAAGTGGTGTAAGGTGTCGACTGTTCGGGATTTTCTGCCAGGATGCAGAAGGGTGGCTGCACCGAGCTCTGGAACAAGTAGGCAAATCATAGTTGACCGATCTAGTCAAGGTTTCTGGCGCTCGTGGATTTTTAGTAGTCTACGTAATCAGGTGTGTATCTGCACATCGTAAATCCTTACTGTTGAAAGGCCGAAAGGGTGTGAACATGCCCTGATCTGATTGTAGCACGGTAAAAGCCGAAAAGCCAGAAATACGGCGATTGAGGCCACATGGGCGTGCGAATGCTCGTGTTGTAAACTGAGCCCACAACCGTGGACGGTAGACTAAAGAGACCACCACGAGTGTCCTCATGCTCTTGGGTCGTTATGGGCCTCGATGGCTAAAATGGGCCGTGTGGGCCTAATGGGCTCGTGGGCCCACACGGATAAAATTTACAAAAAGTGGCAGAAATTGAATCGGGCTATAATGTTCACATTGTCGTGACTGAATTAGGCTAAATGGGCCACACAAGCGTGTAGGCCCACATGGGCCGAGTAATGGGCCTTGGGCCCATTTACACTGTTATGACCATTTAGGTTACCGGAGTCGCTCGAGGGGACTTCGGACCTTCGAGAGGTTGATAAATGATCGAAATACCCTTATAGGGTAAAATGACCGAATAACCCCATAGGGTAACTGACCAAAATACCCTCATAGGGTAAATAACAGAATACCCCCATAGGGTAAATGATCGAAATACCCCCATAGGGAAAAATAACTGAAATACCCCCATAGGGAAAAATGACCATAATACCCCTATAGGGTAAAATGACCGTAATGCCCTTGTAGGGTAAATGATCGTAATGCCCTTGTAGGGTAAAATGACCGTAATACCCCTGTAAGGTAAATTGACCTAATGCCCCTATAAGGAAAATGACCGTAGTACCCATGTAAGGTAAAATGATCGTAATACCCATACAGAGTAAAATGATCGTAATACCCCTGTAGGGTAAAATAACCGTAATGACCTATAGGGTAAATGACTATTTTGCCCATCGAGGGTAAATAACTGACTTGTGCTATGATTTGACTGATTTGACTGTGATTGTATGGCTATGGTTTGATTGACTTACTTGAGAATGATATAACTGATTCTGAGCATGGCATAATGCATACACATACTGAATTGGGTTGAGATATTGTTACGGAGGAAGTGTACGACCGTTGTCGTCGTTACAAGGCTTTCAACCTTTCTTCGATATTTATGGCTTTTAGCCGTTCTGTTGAGTTAGTGCCACAACCGGTGCTACATAAAGAGTGTAGGGATAGATGGGTCTATTTAATCCCCATAAGAGTGTAGGGTTGGACAAAAGACGAAGTGCAGGGTTGGTATGAGCATTTATGCATTGCTATACTGATTATGATATTGAGATGGGCTTAGGCCCAGATGGATGTGATATGTGACATTTGATATGGGCTAAGGCCCAATTGAGGCTAATGGGGGCTAAGGCCTAGTTGCCACCATTACTGTAATGGGCTAAGCCCAATTGATTCTGTTATGCACTGTGACCCAAAAGATATTGTTTTGGGCTTTGGCCCGCATATACTCTGAACTAAACTGTACTGTTACTATTATTGGGCTTAGGCCCAAACTGATTCTGTTTCTGTATTCTGACTGTTTCTTTAATAAGGGGATTACACACTTCACCCCGTTTTTAACCTTTCAGGTAATTTCCAATGTTAGATGGTTTGGTGCTGCGAGGGACTCGGAGATGGCCACACTACTGCTCATGTTTTCGTTACTTGGCTTTTAGTTACTAATAGTTTTCATCTGCATTTTTATATTTGTAATAAGGCCTCTCCAATTTTATAGCTTTCGATTTGAGGTTTTAATCATTATGATTTGTACTTGTTAGAAGTAGAACGCAGATTTCCCAAAATGATAACTATTTTCAAAACACTATGTTTTTGTAACTCAATTTCTAAATGCCACGTTTACATAAATCATTTCTTTAATTTAAGCTTCCGCAACAATAAGGTTTTGAAGGTAATACTTTTTTTATAAACCTCAATTGAAAATATCAAGAAGGGTTTTTAATGAAAACATGGTTTTCGAAAAACACTTTAATGTGACATGCCAGATTCGGCCATGGCATTTGGGCCGGGTTTGGGGTGTTACATTTAGTGGTATTAGAGCCTAGTTACAAAAATCGGCTGTAGATTGGGTCTTTAAAATTGAATTTCTAAAAGTATTGTTTTAAAAAGGCTTGAAAAGATTTGAAGTTCTGAAATGTAGTATTGACCGTTTTTCTGAAAGTGTGGTACACTAAATCTCTGGCGCCGAATCCGTAAGTTTCTGAAACTATTTTTTGTTTTCATTGAAAAGTAGTAGATAGATATTAGACTGTATTGCTACACTTAAAGTTAGAGTTTGTATTTATTCGTGTGTATTCTGGAAATGATATGCGTGTGATATCCATCCGCTCCGATGGATAGATAGTGTGGTGCGTGCTTGTATTATTAGGATCAGAGTGCATAGTGAGAGCGTAATGTGGTAGGCTAGGATGTGCAACTATTCTGATAGTTGGAAATTTCGGGGACAAAATTTCTTTAAAGGGGCAGAATTGTAAAGCCCGAATTTGGGCTTAGAAGTATTGGGCCTTGAGAAAGGGAATGGTTAGGAAACTATGCATAAAAGTTTATGCGAGCTAGGAAATGACACAAGTAAATGTCTGCTCAAGTGGTTAAGGGACCTGAGAGGAGTTGGAAAAGTCTTGGGTTCAAACCAAGGCTTTAGTAAAAATTTTGGTTTTAAGTGGATAAAACCCTAGATGCTTGGATATAGGCCTTTTAAATTATTGTGTCAAAAAAATGACACAAGAAAGCATGTGGTCTAGTGGTTGTGGCGTTATTAAGGTTGCAAGGGAGCCTGGGTTCAAGTCTTGGCTCTTGCAATTTATTTTGGTTTTTCTTTTAAAGGAACCTGGACTTTGGCCTTTAGACCTCTTAATTAATTGAAGATAAAATGTGACACAAAAAGGGCTTGTGGCCTAATGGCAAGTGGCGCGTTGGGTATCTATGAGGTTTGATGTTCAAATCGGGATAAGCATTGGAAAGTTTATTTTGCTGATTAAGCTAGGAAGGTGGAAGAGTTGGATTGAAACACTACTAATGAGGTGTTTGAAGTGGTCATAGAGATATTGTAGGAGCAAATCGTGGAGAGGATTGAGGAAGAGTATTGTGGAGAGAATCAAGGAAATTCAAAGTTAGTGTGTTGTAGCCGTACAAGGAGACTTGAGAATGCAAATTCGACTAGGAAGGGGTTTCTGAGTGTTTTCTCTGCTTTTGTTCAATTTTCGGAACTTTTTGGGTGTGCCAAATTTTTGGGCTGAGGAGTTTCCTCATTTTGACCAGTTTTTTCACTGATTTTAGGATTCCAAATTCCTGTTTTCTTCCTTTTCTCTTTGAGTACCGAAATTGCAATACCACTCGTGCATCTTTTTGTTTAGTTCCTGCTGTTCTTCTCTGGAAATTGACCATTTCCTTTCTTCCTCTTTTACACCAACATCTGCAAAACTCTCTTCTTCTATATTCCTTTTACAAGTTTCAGCCAACTCCATTCTTACCTATTGAATCTTTCGGCCGAACCTACCACCCTAGTCTTGGGATTCTTTCTCTTCTTCGGTTTGTGATCGAAAGCTCTCCCCTTTCTATCTCGATTCTGTAACGGCTCTAACAATCAGTAAGTCTCTTAGTTCCTTTCAGTTATCTCTTTTACTGTTTAAGCCACATGGTGCGATCCCTTATTACTGATTCTTCTTCTTTCTCCTTGAAACACCCCAAACCCGGCCCAAAAAGCCTGACCGGATTTGATATGTTCCTCGAATAAAACTTTAGCAATTTCTCGTTTTGTTTAAGAAAAACTTGATGAATTGGTATAAAACAGATTTACTTAATATTTAGGTTAAAATCAAATTTAAATAAATTTGTATCTTCTTAAAACATTATTTTTAAGAGAAATTTATAAGTTAAAAGAAAACCAAATTTTTATGAAAAATTTTACTTATTATTGTAAAACATATATTTATTAGTGTCAAAAACAGTTTAAATTATTTATCGAAAACCATTTAGTTATTTAATTAAATATTGTTCATGGTAGAATAAAAATTCAAACGCAAAAATTAAAAACAGTTCATAGTGGCCTTATTACAAAAATAGCAAAACCCATAATAAATTCTAAGTAATAAAAATACGCTTGATAAGTTTATTTAGGAGAAACTCCAAAATACTTTGTTGAGCAATGGCCACCACGTAGTCCTCGCTGACCCGATCCATCACGCCAAGAGTCATCTGAAAAATTATCCCACAAAGGGGTGAGTCATAAACTCAATGTGTAACATAAACACTAAAAGCCCAATTGATCATGGCCTTTAAGCCCATTTAATAACACATATAGCTATAAGCCCAATTGAGTCATATTTAATCATAAGCCCATTTTTTTATAGCAAATCAAATCAAATCATTAAGAAATCACATGGATATTTATATAATGAAATACAAACCCAGCCCACCTAAATATCCATCCGCTACACACCACCGTACCAACCAATCACACCGTGGGATTACTAAATCGACCCTCCATCCGCTATAAACCATCGACGGCGATTGTTGCGGTCAACATGCACATCGCCTTATAATTTTGTGGCAAGGCCACTGCACAATTGTGACCAAGTCATCAGATTCAAATATGTGACCAAGTCACCAGATTCACATATGTGACCGAAGTCACCGGATTCAAATATGTGACCGAAGTCACCGGATCATGTGGTAAAAACCACCGGAATACTTCCCCTTATCAATAACACCCATATGCCCATGCACATACATATTATGTAGTTTTCATGCCATTTACCACAAAATCATTGCAAAATCATACTTATTTCACATTTAGGCATATAGCAAAATTAACAAAATATTGGGGTAAACATACCTGAATATAGCATACTATTGAATGGTACCCACATTCATTATCAAATATATTTTCATATAAATCACATTTATTTTAGATCTATGAGGAATTTAGTATAATGTTACACACCTTATGACAGTGAGAACGATACCTTCCCGCTCGTCAACACCTAGTTAATTATCACACTTGATTAGAATACACTAATAATCTATACTATTGATGAGAGATCTAAATCCTTACCCTCAGAATCTCGAACAACCGATATATGTGGTTTCTCTCCGATCGATGGATCAAAACCCGATGACAACCCACTAACGAAAAGTGGTTCGGTTGTACGCACGACTTCAAATAAACGATCTTCGTTAGCAGAGGGTCCACAACCCGGTGGAAAATCTCTTATCTCCGATACAGCCCTTCGATTGAAGTTTGAGGGTATAACAGAGCCTCCCCTCTTCCAAACACTCCTTACCACTCTTTTCGAACCTATCTTGTTAGTCCCAAAATCACCCCTAAAATAAACTCGATTAGTAATCTATCTAAAAGAAACAATATAACCGAACATGATAATCCTTACCTTGGATGATTCCGAAAGATCTCTCTTAAAACGTTGGTTACCAAAAAGAATCCTTAAATCCCCTTCAAAGATTCGCCTAGGAGAAAATGAGAGAAATAAGTTTCTAAAATCGGCTATTCTAAAAGAAAAAAAAAGAACACTTAACAAAAATCCTTACTTGACTACTTGAAGATTCGGCCTTAATGATTTAGAAAAGAGAATTGGTGATTTCGACTTGCACAAAAGAGAAGAAAAAGATAGTGATTTCTTTGGCTATAGTGGTTTTGGTTTTCAATAGAAGAAAAGAAAGGAGAAGATGAAAATGGAAGATGATGATTCGGTTTGACAAAAGAGAGGAAAAGAATGGTGATTTTGGTTAGAGTAGATAATGGTTTCGGTTGAGAGAAAAAAGAAGAAAGAGAAAGAGAGAAAGTAAAAGATTGAAGAAGAAGATGATGATGATGATTTTCAAAAGAAAAGAGATGGGTTTAGAAGTTTATGTGCATGCGGCCATGAGGGAAAAAGTGAAGAAAAAGGTCCTTGGAACTTTAGTATTTTCGGTTACAAAGAGGAAGAAAGATGATATGCTTTGAAGAAACGAAACTAAAAAGACTACTCAAAATCGAAATGGTAAAGTATCAATTGACTAAAAGAAAAGAAAAGGTTTCTCTTTTGTGTAATAAGAAATCGGCTAAGAAACAAGGTTTTGAGAAAAGGAAAAAGATGAACAATTTGGTTAAAATTTTGGCCAACAAACACCACTAATGCTAAAGCAAAATTCGGCCAAAACCTTGCCAACATGATCCCCCTTTTTCCTCCTCTTTTCTTCCCTATCATCCCCTTGATTCTAACACAATTAAACCATCTCCTTTTAGTCCCTTATGCCATCTAGTTTCATGGTCAAATGACCATGAAAAAGCTTCCAAAACAACATCCTCTCTTCAAGCCCTTTGTCCCCCTATCTTACCATAAATCATGATTCCATGCCATAACTTCTAACTTGCCTTTTACTTATGGTCTACTAACCAAAAATAAAAAGATGTCCATCCATTCTAGAATAATCTTGGCCGACACTATAGGAAAGAAATAAATAAAAAAAAATATAATTCTTTCACTTGTTAGCTAGAGGATTCGAACCTCTCCCCTCAAGCATTCATCCATGCGCCCTTACCACCTTGCCAATTGACTTATTATGCTAAAACCTCTTGTCAATATTTCTTAAAGCCTATCTTGCTTAGCTCCATCTTAATTATTAAAAATTTAATATTTCTCTAAGCATTCACTTACATATTTGAAGTTCGAAAAACTTCCCAAAACACACTCAATTATACTTGGGCATGCAACAACATTCAATTAAGTAAAGATGCATAACCCCTTAATTCAGGATGTTACAGTTCTACCCCCCTTAAAATAATTTTGACCTCAAAATTACCTGGCTAGAACAAGTGAGGGTATTGCTGTCGCATCGCTTCCTCCGGTTCCCACGAAGCTTCTTCTGATCCATGATTATGCCATAACACTTTGACGAGAGGAATCAATTTTCTCCGTAAAACCTTTACATCTCGCTCCAGAATTTGAATTGGCTCCTCTTCATATGACAAATCTGGTCTTAATTCCACCTCCTCAACTGGCACTACATGAGATGGATCCAACCGATAATGGCATAACATTGAAACATGGAACACATTGTGTATTTGCTTCAACTCCGAAGGCAATTCTAACTGATATGTTACAGGTCCAACCCGCTTCAAAACCCGATAAGGTCCAATGAACCTGGGACTTAACTTCCCTTTGCAACCAAATCTCATCACCTTTTTCCAAGGTGAAACCTTCAAGAATACTTGATCCCCCACAGCAAACTCTATTTCTTTTCGTTTAAGATCTGCGTACGACTTTTGCCTGTTAGATGCTTCTTTTAATCGAGCCTGAATTACCTTAACTTTTTCTTCGGATTCAGCCACTATTTTTGGACCCAAAATATGTCGTTCCCCTAGTTCTGTCCAACACGTAAGAGTGCAACACTTCCGTCCATATAGTGCTTCATATGGTGCCATCCTAATACTGGCTTGGTAACTGTTGTTGTATGCAAATTCTGCTAACGGTAAGAACTCCTCCCAGCTTCCTCTGAAATCCATTACACATCCCCTTAACATATCCTCTAAGACTTGAATTACTCGCTCAGACTGGCCGTCAGACTGTGGATGAAATGCCGTACTGAAGTCCAATCTGGTGCCCAAAGCCTGATGCAATGCTTTCCAAAATCGAGACGTAAACCTCGGATCTCTATCCGAAATAATTGACACCAGCACTCCATGCAATCTCACAATCTCAGCCACATATAACTTCGCCAATTTCTGCAAAGAGTAATCAACCCGAACTGGGATAAAATGTGCAGATTTCGTCAATCGGTCCACTATCACCCATACCGAGTCTTTCTTAGTAGGCGTAAGAGGAAGCCCACTAACAAAGTCCATGGTGATTCTCTCCCACTTCCACTGCGGAATCTTTATCGGCTGTAGCAATCCCGAAGGTACTTGATGTTCAGCCTTGACTTGCTGACACGTTAAGCACTTTCCTACAAACTCCGTAACTTCTCGCTTAAGACCAGGCCACCAAAACTGATCTCGCAAATCTCGGTATAACTTACTTCCTCCAGGATGCATAGCATAGGGGCTACCATGCGATTCCTGAAGAATCTTTTGCCTCAACTCCTGATCCCTCGGCATACAGATTTTACCTTTGAAACACAATACCCCATCGCTGTTAATACCATAATATTTCAATTCCCCAATCTGCACCTGCCGAAGCTTAGTACTCAGATCATCGTCTACCAATTGTCTCTCTTTCACTTGACTCAACCACGTCGGCTTTTCTTGTAATTCTGCCAACAAGCTTCCGTCATCGTAAAGACTAAGATGTCCAAACAACGCCCTTAGATCTGACACCACTTTCTGACTTAAAGCATCTGCCACCACATTCGCCTTGCCCTGGTGGTACTCGATAGAACAGTCATAATCTTTCAACAATTCTATCCACCTTCGCTGTCTCAAATTCAATTCCTTCTGAGTCAGTAGATATTTCAGACTCTTGTGGTCCGTGTATATCACTGACTTTTCCCCGTATAAATAATGTCTCCAAACTTTAAGAGCAAAGACTACAGCTGCTAACTCCAAATCATGCGTCGGGTAATTAACCTCTTGTGATCTTAACTGCCGAGACGCATACGCAACTACCTTCCCATCTTGTATCAGAACACATCCTAATCCTGTGTGAGAAGTGTCACAATACACGATGAAATCCTTCCCTGCTTCAGGCTGAATCAAAACCGGAGCTTCAGTTAAAACCCTCTTAAGCTTCTCAAAGCTCTCTTGCTGTTTATCAGCCCACACGAAAGGTACCTCCTTTCTCAACAATTTCGTTAAAGGTGCAGCTATCGATGAGAATCCTTCGACGAATCTTCTGTAGTAGCCTACAAATCCCAATAAACTGCGAACCTCAGATACGGACTTAGGTGGTTTCCAATCTAGCACAGCCCCAATCTTCCGAGGATCCACCCTTATCCCTTTCACAGACACCACATGGCCTAAGAACGTAACCTCCTTCAGCCAAAATTCACACTTGCTGAATTTGGCATAAAGTTTCTTCTCCCTTAAAACTTGCAACACAATCCGGAGATGCTTATCATGTTCTATTTCATACTTAGAATACACCAGGATGTCGTCTATGAATACCACTATGAACTGATCCAAGTAGGGCTGAAAAACCCGATTCATCATATCTATGAATGCAGCTGGGGTGTTCGTCAATCCGAATGGCATTACCAGAAATTCATAATGCCCATATCTAGTTCGAAAAGCTATCTTATGGATATCTGCTTCTTTCACTTTAAGCTGATGATACCCGACGTTAGATCTATCTTTGAGAATACGCGACTCCTCGAAGTCGATCGAACAAGTCGTCGATCCTTGGCAAAGGATACTTGTTCTTAATGGTCAGCTTATTCAACTTCCGGTAGTCTATACACATCCACATCGATCCGTCCTTCTTTTTCACGAATAGGACCGGTGCTCCCCATGGAGACACACTAGGTCAGATAAATCCACGATCAAGCAACTCTTGAATCTAAGCCTTGAGCTCAACTAACTCCTTCGGTGCCATTCTATAAGAAGCAATAGAAACTGGCGCCGTTCCAGGCAATAAATCAATCCCAAATTCTACCTCTCGATCCGGAGGCAATCCTGGAAGTTCTTCCGGAAAAACATCTATAAATTCATTCACAGTCCTGACTTCTTCAACAGTTGCCTCCTTAGCCTCCAAGGCACTCACCAACATCAGAAAGGCTACACATCCCTTTCTAACCATCTTTTCTGCCTTAAGAGTGGATACTACATTTGATAAGTAGTTCCGTCTCTCGCCCATCACTACAACTTCTTTGTCATCAATAATTCTTAATGACATCCGCTTAGTAACACAATCCACATTTGCACGATATTTCACTAGCCAGTCCATACCTAAGATCATGTCGAATTCCCCGAATGGCAACTCCATTAAATTAGCGAAAATTGCATCCCTTGAACTTCTAAAGGCACTTCCTTAAAAAGTTTGTCTATTACTACTATCATCCTAAAGGACTAAATACGATCATCTTCCTAAATACGATCTCGTAAGTCACATGCGAGTTCGGATACTTCACTAGCGATGTATGAGTGAGTTGACCTATATCTATCAAAGCAATAAATGGCAACCCGTAAATCGAAACGCACCCATGATAACATCAAAAGGCCATCGTTTTCTCTCTGCGATGAACTGCATATACGGACACTGGCTATCTCGCCTCGAGCTACCATCGCCTCGCTCGAGGTCCGCGACCTCTACTAGAACCATTACCTCTTCCATTTGGACCACGACCCTTATCATTCTTGTCCACCCTCTGCTAACTCGATTAACATCCACGACTGCTGGCGGTTCTTATCTAAATTCATCGAGCAATTCTTGATCATATGATCTTTAGACCAGACTTGAAACATCCGGTCTTTTCCAACATTCTCCGGTGCATCTTCCCACATTGAGCACAAGCACGATGTTGTCCTCCGTGTGATCTCTCGACATCGCGCCCATCAACTCTTGGTTTCTTCTGAATATTCCTGCATGATCTTGAAGACCCAAAGCTCCTCTTATTCTTATTCTGGCCTCTGTCCCGATTCTGTCTTTCAGTCCGCTTAACTTCTTCAGCTATCCTTGCCCTTTCTACTAAGACTGCAAAGTCACTTTCCGATCTTGAGCAATCAACACTCGTAGCTCATCTCTCGGTCCATCCTCGAATCGACACACCGTTCATATTCGTAGCTACTATCCTCCGCATATCGGCTAAGTCGCAAGAACTCGCCTCATACTCGACTATCGACTTATTTCCTTGTACTAAATTTAGAAACGCCTTTCTCTGAGAGTCGATGTAGCTAGCTCCAACATATTTTCCTTCAAATTTAACTTTAAAATACCCCAATCCACTCGATCCACGGGGTACTCTCCTTGCTAGTGAGCCACCACCGGTAGGCCTCATCACGGAGTAGTGAAACAAAGACCTTTCACTTTTTTTTCAAGAAGTCTAAATCGTCCATGATCCTCTCGACGCCTCTAACCAAGATTCGCTACATTCTGAGCTACTCCAGATACTCCCTAAAATCTCAGCTCCATTTGATCTAAGTCTCTCACCATCGACTTTCGAGACCCATTTCCGTGCTAGCTTCACGCTACTCGTTCCAAAACTCGCATGACCTGACTTGTGATATTGTGTCACCTCCTTCATTTTGTTCTTGAAATTCCACCCCAACGGTAGGTGGTGGAACTTCATTTCGGAACCTTGATCGAGATCTAAGCGGTTCGACACGACCATTCTTCCTCTACCACGTCACGACGACCACGCCCCTAGAACTCATGTCTACTACACGTCTTATCTGTTTTTATGAAAAAGTCTTATGCATTAGAGTCTTTTCACTTCTTATTAAAAGAAAGTTTTATGCAACAGATATTTATTTAGTGGTTTTTCCGTAGTAGTACACATACACCTAGGGTCCATGTCTCTAAAGTATAGTTTCCTTAGGCTTATCATACATTCATATCACTTTATCAATAAAAGTACTTACCTGATGGACCTGGGCCGAGAACTTCGGGTGCCATGCTCTTATAAAACCATTTTAACTTAAGAAAACTTTCAAAAAGTCATTTGGGCCAAATTTTGAAAATGTTGTGGGCTTCAAAACTCAAGGCCGAGAGTTTAAAACTGGGCTCTGATACCAAGTTGAAACACCCCAAACCCGACCCAAAAAGCCTGACCGGATTTGATATGTAACTCGAATAAAACTTTAGCAATTTCTCGTTTTGTTTAAGAAAAACTTGATGAATTGGTATAAAACAGATTTACTTAATATTTAGGTTAAAATCAAATTTAAATAAATTTGTATCTTCTTAAAACATTATTTTTAAGAGAAATTTATAAGTTAAAAGAAAACCAAATTTTATGAAAAATTTTACTTATTATTGTAAAACATATATTTATTAGTGTCAAAAGCAGTTTAAATTATTTATCGAAAACCATTTAGTTATTTAATTAAATATTGTTCATGGCGAATAAAAATTCAAACGCAAAAATTAAAAAGCAGTTCATAGTGGCTTTATTACAAAAACAAAGAAACCCATAATAAATTCTAAGTAATAAAATACGCTTGATAAGTTTATTTAGGAGAAACTCCGAAATACTTTGTTGAGCAATGGCCACCACGTAGTCCTCGCTGACTCGATCCATCACGCTAAGAGTCATCTGAAAAATTATCTCACAAAAGGGTGAGTCATAAACTCAATGTGTAACATAAACACTAAAAGCCCAATTGATCATGGCCTTTAAGCCCATTTAATAACACATATAGCCATAAGCCCAATTGAGTCATATTTAACCATAAGCCCATTTTTTTATAGCAAATCAAATCAAATCATTAAGAAATAACATGGATATTTATATAATGAAATACAAACCCGGCCCACCTAAATATCCATCCGCTACACACCACCCGTACCAACCAATCACACCTTGGGGATTACTAAAATGACCCTCCATCCACTACACACCATCGAAGGCAGTTGCTGCAGTTAACATGCACATCGCCCTCATAATTTTGTGGCAAGGCCACCAGACAATTATGACCGAAGTCACCAGATTCAAATATGTGACCGAAGTCACCAGATTCACATATGTGACCGGAGTCACCGGATTCAAATATGTGACCGAAGTCACCGGATTATGTGGTAAAAACCACCGGAATACTTCCCCTTATCAATAACACCCATATGCCCATGCACATACATATTATGTAGTTTTCATGCCATTTACCCCAAAATCATTGCAAAATCATACTTATTTCACATTTAGGCATATAGCAAAATTAATGAAATATTGGGGTAAACATACCTGAATATCGCATACCACTGAATGGTACCCACATTCATTATCAAATATATTTTCATATAAATCACATTTATTTTAGATCTATGAGGAATTTAGTATAATGTTACACACCTTATGACAGTGAGAACGATACCTTCCCGCTCGTCAACACCTAGTTAATTATCATACTTGATTAGAATACACTAATACTTATAATCAATATTATTGATGAGAGATCTAAATCCTTACCCTCGGAATCTCGAACAACCGATATATGTGGTTTCTCTCCGATCGATGGATCAAAACCCGATGACAACCCACTAACGAAAAGTGGTTCGGTTGTACGCACGACTTCAAATAAACGATCTTCGTTAGTAGAGGGTCCACAACCCGGTGGAAAATCTCTTATCGCCGATACAACCATTCGTTTGAAGTTTGAGGGTATAACAGAGCCTCCCCTCTTCCAAACACTCCTTATCGCTCTTTTCGAACCTATCTTGTTAGTCCCAAAATCACCCCTAAAATAAAGTCGATTACTAATCTATCTAAAAGAAACAATATAATCGAAAATGATAATCCTTACCTTGGATGATTCTGAAAGATCTCTCTTAAAACGTTGGTTACCAAAAAGAATCCTTAAATCCCCTTCAAAGATTCAGCCTAGGAGAAAATGAGAGAAATAAGTTTCTAAAATCGGCTATTCTAAAAGAAAAAAAATAATGAGAACACTTAACAAAAATCCTTACTTGACTACTTGAAGATTCGGCCTTAATGATTTAGAAAAAGAGAATTGGTGATTTCGACTTGCACAAAAAGAGAAGAAAAAGATAGTGATTTCTTTGGCTATAGTGGTTTTGGTTTTCAATAGAAGAAAAGAAAGGAGAAGATGAAAATGAAAGATGATGATTCGGTTTGACAAAAGAGAGGAAAAGAATGGTGATTTTGGTTAGAGTAGATAATGGTTTTGGTTGAGAGAAAAAGAAGAAAGAGAAAGAGAGAAAGTAAAAGATTGAAGAAGAAGATGATGATGATGATTTTCAAAAGAAAAGAGATGGGTTTAGAAGTTTATGTACATTCGACCATGAGGGAAAAAGTGAAGAAAAGGTCCTTGGAACTTTGGTATTTTCGGTTACAAAGAGGAAGAAAGATGATATGCTTTGAAGAAAAGAAACTAAAAAGACTACTCAAAATCGAAATGGTAAAGTATCAATTGACTAAAAGAAAAGAAAAGGTTTCTCTTTTGTGTAATAAGCAATCGGCTAAGAAATAAGGTTTTGAGAAAAGGAAAAAGATGAACAATTTGGTTAAAATTTTGGCAAACAAACATCCCTAATGCTAAAGCAAAATTTAGCCAACACCTTACTAACATGATCCCCCTTTTTCCTCCTCTTTTCTTCCCTATCATCCCCTTGATTCTAACACAATTAAACCATCTCCCTTTAGTCCCTTATGCCATCTAGGTTCATGGTCAAATGACCATGAAAAAGCTTCCAAAACAACATCCCCTCTTCAAGCCCTTTGTCCCCCTATCTTACCATAACTTCATGATTCCATGCCATAACTTCTAACTTGCCTTTTACTTATGGTCTACTAACCAAAAATAAAAAGATTTCCATCCATTCTAGAATAATCTTGGCCGACACTATAGGAAAGAAATAAATAAAAAAATATAATTCTTTCACTTGTTAGCTAGAGGATTCGAACCTCTCCCCTCAAGCATTCATCCATGCGCCCTTACCACCTTGCCAATTGACTTATTATGCTTAAAACTCTTGTCAATATTTCTTAAAGCCTATCTTGCTTAGCTCCATCTTAATTATTAAAAATTTAAGATTTCTCTAAGCATTCACTTACATATTTGAAGTTCGAAAAACTTCCCAAAACACACTCAATTATACTTAGGCATGCAACAACATTCAATTAAGTAAAGATGCATAACCCCTTAATTCAGGATGTTACACTCCTATGTGTATGTTCTTTCGGGTTCTTGAACTTCTGATGGGTGAAGAGGATGCTAGTAATAAAGTGATGGCAAAAGTACCAGCTGAGTCTGAGCGCGTAGCCTCTACTCCCAAGTTTAAGCGAAGTAAGGTGTCGGCTGTTTAGGATTTTTTGCGAGGATGCAGAAGAGTGGCTACGCCTAGCTCTGGAACAAGTAGGCAAATCATAGTCGACCGATCTAGTCAAGGTTTTGGCACTCCTGGATTTTTAGTACTCTAAATAATCAGGTGTGTATCTGTACACCATAAATCCTTACTGTTGAAAGGCCGAAAGGGTGTGAAGACAACCTGATCTAACTGTAGCATAACAAAAGCTGAAAAGCTAAAAATACGGCAATTGAGGCCACATTGGCGTGCGAATGCTAGTATTGTAAATCGAGCCCACAACCTGTGGGCGGTAGACTGAAGAGGCCACCACAAGTGTCCTTGTGCTCTTGGGCCGTTATGGTCCTCTGTAGTTGAAATAGGTCGTGTGGGCCCAATGGGCTTGTGGGCCCCACACGTATAAAATTTACAAAAAGTGGCATAAATTGAATTGGCTATTACGTTCACATAGCTGTGACTGAATTTTGCTAAATGGGCCACACGAGCGTGTGGGCCTTAGACCCATTTACACTGTTATGACCATTTAGGTTACCGAAGTCGCTCGAGGTGATTGTGGATATTCGAAGAGGTTGATAAATGACCGAAATACCCCCATAGGGTATAATGACAAAAATACCCCCATAGGGTAAATGACCAAAATACCCTTATATGGTAAATGATCAAAATACCCCATAGGGTAAATGACCGAAATACCCCCACAGGGTAAAATGGCTGAAATACCCCATAAGATAAATGACCAAAATACCCCTATAGGGTAAATAACCGAAATACCCCATAGGGTAAAATGACCATAATACCCCTATAGGGTAAAATGACCGTAATGCCTCTGTAAGGTAAAATGACCGTAATGCCCCTGTAGGGTAAATTGACCGTAATGCCCCTGTAGGGTTAATTGACCGTAATGCCCCTGTGAGGTAAAATGATCATAATACCCTTGTAGGGTAAAATGACCATAATGACCTGTAGGGTAAATGACTATTTTGACCCTCGAGGGTAAATGATTGGCTTGGGATATGATTTGATTGATTTGACTGTGATTGTATGGCTATGGTTTGATTGACTGACCTGAGAATGATATAATTGATTCTGAGCATGGCATACAGTATACACAACATATTGCATGGGGTTGGGATATTATTATGGAGGAAGTGCACGGCCATTGCCGTTCTGTACAAGGCTTTCAGGCTTTCTGTGATATTTATGGCTTTTAGCCATTCTATCTACGGCGCTGAGCCATTTTGTTGAGTTAGTGCCGCAACCGGTGCTACATAAGGAGTGTCGGGATGGGTGGGTCGATTTAATCCCCACAAGAGTGTAGGGTTGGATAGGAGACGGAGTGTAGGGTTGGTATGGGTATTTATGCATTGCATATACTGATTCTGATATTGAGATGGGCTTAGGCCAATATGGATGTGATATGTGACATTTGATATGGGCTAAAGCCCAACCGAGGCTGATAAGGGCTAAGGCCCAGTTGCCACTATTACTGTAATGGACTAAGCCCAATTGGTTTTGTTATGGGTTGTGACCCAAATGATATTATTTTAGGCTTTGGCCCGCATATACTCTGAACTGAATTGTACTGTTACTATTACTAGGCTCAGGCCCAGACTGATTCTGTTTTTGTATTCTAATTATTTCTTTAATAAGGGGATTACACACTGAGGTTTTCGTAAACTCACCACATTTTTAACCTTTTCAAAAATCCCTAGCATCAGACGGTTCGGTGCTGCGAGGGACTCAGAGATGGCCACACTACTGCTCCTGTTTTCGTTACTTGGCTTTTAGTTACTAATAGTTTTCATCAGGGTTTTTATATTTGTAATAAGGCCTCTCTAATTTTATAGCTTTCGATTTGAGGTTTTAATCACTATGATTTATACTTGTTAGAAGTAGAACGCGGATTTCCCAAAACGATAACTGTTTTCAAAACACTATGTTTTGCAACTCAATTTCTAAATACCACATTTACATGAATCATTGCTTTAATTTAAGCTTCTGCAACAATAAGGTTTTGAAGGTAATAATTTTTTTATAAACCTCGATTGAAAATATCAAGAAGGGTTTTCAATGAAAACATGGTTTTCGAAAAACACTTCAATGTGACACGCCAAATTCAACCATAACGTCTGGGTCGAGTTTGGGGTGTTACAAGGAATTAGCACTAAAGGAGATGGGTGCCTCAAAAAACCATAGATTAAATGAAAAGCAAAGTCTTAACTCACACCAAAAGTTCTACAAAATGCCAACACACACTAGCTTCAATAACAGCTTGGATTTTGTCATTAATTTGTACCATCAGAAAGATGTTGAAACATTTTCAAATATTTATAATGTTGCAATAACTATAAATGGATGCGTGTAATTAATCAAAAGTTAAATTATTTGATTTTTTGAAAAAGAAATATAACTATTTAAATAATATTATTTGAATAGTTATAATTTTAAATGAATAATTATGTGTTTATTTTAAAGCATTATTATTCGTAAAGACACCTATTGAAAGATGATGTCTCTACGAAGAGAATGAAAAATCTTATAAATAGGAATGAGATTTCATTTGAAAATCACACCAACAAATTCTAATATTCTTTTTTTCCTTCCTTCATTTTCTAATATTATTAGATTATTCTATAAAGTATTACTGCAGAAATCCTTTGTAGAAATTGAATGCAAAACTCAAATAGTCATTGGTCTCATTGTATCCTCGAGGTTAATTTGTTTGGAATTCATTTGCACACCGAAGATAGGTGGGGGCGAATATAACCTTAAAGATAGTGGCTTGATACACGCCTTGGAACCTTGTCATATTTCTTCTTTTTCTGTTTGAGTTCCGTTCGTGTGTTTGAGATTTTCCTCACCAAAGATTTATACTAACAAAAGATATGAGAGAGCCCAACATGCATCCATGAAGACTTCCTCGTCATTTGAATGAATAAGATGTGCCAATGCAGGAAGTGCAAGCTTAACTTGAAAAATACATGAAGCATAATTACTAATATAATAATAAATTGAACCCCAACATTAGTAAGATGAGTTCCCATGTAATAATCATAGCTAGACATTAATACTTTATATTTATAAGCCATCTCTCTATCTAGCCTAATTTTGGCAACATGCATTATCTCACTTTCTGGTTTATGCTAGCAATGCAATGTGATGTACAATGTCACAATCAAACAAACAAGCCAATGTCTCAGATTTCAAAGACAGACAAAGGAAATTTGGCATTCTAAATGAATAACATCGCACACAAGTATGATTTCCACTTCATGTTAAACAATCAACAGTTTTCAATAAAAGAAGGGGAATGGGGCCTAATCTGATCAACGACATCTTCACAAAATTGGCAAGAAAACCATGGATAACTCTCTTTTGTTACACACTATCAACAAAAGGAATATGAAAATTTAAAGAGATTTTGTATTGATCTGGAAAGAAGTTATATAAAATGCAAGGGACTTAATAGGATTGTTTAGTCTGGGAAACTAATTAGTTTTATTAATTAAAGTATAATTATTTTTATAATGTTTTAAATACTTTTATATAGACTTTTTTAATTTAAAAGAGTTTAAAAAAATTATTATTGAAAACATAATTTGTATTATCGTAATTGGAATTTATTTTTAATAATTAGACATTGAAGTCTAAATTAATGTTGTAAATGAGTTTATTGAAATTTTAATATTTGAATGTAAAATTTTCATTCATCTAATAATGATATTGTGTAAGTGATTGAGTATTAAACTAATAAGTATTTTAGCAAGAGAATATTCTAACCATAGACGAATATGGTACAACTCTATTTTATTATTTTTAAAAATATTATTGTGCTACTACTCTATTCTACTATTTTTAAATGGAATTTGGTATAGCACTACTTTCTCAATTTTTTAATAAAAAGGAAGAAGGTAAACATGATTTAAGCCATATTTGAGTATGTGTTAATGTATGGAGAAAATTATTTTATGAATTTATTATAACCATAAAAATACAATCTCATTACATGTATATGTAGATCCCGATTTCCTTAGAAAGTTGTTCAATGATATTCACAATCCATTAGAAGTAAAACCACTGTCAATGGTTTAAACATTTGCATATTTATTTTTCAAATAAAAAAGTAATATTTAAGATAAATTTGAGTTGTTAATAGAAGAAATGACGCTACTTTAAGAACAATGGGTAATTTATAAACGGAAGAAATAACATTTGAAGAAAAAAAAGTAAAAAACAAAACATACCTTCAACTCTACCATTGGTAAACCCTTTCAGAACTTCTAGTTTATATATATTATTTATTTGTGAATGACATCTATGTAATAATCGAGGCAACTAATTGAAGCAATATATACATATTGTGCAAGCATTATCTAATATAAATCATATAAATATTCCGATTTAATAATTTTTACCATAAATGGTGTTCCTATGTCGCTTGTAATAATTTGTATTCTTTTGACCACATTAAATTACCATATAGTGATTACAAAGATTTTATTATTGAAGTTGAAGTTTTGGATGTCTTCATTACTTGGCATAAGTTTGGTTATTTTATTGGTCTCTTGCACACATTTATGAAGAAATTTGGTGAAGGATTTGATATGTTTCAAGTATGTTTTACAATCTTCAAATACTTATCTAGTGATATTTTTATGTAAAGAGATATACGTTATGAATTCTTGTGTTTCATACGTGTTTTCACATGTCAAATGTGCGGGGGAATTTTTTGATACTATGTTGGGCATGTTTAGGTGCATATAGAATACCAATTTCATGACTTAAAATGTTTTTTTTAATGTTTTTGCACTTATGTCTCGAGACACTAATAGCATGTCTCGAGACCCAAAGAACATTTTCTTTCATTTCATGCAATTTTGGCGTAAGTCTTGAGACATACCAGGCAAGTCTCAAGACATAATTCTCAGGTCTCGAGACATGGTTCCATTGTCTCGAGACATAAAATATTGAAGCTAAATTGTTAGAAATTTAGGCTTAAGTCTTAAGACTTGAGGAGGTTAAGTCTTGAGACATAGGGGGTCAAGTCTTGAGACATGGTCCTATTACCTCAAGACTTCAAACTTCAAAGCAAAAATAGAGATTCAGGGGAGACATCTCTTAAGACATGGCTTCACTTTCTTAAGACAATGTCTTACATTTTGCTTACCCAGGATTCATAACTTGGCCTCATTTTTCATTGTCTTTGATCCCGATTTTTTGCATAATGGCTTATTTAAGTTCATTTTTCATGTGTAAAATGTTTTAACTGCCATATTTACCATGTTTTAGCTTTAATTGTTATTTGATGTGTTTGTTTGAGTTGCTCTCACAATAAATGTGGCATCTTGCATCCGAATACTCTAATCGGTTGGGTATAGGATGATATATTGGCACACTCAGCTTTGATATGTCCAAAACCTCTACATTCAAGTCATTTGATTCCCACATTCTTTGAAGAAGGTCCCTCTCTTTTCAACAAGACTTTCCCTTTATTTCATTTGATATTTTTTTCATCTTTCTTATTTGAAAATCTTTTGCATAACCTGTTAAAGTTCTTAGTGAGTAAGACTATTTTCTCCCCAAGTTCAACAATTGAGGCAGTTGAGACTATTTTCTCCGCAAGTCCAATAATTGAGGCAATTTTCGAATCTGGTGTTGTAATAGTTGTTTGAACATGTAACACCCTGGTTTAGGGGCTAGGTAATTTAAGTATAATTCAGGTGTTGGTAGGTTTTTGGGTGTGTTTGGAGGTGTTTTAGAGGTTTTAGAAATGTTTGGGTGAAAGGGAAGGCTTTGGAAAATTTTGGATTTTAGTGGGAAAAGGAATCGGGCCAAGGAGGCCTTAAGAATAATTTTCGGTAATTTATGGCACAATAATTCACTTGGCAAAGTGGCAAGGAGGTGCCACTTAAGGTCTTGAAAGTGGCGCCTCATGCATGCTAAGAGGACACAGGTTCGAGTCCAAAGCGACAACAAGGGTGTTTTATTTTGCATGTTGGCGTTAAAAAGAAATTTGGCGAAGAAGGGTTCAAAGAATTTGGTGGCGCATGTAGGACATAAATAACGCTTTGGCGAATGGCACGGGCGTTGCTTGGGAGCTAGAGGCAAATGTGGTACTGGTTCGAGGCGTGGCTGACATTTTGGTGTTTTATTTTTCACGTGTGGCTATGGGCTTGAGTAGGAAGCCTTTAAGATTAAATGATGGGGTTTTGTCATAAAATCAATGTGGCGAATGGCTGGGCATTGGAGGAAGAAGAAGGTTCCGTGTCCGTGTTCGAATCAGATTGTTGCATTTGGAATTTTATTTTTGTTGTGGTCTTTTGCGTGAGGTTGGCGGTGTGGGACTGACACATGGGTGTTGCATTTGAAGTATAATTCTTGTTGGATGATTTGGTAGCTTAAGCATTTGTGGATTGATTGGAAGATAAGGATTAGTTTTTTTGAATTGGCGGATAGGTAGGTGATGACTTTTGTTATTTTATTATTTTAGATAATAAAGGATTATTTTAGTTAGTTTTAAATTAGAGAATTAGAGATAATGGGCTGGTTGGTGGTTTAATTGTTTTAATAGGATTAAGTGATATTTTAGAGTGATAAAATATGGATAATAGTGGGGTAGTTGGCTAATTCAAATTAAATTGAATTAGTGGCACGGAGCATTTGAAGTAGCAGTAGAAAGTGGGAGTCTCCAAGGGGGAAAACAAGTGCGAATTGCTATTTAATGGGCACCTTCCTCTTGATTTTCTTTTGCCCATTTGACAAATTCTTTTAGTCCATATTTGGTGCATTTTGGTCACCATAGCCTTGTGTACCTAGCAAGAAGGTTCAAGTGGAGTTCTTATTTTTTTATAAATATTTCTTTTGTTTTCTTTTAAATTCCTTGATAGCGAAACCTCTAGCCCTCCATTCCTCTACGATTTTACTAAGTTTGAAGTCGAATTCTCCTTGTATTCTAGCGTGGTTGGCGATTCTTAAGCAAGTGTGGTAAGCATGTTACGCCTTTAGCAATCGGTTTTGGTTCCTATTTTAGTGGCTAAACCGAAGGGTTGGCCTTAGTTTTGGCATTAGGCGATTCTAATATTGTGTAATGAGGATTTTGGCAACTTGGGAGATCGGTGGTGTTTCGGGATCCGAGTAAGAGGGTAAAGGATCCATTGGTATTGACCTTAGGCCATTGTGTATGATTAGGTGTTGACCGAATAGTGACTTTGGTTTCTAGGGCAGATCGGCATAAGCGAAGGAAGGCCTTGGGATCTCAGTTTATTTCGGTAAGGAAATTAGTAAGTAACTTAGATTTGTTAATAGTAGATTGTGGCTTTGATTGATTAATCGTGTGATTCTGATTAAGTGTCGATGGATGCGAGTGCCAGTCAAGAGGGGAAAGGGAAGGTCCCTGTTCCAAAGTTTAAGAAAAGAGCCGTCTCGGCAGTTCGGGATTGGCCACCGGGGTGTGGGCGTGCAACAGAAAACGATAGGCAGATAACGGTAGTCTCGCTAAGCGATAGCGTCGGGATCGAGGGTTTAGAGCTTCAGGTTATAAGGTGTGTAGTTAGCCATTGTTTCCGGTTTTATGTGATATTTGCTTATGTTATATACTTACTAATAAGTGCATGGTAAAAGTGCAATAGATACCTAAAAGGGGTATGATCTTGATCGTAAATAGCAAATTTTAATATTATTGTCATTTATTTAAATATGAGTGTATGCCTATATTTGTGAATGACATGCACATGCATCATATTGTCATTATATCATGTTACATGTGCATGGGTGGGTTATGAAAGAAGATGCAGGTGTACTTGATGCGTGGTTGATGTCGACTTTGTGCTACATCGTGGATTGACGTTGGCCGAGGTCGCGTTGTGGATCTTTTGATTTAGTTCGCGTGGTTACCTTGATCGATATCGGCTTATGCCATAACGTGGCTTGATGGATTGCTGTGTGCTCCATCGTGGTTTGATGTTAGCTACGTGCTACATCGTGGATGGTATTGGTTGCCTTTTTGGAGGGAAAAGGAGAGGGTGACTCGATAGTCCCCTGGTGTGTGGTAGGCTGGTTAAGGGGGGTGTGTAGCGGATGGACCTTAGGATTGGGTTGGGTTTCATGTTGCATTGTTTTGTTATGAAATGATATGGAAATGGGCCAAGCCCAATATGAAATATGAATAGGTATGTTTTGGGAACATACGTGGAAATGGGCCAAGCCAAGATGTCGTGAATTAATGAGAAAAGGGCCTAGCCGGTGCTTGAATATGATTTGATTGTGGGCCAAGCCAGTTATGGTAATGTCTAAATGATTATATTTACATGTTGCATTTGATAATTGGGATGTTGTGTGGCTAGCATGTGGGTGGATTTCGATGGTTTTAATTACACATTGAGTGCATATGACTCACCCAATTATTTTCCTAACATTTCGGTGACTCTTGAGATTGGACGGGATCGGAGAGGACACATGGTGGCCCATGCAGAAGGAAGAGTTTAAATATTTTAAAGCTTATTTATATTAAGTTTTGGTTTAAATATTGGTTGTAATAAAAGGCCTCTTAATTTATTGTTGGGATCATTTTATTATCTTTTAATTAGGGTTTATATTATACTTAGATATATTTCCTTCAAATGATTTATAATATAATAAATTATAATAAAGTTTTAATTCACATATTTTCTATCGGGCTTATAGTATTAAATAATTTTAATGGAATTACTTCGAAAATAAACAAAAATTTTCAAGTTTTATGCTAAAGACAAAGATTTTCAACCGTCATTCCTTGTGACATAACCAGATCCGGTCAAGGCTCGTGGGCGGGTTTGGGGATATTACTGATTAATATCGAGCCGGTTCAAAACTTCGGCTTTGAGGTTGTGGGCCCAAAATATTTTCAAATGGGCTTTTCAAAATATGGGTTTTGCTCGAGTTATTACGGCATGGCACTGTACCTCGGCCGAGTCCACTGTAAGTACTTGGACACTGTGAAGTAATTTGTTATATGAACTGTTATGGGCTTTGTTGGGCTCGTAGGTTAGTGGATTAGGATCAGTTGAACCCTAAGGCTAGTCTACTCAAACATGTGCATAAGACTTAATGTTACTAAACAAACCTGTGAAGTAAGTCGCCGTGTTAAGGTGTGGCAACAACTGTGTGCGCATGTCTAGGAGTGGTATTGGTGGGAGCTTGGTATTTAAGCGATCGCGTGACTCACCTCCTCTCCACTTGAATCCTACCTGGTGCGTAGCTACGGTTCACCTTAACCAAGAGGACTTGTTCACAGGCTGAACCAATTATTAAAACCCGAAAGGGATTAGCCTTGCTGTTTTAAAATTCTTGGTTTTAAAATTTTCAAATTTATCCTTTTTGGGTTTGTAAACCCTAAATCTGGTTTTGAAAAAAAAAGTGTTTTTCTCGATTTACCCAAAATTACCAAAATGCCCCTAGCGGCAAAATTACAAAAATGCCCCTGTATTATAAAATTTCCACATACCCTCAACTTTTGTTAAAATGATTTTTGCTTTGCAAAATACCAAAATCTCTAGTTTCCAAAATATAAATATACTCAGATTTGGAAAATTTACGAAAACACCCACATGTTAAAAAATTACTAAAATGCCACGACTTTCAAAATTTACGAGTTAATCCCAATTTTAATAAAATTCTCTCACTTTGCAAAAGTACCCAAATTTTGTATTTCAAAATAATACCCCAACTCTTGAAATTTACAAAGTTACCGGTTGACAAAATTACTAAAATACCCCGGTTTCCAAAATTCTCAGTATCTCTAATTTGACAAATTTTGAAACACCCTCACGATGTGGAAATTTCAAAAATGTTCAGTTTGTTAAGTTTTAAAATTTCTACGGTTTATTACGAAAATGTCCTGTAGGACAAAATGGCGTAAATACCCCAGGGTAGAAAGCAGTAAATGTCAGAATAGTGAATGTTGGTGGTAGATACCTTTGAATGTGCCTCTATTTGAGGAATGAATGTGTTCTTGTTGATGAGCGGATGTGTTTTTGAAAGTGATTCTACGAATTAGAGTAGTAAAACTCGAATGAAACCTTGTGTGATCGAAAGAACTACTTTTAAAATCTTTCGGTCATAAAATATGCTCGTTAAATAGTAGAACCATTACTAATGCATAAAACTTCTTAATCGGATAAATCAAGGCGATAGAGATGAGTTCTAGGAGAAGCGATAGAGGTAGAATGGCGAGATCGTAGCCGATAGGGTCCGCCATGGGTCGAGTGAAGTACCGCCGCCAAAGAAGGTGGCAGCGGAGGAACAAGATCGAGACAGGAGAAGATGACGCGAGATCGCGAGCCATGTTGCGAGTGCTAGCTAGAGCGAGTAGCGGGAGTTAGTAGAGAAATGGAACTCAAAGTCGGTATCGAAAAGGCTTAGATCGAGCGAGCCGAGATCTTTAGAGGAGTGTCGGGAGTAGCTCCGAGCGTGGCGAGTATTGGCTTGAAGCGATTGAAAGAATCATGGACGATTTGGATTGCACCAATGAAGAAAAGTGAAGGCGCTGTTCGTTGCTTAGCGACGAAGCTTATCGTTAGTGGCTCATTGTCAAACAAGGTGTACCGCGGATCGATTGGATTGGGATTACTTTAAGGCCAAGTTGAAGGGAAGTATGTAGGAGCCGATTATTTGGACTCGCAAAGGAAAGCGTTTCTAAATCTAGTGCAAGGAATAAGTCGGTGTGAGTACAAGCGGAATTTGTGCGGCTAAGTCGACGCCAAAGGAATCGTGGCTCACGATTCTGAAAAAGTGTTCGATTTGAAGATGGGCTACGAGATGAGTTATGGAGTTGATCGCTCCGCAGAGAGAAAGAGACTTTGCCATTTTAGTGGAGAAAGCTCGGATCGTGAAGAGGTTAAGAATACTATAAGGAAAACCGAGAGAAGAATAGGAGCGAGAATAAGAGGAATGTTGGACCATCAATATCGTTGGGTAATGTCCGAAAAGACCAAGGACCGAGAACCTGTAAGTGCACTTGTACCGGTGGATCGGAATCGTTCTTGTGCTCGATGTGGAAGACCTCACAGGAGAGTGTTGGGGAAATAGTAAAGAATGCTTTGGTGTGGATCTAAGGCACATCTGGTTAAGAATTGTCCTCGAGCAGCGAAGGGTCGTGGTTCTAGTCAAAGTCAACCAAGGATGTGATATCGGGTAAGCTCCTTTGTTTTGGAATACTCTTTAATTGTTCTCCTTGTTTGTAAGTTAATTCTTTCTGTATGATTTGGATCTCGGTGAGAACTTAGAGACTACGTTTGGGAAGTATGATGAATTGGAATCGAGTGGCCTTGTGAGGCGAGAAGTAGGGAGTTAGGATTGCATGGCGATAAGTAATTTCGAGGACGAAATTATATTAAGGAGGGTAGAATTGTAACACCCTGGTTTAGGGGCTAGGTAATTTAAGTATAATTCGGTGTTGGTAGGTTTTGGGTGTGTTTGGAGGTGTTTTAGAGGTTTTAGAAATGTTTGGGTGAAAGGGAAGGCTTTGGAAAATTTTGGATTTTAGTGGGAAAAGGAATCGGGCCAAGGAGGCCTTAAGAATAATTTTCGGTAATTTATGGCACAATAATTCACTTGGCAAAGTGGCAAGGAGGTGCCACTTAAGGTCTTGGAAAGTGACGCCTCATGCATGCTAAGAGGACACAGGTTCGAGTCGGTGACAACAAGGGTGTTTTATTTTGCATGTTGGCGTTAAAGAAGAAATTTGAGCGAAGAAGGGTTCAAAGAATTTGGTGGCGCATGTAGGACATAAATAACGCTTTGGCGAATGGCTGGGGCGTTAACTTGGGAGCTAGAGGCAAATGTGGGTATTTGGTTCGAGGCGCAGACATTTTGGTGTTTTTATTTTCACGTGTGGCTATGGGCTTGAGTAGGAAGCCTTTAAGATTAAATGATGGGGTTTTGTCATAAAATCAATGTGGCGAATGGCTGGGCATTGGAGGAAGCAAGAAGGTTCCGGTCACGTGTTCGAATCGGGTATTGCATTTGGAATTTTATTTTGTTGTGGTCTTTTGCGTGAGGTTGGCGGTGTGGGACCACACATGGGTGTTGCATTTGAAGTATAATTCTTGTTGGACAAATTTGGTAGCTTAAGCATTTGTGGATTCGGTGGAAGATAAGGATTAGTTTTTTGAATTGGCGGATAGGTAGGTGATGACTTTTGTTATTTTATTATTTTAGATAATAAAGGATTATTTTAGTTAGTTTTAAATTAGAGAATTAGAGATAATGGTCACTGGTGGTTTAATTGTTTTAATAGGATTAAGTGATATTTTAGAGTGATAAAATATGGATAATAGTGGGGTAGTTGGCTAATTCAAATTAAATTGAATTAGTGGCTGGAGCATTTGAAGTAGCAGTAGAAAGTGGGAGTCTCATGGGGAAAACAAGTCTTAATTGCTATTTAATGGGCACCTTCCTCTTGATTTTCTTTTGCCCATTTGACAAATTCTTTTAGTCCATATTTGGTGCATTTTGGTCACCATAGCCTTGTGTACCTAGTAGAAGGTTCAAGTGGAGTTTCTTATTTTTTTTATAAATATTTCTTTTGTTTTCTTTTAAATTCCTTGATAGCCAAACCTCTAGCCCTCCATTCCTCTACGATTTTACTAAGTTTGAAGTCAATTCTCCTTGTATTCTAGCGTGGTTGGCGATTCTTAAGCAAGTGTGGTAAGCATGTTACGCCTTTAGCGATCGGTTTTGGTTCCTATTTTAGTGGCTAAACCAGAAGGGTTGGCCTTAGTTTTGGCATTAGTGATTCTAATATTGTGTAATGAGGATTTTGGCAACTTCGGAGATCGGTGGTGTTTGGGATCCGAGTAAGAGGGTAAGGGATCCATTGGTATTGACCTTAGGCCATTGTGTATGATTAGGTGTTGACCGAATAGTGACTTTGGTTTCTAGGGCGGATCGGCATAAGCGAAGGAAGGCCTTGGGATCTCGATTTATTTCGGTAAGGAAATTAGTAAGTAACTTAGATTTGTTAATAGTAGATTGTGGCTTTGATTGATTAATCGTGTGATTTCGATTAAGTGTCGATGGATGCGAGTGCCGATCAAGAGGGAAAGGAAGGTCCTGTTCCAAAGTTTAAGAAAAGAGCCGTCTCGGCGAGCCGGATTGGCCAAGGGGTGTGGTCGTCTGCAATGACGATAGGCAAATAACGGTAGTCTCGCTAAGCGATAGCGTCGGGATCGAGGGTTTAGAGCTTGAGGTTATAAGGTGTGTAGTTAGCCATTGTTTAGGGTTTTATGTGATATTTGCTTATGTTATATACTTACTAATAAGTGCGATGGTAAAAGTGCAATAGATACCCTAAAAGGGTATGATCTTGATCGTAAATAGCAAATTTTAATATTATTGTCATTTATTTAAATATGAGTGTATGCCTATATTTGTGAATGACATGCACATGCATCATATTGTCATTATATCATGTTACATGTGCATGGGTGGGTTATGAAAGAAGGTGCGGTGTACTTGAGTGCGTGGTTGATGTCGACTTTGTGCTACATCGTGGATTGACGTTGGACCGAGGTCGCGTTGTGGATCTTTGCGATTTAGTTCGCGTGGTTACCTTGATGATATCGACTTATGCCATAGCGTGGCTTGATGGATTGTTTGTGTGCTCCATCGTGGTTTGATGTTAGCTACGTGCTACATCGTGGATGGTATTGGTTGCCTTTTGGAGGGAAAAGGAGGGTGACTCGATAGTCCCCGGTGTGTGGTAAAGGTGGTTAAGGGGGTGTGTAGCGGATGGACCTTAGGATTGGGTTGGGTTTCATGTTGCATTGTTTTGTTATGAAATGATATGGAAATGGGCCAAGCCCAATATGAAATATGAATAGGTATGTTTTGGGAACATACGTGGAAATGGGCCAAGCCCGAGAATCGATGAATTAATGAGAAAGGGCCTAGCCCAGTGCTTGAATATGATTTGATTGTGGGCCAAGCCCAGATTATGGTAATGTCTAAATGATTATATTTACATGTTGCATTTGATAATTGGGATGTTGTGTGGCTAGCATGTGGGTGGATTTCGATGGTTTTAATTACACACTGAGTCTGTATGACTCACCCAATTATTTTCCTAACATTTCAGGTGACTCTTGAGATTGGACCGGGATCGGAGAGGACACATGGTGGCCCATGCAGAAGGAAGAGTTTAAATATTTTTAAAGCTTATTTATATTAAGTTTTGGTTTAAATATTGGTTGTAATAAAAGGCCTCTTAATTTATTGTTGGGATCATTTTATTATCTTTTTAATTAGGGTTTATATTATACTTAGATATATTTCCTTCAAATGATTTATAATATAATAAATTATAATAAAGTTTTAATTCACATATTTTCTATCTAGGCTTATAGTATTAAATAATTTTAATGGAATTACTTCCGAAAATAAACAAAAATTTTCAAGTTTTATGCTAAAGACAAAGATTTTCAACCGTCATTCATGATGACATAACCAGATCCGGCCAAGGCTCGTGGTAGGGTTTGGGGATGTTCTGAACATTGAAGGCAAAGCTCTTTTTAGTTTTCACCTTTTTTTTTTGGTAGATTCTTCCAAATTCATTTCAAAGGTTCTGAACAAACCTATGAACTCATCAAGATAAAGAGTGGAAACTTTTTTAGCATCTTCAGTGGGCTTGACTTTTATAGGAACCTTTCTCATAAAGAATGAAGAATCTTATCAACCAATTTTACATCAAAAAATTGTTCATTAAGACAAAAGGTATAACAACCCGTCTTCAGTGGTTTTAGAAACAGTGGTTTCGAGTTTGTAAATATTATTATTTAATTTATGAATCAAATGTAATATTATATTGAATTTTGATTTAATAAATTTTGTTAATTGGACGAAGTTAAGTTTAAGTAGGTTGTCCCTAAAGTTAAGTGTTTTTGAAAAATGAGGTATTGGGACCTCATTTCTGTAAATCAAGCACGTAAATATTTTATTAAATATTTAAGGAGGTATTATATAGGTGTATTAAAATTCGGTTAGAAAATTTTGATGTTTAGCTGGTTAATTAAAGAAAAGGACTAAATTATAAAAGTTGCAAAATTCACTCACTATTGATATTTATTAATTAAATGGCTTATTTAGTTAATGGGAGAGGACTTATATGGTAATTAAACCATAATGGTTAAGTAAGTACGATTAGTGGAAGAATTTAATTAAAATTTTATGTTCTATAATATTATTATAAATTAAACAAAAGATTAAATAATTAAAAAAGGAAACATTTATCATCTTCATCATTTGGCTTTTCTTCCACCGAACTTCCTTGTACATCAAGCTTGAAGTTTCGACCTTGTTTTTGTATATGCATGTAAGCGTAATTTTCATCCATTTTTCATGATTTTTATGCTTTTGAAATCGTTGTAGCTTAATCTAGCTAATCTAGGGACTAATTCATAAAACTGTTAAATGTTTTGAATTATTCCTGTGAAAAAATAGAATGTCGATAATGACAATGTATCGCAAAGAAAAGAGAAAGAAAAATAAAGAACACATAGATTTTTACGTGGAAACCCTTTCGGGAAAAAAACCACGGACAGATGAGAAAATAACTCATTATGTCGAATTCGAATAATTACAAGAGAAGTAGACTATGCCTATTTATAGGCTTGTAAAACCATATTCTAATAGGAGTTTAGTAAGATTGAAACACCTTATTATAATCAATATCAAATAGATGAAGTTTAATAAGGTTTAAAAACCTTATTCTAAAATAAAATAAAAGAAGTGTAGTTCCATATAGATTTTACTTTTATTTTATTTTATCACAGTATTTTATTTTAATAAGGATTTAAGTTTCTCAATTCTTACAATTTCCACCTTGACATAAATTCTCAATGAACAAGCTCTTCATCGCTCTCAATGAACAAGTTCTCCACCTCTTCCATAAAACCTCTTAAGGGTTTAACTTCAACAATGAACACCAACCAAGCCTAAACAATGCTCAAACTTGGTTATGAGAAGTGACTTAATCATCATATCTGTAGGATTTTCAAAAGAACTAAGTTTGCTCACAAAAATATCACCACGAGCAATAATATCGATAACAAAATGATATCGAACATCAATGTGCTTTGTTCTCTCATGAAACATTTGATCTTTTGTAAGAAAGCTGACACTCTGACTGTCACAAAATACTGTACTGATTTGAAGGTCTTAAATGAGTTCACTAAAGAGTCCCTTCAACCAAATGGCTTCTTTACAAGCCTCAATAATCTCCATGTACTTAGCTTCAGTGGTAGACAAATTGACTGTAGTTTGCAAAGTTGCTTTCCAATTGATTACAAAAACTCTAATTGTAAAGACATAACCTGTGAAAGATCTTCTATCAATGTCTCCAGCAAAATCAGAATCAACATATCCAATAACTCTATCTCTAGTTCTTCCAAACTGTAAGCAAACATCAGTAGCACCTCGTAAGTATCTTAAAATCCACTGAACTGCTTTCGAGTGTTCTTTACCAGGATTCACCTCGTATCTGCTAACTGCACTAACTGCATATGATAAATCTAGACGTGAACTAACCATAGCATATATGAGAGATCCCACTACACTAGAATATGGAACATGTGACATGTTTTCAATCTCATCATCTAATTGTGGAGACAAAGCGGATGGAAGTCTAAAATGTGCTGCTAAAGGAGTACTAATAGGTTTAGCATTCTACATATTGAACCTGCAAAGAACTTTCTCAATGTACCCTTTCTGACTTAAGTACAATTTACTTGCTTTTCTATATCTGAAAATCTCCATACCAAGTATCTTCTTTGCTTGTCCCAAATATTTCATCTCAAATTCTTTACTTAGTTGGGCTTTGACCTTTCTTATCACTCCTTTATCTTTCGTTTCTATCAACATGTCATCAACATAAATGAGTAGATACACAAAAGAACCATCACTATTTTTCTTAAAGTAAACACAACTGTCAAAGCTATTTCTTTTGAAATCATGAGAAGTCATAAAGGAATCAAACCTCTTATACCACTATCTTGGTAATTGTTTCAAATCGTAAAGGGACTTTTTCAGTAAGCAAACATAGTCCTCTTTTTCTGAGACTATAAAACCCCTAGTTGTTGCATGTAAATATCCTCCTCAAGTTCTTTATGTAAAAATCCAGTTTTTACATCTAATTGCTCAAGCTCCAAATCATGCATGGCCATAATACCAAGCAAAACTTGAATCAAACTATGCTTCACAACTGGGGAGAACACATCTGTGAAGTCCACTCTTAGAATTTAACTGGAACCTTTTGCAACAAGCCTTGCTTTATATCAGGGTTCTTCAACTCCTAGAGTCCCTTCTTTCTTTTTAAACACCCATTTACAACGAACAACCTTTTTGCCTTTAGAAAGTTTCACAAGATCCCATGTTCTATTTTTGTAGAGTGATTCCATCTCTTCTTGCATAACAAACATCCATTTTTTTTAGTCTTCACAGCTAACCGCCTCAGAATAATTAGATGGATCTTGTTTTGCATCAATATCTTCAGCCATATTTAAAGCATAAGTAACTAGATCAGCCTTGGCATACTTCTTTGGTGGTTTAATCTATCTTCTAGTTCTATTTTTGGCGATAGAGTACTGTGGTGAAGAAGCAACTCTATTCTAAATTTCTATACTGGCTTAAGGAGTTGAATTGTAGATTCTAGCTTAATCTGATGCTCCACCTGCTTTTGATGTTATTTATTAGAAGAGTCTTTAAGACATAAGTTAGGTAGCATAGCAGTTTCATAAAAAAACAACATCTCTGCTAATCACAACTTTTCTATTTTCAAGACACCATAACTTATACCCTTTTACACTAGTTTTATAACCAAGAAAAACACATTTAATGGATCTCGACTCCAATTTTCCATTATCAACATGAGCATACGCAGGACACCCAAAGATCTTTAAATCAGAATAATTAGCAAGATTACTAGACCATACCTCTTATAGAGTCTTTTTCTCAATGGAAATGGATGGAAATAGGTTGATAAAAAAATGTAGTAGAGGTTGCTTTGGCCTAAAATGACTTTAATAAGTTAGCATTTCACAACAAACATCGAACTTTATCCATGATCATTCTGTTCATTCATTTTGCAACGTCGTTTTGTTGTGGAGTATGACAAACTATCAAGTGTCTCGCTATCCCTTCTAACTTGCATAATTCATTAAACTCATCAAAACAAAACTCTAATCCATTGTTTGTATAGAGGTGTTTTATTTGTTTTCCCGTCTATTTTTCAATCATAATTTTCCAAGACTTAAAAGCAGAAAACACATTATTTTTCTACTTCAAGAAAAGCGCAAAACTTTTCTATAAAAATCATCAATAAGTGTTAGCATAATTAGCTCTAGTTCTCGAAGGCACTCTGGATGAACCCTACTGATTAGAATGAATATACTCCAACATCCCCTTCGTGTTATGGATTCCTCTGGTGAATCGAACTCTCTTTTGCTTCCTAAAATCGAGTGCTCACAAAACTTCAGTTTGCAAATTCCTTGCCCATCAAGAAGTCCTCTTTTGTTTAATTTTGCCATGCCATTCTCACTCATATACCCTAAGTGCATATGCCAAAGTCAAGTAACATTATCATCTGACAAGAAAAAGGAAGCGACAGCTGCATCACCAATAACAGTAGAACCCTGCAAAACATATAACTTGGCAATCTTTCTCTGCCCTTTCATTACAACAAGGGAACCTTTAAAAATCTTTAAAACCTCACTTTCAGCTATATATTTGTACCCTTTTGAATCAAAAGTATGCAACAAAATTAAATTTCTCTTCAATTCTTGAACATTTTAGACATGACTAAGTGTTCTGACAACTCCATCAAACATCTTAACTTTAATCGTTCCAACACCTGCGATTTTACATGAAGTATTTTTTCTTATCAAAACAACACATTCAAATACTGTTTCATAAGTTATAAACCAATCCTGAATGGGACTCCTATGGAAGGTGTAGCCCGAATCAAGGATCCACTCCTCGCTCACTTTAGAATTACTAATAGAAGCGACTAAAAGTTTACCATTTTTGTAGTCTTCTACAACATCAGCTTCACCGGATTTTTCTGGTTGTTTTCCCTTTTGATTTGTAGCCCCCCTTTTAATCTTTTTCTGCAGCTTATAGCACTTAGATTTAATATGCTTTTTCTTTTTGCAGAAGTTACAAGTTTTACCTCTGTTTGAAGGCTTTGATCTACCCTTAGATTTACCGTAAGGATTTTGTTACTATGTTCTTCCATGATCATCATTAGCATTCCTATCTTATCTCTCATGAATAATGAGACCTTCTCCCTAAGAGTCAAGTTTAACCACAAGATGCTTCATCTTATCATACGAGGTCAAAGAATCATAAACTTCATCAATTGTGAGAGACTCGTGGCTATATAAAATCGTGTGTCTAAAGGTTGAATAAGACAAGGGCAACAAACAAAGTAGAGTCAACCCTAGATCTTCCTTATCATACTGAACCTCCATGGCCTCTAAGTTTGAAAGAATTTCTTTAAACATTGTTAAGTGTTCATGCACAGACGGACCTTCCTCCAAATGATGAGCATAAAGATACTACTTCATATGCAATTTGCTGGTTAGAGTTTTTGACATACATATTTGTTCTAGCCTCTTCTATAATGCAACGTCGGTCTTCTCCTTCATCACATCTTGTAAAATTTCATTAGACAAATGTAGATGTAACTGTATTAATGCCTTTCGATCCTTTTGCTTCTTCTTTTCCTTTGTCAATGTTGAAGGCATCTTATCTATCCCTAGCAGGGAATCCTCTAAGTCCATCTGAACAAGAACTGTCTCCATCTTTATCTACCATAACGCGAATATGGTGTTGCGATCTAACAACGAAATTTTATACTTCAAAGACGCCATTACCGTGATTGAGATGAACTACCTGGAAGCTCTGATACCAATTTGTGAAAAATAGAATGTCAATAATAACAATGTATCACAAAGAAAAGAGAAAGAAAAATAAAGAACACACAGATCTTTACATAGAAACCCTTTCGAGAAAAAACCACGGGCAGAGGAGAAGATAATTCACTATGTCGCATTCGAATAACTACAAGAGGAGTAGACTATGTCTATTTATAGGCTTGTAAAATATATTATAATAAAAGGAGTGTGTAGTAAGATTGAAACACCTTTTTTTTTTAATCAATATCAAATAGATAAAGTTTAATAAGGTTTAAAAACCTTATTCTAAAATAAAATAAAAGAAGTGTAGTTTTATATGGATTTTACTTTTATTTTATTTTATCACCGTATTTTATTTTAATAAGGAGACGGGTCACTCAATTCTAACCATTCCATTGATTAATTTATGATGTTTTTGAAGTTTGATGATAGATTTATAACCTTGATAGTTAAATAAGACTATTTTGTAAACCTGGTTTTGGTTTATTTTAAAGTTTAAGGACTAAATTGTTAAAATAGTAAAGTTACATGAATTATTGTGAAAATTTAATAATTATGGGTTGTATATGTATAAAAGAGATTTGGCTAGCATGAATTTGGTTTAATTGTGATAAATTTGAGAGTTTTGGGTTAGGGACTAAATTAAATAAATGGTAAAAGTTTATGGTGAAAGTGTAAAATATTGATTAAAGGGTAAATTACATGAATTTTAGTATGTTAAAGTATTTGAATTGGATAGTTTAATTTAATTATTATATTTAGATAAAGAAACAAGTCAACTGGACAATAATCGCGGGAAAGGAAAGTTAGAGGTGTAATCATCGGTGTTGTGTTTGTTTCCATTTTTGGATTATGTAACTTTGTGTAATAAATGAATTTACTTGGTTTTTGTTTTACAAATTAATAAATATCTAAGTATGTTACATTTAAATTTTCTTGTTGATAAACCGTAAAAGTAACATATTTTAGGCCTACATTTAGTATGCTTTTGGATGATTTAGCCTTGATTTATGTAAAAAGGTGCTCTTAATCCTTTCTTTTCATGTTTTTACTTAGGAAAGCATCTGATGACGAAAAGAACAAGAAATAGGCTTAAAACGAGCCAATTTGGGCCAAAAAGGAAATCGACACGGCTTGGACTTCAAGCCACACGATCGTGCCTCAACAATTAACTAAGACATGGCCATGCCACGATTTACACGGCCATGCCCCAATCGATAGAATTGAGACACGGCCTAAAAACGATTTACACGGTGTACCATGGCCATGCCCCTACCATAAGAGAGAGTAATTTCACTCAGATTTGGATACTTTGAGGCAAAGAAACACATTTTAGAGCTTATTCAAACACCGAGTAGGAAGTATACTTGAATTGGGACACTTAGAGGCCAAGTAAAGCATTCCAAAAGTCTATATAAACACCCTAAGTGTATCTTGAAAGGGGAGGTGAGCTAGGCCAAGGAGCCGAGCCAAAAGGTCAGATTTGTGGGAATTACTCGAAGATAGCCAGTGGATCCATCTCAAGGAGTCGAAATTCTACTCAAGGCAGTTTCTCCTTCAATTCCTTCAGGAGGTTTTAGGGATTTCTTATGTTTTTTTTTATCTTTTCTCTTGAGATGTTTTCTTTATTCATCATGAACTAAAACCTTCAGATACCTGAAGGGGATGAAACCTAGATGAATCTTGTTATTGTTTTTGAATTATATGATAAATACTTAGTTTGTTCTTAATTATGTATACTTAATCCAAATTTGATGTGCTTAGGTGGAAGAGGAATAGACCCTACTTAAGAGTAGATCTAGCATAATTAAGCGGAGTTGATCGCACACCTAGAGATAGGGTGACGAGATTTTTCCAGATTAGGTGAAACCTAATATGGAAGTCCATAGATCGATTTACTTCTATTCTAGGGGGTTATTATTCGAGAAAGAGATTTTCGTTAATTAACCTAGGGTTAGACGTTATTCGCCTCGAGAGAGGGTTTAATATACGTTAGGGAGTCTTACGGATCAAACTAAGTGAATAAATCATATGGTTCAGTGTTAAATAACAAGTAAAATCTAGGTGGATTCTTTTTGAGGGTATCGTCGTGATCAACTGAGTTTCCCTTCAACTTATTTTCCAATTCATTCTTTCTATCTTTGCGTCTTTAGTTTATTAGTCATTAATTTAGATTAAAACAACTTCACTTATTTTAGGCTAAATAATAAAAAGAAAGTTAGTATTAGTACTTTTAGTTCCTTAAGGTTCGAAAATCTGGTCTTGCCTAAGCTATACTACTGTTCGATAGGTACACTTGCCTTAAGTCGGTGTCAGAGTTAGTTTCCATGTTTGATCATTCTCTTTATAAATTTTAAAACTCAACAAAATAATGATCAAGTTTTTGGTGCGCCGTTGCCAGGGAACTAAAATATTAAGAAAGCTCTATTTTTATTACTTTAGCCATTTTTTTATTTTGCAATTTATTTTATTTTATTGTTTTTATTAATTTTATTTCCTTCTTTTCCTAGCAGGTACCTCTAGTTTATGACTAGAAAGAACTCGACGGGACCTCTACTATACGATAGTGATATTGAAGCTACCGCTCATAGGAATCATAGAGAAATTAGACGAGCCCTAAATTACACAGAAGAAGAGCGAGAAGGCAGATCCAATCCTATTGAAGAGATGGACGAGAATAATCCACCACGAGATGTGGAAGAAAACAATGCTCGTGTACTATGTATGATTATGCTAAACCTCATTTAATAGGAGCTGAATCTAGTATTGTTAGGCCTGCTATAGCTGTTAATAATTTTGAATTAGAGCCTAACACAATACAAATGATTCAACAATTTGTTCAATTTGATGGTTTGCAGGACGAAGACCCGAATACTCATATAGCCAATTTTTTAGAGTTTTGTGATACTTTCAAAATAAATGGCATTTCTGATGATGCCATTCATCTTCGGTTATTTCCCTTTTCATTAAGGAATAAAGCCAAACAGTGGTTATACTCGTTACCACGAGGGTCAATCACTACATTGGACCAAATGACCAAAAATTTTTTATTAAAATATTTCCCACCGACCAAAACGGCCAAATTACAGAATGATATCTCTTCTTTTGTGCGGATGGATTTAGAAACATTATACGACACATGGGAGAGATACAAGGATCTCTTAAGAAGGTGTCCACACCATGGTTTACCCTTGTGGCTACAAGTCCAAACTTTTTATAACGGTGTGAATCCCTCAACAAGGCAACTAATTGATTCAGCCGCCGGTGGAAACCTGAACAATAGAACTCTTGAAGCAGCCTACGAGTTCATTGAAGAGATGTCACTGAATAACTATCAGTGGCAAGTTACAAGGACAAAATCGACAAAATCAGTCGGAGGTTACAACCTTGACACAGTAACCATGCTATCAACACAGGTAGAGTTGATAAATAAAAAGCTTGATAGTTTGTGTTCTTCGCAGGTGCATCCAGTCATGCAGTGCAACGCAAGTGGAACTGTGACGAATCCTGAGTACCCACCCTACCAACTGAATGTCGAAAGTGAACAGATGAACTATATAGGTAATAATTTCAAATCAAATAATAATCCTTATAGTAATAACTACAATCCAGGTTGGAGGAACCACCCAAATTTTTCATGGAAGGCCAAGGAAACCAACCTCTTCAAATTTCCAAAAACAGCCATATCCGCACGAGAAAAAGCCAAACCTTGAAGAGATGCTGACAAAATTCATGGCAAACATAGAAAATCGTTTCCAAGAAACTGAGAAAATAATTAAAAGCAATGAGAACCGAGTCGGGGAACTTACTAAGTCGGTCAAGGAAGCCACTAATGCAGTCGAATGACTCACAAAGCTAATGTCAGAACGACCGCAAGGACGTCTACCAAGTAACACCGAGATGAACCTAAAGGAGCAAATTCATGCCATCTCAACTCATGACAGTAAGGCGTTAGATGAGCCCAATCCAATACAAGAAAACAAGGTAGATGAAGGTAAGGTAGAGGTAACACAAGAAAAGCCAAAACCAGTAATCAAGGAGTACCAACCTCGCATACCTTACCCCGAAGCGAAGAAAAGAGACAATTTAGAAGAACAATTCGGTAAGTTTCTTAAACTCTTAAAGAAATTACATATTAACTTACCTCTTCTCGAAGCTCTTTTTCAGATGCCAGACTCGAGGAAATTTTTAAGACAGCTCTTGACGAACAAACGCAAACTAGATGAAGAGCACCACGTAGAATTGAACGCAGCATGCTTAGCAATGTTACAGAATAGACTACCATGAAAGCTAAAAGATCCAGGGAGTTTTACAATTCCATGTTTAATTGGTAGTTTAGCTATTGATAATGTGTTAGCTTATTTAGGGGCAAGCATAAATGTCATGCCTTATACATTATTTAAATGACTAGGTCTAGGGAAGCCCAAACAAACTAGGATGAGTATACAATTAGCTGATAAAACTGTTAGAGATGTTCTTGTCAAAATCGATAAATTTGTTTTCCCAGTAGATTTTGTTGTCTTAGATATGGATGATGATAATACAACCTCCTTAATTTTAGGAAAACCTTTCCTAGCAACTGTCAAGACTAAAATTAATGTTGCCACAGGAGAACTCATACTTTGTGTAGGTGACGAATCAATCAGTCTTCAAGCTCTTGACTCGGCCAGGACAACAATCGATAAAGGTAAGAAAGTCAATACAGATGATAATCAAATTGTTCAACCTTTATCGCAGGAAACACCGCAAAAACACAACTCTGAGCTGACTCATAGATCCTAAATCGACAAAGAAGAATCACACAAGGAACAAGACCTTAGGGTTGACAATTTAGAAGAACAGAGGACACAAGTCAAAGAAGAACCAGAATCGCACGAAATAAACCAGAGGAACCACCAGAAGAGCTCATAGAAACATCAAACCACTACAAAATAGGAGACCAGGTACTGTTAGACAAAGTAGATCTGCACATCATCACAACAGACCTGAAGGCAAAGGGAGAAAACCTTCTTAAGGTACACAATATCTTCCCACACAAAATAGTCTAGGTAAGCAACCCAACATTCAACACTTTTGAGGCAAACGCTTCTCGACTTCAACTTTGTCAAGAAAATAGAACTTTAAGCATGAGGGAAAATATTCAAACCTTTAAACCTTCGTGATTTTTTTAATGTCGAGTAAAGTCTAGCTTAAGACTATAAACGAGTGCTTCTCGGGAGGCAACCCGAGCACTAACCCTACTTATTTTTACATTTGTTTTCATTTCATTTTATTTTTTTCTTTTTATCTTTGTAAACTAACCAAAAGTGCAGATTTCTAGGACACACGGCCTTACACACGGCCGTGTCCGTGGCCTGTGGACCACCGAAATCCTCGTATTGACATAGTAGAGGCCGTAAGAATCAAATCCCAACCGTTTTTCGATGTCATGGACCCAACCACTCCCCTACGAGCACCGATAAATTGCACGGCCGTGCTCCATGACCGTGTGAAGCTACTGACTTACCAGACATGGGAAAAATACGCCCATGCTACCCAACCGTGCCAACACACTGCCTTTTTAGGAATGGGCATGGCATCTAGAAAGTGGGCATGGGTGAACAAACACGCCTGGACACACGACCGTGCGATGCGGCTTTGTAATTCAACACACCTTTGGTGCACGGGCGTAGGAAAATGTCAGAAGCCAAAATTCTATTTAAACCTCACCCCCTCCCCTCTTCTTCCTCACCCTCCTTCCTCATTTCTTTCTTCCTTCTTCTTATCATATTCCCTCTCTCTCCTTTTCTTCTAACATTCCTATAACTCTTGATGACACTAAAGCCATGCCGAAGAAGCGTAAAAGGCCAACCACAGTCTCCTCAAAAGAGACAGATTCACATGAGTTCATGCCGCCAGCTTCAGCTATTCGACAAGCCAAGGGTCTTTGAGACAATTTAGTTTTTATTTTTCTTTTCTCTTTTGCTTCAATTTCCTTATCTTTACTTCTCTTCTACTCAATTTAGTTTAACTTGTTTTAGTTTCTTGGTTTTTAGGTTCTAAAGGCTGCTTAGGAATCACGCACCAAAACCTTAGAGGTCACACCCACCTCACGAATCATCCAATAATAAGTACTCCTTAGTCTATTAGTCTTTTCTTTTAATTTCAGTTTTCTTCTTAGTCTCCTTCTCTTTATTTTTTTTGTCTTTAATTATAGTATTAGTATATTATTAAGGTTTCTTTAGATTTCTTGGCTATATCTTTGTAGGCTACCCAATTTCTTTATCTAGCATAAAGCTCATTGGTAACCACCCCACCAGGCCCATAGAAAATGCCACCACGACCTCTGTCAACTCCCGAAATCATGCAAAACTCAGGAAGTGTCACTTTTCCCTTCTTTTTTGATTTTATTATTACATTATTAGTTATCTATCTTTGTACATTGAGGGCAATGTACATCTTAAGTGTAGGGGGTAAAAGTACCTAACTTTTTGCATTATTCCAAAATCTGAATTTTAGTCTTGTTCTAAGTAATTTTCTCATATTATTAATTAGGTGAAATTTCTAATGATTTATGATTTTTATTGATATGTTTTTGAGTAAGTCATTGATAATTGTGCATTGATGATTAAACTTGATGAATACTAGAGAATCAAGCACGATAAGTCTATTTTTCAAGAATAAAAAATTTTCTAGGTTGTTGAACTGAATTTGAGTATTACCTTGAAGTTTGAAATTTACAGGATTGATGTCAAATACCCATAATTTTTGTGAGATTTAAGCCTTATAGAGCATATATTATTTTTCATGCTCACTTTATTGATTATGAGTGTGTCAACACTAAATTGTTATTCTAGAACTTGCCTTGATTATACATGTCGAGATCACATTAATTGATTTGATATACTGAGATGATAAAGGCACCTAGGTTTTAACCCATTCATTCTACTAAAAAGCCTACCTTCACAAAATAACCCTTAGTGAACTCATTTGATCCTAACATGTAACATCCTAAAATTTGAAGTATTTATTTGATGCATGTTTTAGTGCTTAACTTGTGTATAGTAAAATTTTTTCATGTTTAGTATAGTCTTGAGAAGACTTGAGAACTATTCAGAATTAGAATAAATTTTAGTAAGGAGTATTTAATTGAAGTGGATCAAATGACTTTGAGGTTTAAGTAAATTTAAGTGTTGAAAACTAGCATAAGATGAGCTAGTAGCAAGGTGGAGTTGGCGCATGCATGTTTGCTTGAGGTGAGAGGTTCGAATCTCCTAGCATGCAACTTGAAAATTTTTATTTTTGCTTTCTCCTATCAAGTGTCGGCCAAGAAGCAAACGTGGAAAGTTTGACTTCTTTATTTTTGGTATGATGGCTAAAGGATTAAGGAAACATTTAAGTTGAGGAAAGGAATCAATGGGATAAGGCAAGTAAGGGGAACAAATGGCATAAATTGGGGAGTGTGCTATGGAAAGAAAGGTTGGAAAAAGTTGATCCTTGATAGCCATGTATTTGGACGGTTTTTGGGGCTAGGGGTTGGCCAAAATTTTGAAGGCATTTAGATGAATTAGGAGCTAGTTGTGCACATCTTTCTCTTTTGGTCATTTGGTATTTTTTCCTCTCAAAGCTTGTTTCTCTCAAATTCTCTCCCCTTAGTCGAATGCTTATTGGACAAAAGGTAAACATTTTTTTTCTCTTTTCTTTTGGTCATTTGAGTTTTGACCATTTACGTCTTATTTTACCTATTCTCTAAAAAATTTTCTCCTAGTGCCAAATCATTAAAGTATTGGAAGGCCATTTTCTTTTCTTTTCACCCTTAGAATGCACACAAGCCTCAAATTCAATTCTTTGTTCATCTTTCGTTCTTGAAAAGAATCAAAACATAAACACCATATTTTCTTTTACCCTTCTTAATCTCTTTCTCTTTACAAAATTTTCTCAAACAAACTTTTCCTTTTATTTCACCATGGCGAATGTTGCTAAGTATTATCTCCTTCAATTTTTTTCTTCATAATCGATCTTCTTCCTATTCATAACTTAATCGATTGGTAAGTGGTTAGCATAGTATTTTGGAATTTGTTATTCTTACGTGCGAATCTATTGTGGTGTGAGATGATCTTTTGGATTTAGATCATCATCATACCATATCTAATTCCAACCTTTTCTCTATCATAGAAATCTAGCGGAGGCAGAAACTCAAAGTGTTCTTGAGTATTGTGGATCGTTGGAATCGATTTTAAGAGTTAAGGTAAGGAGTTTATTCAAGGATTCTCATACTATTTGTTATTTTGGTATAAATTAGTTAATTAATCGATTTTGTTATAGGGACGTAATCGCTCGATTGTTTTCTTCGTGGAACGAGGATAATTGTGGTAAGCCAATCTCAAATCTTTTAAAATTGTTAACCATATTTCGATAATTATTAGTCGGACTAATGATCTTATGTCATTAGAGACATTCAAGATAGGCGTAAAAAGGCAAAGGCATAGTTTTCAAAAAGGGTGGTTCGCTATTCCCTAAGTATAAACGAAGGTCATTTTGTGAATCCAGATTTTCCACGGGTTACGGACCTCATCCGAGGAGAACCAGTTGTTTGAAGTCATTCGTACTCCAAACCTTTATTCGTTCGTGGATTCTCATCGGGCAACGAACCAACAATCGAGGAGAAACCAAAAATAGAAGTGGTTCGAAATCCTGAGGGTAAAGATTAGATTATTTATCAATAGTGTAGTTTTAAAATATGATAGTGCTCTAATTTATCGTGTTACGTTTAGGTATTGACGAGTGGGAAAGCCTAGTACTCACAATAACAAGGTGTGTAACTTCACACTTATCTCGGGTTAGATGTTAAACCGTAAGTATTGAGAAAAATCGTAAAGATGACAAAATTGGAAAAATACGTAATAATTAGTATTTTTGTGAAAATACATGAAAATGGTTAAAGTTGTGAAATTTATGAAAACGCCCTAAATGAGTTAGTTGGTAAATTGTAAATTATATGCTAGATCGTTAAATGGGCCGAAATATATGCTAGATCGTTAAATGGGCCGAAATATATGCTAGATCGTTAAATGGGCTAAAAAATCTGCTAGATCGTTAAACGGGCCGAAATATATGCTACATCGTTAAACGGGACGAAATATATGCTAGATCGTTAAATGGGCCGAAATATATGCTAGATCGTTAAATGGGCCGAAATATATGCTAGATCGTTAAATGGGCCGAAAGTTGCTAGATTGCTAAATGGGCTAAATGTTATTTTGTATTATGGGCCATAATAAAAACTTGAAATATAGACTCACATGTAAATTGGGCCTTTTGCTAAAATTATCATATGTATATAGACTGTTATTCATACATGTTTGCATGGGTTGGGATAAATGATGAAGAGAAGAAAGGCCTGTTGCCAAAATCTAGTTCGGTGGCTCTGCCACAAATATTTAAATGGCTTATTGCCTCTAGTTCGTGGCTCGCCACAAATATTTAAATGGCTTATTGCCTCTAGTTCGGTGGCTCGCCACAATTATTTCAATGGCTTAATGCCTCTAGTTCGATGACTTTGTCACAATCTAGTTCGTGGTTCACCACAACATTATTAAAATGGCTTTATGCCTATGATTGGTGTGTTGGCGGGGTGGGTTGACTTGTTCCCCACAGGTGTGATGGTTGGTGCTTGGTGGTGTGTAGTGATGGAAATTATGTTTGGGTGGGAAATTTCATTTTGCATGCATTTCATTTATTATATTGCTAAATCATTTATGGGTTCAAGCCCAAAATTATGACTTGATGATCGGCCTAATGGATATAGTAAGTGAGTTATACATTAAGTTCGAGTAACTCACTCCCTTAAATTTTCCATCTCGTAATGGAAATTGGCGTGGACTTGGGCCGAGGTTGACTTCGTGGAGGCCATCTCGCAAACATGGGTTTATAAACCTTGAACTTTTATTAAAGTACTTTCTTTAAATTACTATTTTGGATATGATGTAATAAGGCCTCTATTAATATTTTATGGATTTTACGTGTGGATGGATTTAAATTTTGTTTTAGATATTTTAATATGGGCTTTTGTTAATCCTATAATGTTTCCTTAAAATTCTTTGGGTTTTCAAACATATGAGATTCTTTATCTATTCTTATTTTCAAATCCTTTTGAACTTGTTAAAAAACTACTTTAACTTTTTGATAATTAAATACTAAATGTTAAGATTTCAACTAATGTTTCTCAAATTCATCGAATTTAAAATTATTTCTCTTAGTTTTTATTAAACTTTATTTTCAAAAAGTTTTGTAATATCGATTCATTAAACCATTAGATAGATTAAAAAAAATGTTCGATTTGTGTGACAAACCAAATCTCGTCTTGACGCATAGACTTGGTTTGGGGTGTTACATAACAACCCTTTTTATTGATTTACCCGCTAATATTAACCCAAAACCCTTTGTATTTGTTATCACCATTCTTTTGACTACCCTTCTATCGAGAATTGATTTGATCAGTTACCTAATTAGTTTATTTCAGTTGATAAAGTTTTCTTTATTATGTTTCTATTTGATCTTTAAAATAAAAAAAATTGAAGTATATTCAACATTAGTAGTATAAAAAGTGAGCTTGTACATTTAAATTTCAATTATCAAAGAAAAAGCTCGTAATATTATTAGTTTTAAAATTTCAATTGATATAATCATTTATTTTCAAGTTCATTATTTTTAGTTAAGTAATTGGTCAGGTCAGTCTCAATTCTAAACCTTCTAATTCAGCCTTTATCCACACCTTTAACCTAAGCCCCGTTACAACCCTGTCAAAGACCTTTTGATTTGTGTATCATCTCATATTACAGTGGTGGAGACTTGATTTTCAGGCAAGCCTATGGGATTAACTTTTCAGGTTCGACTTATGAGTGCTTTTTCTTGAAACTTAAACACTTCGATTCCTTTGAGTGAATCTTCAGTGAGGATGTCAATCCTTGTCGGTTTTGAATTAAAGGTAATTATTCAGATAAGGGGAGACGCCTATGTTTTTATGCTACAAATTTATGACTTAGAATTGTTTGAATCTTTATGAATCTTTGAAGTTAAATTATCCATGTATAAATTATCTGTGAATTATAATGAGGCATTGTTGATAGGAATTGTGAATTATGGAAAGTTCGTTTTAATTATAAGTTGAGAATTTTGCTTGAGGATAAGCAAAAGCTTAAGTATGGGGGTATTTGATAAACCGTAAAAGTAACATATTTTAGGCCCACATTTAGTATGCTTTTGGATGATTTAGCCATTGATTTATGTAAAAAGGTGCTCTTAATCCTTTCTTTTCATGTTTTTACTCAAAAAAGCACCCAAGGACAAAAAGAACAAGAAACGAGCTTAAAACGGGCCAATTTGGGCCAAAGAGGAAATCGACACGGCCTGGACTTCAAGCCACATGACCGTGCCTCGACAATTAACTAAGACACGGCCATGCCACGACTTACACGGCCGTGCCCCAATCGACAGAATAGAGACACAACCTGAAAATGATTTGCACGGGTTTGTACCATGGCCATGCCCTACTGCCGGGAGAGGCAATTTCACTCAGATTTGGATACTTTGAGGCAAAAAAACAAATTCCAAAGCCTATTCAAACATCAAGTAGGAAGTATACTTGAATTGGGACACTTAGAGGCCAAGTAAAGCATTCCAAAAGTCTATATAAACACCCTAAGTGTATCCTGAAAGGGCGTGAGCTAGGCCAAGGAGCCGAGGCAGAAGGTCAGATTTGTGGGAATTACTCAAAGATAGCCAGTGGATCCATCTCAAGGAGCCGAAATTCTACTCAAGACGGCAAATTTCTCCTTCAATTCCTTCAGGGGGTTTTAGGGATTTCTTATGTTTTGTTTTACCTTTACTCTTGAGATGTTTTCTTTATTCATCATGAACTAAACCCTTCAGATACTTGAAGGGGATGAAACCTAAATGAATCTTGTTATTGTTTTCTGAATTATATGATAAATACTTAGTTTGCTCTTAATTATGCACACTTAATCCAAATTTGATGTGCTTAGGTGGAGGAGGAATAGACCTTGCTTAAGAGTAGGTTTAGCATAATTAAAAGAGTTGATCGCACCCCTAGAGATAGGGTGATGAGATTTTGCCTGATTAGGGTGAAACCTAATATAGGAGTCCATAGATCGATTGACTGCTATTCTAGGGGGTTATTATTCGAGAAAGAGATTTTCATTAATTAACCTAGGGTTAGACATTATTCGCCTCGAGAGAGGCTTTAATATACGTTAGGGAGTCTTACGGATCAATCTAAGTGAATAAATCATATGGTTTAGTGTTAAATAACAAGTAAAATCTAGGTGGATTATTCTTGAGGGTATCGTCGTGATCAATTGAGTTTCCCTTCAAGTTATTTTTCAATTCATTCTTTCTATCTTTGCGTCTTTATTTTAGTAGTCATTAATTTAGAATAAATCAACTTCACTTATTTTAGGCTAAATAATAAAAAGAAAGTTAGTATTAGTACTTTTAGTTCCTTTGGGTTCGACAATCCGGTCTTGCCTAAGCTACACTACTATTCGATAGGTACACTTGCCTTAAGTCGTTGTCAGAGTTAGTTTCCAGGTTTGATCATTCTCTTTACAAATTTTAAAACTCGACAAAACAACGATCACTTGCATAGTAAATATTAGTTTATGAAAATGGATCAAATTAAAATGAAATTATAATTGAGGGTCATGATTGAAAATGGAGAAATTATATAGTTGAATTCATGGGACAAAGAGATGCTTAAGTAATTATATGATATGAATGTGAATCAAGGCCTGTATGAATCTCGTGAATGCTTAGGATACAAATGACATGTCATTAGGGTTATTTACCATTTGAGGTGATGGTATTGAATATCCTATCGATGGCTGAGGTCTTCCATTTATTGCAAATTCTCCATAGTTCGTATGAGAAGCATCATGTAGCCTAACATCCCAAGCCACAACTCGTGTGAGCAGACCCATTTCATAGCTTATGCGAGCATTTACAGTTACGGCTTGTGTGAGCATCGTTCCTACATATCCAACGTTATTTAATTTGGTTCATTGGGTGAAAATGAATAAATGAAATGATTATATGAATTGGTTATATGGAAGTAGATATATGAAATGGTTATATGAATCAGTTATGTGGACCTAGATATATGAAATGAAACATTGGATATAAATATTTGAAATAAAATGTGAATTGTTAAATGAATAGGTAATGGTTGAATTGAGTTTTAAATGTGCTTACTTGTAATGTTTATGACATGATAAAGTTATATGTTTCATATGTGTGATATCATTAACCTTGTGAGATTTTTGGTGTGTATAGGAAATAAATGAACTCATGACCTTTTTTATGAATTTAATTATGAAATATTTTAGTTGCGATAGTTACGGTAAGTTAAAGTTAAAGTTTAATATAGACTTACTAAGCTTTACATAAGCTTACCTTATCTTTTTTTTTTTTCTTCTTTGTAGATTGTCGGACTTTTGTTGTCGATTGGAACTTCGTTGGAGATCACACTATCCGACAACTATTTCGGTAGCTAATTGTTTACTTTGACTTGGTTATAAGTGGCATGTAGATAATGTTTGGTAATGTATGGTTATAAGCATTTTGATCATGTTTTGTGTGTCATTTGAGATATGAAGTATGTATTTTGATGTAAACTTAAATGGTAATTTTTAGTTGGTTGTGGTGTGTGATGATATAGTCATGTTTTGCTACCTAAATGCAATTTTGGATGGTTGAATTGGTATATATGATTTAGGTAACTTAATGAATTTTGGATGGAATTATACTAGGATTAGAAATAATGATGCAAAGTGATTGTTTTGATATTAACTTATGGTATGAAAGGTGTTGAATGCTAATGGTTAAATTTTGAATTGCGATGCCATTAGTGGCATATTGGATAGGCACTTAGGTTGGGTGATATATGATGTGTTTTGGCAAGTTTTGTTGCATTTTATGCAGGTTTAATGGTTGGTAATGGTATGACTTGTGGCCTTAGTGAATTGGGTTGAAATTTTTTGTTTTAGAAGGAACTTTTGGACACAAATGGCTTGGGGCATGGTCTGTCACACGACCATGTGCCACACATGGCCATTTGGCCTATTTCATTTTTGGTGTAGGTTTGTCCACACAGCCTCAGAGAGTTACACGGCCTGGCGATACGTGTAACACCCCTAACCTGTCTCCGTCGATGGATTAGGGTTACGGAGCATTATCGTACAATCAAAAATATTTAAACATCATAACATTTAATAAATTAAATATATCATAAACCATTCATTCATATACATTTCGTTCCTAAATCGAGCCTTCGAGGATCTAGAAATAGCTTAGAGACAATTTGGGACTAATTTGAAACAAAACGGCAAGTTTAGGAAAAAGTTGCAAAAATTAGAAAAAGAGGTCAGACGGCCGTGTGGCCAGGTCGTGTGGAATCACCCCAAGTTGTGCAACTTTTGAACAAGGGACACACGATCATGTCCCAGCCCGTGTCCTCACCCGTGTAACTCACTAAGTAAGTTCACACGGCCGTATGCCAGACCGTGTAACTCTCTAAGTTGTCCTACACACCTATGTGCCAAGCCGTCTGTAACACCCCAAACCCGGCCGATGCATTAAGCCCGGATTTTGGCATGCCACACAAATTCAACGTACATTCAAATCTTTTAACGAAGTAGAAATCAGATTCCAAAACGATTAAGAGAATGACTTTATTGGAAAAAAAAACAAAGTTCATTCAAAACCATAATTAAAAACACAAGAATTTGTCGTTTGATCTATTGAGTAGTAATTGATAAAAACTTTAGATTTATTGAGTCGAAATATTTCGTCGAAAAGTTTTAAAAGACTTTTCTAAGTTTCAGTAACATTTAAGAAAAACCTTTATTTTATACGAGAGTTATATAAAAACATTTATAAAAACTAAACCAATCTAACTTAGGAAAACTAAAACCCAATAAAATCCATCCACATAATAAAATCCATAATTAAAGAGGCCTTATTACATCGCCATAAAAATAGTACTTAATAAAAATTATAAAAGAAGTCTTAAAGTTTTATAAACCACCATTTGTAGTATAGCCTCCACACGAAGTCATCTCCGACCCAAGTCTCCATCAATTGTTATTACCTGAGAGGGGAAAAAATTGGGGTGAGTTACTTAGAACTCAGTGTGTAACTCACTTACTATAATCCACTGGGCCAAGACCATTTAAGCATTTATTTGGACCTAAGCCTATTTCAAATATAATAATTTAGCATGTATAAAATGCAAGTGATATGCAATTCCCAAAACCAAACCTACATTTCCATCCGCTACACACCACCCGTACCAACCAGCACACCTGTGGGGAGCTTTAGTCACCCACCCCGCTAACACACCAAAGTAGGCTTTAAACCCAATATAATATTTGTGGCAACGGCCATTTAAATAATTATGGTAGAACCACCTATCTAGATTTTGGGCAATGGCCATCGTGACAGAGTCACCTATCTAGAATTTTGGCATCAAGCCTTTCTTCTCTTCATCATTGATCCCAACCCATGCAATCATGTTTATGCATTACAAAATATTTGTAAAAAAAACCATATTACAATTTATCAATTTTGGCCCATTAATCAAAATAGCATTTTGGCCCATAAAATCACATATCACATATAACCCATTTATCAATTATCATAAATGGCCCAATTATCAAATATCACTTATGGCCCATTTATCGATTATCACATATGGCCCAAATTCTCAAATATCACATATGGCCCAAATTCTCAAATATCACATATGGCCCAAATTGTCAAATATGTTAAATATCATATATGGCCCAAATTGTCAAATATCACATATGGCCCAAATTGTCAAATATCACATATGGCCCAAATTGTCACTTTTATCTAATTAGCTCGTTAAGGGTAATTTTGTAATTTTCATGATATTAATAAAATTTTCAAAATATTGTCTTTAAGATAATAATTATGTTATTCTTCCCGATTTCACTAGTTTGTGATGTCATCCAACGATTTATACTATATAGTCATCTAACCCATGAGATACGGTGTGAGATTACACATCTGATTATGGTGAGAACTACACTCTCCCGCTCGTCGATATCTAAACACACATTACGAAGGATTAGAACACTAAAATTTAATATTAAACTATTCTAATATTAAGCGATCTAGATCTTACCCTCGGAATCTCAAACAACCACTATTTGCGATTTCTCTCCGATCAAAGGTTCAGAACCACGGGTAAACAATGGTTCGGGGGTACGTACGACTTCGAATAATTGATTTTCGCCGAATGAGGGTCCACAACCCGGTGGAAAGTCTCAGATTTCCAAAACAGTCCTTCTCTTGAATTTAAGGGGAATAATGGAACCACCCCTCTTCCGAACACTATTAACAACTCTTTTCGTCCCTATTTTGATTGTCTTCAAAGACAAGGAATCATTAGTCCAAACTAATATTCGTTATTATAATCGATTGATCTTATGAGTGAAGTCGGCTTTCCACAAAATCCTTACGTTCATAGGATGAAAATCAAGTGATAGAGTCCTATGATAAAAATCGGTTAATCAACACTATCTTTAACAAATAAAAAGTATTATAGAACCCTTCTAAAAAAAATCCTTACCTTGAACGATGAATTTTCCTTTTTCACACGATCTTTCTATGGCTAGAGTCGTGTAACACCCCAAACCCGGCCCATTCGCTACGATCGAATTTGAAATGCCACTCCTGAAAACGTTTGAAAAACTTTTGACTTAGAGCTAAAAACATAAAAATTTATTGTCCTTTGTAAAACATTGTTTGTTTAAAATTCTAAGTAAAACTTTATTACTACTAACTATCCGAATTGAAAACTGTAATGCATATTTTAAGGTATAAATTATCGAGAATAAAAACATTTTCAAATAATACTTTAATCGTCAATCCACTTTAAACATAATAATAAACTTCAAATCCCTTAAAAGGCCCTTATTACAATAAACCTTACTTAAAAATACTAAAATATAAAATACGTAAATAATTAAAACATCTTCAGATGGGCCACCTCGTATCCACTCCAACCCGGTCCAAGCATATGCATCACCGCAATGTTGGTAAAATTTGGGTGAGTCACAGACTCGGTGCATAGTTATTTCACATGCCTCCACACATGGGCTTGGCCCACATCCACACATCATTACATATCGATGATAAGGTAATATATCCACATAATTCCACATATTGGGCTTGGCCTTATCCACATTGATCCACATAATCGGTCATGCAAAATGCATAAATAAGCAACATGAAGCCCAACCCAACCTAATGTCCATCCGTCACACCTACCTTGGCGCACCATTGCCCAAGGCCGTGGCTAATCCACCGATCAACCAAGTGATCCACATATCTTACCTTGGCAAACCTGCTGCACATGGTCGTGGCTGAGCCACCGATCACAAAAGTGATCCCACATATCAATCAGTCCACGGTGATGCACACAGCTATCAACCGCCAAGATGTGGCACCTAGCCAACACCTCCCTTGATGAGGCACATAGCCAACATCAAGCGCCAATGTAGCACAAGGCTAACATTAGACCACGTACATAAAGTACACCTTTCCTTCGATAGTCACATCCCAAGTCCCATGCATACATATATATCATGGCAACATATCACTTGAACAATTATACATCACATGCCATCACATTTCATACATATATCAAATGTAAATCAACGTCATAAAATACTGACCTGGTTGAATGATTACCCATCATGGGTATCCACCATTTCAGCCCTTACTTCGGCTACCATTCACATCATATCACATATACATAAATATAACAGATACACATAACAAGAGAACAGTGCGATAACTACGCACCTGTTTAGCACAGTTTACTCAATCCCGAACTACTTGTATCTAACACGATGAACGTGGTTTTTCTTCCTCCCTTAATGCCGATTTGGTCTCCTACCAAATCCCGAAGGCTTTGCTTATTCCTGACGATTAGCCTCTTACGGATCTAAATCTCAAAAGCTTTCCTTAATCTAGCCGACTTGCCCCTAAAAGCCATAATCGAAAACAGTCAACACTTAAATACCCAAATTATGGCCCTTGGCCGAATGTTATCAATCACTTACCATGATCTTCCAAAACCTGATAGATCTCTTTTAAGGCTCCTTAGCGTTGGCTACACACAAAAGAACACATAATCATGGCTTAAAGAATATTCGGCCATCCCTAGGCCTATCCTCATGATTTTGGTACACTAGCAGAAAGAGCTCAAAATCGAATGATAAAGAAAGAACTTACCACTACACGTTGAAGAGAATAAAAGATCACAAGCACGTGAGTCGATGTACCCTCCAATAAAGATTCGACTATGGTGTTTCGGCACTTTTAATAATGGAGAGAAATAGAGTAGAAAATGAGGCTATATGGTTCGACTATGGCCCTTAAAAAAGGGTTGAAATATTCAGCTATCAAAATAAAAGAAGAGAGTTTCCGAAAGAGGGATAGGTTCGGCCAAAATACCAAATAGAAGAGAAGAAGAAAATGCCAATGGCTTTAAGGGTCTTTGAAGTTTCGGTCACAAAACAAAAGCCGAAACTAAATGGCTTCCTCAAAAGAAAACGGCACAATGAGAGAATGAGAGGAACAATTTTTGGCACAAAGAAAATAATATGAAGAAAAAGAGATGCCAAAGATGATCACTCCCCCTATTTATACTACACAATTTCGGCATACTAGCTCATTTTCCTCTCATACCCCTTATCTTGCTCCTTTATCACCTAAATTAATAAAATCAAATTAATCCAACACTAATCCCTTATCAATCTCCTCATTTATCTCTTATCATATCCCACACTTTTCTCCCATTTATCATCTTAATAAATAATAAAATAATCTATCACATATTCCATATCAATCTCCTATATTATTTCCTTCTAATCTTCCTCCTATTCTTCCTCCTAATTCCTTCCAAAATAAATTCAGCCAACTCCCCCCTAGTCCATGAAACCATCCATGTTCATGGAAAAAATGCCATTAAAAAGTTTCCAAACCTCATCCCTTGATCCACGCCTTTTGTCCCCTTATCATACCATATTTTCTTGATTCCATACCTTAACTAATAACTTGCCTTATTCCTTTAGTCTACTATCCATAAATGATAAAGTCCAACCTTATCTTAATTAGAGTTGACCGACACATGCCATACACATGCAAAATAAAAGTCACCTTATTGCCATTCATGGATTCAACCTCTTCCCTCATGCAATTACTCATGAGCCAACACCACTTTACTATTAGCTCATTTATGCTAACATTAAACACTTAAATTAACTTAAGCATCATAATCACTTGATCCCCTTCACTAAATTCTCCATACTAAAATTATTCTAAACCAATTAATTCCAAGCCTTCTCAAGACTATATTAGGCATACAACAAAATCATATCCGAGCTAACATAATCAACAAGATGATACTCAAATTTTTTTCCTAAAGCCCAAGGCCCAATCGGCCCAATCCTCCTAGGCCCAATTTCGGGATATTACAATTCTACCCTCCTAAAAAATAATTTCATCCTCGAAATTACTTACTAACGAACAATTGTTCGTCCTAACTCACCACACTACGCCATCATTGCAAGACTCGATCTTAATAAAACTAATATACTTTCTACTAAATCTTGGAACCTTGACCAGACCTAAATGGTTCCGACATAGCCATCCTGCCTCTACCGCGTCCATGACGACCACGTCCCCTAGAACTCATGTCTACTTCGCAATTTAATCGATTAAAATTTTATGCATTAGTACTTTGTTCCACTATTTATCCATGATGCTTTTATGAAAAGGAGTTTAATAGTGGTTCTCTCGATCAAACAAAGTCTCAGTTCAAGTTCACTATTCTAATTCAGAGATTCACACATTCACATTCATCCATCTCGATAGAGACACATTCATTCACAACATTCACTTCATTACTTTGGGCATTCCTGATCATTCCCCACCCAGGGGTAATTTCGTCATTTTCCTATAGAGGTATTTCGGTAATAAATCGGGGTCAATTTGAAAATCACAAAAGTCATTTCGAAATTTTTCCAAACTCATGGGTATTTTTGAAAGAAAGATTTTCCAAATCAAGGTATTGAAAAATTTTGGAAATCGGGGTTATTTTGGTAATTTCGTAAACCAAGGGTAATTTGGTAAATTTCTAAATCAGGGTATTTTGAATTTTCGTAAAATAGGGTTTTTGGACACTTTTGCAAAACAAGAAAATTTTATTAAAATCGAGGGTAGTATGGTAATAAATTTTTTTTCAAGTCAGGGGCATTTTAGTAATTTTACAACCAGAGGCATTTTTGTAATTTTATCACTAGGGGTATTTTAGTAAACTTGTAAATCAGAAATTTTTCAGAACAATTTATAAAAATAGTCTTTACAAATCAAAAGGGTAATTTTAAGAGTTTTAAAACTAGGGTTTTATAAAATTACGGCTAGTTCCTTTCGGGTTTTAGTTATTGGGTTTAGCAGTGAATAAGTCCCCTTGGTTAGGGTGAACCGTAATTCACGCACTGTAGGATTCGAGTAAAGAGGAGGTGAGTCACTAGGACTGCTTAAATACCAAGCTCTTACCGAATCCACTCCTAGACATGCGCACAATGGTTACCACACCTTAACTCGACGACTTAGTTCATAGGTTTGTTTGATTGTCCTTAGGTCTTATGCATGTGTTTGAGTGTACTAGCCCTAGGGCTCAATAGCCCTAATCTTCTAATCTACGAGCTCAAATATGCCTTATAACATTCACATATACAAATCACTTCAGAAGTCAGGGGTACTTATTTGGTGGACTTGAATTGGGAGATACAGTGCCATGCCGAATACTAAAAATTTTCTGAAAAATCCATATTTTGAAAAGCCCATTTTAGAAAAATGTTTTGGGCCCAAATCCTCAAAGTCGAGTTTTGAACGAGCTCGATACCAAAATGTAACACCCCAAACCCGCCCATTCGCTACTTAATCAATTTGAAATGCCATCGCATGAAAATGTTTGAAAAACTTTTGACTTAGAGTTAAAAACATAAAATTTATTGTCCTTTGTAAAACATTGTTTGTTTAAAATTCTAAGTAAAACTTTATTATTACTAATCGTCCGAATTGAAAACTATAATGCATATTTTTAAGGTATAAATTACCGAGAATAAAAACATTTTCAAATAATACTTTAATCGTCAATCCACTTTAAACATAATAATAAACTTCAAATCCCTTAAAAGGCCCTTATTACAATAAACCTTACTTAAAAATACTGAAAATATAAAATACGTAAATAATTAAAAACATCTTCTGCATGGGCCACCTCGTATCCACTCCAACCCGGTCCAAGCTTATGCATCACCTGCAATGTTGGTAAAAATTTGGGTGAGTCACACAGACTTAGTGCATAGTTATTTCACATGCCTCCACACATGGGCTTGGCCCACATCCACACATCATTACATATCAGATGATAAGGCAATATATCCACATAATTCCACATATTGGGCTTGGCCCTTATCCACATTGATCCACATAATCAGTCATGCAAAATGCATAAATAAGCAACATGAAGCCCAACCCAACCTAATGTCCATCCGTCACACCTACCTTGGCAGACCCGCTGCCCAAGGCCGTGGCTAATCCACCGATCAACCAAGTGATCCACATATCTTACCTTGGCGGACACTATCAGACAAGGCAGTGGTTGAGCCACCGATCACAAAAGTGATCCCACATATCAATCAGTCCACAGTGATGCACACAGCTATCAACCACCAAGATGTGGCACCTAGCCAACACCTCCCTTGATTAGGCACATAGCCAACATCAAGCGCCAATGTAGCACAAGGCTAACATTAGACCACATACATAAAGTACACCCTTTCCTTCGATAGTCACATCCCAAGTCCCATGCATACATATATATCATGGCAACATATCACTTAAACAATTATACATCACATGCCATCACATTTCATACATATATCAAATGTAAATCAACGTCATAAAATATCGACTGGTTGAACGATTACCCATCATGGGTATCCACCATTTTAGCCCTTACTTCGCTACCATTCACATCATATCACATATACATAAATATAATGTACACACAATAAGAGAACAAGGCGATAACTACGCTTTTGCTTAGCACGCTTTACTCAATCCCGAACTACTTGTATCTAACACGATGAACGTGGTTTTCTTCCTCCCTTAATGCCGATTTGGTCTCCTACCAAATCCGAAGGCTTTGCTTATTCTCGACGATTAGCCCTTACGAATCTAAATCTCAAAGCTTTCCTTAATCTAGCCGACTTGCCCCTAAAAGCCATAATCGAAAACAGTCAACACTTAAATACCCAAATTATGGCCCTTGGCCGAATGTTATCAATCACTTACCTTGATGTTCCAAAACATGATAGATCTCTTTTAAGGCTCCTTAGCGTTGGCTACACACAAAAGAACACATAATCATGGCATAAAGAATATTCGGCCATCCCTAGGCCTATCATCATGATTTCGGCACACTAGCAAAAAGAGCTCAAAACTGAATGATAAAGAAAGAACTTACCACTACACGTTGAAGAGAATAAAAGATCACAAGCACGTAGTCGACAGCCCCTCCAATAAAGATTCGACTATGGTGTTTCGGCACTTTTAATAATGGAGAGAAATAGAGTAGAAAATGAGGCTATATGGTTCGGCTATGGCCCTTAAAAGAGGGTTGAAATATTCAGCTATCAAAATAAAAGAAGAGAGTTTCTGAAAGAGGGATAGGTTCGGCCAAAATACCAAATAGAAGAGAAGAAGAAAACGCCAATGGCTTTAAGGGTCTTTGAAGTTTCGGTCACAAAATAAAAGCTGAAACTAAATGGCTTCCTCAAAAAGAAAACGGCACAATGAGAGAATGAGAGGAACAATTTTTGGCACAAAGAAAATAATATGAAGAAAAAGAGATGCCAAAGATGATCACTCCCCCTATTTATACTACACAATTTCGGCATACTAGCTCATTTTCCTCTCATACCCCTTATCTTGCTCCTTTATCACCTAAATTAATAAAATCAAATTAATCCAACACTAATCCCTTATCAATCTCCTCATTTATCTCTTATCATATCCCATACTTTTCTCCCATTTATCATCTTAATAAATAATAAAATAATCTATCACTTATTCCATATCAATCTCCTATATTATTTCCTTCTAATCTTCCTCCTATTCTTCCTCCTAATTCCTTCCAAAATAAATTTGGCCAACTCCCCCCTAGTCCATGAAACCGTCCATGTTCATGGACAAAATGCCATTAAAAAGTTTCCAAACCTCATCCCTTAATCCACGCCTTTTGTCCCCTTATCATACCATATTTTCTTGATTCCATACCTTAACTAATAACTTGCCTTATTCCTTTAGTCTACTATCCATAAATGATAAAGTCCAACCTTATCTTAATTAGAGTTGACCGACACATGCCATACACATGCAAAAATAAAAGTCACCTTATTGCCATTCATGGGATTCGAACCTCTTCCATCATGCAATTACTCATGAGCCAACACCACTTTACTACTAGCTCATTTATGCTAACATTAAACACTTAAATTAACTTAAGCATCATAATCACTTGATCCACTTCACTAAATTCTCCATACTAAAAATTATTCTAAACCAATTAATTCCAAGTCTTCTCAAGACTATATTAGGCATGAAAAAAATCATATCCGAGCTAACACAATCAACAAGATGATACTCAAATTTTTTTTCCTAAAGCCCAAGGCCCAATCGGCCCAATCCTACTAGGCCCAATTTTGGGATATTACAAGTCGTTTAAGCGATGTCAAAATAATCGACACTTCACTATACCACTACAAGAAGAAAAGTTTTTTTGAAAGAGAAAAGATGATGATTTCGGTCAAAAAGACCCTCCCAAGTCAACATATGAATTTTGGCAATAGAGGAAAAATAAAAGAATTGAAAAGAGTGTTCTTACCGATTGTTCAAAGATGACCACTCGAATGAAAAAGAGGGTTAAATGGAAGATGGAAGATTCGGCTATAGTGAAAATATTGGAGAGGATGATGATCAATAACATTCGGCCATGGTGAAATATTAAAGAGGGAGTGATGTTTGAGAGTTTTTGCAAGAAGAAAAGAAGAAGAAAATAGGGTGTTTAAGTTTCGAGCTTTCTTTCAAGAATGGAAGATGAACAAAGAAAACTTCTTAAGGCTAGTGTGCATTCGGCAAGAGAAGAAAAGAAAAGAAAAGAAAATGCCCTTCAAGATTGTATGGTTTCGCACAAGGGGAAAAGATTTTGGGAGAATGAAAGATAATACCGAAATGGTCAAAATGAAATGGCCAAAACAAAACACAAATTTTACCTATTGCTCAAGACACATTGGCTAGGGAGAAGAATTTGAGAGAAAGATTTTGGAGAGGAAAGCTATTGATACACCAAAATGCCAAAATGAAAATGACCAAAACTAGCACCTACCTTACCAAATGCTAACCAAAAATTCGCCATCCCCCTAGCCCTAAAACCATCCAAGTGCATGGCCAAATGGTCAAAGTTTAGCCACCCAAACTTTCCAAAACATCTCCCCTTGTTTTAAGCCTTATGTCCCCTTACATGCCTTTTCCATATGATTCCTTTCCCTAAGTTATCACTTGCCTTTTCCCATGGTCTTCTTGCCATAAAAAAATTAATCCAACTCATCTAATCCTTATCCATGACCGACACTTGCTAAGGAAAAGCAAAAATAAAAGCTTTCAAATTGCATGCTAGGAGATTCGAACCTCTCCCCTCAAGAAAACATGCATGCGCCAACACCACCTTGCTACTAGCTCATCTTATACTAGTTTTTGTCACTTAAATCTACTTAAACCTCAAAGTCACTTGCTCCACTTCAATTAAATACTCCTTATTAAAATTTATTCAAATTCCGAATAGTTCTCAAGTCTTCTCAAGACTATACTAAACATGCAAAATTTTAATTATACACAAGTTAAGCACCAAAACATGCATCATATCAATATTCAAATTTTTGGATGTTACAACTCTACCCTCCTTAAAGAAAATTTCGTCCTGGAACTTTTCCTGGCTAAAAGAGATGAGGATATTATTGTCGAATTGCATCCTCAAGCTCCCAAGTAGCTTCCTCCACTCCGTGATTACGCTATAAAACCTTGACCAACGGTACGGTCTTCTTTCTTAACACATTAACATCTCGGTCTAAGATTTTCACCAGTTCCTCCTCGAAAGACAAATCGGCCTTAATTCCACTTCTTCTACCTAAGATAATGTGCGATGGATCCGATCTATAGCGTCTCAAAGATAGAAACATGGAAAACACTATGAATCGGCTCAATTTCGAGGTAAATCAAGTTGATAGGCCACTGGTCCTACAAGCTTCAACACACGGTACGGTACAATGAACCTAGGGCTCAACTTGCCTTTCCTCCCGAATCTGAAAATCTTTTTCCACGGTGAAACTTTCAAAAAGACCTGATCTCCCACCACAAACTCAATATCTTTACGCTTCAGATCCGCGTACGACTTTTGTCTATCCGAAGCTTTCTTTAACCGCGCTTGAATTACTTTTACTTTTTCTTCTGTCTTAGATATCAGTTCAGGACCCAAAAGCTATCGTTCCCCCAATTTAGTCCAACAAGTAGGAGTACGACACCTACGAACATATAACGCTTCATAGGGTGCCATCTGAATACTGGATTGATAACTGTTGTTATACACAAACTCTGCCAACGGTAGAAAATCCTCTCAACTACCCCTGAAATCAATCACACAACCTCGTAACATGTCTTCCAAAATCTGGATTACTCTTTCCGACTGACCATCTGACTGAGGGTGAAAAGCCGTATTGAAGTTTAACTTTGTACCCAGAGCCTCATGTAAAGCTTTCCAAAATCGTGATGTAAACCTAGGATCCCTGTCCGATATGATAGACACTGGTACCCCATGCAACCTCACGATTTCAGATACATACAATTTAGCCAACTTCTGCAACGAGTAATCCATATTGAACGGTAGAAAATGAGCGGTCTTCGTTAATCGATCTACTACCACCCGCATGTAATCTTTCTTAGTAGGTGTTAAGGGTAACCCACTAACAAAATCCATCGTTATCCGCTCCCATTTCCATAAAGGAATCTTTCTTGGTTGCAACAATCTCGGTAATTGATGTTCGCTTTACTTGTTGACAAGTCAAACACTTTCCCACAAAATCAAGAACTTTCCATTTTAACTTTGGCCACCAATACTGTTCACGAAGATCCCGATACATCTTATTTCCTCCGGGGTGCATAGCATAAGGGCTACTATGTGCCTTTAGAAGAATCATTTGCCTCAAATCCAAATCCTCGGGCATACAAACCTTTCTACGAAAACACAGTATACTATCCTTGTTCAAACCAAAATCCCTATTACACCACTTCCAGTTTGTTGTATTAAAGGACCCAACTTTTTATCGGATAATTGTTTTTATTTGATTTGTTCCAACCACAGAGGCTTCATTCGAAGTTCCGCTAGCAAACTGCCATCCTCATACAAACTGAGATGAGCAAACATTACTCTTAACTCTGATACAACCTTTTGACTTAATGTGTCTGCCACAACGTTAACCTTTCTAAGATGATACTCAATTGAGAAATCATAATCCTTTAACAGCTCCACCCATCTTCGTTGTCTTTATTCAATTCCTTTTGGGTAAGGAGATACTTAAGACTCTTATGGTCCGTATAAATGATTGACTTCTTATCGTAAAGATAATGTCTCCAAATCTTTAATGCAAACACTACCGCAGCCAACTCCAAATCATGAGTAGGATAATTGACTTCATGCGGCCTCAATCGTCGAGAAGCATAAGCTACCACTTTTCCATTTTGCATCAAGACACATCCTAAACCGTGTGTGACGATCACGAGAAACAGTAAACTCTTTTTCGGCCTCTGGTTGAATCAGTACTGGCGCTTCCATTAGAATCTTCTTCAGTTTCTTGAAACTTTCTTGTTGTTTATCGGTCCACACATACGGTACTTTCTTCTGCAATAGCTTAGTTAGGTGTAGCAATCAACGAAAACCCCTCAACAAAGCATCTATAATAACCAGCCAAACCCAAGAAACTCCAAATCTCATCTACTGACTTCGGCGGTTTCCAATCCAACACAGCCTCTTTCTTTCGAGGATCAACTCTTATCCCTTTAGCTGACACTACATGACCCAAGAAAGTCACTTCCTTCAACCAAAATTCACACTTACTAAATTTGGCATATAGTTGCTTATCTCATAAAATTTGCAACATAGTGCGCAAATGAGAGTCATGCTCTTCTTCATTCCTCGAATATACCAAGATGTCATCTATGAACACTACTACGAACCCGTCTAAATAGGGCTAAAAGACTCGGTTCATCATGTCCATAAATGCAGCTGGTACATTAGTCAAACCAAACGGCATCACTAAAAACTCATAATGTCCATAGCGAGTTCGAAATGCCATCTTATGAATATCTGCCTCTTTCACCTTGAGTTGATGATAACTCGATTTCAGATCAATCTTGGAGAAGACTGAAGCTCCTCTTAATTGATCAAACAGGTCGTCGATTCTCGGCAATGGATACCTATTCTTGATCGTCAACTTATTCAACTGCCTATAATCAATGCACATACGCATCGACCCATCCTTCATCTTGAGGTGCTTCCCACGGAGACACACTTGGTCGAATAAATCCCTGATCTAGCAGTTCTTGAATTTGAGCTTTAAGCTCCGCTAACTCCTTCGGTGCCATTCTATAAGGAGCAATGGACACCGGAGCAGTTTCGGGCAAAAGCTCAATGCCAAATTCTACTTCTTGATCTGGAGGTAGACCCGGAAGTTCTTTGGGAAAGACATATGGAAATTCTTTCACCGTTCTCACACGTTCTACCGATAATTCCTTGGCATCTAAAGCACTGATGAATGCTAGGAATGCTCGATTCCCTTTCTGCACCAACTTTTCTACCTTCAAAGCAGATACCACATTTGCCAAAAAGTTTCTTTTTTCGCCTATCATTATTATCTCCTTATCATCCACAGTCCTTATTGACATCCACTTTTCAGCACAATCCAATTGCATCCGATGCTTCACCAACCAATCCATGCCCAAAATAAGATCAAACTCACCGAAAGGTAATTCCATCAAGTCTGCTAGAAATACCTCTCTTTGAATCTCCAAGGGCACATCTCTAAATAATTTATTCACTATTACCGACTGTCCTAAAGGAATAATTACCGTCATCTCTCTATCAGTAATATCAGATCTAATATTTAGGTTTCCAAATATAGCACTAGCAACAAACGAGTGGGTAGATCCGATATCTAACAAAGCAGTAACAGGTACATTAGAGATGAAGAACGTACCAGTTATCACATCGTGCATCGCCGTCCTCATGGCGCTTTCGACAAAGATAGACCAATCGGCCGTCTTGCCTCCGTGTTACTTCTAACACCATTACCTCGACCGGTGCACCTTGTCACGTCTATTACCATTACCACCACGACCTGGTCCACGGCCTCTTGGTGGCTGCTGAGTACCTCTAGCTGGCTGAGCCTCAGGTTTACGAGCTTCCTGAGTCATTTCAGTCCATCGAGGACAATTCTTAAATTGATGATCCTTGGATCCACATTTAAAATAGGCTCCAGTTTTCCTCCAACATTCTCCGGGATGTCGTCTTCCATAGTCGGCACATTCTCGAATTTGATTGGTAGTCACAGGTGCCCTAACTTGAACTGGCTCATCATTCCGTGGCCTCTTTTGAAACTTTTTAGAAGAACTAGAGTACTTAAAATCCCTCTTGCCTCTTACTTTTTCCCAGTTCTGGCATTCTAAAATTTTAGCCTCTTCGGCTATCTTAGCTTTCTCTACAAGCGAGGTAAAAGTTCGTACTTGTTGTGGGGCTATCAGTACCTGCAACTCATCATTCAGTCCATCCTCAAAGCGTACACAACACTCATGATTAGTATGCACTATAGTACGAGCATAACGACTCAAACAAAGAAATTCTGCCTCGTAGGCTGCCATAATCTTACTTCCTTAAACCAAATTCAGGAATTTCTTCCTCTGGGCATCTACATAACTTGTCCCTACGTACTTCCATTGGAAAGCAGCTTTAAAGAAATCCCAATTAACCAATGCAGCCTTGGTGCCTTCTCGAACAGTAAGCCACCATTGATACACCTCGTCTCTTAGCAAAGACATTATTCCTCTCAGTTTCTGCTCGACGGTGCACTCCAAGTCATCCATAGTTCGTTCTATAGCCTAAAGCTAATATTCTGCCACATTCGGAGCTACACTAGAGACACCTCTAAAAACTTCTGCACCACTAGACATGAGTCATTCCGATATTGATTCACGAGTTACTGGCCCAGTTCTGGCTCCAGCTACTCTTTCTAAGACTCGCAACATTGCTTGAGTCAAAGCATTATCCTCATTCGCATGATCATGAGATCTAGTTTTGCTCTCAAATGACGCAGGTGCATCCATTTTTGGTATATGACCCGGCGCTTCAGACGCAGCACCTCGTCCTCTACCACGGCCACGTCTACCGCGTCCACGACCACGTCCTCTAGTGCTCATATTGACTAATTTACTTTTAATCTGATTACAAGTTTTATGAATCAGAATATTATTTCAGTGTTTATTAATGATATTTTATGAGATATAAGAGATAGGGTTGTTTTCGCAATCACATCCTATAGTCTCGATCTCTATCATTTTCAACACCTAAAACTAGAAGTTCTAGAGTGTTCCTAAGGTCTCATCACAAAAAAAATTTAATAAACAAATACTTACTGAACATACTTACTTGGTGTCGGATGCTTGTGGTGCCATACTACCTTTAAAACATAAAGTCTAGAAATTTAAGTGGTTTTTAAGTAGAAATCATTGTTGAACTCAAACCACAGCCGAGTTTTGAAACTTGGCTCTGATACCATAAAATGTAACACCCCAAACTCGGCCTATGCATTAAGCCCAAATTTTTGCATGCCACACAAATTCAACGTACATTCAAATCTTTTAACGAAGTAGAAATCAGATTCCAAAACGATTAAGAGAATGACTTTATTGAAAAAAAAATAAAGTTCATCCAAAACCATAATTAAAAACACAAGAATTTTTCGTTTGATCTATTGAGTAGTAATTGTTAAAAACTTTGGATTTATTTAGTTGAAATATTTCGTCGAAAATTTTAAAAGACTTTTCTAAGTTTCAGTAACATTTAAGAAAAACCTTTATTTTATATGAGAGTTATATAAAAACATTTATAAAACTAAACCAATCCAACTTAGGAAAACTAAAACCTAATAAAATTCATAATTAAAGAGGCCTTATTACATCACCATAAAAATAGTACTTAATAAAATTATAAAAGAAGTCTTAAAGTTTTATAAACCACCATTTATAGTATAAGCGTCCACGAAGTCATCTCGGACCCAAGTCTCCATCAATTGTTATTACGAGAGGGAAAAATTAGGGTGAGTTACTTAGGACTCGTGTGTAACTCACTTACCATAATCCTTTGGGCCAAGACCATTTAAGCATTTATTTGGGCCTCACCCATTTCAAATATAATAATTTAGCATGTATAAAATGCAAGTGATATGCAATTCCCAAAACCAAACCTAGATTTCCATCCGCTACACACCACCGTACCAACCAAAGACACACAGTGGGAGCTTTAGTCACCCACCCGCCAACACACTAAAGTAGGCTTTAAGCCCAATATAATATTTGTGGCAACGCCATTTAAATAATTGTGGTAGAACTACCGATCTAGATTTCGTGCAACTACCATCGTGAAGAGTCACCTATCTAGAATTTTGGCATCAAGCCTTTCTTTCCTTCATCATTGATCCCAACCCATGCAATCATGTTTATGCATAACAAAATATTTGTAAAAAAAACCATATTACAATTTATCAATTTTGGCCCATTAATCAAAATAGCATTTTGGCCCATAAAATCACATATCACATATAACCCATTTATCAATTATCATAAATGACCCAATTATCAAATATCACTTATGGCCCATTTATCGATTATCACATATGGCCCAAATTCTCAAATATCACATATGGCCTAAATTGTCAAATATCACATATGGCCCAAATTGTCACTTTTATCGAATTAGCTCGTTAAGGGTAATTTCGTAATTTTCATGATCTTAATAAAATTTTCAAAATCTTATCTTTAAGATAATAATTATGTTATTCTTTCCGATTTCACTAACTTGTGATTTCATCCAACGATTTATACGATATAGTCATCTAACCCATGAGATACGGTGTGAGATTACACACCTGATTACGGTGAGAACTACACTCTCCCGCTCGTCGATATCTAAACACACATTACGAAGGATTAGAACACTAAAATTTAATATTAAACTATTCTAATATTAAGCGATCTAGATCTTACCCTCGAAATCTTGAACAACCACTATTTGTGATTTCTCTCCGATCAAAGGTTCAGAACCACGAGTAAACAATGGTTCGGGGGTACGTACGACTTCGAATAATTAATTTTCGCCGGATGAGGGTCCACAACCCGGTGGAAAGTCTCGAATTCTCGAAACAGTCCTTCTCTTGAATTTAGGGGGAATAATGGAACCACCCCTCTTCCGAACACTATTAACAACTCTTTTCGTCCCTATTTTGATTGTCTTCAAAGATAAGGAATCATTAGTCCAAACTAATATTCGTTATTATAACCGATTGATCTTATGAGCGAAGTCGGCTTACTACAAAATCCTTACGTTCACATGATAAAAATCGAGTGATAGAGTCCCTATGATAAAAATCGATTAATCAACACTATCTTTAACAAAGAAAAAGTAATATAGAACCCTTCTAAAAAAAATCCTTACCTTGAACGATGAATTTTCCTTTTTCACACGATCTTCCTATGGCTAGAGTCGTTTAAGCGATGTCGAAATAATCGGCACTTCACTATACCACTACAAGAAGAAAGGTTTTGTTTGAAAGAGAAAAGATGATGATTTTGGTCAAAAAGACCCTCCCAATTCAATATATGAATTTCGGCAATAGAGGAAAAATAAAAGAATTGAAAAGAGTGTTCTTACCGATTGTTCAAAGATGACCACTCAAATGAAAAAGAGGGTTAAATGGAAGATGGAAGATTCGGATATAGTGAAAATATTGGAGAGGATGAAGATCAATAACATTCAGCCATGGTGAAATATTAAAGAGGGAGTGATGTTCGAGAGTTTTTGCAAGAAGAAAAGAAGAAGAAAATAGGGTGTTTATGTTTCGGGTTTTCTTTCAAGAATGGAAGATGAACAAAGAAAACGTCTTGAGGCTAGTGTGCATTCGACAAGAGAAGAAAAGAAAAGAAAAGAAAAATGCCCTTCAAGATTGTATGGTTTCAGCACAAGGAGGAAAATATTTTTGAGAGAATGAAAGATAATACCGAAATGGTCAAAATGAAATGGCCAAAACAAAACACAAATTTTACCTATTGCTCAAGACATATTCGGCTAGGGAGAAGAATTTGGAGAGAAAGATTTTGGAGAGGAAAGCTATTGATACACCAAAATGCCAAAATGAAAAATGACCAAAACTAGCACCTACCTTACCAAATGCTAACCAAAAATTTGGCCATCCCCCTAGCCCCTAAAACCATCCAAGTGCATGGCCAAATGGTCAAAGTTTAGCCACCTAAACTTTCCAAAACATCTCCCCTTGTTTTAAGCCTTATGTGTAAGAGTATGCCCAAAGATCAATCATGAGATGGTTGTAATAACATACTTGATTTACCATGTTTATTAATATAAAGCGTTGTCATTATTATTTCAGTTTTTCCTTCTGTGTGTACAAATAAACTGTTTTATAATAATGTCCTGAGAATAATATGATTATTCTTAAAATATCCTTAGTCAAGTATTATTGTTGACTAGGACAACAATAATGCATTAAGACTAACATGTAGTTGATTGATGATAAAGAGTTATCATTGATATGGAGTGTCAAAATCAATGCATGAATATGTGTGTTAGAGAACAACATATTGGGTGACCCGCTATGAGTATGTTTCTTGGATTATTATGTAATTGTCACAACATTACTCATAGTGATTAATATGTATATGATCCTTAGACTTGAGATAATCATTATCCCAACATCGTGAGTCGTATATTTTGATACGATCAAGCGTGCAAATGAATCGGGTTGTTCTATAAAGGCGATGTTGGATATATCACAATCAATGTAGAGGATATTGTTGATCAATATAGGATAAGTCCTCCCACATAATGGGAGTAATATCTTAGGCCACTTGATTGAGTGAGACTAGAAATGCATGGCCATGCTCAAATAAGTTGACATGAGATGTCATACTATTTTGTATATCATAGTCTACTCAAGATATCAAGAAACATGGGATGGACTATACAAGTGTGACTATTCCATGACTTGTATCTATTCGAGATAAAGGACTTAAGGATTAATGCATGAAAAGTTAATCACAAAAGTTATGTCGAATCATGACTTCTTGTATCTTAGGTAGCAATGATGCATTGCTAGATGCCACTCATTGTTTGTGACATTAGAATCGTTCTAGTATTACTACTAACGTTACAAGACCCTCTGAGGTCACACCTATGGTTGAAATGAGCGGAATGAAACATAGTTGGTATTGTGTTTGATTGTCACATGAATTAAATTAATTAAAGAATTAATTTAATTGACAATCAAATATTGAATATATTATATGTACAAGGATGTTGTACACATAATGAGAATTAATATATGAATTTGGTTCAGTATATAAATTTAAATAAATATAGTTTACGAAATCCATGTTATAATTAATGTAATTATAACTTTTGGGTATAATTAATGTAATTATAATTTTCGGTTAAAACATTATTATATTTATTTAATTTTATTATTCATAAATGAAATCTTGATTATAAAAAGGGTAATAAGTGAAGAAAACCCTAAGAATTTTTCTTAAAAAGGTCTAGCAGTAGTCAAGCAAAACACCTCTCTAAAAAAATAGTTTTTGGAGATTTACGCGTTCATAGTCAAACCGGTGGATTACGTGAGGCCGACATCGTAAAGGTTGTGGCTTGGTTCGACAAGAGATCAGATATCTTGTCGCCGAGGCGCCGCTATCTACTCGATTGAAACTTTGGTAATTTGAAACCTTTATTTCACCCGATTCGTTTCTCTCACATGGATTCATGGTTTGGATCACCGGATTAATTTTATTTATTGCGCCTTGGGTGTGCAGCATTCCAACGATGGTATCGAGCCACTTGTGTGATCTGACTTCGGGTTTAAATACTTGGGTGATGCAATTGTATGAGATGCATGCTTTTATTTTACTACGTTTTCGGTTGTTTAAATCGTTTAAGCATAACGATAACTGTTCCTTTCGATAATTGATTAAATGTTAATCATGGTGTTGTGGCCTATTCGATCTTATGTTATTTACGTTAACTATTAACAAATCTTTAATATTGCGGCGGTGGTATTTACGGTTTCGATGAGGTTAATCGGCTAGTGGAACAAGGGTTGTTCCGATATGAACCTCAAGGATTAAAATCTTGAAAACACGATTCCGTTGATAAAAGTTATCAAATCGTGAGGTTTCATTTGAGGGTATGCGATTTGTACCGCATGGTCCATCTCATGAGGCTCGCCCGCACCTCAACTCCTACTATAACATCCCTCTCATATTTTGAGGATGGGGATCGAGGGCTGACTCGCCATGCCTTGACCCGCTTCCTCCGACCGCCTCGGACCCCATTTTCTTATTATAGTATATTTTGTTAATAAAAGAAATATATATAAACTTGATGGGCCACATAAGGTTGAAAGGATATTTTATAATTCACCTTAGCAAAAGAGCATTGAATTATGTATGCTATTTTTGACATGCAGTGTTTGAAATGCATAGTTATAGCCAGATGACCCATTTGATAAAAGGTTGTAATTTTATATATATAAATACGGCACGTGTGTCGTGCCTTACTACTATTCTCTTGTATTTCTCTTCTCATCTTACTCCCTCGTATGTAAAACGAGTTTCTGCATATTGTAATTTGCAAAAGTTGCTATGGGCCAGACGAGAAGGAAGTTGGGACAACTATTGAGGATTGATAGTTTATGAAACCGCTTACACCTTTAGGTTTCCTTTTGGTTCTCCCATTGGCTTGGGTTGAATCACTTTAGTTTATGGGCTATAACTATTGCATTTATTTATTGCTTTATTTATTCATGTATGAGATGCTATGGATGTTTAAAGCATGCCAATTTTATATATTAAAATTTAATAATAAACCCAATTAATTGATGAGATCAATTAAAAGACTAAATGGACTAAAGTAGACCATAATTGGTGAGATGGAACATCCTTAATAAAATCCCTCTATTAAAATATTAAGTCAACATGGCCTTCCAATTTTGCCTCAGTAAATGCCTCGATCAATACTATGTAGGTTATGCCAAAGCAAAGTACTAGTATTTATCTTGGTTAAACGCGAAGAATAAACAAGTGATATTCATTTGGTTAAAATTGGTTAATGACTTAACTAGGTTACTCTAATAGGATTAGAAACCTAGAGGCAATTAAATTGGATAAACCATAAGATGATTAGAACAAGAGTTGTTCACCAAATATTAGGAGTTACATATGATGTAATTAGCAAAGGTTGCTTACCTAAATAACCATAGTCTTGAGAGTAAAGCCAAAGTGACTTAAGAGGAGGTGAAATATGGATCTGAACCCACTAGAAATACTTTAGAAAAAGTTTTCCGAAATTAATATATAGGGTTATTAATTTTGAAATAAAATAGTGGGATCATCATTTAATAAAGTCTTTTAATGATTGATATAAACTTGGTAAATTTACTCACACGCATATTCAATTGTTGTAGATATATTATGGTGCAAATACTAGCACACTCTCATTGCGATCGGTCCTTGAGAAGGACAAATTGAATGGTTTGAATTTTCTTGATTTGGTTCCAGTAACTTGAGGATTGTCCTCAAACAAGAACGGAAATTGTATGTCATTGAACAACCACTTCCTAATGAACCACCTATTAACGCCTCGAGAACTGATAAAGATGCTTACAAGAAGTATCTCGATGACATGGTAGATGTTGGATGTCTTATGCTTGCCACTATGAATCTCGAGCTTGAAGCAACATGAGGACATGGTCGCTATGATATGATCAAGCACCGAAAGAACTTTATCGGGGGCAAGCACGACAAGAGAGGTTTGATATCTCTAAAGCCCTATTCAATGTAAGTTGGTGAAGGAAGCCCAGTGGGACCTCATGTCCTTAAGATGATTGGCTATATTGAAAGTCTGTCTAAGCTTGGTTTTCCATTGGGCCAAGAGTTGGCCTTGATGTTATTCGCAAGCGTTGCGGATAGCTACTGACCGGTTTGTCCTTAATTTCAATATGAATGAAATTGACAAGACTCGCCACGATTACTCGGTATGTTACTGAACTGCTGAAGGTAACATGAAAAGGTTGGACCAAGCCCATCTTGATGGTCCGTAACAACAAGGGCAAGGGAAAGGCCAAAGTTCGAGACAAAGCCCAAGGGTAAAGGTAAGCCCAAGCCTGGCAAAGGAAAGGTTGCAATAAAACCTAAAGGTGGAGTGTCTAAGGAAGGAAACCGCTTTCATTGTGGTGTGTTGGACATTGGGCGAATCGCCAATCTATCTTGAGGAAGTCAAGAAGGCCAAAACAAGCGAACGTCGCTTGGTATTTATGTTATTGATATTAATTTATCAACTACTACTTCTTGGGTATTAGATATCTTGGTTGTTGTTCTCATATTTGTACTTACATGCGGGGACTACAAAGGAGTAGGGCGTTGGCTAGAGGAGATGTGGACTGCAATTGGAAATGGAGCAAAGGTTCTTGCATTATTTGTGGGAACATATACTTTATCTTTTCCTAGTGGACTTGATTTAATTTTAGAGGATTGTTATTTTGTGCCCGTTTGACTAAAAACATTATTTCAGGTTTCTTGTTTAGACAAAATTGGTTTTGAGATAATTATTAAGAATAATTGTTGTTCCTTTTATCTCAATAATGTTTTTTATGGTTGGCACAATTGATTAATGGCCTCTATATTTTAGATCAAATGAACCCTATTTACAACATAAACACTAAAAGATCTAAAATAAATGACTCAAATCAAACTTATCTTTGGCATTGTCGTTTGGGCCACATTAGTGAGAGACGCATATCCATACTCCATAAAGATGGTTTCTTAGATTCATTTGTTTTGAACAATTTGAAGTATGTGAATCTTGCTTATTAGGAAAAATGACTAAATCTCCTTTTCTTGGTAAAAGTGAGCGAGCTAGTGATTTATTGGGCCTAATACATTACGATGTATGTGGACCAATAAATACACGAGCGAGGTGGATTTCAATACTTCATTACTTTCTTGATGATTTGAGTGATATGGGTATATTTATCTCATGCGCCATAAGTCCGAGTCTCTTGAAAAGTTCAAGGAATTCAAAATGAAGTACAAAATCAACTAGGAAAAACTATCAAGTCACTTGATCGATCGAGTGGAGAGTATTTGAGCCTAGAGTTTGATGATCTATTGAAGGAATGTGGGATTGTCTCACAACTTACTCCTCCTACTACTCCTCAATGGAATGGAGTTTACGAGAGAAGAAATCGAACTTTATTAGACATGGTTCGATCCATGATGAGTCATCTTGATCTCACCGACTTCTTTTGGGGACATGCAATTGAGGCATTTGCTTTCACACTAAATCGTGTTCCATCTAAATCGGTTCAAAAGACGCCATATGAGATGTGGATGGAAAGCGTCCAAGATGTCTTTTATGAAAATTTGGGGTTGTGAAGCTTATGTTAAATGTTAGGCGTCTACTAAGCTTGACCCCAAATCGAAAAGTGTATTTTGTGGGGTATCCAAAGAAACCAAAGGTTATTATTTCTTTAATCCCACCGAGAACAAAATGTTTGTTGCTCGGATGGTGTCTTCCTAGAGAGAATTTATTTCTAGAAAAGGAAGTGGGAGAAAGATTAAACTTGAAGAAATTCGAGAATTACAAGATACCTTGAACCGTTGATAGAACAATAGCGATTCCACAAGAAATTGAGGAACAAGTAAGCGCTATAGAAACACAACCACCGCGAAGATCTTTAAGAGAACGCCATGCACCTGAGAGATATGGATTTCTCATTACAACACATGGTGACGTTCTTCTTATAGATCAAGATGAGCCTAGGACTTATCAAGAAGCGGTGACGAGCCTAGACTCTGAGAAATGGCTTGAGGCCATGAGATCTGAGATGGATTCCATGTATGAAAATCAAGTATGGACTTTGATTGACCCACCCGAAGGGGTTAAACCTATAGGGTGCAAGTGGGTTTTCAAAAAGAAAACCGACATGGATGGTAATGTACAAACATACAAGGGGCGATTAGTCGTTAAAGGTTTTCGCCAAATTCATGGTGTTGACTATGATGAAACCTTTTCTCCTGTAGCTATGTTTAAATCCATCAGGATCTTGCTCGCCATAATGCATTTCATGATTATGAAATCTGGCGGATGGACGTCAAAAGCGACTTTCCTTAACGGGAAACTTGAAGAGGATGTGTACATGACACAACCTGAAGGTTTTGTCAATCCAAAGGATGCTAGAAAGATTTGTAAGCTACAAAGATCCATTTATGGATTAAAGCAAGCTTCTCGAAGTTGGAATCTTCGTTTTAACGATGCAATTAAAGAGTTTGGTTTTATCAAAAATGAAGATGAACCATGTGTTTACAAGAAAGTTAGTGGGAGCACTATCACATTCTTGGTACTATATGTGGATGACATACTTATCATGGGAAATGACATACCTACCTTGCAGTCTATTAAGACTTGGTTAGAAAGTTGTTTTTATATGAAGGACTTGGTGAAGCTACTTACATCTTAGGAGTCAAGATCTATAGAGATAGATCAAGACGACTACTAGGTCTAAGCCAAAGTACATACATAGATAAAGTCTTGAAAAGGTTAGGTATGGAAGAATCTAAAGAGGATTTCTACCTATGAGACATGGTATTTCACTCTCGAAGGAAATGTGTCCTTCAACTCCACAAGAGAGAGAATGCATGAGTAAAATTCCATATGCTTACGCTATTGGATCTATCATGTATGCCATGTTATGTACCCGTCCAGATGTCTCGTATGCCTTAAGTATGACGGCGGTACCAAGTAGATCCGGTGAAGGTCATTGGACCACGATCAAGAATATCCTTAAGTACTTGAGAAGAACTAAGGATACGTTCCTAATATATGGAGGTGAGGAAGAGTTAAGTGTAAAGGTTACACCGATGCCGCTTCAAACCGACAAGGGCGATTCTCGATCGCAATCGGGATTTGTGTTTTGCCTTAATGGTGGTCTTGTGAGTGGAAGAGTTCAAAGCAAAATACGATGTCGATTCTACAACAGAGGTCGAGTATATTGCACCGGTGAGGCGAAGAAAAAAGCGGTTTGGATCAAGAAGTTCATTCTTGGACTAGGGTTGTGCCTAGCATATCGGATGCTATAGAACTCCGATGTGATAACAATGGAGCTATTGCACAAGCTAAAGAACCCAGATCTCACCAATGATCCAAACATATACTTAGGCGCTATCATCTTATTCGAGAGGTTATCGATCGAGGAGATGTTGAGATATGTAGAGTACCTACAGATGATAACATTGTTGATCCTTGACCAAGCCTCGACCTGGTGAAGCATGATCGTCACACTAAGTCTCTTGGTATTAGATATATGATTGATTGGTCTTAGTGCTAGTGGGAGATTGTAAGAGTATGCCCAAAGATCAATCATGAGATGGTTGTAATAACATACTTGATTTACCATGTTTATTAATATAAAGCGTTGTCATTATTATTTCAATTTTTCCTTCGTGTGTACAAATAAACTGCTTTTATAATAATGTCACGAGAATAATATGATTATTCTTAAAATATCCTTAGTCAAGTATTATTGTTGACTAGGACAACAATAATGCATTAAGACTAACATGTAGTTGATTGATGATAAAGAGTTATCATTGATATGGAGTGTCAAAATCAATGCATGAATATGTGTGTTAGAGAACAACATATTGGGTGACCGCTATGAGTCATTTCTTGGATTATTATGTAATTGTCACAACATTACTCATAGTGATTAATATGTATATGATCCTTAGACTTGAGATAATCATTATCCCAACATCGTGAGTCGTATATTTTGATACTGATCAAGCGACACAATGGCGGTTTGTTCTATAAAGGTGATGTTGGATATATCACAATCAATGTAGAGGATATTGTTGATCAATATAGGATAAGTCCCTCCCACATAATGGGAGTAATATCTTAGGCCACTTGATTGAGTGAGACTAAAATGCATGGCCATGCTCAAATAAGTTGACATGAGATGTCATACTAATTTGTATATCATAGTCTACTCAAGATATCAAGAAACATGGGATGGACTATACAAGTGTGACTATTCCATGACTTGTATCTATTCCGGAGATAAAGGACTTAAGGATTAATGCATGAAAAGTTAATCACAAAAGTTATGTCGAATCATGACTTCTTGTATCTTAGGTAGCAATGATGCATTGCTAGATGCCACTCATTGTTTGTGACATTAGAATCGTTCTAGTATTACTACTAACGTTACAAGAACCTCTGAGGTCACACCTATGGTTGAAATGAGCGGAATGAAACATAGTTGGTATTGTGTTTGATTGTCACATGAATTAAATTAATTAAAGAATTAATTTAATTGGCAATCAAATATTGAATATATTATATGTACAAGGATGTTGTACACATAATGAGAATTAATATATGAATTTGGTTCAGTATATAAATTTAAATAAATATAGTTTACGAAATCCATGTTATAATTAATGTAGTTATAACTTTTGGGTATAATTAATGTAATTATAATTTTGGTTAAAACATTATTATATTTATTTAATTTTATTATTCATAAATGAAATCTGATTATAAAAGGGTAATAAGTGAAGAAAACCTAAGAATTTTTCTTAAAAAGGTCTAGCAGCCGTCAAGCAAAACACCTCTCTAAAAAAAATAGTTTTTGGAGATTTCTGGCGTTCATAGTCAAACCGGGTGGATTACGTAGAGGCCGACATCGTAAAGGTTGTGGCTTGGTTCGACAGTAGATCAGATATCTTGTCGCCGAGGCGTCGCTATCTACTCATATTGAAACTTTGGTAATTTCGAAACCTTTATTTCACCCCGATTCGTTCCTCACACATGGATTCATGGTTTGGATCGACGGGATTAATTTTATTTATTGCGCCTATGTGCCTGGCGTTCAACATTATGTCCCCTTACATGCCTTTTCCATATGATTCTTTTCCCTAAGTTATCACTTGCCTTTTTCCCATGGTCTTCTTGCCATAAAAAAAATTAATCCAACTCATCTAATCCTTATCCATGACCGACACTTGCTAAGGAAAAGCAAAAATAAAAGTTTTCAAATTGCATGCTAGGAGATTCGAACCTCTCCCCTCAAGCAAACATGCATGCGCCAACACCACCTTCCTACTAGCTCATCTTATGCTAGTTTTTGTCACTTAAATCTACTTAAACCTGAAAGTCACTTGCTCCACTTCAATTAAATACTCCTTACTAAAATTTATTCAAATTTTGAATAGTTCTCAAGTCTTCTCAAGACTATACTAAACATGCAAAATTTTAATTATACACAAGTTAAGCACCAAAACATGCATCATATCAATACTCAAATTTTAGGATGTTACACCGTGTACTAGGCCGTGTAACTCACGGACTTGAACCGTAAGCAATCCTCAGATGACACACGGCCGTGTGCCTCACATGGTTGTGTCACAAGCTGTGTGAACCCAAAATTTTGCCTAAAATCAAGCCATTTCATACCTAATTCATGCATAACTATTCCAACCATTTAAACACACATTCATGGGTTTCAAACACCATTCAAACATGCTTAAGTAAGTCATTTCAAAACAACCTAAATTACCTGACCATTATGCCATTCAAAGACACCACAAATATACTAAAACATAACATGCCAAAACGAGTCAAAATTACCTTATTTCAAGCATCATAGCCTAATTCAATTACTTACCAAAACATACCACAAATTGACCATTATCAAACCATTCTAAACATACCATAAAGAGCCTTATTTACAAGCCTTAGCAAGTGACAAAAAATAACAAAGTTTAGTAATTACTAAAGTATACCAACCAAACATAATCTTCAAGTCATAAACATATCAAAGCACTATTAGGAACATCCTATCATGCCATTATAAACCTTGACCAAAATGCTCAAAAACTATTGAGTTGACTACTAGATAGTGTGATAGGACTCCCACGAGCTTCCAACCAAATCGAGCTTCTGATAATCTATAAAACAAAAGAAAGAAACTATGTAAACAACGAGTGCTTAGTAAGCTCGTATAAACTTAAACACAACTTACCATTTCATTTGCATAATGCAAATAGTATAAGTGTAATATCAACTAAAACCATAAGCTTGGCATAAGCCTATAAAATATCATCAAATTCACAAGTTAGTACTCTTGTACATGATTCAAATGAATTCATCCATAAAATAAGTAGATTTACACAGGTAATCACATCATTTAGTTCATAAATCTTTTTCATAAGTTCATGATTCACTCCTTTTGAATACTTACCATTTTATTTCCTTTTCATACCCGTTGAACCATCTAGAATTAAATCAGATACTCAGGAAAGCTCACACAAAGTGTGCCTTTACATATAACTGTAACATTTCTTTTACATCAATGCTCACACGAGCTGTGAAATGGGCCTGCTCACACGAGTTGTGGGTCAAAATTTAAGCTACACGATGTTGCTTACACAAGCTATGGAGAATCCACAACAAATGTAGGACCTCAGCCATTAGTAGGACATTCAAGACCAGCACCCGAATCATGAAATCCCTAATGACATGTCATTTGTATCCTAAGAATTCCTAAGGTTCAACTGGGACTCGATATCCATCAATTCATCATAGCATTGATATATATATATATATAAGCTCATTTATATTAATTCAACATAATGAATATTCAATTTAATTAGCATATAAACGGTTACAGTTCATACGAACTTACCTCGATGACTAGAGGCGTAATAATTAGATCGAACTAATCCAAAGCATTAGCTTTTCCTCGATCTAAGTCTAAACGTGGTTTATCTTGATCTAAATAGATAATTTCAATCAATTAAGTACTTCTAGAATTCAATGTAATCCATAGTTCATATTTATGAAAAATTACCAATTTGCCCCTAACATTTTAACTTTTCACAATTTAGTTCTTAAGCTCATAACTTAAAATCTAACCAATTTAACCTAAATCCATGTTAATCATAGATACAAGAGACCTTGATACAACCCATATTTACCATCATTTCACAATAAAACCTTATAATTTACACCTTTAACAATTTAAACCTTAACTCCAAAATTTATCAAAAATTACTTAACAAAACTTGTTTATTTTTCAATAAAGATTCATAATCTACCACTTAACATCAAAAATCATTCAAAAGCATTCATAGTAAGTCCCTCAACATTTAATATTTTTACAAATTAATCTTCAGGCTAGCTAGATTAAGCTAAAATGGACTGAAAAGCATAAAAATAATTAAAAACAGGATGAAAAACACTTACCATGCAAGCAATTGAAGTGGCCAAACCTTAGAACCCTAAAATGGATACCCTCCCTTTAAATTTTTGGTGGAGAAAAGATTGAAGAAGATGAAGTTAACTTTTGTTTTATTTAATTTAGGTTTAATTGATCAATTACCATTTTAACCTTTAAAAACTTTCAAAAACTCAATAAAACTTAATCCATAATTATCCACTAACTCATTAAATGGATTATTTACCATTCAAGTCCTTTAGTTTAAAATTTCAAAGCTTTTGGATCCCTTTAACTAATAGAACTCAAGTTTTACCCTTTTACAATTTAGTCCTTTTCACCTAATTAACCATTTAAACTTCAAAATTTCTCAACAAAACTTTAATACGACCTTAATATAATCCCAAAAACATTAAAATAATAAAATAATAATTTACTCATCGAAATTTTGATCTTGAAACCATTATTTTTGATATCACTAAAAACAGGCTATTACAATACAACCGTGTGACCCTCAGTTACACGAACTCAGGTTGTTACACGATTTGGCCACATGACCATGTATTGGAACCATATGGTTTGGGCTCTGCCACACAGCCTTGTGACCCTTATTTTTAGTTTTTACCATATTTTTCTATTTTGTTTCAGATTAGTCCATACTTGTTTCTAAACTGATTCTAGGGTTCTCTAGGCTCACTTTAAGTCTCATTTTCGAATGTATTATATGATGATGATTGTTTATTAATTTATGATGTTTAAATTAATCATTGAATTGTGTCATTGTATCATCGGTCTTGTTAATTGTTGTAATATCACGTAACCTTAACCCAGCTACAAAGACGGGTTAGGGGTGTTACAAAGGGCTTCATTCAGAATCTTACATAAACGAGTATAATAATAATAAATAGTTTCTGCTTTATCTATTCTTAAATTTTCAAACTTAGAAGTAAGGATTTTGAGTTTGGATATGCGAATTGATACATTACTTTCATGTTGATTTTGGAAAAAATGTCCATTCATCTTTAGCGAATTCACACATGGAAATATATTTTAATTGTTTAATATTTGCTCCACTGAAGATTGCATTCAATGGTTTCAAATACGATGTACAACCTTTTCTTCTTCAAAAATATATCTACCATTTTTTTCCAGGGTCATAACACCATCATTAACAATATTTTTAGGTTGAGTCCAACCATCTTTAATAACTTTACATGCCCTTTTATTAATGGACTTTATAAATGCTTTTATCCTAACCTTCTAAACATCATAATTTGGGATATAAAGTTACCTTCCTTCATGGTATCTACTAATAGAAACCAAATTTAAGATCCTTCTTAAATATGTCTGAAGAAAAGCTCTGATACCAATTAAAAAACACACCGATTTATAGACATTGCACTTTTTTTGTCAAAAGTGATGTCACAAAAACTGTTTTGATAGAACTATGAAGCAAATTATAACAAAAAAAAACAAATTATAAAATGGGACCAAGATTGTTTACGTAGTTTGAATAATAATCCTTCCTTTGCGAAGCCTTTCTCAGAGAATGAATCCACTAAGCAACTTTCATTATATACCCAATGCTTAAGGCTTTAACTACCCAATTACATAAGGTATAACCAATCTCACCCTCATATACAAATGAATGAAACTCTTAATAAAATATTAAGATATCAATGATAAACTACTCAATAAAAATATCTCTGAAATGACATAATCAACTTTCAAAACCCATGCCAAAGTTTATAACTCAACAACCTTTTATATAGGCAACACATGTTACATTTAAACATAGTATGATCTTGTCTTATCATCTTGTTTTTGAACTTTAAATGATCATTGAATGTTTAACTAATAAACCAAGTTCAGAATGCCTGATAAGACTCATTTAAAAACCCTTCTAGCTGATCGGATAACAATCATTCTTAGGTAAAAGAGTCATTGTGAAATACAAACTCTCCTAGATCTTCAAAAACAATCTGTCTTTCTCATAATCATAGACTTTATGCAAGTTGATCTAATTGATCTAATTCCCAGTCAACAAATTAATTGTTCATTTTCTATCTATTTTGAGTTACAAAATATCTATTACAAATACATAAGTAAACAATTACCGATCTAATAAGATATGTATTGATTGTTTTAGTTTTTTGTTAAAACACATGTTGCAAAATTAAGTGTAACAAAACTTTTTAATGAAAATGTTCGAACATCTATAAAAGCCTATTTGCCTCAAAATTTAAAGTAAAATTATACATTTTCATATAAGCAAACCTTTTAATTAATTTTTATTAAATAAATCTGATTTAGATAGGCGAAATAAAAATAATAAATTTTAGTTAAGATATTATTTCCATAAAATGTTTATATTTCACATAAAAATATATTGGGAAATTTACCTAAAAATACCCTTTTTTTTAAAAAATTTATAGAAATGGACCTATTTGTTAATTATTTACCGGAATGGGCCGTTTTTCGCGAAAGCGCATCCACGTCAGCGCGATGTCAGGGGACGTGCCAGCAAAATGCGTCCTTGGGGGAGCGTTTTGCCCGTCTTTTACGTTAGGTTTTTAACTTTTTTTAGGGTTAGGGTTAGGGTTTTTAGGGAAAAATTAATGAAATTAGGGTTTAGGTTTAATTAACTAAAATAATTTTGTGTTGTTTTGGGAAAAATATATTAGCAATATAAGTTTTTTTGTTTTTTTTACAGTAGTATCTGATAAAATAATTTTGAGAAGACGTTTCTGAAGAAATAGTGTCCAAAAAGCTTCAAGCAGGATGCACTATCAGCAAAATTACTGAAAAAAGCTCCCACGCGGACGCTATTTTTCTACAGTACTATCTAAAAAAAATTTCGAGAAGACATTTCTGAACAAATAGTGTCCAAAACACTTCAAGCAGGATGCACTGTCATCAATATAACTGAAAAAAGCTCCCACGTGGACGTTCTTTATCTACAGTAGTATCTAAAAAGATAATTTTGAGAAGACGTTTCTGAACAAATAGTGTCCTAAATCCTTCAAGCAGGATGCACTATCAGCAAGATTACTGAAAAAAGCTCCCACGTGGACGCTCTTTTTTATAATAGTATCTGAAAAAATAATTTCGAGAAGACGTTTCTGAGTAAATAGTGACCAAAACGCTTCAAACAGGATGCACTGTCAGCAAGATTACTGAAAAAAGCTCCCACGTCGACACTCTTTTTCTATAGTAGTATTTGAAAAGATAATTTTGAGAAGACATTTCTGAACAAATAGTGTCTAAAACGCTTCAAGCAGAATGCACTGTCAGCAAGATTTTTGAAAAAAGCTCCCACGTGGACGCTCTTTTTTCTCAGTAGTTTCTATTTGGCCTTAGACTGTAAATAAGCCAAATTTCATTATCAAGTTGCATAAGTTACAGCAAAAGAAATTAAGGAAAAAGTATAATAAAAATTGAAGATGAGTGAACATATTAGTGATGTTATTTACTATGATGGTGAGGTCCGTAACACTGAAAATGGCATTGTTTTTTTATCAGAGAACACAGCGCAATTGGTTTTTAACCAGAACATAGATTTGACAGAACTTTGTAAAAGAATTAGGCGTAAAATCTTTGGAATGACGCCAATGAAAGTTTTCTCTATTAAGTATAGATTTTGTACGTCGAATGATCCCGTGAGATATGACTCATTCGACATCAAAGGTCCTAGTAGCTTAGAGGAAATGGTGCAGACTCATCTTGCTAGTGGATCACCCTATCTAAAGGTAAATGTATAATTTTCATCGCCAAATGATATTCCTTTGACTTCAACATCTACTACTATTCGAGAGGAATGCACGACCCCAATTCAACACTCTGTTAGTGGAAGGCAGAATATGGAAGCGCTCGTGTTTGGTGGCAGTATGGAAAACACAACCCCTGCATGACACTCGGTTGGTGGATGGGACATGCATATCGGTGGGTCGATGTTCGATGCTAGAAATATGTATTGGGGAACAATATCAACTTCTAGTGCTTGACAATCCACATATGATTGGGGACATTACGAAACTTGTTTAAGAAGGGATAATGTACTCCCTACGATATCCATCAACGAGGGGACCTCATTTGTTGCAGATGATGGTGGGTCGGATGATGAGTCCGATGTGGATCTACCTCGAGAGCTCGACCCCGATGGTGCAGAAGCTGCATTATTTTCTGAACCAAAGCCTGTTCCAACAATACCTGAAGATGTTGAAGGGGGTTTAGATGAAGAAGAAGATCCACGATTCAGAGCGTACTCGCCTCCAGCCCACATGCATAATGTCGATCTATCTCAAGATGATGCTGTAACAGTCCGGTTTAGACCCTAGTTGAAACTGTGGTTTTGGGACCACAAATCGAGTCAAAAAAATATTTTAATATTATTTATTGTTTCGCAGTATATTATTTAGTAAGTGTGAAAGTTTTGTAAACCAATTTGTCCGTTTGTGTGCTTAATTTGATAAAAGGACTTAATTGTGAAAGATGCTAAATTAGTATGCTATAAGTTAAAAATACTTAAGTTTCATGTCTTTATTAAAATGAAGTCCTTATGTTGCAATATAACCATTGAATAATGGTATGGACGGTTATGGCATTGAATTATATTTGTCTTATATGTTTAATAAAGGTTAAAATTGTAATTTGTAAAATAAATGTTAATTAATAAAACTAAAAGCATGAAATGGCCATCATCTTCTTCTTCTTTTTCACTGAAATTAGAATGAAAGAATTGGGCTAAAAGTTTTGAAGCATTCGGCCATTTCTAAGCTCAATTCAAGGTATGTTTGACTTCGATTTTTGATGATTTTTACGTTTTTGTAATCATTGCTTTGTATACTTCAAAACCCATGCTTCAATTTTTTGAATTGATGAATAATTTGAAATGTGCCATTGATGAACTCATATGTTTTGTGAAATTTGATGGTGAAAAATGAACGATATGTGTTAGATTAACATAGTTTGTCTTTGGAGTTTTTATGAATTTGAGTATTTTGGACTTAATTAAGAAAATAGTATTTTGAGGGACTAAATTGTGAAATAAATGAAATGTGTGGACTTGAATGAGCATGGGTGATATTCGGCCAAGCATGAGTATCATGAAATTTGGTATGTTTTGTGATTTTATGAAATAGGGACTAAATTGTCCAAATGTGAAAATATGAGGGCTAATTTGTAAATTACCCTAAATGTGTGTTTTTGGATTGAATTGAATGATTTGGTGAATAAATGGATTAAATTTGAATATGTATAGATCAAGAATCGAAGAAAACAGATTTAGATCGCGAAAAGTCAAAAGTTATCGAATAATTGAATTCGATCAAATATCCGAATCGAGGTAAGTCGATATACAAATAAATGTATTCGATTTGAATTATTTATGTGCCTATGAGATATAAATTGTATAGTAAATGTTCGAAATGGAATGTATATGAAATCTGAGGATATGTCGACAAGTTATTGAGGTTTGAGAAGTCGTGCGAACCCAAGAATAGATAGGATTACATATGTCATGACATAGGTGTCTGAAATGTGATATCATGTAAGACCACGTTTGGGACGTTGGCATCGATATGAGATTTACGTGTAAGACCATGTCTGGGACATTGGCATCGTATTTGATTTGTGTAAGACCCTGTTTGGGACAGTGGCATCGATATCCGAGTACATGTAAGACCTCGTTTGGGACGTTGGCATTGTACGACTATACTGAGCACTCTGAGTATCCTATTAGATTTCGAAAGGTTCAACGGCCAAGTCTGAAAAATGAATGTCTATGTGAGAAGTAATAACGATTCAAGTACGATTATAAAGTACACTATGTGTGTATGAAACGTAAGTGTTTATATAAGCTTAGTAATGTGAATATGTGTTTAGTTATGAGATAATATGTGGTTATATGCTTGGATGAGCTATGTGTATATGTGATATTTGAGTTGAGAAATGTGGTAAGCTATGGCTAAGCAAATGAGCCAAAAAACATGTGATGAATGTGCAATGAGAAACATTAATGTCATTGTTTCAATATAGCTATGTGCAACTTATGTTAAGTTTATTTGTATATGGCTTACTAAGCTTTTGAAAGCTTACTTTGTGTGTGTTTGCTCTGTTTTATAGATCGTCAAAGCTATTGAAGGCTCGGGGACCGTCGAGGATCATCATCACACTACTCAACCTTGTTTTGGTACCTTTTGAAAGTGTAAATACTAAGTAAGGCATGTATAGGCTATTTACTTTAAGTTATGTTTGATATGTGTATATAGCCATGTGATTTGGCTAGTTAAATGCTTGAGTTATGAATGACTAGTTATGTCTTATGATGCAAGTTTTGGTATGGTACGATAGCAAATGGAATACTCATATGGATAGTAAGTTTATAGATGAATAACTAGCACATTATTGATGATAAGTTTGTGATGGAATTTGTCTTGGAATGCTTGTGGTTAAGTTGAGTTGAATGGTTATTAAGTTGGTATGGATGTTAAGCTTATAAGTGCTTAGAAATGATGTATATTTAGGCATGTTTTAGTTACCTTGGATGCTTGGTTTGGTGCTTAATTATACTTGTAAGAATGACCTATATGTGAGTGGCAGTTTGGCCTTGAAAATGGCCTATATTTGCCCACACAGTTCAGCATGCGGGCGTGTGGCTCGACCGTGTCTTTCGAGGTTGTAATTCAAAACAGGTCAAGCTCGACCACAGGCTGGACACACGGGCGTGTGACTGCTGTGTGGTGCAAGTCAGGATCGACCACGGGTGGGGCTGTAACACCCGGGTTTTAGGGGTTATGCATTTAGTGCATAACTCAGGTGTTGGCATACTTCAGTGTGTGGTTGGGTAAGTTTTAGGGGTCTTGAGAACTCTAAAAGGTGGTGGAATGCCTTGAGGAATTTTTGGCTTCGGGGTAAAGAAGGGAGCTTGGCTTTGGAGGCCTTAAGAGAATTCTTTAGGAGGTTTTGATGAAGCGCTTTGGAAGAGTGGCAAGGAGGCGCCACATAAGGCATGGAGAAGTGGCGCCTCATGGTGCAAGGGGCGTTGTTCGAGCAAAGGCGACTTTTTGCTTTTGTTTTGCGTCGGAGAGGGGAAGGAGTTGGTTTCGGTTTGGCACCTTAAAAGGAGGATTTTGACTTGTTCAAATTAGTTTAAATGGGTGGCTAGGAGGAGAGGTGAGTTGGTTTTATTTTGAATTGGTTGAAGGGTTGGTGTGGAGTGTTTCTAGGAGGAATTTAGGGATTTGAGGGAGAGTAAGAGAGTTGGACTGCTGGGGTGCTCTTGAGGGTATTTTCGGTCATTAAGGGTTGGGAAGGTGGTGAACTCTATTTAAAGGGTGTGAGCTTCCTTGTTGCGAATTTTGGTTTGTGCTCCTAAAACTTTCACCCTTTTCCTTCATTTTCTCCTTGTCAATTGTAGTTTCTTCTTAAGCCTTCACACTTCTCTTATTCTAACCACACTAGAAACGTTCCTCCTCCTCACTGTGCACTTTGGCTGAATTTTCAAGGTCACTTAGCAATTTCCTACTTGTTTCTCTCTATTTCTCTGGTAGAAACCATTTCATCTTGTCTCCTCATACCTTCTCTTTCTTTCTCAAACCCTATTCTTTGAAACCCTTGAGTAGAATCTCTCCTCAACCTTGCGAAACCTTCCTTGTTGTCTTAGTGGTTGGCGAATATTAGGTGGAGGGTAGATCAATTTGGGTTCCTTTTTTGGGGCATTGGTGAAGGGTCTCGTGGTCGCATAAGCGATGGGTTTGATCCTTCATTCTCGATTATCGGTTGGTAAGTGGTGGTAAGAAGCTATTCTGATAGTTTATCTCTTTTAGTATTTATTTAGCCGAATGCTTGGGTGATTAACCACTGTTCTGATTAAGTGTGTTGATGGAGGTGAGTGCCAGTCAAGGTGGGTAAGGGAAAGTCCCTATCCCGAAGTTCAAGAAAAGGGCTGTCTCAACGGTTCGGGATTGGCCATCGGGGTGTGGGCGGCGTCGGAAAAGCGGTTTAAGCGATCATTTGTAGTTTCATTTAGCGATAGCTTTGAGATCGAGGGTCTAGAACTTCAAGTGATAAGGTGCGTAATCATCGCACTGTTTCTTCGGATAATTGCTTGCTAACGTTTATACATGTATGATGTATAGTGGCCGATCATAATGGCTTAGGTGGTGAATACCATGTTTGGGTAAGTAGATGTCAGGTAAGTAAGGTTGTGATTTTAAGTTATTACGATGTATATATATATGTATGATGTGGTAATGATAGATGATAAATACTCACTCAATATGCTGTTTTGACATGATTTATTGACACATGGGCACGGGGTTGGATTTGATCACGGAAGAACGGAGAGTACATGTTGATGTACGTGGTCTAATGTTAGCTTCGGGCTACATTAGCGCTTGAGCGTGAGCTATGTGCTACCTTAAGGGAGGTGTGGCTCGGTGCCCATCTCGGCGGTTGATGGCTATGTGCATCACCGTGGGCGGAGTATGTTGTTGGGATCACTTTGGTTGATCGGTGGCTCTGCCACGGCCTTGTGTAGCAGGTCTGCTGAGGTAAGATGTGTGGGATCACTCGATTGTGATTGGTGGATTAGCCACGGCCTTGAGCAGAGAGTCTGCTAAGGTTGGCATATGGATGGACCTAGGTTGGGCTATGATGCATGATTGCATGAATGGTTCGAGGATTGTATGGATATGGGCCAAGCCCATACGTGTGGAAATATGTGTTATGGTTATGCACTGAGTCAGTAGACTCACCCAATTATTTTCCTAATATTTCAGGTGATTCATGAGTTGGACCGGGTCCGGAGAGGAAGCCAGGTGGCCCATGCAGATAAAGATGTTTAGTTAGTTTTAATATTAAGTATTTCGCTTAAATGATGGTTGTAATAAAGGCCTTTTATTTATTTTGGAATTATTTTATTATTATCTTTATTATGGTTTGTTTAAAGTGAATACTATGTGAAGTTTGATTTTATTTTAATCACTTATTTATATGCTAAGGTTTTATTTTGGGCATTTTATAATATTTTATAATAACAAAGATTTACTTATACTTTATCCAATAAACATTATACTCAAAAGTTAGTATATTTTCATGTTTTATTCTAAGTCAAAAGGTTTTTTCAACTGTTTTTCCATGATGATATAACCCGATTGATTCGTAGTGAATGGGTCGGGTTTGGGGTGTTACAAATTGGTATCGAGCAGGTTCAAAACTTCGACTTTGAGGTTTTGGGCGGCGATCTTCAAAATGGGCTTTTCAAAATATGGGCTTTTATTTGAGTTATTCGGCATGGCTTTTGTACCTCTACCAAGTCCACTGTAAGTACTTGAACTTTTGAAGTGATTTGTTTATGTGAATTGTTATGGGATTATTTGGGCTCGTAGAATAGAATGTTAGGACCATTGGACCCTAGGATTAGTTTACTCACACATATGCATAAGACTTAAGGCTATTAAACAAACCTGTGAAGTAAGTCACCGAGTTAAGGTGTGGCAACCACTTGAACGCATGTCGAGGATTGGTATTCAGAAGAGCTTGGTATTTAAGTAGTCCTAGTGACTCACCTCCTCTTTACTCGAATCCTACAGTGCGTAGCTTCTGATTCACCTTAACCAAGAGGACTTATTCATAAGCTAAACCAATTATTAAAACCCGAAAGGATTTGCCTTATTGTTTTAAAACCCTTGGTTTTAAAATTTTCAAATTTACCCTTTGGTTTGTAAGCCCAAAATCTGATTTTAAAAGATGTTTTTCTTGATTTACAAAATTACCAAAATGCCCCTAGTGGCAAAATTACCAAAATGCCCCTGTATTGTAAAATTACCGTATTACCTTCAACTTTTGATAAAATGATTTTATGTTGTAGAATACCAAAATCTCGAGTTTTCAAAATATTAAGATACCCTGGTTTGTGAGAATTTACGAAAACACCCTTGGTTGATAAAATTACCAAAATGCCCTTGGTTTCTAAATTTTCAGATTTCTCTCGACTTTTATTGAAATATTCCTATTTTACCAAATATCAGAAAAATCCTATTTTGTGAAACATTGTGATATTTCGATTTTGAGAATTTATGAAGCGCCTATGATTTCCAAAATTACTAAAATAACCACGCTTACGAAATTTTTTGCAACACATTTTGTATGAAAAATAAAATTTTCAAGATGACCCAGAGATTTTGTAAATTTGAAATATCTTTTGGAAACTATGAGTTATTATCGATATACCCTATAGGAAAAAGACGAAATTACCCCTGGGTTGGGAAGGCTCAAGAAAGTGACATGGATGAATGTATGTGTTTTAGTGAAGAATGTGAATGTTTGTATTAGAATAAAGAACTTTAGATGAAACTTTGATTGATCGAAAGAACTACTTCAGAAGCTGTTATTCATAAAATTTGCTCGTGGATAAACAGTGGAACAAAAATTTCTAATGCATAAAACTTTCTAAAAGATTAAGTCGTGACGCCTTGAGATATGAGTTCAAGAGGTTGTGGACGTCCGCTGCGTGGCCGTGGTAGAGGCAGGATGGCAGTGTCGGAATCGGTAGGGTCTGGCCATGGGTCAGAGAGCGATGTGCCGCCACCACCAGTTGTTGAGGTGGAACATCGAGATCGAGATGGGAGGAGGCGATGCGATATCACAAGCTATGCCGGGTGCTCGAGAGGTGGAGGAGCCAATGTGGGCAATGGGACTTGGAAGTCATGGTAGCTGAAAAACTTAGGTCGAGCGGAGTTGAAGTTTTCAAAGGAGTGTTTGGGGTAGCTCCGAACATGGCAGAATACTGGCTTGAGGCAGTTGAAAGGATTATGGACGACTTGGATTTAACTGCAGAGGAGAAGCTTAAGGGTGCTGTTTCTTTGCTACGGGATGAAGCCTACGGTGGTGGCTCATCGTTAAGGAAAGTGCCCTCGAATCGAATGGTGGGGCTACTTTAAGATCAAGTTTGAAGGGAAGTATGTCGGAGCGAGCTATGTGGATGCTCGGAGGCGTTCTCAATTTGGTGCAAGGTAGCAAGTCGATAATGAGTACTAAATGAGTTTACGCACTTGAGTCGGTATGCTCGGGGCATTGTGGCTACGGATTATGAGAGATGTGTCGATTCGAAGATGGGTCATGGATGATGTCATGCGAGTTCGATTGCTCAGAACGGAAAGAGATTTCGCCATTTTAGTGGAGAAAGCTCGGATAGTGAGGAGGTCAAGAGGACCGAGAGGCGAATAGAGATAGAAAGGAGGCGGGATAAGAGGAGTTCGGATCGTCGAATCGTTTGAGAGATTTGAGAAAAGACCGAAGGTCGAGACTTCTTTCGTATTTCTAAGCCGGTTGCTAGAATCGGATCGTCCATGTGCTCGGTGTGGAAGATATCATATTGGCGAGTGCTGGAATCGGGATCGAGAATGCTTCAGATGCAAGTCCAAGTCTCATCTGGTTAAAGATTGTCCCCAGGACCCAAATAGGACACAGACGGTAAGTTATGTGCAGCCCGACAGAGGTGGTCAGCAGGCGACAAGAGGTCGTGGTCTGAACCATGGAGGGAATGGTTTCGGCCGAGGTCGTGGAGCGGTAGGCCGCGGTAATGGTAGCACTGAGGCAAGACAGTCAAATCTAGTTTATGCAGTCCGTCGGAGGGAGGATAGTGATGTGCCAGATGTGCCAGCGGGTAAGTTTCCTATGTCTGGAATATTCTTTGTGGTTTTGTTCGCTATGGTGGTTGTTTGTTTTTATTGCTAGCAAAGTATCTAGAACCTTGAGTGTGGACTTGGATACTGTGCCTAGAGATTATGGTAGTTTCTTGAGATCAGAGTGTGCAGCTATAGCGTACTGTGGTGAATTAAGATATACGACGGTTAGGCAGCTAAGTAATTTCGAGGACGAAATTATTTTTAAGGAGGGTAGAATTGTAACACCCGGGTTTTAGGGGTTATGCATTTAGTGCATAACTCAGGTGTTGGCATACTTCAGTGTGTGGTTAGGTGAGTTTTAGGGGTCTTGAGAACTCTAAAAGGTGGTGGAATGCCTTGAGGAATTTTTGGTTTTCAGGGTAAAGAAGGGGAGCTTGGCTTTGAGGCCTTAAGAGAATTCTTTGGGAGGTTTTGACGCAAGAACTGCTTTGGAAGAGTGGCAAGGAGGTGCCACATAAGGCATGGAGAAGTGACGCCTCATGGTGCAAGGGGCTAGTGTTAGATTTGCAAACGCACTTTTTGCTTTTGTTTTTGCGTCGGGAGAGGGGAAGGAGTTGGTTTCGGTTTGGCACCTTAAAGGAGGATTTTGACTTGTTCAAATTAGTTTAAATGGGTGGCTAGGAGGAGAGGTGAGTTGGTTTTATTTTGAATTGGTTGAAGGGTTGGTGTGGAGTGTTTCTAGGAGGAATTTAGGGATTTGAGGAGAGTAAGAGAGTTGGACTGCTGGGGGTGCTCTTGAGGGTATTTTCGGTCATTAAGGGTTGGGGAAGGTGGTGAACTCTATTTAAAGGGTGTGAGCTTCCTTGTTGCCGAATTTTGGCTTGTGCTCCTAAAACTTTCACCCTTTTCCTTCATTTTCTCCCTTGTCAATTGTAGTTTCTTCTTAAGCCTTCACACTTCTCTTATTCTAACCACACTAGAAACGTTCCTCCTCCTCACTGTGCACTTTGGCCGAATCTTCAAGGTCACTTGGCAATTTCCTACTTGTTTCTCTCCATTTCTCTGGTGAAACCATTTCATCTTGTCTCCTCATACCTTCTCTTCTTTCTCAAACCACATTGCCAAAACCCTTGATCCGAATCTCTCCTCAACCTTTGCCAAACCTTCCTTGTTGTCTTAGTGGTTGGCCGAATATTAGGTGGAAGGGTAGATCAATTTGGGTTCCTTTTTTGGGGCGTTGGTGAAGGGTCTCTGTGGTCGCAGCGATGGGTTTGATCCTTCATTCTCGATTATCGGTTGGTAAGTGGTGGTAGAAGCTATTCGATAGTTTATCTCTTTAGTATTTATTTAGCCGAATGCTTGGGTGATTAACATTGCTACGATTAAGTGTGTTGATGGAGGCGAGTGCCAATCAAGGTGGGCAAGGAAAGTCCCTATCCCAAGATCAAGAAAAGGGCTGTCTCGGCGGTTCGGATTGGCCCTTTGGGTGTGGGCCGTGTCAGAAAAGTTAGGTTTAAGCGGATCATTTGTAGTTTCATTTAGCGATAGCTTTGAGATCGAGGGTCTAGAACTTCAAGTGATAAGGTGCGTAATCATCGCACTGTTTCTTCGGATAATTGCTTGCAACGTTTATACATGTATGATGTATGGTGGCCGATCATAATGGCTTAGGTGGTGAATACCATGTTTGGGTAAGTAGATGTCGTGAGTAAGGTTGTGATTTTAAGTTATTACGATGTATATATGAAACACCCACACCCTACCACGAGCCCGAGCAGGATCCGTATGTTCCTAAAGTGAACCGATTTCAAAATCATTTTCGATACTTAGAAAATTGTAGATTTTAGAAAAACTATTATTTTGAATTGGGCTTAGATTGGAAACCCATTTATTTAATCTTGTAAGCCCATTTAATTAAATACATCCAATATAGTTCTTAGCATGTAACTTAACAAGAAGCAAACATAAAGAATAATCCTTTGGGCCTTAAGGCCTTATTACATCAAGTGAAACCCAAAATAGAATAAAAGTAACTAAAAATAAAATTAAGTCCAAAATAAATGAAATTTTCGCATGTAGCATGGCCACCTCATGGTCCACCGCCCGATCCACACCGCTTGCTCATCACACGAAAAATAATTTCCACAATGGGGTGAGTCAAGACTCAATGTGCACACAATACTATCATTCAATAAATCGGGCATTCATGTTTAAATCATCGAGGCCATATAATAATGAAATTATGATGCAACCCAAACCCAATCCTAATGGTCCATCCGCTACACACCACCCGCATACGCCATTCACAGTGGGGACTACTAAGTCAACCCTCCATCCGCTACTCTCCATCGAAGGCATTCGCCCATATACGTTGTGTCATTAGACACTATAATCAAATTATACGTTGTGCCATTAGACACTATTGTAACGAAGTTACCAAAATTTATAATGTGACCGTAGTCAACATATTTAGTTGGTGAGACCAAGTCAACACCTTCGTTGGTGAGACCGAAGTCAACACTGTTCTTCCCCTTTCACATAAATCCGAATGCCCCAAAAATATATATATCATGCATAACATACTTAATTTCATAATCATATATATATATTCGCATGTTATAAAATAACATTTTCACAATCCTATCAAGTAGGAAGCGTGCACTGGGTACTTTTTGCCACATTTGTGGTACATAGCCACATTCACATTCTTATTCATAATCATATATTAAAATATTTAGCCATAAAATATCGAAGGATAGTAAGGGTACACACTGTTTCGCTTAATAGATTTCTTGAGATCTCGAGAAATCGATCTAACTTTAGATCTATTAGTTCCTATATTCTACCACCAAATAGAACACATTAATAAACCCTTTTGGCTTAAAACAAAACCAAATCCTAGTAGGGTTTGTAAAAGACTCACCTTTGCCGATTTGGTGTTTATACAAATCCCAAAAGTTTGGTTTTTCCTTTACCTGATATTCGGCCAACCTTGTATTTCAATATGGGTTAGTTTTGGCTTTTCAATAATTAAGGAATTTGATCTAGATAATCTCACAACCATTGGCGAATATTTTAGAGGCTTACCTTATAGTTCCAAATCCGAAAGTTCCTTTTGTCTTGAATATCTGTCGAAATTCCTAAAATTCATATGTTAGATCCGATCTAACTTTAATAAGTTATAATCGGCCTTTGGCGAATATATCTTACCTTAATTTCTCGAATCAAAACCCTAACTCCTCCTTTGACATTCGACCATAGACATAAGAGAGGTTATTTTCTTAAGCCTTGTTTAAACGAATCAGAAGAACAAGAATTAATTATTCTTACCTTAAATCCTTGATCTTTGTATTCGGTAGTTATGGAAACTTGAGATCCCTTGTATATTCGGCCATGATCAAAAATAGGGATTAGACTCTTTTACTTTCGGCAACTAGAAAGAAAGGAAATTGAATGGCTTAACCTTACCTTGAAGCCTTTAATCACTTGCTTCCTTGTCTTGAGTTATTGAGATCCGGCTATGGAGATTTAACAGAGATCAAAAGAGAAAGGTTTTGACTAAGCAATGGCAAAGGGGAGGAAAAGAAAAGATGGAGTCCTTGCTTAGGGGAAATTTCGGCAAAGAGAGGGGGAAGAGAGAGCAAAATTTCGGCAAGGTAGAGTGAATGAGAGAAAAGTCTCAATTTTCCTCTTTAACTGAAATTGCTAGACCAAGAGTCCAAAACTTGGCTACTATTCTCCCAAGTGATAATTTAATCTCCATTAATTATCACCTAATTAAATTAAAAGTCTTTAATCCATCCTTTAATTCCTCATTTATCTTAGTAGAGAAAATCTTTTATTTATCACTTTAATTTGACAAGTTTTAATAAAAATAAAATTCTTCCTTAAGCAAACAAGTGCCGTCCACCCTAGCCTTGGGAAGCAAAATTAAACCTTCAATATTTGCTTTCCAAGTGACTCGAACTCGAGCCATTTCCATAAACCTTAGGTGACACTTGTGCCACTTTTCCAAGCTCGATTGTATGTCAAAATTCACCAACTTTTTCTTTTAAGGCCCTCTTGCCCTTATCTCCTATTTTGGGCTTTAAAATTTGTCATTCCTACCTTATTTCTAAGTTTCCTAAAATTTTCATGACTCAGTAACTTGCCATTTTCCTTACATCTTGTGTTTCCAAAATGTTCAAGTTTCCAAAATGTTCAAGTTTCCAAAATGTTTAGGTTTCCAAATGTTCAGTTTCCAAAATGTTCGGGTTTCCAAAATGTCTAGGTTTCCAAAATGTTCAGTTTCCATTTCCATTTTCATTTTCATTTCAATGCATTTCTAGGTTTCAAAAGTATCAAAATTTATTCATAGTACTTGAAACTTGTCATTTCATACAATTGAACTGAAATGCATAGGCCCTATTCAGGATGTTACAATATATATGTATGATGTAGTAATGATAGATGATAAATACTCACTCTATATGCTATTTTGACATGATTTATTGACACATGGGCACGGGGTTGGATTTGATCACGGAAGACGAGAGTACATGTTGATGTCGTGGTCTAATGTTAGCCGGGCTACATTAGCGCTGAGCGTGAGCTATGTGCTACCTCAAGGGAGGTGTGGCTCGGTGCCCATCTCGGCGGTTGATGGCTATGTGCATCACCGTGACTGAGTATGTTGTTGGGATCACTTTGGTTGATCGGTGGCTCGCCACGACCTTGTCAAGCAGGTTCACTGAGGTAAGATGAGTGGGATCACTCGATTGTGATTGGTGGATTAGCCACAGCCTTGAGCAGAGAGTCTGCTAAGGTTGGCGTATGGATGGACCTAGGTTGGGCTATGATGCATGATTGCATGAATGGTTCGAGGATTGTATGGATATGGGCCAAGCCCATACGTGTGGAAATATGTGTTATGGTTATGCACTGAGTCAGTAGACTCACCCAATTATTTTCCTAACATTTCAGGTGATTCATGAGTTGGACCGGGTCCGGAGAGGAAGCCAGGTGGCCCATGCAGATAAAGATGTTTTAGTTAGTTTTAATATTAAGTATTTCGCTTAAATGATGGTTGTAATAAAGGCCTTTTTATTTATTTTTGGAATTATTTTATTATTATCTTTATTATGGTTTGTTTAAAGTGAATACTATGTGAAGTTTGATTTTATTTTAATCAGCTTATTTATATGCTAAGGTTTTATTTTGGGCATTTTATAATATTTTATAATAACAAAGATTTACTTATACTTTATCCAATAAACACTATACTCAAAAGTTAGTATATTTTCATGTTTTATTCTAAGTCAAAAAGGTTTTTTTCAACCGTTTTTCTGCAGTGACATAACCAGATTCGGTCATAGTGAATGGGCCGGTTTTGGGGGTGCTACAGGGGCACGCAAGCGTGTCTCAGGCCGTAGGGACAAGTCAGTATGTATGCCCTGTTTTGCACGGCTTAGACACACAAAGCGTGTCTCGAGACCATGGAGGCTACGGCGCCCCTTACCGGATGTGTGACCTCTGTAACTTAAAAAATTTTTACATTTCTGAGAAGTTTCGTATGTGTTCGATTTAGCCCCGACCCTATTCTAAAGTATGATTAAGGTCTCATTGACCTAGTTAAGGGACTTTTTGACTTGAATGGTTGAATAATGATAAACCGTAAAAGCAACACATTTTAATCCCACATTTAGTATGCTTTTGGATGAATTTATCCTTAATTTATGTAAAAAGGTGCTCTTAATCCTTTCTTTTCATGACTTATACTCGTGAAAGCACCCAAGGATAAAAGAACATAAAACGGGCTTAAAATGGACCAAATTGGAGCAGCCCAAGAAGACAACACGGTACGGGCTTTATTCCACAGTAGTGCCTTTGTGTTCCACCTAGAACATGATCACGCCTGTTTACACGACCGTGTCTCGTCGACAAAAGCCCAACACGGCTGAACCCCATTGCACACGGCAAGGTTCCCAATTGGCGACACAAGCACGACCTCTACCCATATACTACACGGGCGTGTCATGGCCGTGCTTAAACCAACAGAATGGAGACACGGGCTGGACCACGATTTACACGGGCGTGTCAAGGCCATGCCCCTGCCGCGGGAAAGAGTAATTTCACTCGGAATAGGATGCTTGGAGCCCATGAAACGCAATCCTAAGTTCACTCAAACACTTAGGACGAATTTCACTTGAATTACGAGTATTTAGGAGCCAAGTAAAGCATCCTAAACATCTATATAAACCACCCAATGCAGCAATTTAAGGGCGTCAAGTTTTTAGCAGAGTTTTTCTGCCAGAGCTTTACTTGTTAGGGAATTACTTGAAGATAGCCAATTGATCCATCTCAAGAAGTTGGAATTCTACTCAAGACGAAGGAACTCTCCTTCAATTCCTTCAGGGAGTTTTAGGAATTTATTATGTTTTGTTTTATCTTTTCTCTTGAGATGTTTTCTTATTTAGTTATGAACTAAACCCCTCAGATACCTGAGGGAGATGAAACCTATGATGGATTTTGGTATTTAATTCTTTTGATTTGTATGATAAATACTTGGTTTGTTCTTAATTATGTTGCTTAAATTTATCTGATGTGCTTAGGTGGAGGAGGAATAGACCTTGCCTAAGAGTAGATCTAGCATAATTAAGCGGAGTTGATCGAGCGCCTAGAGATAGGGTTACGAGATTTTGTCGAATTAGGGTGAAACCTAATATGGGAGTCCATTGATCGATTTACTGCTTCCTTAGGGGGTTATTATAAGAGAACAAGAGTTCCACTAATTAACCTAAGGTTAGATGTTATCCACTTCGAGAGAAGGTTTAATATAGGTTAGGGAGTCTCACGGATCAAGCTAAGTAAAATAAATTATATGAATTGAAAAGTTAGATAATGAGTGAAGTCATAGGTGGATTCTTCCCGAGGGTATCGTCTTTACTAATTGAGTTTTCTTTGAAGTCTTTTCCCGAAGTTTTGTTCTTTTGTCTTTACATTTAAGTTAAGTATTTCATTTATTTTAGATTAATAAACCAATCGCCCATATTTTAGGCTAAATAATAAAAGAAAGTGAGTAATAGTACTTTTAGGTTCCTTGGGTTCGATAAGATATTCTTGCTCGAGCTATACTCTCGCTCGATAGGTGCGCTTGCCTCTATCGTTGTCGTAGTCGATCTACTGTGTTCGATCACTCTTTATAAATATTAAAACTAGACATTTTGCAATGATCAAGTTTTTGGCGCCGTTGCTGGGGAACCTTCTAAAATATTACGAAAGCTCTATTTTTATTACTTTAGCCATTATTTCTAATTTTTATTAAATTTCTAATTTTACTAATCCTCTTTCTTTATTAAACTTGCAGGTACCTCTAGTTTATTATCATCGGCAAGGCATGGGGATACTTCCTACTGAAGCAACTAATGTTTTCAACTTCGACGTGGTCAATAGGTTATCTAATCAGTTCGAAATAATGAATAAAAAGATTGATGATTTGAATAATCTCTCACAGGTACACCCAGTAATGCAATATAACTCAAATCTGAGAGGCATGGAAAATCCTGAGTACCCACCCTATGGATATGGCATGAAAAACGATCAAGTCCACTATATAGGGAACTACTCTAATTGTAAAAATAAGTTGTATAGTGACACTTATAATGCAGGATGGGGGTACCATCCCGATTTCTCATGGAATGATCAATGACAGGATTTTTCTCCAAATTTTCAACAACCTTATCCACAGGAAAGGGAATCAAACCTCAAGAGATTATGACAAAATTGGTGACAGCTACAAACTCTCGCCTTCAAAAGGCTGAAGAAACACTCGATGAACAACAAAGGTCAATCGAGGGAATCAAGATTCAGGTACGAGAAATCATCGTGACGGTTGGACTACTTATTGAGACATTACGTGAAATAAGGACAGAGATTTTCTCCAAAGACGCACAACAGGTAAAACCAGTTACACTAAGGAGTGGCAAAGAGTTAAGTGAACCGCAAAGAAAGACACCACATTAAATTACCAGGAAAAAGAGTGAAGAATGTGAGAACGATAATTCATTGCCTACAGAAAATAAACCACAATTTCCATATCTAGTAAAATTTAAGAAAGAACAATTGGATGCTCAATACGGTAAGTTCCTCAAACTTTTTAAACAAATATTCGTTGAAGCTATTTCACAGATGCCGAAATATGCAACATTCTTAAAGGAACTTCTTACAAAAAAAGGAAGCTTGAGGAGGTATCCATGGTGGAGCTTAACAAAGAATGTTCAGCCCTTCTCCAAAATAAACTCCCACGGAAGTTAAAAGATCCAGGGAGTTTCACTATTCCTTGCTTAATCGGTAGTTTAAACATCAAGAAATCATTAGCAGACCTAGGTGCTAGTATTAATTTAATGCCTTACAAATTATTTAAACGGCTAAATCTTGGGGAACCAAATCCCACTAGGATGAGCATTCAATTAGCCGATAGATCTATTAAATATCCTAGGGGAATTATTGAAGATGTCTTGGTAAAAATAGATAAATTTATTTTTCCTGTTGATTTCATTGTGTTAGACATGGATGAAGATATTAATGTTCCTTTAATCTTAGGGCGTCCTTTTTAGCCACTGCTAGAGCTATTATTGATGTAAGCAATGGTAAACTAGCTCTAAGAATAGGTGATGAAGAAATTATCTTTCAACTCTGTGATGCCATACGATATTCTAAAGAACAAGATGATTCCTGTTATTTTTTCGAGACTACTGATCATATTATAGAGAATTCATTACAGGAAATTATACAAGGTGACACATTAGAATTGTGCCCAGCTCAGGAAAAGGCGGAAAAGGATGAAGACAATGACTTGAATCTGAAAATGTCGTCATATGAAAAACAAAAAGAAGAAAGCATCGAGAATGATAATGAAATTAAACTAAAACCCTCCATCGTAGAGCCACCCAAATTGGAACTCAAACAGTTACCAAAACACCTTGAATATGCATTCCTTCGGGACAATTCTACACTACTAGTAATCATCTCCTCAGAATTAGAAGCCAAAGAAAAAGAGGAACTGATAAAAGTACTAAAAGAACACAAGAAAGCCATAGCTTGGAAAATTTCCGATATCAAGGGAATAAGCCCCACATTCTGCGCCCACAAGATTTTGATGGAAGAAGAATATAAACCATGTGTGCAACCGCAGAGACGTTTAAATCCAACATGAAAGAAGTGGTCAAAGCCGAGGTAATCAAACTTCTAGACGCAGGAATAATCTACCCTATTTTTTATAGCACTTGGGTGAGTCCTGTGCAGATAGTCCCAAAGAAAGGAGGAATGACAGTAGTACCCAATGAAAAAAATGAGTTAATTCCTACAAGAACGAGCATAGGATGGAGAGTCTCGCATAGACTATAGAAAATCGAATGATGCCACCGAAAAGATCATTTTCCTTTACCTTTCATAGATCAAATGCTAGAAAGATTATCTGGGCATATGTATTATTGCTTCCTGGATGGACTCTCCAGCTACTTACAAATCCCCATAGCTCCTGAAGACCAAGAAAAAACAACATTTACATGCCCATACGGTACGTTTGCTTATCGTAGAATGCCTTTTGGATTATGTAATGCTCTTGCTACTTTTCAGCATTGCATGTTGGCAATCTTCGACGAACTCGTGGAGGACATCATGGGGGTATTTATGGATGATTTCTCAGTATTCGGTAATTCTTTCCATCTTTGCCTTAGAAATTTAAAACGAGTTCTAACAAGATGTGAAGAAACAAACCTTGTTTTAAATTGGGAGAAATGCCATTTTATGGTTAGACAAGGGATTGTATTAGGACATAAGATTTCTAGTAACGGAATTGAGGTAGATAAAGAAAAAGTTGAAACCATCGAAAAATTACCTCCCCCTAGCTCAGTCAAGGCTATTAGAAGTTTTTAGGACACGCAGGTTTTTATAGAAGATTTATTAAGGATTTTTCTAAAATAGCTAAGCCTTTGACAAAATTTCTAGAAAAAGATGTTCCTTTTAATTTCAATCAGGAATGTTTAGATGCATTCAATGTCCTTAAGGATAAATTAGTAAACGCACCAATTATAATTGCACCTGATTGGAACTTACCCTTCGAATTAATGTGTGATGCAAGTGACTTTGCAGTAGGCGCAGTCTTGGTACAACGAAGAGACAAGCATTTTCAGCCAATCTACTACGCTAGCAGAACATTAACACCCGCATAAGAAAATTACACCACGACTGAGAAGGAATTGCTGGCTGTAGTTTTTGCTTTTGACAAATTTAGGTAATATCTAATATTATCTAAAGTTATTGTTTACACTGATCATCCAGCTCTTCGATATCTTTTAAGCAAACCTGATGCAAAACCTAGACTAATACGATGGATTTTACTCCTACAGGAATTTAACTTAGAAATACAGGATAAGAGGGGAGCTGAGAATCTCGCAGCAAATTATCTTTCGAGACTCGAAAATCCACATACCAAGGAGCTTGATGAATATGAAATAAATGATTCATTTTCCAAAGAACAGCTCTCTTCTATAACACATACTGAAGTACCTTGGTTTGCAAATATTACAAACTATCTAGCAGCTAACATCCTACCAATACAATTTACACAACACTAAAAGAAGCGATTCTTTGCTGATGTGAAAAATTATTTTTGGGAAGACCCCTTTCTTTTCCACATATGTACAGATCAGGTAATTCGAAGATGCATTACAAGGACAGAGGTAAGCAAAATCCTGGAACATTGTCATTCAGGACCATTAGGAGGACACTACAGTGGGATTAAAACAGCACATAAAATACTCGAATCAGGTTTTTACTGGCCTACTCTATTTAAAGATGCCAATAAGTATGTTACCTCATGTGGCAAATGCCAAAGAACAGGTAATATTTCTAAACGTGATGAAATGCCTCAAACATATATGCTGTCATGTGAAATATTTGATGTATGGAGTATAGATTTTATGGGACCATTCCCTAGTTCCTTTGGACATAAACACATCTTAGTAGCAGTTGATTACATGTCAAAATGGGTAGAAGCAGAAGCCTTACCAACCAATGATGCTAGGGTAGTAGTTAAGTTTCTCAAGAAATTATTTTCCCGATTCGGAACACCCAGAGCCATCATTAGTGATAGGGCTACTCATTTCTGTTATACACAATTTGAAAAAGTTCTAAAGAAATATGGAATATACCACAAAACAGCCACCCCATACCATCCTCAAACTAGTGGGCAAGTTGAGGTAGCAAACCGAGAGCTTAAGCGAATTTTAGAAAAAACAGTGGAATCAAATAGAAAAGATTGGGCGGCTAAAGTAGATGATGCTTTATGGGCTTATAGAACAGCATTCAAAACACATCTAGGAACATCCCCCTACAACCTCGTATACGAAAAAAGTTGTCATCTACCATTCGAGCTAGAACACAAAGCTTTCTGGGCAACAAAATTTTTAAATACTGACCTCAAACTTGCAGGAAAGAAACGAATGATGCAGATAAATGAGCTGGATGAATGGAGAACGGAAGCCTATGAGAACTCAAAGCTATACAAGGAAGCAACAAAATGACGTCACGATGCTCGCCTCAAGAGATCAAAACATTTCGAAGTAGGGGACCTAGTCCTACTATACAATTCAAGGCTTAAACTATTCCCTAGGAAGCTAAAATCCAGATGGTCAGGACCATTCATGATCAAAATAATATTTCCATATGGAACCATTGAGGTAACTTGCCCCACTAAAGGCACGTTCAAGGTAAATGGTCATCGACTTAAAATTTATAATGATGCAGATTTTTGAGATATGAGAGAGGAGTTTATGCTGCATGAGCCTTCCTTTAGAACTGAAAGTAGGGGGAGTCTAGCTTAAGACTATAAACAAGCGCTTTTCGGGAGGCAACCCAAACGCTAATTGTATTAAATATTTTGTAAAAATATAACAAAAATGCAGGATCTTTAACACGGCCTGTAACACAGGATTACTGATGACCGTGTACAACCAGGAAAAACTCCCTTCTTCAACACGAGCTGTGATAAAAAGGCACGGACGTGCCTCATGACCGTATGAAGACACTGACTTGTCTAACACGGGCATTGCATAACCGTGCCTTCTAACCGTATGAGACTACTGACATATTGAGCACAGTTGGACCACGAGCGTGCCAAGTAACCGTGTGAACATACTGACTTATCGAGAACGGCCGTGTCAAATTAGCACACGTGCGTGCTAAAAACCCTGAATCACGCCCAATTCTAAGTAATCGCGAAAAGCACGGGCATTTCAAAATTTCACACGGCCGTGTCATGTGGCCGTGTTCTACTCCCTTATATAAGAAAATTAACCGAAAATTCCCCTATTTTAAACCCTAGACACAAATTCTCAGCCTTCTTCCCCAAAATTTTCACCATACCAATACCTTCCACCACCCAAAACTATTTTTCCTTAACTTTCCAAACCATAACCAATCAAAACCAAGTCGCACACCCACAACACAACCGTGCTACCACACGCCACGCTCTGCAACTACCGTGCCCTACCGTGCTCGTCGCATACAACCACCCTTGCAATTATGTCTTCATCACGTACAAAAAGGGTAGTTCCAAGCAACAAGAGAAAAGAACCTGGCTCGTCCTCCGGAAATGCTTCTACCGAACTTCGACATCCTTTTCTCAGATTCCCTCAAGCAACACAAGAAGAGCACTATATAAAGATCCGAAAAAGACCTATAGGCAATGGTAGACGCATTGACTGGAATGCAGTAAGGCAAGACGGAGTCAAAACTGATATTCAGGCACTTCTCTCAATCGACCCTTGGGAAAACTTCTTCGCCATTTATGAACCCACATTTTTGGAACTTACCCTTGAACTTTGTGCTACATTCACACTTCAGATAGTAATGACGCACTTCGACGATGCCAACGCCATCCAATTCTGCCTAGGAGGATCAGTTCAGCCAACTAAACATACCTCAATTAGAATGGCACTCGGACTTTACATACCCGAATTCTTAGAAGAAAACCAATTGGACAATTTAAACCGAGAGCTCCACTGTGAACCACCCAAATGTTGGCGAAAACTTCAACCCACGACAAACACCTATAATCCCAGTCGTTCTAAGGCAACCACCCTTTCTTCAGCCCTCAGGTACATTCATGCTATCCTTGCTCATACCATTACAGGCTGCAAAGAGAGCACCGCGTCGTTAATAAACAAGATGTCTACTTCTTATCATGCATGTCCGAAGGACATGTTTTCGATGTGGCCTATTTTATTGCATGTGCAATTCAACACCAAATGGAGGCGCATAGAAAGGGAATCCTATCAATGGGGCCGTACATAACGCGATTGGCACGACACTTTGGACTCCTCAACACTGATCATCAGAGGTCCTGACTTACACTAATCGGACATATGACACCTCAAGGGATCCAGACGATGGTACACATGAAGATGATCAAGCATTATCAAGGGACGGACCCCCCTCAATACAGACTATCAACAGAAGAGGAGATACCCGAGGACATTACTGATGATGTCCCACCAGTTTTGAGCCAGCAACCACCATCTTCAGCAACTTCATTGGTTGATATCTCAACACGCCTCACACAATTCGAGTAGTACTGTACCCAGCAGTTCACTGACAATGCTCGACGCTTTGATAGGATCGAGGCTACCCTGCAGCAAATCTGCCATAACTTTCACATATCACCACCAGCACCGCCATAGGATCCGGCTACTGATGAGGACCTTTGAGTTCGTCTTAGTACAAAACATTTAACTTTTTTCACCACTTTGTTTTGTTCTTATTTTTATTTTTATTTTTTTAGACATATTTTTATGTTTTAAATTAGAATTGCTCTTTATAGTATATTATCTTAAATTGGTTATCTAATCTTCGAGTATGCCTAATCTACATTCATGGTAGCACTAAGTTATTTCAATAACGACTTCAAAGTTAACAACACACACTCCACCTACAGAGCATTAAGAGACTCTCAAAAATCACCAATGCTAAATACCGGAGCCATCCAAAAATTTAGGAAAGTATCACTTTCCCCCTTCTCTATTGATTTAACCAATTACTTTCATTATCTATCTTTGTACATTGAGGGCAATGTACATCTTAAGTGTGGGGGTAATAGTGCCTAACTTTTTGCATAATTGTCAAAATCCCTGAATTTAATCTTATTTTTAAGTACTTTTCTCATATTACTAATTAGGATGAAATTTCTGTTAACTCATGATTTTTATTGATATGTTTTGAATTAAGTCATAGTTAATTGTGCATTGATGATTAAATTTGAAGGATACTAGAGAATCAAGCATGATAAGTCTACTTTTTAAAAATCAAAATTTGTTGACCTGAATTTGAATATTACCTTGAAGTTCAAAATTTATAAGGATTGATATCAAAACACCCATAATTTTTGTGAGATTTTGAGCCTTGTAGAGCATATATATATTCTTTTTCGTGCTCGCTTTATTAATTATGAGTGTGTCCACATTGAACTGTTATTCTAGAACTTGCCTCGTTTATACATGTCGAGACCACAATAATGATTTGATATACTGAGATGATAAAGGCACCTAGGTCTTAACCCGTTCACTCCACTAAAAAGCTTACCCACATAAATAACCCCTAGTGAACCCCATTGGATCCTAACAACCTTTTTATTGACTCACCCACTAATATTAAAATCCCTTTGTATTTGTTATCAACATTCTTTTACTACCCCTCTATCGAGAATTGACTTGATCCATTGCCAAATTAGGTTATTTCAATTATCAAAGTTCCTTCTATTAAGTTTTTCTTAGTTTGTTCTTAAAAAAAATCCAAGTTTATTAAATATTAGGAGTATAAAAGAGCTTAGAGCAATTAAACTCCAATTGTTAAAGGAAAAGCTCGTATTAAAGTATTATCAAATTTTAAATTAAAGAAAATACTCTTTAATAGTGGTATTATTCTTGTTCATTCAATGTAAATATTCATATTTAGTTCATTGTTTTAGATTAGGTAATTAGTCAATTTAATCTTGATTATAACCTCTAATTCAGCCTTTATCCACACCTTTAACCCTAGCCCCGTTAAAACCCTAATAAAGATCTTTTGATTTGTGTGTCATCTCATATACAGTGGTGGAGATTTGATTTTCAGGCAAGCCTATGGGGTTAACTTTTCAGGTTCGACTTTGATTACTTTATTGTGAACCTTAAAACACCTTGAGTGATTTGAGTGAATCTTTAGTGAGGATGTCGATCCTTGTCGGTTTTGAATCAAAGGTAATTATTTAGATAAGGGGAGACACCTATGTTTTCATGCTACAAAAAATCATGATTTATCTCGTTTGAATCTTTAGGGCACTTTGAGGTAAATCATCCATGCGTGAATTATGTATGTGATGAGGCATTGTCGATAAGAATTATGAATTATAGAAAGTTTGTTTTAATTGTAAGTTGAGAATTTTGCTTGAGGACAAGCAAAAGCTTAAGTGTGGGGCTATTTGATAAACCGTAAAAGTAACACATTTTAATCCCACATTTAATATGCTTTTGGATGAATTTATCCTTAATTTATGTAAAAAGGTGCTCTTAATCCTTTCTTTTCATGACTTATACTTAGGAAAGCACCCAAGGATAAAAAGAACGTAAAACGGGCTTAAAACGGACCAAATTGGACCAACCCAAGAAGGCAACATGGCCGGGGCTTTATTCCACACGGTCGTGCCTTGTGTTCCACCTAGAACACGATCACGCCCTGGTTTACACGATCGTGTCTCGTCGACAAAAAGCCCAACACGGCCTGAACCTCATTGCACACGGCCGTCCCCAATTGGCAGACCCGAAGCACGGCCTCTACCCATATACTACACGGGCGTGTCATGGCCGTGCTTAAACCAACAGAATGGAGACACGGGCTAGACCACGATTTACACGGGCATGTCAAGGCCGTGCCCCTGCCGCGAAAAAGAGTAATTTCACTCGGAATAGGATGCTTGGAGCCCAAGAAACACAATCCTAAGTTCACTCAAACACTTAGGATGAATTTCACTTGAATTACGAGTATTTAGGACCCAAGTAAAGCATCCCAAATATCTATATAAACCACCCAAGGTAGCAATTTAAGGGCGTCAAGTTTTTAGCAGAGTTTTTCTGCTAGAGCTTTACTCGTTAGGGAATTACTTGAAGATAGCCAATTGATCCATCTCAAGAAGTCAGAATTCTACTCAAGACGAATGAACTCTCCTTCAATTCCTTCAGGAAGTTTTAGGAATTTCTTATGTTTTGTTTTATCTTTTCTCTTGAGATGTTTTCTTATTTAGTTATGAACTAAACCCCTCAGATACCTGAGGGAGATGAAACCTATGATGGATTTTGTTATTTAGTTCTTTTAGTTTATATGATAAATACTTGGTTTGTTCTTAATTATGTTACTTAAATTTATCTGAATTGCTTAGGTGGAAGAGGAATAGATCTTGCCTAAGAGTAGATCTAGCATAATTAAGCGGAGTTGATCGGGCGCTTAGAGATAGGGTTATGAGATTTTGCTGGATAAGGGTGAAACCTAATATGGGAGTCCATTGATCGATTTATTACTTCCTTAGGGGGTTATTATAAGAGAACGAGAGTTCCACTAATTAACCTAAGGTTAGACGTTATCCACTTCGAGAGAAGGTTTAATATAGGTTAGGGAGTCTCACGGATCAAGCTAAGTAAAAGAAATTATATGGATTGAAAAGTTAGATAATAAGTGAAGTCATAGGTGGATTCTTCCCGAGGGTATCGTCTTTACCAATTGAGTTTTCTTTAAAGTTTTTTCCCGAAGTTTTGTTCTTTTGTCTTTACATTTAAGTTAAGTATTTCATTTATTTTAGATTAATAAACCAATCACTCCATATTTTAGGCTAAATAATAAAAAGAAAGTGAGTAATAGTACTTTTAGGTTCCTTGGGTTCGATAAGATATTCTTGCCGGAGCTATACTAATGTTCGATAGGTGTGCTTACCTCTATCGTTGTCGCAGTCAGTCTTCAGGTTCGATTACTCTTTCATAAATATTAAAACTAGACTATTTTGCAGCGATCAAATAAAATTATAAAATGTCCGTAAAAGTTTTTGATTATTCGATAATGCCTTTTAACCTTAAATCGACGACGATTACGGGTTAGGGTTGTTACAGATGCGTTGGAGTTTCCAGATCTACCACACAGAAGGTGTGACCATACAAGTTTCGTCGTTGGATTCGGGTGAATTGGAAGTTGGTAAGGAGTTTTCCAATAAGGATAGTTTTCTTGGTGCATCGAAACAACATAGAATCAAGAACGGGGTTAACTACAATGTGGTTAAATCCAAACCCGATAAGTATGAGGCCAAGTGTGCAGTGCAAGATGTAACAGTCCAAAAACGACCCTAAACGGAAAGGTGGTTTCGGGACCACGGATCTGAATTTTAGAAATGTTTTTAATTATTAAATTGATATCAATGTTGTGTGATTAAGCATATGTTAAAATATCGTAGGTTAATTCGGGTGTTTTAATGAACTATTTTAAGTGAAGGACTAAAATGGAACAAATATGAAAGATAAATATGTTGAGATTGAAAGGGCCTAATTGAATTGTCCTTTTATGTAGGTTTTGCATGGTAAATTGTCCAAAATTAGAATAAGTGGACGGCATCATGATGGATGTATATATTAAATTTATTTAATTTAGATAGTGGCATTAAACTTACATTATTTAATTGAATTAAAATAAATAAAATAAATGACAAAACAAGTAGTGGAGAGTCATCTCCTACCTTTAGCCTTTGACTGCCGAAATTGGAAGGAAGGAAAAGAAAATTTTGAGCTTTATCATTCGGTTCTTGCATGCTCCCATACGGTTAGTTTTTGAACTTCATTTTCTTAAATTCTTGCATTTTAACTTCATTTCTTTGAGTATTACCAAACCTGTGTCAAAGATTTTGAAGTTTAGGCATGCTATAGGTTCGCCATTAGTGATTTAATTTAGGTTTACTATGCTTGATGAATGGATAAAGTATGTTTAAACTCAATATGTTTTGAGTAGAAATTTTAAATGAGATGAAGAATAGTGGTATTAAACTTGTTAAATAATTAGTATGAATTTATATGGTTTAGGTAGGTTCGACTATGAGGAAATAAAATGTGCAATTATGTGTAAAATTGGGAGAAATTTTATGTTTGGACTAAATTGAGTATTATATGGAATTTTAATGAGCTAGGGAACAATCGGCCTTAGCTCATTAGTAAACAAATTGGCATGATTTTGGATAATTATAAACTTAGTATATATTTGTGTAACACGTGATATATCAAGGACGAATTTATAATTGTCCCTTATTCGTTTATGGCTAAATCGAGTAGAAAAGTATTGAATGAGCTCAAATTTAAATTTATTTAGATCAAATACAAAAGGGAAAGGCTTTGGATTGGGGGAAAACGAAATCGGACGAGTAGCGGTACACTTAATTCACCAACTCTCAAAGTAAGTTTATAAGCAATTAGGTTCAATTGAATAATGCTTTGAAATGAGAATTTTAATCTTGTTAATCAAATATTCGTGGAATTGCCGAATGAAGCAAGGGAGTGTTAAGATACATTAGTTAAATGGAGTCTATTATATGTATGTGATGTGTATCTATTGTCTGTTGGAATGAGCATATTGAGATTTGTTCTTCTTTAATTGCGAATTTGATGTGGATTTTAACATTCATGATAGTTGAACATGTGGATAATTGCTATGTGATTTTCGGTAGAATTGATTTGGATAAATACTTATGATATGAATAATAGTTAAATGTGGATTTTGGAAATAAGTGATGGAATGGAATAGTTACTTTAACATATATAGATAGATGTGGCCGAATGTGATACAAGGTGATTAAGGATAGAATGTGTTTGGATCTTTAATTGTATGGGTATTTGTATGGATGAAAATGAAATCCTATGCGTATATACTACTGATGAGAAAACAGGTTGAAAAGCACTGTGTGTGCGGAAATATAATCACCGAAAGCACTGTGTATGCGAGATCAGTTAAAAAGCACTGTGTGCGGAAATATAATCACCGAGCACTGTGTGTGCGAGATCGGTTGAAAAGCACTGTGTGTGCGGAAATATAATCACCGAGCACTGTGTGTGCGAGATCGGTCAGAAGGCACTGTGTGTGCAGAGATTTATTACCGAGCACTGTGTGTGCGAGATCGGTTACATGGCACTGTGTGTGCGGATTATTAGATTTCCTCAAGAATTGAGGTAATTATTAAGGGTAAATAAAAGTGTCAGGTAAGTTATTTAAATACGGCTATAAAGCATATGACTATGTGGTTACTACTTTTTCTTTTGTTTATTATGGGATTGAGAGAGCATGGGATTGATGAAGGTATATCTAGTTTATGTGGATAGGATGAATTATTAAATCTTTAGTTGAAACTAAAGAAAAATAATGAAATGCTTACTTGTGAATTTTACCTTTTGCTTAAAACTTCATTGAGCTATTTAAGCTTATTTGAAGTGTTGGTTTCATGGTGTTTTAGGTCTTTAAAGTCGCAGCTCGAAGTCGGGAATCCTTGTCGAAGTTACATCACACTATCATCTATTTTGGGTACCTCTTTATTTATGAAACTTTTGGGAATTTTGGCATGTATAAGCTAGGTTGTCCTTTTGAGTTGCTTTGAAATGAATGTATATAAGGCCATGCGAATATGGCTAAATTTTTAGTTAAATCTGTTGTTGTGTCTTGATATGTATGTTGGTTTATGATGGCAATGTTTATGCATTCTTAATTAAAGTTTAATCGCTTTTGTTAAGGAAATGTTTGTATCTGAAATGAATCCTTGAATTAGGGATGTAGGTAGGTTCGGTTAGAAGCTAGTCTTTCATAAAATGCAACAAAACAGCTTGTAGTAGCAGCAGTGATGTGAGTTAGAAAAATCACCAAAAATAGGTTATATTGAATTATAAGGTGAATGAGATATGAAATTAAACCTTATTGTGTCTATTTTTACATAAGAGAAACAGAGTAGGCAAAAGATTTATATATTATGAGATAATTAAGTTTTAGTGAGACCTGCTCTAAATGAATTCATGAGCCACTGTTCTGTTTTGGAAAAATTGTCAAAAATTGTAAAAAAATCATTAAGAAGCATGGTTTATATGTGTAGAACCCTTAATGAGTCTATTTTCATTGGTATAAACAAGAACATTATAGGAAATTTGTGCAATGAGATAACTGTATTTTTGTAGAGACAGGTCAGAATTGTCAAGCAGTGTAATAAGGGTAAATTTGATGAATAAACTGTACTAATTGGTCACATGAAAAATTCTGGAAAAATTATGGTGAAAATTTATATGAGTCTAGTTTCAAGGAAAATTTATGGATCTAAATTTCGAGTTTTTTAACTCAAGTTATGGTCGATTTGGTCAGTATGACACAGTTGGACAGCTTTAAAATCTTTCACCCCGAGTTAATAGTCAAGTCTAGTAATGCCATGTACTCGATTCCGACAAGGGTTTCGGGTATGGGGTGTTACATTTTATTGGAATCAGAGCTACGGTTTAGTCGGTTCTTGGACTAATGTAGTGTATGAGAGTCTAGCTATACATGCCATTGTTTACAACGTGATAGTGTGATGACTTCTGACAGCGAAGTGTATTTTGTTTCTTTTTTATAGTAATGGATCCGGATCCCGAGCGAGCATTAGCTGATGATGTCGAGAGTGTGGCGCCTGCTCCCGCGCAAGGGACCGCGTCAAAAGAATCTCGACCTTCTGCGAGTGGCCCAGACGAGAGGGTAAAGCGGGCCTTCCATAATATGATGAGTGATTGGTTCAGCCATTATTTATGAACCACTCCGGCAGTTCAACCATCCCTGAATCCGAATATTCCCCCCGTAACACCAATTGTACCTCCTGTTGCCAATCCTGAAAGAGTATCTAAGCCTCCTATTGATCGCATAAGAAAACACGGAGCTCAAGAATTTAGAGCTGAAGATGGCGACGATGCTGAAAGAGCTGAATTTTGGCTCGATAATACTGTCCGTGTTTTTGACGAGTTATCTTGCACACCCGATGAGCGCTTGAAGTGCGCCATATCTTTATTACGGGATTCTGCCTACTACTGGTGGAATACTCTCGTATCTGTTGTCCCGAAAGAGAGAGTTACCTGGGACTTCTTTCAGGCGGAGTTTCGAAAAAAGTACATAAGTCAACGCTTCATAGACTCCAAGCGTAAGGAATTTCTCGAGCTCAAGCAAGGCCGTATGACTGTGTCTGAATACGAGCGCAAATTTGTGCGACTTAGTCGCTACGCTCGTGAATGTGTATCCTCTGAGGCTGTTATGTGCCGGAGATTCGAGGATGGTCTGAATGAAGACATAAAACTCCTAGTTGGCATTCTTGAGATTAATGAGTTTGTTGTACTTGTGGAGAGAGCTTGTAAAGCTGAAGAACTGGGAAAAGAAAAACGGAAAGCTGAAGTCGAATCTAAGGATTTTCGAAAGAGATCCACGGTAGATTTACGAGATGGCAACAAAGAAGACTAAGAACAACGATAGTCGACCCAAACCCAATACGGGGATTTCTATTCGTGATCGGCCACCAATGAGTTCTCGAGCTACATCAGTGGCTAGTGTCGGTAATGCTCGATCGAGCAAACCTGAATGTCAACAGTGCGGTAGATGACATTTCGGAGAGTGCTGGGGTAAATCTTTTAACCGCGCTTGTTACCAGTGTGGTTCGCAAAATCACTTCATCCGGGATTGTCCAGAGACTGTTGAGAAGGGCACTACTCAGAGCGCGAGACCGAATAGCACTACAGCTAGAGGTAGGCCAGCTCGTAGTGGGGGAGGTAAGAGCGGTGCACAAAGAGGGACTTCAGATGCGGTTATCCGAACAGATACTCGAGTACCGGCTAGAGCTTATGCCGTCCGTGCTAGAGAGGAGGCCTCATCTCCAGACGTCATTACCGGTATTTTTACTCTCTTTGATACTGATGTAACTGCTTTGATTGATCCCGGCTCTACTCATTCATATGTGTGTGAAACATTAGTAGTCAGTAAGACTCTACCTGTTGAGTCTACTGAATTTGTGATTCGAGTTTCAAACCCCCTGGGTCGATGTGTATTGGTAGATAAAATGTGCAAGAACTGCCCTTTGATGATTCGAGATATGTGTTTTCCGGTCGATTTGATGTTATTACCTTTCGATGAGTTCGACATCATCCTCGGTATGGACTGGTTAACCACTCACGATGTAGTAGTGAATTGTAGACGAAAGACTATTGATGTGAGGTGTCCGAATAATAAAATACTTCGGATCGAATCTGCAGATTTGAAAGGGGTATCAACTGTAATATCCTCATTATTAGCTCGGCAGTATTTGAGAAAGGGGTGCGAGGCTTATCTGGCATATGTGTTTGACAGCAAAGTAATGAAAAAGAAGATTGAATCGGTACCTATTGTTTGTGAATACTCAGATGTGTTCCCAGAGGAGTTGCCGGGATTGCCACCTATTCATGATGTGGAGTTTGGTATTGAGTTTGTGCCAGGGACCACCCCGATTTCAATAGCTCCTTATAGAATGGCACCTGCAGAATTAAAAGAATTGAAGGCTCAGTTGCAAGAATTGACCGATAGAGGTTTTGCTCGACCAAGTTTTTCTCCCTGGGGTGCACCCGTTCTTTTTGTGAAAAAGAAAGACGGAACATTAAGAATGTACATTGATTATCGACAACTCAACAAGGTGACAGTTAAGAACAAATATCCTTTGCCACGCATTGATGATTTATTCGATCAGCTGAAAGGAGCCACTGTGTTTTCAAAAATTGATCTAAGATCTGGATATTATCGATTCATGAGTTAGAGAATCGACGCATCAAGAGCGCCTTTCGAACAAGATACGGACATTATGAATTTTTGGTGATGCCGTTTGGGCTCACTAATGCCCCTGCGATTTTTATGGACTTGATGAATAGAGTTTTCAGACCGTATCTAGATCAGTTTGTAGTGGTATTCATAGATGATATACTGATCTATTCCCGAGATGAAACCGAGCATGCAGAGCATTTGAGATTAGTACTACAGATTTTGCGTGAAAGACAATTATACGTGAAATTCAGCAAATGTGAGTTTTGGTTTAATGAAGTTAGCTTTCTGGGGCATGTTATTTTCAGAATGGTGTTCGAGTCGACCGAGTAAAGTATCACCGTACTTGAGTGGAAACCCCACGGAATATATCTGAAATTGTAGTTTTTGGGACTTGCGGATATTATAGACGCTTTGTGAAAGGGTTCTCCATGATAGCGACTCGATGATAAAAGCTGTTACAAAAGATGTCAAATTTGAGTGGTCCGAAGGTGTCAAGAGTTTTGATCAGTTGAAAACCTTGTTGACGGAAGCCCCGGTACTCGTTCAACCAGAGTCGGGTAAGGAGTTCATAATATTTAGTGATGCATCTTTAAATGGACTCGGTTGTGTATTGATGCAGGAGGGTAAAGTCGTAGCCTACGCCTCGAGACGGTTGAAACCGCATGAGAGAAATTACTCGACCCACGACCTTGAGTTAGCTGCGATAGTCTTTGCCTTGAAGATATGGCGTCACTATCTTTACGGTGAGAAATGCCACATCTACTCGGATCATAAAAGTCTAAAGTACTTAATGACTCAAAAGGACCTGAATTTGAGTCAGCGACGATGGTTGGAATTATTAAAAGATTATGAGCTTGTAATTGATTATCACCCGGGAAAGGCTAACGTGGTTGCTGATACGCTTAGCCGAAAATCACTATTTGCTTTAAGAGCGATGAATGCGGACATGGCTATTGTCGAGGATGGTGCGATCATTGCTGAGCTGAAGGTGAGACCCATGTTTGAGCAGCAGATTCGAGAAGCTCAAGAAGTTGACAATGCTTTAAAAGCAAAGAAAGATCTTTGTGGTTCGAGTCCGGATTCAGATTTTCGGATAGGTGCTGAAGGATGTCTATGGTTCAAGAATAGGATTTGTGTACCGAAGAACCCTGAGTTAATTGGAAAGATTTGTAATGAAGCTCATAACGGTAGGTTGTCGATCCATCCGGGTAGCACGAAAATGTATAACGATCTGAAACAACATTATTGGTGGCATGGTATGAAACGAGACATCTCCGAATATGTGTCGAAGTGTTTAGTGTGCCAACAAGTAAAAGCCGAACATCAAGTGCCATCGGGACTACTTCAGCCAGTTATGATACCTGAGTGGAAATGGGACCGAGTCACTATGGATTTTGTATCGGGTTTGCCTTTGTCGCCAAGCAAGAAAGATTCAATCTGGGTCATTATTGATCGATTAACAAAATCGGCTCATTTTATTCCAGTACGTACGAATTTCTCACTTGATAAGTTGGCGGAGTTATATGTATCACAGATCGTACGGTTGCACGGAGTACCAATTTCTATTATATCAGATAGAGATCCGAGGTTTACATCGAGGTTTTGGAAGAAACTGCAGGATGCTTTAGGTACTAAGTTGCACTTTAGTACTGCTTTTCACCCTCAATCAGATGGTCAATCCAAGCGTGTTATTCAAATACTTGAGGATATGTTGAGATGTTGCGTCCTTGAGTTTGGGGGTGTATGGGAACGATACTTACCTTTAATTGAATTCGCGTATAACAACAGCTTTCAATCAAGTATCAAGATGGCACCCTATGAAGCTTTGTACGGCCGTAAATGCCGTACACCTCTATACTGGACCGAACTAAGTGAAGGCAAGATACACGGGGTTGATTTAATTAGGGAGACGGAGCAGAAAGTTAAAATAATTCGAGAAAGTCTGAAAGCCGCATCGGATCGCCAAAAGTCGTACGCAGATCTGAAACGAAAAGATATAGAATTTCAAGTGGGTGATCGAGTATTTTTAAAGGTATCGCCGTGGAAAAAGATACTCAGATTCGGTCGTAAGGGAAAACTGAGCCCGAGGTTTATTGGGCCGTACGAAGTTGTGGAGCGTATAGGGCCGGTTGCATACAAATTAAAGTTGCCGTATGAACTAAATAAAATCCATGATGTTTTCCATGTGTCAATGCTCCGACGATATAGATCGGACCCTTCTCATGTGATTAATCCATCTGAAGTGGAAATTCAGCCCGATATGACGTATGAAGAAGAACCAATTCGTATCTTAGATCGTGAAGAAAAGAGTTGTTAAACAAGAAAATATCTTTGGTTAAAGTCTTGTGGCATAAACATGGGGTAGAAGAAGCAACTTGGGAAACCGAAGAATCAATGAAGGGACGTTACCCACACCTTTTTACTGGTAAGATTTTCGGGGACGAAAATTTCTTAAGGGGAGGAGAGTTGTAACAGTCCAAAAACGACCCTAATCGAAAAGGTGGTTTCGGGACCACGGATCTGAATTTTAGAAATGTTTTTAATTATTAAATTGATATCAATGTTGTGTGATTAAGCATATGTTAAAATATCGAGGTTAATTGGTGTTTTAATGAACTATTTTAAGTGAAGGACTAAAATGGAACAAATATGAAAGATAGCTATGTTGAGATTGAAAGGGGCCTAATTGAATTGTCCTTTTTATGTAGGTTTTGCATGGTAAATTGTCCAAAATTAGAATAAGTGGACGGCATCATGATGGATGTATATATTAAATTTATTTAATTTAGATAGTGGCATTAAACTTACATTATTTAATTGAATTAAAATAAATAAAATAAATGACAAAACAAGTAGTGGAGAGTCATCTCCTACCTTTAGCCTTTGACTGCCGAAATTGGAAGGAAGGAAAAGAAAATTTTGAGCTTTATCATTCGGTTCTTGCATGCTCCCATACGGTTAGTTTTTGAACTTCATTTTCTTAAATTCTTGCATTTTTAACTTCATTTCTTTGAGTATTACCAAACCAGGTCAAAGATTTTGAAGTTTAGGCATGCTATAGGTTCGCCATTAGTGATTTAATTTAGGTTTACTATGCTTGATGAATGGATAAAGTATGTTTAAACTCAATATGTTTTGAGTAGAAATTTTAAATGAGATGAAGAATAGTGGTATTAAACTTGTTAAATAATTAGTATGAATTTATATGGTTTAGGTAGGTTCGACTATGAGGAAATAAAATGTGCAATTATGTGTAAAATTGGGAGAAATTTTATGTTTGGACTAAATTGAGTATTATATGGAATTTTAATGAGCTAGGAACAATCGGCCTTAGCTCATTAGTAAACAAATTGGCATGATTTTGGATAATTATAAACTTAGTATATATTTGTGTAACACGTGATATATCAAGGACTAATTTATAATTGTCCCTTATTCGCTTATGGCTAAATCGAGTAGAAAAGTATTGAATGAGCTCAAATTTAAATTTATTTAGATCAAATACAAAAGGGAAAGGCTTTGGATTGGGGGAAAACGAAATCGGACGAGTAGCCGGTACACTCGAATTCACCAACTCTCAAAGTAAGTTTATAAGCAATTAGGTTCAATTGAATAATGCTTTGAAATGAGAATTTTAATCTTGTTAATCAAATATTCGTGGAATTGCCGAATGAAGCAAGGGAGTGTTAAGATACATTAGTTAAATGGAGTCTATTATATGTATGTGATGTGTATCTATTGTCTGGTTGGAATGAGCATATTGAGATTTGTTCTTCTTTAATTGCCGAATTTGATGTGGATTTTAACATTCATGATAGTTGAACATGTGGATAATTGCTCTGTGATTTTCGGTAGAATTGATTTGGATAAATACTTATGATATGAATAATAGTTAAATGTGGATTTTGGAAATAAGTGATGGAATGGAATAGTTACTTTAACATATATAGATAGATGTGGCGAATGTGATACAAGGTGATTAAGGATAGAATGTGTTTGGATCTTTAATTGTATGGGTATTTGTATGGATGAAAATGAAATCCTATGCGATATACTACTACGATGAGAAAACAGCTTGAAAAGCACGTGTGTGCGAAAATATAATCACCGAAAGCACCGTGTATGCGAGATCGGTTGAAAAGCACGTGTGTGCGGAAATATAATCACCGAAAGCACCGTGTGTGCGAGATCGGTTGAAAAGCACCGTCGGAAATATAATCACCGAGCAATCGTGTGTGCGAGATCGGTCGAAGGCAGCGTGTGTGCGGAGATTTATTACCGAGCACCGTATGCGAGATCGGTTACATGGCACCGTGTGTGCGGATTATTAGATTTCCTCAAGAATTGAGGTAATTATTAAGGTAAATAAAAGTGTCGTAAGTTATTTAAATACGGCTATAAAGCATATGACTATGTGGTTACTACTTTTCTTTTGTTTATTATGGGATTGAGAGAGCATGGGATTGATGAAGGTATATCTAGTTTATGTGGATAGGATGAATTATTAAATCTTTAGTTGAAACTAAAGAAAAATAATGAAATGCTTACTTGTGAATTTTACCTTTTGCTTAAAACTTCTTGAGCTATTTAAGCTTATTTGAAGTGTTGGTTTCATGGTGTTTTAGGTCTTTAAAGTCGCAGCTCAAGTCGGAATCCTTGTCGAAGTTACATCACACTATCATCTATTTTGGGTACCTCTTTATTTATGAAACTTTTGGGAATTTTGGCATGTATAAGCTAGGTTGTCCTTTTGAGTTGCTTTGAAATGAATGTATATAAGGCCATGCGAATATGGCTAAATTTTTAGTTAAATACGTTGTTGTGTCTTGATATGTATGTTGGTTTATGATGGCAATGTTTATGCATTCTTAATTAAAGTTTAATCGCTTTTGTTAAGGAAATGTTTGTATACGAAATGAATCCTTGAATTAGGGATGTAGGTAGGTTCGGTTAGAAGCTAGTCTTTCATAAAATGCAACAAAACAGCTTGTAGTAGCAGCAGTGATGTGAGTTAGAAAAATCACCAAAAATAGGTTATATTGAATTATAAGGTGAATGAGATATGAAATTAAACCTTATTGTGTCTATTTGTACATAAGAGAAACAGAGTAGGCAAAAGATTTATATATTATGAGATAATTAAGTTTTAGTGAGACCTGCTCTAAATGAATTCATGAGCCACTGTTCTGTTTTGGAAAAATTGTCAAAATTGTAAAAAATTATTAAGAAGCATGGTTTATATGTGTAGAACCCTTAATGAGTCTATTTTTCATTGGTATAAACAAGAACATTATAGGAAATTTGTGCAATGAGATAACTGTATTTTTGTAGAGACAGGTCAGAATTGTCAAGCAGTGTAATAAGGGTAACTTTGATGAATAAACTGTACTAATTGGTCACATAAAAATTCTGGAAAATTATGGTGAAAATTTATATGAGTCTAGTTTCAAGGAAAATTTATGGATCTAAATTTCGAGTTTTGTAACTCAAGTTATGGTCGATTTGGTCAGTATGACACAGTTGGACAGCTTTAAAATCTTTCACCCCGAGTTAATAGTCAAGTCTAGTAATGCCATGTACTCGATTCCGGCAAGGGTTTCGGGTATGGGGTGTTACACAAGATGGTACATGTTCATGGAAAATCATGGCCTCATTGAGGAAAAGGACATGCTTGTGGGAGATAAAAAAGTACAAAGGTCCACATACATATGTTGTTGGTACAGTATCACTAGGTTTTTAGGGTTTTTGAATAATATTGATATTACGTAATGTTACGTTATTTAACGTACTTCATTGACAGGTGTTTCACAAGATCATCCCAAGATGGATTCAGATATGTTAGCTAGCTTAATAATACCGAAGGTGAAGGCGGATCCCAAGACTTCAGTACCGGTCTTAATTGCCAATATTCGTAGCCAATTGGGGTACACACCCTCTTACCGCAAGACTTGAATAGCTAAGTAGAAGGTGTTGGAAAAGTTGCATGGTTGGTGGGACGCTTCATATAATGAAGTGTGGCAGTGGTGTCAGGTGCTAGACATATATGTCCCAGGCTGCATAACAGACCTTTAAATGGCATATGCATACTACAACGACCGATTGCTCCGTGGATGCCAAAGTGTTCAAGTGCCGTTTTTGGACCTTTAAGTAATGTCGAGATGTATTTCTATACTGCAAGCCATTGGTACAAATTGGCGATACCTTTATGTATGGTAGATATACCATTGCTAGCTGTGGCACAGGATGGCAATGGAAGAATCCTTCCAATTGCATTTGCAATAACACCGGGGGAGTCAGCTGATGACTGAGATTTCTTTATATCCAGGTTAAGGAGGCATGTCTGCCCCCAACCTGATATCTATGTTATATCGAATCGGGGCCCTGGAATACTAGCCACAATTGAGCGATAGGGAAGCCTATGGAATCACACACACCATTGGTATTGCCTAAGGCATGTTGTGTCCAACTACTATGGGCAACATCGATCTACAAGTGAACGACAGAAAGTGACCAAGATGGGTATGTAATCCCTATTAATATAATTTTGTTTGTAATATTTAATTTATTCTTAATGGAAGAGTGGTATGTAATATTCGCTATCAACTTATATTGGCAGGTACGAGATCAATAAGGACCGTTTTCATGATATGTTGGTGATTTTACATCCAGTTAACGAAGAAGGCGCAAACTACCTATGCAACATACCTTTCGAACAGCGGACACAAGCATACGACGACGGCCTACGATATGGTCATATGACCTCAAACCTGGCTGAATGAATAAATTTTGTTCTAAAAGGAACGCATCATTTGTCGATAATATCGGTTGTGCGAGAGACATATTTTCATTTAGCGACACTATTTTCGAAGCAAGCAGCGAGTTATAAAGGCCAAATGCAGGGAGGCCATGTATGGTGTATGAAGGTATTGCAAGAAATTAATAAGGCGAAGGCACGGGCCAACACCATGCACACAGTGACTCACGATCACGACAACCAATGGTTTCATGTTACGGAGTTTGACAGGTCGAACCAAGGTATTATTGGCAGGCAATATCGTGTACACTTGAGAAATAGGACTTGCGACTGTGGGATATTTGACGCACTTCGTTATCCATGCACTCATGTAATTACATATTGTCAGAATCTCTGTCTAGATCCCATGAGCTATGTTGACAAAGTGTACAAAATAGAATACATGTACAATGTGTGGAGACAAGTATTCCCACCAGTCCAAGATGAACGTAAGTGGCCATCTGTATCGCTTGCTCCATTTAAGCTATTACCGGGTAGGGAACTGCATCGCAAACCAAAAAGTTGACCTTACTCAACTAGAATATGTAACAATATGGATATCGAGAAACTGCCAACCAACGAAGGTTGTGCGGATGGTGTAGGAACTTAGGCCATACAACTCGCTCATGTCCAAATCGGAATAGTTGATAGTTTATTGTAATAAAATTACGTTGCATTATTTATATTTTAATAAAAATATAAAACTATTAAAAATATTGTCCAATTCAAAAAACTTTTATTTTATTAAAATATAAAAATTAAATTACAATTAAAATATTAAAAACAACTTTTATTTTATTAAATGAAACAATATAAAAAGTTTGTACAAATATATTAACAAAAATCAATGTTGGTGCTGGTCGGAATCAGTGCTACATGGGGGTGGTCGACTGTTATGCATTGGATTCCTCCTTGGTTCACTTTTCGGCGGGGTTGTGGTTGCTCCGGTGGGGATTGTGGTTCCTCTGGCAGGGTATCTGGTTGTGGGTGTTGGGAGGATGACCCATCTTGATAGAATAATGACTGCAGAGATGTTTGCATCACCAATGGCAGAGGTGTTTGAATCCCATAAGGTGATGGGGATTGGAAAAAAGAAAAGCTCCCCGATGGCGCCTCGTGCGATCTCTCATGTAACGGCAACATATAGATCGGCGGTCCACTCAGAGTAATCGGGAACGGAGATGAACCAGGCCATGCATTTTAACCTGCCATAGGACTAGGAAAAGGATACATATAAGGGTTAGGATACATATAAGGGCTCGGATACGCACCTGGCATGATCTAAAAAGGCTGTGATGTGGGTGTCGTCGGCTAAAGTGTTGGGCCCAAGGACTGTGTGGGCACTGTTTATGGGCCCGTTGATTGTGTCGGCGCTGTTGATGGGCCCGTCCCATCATCCATTGTCCTTGGATTTAAAGGGCCCCGTTGTTCCTTTGTACACGAATTTGGCATCGCCTCTCCTCTTCAGACAATAAATATGACTTTCCACTAATCCTAAACTATGGCATGTATTCGGCATGCAAGCTAACTCAAGAACGATGATCGGTTCCTTAGTAGGTATATAATCATACAGATTTTCCCATATTTTGATATATGCTGACTGAAATCTCAGCCAATCCGTAGGAAACTTCCATAAGCCAACTTTGTGCTCATCATCGAGCACCTCATGTGCCATGGGAATCGGTTGTTAGAATCCAAATTGTCGCAATTCTCTATCTGATTGGTGCATCTCCATGGTGGCATAGTTGACCAATGGGACCTTCACATGCCAAATGTTCGGATTTTGAAAGAATCCATCCGGAATTACTGCCCGAATTACCGGATCCTCGTATGGTGTCCATTGAAACTATATGAACATGATAAAAATATTAGTTATATACATAATACTAAATACTAAATACGAAACGACTATTTTATTATGTATATATATTTTATTTAATACTTACTTGTGCTTCCGACCATTGGTCTAATAGAAGCCGTATATCTTCAAGCGAGGTAGGTATTCTAACATAACTCGCCAAATGGTTCCACCTAATTAAATAAATTTTTAGCATACAATTATATTTTAAATCTATGTAATAATTGTAAAATCTAATATTAAATTTACCTCATTATGAGTGGGAGTGTATATGGGTGGTCCACTCGAGGACGTAAAAATGGAAAGCGAAACTGTGCCCATGATTGCAGCAGTGATAGGCAACCTCGATTTTGGCTTTATTCGGTCACGTCGCCCTGTACATCTCTCTGTACAATTTTGCTAACACGACAGACCCCCAACTAAGTTCACCTGCTGCTCTAAAATCAACAATTTTCAACAGCCATTTCAGATGTACGAGGTTTCGTAACAAGTCCAACATCAGATAGCCTCTAATCATCTCAAGAATGTATGCCCGGGCATATCGTATTCTTTCTAATTCAGTCGAATCATTATCCGGCTCCGGGAATGTGTCTAATAACCAGCCCATCTCAATCGACCTCTGTTAATATTATTCGGAATAGCACCCAAAAGCTCATAGCATACGGCTCCCCAATCAGCAGAAGTTGCGTACCCGGTGACTACGTACCCATCCACCAGCAATACCAATTGCAATTGCATGTCTTCTAGAGAGATAGTACACTCTTCGCATGGAAGATAGAAAGGGTGCGTCTCGGGTCTCCACCTCTCTATCAACACACTGATTAGTTTCGAGTCCAACTTGCACCCCCGGCCTATCATGGCCACGTGCCAAAAACCCGCTTCTCGCAGGTAATTCTCTATCAACAGCGATGGCGGATCAAGCATATTACGAATATAGCATTGTAACACCCGATCTACAGACTGTTGTAAAAAATTATAAAATAAAAATTAATTAAAATTGCATAAATGAAAAAATATTAAATAGTATTGAAAAATTAAAATTATAACTTACCATTGTCATTTGATTGACGGAGATGTGTTTATTATCGAGACGAATTAATTCTCTGGCCATTGCTAACACGATCGAATATTTTTTAATTTAAAGAAAAACTAATTCAAAAACTTTTAAACAGGCCTTTTTTTGTAAAAATTAAAGGACTTTTGTGAAATTTGATAGGAATTTGAGAGAAATTTGAGAGGACTTTTGTGTGAAAAAAATGAAAGAGGGCTTTTATTTTTTTTTTTACCGTTAGAGGCTAAACAGTCAAAAAAATTAGTCGTTGGGGGTTAAAAACACGGACAAAACGCGTCTCTTGGGGAGTGTTTTGCCACATCAGCACAAAGCGCGCCCTCAAGGAAGCGCTTTGTGCTGATGTGGCAAAATGTTTCCCCATGGATGCATTTTTCTGGCACGTCCCCTGACATCGCGCTGATGTGGACGTGCTTTCGGGGAAAACTGCTCATTCCGGTAAATAATTAAAAAATAGGTCCATTTCCGTAATTTTTTAAAAAAAGGGTATTTTTAGGTAAATTGCCCAAATATATTGATAATATTTTATTAAATAAAATAATTTTTAATAAGTGGAATTAGATTTGTGAATTTCATTAAAGATATCAATTGAATAAATTATTTAAATTTCATATGTTAAGTAATCTACTATTGACAATATAAAAAGACTCATAAATCAATTAAGTAATTCATAAATTGGTTAATTAAATGTGATAAATTATCAACTTAGAACATGAGAAATACGAAAATATAATGACTAATCCCTCATCGCAAATATTCTTCAAGAGTTAAACAACTTGTCATGGAATGTGCTCTATTCTTATAAATAAAGATTGAACCCCTAACATCATAATTAAAGAATGAGGTGAGCAACCACCACCCCATTTTCTATTATTATTATTATTATTATTATTATTATTATTATTATTTATCATTCATGCTATATTGGGTGTAAAAGTTGTGCGATTTCCTTAGAGAAAATTAATAGTTAAATATAATTTAAATATTAAATATTGTGACAAATGTATAATCACTTTTTATATTAGATAAACAAATAAAATTACTCAAAGAATATAAAATGTATACTACTATGTATGAAGGAATGTCTTTTGTACCTTCCTACTTGACCCATGTTGAATCCTTCCTTTTTTGTCTTTTTCTTTTTTTCTTCTTTTCCATTTTATACAATATCAGTCAAATATCACTTTTAATCCCTTTACTTGGCACATGTTCAGCTTTTTCTTTTGCATTTTACGAAATGGTTAAATATCACTTTTGGTCCCTCTACTAGGCCTAAAATTAATCTTTATACTTGAATTTCTACAATAATTTAGATTTATTTTTTATAATATTTAGTCTAAATAGTTAATATTATTAACTACTCGATAAAAAACTTTATGTGAATTTTTAAAATAAAATACTACTCTAACAAAAAAACTTATTTTAACATGATGAGTGAAATAAGCCCTTTCTAAAAAATCCATGCTATCAAAATTATTAACCATGCTAATTATTTGGATAAACTAATGACATGATTTTCCCCTTTTTAGTTATTATAAGATAATGGCAAAATTGCGCTTTGATTTCTTTATTATGCTCATATATGATATTTAATATTATGGTTTAATTTTACATAATTTGGTCCTTTACTTTTAAAATGCCATTTATTAGTCCAAATAATTTATATACTTATATGTGATAGTTATCTTATTACTTTATTATCATATCCATTGTATGTTGATAAGTGTTTAAGAATAAATAAAAAAAGTTATTTGTTATTGAAAGGCTAAAGGTGATTACTTTCAACTATTTATAAACGTCTTGGCAAAAAAAAAAAAACTATGAATGTGGCAAAGTGGCATGAAACCGTATTTTTTCTATAGATTATATAACAATGGTCAAGTTTCAATTTTAGTCCCTATACTATGCTCAAATTTAAGATTTAATTTTTATACTTCAACTTCTTTTGGTACCTCAATTAAGTTTCAATTTGGTACCTCAATTTTTACAAGGTCATTGACTAGCTCAAATGTTTAATTTTGATTAAAATGATGATTTTTAATTTTTAACAGTTGTTATCACCATTAAAATTATCTATTAAATTTGTTAAAGTTTTGTGACTTGAATCCTATTTGATCTGGCCTGAAAAGTTCGAGGTGCAACTCACATGTTAAAGAAATAAAATAGAGAGGCAAAATTGGGGACATGTGGATACGGACCTTGCCGCATAAGTTGAATTTGTATAAAACTATAATTCATCTATTAGACAAGTTGTTTAACCTTTAAAAACTGTGCATAGCTGCAAACCTCTTGTATTGTTGCTTTTCAACATTAGTGAATTTCTTCTCCTCTGCCTGTGGTTTTTTTTCTCGATAAGGATTTTTCACGTAAAATCTGCGTGTTCTTATTTTTCTTTCTTATTGGTTTGTGATCATTCCTACTATGTATAACAAAATTCACATCCATTGCATTCTTGTTTTTGTTGCATGATTACCATGTGAGTATTTTAAAGAAAATTAAAATGTCACTCCAACAAATTTAACAAAAAAAAATTAATGATGTTAATAATTGGAGATGAATTTTAAATTTAAAAAAAGGAGATTAAATTCTTAAAATAAATATATAAAAATACAAAAATATATTTTAACTTTTAAAATTTATGTTTATTAAAAAACAATTAACCCAACGTGGATATAAAAAGGGTTGTCAAGTTTATTGCCATGTGAATATTGCTGGTGTTTTGGCAAGGCTTAACAAGCTGAGTTGAAAGCTTGTGCAACAAGCCTCGTTGCTTGGTGAAGAAACAAAAGTAGAAAATTGCTAAGAAAACAAGAATAGAGATGAGAAACAAGAAAAATGGAGCATAAAATGAATGAAATATGATATTTTTCATTAACCACAACTTTGGCATACTGCCATTACATATATCAGACATTGGCAAAGCAAATTTTCACCTAATACTTACCTAATACCACTAGTTACATGGAAACTTGGTAAAATAACTTGTACAAAAAAAGAAAGCTGATTTATCAGCTCAATCACCACCTAATTACATCAAATTCTATACCTACTAAGTTCAAATCAAACTAAGTTACAAAATATGAACTTGAAGTAACAAAAACAAAGTTGAACTTGGACAACTTTACTAAGCTTTAGTCAGATTCACGTCTTTTAAGCTACCGCTTCTTTGTTGCATGGCCTGCATGGAAGGCCATCTTCTAACACTCCTCCTTGGTCTTCATGTTGCATACTATTAACTCCTCCCTTAATTTAATGAACCTTGTTACATTCAGGGCCTTTGTGAAGATATCAACAATTTGTTCCTCAGAATTGCAATGAATCAGCTCCACCTCTCGAGCTTGTTCCATCTCCCTTACTACATGTAGCTCGATGCTAAAGTGCTTGGTTCTACCATTGAAGATAGGGTTCTTTGTAATTGCAACAGCAGACTTGTTATCACAAAGGATCTCTGTTGCTGCCCCTTGATATAGGTTCAAATCAGCTAGGATTTTTCTTAGCCAAAGGGCCTAATTAATAGCATTTGCAGTTGCAACATACTCAGCTTATGCTGTTGATTGAGCTACTATCGATTGCTTCTTTAAGCACTAGCAAAACATTGCTGAACCAAGTGTAAATGCATAACCTGAAGTATTCTTCATGTAACACTCCTATCCCGCGTCCGATCACCAGATTAGGGTTAAAGGTGTTACCAGACAGATCGGAAACATTTACAGAATTAACCGTGCAACCATTCATCAATATCAATCATAATGTCCCTTAAGTAGGTCATCGAGACCCTAAGCATGCTTATAAACCGAGTCTGGGCTAAATCGAAACACATAAGTAATTTCATAAAAATTTGAAACTTTTCTAACATACAGGGGACACACGGCCGTGGGGGTAGGCCGTGCCTCACCCACGGCTATTGGACACTCCCGTGTGTCCTCCCCGTGGTAGTATACTGCCAAAATCAACACGGTCACCAAGCATGCTCGTGTGCTAAGGTCGTGTACTACTAGATCACATATTGCCATTTCTCACATGGCCATCAAGCACACCCGTGTCAAGGCCGTGTGCAATTTAAGACACATTCTGCCAATTTACCCACGGTCTTAAGCAAGCCTGTGTGCCTCAACCGTGTGACATTATAGGCCCTTTTACAAGGCCAATATACCACCCACTTAGGGTCTTCCTACAAGCAATATATACCTAAACATAATATGCATATATGACAAGCAAAACATAGCAAATGGTTCACTTCATCCATACATTCAATAGCCAAATCATTCATATCATCTTTCAAAACAATAGCATATACATAACCAAAGCAAAACTTCATCATTTAACTAACCATAAACTTGACTATTTCATAAGCTTCTACCTTACCAAGATATGCCAAAACACATGGCTAAGTTCACTTCCAAAAGCATATATATACCTATCTAGCCTGTACATACCATAATTAGCCATATACATTTTCAAAAGGGTACCAAAATAAGTTTTTGTAGTGTGATGACGATCCTTGACAATCCCAAGCCTTCAGTAGCTTCGACGACCTATAAAATAGAGAAAATACGCGCACAGAGTAAGCTTTCCGTAAGCTTAGTAAGTCATGTACAAATAAACATTGGCACATATATATATCGATCACTTAGCAACTATCACATATATAACTTGGTTCATAAACTTATGGGCACATTTGCCACATTCAACATTTTAAGAGTCACATTCTCATTTTCAATCATACTCTTCTTCATATCAAAGTCATATAGGTACTTACCTTTTATACACACTTAATGTGCATTCAACGTACCTGAAACAGATATTCACTCACTTATTAATCATAGCTTGAATATACCATTCGTATTATAGACTTGCCGTTGAACCCTTAGGAACCTAGTAGGATACTCGTAAAACTTCCTAATAACAAAGACAATGCCAACGTCCCGCACGAGGTCTTACATACACTCGTATATCAATGCCACTGTCCCAAACAGGATCTTACACGTACAGATCATAACGATGCCAACGTCCCAGACGTGGTCTTAAACGAGTTAATATGATGCCGTTGTCCCAGACATGGTCTTACTCACAAAAAGTTCATATCGATGCCTACGTCCCAGACGAGATCTTTTACATATACTTCATATCGATGCTCACGTCCCGACGAGGTCTTACATGAAATTTCAAATCAACGCCAATGTCCGGACGTGGTCTTACATGATAAAGCAGTAAGATACCTATGTCATGACATAGCTAATCTTATCTATTCCTAGGTTCGTCTTGGACTTCTCGGCTTTATCACTATATCAAACTTATTTGAATTCACGACTTAGCATCTCATACTCATTCATTTTCATCGATAGACATATGAATACATATATTCAATTCAATACGAGATAAGTTTATTTGCATAGTGACTTACCTCGATTCGGTTTATCGGAATGAAAATGGTTACTCGTTAACTTTTGCTTTCCATGATCTAAACTGTTTTCCTCGGTTCTTGATCTAAACATATCTGAATTAACCCTTTTATTCACTATTCCATTCAATTCAATCCATACACATGTATTTTGGGCTATTTACAATTTAACCCTCATATTTGCACACTTTATCGATTTAGTCCATTTTACTCAAAACATCAAATATACACAATTCGTTCACACATATGCATAGCCGAACCTCCCTAGGGACTATATAAGTCCACATATTTCATAAAATTCACAAATTAGTCCTCCAAAATAACATTTTCACATTTTAGCCCTATTTAGCTAAATTCATCAAAACTTCAAGAACATAACATGTTCATTTAGCTCAAATCTTTCATATATCATCCTCAAACATCACAAAGCTTGTAAAATCATCAATGGACTATTTCACATACATCATCAAAACACAAAATCAAGGCATGGGTTTTGTAGCTCTCAAAACAACGATTGCAAAAACGTAAAAATTATCAAAAACCGAAGTCAAAACTTACCTTAATCTTGCTTAAAGCTAGCTGAAACATCCAAAGCTCAAAACCCTTGTTCTTTTTCTCTTATTCGGTCATCAATAAGGATGAACATGGCTTTTTCAATTGATTTTGGTTTATTAGCCTTTATTTAATCAAATTACTCATTTAACCCTTCTATAATAATTCAAACAAACATACATCAAGGGCACATTTGTCCTTCTAATGTCTTAAAAGTGGTCTATTTGCCACTTAAGGCCACAACTTACAAAGCTACATCACTTAAGTACTTTAACAATTAACAAGCAACTTTCACATTTAATGCAATTCAATCCTTTGTGCAAATTAAACATTCAAACGGACTAATTAGCTTATGGAATTTAAACACATGTTTAGTCACATATTAATGGCACAGAAAATAATATTAAAATATTATACAGAATCAGATTTGTGGTCCCGAAACCACTGTTCTGACTAGGGTATAAACCGGACTGTTACAATTCTCCCCCCTTAGGGATTTTTATCCCCAAATATCTTACCGTTAAACAAATTAGGATGTTGCTGTCTCATTGAATCTTCAGGCTCCCACGCAGCCTCTTCTAATCCGTGTCAATTCCACAATACTTTCACTAATGGAATTTTCTTGTTTCTTAACTCTTTCACTTCACGAGCTAAGATACGGATCGGTTCCTCTTCGTATGTCATATCAGATCGGATTTTAATTTTAGATGGGGCAATCACATATGACGGATCAGACCGATATCTACGGAGCATCGAAACATGAAATACATTGTGAATCTTTTCTAGTTCAGTGGGTAACTTCAATCTATATGCAATAGGCCCAACACGTTCAATGATTTTATACGGTCCGATGAATCTCGAACTTAACTTGCCTTTATGTCCGAATTAGAACACTTTTTTCCATGGAGACACTTTCAGAAATACTTGGTCGCCGATCTCAAGTTCTATATCCATTCGTTTCAAGTCTGCATAGGACTTCTAATGATCAGATGCTGCTTTCAAACAATCTCGGATTAGTTTCACTTTCTGTTCTGAGTCTTTAATCAAATCAACTCCATGCAAATTATTCTCACTGAGTTCAGTCTAATATAGAGGTATACGACATTTACGTCCGTACAAAGCTTCATATGGTGCCATTTTAATGCTCTTCTGAAAACTATTATTATACGCAAATTCAATCAATGGCAGGTATTGTTCCCATGAACCATTAAAATCAAGTACATAGAATCTTAACATATCTTCGAGAATCTGAATAATTCGCTTGGATTGACCATCCGTTTGCGGATGAAAAGCTGTACTGAAATGTAATTTCGTACCCAAAGCGTCTTGCAATTTCTTTTAGAACCGCGATGTGAATCTCGGATCTCTATCTAATACAATGGATAGTGGCACCCTGTGCAACCTCACAATCTCGAAAATATAAAGCTCAACTGATCTTTCAAGTGAGTGGTTAGATCTTATCGGAATAAAATGGGCTAATTTAGTCAATCGGTCAACTACGATCCAAATCATTTCTTTCTTTCTCAGAGTCAAAGGCAATCCAGAAACAAAATCCATTGTTACTCTATCCTATTTCCATTCAGGAATCAGAATCGGCTGTAACAACCCAAACGGATCTTGATGTTCTGCTTTCACTTGCTGACAAACTAAACATTTTGAAACAAAGTCAGTAATGTCTCATTTCATGCCAGACCACCAATAATGTTGCTTCAAATCATGATACATCTTTGTACTTCCTGGATGGACAGATAGGCGACTTTTATGTGCTTCACCCAAAATCAATTGAATCAACTTGGATTTCTTGGAACACAGATTTGATCTTGGAATCTCAAACAATCATCAATAACTCAAAATTCAGATTTAGAATTCAATTCACACTAAGCTCATTTCAACAACAATTCATTATCAACCTTCTGAGCATCACATATATGCTGTACAAATAACAATTTCGCTCTCAATTTAGCTATCACAGAACTAACATCAGACAAATCTAACTGAGCATTCAAAGCATGTAGTGTAAACAATGACTTTCTACTCAGAGCATCCGCAACAACATTTGCTTTCCTCGGATGATAATCTATCACCAGCTCATAATCTTTTAACAGTTCTAACCATCTTCTTTGACGTAGATTCAAATCTTTCTGAGTCATTAGATATTTCAGACTTTTATGATCTGAAAACACATGACATTTCTCACTGTACAAATAATGACGCCAAATTTTAAGTGCAAACACAATCGCAGCGAGCTCAAGGTCATGTGTCAAATAATTCTTTTCATGAGTCTTTAATTGTCTCGAAGCATAAGCTACCACTTTGCTCTCTTGCATCAAAACACATCCCAGACCATTTAACGAAGCATCACTGTAAACAACAAATTCCTTACCCGATTCTGGCTATACTAACACTAGAGCTTCTGTTAACAGAGTTTTAAATTGGTCAAAACTTTTCTGACATTTATCCGACCATTCAAATCTGATATCTTTCTGAAGTAATCTTGTCAACGGAGTAACTATTGTTGAAAAGCCCTTTACAAATCTACGGTAATAACCTGCTAAACCCAAAAAAACGTGAACTTTAGATACATTTCTCGGAGGTTTCCAATTCAGAATAGCAGAAATCTTGCTCGGATCAACACGAATCCCAGAAGCTGACACAATATGCCCCAGAAAACTGACCTCATTCAACCAGAATTCACATTTCTTGAATTTTGCATACAATTGTTTTCTCTTAAAGTTTACAGCACAAATTTCAAATGTTCTACATGCTCATTCTCATCATGTGAGTAAATCAAAATGTCGTCAATGAATACAACAACAAATTGATCTAGATACGGTCTAAAAATTCTGTTCATCAAGTCAATAAAAATAGCAGGAGCATTGGTTAGTCCAAATGGCATAACTAAAAACTCGTAATGCCCGTACCTCATTCTGAAAGCAGTCTTTCGAATTTCTAAATATTTAACTCTCAATTGGTAGTATCCTGATCTCAAATCAATCTTGGAAAACACAGTAGCTCCTTTTAACTGATCGAATAAGTCATCAATCCTAGGCAACAGATATTTGTTCTTTATGGTTACCTTATTCAATTGTCGGTAATCAATGCACATTCTCACCGTGCCATCTTTCTTTTTCACAAACAAAACAGGTGCACCCCAAGGCGAGAAACTCAATCTAGCGAACCCTCTATCGGTCAACTCTTGCAACTGCGACTTTAACTCTTTCAACTCTATTGGTGCCATTCTATACGGAGCTATCGAAATAGGTGTCGTACCAAGCAACAATTCAATACCAAATTCAACTTCACGAATTGGAGGTAAACCCGATAACTCTTCAGGGAACACATCAGAAAAATCACAAATAACGGGTACTGATTCAACTTTCTTTTCGGATACTTTTGAATCAATCACATAAGCAAAATATGATTCATACCCTTTTTTCACATAACTCTGAGCTTTCAAAATAGATGTCACAGCAGGCAATCCATTCAAATCATCAGACTCAATCCGTACAATCTCATCATTCGGACTTCTTAAATCAATAGATTTTCTTTTACAGTTCACAACGGCATCATGCATAAGCAATCAATCCATTCCCAAAATAATATCAAATTCATCAAATGGCAAAAGCATCAGATCAGCAGGAAAACAAATATCTCGAAACATTAATGGACAGTTCTTGCATACTTTGTCAACAAGGACACTTTTACCTAAGGGGTTCGATACTTTTATAGTAAACTCAGTAGACTCTACAAGCAAAGTCTTGCTGAATACTAAATTCATGTATATATATATGAATGCATAGAACCAGGGTCTATCAAAGCAATCACAGTAGTATCGTAAAGAGTAAAAGTACCAGTTATCACATCAGGTGATGAAGCTTCCTCACGAGCTCAGATAGCATATGCTCTGACAGGTGCTCTAACTTCAGATCTGCAACATTGTCTCTTGTAGTTCTCTGACTACCACCGGCATTTCTTACATTCTTTGAAGATCTACCTCTCACAGGTGCACTATCAGATCTCAAATTCTAAACAATTTCTGGCTCAATAGTCTCAGGACAATCTTGGATAAAATGTTTAAGCGATCCACATCTGAAGCAAGCTTTATCATTTAATCTACAGCTTCCCGGATGTCTTTTTCCACAATATTTACATTAAGGTCTCTCAGATTGAACATTACCAACACTAGCCACTGAAGTTGCTGGGTTTTTGGAACTCATTTGCGATCTAGCTCTATTTCTGTTCAAATGTCCCGCATTTTCTCGAGAACGACTTTGATCATCTCTGTATCTCTTTGAAGCAAACTAAAATGATTTATTCTAAAATCTCTTTCTCATATCTCGGGCTTCAGTTTCAGCTTTTCTTTTATCTTTCCCAAGTACTTCAGCTTTGCATGCTCGATCAATGAGTGTAACAAACTCTTTTATTTCTAATATCCCGACTAGCAAATGGATATCTTCATTAAGACCATCTTCGAATCTTTTTCACATTATAGCTTCGAAAGATATACACTCTCGGGCATATTGACTTAGTCACACGATCTCTCGTTCACATTCAGTGATAGTCATTTGGCCCTATTTAAGCTCTAGAAATTCTTTTGTTTCTGATCGACAAATCTCTCACTGATATATTTCTTCCGGAACTCAATCTGAAAGAAATCCCATGTAACCCATTCTCTCGGAACAATAGAAATTAAGGCTTTCCACCATTGATAAGTCGCATCTCGAAGTAATGATACAACGCACTTTATGCATTCTTTCAGAGTTAGAGACATCTCATGAAATGCCCGAATAGTATTTTCAATCTAGAATTCAGCTTTTTTAGCATCATCATTATTAGTAGCTTGAAACTCTTCAGCCTCATACTTACAGATCTTGTCAACTGGAGGCTCATTTAACAGATTTGGATATACAACCGGTGGCACAACTGTAGTCTGAGGGAGATTAATCGAGGGCGAAGGTTGCGAAACAATCGGGTTATTCGTTACGAACTGAGTTCATCATTTGTAAGAAAGCTTGTTTAGCTTCTCCCTCCTGACCGCTTGTAGTTGGTCTCGGATTAGAAGGCTCTGTCCCTTGCGCGGAAGCAGGCTCATTACTTTCTACGTCGTCAGCTACGGCTCTTTCAGGATCCATTGCTATACAGAAATCACATTTTACACGTCAGGATTCATCACACTATCATAGTTCAAATATATGGCATGTATAGCTAGACTCTGACATGCTACGTTAGTCTGAGAATCGACTAAACTGTAGCTCTGATACCAATCAAATGGAACACCCTTATCCCGCGTCCGATCACCGGATTAGTGTTAAAGGCGTTACCATACAGATCAAAAACATTTACAGAATTAATCGTACAACCATTCATCAATATCAACCATAATTTCCCTTAAGTAGGTCATCGAGACCCTAAGCATGCTTATAAACCGAGTCGGAACTAAATCAAAACACATAAGTAATTTTATAAAAATTTGAAACTTTTCTAACATACAGGGACACACGGTAGTGGGGTAGGCGTGCCTCACCCACTGCCATTGGACACTCCTATGTGTCCTCCCGTGTAGTAGTATATCGCCAAAATCAACACGGTCACCAAGCACGCCGTGTGCTAAAGCCATGTACTACTAGATCACATACTGCCATTTCTCACACGGCCATCAAGCACACCCGTGTCAAGGCCGTGTACAATTTAAGCCACATTCTACCAATTTATCCATGGTCTTAGGCACGCCCCATGTGCCTCAACCGTGTGACATTATAGGCCATTTTACAAGGCTAATATGCCACCCACTTAGGGTCTTCCTATAAGCAATATATACCTAAACATAATATGCACATATGGCAACCAAAACATATCAAATGGTTCACTTCATCCATACATTCAATAGCTAAATCATTCATATCATCTTTCAAAACAATAACACAAACATAACCAAAGCAAAACTTCATCATTTAACTAACCATAAACTTGACTATTTCATAAGCTTCTACCTTACCGAGATATGCATCATATATCACATTCATTCAAGCATATTACCAAATTAAACTTGCCAAAACACATGGCTAAGCTCACTTCCAAAAGCATATATATACCTATCTAGCCTATACATGCCATAATTAGCCATATACATTTTCAAAAGGGTACCAAAATAAGTTTTTGCAGTGTGATGACGATCCTTGACAATCCCGAGCCTTCAGTAGCTTCGACGACCTATAAAACAGAGAAAATATGCATACAGAGGCTTTCCAAAAGCTTAGTAAGCCATATACAAATAAACACATTGGCACATATATATATCGATCACTTAGCAACTATCACATATATAACTTGGTTCATAAACTTATGGCCACATTTGCCACATTCAACATTTTAAGATTCACATTCTCATTTTCAATCATACTCTTCTTCATATCAAAGTCATATAGGTACTTACCTTTTATACACACTTAATGTGCATTCAACGTACCTGAAATGGATATTCATTCACTTATTGATCATAGCTCGGTTATACCATTCGTATTATAGACTTGCCTGTTGAACCCTTAGGAACCTAGTAGGATACTCAGAAAGCTCGGAATAACAGTACAATGCTAACGTCCCAGACGAGGTCTTACATTCACTCGTATATCAATACCACTATCCCAAACAGGGTCTTACACGTACAGATCATAACGATGCCAACGTCCTAGACATGGTCTTACACGAGTTAATATGATGCAGTTGTCCCAGACATGGTCTTACTCATAAAAAGTTCATATCGATGCCTACATCCCAGACGAGATCTTTTACATATACTTCATATCGATGCCTACGTCCCAGACGAGGTCTTACACGAAATTTCAAATCAATGCCAACGTCTCGGATGTGGTCTTACATGATAAAACAGAACAGATACCTATGTCATGACATAGCTAATCCTATCTATTCCTAGGTTCGTACTGGACTTCTCAGCTTTATCACTATATCAAACTTATTTCAGAATTCACGCACTTAGCATCTCATACTCATTCATTTTCATCGATAGACATATGAATACATATATTCAATTCAATACAGATAAGTTTATTTGCATAGTGACTTACCTCAGATTCGGTTTATCGGAATGAAAACGGCTACTCGCTAACTTTCGCTTTCCCGCGATCTAAATATGTTTTCCTCGGTTCTTGATCTAAACATATACAGAATTAACCCTTTTATTCACTATTCCATTCAATTCAATCTATACACATGTATTTTGGGCTATTTACAATTTAACCCTCATATTTGTACACTTTATCGATTTAGTCCATTTTACTCAAAACATCAAATATACACAATTCGTTACACATATGCATAGCCGAACCTCCCTAGGGACTAATAAGTCCACATATTTCATAAAATTCACAAATTAGTCCTCCAAAATAACATTTTCACATTTTAGCCCTATTTAGCTAAATTCATCAAAACTTCAAGAACATAACATGTTCATTTAGCTTAAATCTTTCATATATCATCCTCAAACATCACAAATCTTGTAAAATCATCAATGGCTTATTTCACATACATCATCAAAACACAAAATCAAGGCATGGGTTTTGTAGCTCTCAAAGCAACGATTGCAAAAACTTAAAAAATATCAAAAGCCGAAGTCAAAACCTACCTTAATCTTGCTTAAAGCTAGCCGAAACATCCAAAGCTCAAAACCTTGTTCTTTTTCTCTTATTCGGTCATCAATAAGGATGAACGTGGCTTTTTCAATTGATTTTGGTTTATTAGCCTTTATTTAATCAAATTACTCATTTAACCCTTCTATAATAATTCAAACAAACATACATCAAGGGCACATTTGTCCTTCTAATGTCCTCTATCTTAAAAGTGGTCTATTTGCCACTTAAGGCCACAACTTACAAAGCCACATCACTTAAGTACTTTAACAATTAACAAGCAACTTTCACATTTAATGCAATTCAATCCTTTGTGAAAATTAAACATTCAAATGGACTAATTAGCTTATGGATTTTAAACACATGCTTAGTCACATATCAACGACACAAAAATAATATTAAAATATTATATAGACTCAGATTTGTGGTCCCAAAACCACTGTTTTGACTAAGGTATAAACCGGACTGTTACACTTCATGTCATCCTTTGAATTAGCCCAATCACTATCAGTGTAGCCTATCAGCTTCAGGTTTTCAGCTTTGCTAAACTGTAATCCATAGCTCAAGGTGCCTTTGATGTACCTGAGCACTCTTTTTGCTACTTAAAGATGTTGCTTATTGTAGCAATACATGAACCTCGATAGTATACTCACAGCAAACATAATATCTGGTCTGCTTGCTGTCAAATACAATAAGCATCCAACTAGACTTCCATAGGTAGCTTCATCTACTCGTTCATGGTTCTCTTAGCTTGATAACTTCATTCTAATAGCCACAAGTGTGCTTGTTGGCTTGCATTTCTCCATAGAAAATTTGCTTAAAATTTTTCCAGCAAATGTCTTCTGTCCTAAAAATATTCCACTTTGAGTTTGCAACACTTCCATTTCAAGGAAATATGTCATCTTCCTCAAGTTAGACATTTCAAACATACTCTTCATTTTGGCCTTAAAATCAGCCAACATGGTATGATCTCCTCTTGTCACCAAGAGGTCATCAACACAAAGAGACACAATAAGCTATGTTTCAGCTTTATTCTTCTTTATATACAGTGTTGGTTCACTAACACTTCTTTCAAATCCCAAACTGACCAAATAGCTGTCAATTCAAGCATACCATGCTCTAAGAGCTTACTTCAAGCCATATAAGGCCTTTTTTAGTCTATACACCATGTGTTCCTTGCTAAACACAACAAATCCTTGAGGCTGGTCAATGTAGATTTCTTCTTCAAGGAATCCATTAAGAAATATATACTTCACATCTAACTGATGAATGGTCCAGTGCCTTTGTGCAACCAAAGCAACTAATAATATGATTGTGTCTAGCCTGGCTACTAGTGTAAAAGTCTCGAAGTAGTCCAAGCCATATCTTTGACTAAAGCCCTTGATAACAAGCCTAGCTTTTAGCTTGTTTAAACTGCAATCAGCATTTTGCTTGGCTTGATAGACCTATTTTACACCAATGGTCTTCCTATTTGTAGGCTTTTCAACCAACTCCCATGTCTGATTCCTTTGAATCATTCTGATTTCTTCAAGCATGGCTTGCTTTCACCCTACATGTGCTTCAGCCTCTTCAAAACTGGTTGGCTCTACTATGGTCATTTGTGCCCTTTCATAAATTTCTGCCAAAGGCCTTGTTCCCCTGACTGGTTCATCATCAAAGTCTATTTTTGGACCAACATGATCAACTTTAGGCTGATCTGCCATCAACTCCTCAGAAGTAGCCTCTGGTTCATTTCTACCCTAATTCCAACATGCTCTATCATCGAAGATCACATCTCTGCTCACTTGAATCTTGTTTGTTGAAGGATCCGAGATCCTATAACCTTTTTAATGAGCTATAGCCTACTAGAACACCAGGTTGGGCCCTTTTTGATAGCTTATCCCTTTTCACAAATGGCATATGAGCATAGCATAAGCAGCCAAAAATCTTCAAATGAGCCAAAGATGGCTTGAACCTGAACCAAGCCTCAAAAGGTATCTTGTGAGAAAGTACCTTAGTTGAAAGGCTATTCTGAATGTAGACAGCAGTGTTAACTGCTTCAGCCCATAGGGTTTTAGGCATATTCTTGTCAAACAGAAGGCACCTGGCCATATCCATAAGGCTCATGTTCTTTCTTTCACTTACCCCATTCTGCTGGGGAGTATAGACATTGTTTAGTTGATGTTTGATACCAGCGTCAGTGCAAAGAGCTTGGAACTGAGCTGAGGTATACTCAGCTTCATTACCTGACCTAATGGTCTTCAGTTTATAGCTTGTTTCTGTTTCAGCTGTAGCTTTAAACTTTAAGAACACTCGAGCTACCTCAGACTTTGCTTGATAAACCGTAATTTACACATATTTTAACCTCATTCTTGGCTTAATTTTGGATGAATATTCATTAGATTTGATGAATTCGATGCTTTTAATCCCTTAATTTCATGTTTTATACTCAAAAGAGCTTAGGAAGTTAAAAAGAATGAGAAACGGGTCAAAAAGGGACAAATTGGGCCTACAATAAAATCACATGGCCTGGACTATCAACAGGGGCAGATCACAAGGCCGTGTGTGGCGAGCAAAATTGATTACGACCGAAAGAATCCACCACGGGCGTGTCCCTACCGTAGCAAAGAAGAATTCTATTCAGAATAAGCTACTTGTGGGCCAATAGAGTTGCTCCAAAGCCTATATAAACACCCTAGTGGGCGACCTAAGGGGGGTTCAACAGGATGTCGAATAGACACCGAGTAAAAGGAGAAAAATACTCCAAGACAGCCATTGGGAACAACTTAGGAGAAGAATTTCCATCAAGACTGAGGATCTCCCATCAAGTTCTTTAGAAGTTTTTTGGGTTTTCTTATATTTTTTTGTTTCTCCTCTTTTATGATGTTTTCCTCTTCTTGTATGAACTAAATCCCTTAGATACCTAAGGGGATGATGATAGATCTTATTATTATTAGATTTATGAGATAAATACTTGTGCTTATTCTTAATTGTCAGTTTTATTCTTGTTTTGATAATCCAGATTATTGATTCAAGTCTTCAGTGGAGCAAAAGTCCTTGTTTAAGAGTAGATCAACACAATTAAGCGGAGTTGATTACAACCCTAGAAATAGGGCGACAAAAATATGTCGGATGAGGGTCAAACCTAATATGGGAATCCATATATCGAATTAATGCGACAATAGGGGTTTTAATTAGAAAGAGATTTCAATTAATCAACCTAGAGTCAGTTGTTAGTAGCCTCGAAAGAGGTATTAATATAATTCAGGGATTTCTACAGATTAAGTCAAGTAAATAAATCAAATGAATCAAAAGTAATAAGTGAAGTCTAGATGAATTCTTCCTTAGGTGTCGTCCATCTCATATAAGTTGTCTAAAGTATTTTCCCAGTTTACCCCTGTCAACTTCATAAGTTAGTTAAATTAGTTAGTTAAATTTTAGATAAAAATAAATCCTCTTTAATTATTAGGCTAGATAAAAAAAAGATAGTTATTACTAAGTATTCTTGGTCCTTGAGGATACGATATTTCGGACTCACCACAGCTATACTACTATTCAATAGGTGCGCTAGCCTTTGTTGAAATAATAGTTGTTTTGAGCTCCATCAATGCTTTAAGAAGAAAATCCAGCAATATCTTGTACAATCATCAATGAAAAGAATGAAGTACATGTTACCATTGAGTGATTCAGTCTTCATGGGGCCACACACATCAGTGTGCACCACCTGCAATTTCTCTGAAGCTCTCCAGGCCTTATTGGTAGGAAATGGCAGTCTTTCTTATTTTCCCAGCTGGCATACTTCACAAACATCATCATGCTTCACTGAGTTGGTGAAGTTTTCAACCAATTCTTCACTAACCATCTGAGCCATCGATTTGAAGTTGGCATGCCTAAGCCTTTGGTGCCAAAGCTTGGAATCTTCAGCAGAGGCAACACAAGGTGAGTGTGAGTTACTTGGCCAATTATCTTCAAAGCACTTATCAGTCATTGTGACTGTCATGAGGCTTGATCCATTTGGATCAGCAATTTGGCATTCAATGCCTTTGAACACCACTGAATAACCTTTCTCAAGCAACTGAGAAATGCTGAGAAGGTTCCTATCGATTTCATGTACCAACAACACATTTGAAATGACCTTGTCACCTATGGGAGTGCATATCAACACATCCTCTTTGCCTTTAGCCTTGATAAACTGACCATTTCCAACTTTTACTTTGGTTTTGCAGCTTCTGTCCAAGGTCTTGAACATGGTTGCATCTGGGGACATGTGGTTAGTGCAACCACTGTCCAATAGCCATCCTTTTGAGCCCTTCTTCTGACCAGCTAAGCATGACACAGAAAAGACCTGCTCCTCATGGTCACTGCTGTCTTCAACTACTTGAGCTTCAGCCTTTTGTTGTTGTGTTTGATTCTGCCTTTGTTTACTCTTGTTCCTGCAAACCCTTTCAACATGCCCCCTCTTCTTGCAATATTGACATGTTACATCTAGTCTAAACTAGCATCTATCTTCTGGATGACTTGGTCTCTTGCAGTGCCTACAGAGTTGATCTCCCCTTCTTGTAGTATTAGGCTTAGGCCTATTTTTCCATTTTTTTTTTTTGCCTTTATAGGCATTGGTGCTCGAGGCAGCCTTAGCCTTGGCTTGAAAAGCACCATCTTGATGCTCCTCCATCCTGCTGGCTCTCCTTTGCTCCTAAGCATAAAAGGCATTGATGAGCTCAGTTAAGGAGATGCTTTCAAGGTCTCTCGAATCCTCAAGGGATGAGATTTTTCTTCATATCTCTCAGGCAATGTTGAGAGCACCTTCTCCACTATTCTTGCCTCACTGGATTGTTATCCTAGCAATCTTATGCTGTTGACCACAACCATGATTCTATATGAATACTGTTTCACTGTCTCTTCTTCCTTCATCTTTAAATTTTCAAAGTCTCTTCTCAAGTTCAGCAACTGTTGCTTTCTTGTCCTCTCTGTGCCTTATAACTTCTCCTTGAGCTTTTCCCAGGCTTGTTTTGGAGTTTCACAAGCCATGATTATGTTGAAGATAACATCAAACACACAGTTCTGAATACAAGACATGGCTTTATGCCTCTTAGTCCTCTCATCTGCGTGCTCTCTGATTTGAGCCACTGTGGGATTGGCTCTGAGTGGAGTCGCTCGACATCGGTGTTAACAACTCGAATGCATCGAATTCGACCCTAATCGGAACGGTGGTTTAGGGACCACGAATCTGAGACCGAGAAATAATTTAATATTATATTTTGAGTTTATTATATGTGAATTAATGTGTGTGAAAGTTTCAGTAGAAAAATTTTATCGTTTAAGTGCTTAATTTGATAAAAGGACTTAATCGTAATAGGTAAAAGTGGCATACTAAAGTATAATGTGCTAGTTTGAGCTTGGCTTTTTAATATGAAGTGTTAAATGAGTAAATAACCCATTTTAAGTTAGTGGGTTGGTATATGACAAAATTTAACCTTAAGTTTTATATTATATAATTTTATGAATTAAGGTTAAAATAGTAAATAAATTAAAAGCCATATTATATGTTAAATAAAACATAAAAGAAATAATGGATATTTTCATTCATCTTTTGGCGAATATTGAGAAACACAAGGAGCTAAGTTCTTTGAAATTTCGGCAATATCCAAGCCAAATTCAAGGTAAATTCTTAGTCGATTTTTGTAAATTTTACGTTTTGAGATCGTTGCTTGACAACCAACCCATGTTGTAATTTTGAATCTAAGCATGCTTGATGTTTGGCCATTGTTGTATTCATGTGGTTTTGATATTTGATGGTTTTAGATGAAAGATATGTAAAGGATTAATATGTTTTGTGTTGGAAGTTTTGATGAAATTGAGTTTTAGGGTTAAATTGTAAAATAAATTTTAGAGGGCCTATTTGCAAAATAAATGAAATGTGAGGACTTGCAAGGTCCCTAGGAACATTCGCCCTTGCATAGTTTTGGCTAATTTGGTGTATTTTGTGTGTTAAGCAAATAGGACTAAATTGCAAAGTTGTGAAATGCTAGGGGTAAAATAGTAATTTGCCCATTTATGTGCTTAGGGACTAAATTAAGATGAATTGCACTTGAATGAGCTGAATTTTAATGTGTTTTAGATCAAGAGCAAAGAAAAGCAGTTTAGATCGGGAAAGACGAAGGTTCTCGAATAGCCGATTTGTACTGACCTATCGACAACCGAGGTAAGTCCTAAACAAATTTAAATTGAGAATTTAATAACCAAATTAGTATATGATAAAATTTAGTATACTAAGGCATAAAAATGTATATAGGCCGAATGTGGGGCATGAAATGGTATTGAATTTGTTGATTGAATGTGATGTGGATACTACGTTCGGTTTAACATGATATTGTAAAATAAAGCATATGAGATGGATGTGATTGTAGCATTAAGTAATGTGCATGGGAATGTTGATTGTGTTATATATTCGGGCTTAGTGCCTAGCGAGCCGTCGTGGGTGATACATTCGGGCTTAGTGCCTAGCAGTGCTTCGTCTTGGTGATATATCGAGCTTAGTGCCTAGCGTGCTTAGTCTTGATGATTTATTTTGGGCTTTAAATGCCTAGCGGGCTTTATCTTTGTGATGTATTTTACAAAATAGAAACCGAAATTTATGTTCAAGGCGAATTAAAGCAAACTTATCGAGTTTGAATGTGATGTGGATACTTACGTTCGGTTTAACATGATATTGTAAAATAAAGCATATGAGATGGATGTGATTGTAGCATTAAGTAATGTGCATGGGAATGTTGATTGTGTTATATATTCGGGCTTAGTGCCTAGCGTGCTTCGTGTCTTGGATGATACATTCGGGCTTAGTGCCTAGCAGGCTTCGTGCGGGCTTAGTGCCTAGCAGGCTTCATGCCGGTGATATATCAGGCTTAGTGCCTAGCAGGCTTAGTGCCGGTGATTTATTTTGGGCTTTAAATGCCTAGCGAGCTTTATCTTGGTGATGTATTTTACAAAATAGAAACCGAAATTTATGTTCAAGGCGTAATTAAAGCAAACTTATCGAGTTAACGGCTCGGTGAGTATGTGAAGTAGGAATGAATTTCTTATTTATATGAGACAAGGAAAATCGGTAATTTATTACAAATGGCATGTGTTACGAGTGTGGAATATATACATATATATATATGGTTATAATATGTGTTCTCGGCTTTACTAATGAATGATATGATTGTTGTATCTTGGTCTTCTAATATGAGGATACATGACTAGGCATATTCGCCACATGAGTGGTTGTGTAATTGATGCCATGTTATAGTAATTGACATTTAAGTATATAAATGCATGTACCTATGATTATCGATGACATTTTGGGTTTGAAAGGTTGGTTTATAAACAAGTATTTTGATCATAAGCATGTGGGTAGAGAGATATCGTTTCTCTGAATTCATACTTGTTAATATGGGTATGAAAATTAAAGTTTGAAAATAAGTATGAGCACAAGTCCACAAGTTGAATTATAGTAATTTAATTGTTAAAACTCAAATGTTATTTTTATGAAATTAGGACTTACTAAGCTAGCAAGCTTATCATGTGAAATGTTTCCTCTGTTTTATAGTTTAGGTGCAAGCTACAAGCTCTTGGGATCGTTAGGAAAGTCACTCACACTATCAATCTACATTTTGGGTACTCTTTCATTTTGATTTTTAAGCGAAGGCATGTATAGGAAAGACTTGGTCATTGTTTGATGAAATCTTAAGGTTCATGTATATAATAGCCATGCGAATATGGCTAAATTTTTTAGTTAAGTCTGTTGTTGTGTCTTGATATGTATGTTGGTTTATGATGGCAATGTTTATGCATTCTTAATCAAAGTTTAATCGTTTTTGTTAAGGAAATGTTTGTATACGAAATGAATCCTTGAATTAGGGATGTAGGTAGGTTCGGTTAGAAGCTAGTCTTTCATAAAATGCAACAAAACAGCTTGTAGTAGCAGCAGTGATGTGAGTTAGAAAAATTACCAAAAATAGGGTATATTGAATTAGAAGGTGAATGAGATATGAAATTAAACCTTATTGTGTCTATTTTTACATAAAAGAAACATAGTAGGCAAAAGATTTATATATTATGAGATAATTAAGTTTTAGTGAGACCTGCTCTGAATGAATTCATGAGTCACTGTTCTGTTTTGGAAAAATTTTAAAAAATTGTACAAAAATCATTAAGAATCATGGTTTATATTTGTAGAACCCTTAATGAGTCTATTTTTCATTGGTATAAACAAGAACATTATATGAAATTTGTGCAATGAGATAACTGTATTTTTGTAGAGACAGGTCAGAATTGTCAAGCAGTGTAATAAGGGTAACTTTGATGAATAAACTGTACTAATTGGCCAAATGAAAAATCCTGGAAAAATTATGGTGAAAATTTATATGAGTCTAGTTTCAAGGAAAATTTACGGATCTAAATTTCGAGTTTTGTAACTCAAGTTATGGTCGATTTGGTCAATATGATGCAGTTGGACAGCTTTAAAATCTTACACCCCGAGATAATAGTCAAGTCTAGTAATGCCATGTACTCGATTCTGGCAAGGGTTTCGGGTATGGGGTGTTACAACAACTTCCCACAGATTAAAGGCCTGCAGGTAAGTCTTCATCTTAACCAGCCATTTGTGAAACCCTTCACCATTAAAGACTGGTGGTGTGGTTGGAGAAAATCCTGATGAAGCCATTCGATTTTACTGCAACAGGTCCTCTAAGACAACATCTCTAGATACCAATTGTTGGTGTTTTGGCAAGGCTTAGCAAGCTGAGTTGAAAGCTTGTGTGTAACAGCCCGATTTTGGGGCTACTAAGAATAGTGGTTTTGATACCACTAAATCGAAGATAGGGAAAATTATTTTGATGTTATTTTATGTGTTATAGCATTAAAATATGGTTATGTGGAAATTTTGTTGCTTACATTTTAGCAATGGCATGCTTAATTTTAAAAAAGGACTAAATCGCATAAGGTACGAAAGTTCTATCTTATAAGGTAGGGATACCTAAAAGCTATAGAATGTTGATTGAAAGGTCTTGAAAGTGTAATTAGCTCAATTAGAGTGTGTTGGCCGGCCATGTGGTGTAGGGAGACAAGAGCATTAAATGTTTGGTCAAAATTGAGTGAATTAGGTGAGAAAAGATGAATAAAAAATTAGTAAAAAGAAAAACTATCATCTTTCACTATTCACTCATATCTTTCCACCAAAAATATGAAGAGAAAATAGAGCATTTAGGGGTTCAAACTTTCATCCAAGTTATCTCCTTGCTTGTAAGTGATTTGGATTATTTTAGTTGATGATTTTTGTATTTTTAAAGTCACTAAAGCTTAAGCTAGCTAATGAGGGGACTAATTTGCATTATGGTGGGAAGTCTAGGGACTTTCCATGAGAGTATTTATGTTGTTACCTAAGTTTTTATGGAAGAAAATGAATGATAGGATGATGAGAAATAACTTTTGTGAAAGGTGTTGTCATGAAAACACCTAATTGGGACTAAAATGTAAAAGTTGTAATTTGTTCATTAATGCATGAAATAGTTGGAATTGTGGATAGTTGTAAGAGGATAAATGTTCAACTAGGCTTGTTTAATAAGAAAATGTGATGAAAATTTATTTACGATCCTAGGTGCAAAATCGTAATTTTGCCAAGTGTAGGGGCAAAATAGTCATTTTTCCTAAAGTGTAGATTATGGTGTATTATGATTTTTAAGTGATTAAATCAGTAAATTCTATTGTTCTAGATCAAAGAAAATGAGTTTCAGACCTAGAATGGGTGAAAAGAGAAATGTGGGCAAACAGTCTCTTTCGGCCCTTTTGACATCGAGGTAAGTTCATGTGCAAATGTTGGAATTACATATGAGTTAATTTAATATTCCAATATTGTATGGAATGTATATTTACTCTTTGAATGTATGAAATATCTTTTAATGAGATGTTAAGAGAATTAAATCTAAGAGTAATGGGAAATGTATATAATATGATATGATGATAGTTAACGTCTCATGTAAGACCATATTGGAATATGGCCTCGGAGTAAGAATTTGTATAAGACCATGTGGGGACATGGCATCGATATGTTAATACATATAAGACCCTATCGGGGTATGATGTTAGTGTGACATTAGGTGTATCAAACTCAAAAGTGTTATTTAACAATTTGAGTGATTCAACGGGTATGTTAAAAGTGAGAAAGTATGTGATTGTATCATGAGAAACACAAGCATGTATTAGAATTGAATTGAGATGAATTCAGTAGATGATGAACCTCTGGTGAGTTATGTATAATCAATGTACCTTAGTTGCATAAGATAGATTTATTGATGCATTGTGTGAATGCGAATGAGTATCGTAGAAAGTTAAATAAGAATAGTAGTGTGTGAGGATGTTCTCGGATGAACATTAAAAATAGAAAATATATGTTGATAACTATCCATGAATGTATAATAATGGTGAGCTATGTGCGATATCACCTTATTGATGGTAGTGATGGGCTGTGTACAATACTATCAATTATATTATTATCGGTAGGCTATGTACGATACCACCTAATTAATTAAAAATCGATAGGTTGTGGGATACCATCATTTATAAATGATTGGTTGGCTAAGTGCGAAACCACCGTAAGTATAAATTATTGGTAGGCTATGTGCGATACCACCCTATTAGAGATCGATGGTGGGCTAAGTGCGAAACCACCGAGAGCTTTGTAGTATGATTAGCTTATTGAAAATGTTTAATGTGTTGTTTTATATGATCATGTGGTGATCAGTGCAGGAATGTATGCTAATTAACACGAGCAATTGGCTTGTGGCATGGTTAGAATGTGGTAAGAGATAGAATGAGTAAGTTTCAAGAATGGTTGAGTAAGTAACCATGAGTTTAAGAGTAAAACTCCTTATAATACCTTATGGTTACATATATTCAATGAATATCAGTATTTGTTAGTTATATGCAGATGAACTTACTAAGCATTATTGCTTACTCTTTTCCTTTTTCCATCTCCTATAGGTTATTTTAACTAGCTCGGGTTGGAGGCCGCCGGAGATGTTTTCACACTATCGAGTAGACGCTTGGTATGACGTTTCAAGTTCTTATGAGTCATGGCATGTATAGGGACCTCTTTTAAAGTTGACTAAGTCTTAATTAATATAGCCAAATGTGTTGGCCTAAGTGAGTTATAATTTGGTTGTGAATAGCCATATATGATAGCTTAAGTCGATTGTAATCATAGTAGAAATAGTTCTCCGTTATGTTTGAAATGAAGATTTCATTGTATGAATTAAATGTCTTTAATTCAAGAGTTTAATTGATGCTATGTGAAGTTATGTTGATGTATGTATGTATGCAAATGATAGTGGCAAAAGGCTTGGTAGATAGCCTTCTAATCTCCCACAAGAGTAGCCACACGGGCGTGTGTCTAGACAGTGTGAGAGGCACGGTTAACACATGGGCGTGTGCTCAAGTCGTGTGGATAAGTCAGAATACCAAGGTTTGGAATACGGGCTAGTGCCACGGGCGTGTCAAGGTTGTGTGAATTAGTCAGAGTCAACCACGGGCTAGCCACACAGGTATGTGTCTAGGCTATGTGAAGTAGTCAGTGTTCACCACGGGTGGTGGACACGAGCGTGTTCTCTAGTCGTGGGATTTTAGCAGTATGGTTGAGTTTTGTGCACGGTTGGTGGACATGGGCGCGTGTGTTTACACACGGGTGGGTGTCATATAACACGGGCGTGTAGTCCTGTCTAGATGGAGAAAATTTTAAGATCGTAGAGTTTTTAAAATAGTCCTAAGAGCCCTCGTGTGTATGAGTGAGGCCTCGTAAGTTGAGAATGAGGTTGTTGTGGTGACTAAAGGAGAGTAGTCACGTTGAGCCTAAGTGGCGATCAAAAGGTTTTAATCCAGTAATGCCTCGGGCCTGGTTCCAGTGAAAAATACGGGTAAGGGGTGTTACATTTAGTGGTATCAGAGCTATGGTTTAGTTGGTTCTCAAACTAACCTAGTGTGAGTAAAAGACTAACTATACATGCCATATGTGGACCGTGATAGTGTGATATCTCTCGGCTATGACAAAATTATTTTGTTAAGACAAAGATGATTCCCAGCCGAGCTAATTTCAATAAGGTTGTATGTGGGAATGAGGTAATTGAAATGTGCTTATGCATTGTTGGAATTTAAAGAAATTTATGACATGTGTATGATAAGGTATGGAATGATATAACTCTAAGTTGAGGAATGAAATGAGAGTTATGAAGTGATGAGCTTATTTATATTGATTTGACATGCGTATGGTGTTATATACTCAACTTATTGGGTTAAGTGCATACAGTGAGTAAATTTATCCAGAGAACGGGATATTTGTTTATGTACAATTGTTTAAATGATGTTGGATAAATACGTCCACATGGTTAAATCTCATATGTGACTGTTAAAGTAGAAAATGTATAATGTTTTGTTTCGTGACTCGGTTATGAAGCCACACGTATTATAGTGTGAAAGTTAAGTTGGGAAGTTTGATTTAGTAGAACACAAGAGATGAGTACGGTCGTCCAGTAATAAATTGATGAATAAGACCATAGTAGGACCATGGCAATACATATGATTCCATATAAGACCATGTCTGGGACATGGTATTGGCAATGATACACGATCCCATGTAAGACCATATCTAGGATATGGCATCGGCATCAAATAGAGATTATGTGTAAGACCACGTCTGGGACCTGGCTTCGATATGAAATCGTATAAGACCATGTCTAGGACATGGCATCGACATAAGATCTTGTGTAAGACCATAGCGAGGCTATGGCATCGTAACGACATGTAAGGTAATAGCTGGGCTATGATGCTGTGGTAGGAGTAAGACCATAGTTGGACTATGGCTATCAAGTAGACGACGTACTCAAACCCATAAGACATTCTTTAAATTGATAAGCAATGGTAAGAGAAATTAGAGTTTAATGATGAGATGTTATGAGAATTAAGTTGAGTAAGTTTGCATTTGATTAAGGCAATGATTATGTTAGCATAATTAAGAATGTATTGTATCACGTTGATACATAATACTCTATTAAATAGAGTAATTATTGTTGAACATGAGGTTGAAGTCCTAGAGGACTAAAATAAAAAGGTTACCATTGAGATATGAAAAAGATACGGTCCCGTATAAGACCATGCTCGGGAAATGGCCTTGCTACCAAGTTGAGATCTCGTATAAAACCATATCCAAGATATGGCTTCGAAAATGAAAATGAGAATCGTGTAAGACCATATTCGGAATATGGCATCGATATTTGATGTGGAAGTCCATATAAGACCACCTCGGGGATGTGGCATTAGTTTCGTGCCTACATGAATGATGAATATGCGTCTTTGATTATCCCTAGTGATCAATGGGACAGATAGATGAATCTAGAGGTAGAGATGAGAATTGTACTAAAGCCATGTGAATGGGTAAATACATGTACTCGTGAACGAGTCAAGAAGAAACGAGTACGATATGCTGCACTGTATGAGCTAAATAAATGGCAAGAATGAGTAAGTTGGCTCAAATTTTGTAGTTTGTACATGGTTAGTTGATGCCATAGATGGATTATAATAATCTCCTTGAGTATTATGTATAAATATTTGTTGCCTTTTAGGGCTGAAGTAATTGTTCTTTTCATAAACTGTGATTGTATAAGAATGTTAGTTGATAGTAAAAATCGAACAAAATGGTTGTCAATTTAGTTAATTGAAATTGACATTCCTTTATCTCCTCGTAACCCTATTCGAGCTCTTGGAGGAGGAACTCGGTGATTATTCTTCTATAAGAAGTGAAATCACGAGTTTCACGTTGTGTGATGGGTTTTGAAGTAAGTTGAATAGAGTTAATGCATTAGATCGAGATGTCCCTGCTATCGTGAGATATGACAATAGTAAAGGTTTTGGATTAGCATAGCAAGAGAAACTCAGATGAGAGTGTGCTTAAAATATGTTCTCGGTATGGAGAAAAGAGTAGATTAATGTATTGAGATATGATTCAAATTTTGTGTGTACATGAGTAGGGAGCATGATAAAAAGATATGCTCATCGAAATGTTCAAATCGTGATGGTTGAGTTAAAAGCTATAGAAGGAAGTACTAATTGAAATTTCTAGTAGTGAGTGTAGTCTGAATCGAGAAAAAGAGTTGACAGGTTGGTGATCCAGAGACGACCACTTTTGTGTCTGTGTTGTGAGTTAGATGTTATGAAATGATCGATAAGAAAATAGATGTGTATTTTCTGAATTTTAATGAGTGAGAGTATCTTATGCTACAGAAGGCTTTGAAAGTGAAATAGTGGAAACGGCTTGAACTATTAAAATAGTGTATATAGTTATTGTAATACTTCTTAGATAGTGGACATAGTGTATATGTCGAGATGGAGGAATCTTGTTAAGCAATGCGAGATAGTCAATCGATTGACCTTAGTTGGTAATATCCTAGTTTCAGCGAGGTTAATAATTAGAACGAGTCTTCCTTTCAAAACAAAAGGGTTTAGGAGTGAGATAGTAAATGGTATTTTAAATAAGCCCCTGAATGAGGTTATTTAAGATAATAAAATACGGGTTGGATAAGTTTTCTGTTGTTGATGCTTTCTCGAGATAGAATTGGAATGATGATGAATCCAGAACTTATATAGAAGTTTTGGTATGAGATTGAGTAATAGCATATCTACTAATGCAAGAATAAGGAAATGCAGTTATGTGCATAAATGTTTTAACAATAGAGTACATTTCACGATATGATTGAGTTTATGGTCAAAAGTGGTTGACCACTAAAAGTTGAGTTTCCAAAGCGTACAAGTCAAGACTATTACAGCTAGTGAATGCTTTAATGACGAAGTGAGATAAAACCTTATAGATTTCAAATTTGGTTTGACAAAATTCCCAAGAGGGGGATGTTATTCGAATTGTAGTAAATCAACCAGTAAATATTCGAATGATCATTTGGACATGTACAGAGTTCCAAATTGGTGGATTACTGGGTATATGCCCTAGAAAAAGAATAACCTAGGGCTCAAGATACGTTTTGACCTTGTGTATCATAGCGTAAAGGTTGTTGGCAAGAGGAACTTGAGGATAAGTAGATTTTTTATTTTGAAGAGTTGATGGAAACGTTTTAAGAATGTTGGTAGCAACTCCTCCTGATAAGATTTTCGGGGACGAAAATCCCTAAAGGGGAGAGAATTGTAACAGCCTGATTTTGGGGTTAGTCAGAAAAATGGTTTTGATACCACTAAATTGAGGTTAGGGAAAATTATTTTGGTGTTATTTTATGTGTTATAGCATTAAAATATGGTTATGTGAAAATTTTGGTGCTTAAATTTTAGCAATGGCATGCTTAATTGTGAAAAAGGACTAAATCGCCTAAGGTGCGAAAGTTCTATCTTATAAGGTAGGGATACCTAAAAGCTATAGAATATTGATTGGGAGGTCTTTAAAGTGCAATTAGGCCTATTAGAATGTGTTGTTGGCCATGTGATGTAAGGAGACAAGAGCATTAAATGTTTGGTCAAAATTGGGTGAATTAGGTGAGAAAAGATGAATAAAAAATTAGTAAAAAGAAAAACTATCATCTTTCACTATTCACTCATCTCTTTCCACCAAAAATTTGAAAAGAAAATAGAGCATTTGGGGGTTCAAACTTTCAGCCAAGTTATCTCCTTGCTAGTAAGTGATTTGGATGATTTTAGTTGATGATTTTTGATTTTTTGGAGTCCCTAAAGCTTAAGCTAGCTAATGAGGGGACCAATTTGCATTATGGTGGGAAGTCTAAGGACTTTCCATGAGAGTATTAAAGTTGTTATCTGAGTTTTTATGGAAGAAAATGAATGATAGGATGATGAGAAACAACTTTTGTGAAAAGTGTTGTCATGAAAACACCTAATTGGGACTAAAATGCAAAAGTTGTAATTTGTTCATTAAGGCATGAAATAGTTGGAATTATGGATAGTTGTAAGAGGATTAAATGTTCATCTAGGCTTTTTTAACAAGAAAATATGATGAAAATTTATTTACGAGCCTAGGGGCAAAATCATAATTTGCCAAAATGTCGGGGCAAAATAGTCATTTTTCCTAAAGTGTAGATTATGGTGTATTATGATTTGTAAGTGATTTTAAATTAGTAATTATATTATTCTAGATCAAAGAAAATGAGTTTCGTACTTAAAACTGGTGAAAAGAGAAATGTGGGCAAAAAGTCTCTTTCGGCCCTTTCGACATCGAGGTAAGTTCATGTGCAAATGTTGCAATTACATATGAGTTAATTTAATATTCCAATTTTGTATGGAATGTATATTTACTCTTTGAATGAATGAAATATCTTTTAATGAGATGTCAAGAGAATTGAATCTAAGAGTAATGGGAAATGTATATAGTATGATATGATGATGTTAAGGTCTCGTGTAAGACCATATTGGAATATGGCCTCGGAGTAAGAATTTGTATAAACCATGTCAGGGGCATGGCATCGATATGTTAATACATGTAAGACCCTATCGGGGTATGATATCAGTGTGACATTAGGTGTATGAAACTCAAAAGTGTTATTTAACAATTTGAGTGATTCAACTGGTATGTTGAAAAGAGAAAGTATGTGATTGTATCACGAGAAACACAAGCATGTATTAGAATTGAATTGAGATGAATTCAGTAGATGATGAACCTCTGGTGAGTTATGTATAATCAGTGTACCTTAGTTGCATGAGATAGATTTATTGATGCACTGTGTGAATGCGAACGAGTATCGTAGAAAGTTAAGTAAGAATAGTAGTGTGTGAGGATGTTCTCGGATGAACATTAAAAATAGAGAAATATATGTGGATAACTATCCATGAATGTATAATAATGGTGAGCTATGTACGATATCACCTTATTGATGGTAGTGATGGGCTGTGTGCAATACCATCAATTATATTATTATCGGTGGGCTATGTGCGATACCACCTAATTAATTAGAAATCGATAGGCTGTGTACAATACCATTGCTTATAAATGATGGGTGGGCTAAGTACGAAACCATAGTAAGTATAAATGATTGGTGGGCTAAGTGCGAAACCACCGTAAGTATAAATGATTGGTGGGCTATCTGCGATACCACCATATTAGAGATCGATGGTGGGCTAAATACGAAACCACCGAGAGATTTGTAGTATGATTGGCTTATCAAAAATTCTTGATGTGTTGTTTTATATGATCATGTGGTGATCAGTACAGGAATGTATGCTAATTAACACGAGTAATTGGCTTGTGGCATGGTTAGAATGTGGTAAGAGATAGAATGAGTAAGTTGCAAGAATGGTTGAGTAATTAACCAAAAGTTTAAGAGTAAAACTCCTTATAATACCTTATGGTTATATATAATCAATGAATATCAGTATTTGTCAGTTATATGAAGATGAACTTACTAAGCATTATTGCTTACTCTTTTCCTTTTCCATCTCCTATAGGTTATTTTAACTAGCTCGGGTTAGAGGCCGTCGGAGATGTTTTCACACTATCGAGTAGACGCTTGGTATGACGTTTCAAGTTCTTATGAATCATGGCATGTATAGGGACCTCTTTGAAAGTTGACTAAGTCTTAATTAATATAGCCAAATGTGTTGGCCTAAGTGAGTTATAATTTGGTTGTGAATAGCCATATATGATGGCTTAAGTCGATTGTAATCATAGTAGAATAGTTCTCCTTTTTTTTTTTGAAATGAAGATTTCATTGTATGAATTAAATGTCTTTAATTCAAGAGTTTTATTAATGCTATGTGAAGTTATGTGCTGATGTATGTATGTATGCAAATGAGAGTGGCAAAAGGCTTAGTAGATAGCCTTCTAATCTCCCACAAAAGTAGCCATATAGGCGTGTGTCTAGACCATGTGAGAGGTACAGTTAACACATGGGCATGTGCCCATGTCGTGTGGATAAGTCAGAATACCAAGGTTTGGCACATGGGCCAGTGCCACGGACATGTCAAGGTTGTGTGAATTAGTCAGTGTCGACCTCGGGCTAGCCACATGGAAGTGTCTAGGCCGTGTGAAGTCGTCAGTGTTCACCACGAGTGGTGGGCACGAGCGTGTGCTCTAGCCGTGAGATTTTAGTAGTATGGTTGAGTTTTGTGCACGTTGGTGGACATGGGCGCGTGTGTCTACACACGGGAGGATGCCATCTAACACGGGCGTGTAGTCCTTTCTAGATGGAGAAAATTTTAAGATGGTAGAGTTTCTGAAATTGTCTCAAGAGCCCTCGTGTGTGTCTATACACGGGTTTGTGCCTACACACAGGTGTGTGCCATCTAACATGGGGTGTAGTCCTGTCTAGATGGAGAAAATTTTAAGATCGTTGAGTTTCTGAAATAGTATCGAGAGCTCTCGTGTGTATGAGTGAGGCCTCATAAGTCGAGAATGAGGTTGTTGTGGTGACTAAATGAGAGTAGTCACGTTGACCCTAAGTGGCGATCAAGTCGTTTTAATCTAGTAATGCATCGGGCCCTATTCTGGCGGGAAATACAGGTAAGGGGTGTTCCATTTAGTGGTATCAGAGTTATGGTTTAGTCAGTTCTCGAACTAACTTAGCGTGAGTAAGAGTCTAGCTATACATGCCATATGTGGATCGTGATAGTGTGATATCTCCCGGCTCTAACGAAACTTTTTTGTTAAGATAGAGATGATTCCCAATCGAGCTAATTTCAATAAGGTTGTAAGTGGCAATGAGGTAATTGTAATGTGCTTATGCATTGTTGGAATTTAGAGAATTTTATGACATATGTATGATAAGGTATGGAATGATATAACTCTAGGTTGAGGAATAAAATGAGAGTTCTAAAGTGATGAGCTTATTTATATTGATTTGACATGCGTATGGTGTTATATACTCAACTTATTGGGTTAGTGCATACAGTGAGTAAATTTATCTAGAGAATGGAATATTTGTTTATATACAATTGTTTAAATGATGTTGGATAAATACATCCACATGGTAAAATCTCTTGTGTGACTGTTAAAGTAGAAAATGTACAATGTTTTGTTTCGTGACTCTGTTATGAAGCTACACGTATTATAGTGTGAAAGTTAAGTTGGGAAGTTTGGTTTAGCAGAATGCAGGAGATGTACGGTCGTCCAGTAATAAATTGATGAATAAGACCATAGTAGGACCATGGCAATACATATGATTCCATATAAGACCATGTCTGGGACATGGCATTGGCAATGATACACGATCTCGTGTAAGACCAAATCTAGGATATGGCGTCGGCATCGAATAGAGATTCTGTATAAGACCACGTCTGGGACCCAGCTTCAGTATGAAATCGTATAAGACCATATCTAGGACATGACATCGATATAAGATCTTGTGTAAGACCATAGCGAGGCTATGGCATCGTAACGACATGTAAGGTAATAGATGGGCTATGATGCTATGGTACGAGTAAGACCATAGTTGGACTATGGCTATCAAGTAGACGACGAACTCAAACCCATAAGACATTCTTTTAATTGATAAGCAATGGTAAGAGAAATTAGAGTTTAATGATAAGATGTTATGAGAATTAAGTTGAGTAAGTTTGCATTTGATTAATGCAATGGTTATGTTAGCATAATTAAGAATGTCTTGTATCACGCTGATACATGATACTCTACTAAATAGAGTAATTGTTGTTGAACATGAGGTTGAAGTCCTAGAGGACTAAAATGAAAAGGTTACCATTGAGATATGAAATAGATACGGTCTCGTATAAGACCATGCCCGGGACATGGCCTTGGCACCAAGTTGAGATCCCGTATAAGACCATATCCGGAATATGGCTTCGAAAATGAATATGAGAATCGTGTAAGACCATATTCGAAATATGGCATCAATATTTGATGTGAAAGTCCATATAAGACCACTTCGGGGATGTGGCATTGGTTTCGTGCCTACATGAATGACGATGAATATGCGTCTTTGATTATCCCTAATGATCAATGGGATAGATAGATGAATCTAAAGGTAGAGATGAGAATTGTACTAAAGCCATGTGAATGGGTAAATACAGGCACTCGTGAACGAGTCAATAAGAAACAAGTGCGATGTGTTGCACAGTATGTGCTAAATAAATGGCAAGTATGAGTAAGTTGGCTCAAAGTCTATAGTTTGTGCATGGTTAATTGATGCCATGGATGGATTATAATAATCTCCTTAAGTATTATGTATAAATATCTGTTACCTTTTAGGGCTGATGTAGTTGTTCTTTTCATAAACTGTGATTGCGTGAGAATGTTAGCTGATAGTAAAAATCGAACAAAATGGTTGTCAATTTAGTTAATTGAAATCAACATTCCTTTATCTCCTCGTAACTCTATTTGAGTACTTAGAGGAGGAAGTTGGTGATGATTCTTGTATAAGAAGTGAAATCACGAGTTTCACGTTGTGTGATGGGTTTTTAAGTAAGCTAAATAAAGTTAATGCCTTTGATCGTGATGTCCCTGCTATCGTGATATATGATGATAGTAACGGTTTTAGATTAGCATAGCAAGAGAAACTCAGATGAGAGTGTGCTTAAAATATGTTCTTGATATGGAGAAAAGAGTAGATTAATGTATTGAGATATTATTCAAATTCTGTGTGTACGTGAGTAGAGAGCATGATACAAGGATATGCTCATCGAAATGTTCAAACCGTGATGGTTGAGTTGAAAGCTATAGAAGGAATTATTAATTGAAAGTTCTAGTACTTAGTTTAGTTTGAATAGAGAAAAAGAGTTGACAGGTTGGTGATCTAGAGACGACCACTTTTGTGTCCGTGTTGTGAGTTAGATGTTATGAAATGATCCATGGGAAAATCAATGTGTATTTTTTGAATTTTAATGAGTGAGAGTATCTTATGCTACAGAAGGTTTTGAAAGTGAAATAGTGGAAACGACTTGAACTATTACAATAGTGTGTATAGTTATTGTAATACTTCTTAGATAGTGGACATAGTGCATATTTCGTGATGGAAGAATCTTGTTAAGCAATGCGAGATAGTCAATCGATTGACCTTAGTTGGTAATATCCTAGTTTCAGCGAGGTTAATAATTAGAACGAGTCTTCCTTTCAAAACAAAAGGGTTTAGGAGTGAGATAGTAAATGGTATTTTAAATAAGCCTCTGAATGAGTTTATTTAAGATGATAAAATACGGGTTGGATAAGTTTTCTGTTGTTGATGCTTTCTTGAGATAGAATTGGAATGATGATGAATCCAGAACTTATATAGAAGTTTTGGCATGAGATTTAGTAATAGCATATCTACTAATGCAAGAATAAGAAAATACAGTTATGTGCATAAATGTTTTGACAATAGAGTACATTTCACGATATGATTGAGTTTATGGTCAAAAGTAGTTGACCACTAAAAGTTGAGTTTCCAAAGCGTACAAATCAAGACTATTACAGTCGGTGAATGCTTTAATGAGGAAGTGAGATAAAACCTTATAGATTTCAAATTTGGTTTGACAAAATTCCCAAGAGGGGGATGTTATTCGAATTGTAGTAAATCAACCAGTAAAGATTCGAATGATCATTTGGACATGTACAGAGTTCCAAATTGGTGGATTACTGGGTATATGCCCTAAAGGAAGAATAACCTAGGTCTCAAGATACGTTTCAACCTTGTGTATCATAGCTTAAAGGTTGTTGGCTAGAGGAACTTAAGGATAAGTGAATTTTTTATTTTGAAGAGTTGATGGAAACATTTTAAGAATGTTGGTAGCAACTCCTCCTAATAAGATTTTCAGGGACGAAAATCCCTAAGGGGGAGAGAATTGTAACAGCCTGATTTTAGGGATAGTCAAAACAGTGGTTTTGAGACCACTAAACCGAGGTTAGGGAAAATTATTTTGATGTTATTTTATGTGTTATAGCATTAAAATATGGTTATGTGAAAATTTTGGTGCTTAAATTTTAGCAATGGCATGCTTAATTGTGAAAAAGGACTAAATCGCATAAGGTGCAAAAGTTCTATCTTATAAGGTAGGGATACCTAAAAGCTATAGAATATTGATTGGGAGGTCTTTAAAGTGCAATTAGGCCTATTAGAATGTGTTGTTGGCCATGTGATGTAAGGAGACAAGAGCATTAAATGTTTGGTCAAAATTGGGTGAATTAGGTGAGAAAAGATGAATAAAAAATTAGTAAAAAGAAAAACTATCATCTTTCACTATTCACTCATCTCTTTCCACCAAAAATTTGAAAAGAAAATAGAGCATTTGGGGGTTCAAACTTTCAGCCAAGTTATCTTCTTGCTAGTAAGTGATTTGGATGATTTTAGTTGATGATTTTGATTTTTGGAGTCCCTAAAGCTTAAGCTAGCTAATGAGGGATGAATTTGCATTATGGTGGGAAGTCTAAGGACTTTCCATGAGAGTATTAAAGTTGTTATCTGAGTTTTATGGAAGAAAATGAATGATAGGATGATGAGAAACAACTTTTGTGAAAAGTGTTGTCATGAAAACACCTAATTGGGACTAAAATGCAAAAGTTGTAATTTGTTCATTAAGGCATGAAATAGTTGGAATTATGGATAGTTGTAAGAGGATTAAATGTTCAGCTAGGCTTTTTTAACAAGAAAATATGATGAAAATTTATTTACGAGCCTAGAGGCAAAATCGTAATTTGCCAAAGTGTAGGGGCAAAATAGTCATTTTTCCTAAAGTGTATATTATGGTGTATTATGATTTGTAAGTGATTTTAAATTAGTAATTATATTATTCTAGATCAAAGAAAATGAGTTTCGTACTTAAAACTGGTGAAAAGAGAAATGTGGGCAAAAAGTCTCTTTCGGCCCTTTCAACATCAAAGTAAGTTCATGTGCAAATGTTGCAATTACATATGAATTAATTTAATATTCCAATGTTGTATGGAATGTATATTTACTCTTTGAATGTATGAAATATCTTTTAATGAGATGTCAAGAGAATTGAATCTAAGAGTAATGGGAAATGTATATAGTATGATATGATGATAGTTAAGGTCTCGTGTAAGACCATATTGGAATATGGCCTAGGAGTAAGATTTGTATAAGACCATGTCGGGGACATGGCATCGATATGTTAATACATGTAAGACTCTATCGGGGTATGATGTTAGTGTGATATTAGGTGTATGAAACTCAAAAGTGTTATTTAACAATTTGAGTGATTCAATGGGTATGTTGAAAACGAGAAAGTATGTGATTGTATCACGAGAAACACAAGCATGTATTAGAATTGAATTGAGATGAATTCAGTTGATGATGAACCTCTGGTGAGTTATGTATAATCAATGTACCTTAGTCGCATGAGATAGATTTATTGATGCATTGTGTGAATGCGAACGAGTATCGTAGAAAGTTAAGTAAGAATAGTAGTGTATGAGGATGTTATCGGATGAACATTAGAAATAGAGAAACATATGTGGATAACTATCCATGAATGTATAATAATGGTGAGCTATGTGCAATATCACCTTATTGATGGTAGTGATGGGTTGTGTGCAATACCATCAATTATATTATTATCGGTGGGCTATGTGCGATACCACCTGATTAATTAGAAATCGATGGGCTGTGTGCGATACCATTGCTTATAAATAATTGTGGGCTAAGTGTGAAACCACCGTAAGTATAAATGATTGGTGGGCTAAGTGCGAAACTACCATAAGTATAAATGATTGGTGGGCTATGTGCGATACCACCCGATTAGAGATCGTTGGTAGGATAAGTGCGAAACCACCGAGAGATTTGTAGTATGATTGGCTTATCGAAAATGCTTGATGTGTTGTTTTATATGATCATGTGATGATCAGTGTAGGAATGTATGCTAATTAACACAAGCAATTGGCTTGTGGCATGGTTAGAATGTGGTAAGAGATAGAATGAGTAAGTTTCAAGAATGGTTAAGTAACCATGAGTTTAAGAGTAAAACTCCTTATAATACCTTATGGTTATATATATTCATTGAATATCAGTATTTTTCAGTTATATGCAGATGAACTTACGAAGCATTATTGCTTACTCTTTTCTTTTTTCCATCTCCTATAGGTTATTTTAACTAGCTTAGGTTGGAGGCCGCTGGAAATGTTTTCACACTATCGAGTAGACTCTTGGTATGACGTTTCAAGTTCTTATAAGTCATGGCATGTATAGGGACCTCTTTTAAGGTTGACTAAGTCTTAATTAATATAGCCAAATGTGTTGTCCTAAGTGAGTTATAATTTGATTGTGAATAGCCATAGATGATGGCTTAAGTCAATTGTAATCATAATAGAAATATTTTTCCCTTATGTTTGAAATGAAGATTTCATTGTATGAATTAAATGCCTTTTAATTCAAGAGTTTTATTGATGCTATGTGAAGTTATGTGCTGATGTATGTATGTATGCAAATGAGAGTGGCAAAAGGCTTGGTAGATAACCTTCTAATCTCCCACAGAAGTAGCCACACAGGCGTGTGTCTAGACCGTGTGAGAGGCACGGTTAACACATGGGTGTGTGCCCAAGCCGTGTGGATAAGTCAGAATGCCAAAGTTTGGCACACGGGCCAGTGCCATGGGCGTGTCAAGGTCGTGTGAATTAGTCAATGTCGACCACGGGCTAGCCACACGGGCGTGTGTCAAGGCCGTGTGAAGTAGTCAGTGTTCACCACGGGTGGTAGGCACGGGCGTGTGCTCTAGCCGTGGGATTTTAGTAGTATGGTTGAGTTTTGTGCACTGTTGGTGGACATGGGGTGTGTGCCTACACACGGGTGTGTGCCTACACACGGGTGTATGCCATCTAACACGGGGGTGTAGTCCTGTCTAGATGGAGAAAATTTTAAGATCGTTGAGTTTCTGAAATAGTCTCGAGAGCCCTCGTGTGTATTAGTGAGGCCTTGTAAGTCAAAAATGAGGTTGTTGTGGTGACTAAAGAAGAGTAGTCATGTTGAGCCTAAGTGGCGATCAAGTGGTTTTAATCTGATAATGCCTCGGGCTCGGTTCCGGCGGGAAATACGGGTAAGGGGTGTTACATTGTGCAAGAAGCCTCGTTGCTTGGTGAAGAAACAAAAGCAAAATTTGCTAAGAAAATAAGAACCGAGACTAGAAACAAGAAAAATGGAGCATAAAATGAATGAAACCTGATATTTTTCATTAACCACAACTTTGGCATACTACCATTACATATATCATACATTGGCAAAGCAAATTTTCACCTAATACTTACCTAATACCACTAGTTACATGGAAACTTGGTAAAATAATTTGTACACAAAAGAAAGATGATTTATCAGCTCAATCACCACCTAATTACATCAAATTCTATACCAACTAAGTTCAAATCAAACTAAGTTACAAAATATGAACTTGAAGTAACAAAAACAAAGTTGAACTTGGACAACTTCACTAAGCTTCAGCTGCTGCATTCACGTGCTGCAAGTGCTGCTTCTTTGTTGCATGGGCTGCATGGAAGACCATCTTCTAACAAATATAAGGTTGGGATTCATCCATCATTCAATATATAAATTATTAAAAGATTGTCTCATCATCTTTACCTTTTTCATCTTTACCTTTCTTTCTTTACCTTAGTCAATCATTAGATTTTCTTGCACATTAGAAAATGCTTTTGCTCTTCAATTAATATTATTTTATCTTATAGTATAGCATCATATTTTTATAATTTGATTCGTTTTCTTAAAAATGATATCTAATAAACCAACCAAATGCATAATTTAACTGTGTTATTTAGAAACACTTACGTACCCAAGAAAAAGTTAAAACCTTTTACGAAAACAATTACAAGGACCCTTTTGTTTCAATTTGTTACAAATAGGCCAAACCCTTTCCACAAAAAAAAAAAAAAAAAAAACATCTAGGAGATTCTTGCCTCCTGATTCAATGCATGAATCAAGTTGAAGGACATTGACGTAACCTTGAGAAGCTTAATTGCTTCAAATCTATTGAATTATATACATATGCCTAGTGGCAAGCAGAGGCGCCTTCGTGCAGCACCGCGAGTAAATGACCTCCAATGGATGACAGCTCTTAACTTCAACCACCTAGCTTTGGGCCACACATTTCTGCTCTCTCCCATGCTTCTTTGGTTATTTACATCAAAGTTTGAGGAAGATGATTCGGATGCTGCCGGGGTTGAAACAGATCCACTGGCATGTCCGCATGCTGGAGTAGTTGAAATCCAAATTGGCATTTCAGCTTCAGAATTATCCTCTGTAGCAAAATGGTCATCTGAAAAAAATGACGAACTGTTCTCTCCATTGGAATGGAAGCTCCCCGCCATTCTAAAGCTGTTTCTTAGCGTTGGATTAAAAGCTTGAATTGCAAGCTCATCCTGTGGTAAACAAACCTGTAATTGATTTGTATCTTCCGTTTCATAGACATAGGATGTTGAGGATTGGTTGAAATTACCATGTGATGTTTCTCGTTTATCTGCTTACATACAATGAATTCGATCAAGAAGACTTTATGTTATAGCCTGCACTATGTACATCGGAACGACGACTATACATGTCTGTACTAGAAAATTCTTGTACCTTCGTTTTCAACTGAGAATTCAGGTTGTTGCAGAAGTAAATTTGGGATGCCAAGTGGCTCAGGCAACAAATTTGTCAAGGGCATCAAGGGTCTGATAGTTGCTCGCCGATCAACCGAAACTAGGTCCCCAACATTCTTGTAAGCTTGTCTCTTTGCATCTTCCACCAGAAGCTGAAAATTAAGCAGAGAAAACATTCAATCTTAAGTCATATGGAACATATCCTAGGTGAAGTATGGTAAATGATTTGCAATTGACTGTCCATGGATATGACACACTAACCTTTTGTAAAAAGGTCATATTTTCCACTGGCTGGTAATTCTGGCCATCAAATGTAGCTGCCTCAACTCTGTAAATGGAGTTTAATAGGAGTCCAACGCTTTGTGCAGTTCCATAGTAGGAATACCACTCATCATCATCAAGAACACAAGATAAAGCATGTTCTATGATTGTGTCCCATACCCTATTTGAGATCCCACAACCAAGTATCTGCAGTAATTAATGTCACAACACAGATTGGTTCAGCAGAATGAAAAAAAAAAAAAAAAGGTGCATCAACACCTATATTATTCCTAACTCTTCGTTTCCCTAAATTGAAGGTGCTAATAACATATTTTTCAGATATATGTATTTGAATCTGCAGTCATCTCAAGTCAAGTAACATAGACCATGACAATAACATGTATGCTTGAAGTTTTGTGATTGAAATTAAGAATTATTCGCTTACATGGCGCAGTGCAGATGAATCAATAACATGCAACCGCAGGAAGTCCTTGACAGTGAAAATATTATTAGAGGTCAGCCGTTTATTGAAGGTACCATCTTTGGCTATCCTTTCCAGACGCCATACTTCATCATGCAGGAAGGGAGGGTAGTGCTTCTTGTATACTGCATAGATATATATATATTCCAATGATAAGTTCTACAAAAGAGATTATAGAAGCTTAAGTTTAAAAGAACCTTTGAACTATGAACTTACACTCCCCACGATGATCTTTCACTATGAATGCTTCACTTGTAGCCTCCCTGATTGTCGATTCACCAGAAATTCTTTGCACAATTCGGGCTCCTAATCTGAACTTTCGACTTCTTATCCAGCTAGAATTGTCGGTGAAAATCACATTATCAACATTCCCCACACCATCAACCAGGGTGATATTCACATCCCCAGTCACCAGTGGCCTTCTACCTTGTCTTTCACGAAGAACACTGGCATTGAATTCATTTTCCGTCCAATCTTGTCGCTCATCAGCACCAAACTCACTATTAAGGACTACAATCTCAATCTTAATAGAAGACAATGAACCAGATGAGACCATTGTTTCCGTCGTTACATCAACTAGGATAATCTTAATGGTATCGCCATCCTCGGCTTCAACCTTGCTACCCGTAAATATGGAAGAGGGTAATTTATTAACAAAACGCAACTGCAAGCTTCTTCCTCTCGATGACTCAATCTGATTAAGCGAGGACCTAAAAAACCAGTAAACAAGAGACCAATGTTAGACTGTTAATAGAGAAAATAATGGAAGATTTCAGAAAAAAACTTGTAAGGAGACATGGATGATATATTAGTATATTAGAATATATTTCAGGTGGAGAGCTTTAGAAACGGTCAAAATAATTCTAGTGTTGGATCCTAGGCAACAGAATACAAGCAATGCAAAGCTGGAGTTAATTCAGAGAATCTTGGAGATGTTGATGAATGGATCTATCAAAGAGACAAATCTGTCAACATACGATCCATGAAAGTAGGTCCAATATAGCTTACCTTGAAGATGGATGAAAACAGGATAGAATTGCTTTTTCCACTTCTTCCCTTACCTAATCACAAATGATATGTACAAGATTTAAAATAGAGGTATAACTAAAAAAGGAACTTTGTACTAAGAATTTCAGGCAACTCAATCCAAGTTTCAAGTATAAAGAAACACATGCAGCTGATAAATCCATTGATCAATATCATGTATGCCCTGTTATTTTTATAAGTTTTGAAAAGATTTGCAGAGAATTGCCCTTTCACTATTAAAAGTAGTGCTAGTTTCTTTGTAAAAGTTTATGAACAAGATCTATATGCTTAAAGCACTTTAGCAAATTGAGAATTCATATGTTTTTCCAAAAGATGAAAGAGGAGGGGAAATCAGAACTTAACAAATACAGTTTTTTGTCATTTTCTCAAAATTGCAAGACAATGAAGAGTCCGAGTAACATAGAGGATAGCTTAAAACATCTCAGGTTGAGTCAAAAGGTTAGTTGCTAATACAAAGTCAAATGATCTATTAATTGAACTTGAATCAATATGTATATATGTACTAGTTAGGTCCTCAAAGAAATAATGACTAACCCATGATCTCAGCATTGGTTCCAGGTTGAGCACAATTCTATTCAGGGAAAGCCCTCCAAATCCCATTATGTTTCTAACAGCGCTGCACAAGAACAAGAACAAGAAAAACCAATTCAGACACATGCAAAACATTAATTAGCTTAGAACACAAAAGAAGCAAACTCATCTCATTTCATGCACAAATAAACCAACTCACTTCTCAAGGGTCGCCCTTCTTTTGGGCTCAGGAACCATAGATTCACACCTCTCATCAGCTTCATCAGGTGCAGGCCTCTTACTTGGAAACATCATGGGAAAAATGAAAGTTGGAACTTGACAGTGATTTAATGAAGGCAAAACCCCAAACACTTTGAGAGCATAAATGTTCAAACCCCAGTAGCCAAAACCTTCTACAGGTGTCCCCTTTATAGATATGCTTAGCAGTAAATAGATTGCTTTAGTTGACTAATAACTAGGACTAAACTCAGTCATAGAAGATGCCTGGAAACTCATTAAAGAACATAACTAATCCCAAAACACGTAATGCTACTAAAGTCAATAAAATATTGTAATTAAAACATTTGAAGCAATAAGAAAAACCCAAAAAGAAAAGAGCTAGCAACTGAAAATATTATTAAAATATGCTTGTATAACTACTCTTTATATATATATATATAGTTTCTTTCAAAAGTATCAACAACTGCTTGAATTGTTGTACACATCACTAGACTATAAAAACCAGCCAAGTAAACTTGAAAAAACTGGATTTTGGAAGGGTACAATGAACTGGAAAATGAAAAAACGCGTGATGATCATTGAATAGTTCATAAAATGGCAAAAAAAATAGTACAATGAAAACGAGTAATCCAAGAAAACAGTTTTTTTTCTTCTTAATTGTAGTTCTTCGGACAAGAAACTTATGACAAAAAAACACGGTGGATTAAAACGCGTGCATGGAGGAGAAAACTTTTTGGTTTTTCTACAAATAGCGCGTTGTGTTGGGATTGAGATTTTTTAGATTTGAAAACGTCACTGTCTTCTCAAACTAAATAATTGTTTTTCTGACAAAGGTTCAATATACTGCCACGATTATTCCTAGTTTTGTTTCTTCAGTAAATTTCAAAACCCTTCATTCTTGCCCTTTTGCTTTGCATATATAAATATATTTTTGCCTTGTCCCCAAGTAATAAGTAAAATTCCGACTGTTCATATATTTGGGATAATATTAGCCTCGGCAAACTTTATTTGGAAATAAGGAGTTTTTTCCCCCGACTATTATGAATTTTTAATTACTAAAGATGAATGTTTTAGATTTTTTTTTAAATAAAATTAATTATCCGAGTAAATCTAAAAAATTCAATTCAGGGAGTTTTTTTTTTTTACTTCTTTATTTGGGTTTTTCCCAAATTCTCTGTTTTCTTGCTTTCTCTTCCAATTTTGTTTTTTTTTTTTTTATTACTTAAACTATTATTTCAATTTTTTTTTTTGTAATGACGTTAAAAATCGGTCGCCACATATTGCTAACCAAAATGTGCTATTTAACATATCCAACTAATTACAATGTGCTACATGATAATTAAATTTATTTAAAATAAAAATATTAAAATTAACTTAAAAACATATTTGATTTAACTCACTCTTGACCATCATTGATTGGCATTGATCATAGTTGACCTCCAATGCCCATCCACATGGCACCATTAGAACATGCCACGTGTCTTTTTTTTTTTTAATATTATGTATATTATATTGATTAAAAATGTAAATAATTCAATTTTTTAAAAAATTATAAAACTCTAAAATATATAAATATAAAATTTGAAAAGTTAAAATAACATATAATTTTTATAGAATTTTTAAAAAATTGCAAAAAGAAAACTTAAATCTTTAAAAATATATATTCTAGAAAAAAATTAATTTGATTTGAATTTAGATATATTGTTTTGAATTTTCAGAATTTAATTTTTTTAAAAATTAAAATTTATGAATTTTTTCTAGAATATATATTTTCTAAATTTAAGGTTTTTAATATTTTTAATTTTAAATAATTTATATTTTTAAATTTTATATATTATTTTGACATTTTAATTTTAAATTTATTTATTTTAGAATTTTATAACTTCTTTAAACCTTAAAAAAATGTGGATTATTTATATATTATATATGATTTTTTACATATTTAATCATTATAATTTGTATAATATTAAAAACAAATAAGAAGTACACATAGTGTGTTCTAATAGCGCCAAGTGAATGGTCAACAACTGATCAACAGTGAGCCATAGTCAAAGGTGTTTCTTTACTTTAATTTTAATGTTTTATTTTTAAAAAATTAATTGTCATGTGGTACATTGTGATTGGCGTCATGTGACGATTGTTTTTTTAAACACTGTTACAAAGAAAAGGTTAAATCGAATAACGAAATGATAGTTTAAGTACCAATCTAATAAAGATAATAATAATAATAATAATAATAATAAATAATTATTATTAATATTATTATTAAAAGAACTCATGTATCAAAGGGAACCAAACATAATTCAGAGGCTAAATTGAGCATTAAATTATTATTTTTTGAAAATTCTTTATGAAATATTCCAAAAACTTTGTTTTAAAAATAAAAATAAAACCTAAACTCTAATTGTTTTCTTTTCTAAATTGCATGAGTTTTTAAATCAGTAACTTTCAAATAATATAAAATTAATTAAGAACATTATCTAACTTCACTAGACAATGACTAACCATTTTATTCAATTTCTTAAGCAAACTTTTATTGTTATCGATATAAAGATTTAAGCATTCATAGTGCTAGAACATTTTCAAATATTTATAGTGTTCCAATAACTATAAATGAATGGGTGTAATTAATCAAAAGATAAATCTTTTGAAATACTAAATCATGTGAAATTAGTCTAATGAAGAAATTATCATAATATGATATTATTTCAGTTGTGGGAGTTCAAACTATAGAGCTAGGAATTTGTGAAATAAAAGGTCAGTTTGAGGTGTCGAAGCTTATGCATAGGGACACTTTCCAATGAGAGGATAATGTTTTAAAAGTAATCACATAAAATGATAGTATAGTGTTTTTCTTACCCTAAATCAGATATCTCTCTACCTTTATACAAAAGCCACTCTAAGCATCTCAATTGCATGGGAGTGCGTAGAGATGTCTGAGGCGTAATTGCTCATTGTTGCTGATTAGTTAGGGTAGGTGGCCTTGCTTGACAGAGACGGCCTTGTCGTTTATACCTTGTTCCTACTTTTTTGATACCTCGTCAAATTTTATTACTGATCTCGATAGGATTTGCTGGGGTTGCTCTTTGTGACACCTTTCTATTTTTCTCTTGTGCGTTGGTCCCTTTTTGCTGGCTTTATCCTTTATTTTCTAAACTCATACTATATGGTATAACAATATGTTTCCCAGTCTAAGAATAGTTATAAAGTGACTAGTTGAAGACTTAGAAATATAGTTTTGCTTAAACATTACGGCTGCCAAAGGTTATGGACGAGCATTTCACTAATGATCTTGCTTTATCTATTCAAGGTAAAGGGAATGGTGTGATAAGATTACTTTTTGACAAGGTTTACTATTGACAAAATTCTATTTGGAAAACATTAGCGAACTGCGGTATCAAGGGATTTTAAATGATTTCCTCCAACCTTTGATTGTTTGGACTAATTATCCCCTTAAGGATTTGGATTGATGATTCCTTGAAGGTTTTGAATTAAAGATCCCTAGAGATGATCGATTTAAGGATCCCCTAATGGATTTAAATTAATGATATTGTTGGAGAGAATTGTAGAAATAATACAGGGAATAAACATTCAATATAGAATGAATTTTTATTTTATTTTGGTTCACTCACAATACATCTTTTGTCTCTACAATGGTTTCGTCACTTGCAACCTTTCCTATAGTTGTTGAAAGTGACTATTAGTTCCTATACATACATCTTTAATATGACTCTTGATCTACTACATTCATGCACGTTAATTAAATGACTACTAAATTCCCTAAATTCATCTTAGTTACTTTGCTTAAATACAATTTAATGTCATCAAATTACTCAACATACTCTTCTTTAATGTGATGTTCTTTGACTCCCAATGCTTTTTGAGTTGTTAGAATCTTGCTCTAAGAGCTTGTTTCAACCCATATAAAGCTTTCTTTAATTTGTACACCTTATCTTCATGGCCTTTAATAAAAAGGCCTTGAGGTTGTTGCATGTAAACTTTTCTCTCAATTCTCCATTTAAAAATATTGATTTCATATTGAGTTGGTAAAGATTCCAACCTTTTGATGCTGCCAATGTAATGATTGCTCTAATTGTGTCCAAACGAGCAGCTAGAGCAAAAGTCTCATGATAATTAGTATTAGACTGTTATGCATAGCCTTTCATCACTAATCTGGCTTTGTTTCTTTAGACCGAACCATCTAGAATGTGCTTCACCTTGTACACTCATTTCACGCTAATAGCATCTCTACCATGTGGCTTTTCATCTAACTCACATATCTTATTATTTTCAATTGCATCAATTTCTTCTTGCATAGCTCTCTTCCAAGCGTCCTCTTTGATTATTTATTCAATACTTTATGGTACATCTACACAATAATTGCATCTAGCATAAACATCACTTAAACTCCTCATTTTTTCTTGGAGTGGACTAGATAATAAAGAGCTAGAACTTCGAGAACATGATAAGGATGGAGAATTTGTTGTAGAATGAGTTGGTTGCTCATTAACATTTACTAGACGTATACACCATTTTTTTTTCTTACCAATTTCATGTAGCATTTTCATCAAATACGACATCTCGGCTAATAACCACATTCTTGGTCTCCATGTTTTAAAGTTTATAGCCCTTTGACATGGAATTATAACCAATGAAAGCACACTTCTCACTTGTTTCTTCAAGTTTTTTCCTCTTTTCTTTAGGGATTAGAGCATAACAAACACACCCAAAAACTCTAAAGTGGTTCACGTATGGTTTTCTTTCACTCTATGTTTCAAATGGAGTCATATTCCACATGACTTTAGTTGGACATCTGTTCAACAAATACACAACTATGTTAACAACTTCAGGCCAAAATTATTTAGGCATCCCTTTCTTGAACAACATAGATTTGGTCATCTCCATTATCGTTTGATTCTTCCTTTTAGACACGTCATTTTGTTGTGGTGAATACCCAACTATCAACTAATGTTCCATGCCTTCATCTTCACAAAACTTATGAAATTAGAGGTGTATTATTTTCCTCTCTCACTTCTCAAAGCTTTTATAAACCTGCCAGATTATTTCTTAACAAGCACTTTAAACTTTTGAACCGACACAATATAATTTGCTCTTTAAATTTATAATTTATAATCTATAATATATTTATATCTATAATATATATAAGCACGAGTTTAGAGAAACTTTTGAACCTACCAAAATATCATTTATTTTCCATCATATTACAAAATTAACTTTAAGATAATTATAATTTAATTTACATTTATTAGTTAAAATTTTAATTTGACGTAAAAACAATTGCGTTAATCTTTTTTTAAGATTGTGCTAATTTTATTGATGTAAAATAGAGTTATTGCTTGAATAGAACTTTAAACTTCTTAATTATCATTTAGCTTGTGTTTAGCATTGCTTATGAAAAGCACTTTTGGACAATGTTGTTTGAATCGGATCAGATTGGCTAGTCGGACCATTTGGGCCAAGAATAGGTTTGAATCGGATTAGATTGGCTGGTCGAACCCTTTGGGCCAAGAATAGGTTAAGGTACCATTCCGGAGAGTGGCTTTGAACCAATTAGACCAAAAATTGATACGGAACAGTTGAATCAACTAGAAAACTAGTTGAATCGGTTGAACCAAGTTTTTTTTTATTTTTTAATAATTTTTAATCGAACCAATTGGACCGATGACCTGATGGTCTGATCGGTTCGACCATCGATCTGATTTACAAAACATTACTTTTGGGCCATAAACAATGCTAAACATGTAACTTTTAGCTTTAAAAGTGATTTCCAGCTACAATTTATCTACCCAAAATCACATTTCAGGCAAAATTATTGTTTTGCCCTCATTAAGAACATCCCAACCATAATTTTTATTATTATAGACCACTTTCCCTTTTTCCTTCAAATAGGGATCTATAATTTGAGTAGTGCTAGAAGGATAGATCTTTTTGAAGTAGCAAAGGAGCTTCACTTCTTTCAAGGTATGCTTTTTTTTTTTTGTTTCCTTTTCCCCTTTTTTTTTTATTGTGAGAGGGTGTAAATAAGTTTGGATCTACTTTCGCTTGTTGTCGACTGAGTCTTAGTTCGATTGGCATCAACATTGTTACCAGTGCAGGAGGACGTGAGTTTGAGTGCATTGAAGCGCATTATCATCCTATTGAAGGGTTAAAGAGTTGATAAGAACCTATAATAAGATTATGTTAATATATATATATATATATATATATATATAATTTCCTTTTTTAGCCCTTAACAAACTGCCCATCTTATGTTTTATGCTAATTTTTTCTTTTTCCTTTTCCTTTTTACATTACTATAAAAAAGGAGTACATAATTAACGGCTGAAATTTGAAACAAATGGGTGTTTGCTACTAAAAAATTTTCAATGGACTATTGTTCATATTATATTTTAAGAGCAACACTCATAAAATTCATTAAAAAAAGTAAACAATTTAACAAATAAAAAAGTATTGGTCATTTTACTTGACTTTTGTTGAGGTAGGCTTATATAAAGAAGAGATATCAAATCATTCACATTCATTATTATGTAGCGTGATTGAACGAATATTTGATGTATTGAAAAAAAAAAAGGTCATTGTAAGGGATATCCCAGGTTATAGTTTTAAAAAGAAAATAATGATTATTGTTGCTATAATGGCGATTCACAATTTTATTCAAAAGCATGCAGGGTTAAATGATGCAGATTTTATGTAATATGAAAATAATGGTAGGACATATGATAATATTATTAACTTAGAAGATGTGCATGATGGAGAAAGTGATGATGGTGATAAATCAAACAATTTAGGTGGTAATGAAATAGAACTAGTAGGGATGTCATAGCTTGTAGTTTAATGAATTCAATTTAAATTGCAAACACTAATGTATTATTTGTAATATTTATATTGGGTATACAATTATTTTGGGAAAATTTGAAGTATATGTCAGTTTTGAAAAATATCTAAGGTTTTGGGCTGATTTTTTTCATATGTAGGGTATACAATGTCGCCAACACAACTGATCCTCAACTAAGTTACCTGCTTCTTTCAAGTTTAGGATTTGTAGTAGTCACCTTAAATGTACTAGATTTTGAGATTTATTAGACATTAGAAGACCCCCGATCAACCTCAAGATGAATGCTCAGGCGTATTATTCTCTTTCAATGGCATTAGTGGAGTTGTCGATATAACTGAAATTTTCTTCCAACCATTTCATCTCTATTCGGCTACTAAAAAACTTGTCCGACACCTTGTCTAATAGTTGCTCGTAAATTGTGCTCCAATCGCCAACGCCCACTGCCCCCGTAACGACTGACCCATCCACTGGTAAATTGAGTTATGAAGCTATGTCCTCAAGTGTAATTTTACATTCACTGTACAGAAGATAGAATGTGTATGTCTCGAGTCTCCATCTTTCCACCAAAGCGCTGATAAGTGCGGGATCCAATTTAGCCCCCCAAGCATACGAGACACGTGCAAGAATCCTGTCTCTTGCAAGTGTTGTTCAATAACACACAGTGCCTTCGCAGTTAAATTGTGTATGTACATCTCTAAAATCTAACCATGAGCATGATTGTATAAACATAAAAAATTATAAAATTAATAATGTTAACAACTTATAATGAACTTAATTAAAATTTAAAATTTTCATAACATTTTCTTACCATTTGCAATTAGACGTCAAAAATATGTTTGTCATCCAAACGAATAAGCGGAATTGTCATTATAAAAGTCAATGAAAAATAAAGAAATTACGAAATATAAAATTAAAACAACAAGATTTTGAAAGAAGTTGAATGAAAAATTGAGAACTAAAAAGTTGAGAGAATTGAGAGAATGAGGAGAATGAGATTGGAATGCAAATAGAAGAAAATGGTTTGGGTTTATATAGCAAATAAACTAGCTATTGGGAAAAATTTTGATGTTGGACTTTTTTTACCATTGGGGAAAAGTTATCATTGGTTTAGACGTGCCTTACATGACGCATTTTTGTTTTCTCTAAAATCGATTTATTTTCCTAAATATCAAAAAAATAGACTAAAATTCTAAATATTTTTTTTAAATTGACATATATATCAATTCTACTCCAATTATTTTCCTTTTTGAAATTTAATTCAAATATATAGCATATTTAAATTTGTGATGTTTATGTTTGATCGTAAGTTTAATATCTAATATTATTTATATTCAAATTAAATTTTACAAACATTTCAAACTAGTTGTTTAAAAATAATTAAAATTTATATTTTTTATCAAAATATTAATAATGAGTCTAATAAATTATTTTATGTATTTTATTATAATTTAAATTGATATATTTCATATATCATTGTAAATACATTAATAATGGACGTCTATAACCCTTTTAAACCCTTATTAAAGTGGTGAGATAAAACTCTCTGTTTAATTTATGACCATAAGATGTTTCAATGAAGTAACTAAGAAGGTTTAATTTACATTTATTTAATTGAATGCAAAGGAGCTTATAAGCATATCACCTTGTAAGTGAAAGTTTAATATATGAATATTCTACTGTATTTTTCATCTACCTTTTACTTATTACTATTGTTCTCTTAATTTTTCTATAAAAGCGTTATTGACATAATCTTGCTTAGAAGTAAAAGTTCTTATCTATTAAATATCAAACTTATCCTCCCGATTTTTCATTCAAAGCTTTAGACACAAGATGCAAAAAGTTTTAGAGAGAGTTTTATTTAACGTTTCATATTGGAATTTTTTAAAGTCTTGAATAATTATGATAATTTTGTTAAATTTATTTTATTTCTATATTTTAAGGATGATCAAAGATTTTATCTCAATATAGATTTTGATCAAAAGTAATTTTATGTCAAAATTTATGTATTGATTGCTTTACTATGAAACTTTAGTAGAAGATAAAAAATTTAGGTAAATTTGCTTTTCACATCACATGCTTATATGTACCTAGATTTTTGTTCATAATTTTTTTTATTAATATATTATAGAAGCCCATTTTGCTCGGGCTGAAATAAACTAGAAATAAAATAAATGTCCAAGTCTATTTTACAAACCAAACCAATCCAGTTACCCAATTCAGAGGCCTAATACCTAAAAAACTACTCGAGCCCACTTACAAACCCAATCCTACCCAGACCTAACCAATAGACCCAAAACAAACAAACGACCCAAAAGGCCAAAAACCAATCGAGCCTCAGAAACCTAGCCTTGGCATAGAGTACTCCGACCTTGTGCATGACTTAAATCCGACCTTCGATCGTGCTCGGATTGGCGGAGAACGCCCCATCGTCAAGCCGCGATTCGCGCGTATATCTTGCCTTATTACCGCCGCTCTTTTCATCTCCTGATCTGCACAAACAAGGAAAAAGACGGAAACAAAAGCAGAGCAAAGATGGCAAAAGAACATTTCCTTTTATTTTTTTATTTTTTTCAAGGCTATATAAAGCCCCAAAAACTTGTAAATGGGGGGTGAGATTTTTTTTGAGAGAAAAATAGAGATACAAATACGGAGACTCACAGAAAAACAAAAAATATACAGAAATAAAAAAGGAACGAACTTTTCACAAATACAGAGGTGATTTTTTCATTTTCTATTCATATTATTCTTTTTATTTTTATTTTCTTTTGTTCTTTTTTTCTGCAAACAGTAAATATATGAACAATAAAATAAGAAAGAGCGAGAAAAATTACCCTTGAGATGGAATTTTAGACCTCGACCACCATGGGAGGCACCTCAATGGCTAGAGGCTCATAAATTTGATGAACGAGTTAGGCGAGAAGAGGGACGATTTGGAGAAGTTTTGGAGTTTTTTTTTACAGTTTTAAAAATGATTTTTAACCCATTTTTTTATTTATATAATGATGCAGAAATAGCATCGTTTTTGCTTGATTCAATAAGCATAAAATGGCGTCGTTTTGAAGGAAGACCCGCGTGTTGACCCGACTCGCTCCAGAGATCCGCGTGTTTTTTAAAATTGGGATATTTATGCCCATAATCCTTCCGCATTTTTTAATTGTTTTAATTTCATCCAATTTAACATTTTCTTTATTTTTTAAATTTACCCAAAAATTTATTTTTATTCCAATTTAGTCCTCGGTCTGTTTTAAAGATTAAAATCGTAATGATGCCGTTTTAAAAAGAGGCTTAATTGCTATATTAATCCATGTGGTTTAACGCATGTTTTTAATTTAATCCTTTTAATCTGTCTTAATTACTATTTTAACCCTTCTTTCTTTATTTATTTTTATTTTATTCTAATACTATTTTTAATTATTTTATTATGTTAAAATATTATATTTTTCTTATTATTTGTATATTAATCTATTTAACTTATATATCTTATTACATATTGTCCTTATTTTTATTATTTGATTATTTTTATCACATATTATTTTAGATTAATATATTAGTTATTATATTCTATATTTTTAATATTTTGTATATTATATAATATTATATTATTTTAAATTTTTTATCTAAAATCATTTATATGGTATAATATATTATTTATTTTAAATGTAGTTTTATATGTATTAGATTATTATAAATGTATTTTTATAAATTATTTATTTTAAAATATGTTTTTCTTATCTTTTTAATATATAGTATATATTTTTCACATTTATATATTTGCATGAAAAGTTCATATTTATTTAGTATTTATTTATATTTTATATATATTGTTTATTTGTCCATACAATGCCCTTTTATTTATTTATTATTTTATGATTACTTTAGTGTAGTTATTTTGGTTGTATTTTATATTGTCTATATTAAATGATAGTGTATTATAATTGCTTTTAACATTTATGTTCGATAATGTATAAATGCAATATTGTTACATAAATTATTGTTTAAAATAAAAATATATTTTTACAAAATTACTATATGTTATTTAAAATTTTTTTAAATAAGGCAATGTTTTAGTATTTAGAAATTAGGAAATAGTTCCCTAACGTACTGGGTTGCTATTTTTCATTTGGCTAAATAACTAAATATCCTTTTACAAGTTTTATAAATTGTAAGATGACTTTGATTACGAAGGTTTTAAAACATCGTGTCCTAACGTACTGGATGTGATGTTTATATTCCCTCGGAGCAAAGAAATCTCAAGTTTTAAATAAAAAAAAACCTATTCTTAAGAATTCAAAACATTATTTCCTAACTTACTGGATATGATGTATTGTGTCTCGGTATAGGAATTTTCCAAATTAAAAGCGAGCCGAGTTTCAAAGTCGTGAGGTGTTATTTCCTAACTTACTGGATATAACATTTTATTTCTTTGAAATAGGTTAGTCTTGGTTTTCTAATAAAAGGATCATATTTTATTTTTTTTTATTTTCAACATTAGGACATGATTTTATCGATTAGGTACCAATTTTTGGGCGTTATGAGGGTGCTAATCCTTCCTCATACGTAACCGACTCCCGAACTCATTTTTGACATTTCGTAGACCAAAAACAATATTTTGAAATAAAACGTTTTATAAGGTGATCCAATCACACCATAGTAAGAAAGGATTGGTGGTGACTCCCATTTTTGTTTTTAAAGTCGATCCCCATTTTCTAAAACTCGAATTTTAAAATGGTTTCGACAGCTTGGCGACTCCACTGGGACCAATAAGAGATTCAAGCCGTAAAATTGATAATTTCATGTCCTTTTGTCTGAATTTAAAATTTTGGTTTTTTTTAAAAACATGATCCTTTTATTGCATATATTTCTGTACATTACACTGCATGACCATTGTGGTCACGCCCTTAAGTGGGAGCGAGAAGCTATGCCTTCGTGAGGTTTTCACCTCCGCATGGGCTAGTGGACTGCTTCCGGAATACATCCGTACCTATGTCTTCGTGAGGTTTTCACCTCCGCATACCCATAGGGAAATGTATTCCCCTAAACTGAACCCGGTCCGTATGAGCCTATAATGGGTGAGGATCAAGGAATCTGTTGGTTCGGGTACATCAACTTTAGAGCTAAACCACATGTAGTGAATTCTAAGAACCCACCTTAAGTAGAACTACATCGAACCTTAGTAGTTACCCATGTAGATGTGTGTTTACTTTGCTTGATTTATATTTTGTGGTACTAACTTGTTATGTTTCATTCTTTTGTACATGTCATTTCATATTTAAAGAGGTATCGATTCACGGTCAGTTTCTAAAGTTAGAAAGCTACTTATGAAGAATGAGTTCCTTGATAAAGTGGAGGACAATGCAGTCGTCCGTACATGGTCAGAGCAAAGGCAATTAGAGAAAGGAGATAGCTTAGCTGAGGGGCATATGTCTGAACTACGGGATTTCACTCGTATTAATGTCACGTAAAATGAGCTTCAGGAATTAAAGGGAATATGGACCCAGTGGGACGATGAGGCAAAGCAGTTGTTCTGCAGCAATTATGGTGACCTACCTTATTTGCTTGACGTCAAAGTAGACAAGTATCTATTTCGTGCTATGACTCAGTTTTGGAATTCTGCTTATAGTTGATTCACTTTCGAGAAAGTAGACTTAGTACATATGGTAGAGGAATATACGACATTGTTTCGTTGTTCAAGAATCTAAGTCGACAGAATTTATTCTAGAACTATTAATATCCCAACCTTTGTGAAGAAGTTAATGAACATCACGGGGATGAGTGAACAGTGGGTTATAGCCGAATTCAAGAGAAAGGTGAGGGTAAATGCGTTTCTTGGGGGAGTTTGAGGGATCTGGTCCTAACACATCCAGATGCAAAGAAGAAGATTGATGCATTCGCCTTGTGTATTTATGGTTTGGTAATCTTCCCTAAAGCTCTAGGACATGTAGATGAAGTAGTTATCGATTTATTCGATCGACTAGGCAAAGGAGTCACGCCTATACCTGCGATTTTAGCCGAGACGTTTAGATCTTTGAATGCATTTCGGATAAATGGTGAAGGCATTTTCATTGGGTGCGCAGATTGTTGTTGGCTTGGTTCCACAGTCATTTTGGAAGGTGGAGAAAATATCTTATCGGGTTTTTTCTGAGAGTTACTCTCCATTGAAAGAGATAGTAGCTACACCAAGGAGAGAGGACCTGTCTGAGAAGAACTGGATAGCGCTAATTCAAAATCCCCGAGAGTAAGATGTCGAATGGAGAGCCCCTTGGATGATTCCAGATGAAATTCTTTATCGATGTAGGAGTTTTCACTGGGTTCCTTTACTTGGAATTTGGGGAGCTGTTGGATACACTCATCTACTTGTACTAAGACAGTATGGATCGAGACAGTTCGTACCTGCAACACATGGGCTGGCTCAATGTGAGTTCTTGTATAGAGGGGACAATTATAAAAAGAGAGTTAAGGAGATTTTTGGTGCTTAGAATCAGACTCGTAGGATGAAGAGGTTATCCGCAGGCCCAATGACGACCCTAAAATACATTGGATGGAGGATTAGAAGGGTTAATGATAACATCCCTGAGCTAAATCCAGAATATGCCCGATCAAGAGATGAATGCTTACAAGTGGTCCCATCAGAGTTAGAAATTGTGAAGTAAAATTTTAAAAAGAAGAGTTTAGAACTTGGAAAGATGATGGAGAAGCTGGAAGAAGAAAAGATGTACTTGAAGCTAGATGTGGACGTACAGAAATCAGAAGCCGAAAAGGTAAGAAAAGGAAGAGAAGAGTTGAAGAATATCTGAATGACTTAAAGACGGAGTGTAAAAAGCTGCGCCTATCAATGAAAAATACCGGATTAGAAAAGATTTGCAACAATGGCAACAAGAGATGCAAATGGAAAAAGCCAAAGCCGACTATTGGGAGAGAATGTTCCTAGAGATGCAGATGCGAAATGGGACCCTAAAAAAGAGTTTGGCAGATAGCCAAGAGGAGAAATGTGGACTAAAGGCTAGAGTCGCTGAACTAGGACGATCTTTTCACCACCATCGAAGCCGTAATTCTGTAATCGAGTTGAAGTTAAGTCTGAACAAGATTGAGGAAATGAAGGGTAAGATTGAAGAGTTAGAATCAGCATTACACAGTTGTGAACTTCGGATCGAGCTTCTTGAAACAAGAGAGAAGCATTGGAAAGAAGAGCTTCACTATTCTCATGATCAAATTAGGAGTCGAGATTACCTCATGGGTGAAGCGATAGTTCAGATTCGAGAGGTAGCTGATCATCTACAGACTTTGGCATTACAGGCTAATATGTTGAGCATAAAGTATGAGCTACAGTCTAACCGTAATCAAGAGCTAGTTTCATTACTTGGAAAAATCAAAACTTTAGGATTTAGGGCGAAAGCATATTTGTAGTCCGTTTTATGTAAAAGATTTTGTTTTCTAATAAAGTTTCCTAAAATGAAGTTGAATCAGAATCTATGCCTCTTTGCATCCATGCATTTGCATTACATTGCATCATTTACATTAGACTTTACAAAAGGATCCTAATCAAGTAAAAATATTTCAGTTAACCTGGAAAATATGAAACAAAGGTTGGAGAAAATAGAGCAAATGCAAATGTAGGGGCAATTAACCAAGATTCAACACCCTTGAAAGAATAAAAAATGAAGGAGGAATCAAAGAATGAAGTTTCCAAGCCTTTGTGTACTTGGGAGTGCTTTGAATAATGGGATTGAGGAAGAGATCTCTATATTCTTAGGGCTAATCTAGATTAATGTGCAAAACATGCTTGTTTCCTTAAGCCTAGAGACAATAAGACCCCTTTTATGAAATAGGCTGGTGCCCTAAATTATTATTTCAATAAAATGCATCTTTTAAGTATATATTCTTTTATTCTTTCTGCTATACATTTTTTACTCTTTCATTCTTTATTCATTACCATACAAGTAATCATCCTTAGAATTATTTATTCTTTGGATTTCTTGCCTTCATGCTTAGGTACCCAGATATCAACGTCATGAGTGACATTATTACTGACTCCCTTTTTGAACAAGATATGGGTCTAAGGGATTCAGGATTTTGATGATGACAAAGTTTGTGACATATCTTCTGACTTGTTAAGAATGATTTAACAAGATGAAAAATAGACCTTACCTTACATAGGGTCAATGGATATTGAGAGCCTAGGAAAGGAATGAAGATCAAAGCCTAGCTCACCACAGAAATAAAGTGAGATATTATTGAGTTATTTTCTATAATTCGAAGATATTTTCGCACGATCATATCAGAACATGCCTGCACTGATAAGACGCGGGCTAAACAAGAGGATGGGGCACTATTGGTCTACCACAAAAGGGAGATTGCTTCAATTGTACCGCAAATGTTGTATTTAAAGAGACAAGATTAAAGCGTTTTCTTCACTTCTTCCCAAAATTTCTATATGTGGGGGCATGGATATTATGAGGCCAATCTCGTCAAATACTTTTAGTTGACATCGATTCATCGTTATGGTCGTCGTCTACTTCACTAAGAGGGTGAATGTTGCTTCATATGCCAATATTACAAAGTCGATAGTCATCAAATTAAAAAAAAAAAGATCAGATGCCAACATAGAATGCATAACTGTACAAAGTCAAAATTTACAGTTTGTCCAAAGATCAGGTAGCGTATCACTGTATAATAAAAGTTGCAAAAAAAAAAAGTTGACTTAGACTTGAAAGGATTGGCATAAAGAGCTACCGTTACCTTCTGTTTTATTAAATATCAACCAGAACCTGCGCTGGGAGCAACGTCTTACCCATTGGTTTATGAAATGAAGCATTTTGCTAATTGAACCTAGTTGAGAAAAGGTTAAAGTTATGACAAAGAGGTTCATCCTAGAGAATTCCACAAGAGGAACCTGATGTTGAAACAGATTTTTCTTCTACAAAATGATTTTAGAGGAAAGCATATGCCAAACTGGAAAGGTCTTATGTAGTGCCTGTTCTAGAGGAGCATTGATATTGAACAAAACAAATGGCGAAGACTTGCCTAATCTGGCGAATTCAGATTCAAACAAGAAATATTTTACCTGAAAGGGGAAGGTCCAAGTGAAAACCCACAAAGGGTGCCTAAAAAAAAAAAAAACAACAACAAAAAAATAAAAAATAAAAAGGAGAGACCAAGGCGAAAACCCGCAAAGGGCACTTTGAGACCAATGGGGTTTTGAGCTGAAGACCCGGAAAGGGCGGCTCAAATTTTGAATAAAAGTGGGGCATGCAGTAGTCTTGCTATGTCTGAATTAGCAATGAGGAAGTATGTTACGTCTTGGGGTATTGACAAAGTACTCTTGATCCCCTAAAATACATATTAAGTTTAAAATGGTCTTCAATAAGTTGGAACAAAGAAGCTCAGACTGCGATATCTAGGGCAGCTAGCTTCTATCTTACCCATTTTCGGATTCTTTATCTTTGATTGCTTTATTCTTTTGAGATACACCCAAATCAATTTTCTTTTATTTCCTAGGTTATCTTTGGTTATCTTTGATTAAATTATTTTTTCTGAGCTATGTTCTGGGTTATCTTTGGTTATCTTTGATTAAATTATTTTTTCTGAGCTATGCTCCTGGATAATTTCTTTCTCGTCCATTCTCGTGTTCTTTGTCAAGCATTTATATTGAAATAATGATTAATGAATTAAAAACACTTTCATAAAAGAAGTTTCGTATATTACTGTGGAATCTTCTAAATAATATGAGAATCTGAAATAGGACTATTGTTTAGAACTCACCAAGCCTAAGGGATTGGAAATATTGGAAAATGATTATCTCTTCGGATTCTTATTTCGTTGGTGAAACCATATCGGCAAATGACGAATAACGTCAAGCCAAGTGGAAAAGGGGATCATTTTCGGGAGACCCTGCATTCATGTAAATTTCAGATTTATATACCTAGGGAATGGTAAAAATGATACAAGTTCTAAACCTCTGAGTGGTAATAGATTGGATGGAAGAAGCCAAATGTTATTACAGTAAAAGGCACAAACTTCATGTTCGAAGGTTCAAGTGGAGTGGACTCATAATTACCACGGGGCAAAATAATTAAGCAAAAATGATACTTCAAGGGGAATAAAGATGAAATCTTGACAGATAAATGAGTGATAACACCTTAAGCGGGAATCATACTCATATCATTTTTACATTCATAGCATGTCTAATTAGGAGCATTTGAGTCATTTCAATCAAGGCATTCTAATTATTAGACACAATCATATACCCATTCTATAGGTTATGTCCTCTAAAGGACAATGTAGTAAGATTGAAAATAGCAGATTGGCATTCCTGAGCTTTGTAGGAAGCATATTGAAGATAGCAAATCTGGCATTCCTGAGCTTTGCAGGAAGCAGATTGAAAGTAGCAAATCTGGCATTCTTGAGCTTTGAAGGAAGCATATTGAAGGTAGCAGATTGGCATTCCTGAGCTTTGCAGGAAGTAGATTGAAGGTAGCAAATCTGGAATTCCTGAGCTTTGCAGGAAGCAGATTGAAGGTAGCAGATCTGGCATTCCTGAGCTTTGCAGGAAGGAGATTGAAGATGGCAAATCTGGCATTCCTAAGCTTTGCAGGAAGCAAATTGAAGATAGCAAATCTGGCATTCCTAAGCTTTGCAGGAAGCAGATTGAAGATAGCATATCTAGCATTCTTGAAGTTGCAAGAAGCAGGTCGAAGATACCAATCTGGCATTCCTGAGCTTTGCAGGAAGCATATTGAAAATGATAGATCTGACGATTCCTGAGTTTGCAGGAAGCAGATCGAAGACATCAGTCTAGTGATCCTTGAGTTTGCAGGGATCAGATTGAAAATATCAGATTGGTCTCCCTGAGTTTGCAGTGGAGTAGGTCAAAAGGTAGTGGATACTGCCTTCATGAAGTTGAAGCTATCAGACTTACTGAAATCAAGATGAAGTTCCAATACCGTTCAAGTTGCAGTGGAATTGGAGTCATTTGAAGAAGACGAGGATCAAGAAGTTGAAGCTCGGCCAAGACCGGGCAAAATTGGTCCTTTTATAGTCTTTGTTCTATTCTCGTTACACGACAATGAGACAATGAGCAAAGCCCAGGGCTAAAATAAACTAGAAATAAAATAAATGTCCAAGTCCATTTTACAAACCAAACTAGTACCCGTTACCCAATTCAGAGGCCCAATACCTAAAAACTACCCGAGCCCACTTACAAACCCAATCCTACCCAGACCTAACCAATAGACCCAAAACAAAAAAGCAACCCAAAAGGCCCAAAACCAATCGAGCCTTAGAAACCTAGGGTTTCTGGAGAAACCCTAGGCGCCGCAATAGCAGAAGCATGATCGTCGCGCCACAGTACTCCAGCTTTCGCGCCGCAGCTTCGTCCGTCCTTCGATCGTGCGTGGATTCACGCGCGGAGAACACCCCATCGTCAAGCCGAGATTCGCGTAGATATTGCCCTATTACCACGCTCTTTTCATCTCCTGATTTGCACAGGCAAGGAAAAAGACGGAAACAAAAGCAGAGCAAAGATGGCAAAAGAATATTTCCTTTTATTTTTTTATTTTTTTCAAGGCTATATAAAGCCCCAAAAACTTGTAAATGGGGGGATTTTTTTTGAGAGAAAAACAAAGATACAAATACGGAGACTCACGAGAAAAGCGAAAATATCTGAAAATAAAAAGGAACGATTTTTCACAAATCTGAGGTGATTTTTCATTTTCTATTCATATTATTCTTTTATTTTATTTTCTTTTGTTCTTTTTTCTACAAGCAGTAAATATATGAACAATAAAATAAGAAAGGGCGAGAAAAATTACCCTTGAGATGGAGGTTTTAGACCTCGGCCACCGGTCACAGAGGCACATCGCTGAGAGGCTCATGAATCGATTTAACGAGTTACGGACGGGGAGGGACGATTTCAGAGAAGTTTTTGGATTTTATTTTTACAGTTTTAAAAATGATTTTTTTAACCCCTTTTTTTATTTATATAATGATGCAGAAACGACGTCGTTTTTACTTGATGCAATAAGCATAAAACGGCGTCGTTTTGAAGGAAGACCCGCGTGTTGACCCGACCCGCTCCAGAGATCCGCGTGTTTTTTAAAATTGGGCTATTTATGCCCGTGATCCTTCCGCATTTTTTAATTGTTTTAATTTCATCCAATTTAACATTTTCTTTATTTTTAAATTTACCCAAAAATTTATTTTTATTCCAATTTAGTCCTCGATGCATTTTAAAGATTAAAATCGAACGATGCCATTTTAAAAGAGGCTTAATTGCTATATTAATCCATATGGTTTAACGATATTTTAATTTAATCCTTTTAATGCTTTTAATTTCTATTTTAACCCTTCTTTCTTTATTTATTTTATTTTATTCTAATATTGTTTTTAATTATTTTATTATGTTAAAATATTATATTTTTCTTATTATTTGTATATTAATATATTTAACTTATTTATCTTATTACATATTGTCCTTATTTTTATTATTTGATTATTTTATCACATATTATTTTTAGATTAATATATTAGTTATTATATTCTATATTTTTAATATTTTGTATATTATATAATATTATATTATTTTAAATTTTTTATCTAAAATAATTTATATGGTATAATATATTATTTATTTTAAATGTAGTTTTATATGTATTAGATTATTATAAATGTATTTTTATCAATTATTTATTTTAAAATATGTTTTTCTTTTCTTTTCAATATATAGGTATATATTTTTCATTTATATATAATGAAAAGTTCATATTTATTTAGTATTTTTTTATGTTTTATATATATTGTTTATTTGTCCATACAATGCCCTTTTATTTATTTATTATTTTATGATTACTTTAGTGTAGTTGTTTTGGTTGTATTTTATATTGTCTATATTAAATGATAGTGTATTATAATTGCTTTTAACATTTATGTTCGATAATGTATAAATGCAATACTGTTACATAGATTATTGTTTAAAATAAAAATATATTTTTTTACAAAATTACTATATGTTATTTAAAAGTTTTTTTTTAAATAAGGCAATGTTTTGGTATTTAGAAATTCGGGAAATAGTGCCCTAACGTCCTGGGTTGCGATTTTTCGTTTAGCTAAATAACTAAATATCCTTTTACAAGTTTTATAAATCGTAAGATAACTTTGATTACGAAGGTTTTAAAACATCGTGTCCTAACGTACTGGATGTGATGTTTATATTCCCTCGGAACAAAGAAATCTCAAGTTTTAAATAAAAAAAAAACCTATTCTTAAGAATTCAAAACATTATTTCTTAACTTACTGGATATGATGTATTGTGTCTCGGTATAGGAATTTTCCAAATTAAAAGCGAGCCGAGTTTCAAAGTCGTGAGGTGTTATTTCCTAACTTACTGGATATAACATTTTATTTCTTTGAAATAGGTAAGTCTTGGTTTTCTAATAAAAGGATCATATTTTATTTTTTTTTTATTTTCAACATTAGGACATGATTTTATCGATTAGGTGCCAATTTTTGGGCGTTATGAGGGTGCTAATCCTTCCTTATACGTAACCGACTCTCGAACTCATTTTTGATATTTCATAGACCAAAAACAATGTTTTGAAATAAAATGTTTTATAAGGTGGTCCAGTCACACCATAGTAAAAAAGGATCGGTGGCGACTCCTGTTTTTGTTTTTAAAGTCGATCCCCATTTTCTAAAACTCGAATTTTAAAATGGTTTCGACATATATGTTATTTGGTAATTGCTTGGTGATTATGCTTTAATGATGATAGATTAATTTTAATGTTAATTTGTAAATAATGATCCATAATTTTATCAATTATTTTTATTAATCGAGGCCTAAGGTTCATCATAATATGTGACTTGCATCGTTTCTTAGTCATCATTAAACTTTTTTTTTGTGTGTTTATTTGATGGTTTCAATTTAAATATATATTCTAAATTCTAAACAACATATGTTTTTAGATTTTGATATCGGTATAATTTTGATTTAGTGTTCTTGAGGTTGGGTTGTATCAATATCATATAAGTTATTTTGAAATTTTGTTATTGATGAATTTTGATTGGATTTAATGTATACTACTAGAACTTTATTTTCTTACTTCTTGATAAAATCATGAAGACTCAAGGTCAAATAAGAAAGGTATATCAACTTATTAGATCTCCATCTTTACGTGTTTTTTTTTCCTCAACAATAGCATCATTAAATATTAAATTGGCTTGATATATGATTTAAATATTTGAGATGGTATTTATTTTAAGTTTTGATTCCATGGGCTACCTATTATTTTAAGCATATTATTTGTTTATGAAAATGAATATTGATTGACTTATTTATGTTGCTATAATAGGTTCTATAATTAAATAATATATTTGACTAAAACATATTTAGTATGCAAATTTGTATTGATAACCAATGAATTTTATTATTCATATTTGATTTAGTTCAAATATAAATTACGTTCCTCCAATATCTCTTATTAATTTGGTTATACAATTTCAAATTTTTCAATACTAATACATGTGTAGTTCTAAAGACAATTTTGAGGAATGTCTAAATTGATTTTGGGTTGATTCTAATATAGCATTTCAAGTTGAATCACAATCATTTTTAATTTTTGAATTATTTTGGTTGAAAATATTTTCATAAATTTTATTATATTAATTTGGCCATTAGCATTTCTATGGATCTCGTTTGTATTAATCAATTGTTGTTTGATAAGAAGCATAAAAGAAAAACTCGTGTGGTTTAATTTTGTAAATGACTTATATTTTTCCTACCATATAGCCCTACTTGTTACTTTTGTAGAGCTGTTAAAGGCAGTTCATACGCTTTATATTATTTCATTTGTTAATTATTTAGAAAAATGATATGATCAATTATAAATGGAAAGGTTTTAGTGAAATATGAAATGTATTTTTTGAAGTAAATTTCATGCATGTCTACAATGGTTTATAATTTTTTTTAGCATCGGCATTATATTAGGTTTGATATTTTAGATGTCGGTTTTATCCATATATTTGATTTACAATAAACTCCATGCATGACTTGATTATTTCTTTCTAGTTAATTGATGATGCAAAATTCTTGTGAAAATGATTTTAAAAATATTATGAATTGATCGCATGTATTCTTAGGGCTAAACAAATTAATGAGTTATTAATTCTATTAGTTACGCTCCATTCCCCAAAGTGAATGTAGCAATACATAACAAATATGAAAATGGAACCTATTGTCATTATTGGAAAATAAACAAGAAGATGAATGATTAGAAATGTTGCTAAATGTTCATTCTTAGAATAGAATGATCAATGATTTATATTAATTAATCATTTCTTGAAGTGGATGATATATATATATATATATATGATCTTATTGGTAAGAAATATGATATATGTTTACATTATTGTCCAAATTATTTTTGCACATTCCTTGAAGTGATTGTCTACAATAAATATTTTATAATCACTTTTGATCATTAAAGTCGATTTAGTCATTTGAAGATTTTGGCATATTCCTGTAGTGAATATTGTATATAATAGTTTGCAAATTATATTTCTTTTATTGAGTTAATGACATTATGGACTTCATATTGATTTAGATATTTCCAAAAGTAAATGTCACAATATTGCTTATATGTGGATACAAAGTAGAAGGAATGATAAAAAAACTATCAATTGTCAAAATTTATATTGACATTATTAGTACAAATGAAAAGTGTGTTAAAGTAAACCAAAAGTTTACTGATACAAATACATTTACTAGGCGTGATCAGTTAGACCATCCTGGATCAAATATGATGCAAAAATTAACTGATAATTTATATGGACATTCATTAAAGAACCAGAAGTTTCTTTAATTTAAAAAATTCTCACATGTTCCTTGTTCTCAATGATAATTGATTATTAAAAACCCAATAGCTAAAGTTGAGATTTAATGTCTTACATTTTTTAAATAAATATAGGCCTATTCATCCACCATGTGGATGGTTTTGATATTATATAGTTTTGGTAGATGCATCTACAAAATAATCACATGTGTTATCAACTCGCAACCTATCGTTTGCAAGATTGCTTGTTTAAATGATTAATTTCAGATTATGCAATTAAAATAATTCATCTTGCTAATGCTAGTGAGTTTATGTCTCAAGCTTTCAATAATTATTGTATGTTAATTGGGATAAAAGATGGACATCATGTAGCTCATGTTCATACATAGAGCGGTTTAGTTGAATCATTCATCAAGCACCTCCAACTAATAGCTGGGTCATTACTTATGAGAACAAAACCTTCTGTTACAGCTTGGGGATATGTTATTTTGCATGCAACAACACTTGTGGCATCAGGCCAACAAATTATAATAAATACTCCCTATTACAATTGGCTTTTGGTTAAGAGCCAAATATTTCCCATCTTAGAATTTTTGGATGTGCGGTATATATTCTAATTACTCCACCATAACGCACAAAGATAGGCCATCATAGGAGGTTGGGAATGTATATTGATATGAGTCTCATTATATTATTAAATATTTTTGAGCTATTAATTTGAGATTTAGTTATGACATGAGTTATCAATTATTATGAGATAATTTTCCCAACATTAGGAGGAGAGAATAAAAAGTTGGATGAATAAAGTACTTGAAATGAATTATCATTGTCTAAGATCCTCTTACAAAGCAATGTGAACCAAAAGTTCAGCAGATAATTCATTTTACAAATCAACTGCCAGATTCATTTATTAACCTAAAGAGAATTACAAAATCTCACATACCAGCTGAAAATGCTCCTATACGAATTGATGTCCTAATAGGGCAAATTGTTAGTGCAAAAGAAAGTAATCCACGCCTGAAGCTTGGAAGACCAGTTGGTTTCAAAGATAAAAATCCTCGTAAAAGGAAATGAGCAAATATTCAAGATGGTCATATTGTGGAGGCAAGTTTCCAAGAAGATACCAAAGATATAACTAATCAAAAAACCTCAAACGAGGTTCAAGTACCTGAAAATAATGATAACAAAGAGATCTCGATAGGTTATGTTACTTCAAAAAAAATAGAACTAAAAAAATATAGTTATCAACAATAATTTTGCTTATAATGTTTCTATTGAATAAAAAAAGAAAATGAAGATCCTGAGCCTAAATCTATCGAGGAATGTAGAAATAGAAAAAATTGGCCAAAATGGAAAGACTCAATTCAAAAGAATTTAATTCATTTTCTAAATATGAGGTTTTTGGACCTATAGTTCAAACACCTAAAGATGTAAAGTTTGTAAGATATAAATGGATATTTGTGCGAAAACGAAATGAGAAAAATGAAGTCATAAGATATAAAGCACGACTTGTAGCATAAGGATTTTTGTAAAGGTCTAGCATTGATTACAAAGAGACATATTCTTCTGTGGTAGATGCAATTATGTTTAGATACCTTATTAGTCTGGTAGTACGTGAAAAACTTGACACGTGTCTAATGGATGTTGTTGCAGCCTATTTGTATGGTATAGTGAAATTTATATGAAAATCCTTGAATGATTTAAAATCCCAAAAAGATATAAAGTTTCTCGGGAAAATTGCTCGATCAAATTAAAGAAAAGTTTATATAGATTAAAACAATCTAGACATATGTGGTACAATAGTCTTAGTGAATATTTGTTAAAAGAATGTTATAAAAATCATCCAATTTGTCCATGTGTTTTTGTAAAAAGTTTTGGATCAAATTTTGTGATAATTGTTATTTATGTTAATGATCTAAATATTATTGGAACTCCTGAAGAGTTTCAAAATGCAGTAAATTATTTAAAGATCTTGGAAAAACAAAGTTTTGTCTTGGCCTGTAGATTAAGCATTTAAAATATGGAATTAATGTCTATCAGTCAACTTATACGGAAAATATTTCAAAGAAATTTTACATGGACAAAGCACATCCATTGAGTACCCCGATGGTCGTACGATCGTTAGATGTAAATAAAGATCAATTTCGTCATTGCGAGAATGATAAAGAGTTTCTTGGTCCTGAAGTACCATATCTAAGTGTCATAGGGGCATTGATGTATCTTGCAAACAACACAAGATCTGATATAGCTTTCACTATAAACTTATTAGCAAGATTTAGTTCTTCTCCCACAAGTAGACATTGTAATGGAATTAAACATTTATTTAGATATCTCAGAGAGGCAATTGATATGGGTTATTTTATTCAAATGGTTTAAAATCCCTATTAGTGGGACTGTGCTGATGCTGAATATTTATCGAATCCACATAAAGGTCGATCTCAAATGGGATATTTATTTACATGTGAAGGTACTGTCATATCATGGCGTTCAACAAAGTAGATATTAATTGCCGCCTCTTCAAATCATACAGAAATAATGCATAAGACAAGCTGAGAGTGTGCTTGGCTAAGGTTATTGATGCAACATATCCAAAAGGTATGTAATTTTCCTTTATAGGAGAAAATGTCAACTATCTTATACGAAGATAATGCATCCTTTATAGCTCAATTGCGGTGATTACATCAATAGTGTCAGAACGAAACATAATTCACTAGAATTATTCTTCACTCATGATATTGAGAAGAAAGGTAATATAGAAGTTCAACAAATTTGTTCTAGTTTGAAAGACTAGTATACAAGATTGAATGTAATGCCCCGAATTTTTGGGCATAGTAGATTTGGGCCTATTGGGCCCTAGCCATGGGAGCGTTTAAAATTTTTGAGAATAAGAGATCGACACTAATGCAAGTTGGACCTATTAGGTGAGTGATTTTGGAAGGTTAGGGGTTTCCATGAAGTCCCGGGTTCAAACCTGAGCTTTAGGAAAAATTTTGATTTTAGGTGAATAAAATCGTGGGAGTAACTAAGTAGGCTTTAAGAATAAATTGTGCAAAAAAATAACACAAGGAAGTGAGTGGTCAAGTGGCAAGGCGTCATTAAGGTTGCAAGGGAGCATGGTTCAAGTCTTGGCACTTGCAATTCATTTTGATTTCCTTTTAAATAAACTTAGACTTTGGCACATAGGCTTATATTTAGTTGTGCTTGTTTTGTTACACAAGGAGCTAGTTGGTAAAGTGGCTAGCGGCGTGGATTAAGTTACAGGGGAGCCTGAGTTTAAAACCCCTTGCATGAGAAAGGTGACTATTTTGCTAATTTGGGACGGTTTTGGAGGATTGATGGAGGGATCCCACATCGGGAAGCTAGCGTTAAAGTATGCGAGAAGCTAGCTTTAAATAGAGCGATCTAAGCATACCTTGGTTGGCATTTCGGCATAGGAGTGTTTGGAGCGCAGATTAACTCTAGATTCCTATCAGGTGTGTATTTCGCACTACTCTAACTGTAGAGCGGCAAATGCCGAAATACCCGTCACATGGCGATGGTATCCACTCGAGCGTGCGAGTGCACGTGTGAGAGCTTCAACGCGATAGTTGAGGCCATCATGAGTATTTTGGTGGGTTTAGGCTATTTGGGCCAAAATGGGCTATGTGGGGCCAATGGGCCCGTGGGCCCATATAAATAAATTGTATGATTGTGTATTAAATATTGGACTGGACTATGTGAATCTCATACCTGTGGCTAGATTTGGGCTAAATCAGCCACACGAGCGTGTGGGCATATTTGGGCCGAGAATGGGCCCTAGGCCCATTCGTATCGTTATCTCGTTTCTTTCTGTTCGGGTGATCAGCTACTTTGTGGTTGTGATTTAAGCATTCGTGTTGACTCCGATTCTATAAGATCATTTTCTTGATGAGCAAAGGGGATTCTAGCCATAGGGTGGCGACAAAGGTGCCAACCGAGACTGTGCACATAGCCTCCACTCCCACGTTTAAGCGGCATAGAGTGCCAGTGGTGCGGGACTTTTTGCCTGGATGCGGAAGGGTGACGGCATCAAACTTTGGTTTAACTAGGCAAATCGTAGTTAATCATTCTAGTGAAGGTGAAGGCGCTCGTGATTATTTAGTACTCTACGTGATAAGGTGTATATCTATATACACTATTCTGATTGTTAATCGGTTGAAAAGCTGAATGTGCTTATATTGTACTATCTTGACTGTTGAGCAGCATTATGCCGAAAAGTCAAATACTAGTGAATGATGCCATACGAGCGTGCGATCGCACGTGTGGTCAGCCGAGCTCACGAAGCATGAGCGTGTGATGAGGAAGGCCACCATGAGCGAATTCATTAGCTTGGGCCGTAGTGGGCCACTTGGGCTAGAATGGGCCTCGATGGGTCCAATGGGCTATAGGGCCCACAAATGCAAGTTAGACTGTTAAATGGGAAATAGATAGGCTTATCATGTCGCACACATGACTTAGGTGTTTTGGGCCGCAGAAAGCCGAAAGGGGGTCGTGTGGGCCCGATAGACTTTGGGCCCACATAGATGAAGTGGATGTGATGTGACAAGTTATTGATTTGGGCTGTACCGTTGCATAGCCGTGGTTGTTTTTAGGCTCATAGGCCACACAAGTGCGTAGGCCCACTTAGGTAGGGTAATGGGCCTTAGGCCCATTTTCACCGTTAAGTCAATTTAGATTTCCTAAGTCGCTCGAGGCGATGGTGGACCTTCTGTTGGGTCGTTAATACCCTCAGTTTTTAAAATTATTGAAATACCCTCAGTTTGTAAAATTATTGAAATACCTTCAGTTTGTAAAATTACTAAAACACCCTCGATTTGTAAAATTATTAAAATACCTCAGTTTATGAAATTACTGAATTACCCCTATAGGGTAGAATTACTAAATTACCTCTGTAGGGTAGAATTATTGAATTACCCCTATAGGGTAGAATTACTAAATTACCCCTGTAGGGTGGAGTTACTGAATTACTCTTGTAAGGCAGAATTATTGAATTACCCCTATAAGGTAGAATTGCTAAATTACCCCTGTAGGGTAGAATTACTAAATTACCCTTGTAGGGTAGAATTACTGAAATACCACTGAAGGGTAGGATTACCAAAATACCCTTATAGGGTAAAATGACTATTTTTCCCTTGCAATTAACTGACTGATTAGGACTATGACTGATCTAACTGTGGATGTATGACTGTGTCTTAACTGATTTGACTGTGGTTGTAGGACTGATATGCTTTTATTACATGTTTAAATGATTGTTACTGAGCATGGCCATTTTGCATACACGTGTAATGATTGGGCATGACATACACGGCATATTGCATGGGGTTGGGATTTGTATTTGGAGGAAGTACTGTATTAGTGGCTCTGCGACATTTTACTACTCTAGTGGCTTCACCACATATACTGGTTTTAGTGGCCTGGCCACGTTCACTGTTATTAGTAGCTCTGCTACGTTAGTACTATGTACTAGTGGCTTTGCCACGTTTTACTATTATAGTGGCATCGCCACGTAATCTGATTTTAGTGGCTCAACCACATATTGTTATTAGCAGCTTTGCTACGTTGTTATTAGCAACTAGGCTACATTATTGGTGTGCTGGCTAGGTGGGTCGACTTGGTCCCCACATGGTGTGTTGGTTGGTACGGGAGGTGTGTTGGCTGGACTGGGTTGGAATGCATCATCATACTATTGTATATCTGTTTATGAGATCTGTCACTATACTGGGCTTAGGCCACTTTTTCTGATATTGGTTTGGGCTAGGCCCAATTAATTCTGTTTTGGGCTGTGACCTAAATGATATGGTAGTGGGCTTTGACTCATGTATGCTTTGAACTGACTATTACTCTAGTAAGGGGATTACACACTGAGTTTTCATAAACTCACCCTGTTTTTAGATGTACAGGTAATCCTCAGCCTTAGACGGATCGGAGCTGTGAGGGACTCAGAGAAGACCACACACTACTTATGCTTGCGGTTTTGATTATTTACTTTTAAATATTTTTATTTGAGTTATAATAAGGCCTCCCTATTCTAACTTATTATTTTTTATATTTATTTATGATGTTTTCTAACTTCTAAAAGTGGAATACGATTTCCAAAATGATAACTGTCTTCAAAGCACTACGTTTTCACAACGATTTCAAAATGCTTCTGCAACTCAATTTTTAAACATCACATTTTTGTAAATTTTTTATTTTAAATATGCTTCCTCAACAGATAAGGTTTTAAAAGTATTTACATTTTCAAGTGGATAACAATTGCTTAACTATTTTGAGTTTTAACAAAGAGGCTTTAACTCTCAAACAAGTTTTAACAACAAGAAATATGGTTTTGAAAAACACTTCTATGTGACACGCCAGATTCGGGCCTAACTTTTAGGCTGAGTTTGGGGTGTTATATTTAGTGGTATCAGAGCCCGGTTGTAAAACTCGATTGTTGATTTGGTTTTCAAAATTGAATTTCTGAAAGTGTTGTTGCAAAAAAGCTTGAAAAGATTTAAAGTTCTGAAATGTTGTATTGACTGTTTTCTGAAAGTGTGGTACACCGAGTCTCCGACGCTGAATCCGTAAGTTTTTTGAATACTTTTGGCTGTTTAGAAATTTAAATACAGTGAGTTAGAAATATGATGGTATCTTTAGATATTGGACTGTATTTTTGTATTTATTCTGTGTGTGTTTTGTTTGGATGTGAAGTTTGGATATAGAAACTGGTTGCGTATAAGATATATGTCTGCTTCAATGGTTAGGTGTTTTAAGTAGGTATAGGGAGTTCCAAATTCTAGTTAAAATATGATAGGAATATTAGAATCAGAGTGCACAGCGGCAGCGTAATGGTGTAACCTGTGTTGTGAAGCTATTATATAGTTGGAAATTTCGAGGATGAAATTTCTTTAAGGGGGTAGAATTGTAACGCCCCAAATTTTTGGGCCTAGTAGAATTGGGCTTATTGGGCCTTGGTCATGGGAGCGTTTAAAATTTTTAAGAATAAGAGAATGGCACTAATGCAAGTTCGACCTATTAGGTGAGTGATTTTGGAAGGTTAGGGGGTTTCCATGAAGTCCCAGGTTCAAACCTGGGCTTTAGGAAAAATTTTGGTTTTAGGTGAATAAAATCCTGTGAGTAACTAAGTAAGCTTTAAGAATAAATTGTGGAAAAAATGACACAAGGAAGTGAGTAGTCAAGTGGAAAGGCGTTATTAAGGTTGCAATGGAGCATGGGTTCAAGTCTTGGCGCTTGCAATTCATTTTGATTTCCTTTTAAATGAACTTAGACTTTGGCTCATAGGATTATATTTAGTTGTGCTTGTTTTGTTACACAAGGAGCTAGTTGGTAAAGTGGCTAGCGGCATGGATTAAGTTACAGGGGAGCCTGAGTTTGAAACCCCTTGCATGCGAAAGGTGACTATTTTGCTAATTTGGGATGATTTTGGAGGATTGATGGAGGGATCCTATATTGGGAAGCTAGCGTGAGAGTAGGTGAAAAGCTGGACTTAAATAGAGCGATTTATGAGGAGAGTAAGCATATCTTGGTTGGCATTTGGGCATATGAGTGTTCGGCGCGGATTAACTTTAGATTCCTATCAGGTGTGTATTTCGCACTACTCTAGCTGTAGAGCGACAAATGCCGAAATGCTAAAATACCGATCACATGGTGATGGTAACCACACGAGCGTACGAGCGCACTTATGGGAGCTTCGACACGATAGTTGAGGCCATCATGAGTGTTCTTGTGGGTTTAGGCTATTTGGGCCAAAATGGGCCCACGGGCCCATATGAATAAATTGTATGATTGTGTAGTAAATATTGGACTAGACTATGTGTATCTCATATCTGTGGCTAGATTTGGGCTAAATGGGCCACATGAGCGCGTAGGCCCATTTAGGCCGAGAATGAGCCTTAGGCCCATTCGCATCGGTATCTCGTTTCTTCCGTTATGGTGATCGGTTACTTTGTGGTTGTGATTTAAGCATTCGTATTGACTCTAGTTCTGTAAGATCGTGTCTTGATGAGCAAGGGGATTCCAACCATAGGGTGGCAGCAAAGGTGCCAGTCGAGACTATGCACATAGCCTCCACTCTCAAGTTTAACTGGCGTAGGGTGTCAGTGGTGCGAGACTTTCCGCCTGGATACGGAAGGGTGACGACATCAAACTTTGGTTTAACTAGGAAAATTGTAGTTAATCGTTCTAGTGAAGGTGAAGGTGCTCGTGACTATTTAGTACTCTACGTGATAAGTTGTGTATCCGTATACACTGTTCTGATTGTTAATCGATTAAAAAGCCGAAGGTGCGTATATTGTACTATCTTGACTATTGAGCGACATTATACTGAAAAGCTAAAATACTGGCAAACGATGCCATACAAGCGTGAGATCGCGCGTGTGGTGAGCCGAGCTCACGGAGCGTGAGCGTGTGATGAGGAAGGCCACCATGAGCGAATTGATGGGCTTAGGCTGAAATGGGCCTCGATGGGCTCAATGGGCCATAGGGCCTACAAATGCAAGTTAGATTGTTAAATGGAAAATAGATAGGCTTATCATGTCACGCACATGACTTAGGTGTTTTGGGCCGCGAAAGGTCGAAAGGGGGCCGTGTGGGCCCAATAAGCTTGTGGGCCCATATAGATGAAGTGGATGTGATGTGACAAGTTATTGATTTGGGCTGTGCCATTGCATAGCCGTGGTTTTTTCTTGGTTATGGGTCATACGAGTATGTGGGCCCACTTGGGTAGGGTAATGGGCCTTTGGCCCATTTTCACCGTTAAGTCAATTTAGATTTCCCAAGTCGCTCGAGGCGACGATGGACCTTCTGCTGGGTTGTTAATACCCTCAGTTTGTAAAATTACTAAAATACCCTCAGTTTGTAAAATTATTGAAATACGTCGGTTTGCAAAATTACTGAATTACCCCTATAGGGTAGAGTTACTAAATTACCCCTATAGGGTAGAATGATTGAATTACCCCTGTATGGTAGAATTACTGAATTACCCATGTATGGCAAAATTACTGAATTACCCTTGTAAGGTAGAATTATTGAATTACCCCTATAAGGTAGAATTGCTGAATTACCCCTGTAGGGTAGAATTACTGAAATACCATTGAAGGGTAGGATTATCGAAATACCCTTATAGGGTAAAATAACTATTTTGCCCTTGCGGGTAACTGACTGATTAGGACTATGACTGATCTAACTGTGGATGTATGATTGTGTCTTAACTGATTTGACTGTTGTTGTAGGACTGATATGCTTTTATTACATGTTTAAATGATTGTTACTGAGCATGGCCATTTTGCATACACGTGAAATGATTGGGCATGACATATACGACATATTGCACGGTGTTGGGATTTGTATTTGGAGGAAGTACTGTACTAGTGGCTCTGCCACGTTTTACTGCTCTAGTGGCTTCGCCACATATACTGGTTTTAGTGGCCTGGCCACGTTCACTATTATTAGTAGCTCTGCTGCATTAATACTATGTACTAGTGGCTTTGCCACGTTTTACTATTATAGTGGCATCGCCACGTAATCTGATTTTAGTGGCTCAACCACGATACTGTTATTAGCAGCTTTGCTGCGTTGTTATTAGTAGCTAGGCTGCGTTATTGGTGTGCTGGCTGAGTGGGTCGACTTGGTCCCCACATGGTGTGTTGGTTGGTATGGAAGCTGTGTTGGCTGGACTGGGTTGGAATGCATCATCATACTGTTGCATATCTGTTTATGAGATCTGTCACTGTACTAGGCTTAGGTCACTTGTTCTAATATTGGTTTGGGCTAGGCCCAATTAATTCTATTTTGGGCTGTGACCCAAATGATATGGTAGTGGGCTTTGACTCACGTATGCTTTGAACTGACTGTTACTCTAGTAAGGGGATTACACACTGAGTTTTCATAAACTCACACCATTTTTAACTGTGCAGGTAATCCTCAGCCTTAAACAGATCGGAGCTGCGAGGGACTCGAAAAAGACCACACACTACTTATGCTTGCGATTTTGATTATTTACTTTTAAATATTTTGATTCAGGTTGTAATAAGGCCTTCCTATTCTAACTTAATATTTTTTATATTTATTTATGATGTTTTCTAACTGCTAAAAGTGGAATACGATTTCCAAAACGATAACTGTCTTCAAAGCACTACGTTTCCGCAACGATTTCAAAATGCTTCTGCAACTCAATTTTTAAATATCATATTTTCGTAAATTGTTTATTTTAAATATGCTTCCTCAACAGATAAGGTTTTAAAAGTAAATTACTGTAATAACCCATTTGCCCGAGCCCATATACAGTCGAAAATAAAAAATAAATAATGGTGTTTAAACAGTCCTTTTACAGAAGTCCAAAACCAATTGGATGACCCAAAAAGATAGCCCAATACCTAAAAATTCCCAGACCCAAATACCAGAGCCTGAAAGACCCAAGCCCAAATGGAGACCTAGGGTTTCTGCTAACCCTCGCGCCGCAAGCAGTAGAATCCTAGCAGTCGCGCCGCAATTTCGCGTCCAAGCCAACAGTCACGCCTCAATCCTCACGCCGTCAGTCGCACCGCAGCATGTGTGAATCCCTGCACCGTCACCAAGATCATCGCCTTCAACCTGCAAAAAGGGAAAACACAAAGCAGAAAGAGAAAAAGGCAGCAGCGGATCATAGTAAATATGGAAAGAAACCTGTCTTTCCTTTTCTTTATTTTATTTTTGGGTATAAATACCTCTGATCAAACTTGTAATCAAAAGGAATATAGGGACAGAAAAAAAAAAACACAAAAGATACGAATGCAAAAAAAACACTCAAACACAGAAGAATACTCACAAAATAGGCAAATAGAGGATATTCTGAATAAAAAGGCTTTAACAACAAGGTGATTTTTCGTTTTCTACTTCTATTATTTGTGTTATTTTTATTTTTATCTTTTATATATATATATATATATATATACACACACATATATTTTGCGCATATAACCATTGTTAAAAGAAGGGTAAAAAAAAGAGTTACCTTTCGGAGAAGACGAAATCAGAGGTTTTAGACCTCCGGCCACTAGCCATGGAGGCACGTGAGGTGCGTGGCTAGAGATCAAACGATCAGAGCTGAAGCAAAAAAAAAAAAACTTTAAGAGGTTTTCAAATTTTTTTTAAACTCAGACTAAATGATTTTTTTTAATAAAATTAACTTTTATAGATAAAAAGAAATGATGCCGTTCTGAGTAACAAGATCAGCGCGTCGACCCAAGGACCTGACAAAGATCCACGTGTTTTAAATAAATGGGGAATTTATGCTTCCAGCCCCTCCGCAGTTTCATATGTTTTAATTAAGCCCAATTGAAAATTTATTTTTTTATAAAATTGGCCCAAAGTTTTCATTTTGTTTTAATTAAATCCTTAAAACTGTTTAAAAGGCAAAAATCACCACGACGCCATTTTGAAAAAGGTTATAATTTCCCAACAAGTCCCTAGAATTTGACTCCTGATTCAATTTAATCCTTTTATGCTTATTGTATATATTATTTATTTAAAAAATGTGATTTTATGCATACTAGATTATTTATTTATTTATATGTACATTTTTATTGCATGAACACTTTTAGCTTGCATGAAATATATTCATATTTTTTTATTATATTTGTCTATACTTCATCATGTATTTGTGATTGCTTTAGTATAGGAATTATTATTTGTCGATTTCATATTATTATTGCCTATCTTAAATGTTAGCATGTTATAATTGTTTTTTTTTATATTCGATAATGTACAAATGCCATATTACCACATGGTTATGGTTTAAAATAAAAAATACATTTTTACAAAATCAATATTTTATTTAAAGGTACTTTAAAATAAGGCAATGTTTTGATATTTAGAAATTTGGGAAATAGTGCCCAATCGTGCTGGGTTGCGATTTTCCGTTTGGCTAAATAACTAAATATCCTTTTAACAAGTTTTATAAATTATGAGATGATCTTAGTGATGAGGGTTTAAAAAATATCGTGTTCAATCGTACTGGATGTGATGTTTATATTCTTTCAGATCGAAAAACTCTCAACTTTCAAATCAAAATTGTTCGAAGCTTTGTAAATCGTGAGATAATCTTAGTTACGAGTGTTAAAAAATATCGTGTCCAATCGTGCTGGATGTGATGTTTATATTCATCCGGAAAGAGGAACTCTCAAATTTTAAATCAAATTGCTCGAAGTTTTTTAGAAATCATATTTTTGAATTCCTTTCAAATTTCAAACATTTGGACATAATTTTATCGATTAGGTACCAATTATTGGGCGTTATGAGGGTGCTAACCCTTCCTCATACGTAACCGACTCCTGAACCCGTTTTCTAGTTTTTCATGGACCAAAATTAAATGTTTTAAAATAAAACGTTTAGTAAGGTGATCCAATCACACCTAAGTAAAAAGGGATAGGTGGCGACTCCCATTTTCGTTTTTTAAAAGTCGACCCTATTTTTCATAAAATTTGAAAATGGTTTCGACATCTTGGCGACTCCACTGGGGACCAATAAGAGAGTCAAGCTGAAAAATCGATTAGTTACTGTCCAAATGTCGAAAATTTGAAAGTCTGATTGGAAAAGTCATGATTTTGTTCTTTTATTGCATGTGATTCTATTTTATAAAATGTTTCATGCATTACACTACATGACCGTCGTGGTCGCGCCTTTAAGTGAGAGTGAGAAGCTATGCCTTCGTGAGGTTTTCACCTCTGCATGGGCTAGTGGACTGCTTTCGGAATACATCTGTACCTATGTCTCCGTGAGGTTTTCACCTCTGCATGGCCATAGGGAAATGTATTCCCCTGAACCGAAGTTAGTCCGTATGAGTCTATAATGGGTGAGGATCGAGGAATCTGCTGGTTCGGGTACCTCAAATTTATAGCTAAACCACATATAGTAAACCTTAAGAACTCACCTTAGATAGAGCGATCCTAATTTTAGTAGTTACCTAGATAGGTGTGTTTATTTCACTTGCCTTATATTTTATGCTGCGATACTAACTCATGGTGTTTCATTTTTGTGCATATCATCTCATTTTTCTAGAGGTGTCGATTCACGGTTAGTTTCTAAAGTTAGAAAGCTGGTTATGGAGAATAGGTTCCTTGATAAAGTGGGAGACAATGCAGCTGTTCGCACTTGGTCAGAGCAAACGCAACTAGAGAAGGGGAATAGCTTAATTAACGAGTATGTATCTGAACTTTTGGACTTTACTCGTGTTAGTATTACACAGAATGAGTTTAGAGAGTTGAAGGATATATGGACTCAATGGGGTGATGAAGCAAAACAGATGTTTTATCGTGATTATAGGGATCTACCTTACTTGTTGGACATCAAGCTAGATAAGCATCTATTTCAGGCTATGACTCAGTTTTGGAACTCTGCTTATAGCTGTTTCACTTTTGGGGAGATAGATTTAGTGCCCACATTGGAAGAATATAAGACCTTGCTTCGATGCTCAAGGTTCCAAGATGATAGGGTTTATTTTAGGGCTGCCAATGTTACGAATTTTGTGAAAAGATTGATGGGTATCACAGGGATGAGTGAGCAGTGGGTTACATCTTAGATTCAAAAAAGGTGAAGGTAAATGCATACCTTGGGTGAGTTTGAGGAACTTGATTCTAACATATCCAGATGAAAAAAAGAAGATTGACATCTTTGCTTTATGTATTTATGGGTTGGTAATCTTCCCCAAAGCGCTACGACATATAGATGAAGCGGTTACCGATTTGTTCGATCGACTTAACAAAGGAGTCACACCTGTACCAGCAATTTTAGCTGAGACGTTCAGATCTTTGAATGCGTGTCAGAGAGCTGGTGAAGGTAGATTCATTGGACGTGCACAGTTGCAAATGGTTTGGTTTCACAGCCATTTTTAGAAGGTTGACAGAGTTTCTTACCAAATGTTCTCTGAAAGTTATTCCCCTTTAAAGGAGGCTGCAACTACGAAAAGGAGAGATGATCTATCAGAGGAAAGTTGGATGGAAATTCTTCAAAACCTTCGTGAGGAAGATATTGAGTGGAGATCCCTTGGTTGATTCCCGATGAAGTCCTTTATCGGTACGAAAATTTCAATTGGGTACCTTTGTCTAGAGTATGGGGAGCTGTGGGATATGCACTGTTGCTCGTACTAAGGCAATATAAAGCAAGATAGTTCATACCGGCAACGCATCGGTTAGCTCAAAGTGAATTCTCATATAAGGGGAAAATTATAATAAGAGGATTCGAGAGATTTCTGAAGCGTGGAAGCATGCTCGCTGTATGAAGATATTGACTCGAGGACTATGGCAACCCTAGAATATAAAGAGTGGTTGAGAAAAAGGATCAATGATAACATTTCTAAGCCAAGTGTGGAGGGTGCTCGACCACTAAAAGATTTTTTACAAGTCATCCCATCGGAGTTAGAGATTATAAAGCAGGACTTCGAAAGGCAGAGTTTAGAGTTTGAAAAGAAGATAGAGAAGCTAGAAAAAGGGAAAATGTACTTGAAGCTAGATGTGGATGCTCAGAAATTGGAAGTCGAGAAAGCAAGAAAAGAAAAGAGAAAGATTGAGGAAGATCGAGATAGCCTGAAGATCAAATATAAGAAGATGCGTATATTGATGAAGAACACTGGATTGGGGAAAACTTCAGAGCAATGGCTGCAAGAAGTCCAAGAGGAAAAGGCCAAAGTTGGCTATTGGGAGAGAAAGTTTGAGAGATGCATCGCGGAACAAGGCCTTAGAGAAGAACTTGGCAGGAAGTTTAAATGAAAAGGGAGAATTACAAGCTAGAGTGGCTGAACTTGAACGGTCTCTTCATCACCATCGGAGCCGTAATTTCATGATCGAGTTGAAGGAAAGCCTGAACAAGATTGAAGAAATGAATGGTAGAATTGAAGAGTTAGAATCAGCACTGCACAGTTATGAACTTCGGATCGATCTTCTTGAGACAAGAGAGGAGCGTTTGAAAGAAGAGCTTCACCATTCTCATGATCAAGTTAGAAATCAAGATTACCTCATGGGTGAAGCGATAGTTCAGATTCAAGAGGTGGCTAATCATCTATAGACTTTGGCATCATAGGCTGATAGGTTGAGCATAAAATATGAGCTACAGTCTAATCATAACCAAGAGCTAGTTTCATTATTGGGGAAAATTAAGACCTTAGGACTTAGGGGAAAGCTTATTTGTAATCCGTTTTATGTAAAAGAACTTATTTTCTAATAAAGTTTTCTAAAATGAAGTTGAATCAGAATCGATGCCTCTTTTGCATTCATGCATTTACATTACATAACAACATATGCATTTAAATCTTTAGAGAGAGTTTAATTAGTTTAAATTATAGGAGAGAGAGAGAAAGAAAATCTGGAAGCTAAACACCCTTATGGTACACGAGCTAAGTCAAGGAAAATGGAATAAAGGATGGAACAATTACAGAGATATGCAAGACTAGATGCAAGAGCAAATGGCAAAACTCCAGCAAGAGATGAGGGATCAGATGTTGGAGGCACAAAGGAACATGATGGCTCAAATGGCCCAGATGATGAGCAGAATGATGGAAAAAGAAAGAGTCCCATGGCCATTACTGGAGAAGAGAGAGAAGGAAACCCTCCAGGTTTTACCCCACCACATATACCAGCACAGCCTGAAGAGTATCCTCAGAGGCCATCTATTACAATTAGGCCTTAATAAGGACAGGCGGATACTAGACCACCCATGAATTTCTAAGTTGGCTCTGGATCTAATCTGGGAGATAATCCAGCCAATCCTGTTATCCCTGACCTGGACATTGCGGAGAAAGAGGGAATTAGAACTGAACCTTCAAGATAGTTGGAGGATCGCTGTAGGTGGTTGGAGGAAAAATTCAAGGCTTTGAAGAATGCTGACCATCATCACCGTATTGACGCCAAGGATTTGAGTCTAGTCCCAGATTTGGTGCTTCCTCACAAATTCAAGATGCCAAAATTTGAGAAGTACAATGAAACTACTTGCCCTGAAGCCCACATCACAATGTTCTATAGACGTATGATAGGCTATGTGAATAATAATCAACTTTTGATTCATTGTTTCCAAGATAGTTTGACAGGAGCAGCGTCTAGGTGGTATAACCAACTCAGCCGTGCCCAAACCTTCATGAGGTAATACAGTCATGTCACAGATATGACACCTGACCGAATCATGTTACAAAACATGGAAAAGAAATCAAACAAGAGTTTCAGGCAATATGCATAGAGATGGAGGGAAATAGCTATTCAAGTTCAACCACCTCTCCTGGAGAAGGAAACCACTATGTTGTTCATCAAAACTCTAAAGGCGCCATTTATCACCCATATGATAGGTAGCACCACTAAGAGCTTCGCGGATATAGTTATGGCAGGGGAAATGATCGAAAATACCATAAGGGGTGGTAAGATTAAAGCAGGAGAAACCGGTAGGAGATCTGCTCCTAGAAAAAAGATAATGAGGTGAACAATACGAGCACGTATAACAAAAGGAACTCAAAGACAATTACTGTTAGTCAGCCTAAAGCCGTTACTACCGGGCAACAGGGGTCTACAAGACAAGAATTAGGTCCTAGACAAAATGCTAAAAAAAAATCCAATTTATGCCAATCCCGATGATGTATAAGGAGCTGTATTATACTTTACTAGAGGAACATGTAGTGTCCCCATTCTATCTACAACCATTACAACCCCCGTATCCTAAATGGTATGACACAAACGCCCAATGTGATTACCATGCAGGAGTAATGGGGCATTTAATAGAAAATTGTAATGCCTTTAAAAGGGTAGTTGAGAAGCTTCTTAAGTTGGGAGTTGTCAAGCTGGATGATACACCCAATGCAGAGAACCACTACCCAATCATGGAAATAAGGGGGTAAACGTGATTGGGGAAAATTTGATAAGAAAGACCAATGGGGATATCTCAGAAGTGAAAACCTTGTCAAGAATAATTTGGAGAGAAATGACAAGAAGAGGACTAATAAAATCAAGTCTCGAGGGAAGAAATGAAGAGCCAAGGAACTATTGTGAGTTCCACGAAGCTGAGGGACATGAGATCCAAAAATGTGTTGAGTTTAGGATATTGGTATAGAGCCTTATGGATAATAAAGAGCTAGAATTTTACAAAGAAGGCTCAGAGGGAGGACACGTATACGCAACAAAAGAAGAGTTGACAAGTCAAAAAGTCAATTATCCGAGGGTTATTATCTCCCGACCGAGGAGGGTAGAAGGCGTAGCACATATCACGCTTAAAGTGGTAATTCAGAGACCTGTGTCCTTTCCTTACAAGGATAGCAAGATGGTACCATAGAATTACAACCGTAACGTAGCAACACCGGGAGTGGAAATCTCAACAAGTACTTCTAAGGAGGTTCAAAAAGAGGGGTTTTACATATGAAATGGGAGACGTTATGACTCAGTAAACATTAGAACGGAACCAGCACAGTCCAAAGATGTGTCAATCGAACAGGAAGAAGGACTTGAAACCCTTATCAATGTACCTGTGAAGGAGGAAGAGGCTAAAGAATTTTTAAAATTCTTAAAGCATAGTGAATACAGTGTAGTGGAGCAGTTGCGCAAACAACTGGCTTGTATTTCAGTGCTAGCCTTACTTTTAAGTTCAGAATTTCATTGTGAGGCTTTGATGAAGGTGCTGAATGAGACTTATGTTACTAAAGACATATCGATCAATAAGCTGGACCGATTAGTTAGTAACATAAGTGCTGACAACTTTATTTCCTTCAGTGATGATGAAATTCCACCTAGAGGTATGGGATCAGCTAAATCCTTGCACATCACCACTCGTTGCAAAGGATATACTTTGCCAAGCGTGCTAATTGACAATGGATCAGCCTTGAATGTCTTGGCATTGTCAACACTAAAAAGGTTGTCGATAGATGGTTCTCACATGAAGGCATGTCAGAACATAGTGAGAGCATTTGAAGGTACTGAGAGAAGATTGATAGGGAAAATTGACATACCATTGCAGATTGGGCCGAGTACATATGAAATGGACTTTCTGCTAATGGATATAAAACCTTCATACAACTGTTTGCTGGGAAGGCCTTGGATCCATTCAGCGGGGGCAGTGCCTTCATCCATTCATCAAAAGTTGAAATTGGTGACGGATGGTTGACTAGTTACTATAAATGCCGAGGAAGAAATTATAGCAACTGTTACCAATAACACGCCATATGTAGAGGCGAATGAGGAGGCCATGGAATGTTCTTTCCGGTCTTTAGAGCTCGTCAATGTAACATTCATCTTGGAAGGAAGTAAAGTCTCAATGCTTAAGATATCCAAGACTACGAAGATGGGTCTACAAATGATGGTGGGGAAAGGAGCCTTACTAGGAAAAGGATTGGGTAGATACCTCCAAGGAGAGATTCAAGTACCAATGCTGAAGGAGAAGAGAGATCATTTTGGCTTGGGTTTCAAGCCAGATGTTAAACAAAGGAGGAAGGACATAGAAAAGAAGCAGGAGAGAATAAGGGCACGCTTGAATGGAGAATATGTCTAGTGGGAACCAATGATATTCCCTCACATATCCCAACCTTTGTATTAGGAGGGATAATTCACCCTAAGAGAGGATTATTGGAAAATCCTCAGATCAATGCCATACATGAGGAGGAAAGTGAACAAAGAAACATGTTGGGCATTCGCCTTATGAACTTAGAAGCGTTTTGGACAATTGGATTGTAGAGGAACTTCCTGTAGTTTTTAGAAATTATACAGAGTAATATTCAGAAAGCTTTTATTATTTTTAGCCTATGAACAATAAGATTTCTCTTGTGAAATAGGCTCATGTTTAAAAGTTGTTATTTCAATAAAATACATTTTGATAATTAACTAGAGCAAATGTTCTTTCATTCTTTTGACTTTTTAATTTCATTCGAATCTTTCATTCATATCGTGTGAATAGTTATTCCCGAATTCATTTAGTCTTTGTACATTCTTTGGTAACCATCACAGGTCCCTAGATATCCATGATGTGAGCAATGATAATACAGATCCAAAGGTCCACTTTGAACAGGACATGTGTTTAGAGGAACCTCAGGATTTTGAAGGTGACCTAGATTGTGATTTATCTTCAGATTTGTTAATAATGGTAAAGCAAGAGGAGAAACAAATCTTGCCCTATGAGGAAGAGGTAGAGAACATAGCCTTGGAAGAAGGGAAGGTTGTGAAAATTGGGATGCACATAGATGAGGAGACGAAACAAGATCTTGTTGAGTTACTACGGGAATTCAATGATGTGTTTGCATGGTCGTACAAAGACATGCCCGGACTAAGCACTGATATTGTGGTACATCGCCTTCCCATTAGGGAAGAGTGCAAGCCAATTCAACAAAGGCTACGAAGGATGAGGCTTGATATAGTATTGAAAATAAAGGAAGAAATCTAGAAACAGTTTGATGCTGGCTTTCTACAAGTGGTCAAGTATTTAGAATGGGTTGCCAACATTGTTTCTGTCCCTAAGAAGGATGGAAAGGTTCGGATGTGTGTATATTACAGGGATCTAAATAAGGCTAGCCCAAAGGATAAATTCTCTTTGCCGCATATTGATACGTTGGTGGATAATACGACAGGATTTTCATTATTTTCCTTCATGGATGGATTTTCAGGATACAATCAGATCAAGATGCACCCTGAAGATATGGAGAAAACTACCTTCATAACATTGTGGGGTACCTTTTATTATAAGGTAATGCCATTCGGATTAAAGAATGCTAGGGCAACATATCAAAGGGCTATGGTAACATTGTTCCATGACATGATGTATAAAGAGATCAAAGTGTATGTTGATAACATGATTGCCAAATCACGAACAGAGAAAGAACACATTGAGGTTTTGAAGAAATTGTTTTTGAGGGTGAGAAAATTTCAATTGAAGCTCAACCCAGCAAAATGTACTTTTGGAGCTTGGTCAGGGAAGTTACTGGGTTTTGTGGTCAGCGAGAAGGGAATTGAAGTTGACTCGAACAAAGTTAAAGTTATACAAGAATTGCCTCCACCGCGACTCAGAAGGAAGTCTGAGGTTTTCTTGGAAGGTTAAATTACATTGCTCGGTTTATTTCATAATTAACTGAGAAATGTGATCCCATATTTCGTCTTCTCAAGAAACACAATCAAGGTGTATGGGATGATGAATGTCAGAAAGCTTTTGACAAAGTCAAAATGTATCTGTCAAATGCACTAGTACTATCTCCACCTAATCCAGATAAACCATTGATACTGTATTTGTCAGTATTCAAAAACTCCATGGGATGTGTGCTTGGACAACACGATGAGTCAGGAAGGAAAGAAAGGGCGATATATTATCTCAGTAAAAAGTTCACTGATTGTGAAATGAGATATTCGTCGATCGAGAAATTGTGTTGCACCTTGATTTGGAGAACTAGGAGGTTGAGGTAATACATGCTATAGCATACCACCTGGTTAATTTCCAAACTTGATCCATTAAAGTATATGATGGAGTCCACTGCTTTGAATGGAAGAATGGCTAGGTGGCAAATTCTGTTATCTGAATTTGACATAGTCTATGTGAACCAAAAGGTTATAAAAGGGAGCGTAGTAGCAGAATTTTTGGCAAGCAGAGCTTTAAAGGATTATGAACATTTGAACTTTGATTTCCCGAATGAGGAGCTGATGTATGTGGCAAATACTGAGGAATGTTCATGGAAGTTAAACTTTGATGGAGCATCGAATGCTGTAGGAAATGGAATTGGGGCAATTTTGGTATCTCCTAGTGGTGATTATTATCCAATCACATGCAGATTGGATTTTGATTGCACAAATAACATGGCAGAATATGAAGCATGCATCATGGGACTTCGAGTAGCCTTAGAATGCAAGATCAGAGTGCTAGAAGTATACAAAGATTCTACCTTGGTAATTTACCAGCTTAAAGGAGAGTGGGAAACAAGAGATCTCAAACTAATTAATTATCAAAAAATAGTTCTGGGATTGATTGAAGAATTTGATGACATTACTTTCAATTACCTTCCACGTGATGAAAATCAGATGGCAGATGCTCTGGCAACCTTGGCTTCTATGATCAGAGTAAACAGACCAGAAGATATGAAGCCTATTCAGATGAGTATCGTTGAGGCTCCAGCCTATTGTTATGACATAGAAGAGGAAGAAAGAGATGACCATCCTTGGTATCAGGATGTATTGCGATACGTGAAAAATCGTGAATACCCGGAGAATGCCACTGAGAATGAGAAAAGGACTTTAAGAAGAATGGCCTCTGATTATATCTTGGATGGAGATATCTTATACAAAAAGAGGAAAGATCAAGTACTATTGAGATTCATTGATGCTGTTGAAGCTAAGCAAATCCTAGAAGAAGTTCATGAGGGCGTTTGTGGAACACACGCTAATGGATTCACAATGGCCAGGTAGATAATGAGATTTGGATATTATTGGTCTATCATAGAAGGAGATTGTATCAACTATGCCAAGAGATGTCATAAATGCCAGATTTATGGAGACAAAATTCATGTGCCTCCGTCACCTTTGCATGTTATGACTTCCCCATGGCCTTTTTCCATGTGGGGCATGGATGTTATTGGGCCAATCTCACCCAAAGCTTCGAATGGGCATCAATTCATCTTCGTGGTAATTGACTACTTCATGAAATGGGTAGAGGCTGCTTCATATGCTAGTGTCACCAAGTCAGCAGTTAGTCCATTCTTGAATAGGGAGATTATTTTTTGACATGAAATGCCTGAGAGAATCATATCAGACAACGCACTGAACTTGAACAACAGCTTGATAGTAGAAATTTGTAGCCAATTCGGGATCAAACACCATAATTCATCTCCATACCTACCAAAAATGAATAGGGCAGTGGAAGCGGCTAACAAAAACATCAAGAAGATAGTGGGGAAGATGACAGAGACTTATAAGGATTGGCATGAGAAACTACCATTTTCACTCTATGCTTATCAAAAGTCCTTCAGAACCTATACTGGGGCAATGCCTTTCTCGTTGGTTTATGGGATGGAGGTTGTTCTACCCATTGAAGTGAAAATTCCTTCTTTTCGAGTTTTGTCAGAAATAAAGCTGAATGAAGATGAATGAATTCAGGCTCGGTATGATCAGTTGAACTTAATTGAAGAAAAGAGGCTAAGGGCTATTCGTCACGGTCAGATGAACCAAAAACGAATGATGCGAGCCTAAAATATGAAAGTCCACCCAAGAGAATTTCATGAAGGGGACCTTGTATTGAAAAAGATCCTTCCCATACAAAAGGATTTCAGAGGAAAATGGATGCCAAATTGGGAAAGACCATATGTGGTGAAGAAGGCTTTTTCTTGAGGAGCATTGATCTTGACCAAAATGGATGAGAAAAGTTTACCCAATCCTGTGAATTCTGACTCAGAAAAAAAGTATTTTGCTTGAAAAGAGAAGAGGCCAAAGTGAAAACCCGCAAAGGGCGCTTTGAGTTTCTAAAAAAAAAATGGATAGGCCAAGCTAAAAACCCGCAAATGGCGCCTTAAGACCAAAGGGTTTTGAGTTGAAAACCCGAAAAGGGTGACTCAAATTCTGAATGGACACGCAGTCATCTCGCTACACTTAAAACAACAATGAAAGGAAGAATGTCGCATATTGGGGCATCAACAAAATACTTTGGGTCTTCTAAACACATGTTGAACTCAAGACAGTCTTCATAAAGTTTGTATATGGAAGCTCAATCGGCAATATCTAGGGCATCTGATTTTTTTCCTATTCATTTTTCTATCTTTGGATTCTTTTTCTTCTCAAAGATATGTTCCAATTAATTTTTCTTCGTATTCTTTTTACAAATTTATTCAAATTTTAATCCTTCTTTTGAGATCAATTTATTTGTTATCCATTATTCATAAATGTGTTGCATTGAAATAATGATTGACGAACTAATAATTTCACAAAAAGAAGTTTTATATATTACTTTGGAAATTTCTAGATAAGACAAGGAGCCAAAATAGGACAATTGTTTAAAATATCCATGTGCATAGAAATATTTGAGAAAGAAGAGTCTGGATAGAGACTATTTCTCTGAATTCTTTGTCCAATTGATAAGAGGACGTGATGTCATCAGATCATAATACTTAGGGTGGTGCGATGAACTAAGAAACCCTGAATTGTGGTGGAATAGGTTGAATTTGAAATAAACCCTATACCCTAAAATTTACAGATGGATCAGATTGAAAGAGTTTTGACTCTTAATGTGGTAAGATGGTACAAGCATTGTGTTCTCAGGATCCAAGCAAAGTTGACTCGGAAATTACATTGGGACAAGTTGGTTAAGCAAAACGTGATTAATGAACAAAAATGAAGAACAAATGAGTGATAACACCTAGAGTAGGAATCATACTCATAACATTTTTGTATCATAGCAAATTTTGTTAGGTGCATTTGATTCATCCGGTCATTTTATTTAGGTGCATTTGATTAATTTCGGTCATTGTATTCTAATCTTAATCACTTTCATGACATGTTACATTCATGTCACTCATAACACATGAAACCGAGCCTACAGGACATGTCCTTCAGTAGAAGGTGTAGCGATATCGGTGAAGTTTCAAATCTTATCTTCATAAAGTTGCAGGAAGCGGATCAAAAAACAATTTCAATCTTATCTCCCTAAAGTTATAGCGGAGCAGATTGAAGAAAGAAGATATTATCTTCCTGAAGTTGTAGGAAGCAGATCGAAGACATTTTTAGTCTTATCTCCCTGAAGTTGTAGTAGAGTAGACTAAAGATAGAAGATTTTATCTCCTTGATGTTGTAGTGGAGCAAATCGAAAATAGAAGATCTTATCTTCCTGAAGTTACAAGAAGCAGATCAAAAGACATTTTCAGTCTTATCTTCCTAAAGTTGTAGCAGAGTAGATTGAAGAAAGAAGATCTCATCTTCCTGAAGTTGTAGGAAGCAGATTAAAAGACATTTTTAATCTTATCTCCCTAAAATTGTAGCGAAGCAGATTGAAGAAAGAAGATCTTATCTTTCTAAAGTTGCAGGAAGTAGATCGAAGACATTTTTAGTCTTATCTCCCTGAAGTTGCAGTGGAGTAGACTAAAGATAGAAGATTTTATCTCCCTGATGTTGTAGTGGAGCAAATTGAAAACAGAAGATCTCATCTTCCTGAAGTTGCTGGAAGCAGATCAAAAGACATTTTCAGTCTTATCTCCCTAAAGTTGTAGTAGAGTAGATTGAAGAAAGAAGATTTCATCTTCCTGAAGTTGTAGGAAGCAGATCAAAAGACACTTTCAGTCTTATCTCCCTAAAGTTGTAGAGAGCGGATTGAAGAAAGAAGATCTTATCTTCCTAAAGTTGCAGGAAGTAGATCAAAGACATTTTTAGTCTTATCTCCCTGAAGTTGCAGTGGAGTAGACTAAAGATAGAAGATTTTATCTCCCTGATGTTGCAGTGGAGCAAATTGAAAACAAAAGATCTCATCTTCCTGAAGTTGTAGGAAGTAGATCAAAAGACATTTTCAGTCTTATCTCCCTAAAGTTGTAGCAGAGTAGATTGAAGAAAGAAGATCTCATCTTCCTGAAGTTGCAAGAAGCAGATCAAAAGACACTTTCAGTCTTATCTTCTTAAAGTTGTAGCGGAGAAGATTGAAGAAAGAAGGTCTTATCTTCCTGAAGTTGCAGGAAGCAGATCAGAAGACATTTTTAGTCTTATCTCTCTGAAGTTGCAGCAGAATAGACTAAAGATAGAAGATTTTATCTCCCTGATGTTGCAGTGGAGCAAATCGAAAACAGAAGATCTCATCTTCCTAAAGTTGCAGGAAGTAGATAAAAAGACATTTTTAGTCTTTATCTCCCTGAAGTTGTAGGGAGTAGACTGAAGACAGAAGATCTCATCTTCCTAAAGTTGCAGGAAGCAGATCAAAAGCACTTTCAGCTTTATCTCTCTGGAGTTGCAGTTGAGTTAGAAGCCATTTGAAAAAGACCAATAAGCCAAGGCTCCACCAAAGATCGGGCAAAATTGGTCCTTTTATAGTCTTTGCTCTATTCTTGTTTCACAATAATGAACAAAGAGGGGCAGCTGTAATAACCCATTTTGCCTTGGCCCATATACAGTCCAAAATAAAAAATAAATAATGGTGTTTAAACAGTCCTTTTACAGAAGTCCAAAACCAATTGGCAGACCCAAACAGATAGCCCAATACCTAAAACATCCCAGACCCAAATACCAGAGCTAAAAGACCCAACTCCCAAATGGAGACCTAGGGTTTCTATTAACCCTCGCGCCGCAAGCAGCAGAATCCCAACAGTCGCGCCGCAAGCTTCATGTCCAGGCCAACAGTCATGCCTCAATTCTCACACCGTCAGTCGTGCCGCAGCATGTGTGAACCCCTGCACCGTCGCCAAGATTGTCGCCTTCAACCTGCAAAAAGGGAAAACACAAAGCAGAAAGAGAAAAAGGCAGCAGCGGATCATAGTAAATATGGAAAGAAATCTTTCCTTTTCTTTCTTTCATTTTTTGGGTATAAAAACCCCAGATCAAACCTGTAATCAAAAGGAATACAGGGACAAAAATAAAAAACACAAAAGATACGAATACAGAAAAAGCACACAAACACAGAAGAATACTCACAAAATAGGCAAACAGAGGATATTCTGAATAAAAAGGCTTTGACAACCAAGGTGATTTTTCGTTTTTTTTATTTGTGTTTTTTATTTTATATTTGTATATATATATATATATATATCTTTTATATATATATATATATATATATATATATATATATATATATATATATATATATATATTGTTATAAATTGTTAAAGGGTAAAAAAGAGTTACCTTTCGGAGAAGACGAATCGGAGGTTTTAGACCTCCGACCACCGGCCATAGAGGCGCGTGGCCAGAGATCCGACGAATGTAGCCAGGCGAAAGAAAAAAAAACTTTCAGAGGTTTTCAAAAAAAAAAATTAAAACTCAGACTAAATGATTTTTTAAAAAAATCAACTTTTATAGATAAAAAGAAACGACGCCGTTTTGAGTAACAGGATCCGCGCGCCAACCTGAGGACCCGACAAGGATCCGCGTGTTTTAAATAAATAAGGAATTTGCGCTTCTAGCCCCTCTGCAGTTTCATATGTTTTAATTAAGCCCAATTGGAAATTTATTTTTTATAAAATTGGCCCAAAGTTTACATTTTGTTTTAATTAAATCCTTAAAATTGTTTAAAAGTCAAAAATCACCACGACGCCGTTTTGAAAAAGGTTATAATTTCCCAACAAGTCCCTAGAATTCGACGACGCCTGATTCAATTTAATCCTTTTATGCTTATTATATATATTATTTATTTAAAAAATGTGATTTTATGCATACTATATTATTTATATATATGTACATTTTTATTGTATGAACACTTTTAGCTTGCATGAAATATATTCATATTTGTTTTATTATATTTGTCTATACTTCATCATGTATTTGTAATTGCTTTAGTGTAGGAGTTATTATTGTCGTATTTCATATTATTATTGCCTATCTTAAATGTTAGCATGTTATAATTGTTTTTTATATTCGATAATGTACAAATGCAATATTACCACATGGTTAACGTTTAAAATAAAAAATACATTTTTCACAAAATCAATATTTTATTTAAAGGTACTTTAAAATAAGGAAATGTTTTGATATTTAGAAATTTGGGAAATAGTGCCCAATCGTGCTGGGTTGTGATTTTCCATTTGGCTAAATAACTAAATATCCTTTTAACAAGTTTTATAAATTATGAGATGATCTTAGTGACGAGGGTTTAAAAAATATCGTTTCCAATCATGCTGGATGTGATGTTTATATTCTTTTGGATAGAAGAACTCTCAAATTTCAAATCAAAATTGTTCGAAGCTTTATAAATCGTGAGATAATCTTAGTTACGAGTGTTAAAAAAATATAGTGTCCAATCATGGTAGATGTGATGTTTATATTCATTCGGAACGAGGAACTCTCAAATTTTAAATCAAATTGCTCGAAGTTTTTTAGAAATCATATTTTTGAATTCCTTTCAAATTTCAAACATTTGGACGTAATTTTATCGATTAGGTACCAATTTTTAGGCGTTATGAGGGTGCTAACCCTTCCTCTTACGTAACCGACTCCCGAACCCGTTTTCTGGTTTTTCGTGGACCAAAATTAAATGTTTTAAAATAAAACATTTAGTAAGGTAATCCAATCACACCTACGTAAAAAGGGATTGGTGGCAACTCCCATTTTCGTTTTTTAAAAGTCGACCCTGTTTTTCATCAAATTTAAAAATGGTTTCGACAATTACATTTTCAAGTGGATAACAATTGCTTAAGTATTTTGAGTTTTAACAAAGAGGCTTTAACTCTCAAACAAGTTTTAACAACAAGAAATATGGTTTTGAAAAACACTTCCATGTGACACGCCAGATTCGGGCCTAACTTTTAGGCCGAGTTTGGGGTGTTACATTGAAAGCATTGACTAATATATGTAATGTGATGTTGTCATTAGGGAGAGTCTAAAACACGCTATACTTTTTTCCTTTAACCAAGGTTTTGTCTCATTGGGTTTTCCTGGTAAAAGTTTTTAACGAGACAGCATGTAATATGAGATTATGTACTCTTTTTCCTTCATTATGTTTTTATCCCATTAGGTTTTTCTTAATAAAGATTTAATTAGGCACATTTTTATTCAAAAGACATCCAATGGAAAGTGTTGTAAACACATTAATAATGGATGCCCATAACCCCTTTGAAACCTTAGATAAAACTCTCTGGTTCATTTATGACCATGAGATGTTTCAATGAAGTAATTAGGAAGGGTTAATTTAAATTTATTTAATTGAATGCAAATGAGCTTATAAATAAATCACCTTGAAAGTGAAAGCTTAATATATGAAAATTTTCCTGTATTTTCATATACCTTTTACTTATAACTAGTGTTCTCTTAATTTTTCTATAAAAATATAATAATATTAATGAATTTTAATATTATTTACATGTGTATTTTATACTTTACAATATCATGTTTAAAATAAGATTATCTTCTTAAAAGAACTTTTTGATAGAAATGCTAAATAATAAAATCTCAACAACACTTTTTACAAGCACTTTTCAAAAGTAACATAAACTAGCCTTTAATTAATATAAAATTATATACCAATCAAAATTTAAGTTTAGCTTTATAAATAATATTTAGAAGTTAAACATATTCAATCAAGTAGCATCTAAGAAAAATTAATGTTAAAAATGGAGATTGTTAAATTAATAAGTTAGAAATATATGGAAAAAAATGTGGCATTAAAACAATGGTTCTTTAAATATGCAATATTGAATCATATTTGAATGTAAATAGCAATAGAGAGTGATCTAATGATGAGGTAATATAATATTATGATTTTTTTATTATAATTTTATAAGTTGCTTATATTGTGTGAAACAAACACTCTTAGAACCATTTTTAATCATTTCTTTATTTATTTTTGAAAAGAAGGTAAAATTTCAATGATTATTTTTTATCGGTATTATTGAATGTGTTTATTAATTTAGTTTATATTTATCATGAACTATTGTTTTAATTGTTGCATATTGCTTTATTTATTTTTAGGTAAATTACACCAACAAATATCCAACTTTGGGATAACTGACAAAACAGTCATCTAGGTTTTATTTCAGCCACTCAACATTCGAAAAGTTACAAAACAGTCACTAATTAACAGTTACCATTAGGGTGTTAACAGAATTGCTGACGTGGCAAGTTAACCAGTTAATGTGGCAAGTTAACTTGCCACGTTGGTGAAGCAGCTCCTTCTTCTTCTTCTTCTTCTTTTTCTTCTTTTCTTCTTCTTCTTTTTTCTTTTCTTCTTCTTCTTCTTCTTCTTCTTCTTCTTCTTCTTCTTCTTCTTCTTTGTTACTTGCCCATCCCTTTCCCCTTACAGACCACCATATACCCCAACTTCTTCGTTACCTCCCTATTTGAGTAAGACTATACAAAGATGCATTGCAAGCAATAACACTAGGAACAATTCCCCTAGCCTTCATCTTATTGAAGGTCTTGAGAGCTTCACCCTGGTCATCAGACTTTCCATAATAGTTAATGAAAAGTATGTAAGTAAAAGAAGTAGGTTTAATGCCTAGAGATTCCAGATTAGTAAAAAGTTCCAAAGCCTCACCAACCCTATTTAGCCTCAATAGACCACAGATTAATATGTTGTAAGTATGAAGATTGGGGGAGACAGCTTGCTCCTTCATGACCTCCAACATATCAAAAGCTTCATCTAAATTTCCAACTTTGCAGAAAGCATCGATAAGTATGGTGCAAGTAACCACATCAGGAGCATAACCATTAGCTTTCATTTCATTCCAAAATTCTTTCACCAAGTCCACGCCCCCGAGTCACTAAACTTGTCCAACAAAGTAATGTAGGTTACTCGTCAGTTTATGGTCGCTATCTTTCATCTTTAGGAATATTTCCTTGGCTTGATCAAGTTTCCAGATTACAAAGAGCATCAATGAGAACAAGATAAGTAACAACATCAAGGTTCACACCCAGATTTTCCATTCTCTTCAAAATCCCAAATGCCTCATCAATTTTCCCACTCTACCAAGCACTCTAATGCATATTGTAAAAGTGTAAACGTTTGGCCTCAATCGCATAGATTTCATCTCTTCTAGCAAATCCATAACCATTCCAATATCTTTTCTCTTCCTAGAAGCTACCATGAAAGTTGAGTAAGTTTTAAGACTAGGCTTTAGACCTTCTGAGACCATTCTTCTATAAATCAGAGAGCCTCCTTACTAACCCAGATTGAAGTAGAAAATGGATCAATCCATTATATGAATATGCGTTCGAACAATCCTCAATCCTCATTCTTTCAATTTTGAATGGTGCTTGCAAGCCCACCTCGATATTAAGCCCTTAAAATAGTCAAGTATGTATTCAAATCCCTCCTGATGATTTGCTTTTGCATAAATTCAAATAAAAAATGCATTTCTCCCATCATTCTATGAACTCTCAAGACTTCAAGCATATGATTACAAGCTTCTGTGGTGTGAACAACATTGGGCAATGCTACAACTGACTCAAAGTAAGAAAAAGCATAATTTGGGTCCAAAATCGACTTGAAAACCCTTGAAACTTCATCGGAAGACAAACTATTTCTGCACTTCCCATTTGCCAACACCATTTCACATGAATTTTTCATCACGTAGAAACTTAATTGTTGTATTCTCCGTTTCTTCCAAGTCACCATATATCCATCTGAAAAACCTTAAACTTTCCAATCTTTCTACCTCCAAGGAAACATTTTTATGACTAAAAGTGGAGACTTTACTATCAACTAAAACACAACTATAATTGAGACTATTATAGCAAGTAAACATAAAGCAAAGTATTAAAACAGTCATTAGAAGTTAAACAGTCACTAAAACACAACTTTTTTTTTTTCTTTATATATTTGGATGGGTCGATGATGATTCTGGTCTTTTGAAGAAATTGGGGTATATGGTGGTCTGTAAGGGGAAGGGATGGGCAAATAAGAAGAAGAAGAAGAAGAAGAAGAAGAAGAAGAAGCTTCACCAACGTGGCAAGTTAACTTGCCATATCGATTGGTTAACTTTCCACGACAATTCTATTAACACCTAACAGTGGCTGTTAATTAGTGATTGTTTTGTAACTTTTCGAAAGTTGAGTGAGTGAAATGAAATCTAGGTGACTGTTTTGTCAGTTATCCCAAAGTTGGGTGACTATTGGTGTAATTTACCTTTATTTTTTTGATATTAATAATTAGGAGTGGAAAGTGAAATCCAAACTCTTATACATACAATATAATACTCTTGTCACCAAATTAAAAGGTTGTTGAGTTGAAATAAATATGTTATGTATATTATTTAAAAGTTAAAAAGTATAATTAAAAATAGGGTAAATTACACCAACAGTCACCCAACTTTGGGGTAACTCGACAAAACAAATACCTAGATTTCATTTCACCACTCAACTTTCATAAAGTTACAAAACAATACTAATTAACGCCACTGTTAGGGTGTTAATAGAATTGTCGACGTGGCAAGTTAATTCAATTGATGTGGCAAGTTAACTTGCCACATTGGTGAAGCAACTCCTTCTTCTTCTTCTTCTTCTTCTTCTTCTTCTTCTTCTTCTTCTTCTTCTTCTTCTTCTTCTTCTTCTTCTTCTTCTTCTTCTTTTCTTCTTCGTTACTTGCCCATCCCTTTCCCCTTACAGACCACCATATACCCCAACTTCTTCAAAAGACCAGAATCATCATCGAACCATCCAAATATATAAATAAAAAAAAAAAAAGAAGTTGTGTTTTAGTGATTGTTTAACTTCTAATGATTGTTTTAATACTTTGCTCGATGTCTGATTACTGTAAGAGTCTCAATTATAGTTGTGTTTTAGTTGATAGTAAAGTCTCCACTTTTAGTCATAAAAATGTTTCCTTTGGAGGTAGAAAGATTGGGAAGTTTAAGGTTTTTTTAGATGGATATATGGTGATGGAAGAAATGGAGAAAACAGCAATTGAGTTTCTACGTGATGAAAAATTCATGTGAAATGGTGTTGGAAAATAGGAAGTGTAGAAATAGCTTGTCTTCCAATAAGTTTCAAGGGTTTTCAAGTCGATTTCGGACCAAAATCTGCTTTTTCTTACTTTGAGTCAGTTGTAGAGTTGCCCAATGTTGTTCACACCACAGAAACTTGTAATCATATGCTCGAAGTCTTGACAGTTCATAGAATGGTGGGAGAAATGCATTTTGTATTTGAATTTATGCAAAAGCAAATCATCGGGAGGATTTGAATACATACTTGACTATTTTAAGGGCTTGATATCGAGGTGGGCTTTGGCAAGTACCATTCGGACTTGAAAGAATGAGGGATGCATGGATTGTTTTGAATGTATATTCATATAATGGACTGATCCATTTGCTACTTCAATCTGGGTTAGTAAGGGAGGCTCTACAAATTTATAGAAGAATGGTCTCCGGAGGTCTAAAGCCTAGTCTTAAAACTTACTCAGCTCTCATGGTAGCTTCTGGGAAGAGAAGAGATATTGGAATGGTTATGGATTTGCTAGAAGAGATAGAATCTCTGGGATTGAGGCCAAACATTTACACTTTTACAATATGCATTAGAGTGCTTGGTAGGGCTGGGAAAATTGATGAGGCATTTGGTACTTTGAAGAGAATGGATGATCTGTGTAACACCCCATACCCGGCCCATGAGCCTTGACCTGATTTGGTATGTCACAGAGTAAAATCGTTTTGAAAGATTTTGAGTAACTGGTAGAAATCTAAAATTTTGCTGAGGTTATAAAACGGTGTCTATTAAAACTCAGGTGGAATGGATTTTAAAAACTTGGTTGAGTTGAAAGCCTTGGAAAACATTTGATCATTTAAGTTTTTAGAACCATCTGAGTTATTGTTAACTTGGTGAATATTGCTACCCGATGGTAACATCTTTGAAAACTCATAAAAATTTCCCATTTTGAAAACGTCACTTTTAACCGATTCATTTAAACAATTTATAAGTTCATTAGTAATATAGTAGAAGTGAAGTAAAACAACTACTTAAACATCCAAAATAATAACTAGCGGCCTTATTACAACCCAAACCTAAATTTAATAAATAATAAACTTAAACTGTGCTAAATAAAATTTTAAATCCAAGGAATCAAGCATGGCCGCCTCGAGTCCTCTCCGGCTCCATCTCCGCGATCTACTCATCTGTAAAATGGTATGGGAAGGGTGAGTCACCAAGACTCAGTGTGTAAATCCCCAACCCAGAAGTGCAAACTCATACATAAAATATTAGTAAATCATGCAAACATGCAACCCAAAACTAGCCATCCATACTCCTTGGTCAAAACCACTAGTGGTCAAAACCACTAGTGACCGGAGTCACAAATCAATGATGGGGCCAACCCATCGTGTGGTCAAAACCACTGATGACCATAGGTCAAAATTATCAATATGTGGTCAAAACACTGGTGGTACCAAACCACTGGGACTTAGTCACGATTTATATCAACGGTGTGGTCAAGACCACTGGTGATCGAAGTCACGATTAAACTGATGGGGCTAACCCATCGTGTGGTCAAAACCACTGGTGACAGTCTATAGAGAAAATTCCCCCTCCTCTCTTCAATCTCATTATCAACATGCTCATAACATGATTAACGTACTATCACAAATCATACATATAAGTCATGGCATACCATCATAACTATCATGTCATCCATATAACATATTTAAAATCACAAGCGACTTACCCGGAATCCATGCTCATGCCCACAAGGCAAATCACTATCACAATAGTTAACTGTAACACAATAAGCAATGCTAACAAATAAAGTGTGTAAGAGTTCACACACATGTTTAACAGAAGATCTAAGGAGAAATCCCGAATCTATGAGATATCACAAAATCCCGAAACGTATTCCCGTATTGCCCTACATTCGACCACTATAGGTTAGTATCCAAAAAGCCTTATTTGGCTAAATCTAATAATCCCGAAGGACTAATCGCGCCCATAACCAAAATATGGCCCTAGGCCGAATCTTTATTATCACTTACCAAAGCAAATTGAAATCCCGGAAGCCTCTGTTTTCCTTTGCCGATTAGCCCCTAAAACCATAGTGCACATTCGATTATACATAGATACCAAAAATGGCCTTTGGCTGAATATGTCTAACCACTTACCAATCTTACCGAAATCCCAAACTTGTCACTTGACCTATATAGATCCCTACCAAAACATTTGTTAGAATCGTCTTGCACACTTATATCCATAATCAAGGCCCTTGTCCGAATAGTATATATGCCTTACCTTGAAGAATCAAATCCCGATAGGCTCCTTCAACGCACCTTAACATTAACTACACACAAGAGAGCACATCACTTATTATCTTAAGAAGACATTTGGCCAACCTTACGAAGGCTTAGCCTCATGCTTTCGGCACACTTAAGGAAGATAAGTCAAAACCGTTTGTTAAGGGAGGGTTTACTTACCAAGAGATTCGCTATGGCTCCCAAGTGTTGATGAAGATTATTGGTGACACAAGATGGAAGATGGAGTTTTGAGTAGAAAAGGGTGATAGGTTCGCCAAGTAGAACAAAAGAAGAGAGGAATTTGAAGAACTTTTAGGCAAAGAAAACTAGGAGAATTTGGCCAACACAAATTGAGAAGAAAAGAAAATAAGTTTGACACCCCCTCACTATACTCAAAATCGAATATGGAAGTCCTAGAGTCTTACATTCGACCATCTCTCCCTTTTTGTGATAATTTTATTATTTGAAACAATATCTATCTTCTATCCTTCTCCTAATTACCTCTTCAAATAAACAAAATAAATAGAATAATAATCATCATTCAACTCTTCCAAATTAAATTAAAATTAAAACAAACACTAAGCTTATCCTCATCCATCAAGAGTCCATGAGCATCCACTAGCTCTCTCCCTTCACGCCAAAGATGCAAAAAAAAAAAAAGAAAAGACATACATTGCTTCCAACGTGACTCGAACTTAAGTCCTTCTTCTTGCTTGGGGCGACATTCACCAAGGCCCTAAGAGGCGGCCCTAAGCTACTTTACCAACCCGACTTCCATGTCTCCCAACCCCATAAAATCTTTTGACTCATCCTTAACTTAGCCCTTCCCTTTAACGCCAAAAGTCCCAAAATAAAACACCCCTTGCAACCACCATGATTCGAACCTCTTCCCCCCTTGCACTCCCTTGACGCAAGCCTCCAAGCCCCTAAGGTAGCATCCCAAGCCATCCTACCAATCGGTTCCTTATGTCCAACTTCTCCCACAATTTCTCTTAACCCCTAACTCACCTGGCTCCCTCCTCTTAAGCACTAAAAAGAAATTTTCAGTCCTAAGTTAGACCTAGCCCGGGGTTATGACTAGACCCTAGAACATGTCAAGCAATCATAACATACATATTTCTTCAAGCACGCACATGGAAATAATTAAATTGCAAACAACCCCTAATTCAAGATGTTACGTTCTATCCCATTAAAAATAATTTCGACCTCAAATTACGGATCAAGAGTTGGGGTATTCTTCAAGCATCACATCCTCGGGTTCCCATGTGGCCTCCTCCGTACCATGGTTTCGCCATAACACCTTTACCAAAGGTATGACTTCCTCCTCAAAACCTTGACATCTCGATCCAAAATCAGACGACCTCCTCCTCAAAAGACAAGTCCGAGTTCACTTTAATTTTCGAATGGCAAGCACTACGTGTGATGGATCTGATCAATAGCGCCTCAGCATCGAAACATAAAAGACGTCATGGATCTGGCTCAACTCTGCCGGCAACTCAAGCTGGTAAGCTACCAATCCCACACGTTTCAACACTGTGCACGGCCCGATGAATCTAGGGCTTAACTTGCCCTTCTGGCCAAACCTCAGCACCTTTTTCTAAGGTGATACCTTCAAGAAGACCCTATCACCCACTGCATACTCCACATCCTCGCGCTTAAGATCGCCAGAGAATTTCGCTGTCGACGCCTCTTTAAGACGAGCCCAAATTACTCTAACCTTATCTTCGTCTCGCCACTAACTCCGGACCCAACACCGACGCTCACCCATCTACATCCAACACATAGGAGTATGGCATTTCTGACCATACAGCGCCTCATACGGTGCCATTTGAATACTTGCTTGATAACTATTGTTATAAGTGAATTACGCCAAAGGTAGGTACTCCTCCCAACTACCACTAAGTTCAAAACACAGCCCTTAACATATCTTCCAACACTTGGATTACCTCTCGATTGTCCATCGATTGCGGATGAAAGGCCATCTTTGAAATTAAACCTTGTACCCAACGCTGATGTAAAGCCTTCCAAAATCTTGATGAGAATCGGGATCTCTATCGAGATAATGGACGCAGTACTCCATGCAACCGCACTATCTCAATATATACTGACTTAGCTAACCTTTGAAGCTAGTAGTCAACCCTTACCGGTATGAAATGGGCCGACTTGGTCAACCGGTCTACTATCACCCAAACTGCATCTTTCTTACTAGGCGTAAGGGGAAGCCCACTTACGAAATCCATAGTAATCCCCTCCCACTTCCACTGTGGGATCTTTACCGGCTGTAACAGCCCTGATGGCAATTGATGCTCAGCCTTAACTTACTAGCATGTCAGACACTTGCCCACTAACTCGATTACTTCCCGCTTAAGACCCGGCCACCAAAATTGCTCCCTTAAATCCCGATACATCTTGCTGCTTCTCGGGTGCATAATGTACGGACTGCTATGAGCTTCTTTAAGGATTCGCTGCCTCAAATCATCATCCTTAGGCATACATACTCTCTCCTGAAAATACAACACTCCATCACTACCCAAGCTGAACCCTTCGGCCTCACCGCTTTGTATTTGCAACCTCCGAGTACTCAGAACTTCGTCGGTCATCTGCCTTTCTTTAACCTCATCAATCCAAGATGGCTTCACTTGCAACTCTGCCAAAAGGTTCACATCCTCATAGAGACTTAGGTGAGCAAACATTGCTCGTAAATTCGCTACCACCTTACGGCTCAATGCATCAGCTACCACGTTAGCCTTACCCAGATGGTATTCGATTGAACAGTCGTAGTCCTTCAGCAACTCAATCCACCTCCGCTGTCTCAGATTTAAATCTTTTTGAATCAAGAGGCACTTCAGACTCTTGTGATCTGTGTACACTACCGACTTCTCCCCATACAGATAGTGCCTCCAAATCTTCAAGGCGAAAACCACAGCAGCCAATTCTAAATCATGTGTCAGATAGTTACCTTCGTGAGGCCTCAATCGCCGTGGACGCATAAGCGACCACCTTCCTTCTTGCATCAACACATACCCTAAACCAAGATGCGATGCATCACAATACAGTGAATTCCTTTCCGCCCTGGTGAATCAAGATTGGTGCTTCACAAAATCTTCTTTAGCTTGTTGAAACTCTCTTCTCGCTTCTCGGACCACACAAATGGAACTCCTTTTCTCAGCAACTTAGTCAACGGTGCTGCGATTAAGGAGAAATTTTCCACAAATCTCCAGTAATATCCTGCCAACCCCAGAAAACTTTAGATTTTTGTAACCGACCTCGATGGTTTCCACTCCAATACTGCATCAATCTTATGGGGATCCACCCTGATTCCCTCGGCTGAAACAACATGCCCTAAAAAAGTTACCTCTTTAAGCCAGAACTCACACTTGTTGAATTTGGCGTACAATTATTTCTCCCTTAGAACTTGCAGAACCACATGAAGATGTGCGTCATGCTCCTCCTCAGACTTCGAGTACACCAAAATGTCATCTATGAACACCACGACGAACCGATCCAGGTAGGGTTGGAAAACTCGATTCATCATGTCCATAAATGTGGCTGGTGGATTCGTCAAACCAAAAGGCATTACCAGAAACTCGTAGTGCCCATACCGTGTACGGAATGCTGTCTTGTGGATATTAGCCTCCTTCACCTTAAGCTGATGGTACCCTGACCTAAGGTCGATCTTAGAGAACACCAATGCTCCCTTGAGTTGGTCGAACAAATCATCAATCCCGGCAAAGGATACGTTTTTATTGTCGACTTGTTCAATTGTCGATAATCTATGCACATCCTCATTGTTCCATCGTTCTTCTTGACAAAAAGCTTTGGAGCTCCCCAAGGTGATACACTTGGCGAATGAACCCTCTATCCAACAATTCTCGGATCTCGAGCCTTCAATTCTACCAATTCTTTTAGCGCCATCCGATCTGAGCTATAGATCTCGGCGCGGTTCCGGGTAACAAATCTATACCAAATTCAACCTCACGATCCGGAGGTAGACCCGGGAGTTCCTCTGGAAACACATCAACATAATCCCTTACGGTCCGGACATCCCTTACAGCTGCACCCTTAGCTTCCAAAGCATAGACATGCACTACATATGCTTCACAACCTTTCCTAACCATCTTTTCCGCCTTTAATGCAGAAACCAGATTAGATAGGTAATCTCTCCTTTTACCTATCATCACCACCTCTTCTCCTTCCATGGTCTTCAATACCATGCGCTTAGCTACGCAATCTAGGCTAGCCTGATACTTTACTAGCCAATCCATCCCGAGGATCAGATTCGAACTCCCCAAATGGCAGCTCCATCAAGTCAGCCAAGAACACGACCCCTTAGAGTTCTAGGGGTACATTCCTATAGAGTTTACTTACTTCTACGGAGTGACCTAGAGGGCTTAATACAGTCATCTTCCTAGAAGTAAGCTCAAAGTCTAAGTTCAGAGTTTTCACCATGCTACTAGCAACATATGAGTGAGTTGAGCCAATATCAATTAAGCTGTTATAGGGTACTCTAAAGATCAAAAGCATACCGGTTATGACGTCCGGTGCATTGCCCTCCTCCTGACGCCTCGCGGCATAGACCAAACCAGGTTGCCTAGCCTCAATACCACCGGTACCTCCCCTCGGTGCCCCATGACCTCTGTCAGCACCATTACCTCCTCTACCTGCACCCCAACCTCTCGGTGGCTGTTGGTTATCCCTCCTATTCAGTGCACGATCCTGACCCTCAGACCTTAGCCTAGCTGCCTTTTTTGGATAATCCCTAACTCGATGTTCCATGGATCCACACTCGAAGCATCCCCGATTACCACTCTAACACTCCCCCGTGTGAGACTTCCCACACCGAGCACACCGTGGCGACCATTGAGGATTAGCAGCAGCAGCAGCAGGCCTAGCATCTTGATCTGACCCACCATACCTCATCCTCTTCTGTTGATTAGCAGAAAACCTCGAAGATCCAGAGCTCCTCTTATTCCAACTCCTATCCTGATTCCGCCTAACAGACTATCTTACCCCTTCAGCAACCTTAGCCTTCTCCACTAGGACCGCGAACTCCCATTCTTGTTGTGGAGCTATCATCATCCTCAGCTCATCTCCCAGCCCATCCTCGAATCTGACACAGCGTTCATGCTCAGTACCCACAATACCACGAGCATACCTGTTCAACCGAAAAAAATTCAGCCTCATACTCCGCCACCGTCTTATTACCCTGAACCAGGTTCAAGAAAGCCTTCGCTGCGCATCCACGTAGCTAGTTCCTATGTATTTCTTTTGGTAGGTAGCCTTAAAGAATTCCCATGTGAGATCCTCCACCATCGCTCCATCCCTTACGGTGAGCCACCACTGGTATGACTCATCCCGAAGTAGAGAGATTATACCCTTCAGCTTTTCCTCAGCTGAAAAATCCAGGTCATCCATGATCCTCTCAGTGGATTCCAACCAATACTCTGTCGTACTGGGTGCCACACCTGATACACCCCAGAACACCTCAGCTCTATTGGCCCGGAGTCGCTCGGGTACAGATTTCTGAGCTCCCAAACCTCCACTAGCTCCAGCCACTAACTCAAGAACTCGCAGCATAGCCTGTGATACTGCCTCACCCCCCGTCTAATCCTGGTGCTCAACACCAAAAGTTAGGGGAGATGGTGGCGGTGGTATCTCATTATCAGACCCTTGACCCGACCTAACGGGTTCTGACACGGTTATTCTTCCTCTACCGCGTCCACGACGGCCACGTCCTCTAGAACTCATTTCCAACGATTGCGCTTTAATCTGATTAAGAACTTTTATGGATTAGTACTTGTTTCACTGGTTATTAGCGAAGAAATTTTATGAAGAGAGCTTAATAGGGATTCTTTCGATCATTCAAAATTTCAAGTTTTCTATCCTAATTCACAGAAAAAATAACACATCCATACCTTAGTATCTCCCATACACATTCACTCCTCGGACATTTCTGTCCGTTCCTATCCCATGGGCATTTTCATCATTTGTCCTACAGGGGTTTTTTCGTAATTTGTCAAAATAAAATTTCTTGGTGATTTTTGTTAATAAGGATATTTTGAAATTTTAAAATTTTGGGGTATTTTGAATTTTGAAATTCGAGGCATTTTTAATTTACGGGTAAATTTATAAATTTTAATAAATCCAGGTATTTCAGATTTGTAAAACTTGAGGTTCTTTTGGAGAATTTGTTTTCCAATTTGATAGTATAGCAAAAATTTTGAAATTGAGGTCATTTTGGTAATTTTGTAAGTTGGGGCAATTTCATAATTTTCCAAAATCATGACGTTTTTGATATTTTGCAAATTAAGGTTTTTGGACATTCTATAAGTAATGAAAATTTTGATTGGAACTGTGGGTACTTTGGGAATTTCATAAACCAAGGCGTTTTTGTAATTTTACCACTAGGGTATTTTTGTAATTTTCATAAATCGAACATTTTTCGAAAAATTTTGTAAAATAGTTCTCCCAAGTTTAAAAGGGTAATTTTAAGAGTTTTAAAACTAAGGTTTTTACAACAATACGGCTAGTTCCCTTTCGGGTTTTAGTTATTGGGTTTAGCCTATGAATAAGTCCTCATGGTTAGGGTGAACCGAAGCTACGCACCAGGTAGGATTCCTGCGAAGAGGAGGTGAGTCACTAGGACTGCTTAAGTACCAGGCTCTTCGGATCCAATCCTAGACATGCGCACAAGGGTTACCACACCTTAACCCGGCGACTTAGTCATAGGTTTATTTAATTAAGCATTTAAAGTCTTATGTGAATGTTGGGGTAAACTAGTCCTAGGGTTCAAATACTTATCATACTATCTACGTTCCATTTCTACCCTTCTACAGATAATAATTCACACAGTAGTTAGAAGTACTTACCTGGGCGGATTGGTGCTGGAGACTCGTTGCCATGCTACTCGAACTAAGAACCATTTTCATAATATTCCAAAGAGGCCTACCAAAAACATTTTGGGCCCTGGGCCCCCACAATAGAAGTTTTGAACCCGGCTCGATACTAAAAATATAACACCCATACCCGCCCATGAGCCTTGACCGGATTTGGTATGTCACGAGTAAAATCGTTTTGAAAGATTTTGAGTAAGCGGTAGAAATCAAATTTTCTTTGAGGTTATAAAGCGGTGTCTATTAAAACTCAAAGTGGAATGGATTTTAAAAACTTGGTTGAGTTGAAAGCCTTGGAAAACATTTGATCATTTAAGTTTTAGAACCATCGAGTTATTGTTAACTTGGTGAATTTTGCTACCGATGGTAACATCTTTGAAAACTTATAAAATTTCTCATTTTGAAAACGTCACTTTTAACCGATTCATTTAAACAATTTATAAGTTCATTAGTAATATAGTAGAAGTGAAGTAAAACAACTATTTAAACATCCAAAATAATAACTAGCGGCCTTATTACAACCCAAACCTAAATTTAATAAATAATAAACTTAAACTGTGCTAAATAAAATTTTAAATCCGAGGAATCAAGCATGGCCGCCTCGAGTCCTCTCCGGCTCCATCTTCGCGATCTACTCATCTGCAAAATGATATGGGAAGGGGTGAGTCACCAAGACTCAGTGTGTAAATCCCCAACCCGGAAGTGCAAACTCATACACAAAATATTAGTAAATCATGCAAACATGCAACCCAAAACTAGCCATCCATACTCCTTGGTCAAAACCACTGGTGGTCAAAACCACTGGTGACCGGAGTCACAAATCAATGATGGGGCCAACCCATCGTGTGGTCAAAACCACTGATGACCATAGGTCACAATTATCAATATGTGGTCAAAACCACTGGTGGTACCAAACCACTAGGACTTAGTCACGATTTATATCAATGGTGTGGTCAAAACCACTGGTGACCGAAGTCACGATTAAACTGATGGGGCCAACCCATCTTGTGGTCAAAACCACTGGTGATAGTCCATAGAGAAAATTGCCCCTCCTCTCTTCAATCCCATTATCAACATGCTCATAACATGATTAACGTACTATCACAAATCATACATATAAGTCATGGCATACCATCATAACTATCATGTCATCCATATAACATATTTAAAATCACAAGCGACTTACCCGGAATCCATGCTCATGCCTACAAGGCAAATCACTATCAAAATAGTTAATTGTAACACAATAAGCAATGCTAACTAACAAAGTGTGTAAGAGTTTTACACACCTGTTTAACCGAAGATCTAAGGAGAAATCCCGAATCTATGCGATATCACAAAATCCCGAAATGTATTCCCGTATTGCCCTACATTCGGCCACTATAGGATAGTATCCAAAAAGCCTTATTCGGCTAAATCTAATAATCCCAAAGGACTAATCGCTACCATAACCAAAATATGGCCCTAGGTGAATCTTTATTATCACTTACCAAAGCAAATTGAAATCTCTAAGCCTCTATTTTCCTTTGCCGATTAGCCCCTAAAACCATAGTGCACATTCGGTTATACATTGATACAAAATGGCCTTTGGTCGAATATGTCTAACCACTTACCAATCTTACCAAAATCCCGAAATTGTCACTTAACCTGTCGAGATCCCTACCAAAACATTTGTTAGAATCGTCTTGCACACTTATATCCATAATCAAGGCCCTTGGCCGAATAGTATATATACCTTACCTTGAAGAATCAAATCCCGATAGGCTCCTTCAATGCACCTTAACGTTAACTACACACAAGAGAACACATCACTTATTGTCTTAAGAAGACATTCTACCAACCTTACGAAGGCTTAGCCTCATGCTTTCTAAGACACTTAAGGAAGATAAGTCAAAACCATTTGTTAAGGGAGGGTTTACTTACCAAGAGATTTGGCTATGGCTCCCAAGTGTTGATGAAGATTATTCGCTAACACAAGATGGAAGATGGAGTTTTGAGTAGAAAAGGGGTGATAGGTTCTACCAAGTAGAACAAAAGAAGAGAGGAATTTGAAGAACTTTTAGGCAAAGAAAACTAGGAGAATTCGCCAACACAAATTGAGAAGAAAAGAAAACAAGTTTGACACCCCTTCACTATACTCAAAACCTAATATGGAAGTCCCTAGAGTCCTACATTTTGCCATCTCTCCTTTTGTGATAATTTTATTATTTGAAACAATATCTATCTTCTATCCTATCTCCTAATTACCTCTTCAAATAAACAAAATAAATAGAATAATAATCATCATTCAACTCTTCCAAATTAAATTAAAAATTAAAAACAAACACTAAGCTTATCCTCATCCATCAAGAGTCCATGAGTAGTCCACTAGCTCTCTCCCTTCACGCCAGCATGCAAAAAAAAAAAAAAGAAAAGACATACATTGCTTCCAACGTGACTCGAACTTAAGTCCTTCTTCTTGCTTGGGGCGGCATTCACCAAGGCCCTAAGAGGCGGCCCTAAGCCACTTTACCAACCCGACTTCCATGTCTCCCAACTCCCACAAAATCTTTTGACACATCCTTAACTTAGCCCCTTCCCTTTTAACGCCAAAAAGTCCCAAAAATAAAACACCCCCTTGCAACCACCATGATTCGAACCTCTTCCCCCTTGCACTCCCTTGACGCAAGCCTCCAAGCCCCTAAGGTAGCATCCCAAGCCATCCTGCCAATCGGTTCCTTATGTCCAACTTCTTCCACAATTTCTCTTAACCCTAACTCATCGGCTCCCTCCTCTTAAGCACTAAAAGAAATTTTCAGTCCTAAGTCGACCTAGCAGGGGTTATGACTAGACCTAGAACATGTCAAGCAATCATAATATACATATTTCTTCAAGCATGCACATGGAAATAATTAAATTGCAAACAACCCCTAATTGAGGATGTTACAATGCAGGGTGTGGACACGATGTTGTTACTTATCTTCGTTCTCATTGATGCTTTTGTAATCTGATGAGACTTGATCAAGCCATGGAAATATTCCTAAAGATGAAAGCTAGCACCATAAACGAGTAACCTATATTACTTTGTTGGACAAGTTTAGTGACTCGGGGACGTGGACTTGGTGAAAGAATTTTGGAATGAAATGAAAGTCGATGGTTATGCTCTGATGTGGTTACTTGCACCATACTTATCGATGCTTTCTGCAAAGTTGGAAATTTAGATGAAGCTTTTGATATGTTGGAGGTCATGAGGGAGCAAGCGATCTCCCCCAATCTTCATACTTACAACATATTAATCTGCGGACTATTGAGGCTAAATAGGGTTGGTGAGGCTTTGGAACTTTTTACTAATCTAGAATCTCTAGACATTAAACCTACTACTTTTGAAACACCCCGCACCCAAGACCAATACTGGGTCTGGATACGAGACATTACTATGCTTGAACTCACTGAAACATGTATTTACAGGCTGTAAAATTTCGTTCCAACTTAAAAACTTCACTTTCTTAGCCAACACATATAACAAGGGCCTACGAGGCCTTTAACTCATGTTAGAAAACTTTCAGAATTAAAATCAAATAACTCATTTTTGAAGTAGGGTTCACACGCCCGTGTGACTTGGAACACTCCCATGTACCCTTAAGCACGCCTATGCCCTCAAACCGTGTAAGGCTACTGACTATTTCCACACGGTTTAGACACGCCCGTGTCTACCAATCGTGGGAGGTTACTGACTAATTTCACACAGCCATGACACGCCTGTGGGCTTAGACCGTATGCTAATCCTTGATATACTGACTAAATCAACACGGTCTTGGAACACGCCCATATCCAAACCTTGTGTCTTACACGACACACACACACGGCCATGGGATTTGCCCGTGGCCTATTCTAATTAATAATACTAAGGTGTAGGGTTAACACGGTCTTGACACACGCCCATGTGTCAAATCGTGTGGGCACTTACAGGCTATTTACCAAGCCGTTAGCCACCCTGAAATAAAGATCATAACCATACACAATTCAACAATGCAATAACAGCCCAATTTTATGAATAATACTACATGTTTCATTGATCTCAACAAACATACATGCTTAATCAAATTTGGCCAATCACTTAGCCATATACAAAAGAATAATAAACTTGATAGCCTTTACAAAGGCCCTCCTTAAAACATGTTCACAAAATGAATGTTTCCTATACATGTCATACTTAGTAAAGTAACTTGGCTATACCAAAATACGAGTTGATAGTGTGTTGCGAGCTCCGACTTTAATGATCCACGAGTTAGCTTGGCAGGACTGCATAGAAAGAAAGAATCATAATGTAAGCATATAGCTTAGAAAGTTTGCATGTAACAACTCTTAGCATCATCATTGCTTAATATAAAACATTTCACATAAACAATGGTATAATGAATTTCAGCTAAAGCTTACTTACTCATATAGATTCTTACATGTCTCATGACACTTACTATTATCATACTTGTAAGGTAACAATGATACCTGTATCACTTGATCACATTGATCAGTATACTATAGTAACAATAATCCTGATGTCTACTTTCTCATTCACAACATGAATAATACTCAACTTCATCTAACTTCATCTTGATACTAACTTTACTTTCTTAGCTTTCTTGCTATCTTCTTTTAGCTTACTCATTTGCCCGATGAATTTCTGTGAATAACAAAGGATACTAAATCTCTTCCCACATAATATGATGCCAAAGCCATACCCTAGACATGGTCTTACATGAGTTATCTCATCTTGGTTTCAAGGCCATGTCTTGACATGGACTTATACGAAGTCTTGCTCTTGATAACATACGCAATGCCAAGCTTGAGTCCTTGGACTTACATGATAACTTGCTTGCTAACTTGATCAATGCCATGCTTGCCTTGGACTTACATGATATCTTGATCAATGCCAAGCTTGCCTTGGACTTACATGATAACTTTCTTACTAACTTAATCAATGCCAAGCTTGCCTTGGACTTATATGATAACTTGCTTGCTAACTTGATCAATGCCAAGCTTGCCTTGGACTTACATGATAACTTGATCAATGCCAAGCTTGCCTTGGACTTACATGATAACTTGATCAATGCCAAGCTTGCCTTGGACTTACATGATAACTTGCGTGGTAGATCGATTATCTTGGGAAATTCATCTCTCATCGGGACTTGTTCGTACTTATCATCATGATTCCTTGCTTGAAAATAACATGATCATTTCATACAATTATTGTACATTATGTTAAGCAATTTAATGATAATAACCATAAAGCTTAGAAATCATACAAACTTACCTCAATATACAAAATGTATGTAGATGTGCAATTTAGTCCTCGACTTTGTTCTTACCTCGGTTTCAATCGGGCTTCATTTTTCTCGATCTATAATCATAAATAGATCATTTAATAACCATATTGACTAAATTGACTCATAACTCATACTTTGGAAAAATTACTATTTTGCCCATATACTTTCTAATATTTGCACTTTTGCCTCAATTCTCGTAAAATGATTTTCATGCAACTTTCTTAAACTTCATGCTCAACTGAATCATTTTCTCTTCTATAACAATCATCAATTCTCACTATTTCTAGTAGGTATGACCAATTTTATAACTATTACAAAATGGTCCCTACTACCATTTTTCATGAAATTCATTAAGGAAAAGATGTTTATCTAACATCAAACTCTCTTAAACTTCCATAAAACATCATTTAACAAGTAGTCATTCAAGGGTAGATTTTTGAACATGCATCTTAGCTTATTTTATAGCTAAAATTAGCTAATTCATAATCTGAGAACTTCAAAATATGAAGAATATTAAAAGCAGGGTTAAGATGAACTTACTATGAGCTTGAAAAAATGAAGAACCCTAGCTATGGTGTCTCCGAATTTTCGGCAGCAACAAGGAAGAAGATGAGTGAATTTTTCTCATCTTTATCCTATTTTAATCACTAATGAGGCCAAATGACCAAAATACCTTTCCTCTTAAAAATTTCCATAATAGTTTCTTAAGGCCAATTTTGTCTAAAAATTAAATTTTGGGCAAATTGCTATTTAAGGGCTCATAATTATTATTCTAAAGCTATTTCATGCAAAAAGCTTCTAGAAACTCATATATTGCAACTTTTGCAATTTAGTCCTTTTTTGGACCAATTGACCTCAACTTAATAAAATTGCTTTACAAAACTTTCATACTAATGTGAAAACATGACATAAACTTGAAAAACTCATAATTTCACCTCGGGTTCATGGCCTCGCACCACAATCCCGACTAGGCCCTAAATTGGGCTGTTACAATTCTCCCCCTTAGGGATTTTCGTCCTCGAAAATCTTACCAGCAAAAAGGTTTGGATACTGATTTCTCATACTCTCTTCTGATTCCCATGTAGCTTCTTCGATTCCGTGCCTTTGCCACAATACCTTTACTAAGGCAATACTTTTATTTCTTAGTTGCTTAACTTCCCGAGCCAAAATCTTGACTGGTTCTTCACCATAAGTCATGTCGGGACGAATCTCTATTTCCGAAGGGGTAACTACATGCGAAGGGTCTGATCTGTAGCATCGTAACATTGACACGTGAAACACATCATTTATCTTCTCTAATTCAGAGGGCAAAGCCAAATGGTAAGCTACCAATCCAACTCTCTCAGTAATCTCGTAGGGCCCAATAAAACGTGGACTTAATTTGCCTTTACGGCCAAATTTGAGAACTTTTCTCCATGGTGATACTTTCAAAAAGACTTTATCCCCAACTTGGTACTCGATCTCTTTTCTTTTAAATCCGAATAGGATTTCTATCTGTCTGAGGCAGCTTTTAAACATTCTCGAATCACTTTCACTTTCTCTTCAGCTTCTTTAACAAAATCAACCCCGTGAATTTGGTTCTCTTTAAGTTCAGTCCAAAACAAAGGAGTTCTGCACTTACGCCCATATAGGGCCTCATAAGGCACCATCTTTAAGCTCGACTGAAAGCTATTATTATAGGTGAATTCTACCAATGGGAGAAACTTTTCCCAACTGCCTTGGAATTCCAAAACACAACATCTGAGCATGTCCTCGAGTACTTGAATTAACCTTTCTGACTGACCGTCAGTTTGAGGGTGAAAATTTGTACTAAAACTCAATTTTGTACCAAAGTTTCTTGCAGCTTCTTCCAAAATCTGGATGTGAATCTCGGATCTCTATCCGATATGATCGATAAGGGAACTCCGTGAAGTCTTACTATTTCTAAAACATACAAGTTTGCCAACTTGTCTAGGGAGTAATCCACTCATATAGGTATAAAGTGGGCTGACTTCGTGAGTTATCAACCACTACCCAAACAGCATCTTTCTTGCTTGGAGACAATGGTAAACCCGTTACGAAATCCATGATGATACGGTCCCATTTCCATTCGAGGACCAAGATGGGCTGAAGCAAACTCGAAGGTACTTGGTGCTCAGCTTTTACTTGCTGACAAATCATGCACTTAGAAACAAATTCTAAAATGTCTTTCTTCATTTTCGGCCACCAATACTGTTGCTTTAGATCATTATACATCTTGGTGCTACCCGGATGTACAGATAAACACCCGTTATGTGCTTCATACAAAATTCTCTGTATAAGCTCCTCTTTTCTTGGCACACAAACTCTATCTCTAAACATTAAATATCTATCAGAATTAATCTAAAAGTCAGATTCAGCACCTGACTCGCACTAAGCTCTGTTAACTTGCAACTCACTATCTTCTTTCTGAGCTTCAAAGATCTCTTGAAGAAACATTGGTCTAGCTCTTAACTCAGTTAAAATGGAGCCATTGTTGGATAAGGATATCCTTGAATTCAATGCTCTTAAAATAAACAGAGACTTCCTGCTCAAAGCATCGGCGACTACATTCGCCTTTCCTGGATGGTAGTCGATGACCAACTCATAGTCTTTTATCAACTCTAACCATCTTCTTTGTCTTAAGTTCAACTCTTTCTGCATCATCAAGTACTTCAAACTTTTGTGATCGGTGAAAATTCGACATCGTTCATCGTATAAATGGTGTCTCCAAATCTTCAATGCGAAGACTATGGCGGCCAATTCTAGGTCATGCGTCGAATAATTCTTCTCATGAGGTTTTAACTGTCTTGAGGCATAAGCAATCACTTTGCCTTCTTGCATGAGTACACAGCCCAATCCATTTAAGGATGCATCGCTGTAGACTACAAATTCTTTCCCTGATTTGGGTTGTACTAAGACTGTAGCTTCTGTCAACATTGCTTTCAACTTCTCAAAACTTTGTTGGCATCATTTCGACCACTCAAACTTCACGTTCTTCTGTAACAATTTAGTCATCGGGGTTGCAATCATAGAAAACCCCTTGACAAATCGTCTATAGTAGCCGGCTATGCCCAGAAAACTTCTAATCTCACTAATGTTCTTCAATGGTTTCCAGTCTATTATAGCTGAGATCTTACTTGGATCTACTAGGACTCCATCTCTTGAGACAATATGTCCCAGGAATCCCACTTCCTTGAGCCAAAACTCATTTTTACTGAATTTGGCATACAACTGATTTTCTTGAAGAGTCTGTAAAACTATCCATAGATGATCAGCATGTTCATTCTCGTCTTGGGAATAAATCAGTATGTCGTCAATAAAAATGACTACAAACTTGTCAAGGTATGGTCTAAAAATACAGTTTATTAAGTCCATGAATACCGCAGGAGCATTGGTCAACCCAAAGGGCATGACTAAAAATTCATAATGCCCATATCTTGTTCGAAAGGCAGTCTTGGATACATCTGAATCCTTCACTCTCAACTGGTAGTACCCTGATCTCAAGTCTATTTTGGAGAATACAGTCGCTCCTCTCAATTGATCAAATAAATCGTCGATCCTAGGCAATAGATACTTGTTCTTTACTATCACTTTATTAAGCTGACGGTAATCAATGCATAATCTCATGGTGCCATCTTTCTTTTTCACAAACAAACTGGAGCGCCCCATGGTGAACAACTTGATCTTGCAAAGCCTTTGTCTGTCAACTCTTGCAACAGTAACTTCAACTCTTTCAACTCTGTTGGAGCCATTCTATAAGGAGTAATGGATATTGGTACAGTATTAGGAGTTAGCTCAATCTTGAACTCAACTTCTCTAACGGTGGTAATCTGATAATTCCTCGGGAAAAACATCCACATACTCACATACTATCAAGACCGATTCAATCTTTAACTCTGTCTCTTTATCATTCAATACAAAGGCCAAAATGCCTCATACCCTTTTCTTAGATATCTCTACGCCATCATATGAGAAATTATTACCGACGATCTACCTTGCTCATCTGATTCTACATGAAGAGTATCCCCATTCTCACATCTCATCTCAATGTATTTCTTCCCATAATTTACAATTACATTATGAGTAGTCAACCAGTCCATACCAAGAATGAGGTCGAATTCATCAAATGGTAACAACATAAGATTTGCTTTAAAGCAATGACCTCTAATCATTAATGGACAATCTTTACAAACTTTATCAACTAACATACTCTTGCCTAAAGGATTAGACACCTTAATCACAAATTCTGTGGTATTTATAGGCACACCCAAACCGGGTACTAATTTCATGCAAATGTAAGAGTGTGTGGATCCGGGGTCTATTAAAGTAATAACGTTGGTATTGTAAAGAAAAAATGTACCCGTAATAACATCAGGGGAAGATGCCTTTTCGCGAGTGCGAATGGGAAAGTCCTTGCAGGCGCTCTGCCCTCAGGTCTCGCGACCTGCTCTCTGGGGTTACCTCTTTCACTTGCCCCACTTCCCGGGTTCCTCTGCGGTCTCCCTCGACCATATTCTCAGATCTCGGATTCTATGTTCTCTCTTCTTTAGTCATCTCTGGACAATCCTTTATGAAATGGTCTTAGGAACCACATCTAAAACATGCATTTTCATGTGCTCGGCATTCTCCCAAATGGCGTCTGCCACATTATGGACATTCAGGTCTGTTAGGTTTAAAATTCCCAACACTTGCAACTAAAGTCATCTGTGCTTTATTTCCCAAATACTGCTTACTCTTGTCTTTTCTTGAAAATCCAGTGGAAGTAGCTGTTCGAGTAGAAAAATCTCTTGACTTCTTGGATGACGATTGGAACGACTTGCTCCACTGTCTCTTTCTAGAATCACGAGACTCCATTTCAAATTTCTTCTTCTCTTTTACTAGTTCTTCATCTTTGCAAGCCCTTTCCACTAGCACAACGAATTCTTTTAATTCGAGGACAGCAACAACCAGCTTAATGTCCTTATTTAAACCATCTTCAAACCTTTTACTCATAATGGCCTCAGTGGACACACATTCGCGAGCGTACTTGCTGAGTTGTACGAACTCTCGCTCATAATCAGTTACTGACATCTTGCCTTGCTTCAGCTCTAGAAATTCTTTCTTCTTCTGGTCTACAAACCTCTGGCTGATATACTTTTTCTTAAACTCTTCTTGGAAGAATTCCCATGAGATCCTTTCCCTTGGTACCACCGGCACAAGGGTGTTCCACCATTGGTAAGCAGAATCTCTTAAGAGAGAGACTACATACTTCATGCATTTATCAGGAGTGCAGGACAGTTCGATAAATACTCTGATGGTATTTTCTAACTAGAACTCAGCTCTTTCTGGATCATCATCTTTTCTAGCTCAGAATTCTTCTGCCCCATGCTTCCTGATCCTATCAATTGGAGGTTTATCTCCTCTTACCACCTCTACTACTTGAGGGGCTACTGGAGTAGGTTGTGAAACAGGTGAGGGTGGAGGGGGTTGTGCATTCGGGTTCGCTTGAACGAACTCGTGTACCAGGCATCCATCATATGGAGGAAGGCTTCTCTAGCCTCTTCTCCTCCTCCTTCTTGACTCACCGTAGTGGGTCTATTCTCATTCTCATGCGGCACCGTCCCTTCTGCGGGAGCTAGTGCGTTACTTTCTACATCATCCGCCTCAGCTCTTTCGGGATCCATTTACTATATGTATAAACATAATTTAAGTCATTAGGAGTTGTCACACTATCATTATAAAAACATTCTTACGTATGGCATGTATAGCTAGACTCATGCTCGTGTTACGTTAGTCCTAGAACTGACTAAACCGTAGCTCTGATACCACTAAATGTAACACCCCGCACCCAAGACCGATACTGAGTCTGGATACGAGACATTACTATGCTTGAACTCACTGAAACATGTACTTACGGGCTGTAAAATTTTGTTCCAACTTAAAAACTTCACTTTCTTAATCAACACATATAACAAGGGCCTACAAGGCCTTTAACTCATGTCAGAAAACTTTCAGAATTAAAATCAAATAACTCATTTTTGAATCAGGGTTCACACGTCCCGTGTGACTTGGAACACGCCCGTGTACCCTTAAGCATGCCTATGCCCTCAAACCGTGTAAGGCTACTGACTATTTCCACACGGCTTGGACACGCCCGTGTCTACCAACCGTGGGAGGTTACTGACTAATTTCACACAGCCATGACACGCCTGTGGGCTTAGACCGTGTGCTAATCCTTGATATACTGACTAAATCAACACGGTCTGGGAACACGCCCATGTCTAAACCGTGTGTCTTACACGGCACACACACACGGCCGTGGGATTTGCCCGTGGCCTATTCTAATTAATAATACTAAGGTGTAGGGTTAACACGGTCTTGACACACGCCCGTGTGTCAAACCATGTGGGCACTTACAGGCTATTTACCAAGCCGTTAGCCACCCTGAAATGAAGATCATAACCATACACAATTCAACGATGCAATAACAACCCAATTTTATGAATAATACTACATGCTTCATTGATCTCAATAAACATACATGCTTAATCAAATTTGGCCAATCACTTAGCCATATACAAAAGAATAATAAACTTGATAGCCTTTACAAAGGCCCTTCTTAAAACATGTTCACAAAATGAATGTTTCCTATACATGCCATACTTAGTAAAGTAACTTGGCTATACCAAAATACGAGTTGATAGTGTGTTGCGAGCTCCGACTTTAATGATCCACGAGTTAGCTTGGCGGGACTGCATAGAAAGAAAGAATAATAATGTAAGCATATAGCTTAGTAAGTTTGCATGTAACAACTCTTAGCATCATCATTGCTTAATATAAAACATTTCACATAAACAATGGTATCATGAATTTCAGCTAAAGCTTACTTACTCATATAGATTCTTACATGTCTCATGACACTTACTATTATCATACTTGTAAGGTAACCATGATACCTGTATCACTTGATCACATTGATCAGTATACTATAATAACAATAATCTTGATATCTACTTTCTCATTCACAACATGAATAATACTCAACTTCATCTAACTTCATCTTGATACTAACTTTACTTTCTTAGCTTTCTTGCTATCTTCTTTTAGCATACTCATTTGCCCGATGAATTTCTGTGAATAACCGAGGATACTAAATCTCTTCCCACATAATATGATGTCAAAGCCATATCCTAGACATGGTCTTACATGGGTTATCTCATCTTGGTTTCAAGGCCATGTCTTGACATGGACTTATATGAAGTCTTGCTCTTGATAACATACTTAATGCCAAGCTTGAGTCCTTGGACTTACATGATAACTTGCTTGCTAACTTGATCAATGCCAAGCTTGCCTTGGACTTACATGATATCTTGATCAATGCCAAGCTTGCCTTGGACTTACATGATATCTTGATCAATGCCAAGCTTGCCTTGGACTTACATGATAACTTGCTTGCTAACTTGATCAATGCCAAGCTTGCCTTGGACTTACATGATAACTTGATCAATGCCAAGCTTGCCTTGGACTTACATGATAACTTGCGTGGTAGATCGAGTATCCTGGGAAATTCATCTCCCATCGGGACTTGCTCGTACTTATCATCATGATTTCTTGCTTGAACATAATATGATCATTTCATACAATTATTGTACATTATGTTAAGCAATTTAATGATAATAATCATAAAGCTTAGAAATCATACAAACTTACCTCAATATACAAAATGTATGTAGATGTGCAATTTAGTCCTCGACTTTGTTCTTGCCTCGATTTCGATCCGGGCTTTGTTTTTCTTGATCTATAATCATAAATAGATCATTTAATAACCATATTGACTAAATTGACTCATAACTCATGCTTTGGCAAAATTACTATTTTGCCCCTATACTTTATAATATTTGCACTTTTGCCCCAATTCTCGTAAAATGATTTTCATGCAACTTTATTAAACTTCATGCTCAACTGAATCATTTTCTCTTCTATAAAAATCATCAATTCTCACTATTTCTAGTAGGTATGACCAATTTTATAACTGTTACAAAATGGTCCCTACTACCATTTTTCATGAAATTCATTAAGGAAAAGATGTTTATCTAACATCAAACTCTCTTAAACTTCCATAAAACATCATTTAACAAGCATTTCATTCAAGGGTAGATTTTTGAACATGCATCTTAGCTCATTTTATAGCTAAAATTAGCTAATTCATAATACGGGAACTTCAAAAATACGAAGAATATTAAAAACGGGGTTAAGATGAACTTACTATGAGCTTGAAAAAATGAAGAACCCTAGCTATGGTGTCTCCAAATTTTCGTGACAACAAGGAAGAAGATGAGTGAATTTTCTCATCTTTATCCTATTTTAATCACTAATGAGGCCAAATGACCAAAATGCCCTTCCTCTTAAAAATTTCCATAATACTCTTAAGGCCAATTTTGTCCAAAAATTAAATTTTGGGCAAATTGCTATTTAAGGTCATAATTATTATTCTAAAGCTATTTCATGCAAAAAGCTTCTAGAAACTCATATATTGCAACTTTTGCAATTTAGATCTTTTTGGACCAATTGACCTCAACTTAATAAAATTGCTTTACAAAACTTTCATATTAACGTGCAAACATGACATAAACTTGAAAAACTCATAATTTCACCTCGGGTTCATGGCCTTGCACCACAATCCCGACTAGGCCCTAAATCGGGCTGTTACAGCTTTTACTTACATACTTTTCATTAACTATTATGGAAAGTCTGGTGACCAGGGTGAAGCTCTCAAGACCTTCAAGAAGATGAAGGCTAGGGGAATTGTTCCTAGTGGTATTGCTTGCAATGCATCTTTGTATAGTCTTGCTCAAGTCGGGAGGTAACGAAGAAGTTGGGGTATATGGTGGTCTGTAAGGGGAAAGGGATGGGCAAGTAACGAAGAAGAAGAAGAAGGAGTTGTTTCACCAACGTGGCAAGTTAACTTGCCACATCAGTTGGTTAACTTGCCACGTCAGCAATTTTGTTAACACCCTAACGATAACTGTTAATTAGTGACTATTTTGTAACTTTTCGAAAGTTGAGTGACTGAAATGAAACTTAAGTGACTGTTTTGTCAGTTAGCCCAAAGTTAGATGACTGTTGATGAATTTACCCTTCAAAATATTATATTTAAATAGTGATAAGAGAAATTAGAAATTGAAGGCAAATAGATGTATTGATTTGGGGTGCTTTGAATCATTCCATATGACCCAAGGCTCGTTCCTCCTCTTTTCGGCAACATTGGTCATTGGAATGTTTAAACAGAACGCAACTATATGAATCAAAATCCATCATAATAAGAAGGACAAGAAAAGGTAAAGTCCATGGCCAACACTCTCTTCGCTGCCATTGACATGGGCACCAATGCCTTCAAGCTTCTCATAGTTCAAGCTCATCTCCCAGGCAAATTTATCCCTCTTTTAACCGTCAGAGAGCATGTCGTTTTAGGCCGCGATTCGCCTTCTTCCACCATCTCCACCCATTCCCAAAACCTCTCTATCAAATCCCTTCAGAATTTCATTAAGCTTATTCAAACCCATAATGTTCCCCTACTCCACACTCGCTGCGTCGCCACATCTGCTGTCCGCGAAGCCCAAAACAAGGCGGAATTCATTCACTCAATCGCTGAAACCACCGGGTTCAAAGTTGATGTTTTATCAGGCGAAGAGGAAGCCCGATTCTCTTATCTGGGCGCTCTCCAATTTTTTCCGGTTTTTGAAAATTTGGTTTTGAACATCGATATCGGAGGTGGGTCAACTGAGTTTGCTATTGGGTTGCGTGGAAAGGTCGAATTTTGTTTGTCTTTAAAGCTTGGCCACGTTACTTTGACTCAACAGAATTTCGGGGATGAAGAAGCTGAAAGAGCTTCGAATATGAGGGAGTATATTAGGAATGTCATTAAGGAATCTGGGTTAATTGACAAGGTTAAAAACATTGGGTTTGAAATAGCGTTGGGGTCATCTGGGACGATAAGAGCCATTGAGAAAGCAGTTTTCAAAGGGTATGCATTAGATTTTGCTGATAACGAAGCTTTGCTTAGTGAATGTAAAAGGGATTGGAAGTTCAGTATAGAGGAATTAAAGAGTGTTGTTGAGAGGTTATGTAAGGGAGGAGAGGGACAAAAAGTAAGGAGAGATGGGTTTTTTAAGAGAAGATCAGAGTCCATTGTTGCTGGTGGGATTTTGTTGGATGAAATATTTGATTTGCTTGGGATTAAAGAAATGTTGGTTTCTGGTTATGGATTGAGAGAAGGTTTGATAGCTGATAGTTTAGCTAAGGTCTTTGATGATGGTTATGATTTGAATGCCAACGCTCGGTTTCGGTCCATTTTACGGCTTGCTACAAGGTTTAATAGCAAAAGGATAACCACTTCTGCTGCTGAAATTGCTAGCATTGCAAGGGTGATTTCGCGTTTCTTTCTTTTAGACTTTTGATTGTAATTACACATGATTTGAGGATAATCGAAGCACTGCTCATCAGACTCGGCTTTTCAAACACGCATACATGAGAATTTTATTGACCTGCATTTTTACCTACTAAATATTTAACTAAATTACATTTTTTTAATTATAAGAGTTTGTAATTACTAACTAATACGTACACTTTCATCTTCTTTCTTGAAGGAATGTTGCAATTTTCTGGAACAATACTTGCTATTAAAATTTTGTTTCAAAGTTAAGAAGCAAAGGTTGATGAATTAGGGACTGAATATTTTGCCTTTTGTTTTTCTTACAAAAAGAGAAAAAAAATCATCTCATTTTCATTGTATGTAACTTCATATTTCCAGGAGATTTTTGAAGGCTTAAGAAAATTCAAGGAGCTTGATAACGATGGAATTTACGTTACCGTTGATTTAGATGAAAAAGATCTGGAAAATCTTGAGGCTGCATGTTTACTTCACAATATAGGGCTCTCCACTGGTAAAAAGGGTTACCATAAGAAGTCATATCACATTATCATGGTGAGTTTGCTTTTCTATTTGCACTAATTGCCATAATCAGGCACAAACCTTATCTATCAATTGCTATAAGCAAAAAGGTCAAATTCTTTGAGCTTTTTAGAACCAAAAAAGCTTATGTTGCTCAGCAAAATTCAAAAAGAAAAGTAACTTGATGGCATCAATACTCAGCTAGGAGTTTATATTTTTAAGGTCTTTGAATTTCTTGCAATGCATAAATTAGAGTTGATTCATTCTATTCTTCACTTGCTGACATGATTTATATATAGAATGGAAATCATCTCCGTGGTTATAGTGCTGAGGAGGTCAAGGTACGCTATCTGCCTATAAACCTTGTTTACTTCCTAATAAGGATGTCTAATCATGTTCTCAATTCTGATCACCTGCTTGTGCGATTGCAGTTAATAGCTCTTCTTACAAGACACCATAGGAAGAAATTACCCAAGTTTGATGATGCTTCTTTTAATGAGTTAGAAGAGGTATCTTATTCTATATGCTTGGTGATCATTGTTCATTTGGTTTTGAGAGAGTTCGATATGATCTTTCATGTTCTGTTTCAGGCAAAGCAGAAATTCAAAGTTCTTTGTGCAATTATACGTTTATCTGTTGTGTTACATCAGAATGGATACATTAACTACAGAGAAATGGATTTCTCACATTCTCATGAAGGTTTCAAGCTGGTAATGTCTAGAAATGTGATGTGGAAATTAAATGTGTTCTGTTTCACTCTCTGCAGTTCATGTAGCATTTTTCTTTGCTAACAATGGAAAGTAATGTCTATAGTTGAGTCTTTTCTATGTCTTACAGAACTCTGATGCATCATGTTCTAATCGTAGTAACACATCATACTAATTATGCATATAGCAATATGTTTTTCTAAGTCCTGTTCCCATTGAACTATGGAAGGTAAATATATCAGTTTCTCTTATTTTGAGATTTGAAGATTACAAGGATGGTTAATTCCATATTATTTAATGTTTCCACTGGGATGGAAAAATTAGTTATAAGTTCCCAAAAACTGTAAACTACTTGAAAAATGTGCTCAGTGTGTTTAGATCCAATGCCAGATATCTGGACAATCTTCATTGCATTGGTACTACAGGATCAGGTTTTCGTTTTACAATTCTAGGAGCCCTATAGGAGTAGGAGTAGGAGCAGGAGCTCTTATTATCTTACCCTGATGATCGAATCTGAATTTTCAAAAGGGAAAGAAGATCGAGTACCACCATGCTGGGGATGTGTTGGACATTTGGAGAGTAGAGGAATCTGATTTTGACAAAGTTTTTAGCCTTGCTGCTGGCACCCGTTGCTTTTATTTCTTGATTTCTTTCTGTCTTTGTTATCTTAATGCCAAGAAAAAGATGTGAAATCAATATAGCTTCTATGCTTCTTAAATATGTTTGGGATGCCGGAAATTAACACTAACTTTTTTGTTATATTAGTTCCATGTTTCTTAAATATGGTTTTTTTACAGGTTATTGGGGAAGAAAGGGGTCCGAATCATCAGCCAGTTGTCGAGCAATGTGGGACTGATAAATTTGCAGTAGAACTAACACATGAATTACATTATTTTAAAAAGGCAAGTCATATAAAGTTCTGCATATTTCATTAATAAGTTCGCAGACAGAAGCAACTGATATTTTGTTTTGTGCTGACATTGGTTAATCTTCCTTGTTCAGGTGTTGAAGCAAGAATTGTCTGTTGAACTTAAAGCACCGCCGTTCTGTTCAAACGAATAATCAAAAGGAAGTTACTAATTAAAGAGCTGCTGTTGGTTCATGATTGAGACCCAGTCCTTAAGCAGTTTAAATTGGACTCTCTGAAATGAAGAATACACTTGCTATGTTCTGAGATGTAATCCAAATATTTATAAAATTATAAACAAACTTCCTTGGTTTTTTTGCCTTGGATAGTTCTCTGGCGAATGGTGTGACCAACGGAGTGCTTAAGAATACATAAAGCCTGGTGAATGCAAATGGTTCAGCAGTTAATGCTCGTCTTTGTCTACCATTTTGAAGAAAACCTGAGGATGACGTCTGACTGCGAAACTAGCTTGGTTTCTGCTATTGTTCTAACAGTGAAGTATCCCATAATACGGACTTCAAGGAATAAACTTGAACTGCTTCAGAACGAAAGTCTGTCCCTTCTGCTGCAGTAAGCTCGGAAAATCTTGCTTAATATTCACCATATTATATATTTTAGAGATACACTATTTTCTTTATTTAATATAATAATGATGATGACTTTTTCATCAGAAAGCTGTAACTTATCATCCCATACATGAATATATTTATGTATATGTATATTACATTATTCAAGTCTTTTATTTTTTTAACTGTACATCAATTTTGTTGGGTATATGACTAAAATAGCATTGCTTTTTTCTTCTTTTGGTACAAAAAACAATCATGTCTAGAGAGAACATCCATTAAACAGAAAAGAAATTTTCCTTCTTGCTTCAGCAGCTGCCCACTTCCAAGTCTCAACCTGTTATTATCCCAGAGCTCCTAAAGGATCAAAACTTTCAGTTTTCTAATAGCCTCAACCCAAGGCCGATACTTCCAATGCCTTTTTGCAATAGTTTCAGAAGCTTTTTTTTTTTTTTTTTATCTCTAAGTATTATCAACCTGACTTGCATCCCAAGTTTGAAATTTGTTAAAACCTCTCTGATAACATGAAGTTTGTAGGAAGGCAGTCACTTTTTTGCTTCAAAACTACATTAGAGCTGAGGAGAGTATACGATACCATGCCCTTCCCTTTTATCCAGGCAATGTAAGCAGTTGGAATAGCTTGCTGCAAATGCACTAGAAGATTGCACAGGTGTTTTGAGTCTTCTGGGGTCGTGTGACAGCATGCTTTGAGAAGGCCTCTAGCCATTGTTGTGTTAGACCATTTGATAGATGTAATGCTCACAATGGTGAGACATCTGCACATTCAAAGACCTTGTTCCTGTATATCCAAGTATTCCTGAGTGGCAATAAGATTAATTCGGAGATGATCTTGCAGACTCTTGTACTAAAAATCTGCAAAAGCAAATCATACATGTTTGTAGCAACCTTTCAATAATTGAGCCTGACTGTGAACCTTTTTTTTTTTTGGATAAGTAAAATTTCATTCATCCAAAGAAAGTAAAATGTTGCTACAAGTAACACTAAACAGAAACTACAGCTTAGCAGCTACAGAAAACAATCAATCACCCAACCATCAAGCTGTGTGAACAAACCCTGAATGTGCCTTGCAGTGTAAGCAGATAATGTAAAACAAAACAGTCCAAGCAAGCCGAAGAATAGAGTAAAAGAGGAACAAGAATCGCTCTAGAATAAAGACGTTTTGCAAATCAGCTCAACGCTATATTATCTGATTGATTGAACGGCTATCATCTCACAAAAAGGACTACGAGATAAGAGTCGGCACATCATCCAAATCCAGTGTTCACCAACAAGCATGCAACCTTTAAGAGATTCCTTACTTACAACCAGTCATAACTGAAAAAAGTGGCAAACGTCAACAATAGAAGTTCCAGAATTCCAAGATCAATCATTTTATCCCTAAATTAAGTACTACATTAGAGCACAAAATAGAGGTTCTATGTCATGCAGTTGACTCGGTTAACATGCATTGGGAGGAGTAACAATTACAACATCAAAATTCAAAATTTTGAAAATTCAAAATTTTGAAAATTCAAACCTGAAGTTGTTAGGCTCCTGCTTCAGGAGACTTGGTCTGCCGCTGCAACTCTTCACCAGCATTTCTCAGGAATTGGTCCCAACCACTCCCTGCACTAACATCCAAGTAATCATATGGAACTGCTGTCTTCAAACCTGGCTTAACAGCGCATCGGCTCTCTACAATTCTGAAGTCCAAATCATCTCCTTCCCTGGGTTTCTGCTCCAATTCCTCCCAGGTGAACAGCAAAGGCAATGTAAAAGCACCCCAAGGATTGAAATCCAACACCTTTACACGTTCATCCTGTGTAACATAAGCATCAAATGTGTAATCATCGGATTCAAATTTCAGCCTCACAGTTCCATTAAAGAATTCGTCAATCAACACTTCAAGATCATTTTTCTTCTCACAAAGAACTGGATAAAATGTAGTGACCTCCCGCTGTGAAATTCCAACAAGCTTCTGGCCCCTTACAAAGCAACGGAATTCCATTTCAGGTTGGAAACTTGGGTACCATTTCCGAAGGGCAAGGAAGAAATTTGGGGGCCTTGACATGGTTTTGTCACTGCATGAATCATATGCATGACATAGATCATGAATCAAGGAATCAGATGACCGAAGCAAGAGAGCAATCTCGCTGAATGTAGTGCATCGAAGAGTCCCGGAGGTGCTTATCCATGCAGAGTCCTTTGGTGCACTCCAATTCAACTTAGGAAAGATTGCACCCCCAAGGGTTTCAATTGACTCCTTAATCTTCAACTCAAGTTCTGGGAAAGAAGGGGGCGATAAAGGTTCTGCTTCATCTCCAGATCCTTCTGATACCTGATAATCTTCCTCATCTTCTGGATTATGAATTCTATTCGGAAAGGCATCCTCATTTGAGATTGAAACAGGAAGGAGGAAAGGTCCCGAATCATCAAGTAGATACTGGACAAAAGATTCAGGAAGCTCATGAATGAAAGTCCTAATTGACACTAATTTAAATCTTGGGTACCATTCTTGAATCTGGCATCTGTTTACATCTTCTTCCTTCATAGCTGCAACAATGAAATAGTTGAAGATATTTCAGACATGGTAATTTTGGATATGATATGAAACCACAACATGTTTAATAGACACAGACAGTTTAACAAGCATCGCACAACAGGTTTAAGCAAAGATTAACTTTGTATGTCATTTTAAGGGAAAAAATCCAATCCGAGCAGCATATATAATTTCTTTTCATCTCAAGATGTGACCTCTTATCATATATTTTAGGATGCAAATATTTTGATTAGCTAGAGGCTCTAATTACTTGATTAATAAAGGCACAAGGCAAGCTTCTTGAACTTTTTCTTCCCGATTAGCTAATAATCTACTTGGGCAAAACTTCTTACTTAAAGAATTAACCAAAGGGTTCTATTAGTTAATCTATTTTGCAGCCTGAATAAAGATAATATCGACAAAACCCTAAATTTTATGCAAAAATGAGAATCAAAGAATCTAAATTAAAATTTAAAAGAAAAATACAAATCCAATTGACTAGAGGAAAAATTTTCCTAACCTTAGTTGGTAATTCGAACAACTCAACAGATAAAAATGAATAAAAAAAACATCTAAATCTAAAAGACTATGGATGATAAACCAAAAGAATATATGTATATGATCAGGTATTGAATTAAAAGAAAAATACATTAAAATGAAAAAAGGGGGAAAATTCTTAACCATAGTTCATCAAATTCATCGAAGAAACAAAAAAAAAAAATCAAAATTAAATCTATCAGAAAGAAATCAAAACTAAAAACAATAAGAGAAAAGAGAAGAATCTAAGATTTCGAAGAACAGTTTGAAATTAGATGGATTTGTTCATCAAGCTCATGTCAGTCGCTCCCCCACTATATAAACTGATTAATTTGTTCTCTTTTTCAAAGCATCCAACATTTTTTCTAATACTACTGGTAAGAAATTTGAGTTCCTAATCCTACAGATTTCTCTCATTTATCAATGGTTAGCATTTTAGTGAAATAAGGTTGATATATGTCGGCGGTGTACTTTTGAAACTAGGCATTTTACTAAAATATCTTGGTATTATGTAATTATAGTGATTTTAGCATTTACTTGATTTCTCTCATTCGTTACTGCTTCTTATAGTTTTTTTTTCCCCCTCGTTTTTTCTCTTCGTATAGTGTAAGTATCAAAATAAAATTATAAACACCTACAAATCATTCAAGAAAGCTAGCTTTAGTAGCAACATGTAATCGAAGCAAAGTCTCATAAGCTCAGACAATACTGAACCAGACAGATTCCTTTGTTGAGACTTAAAAGGATTGACGACACTGATACTGGCTGAGCACTGGATCAAATAAAAATGATCCAAGACACTGAATCAAATCAAAGAGAAGCCTTGAAAACACTCACAATTTTCATCCATTCAAGAATGTTTAACTTAATCAAAATACATTAAACAAGAGAGGAGAAGAAAACTGACCTCAAATCTCAGCGTTCAGCTAACAATGGTTGGGTGCTGCTTCATGTAGTGGCTAGGTGCCGAAGGAGCGTCAGAGAAGAGGCGGCGAAAGGTCCACAGAGGCTTCTTACTTTCTTTTTCTTAAGTTAGAATTACAACACAAGCAATTGACGACGATTTGGGTTTGGTCAAAGGTTAATTTTGACATTTGAGTACTTTTTTTTGAACTATTTAATATTATGTTTGAAAGCTTTAGTTTAAAATAGACTTGTCTAAAAGAAAATACTCGAAGAAATAGGAGAGACTATCGGCAAAGTGGTTCGGCTGGACTTTAATACAGATAGTAGAACAAGAGGCAGTCAACCTGGAGGAACCACTGATTGGTCAAGTTATTGTGAACGGATAACAACAGAAAGTTGAATATGAAGGCTTACCCACGATCTGCTTTACCTGTGGGAGATACGGGCATACCAAGGAATTATGCGTCTCCTCGCAACCGGAAATCGCGACGGGGAAGGACCAGACGGAGGTTTCTTCGGCAAAGGGTGCTAGCGGTGGAGATGGCGCCAGTTACGGGCCATGGATGGTTGTTGAGAAGAAATCCAGGCGTAATTCTAGGAGTAGTAATCTCAATAAAGCAGATCTTCGGGAAAGAGAGTATTCGGGGTCAAGATTTGACGCTCTGGCTAATATGGAAACTTCAAATTTGGAAGATGAAGTTAATAAGGAGAAAGATGGGCAGACGGTGGAACTTAAGAACACTTTGAAGGCTGGAAAATCTCTTGAGCAATTGAGGGCTAAAAATCGGGGAAAGAGGAATGAAAATATGGGGGAGTTAGAGAGGAGGCCGGGCCTGTGATTCCTATTGAAGATGGCCCAGTCTTGGGAGGAACAGTGGGTCAGTACCTGCTGCTATAGCTAAGGATAAGGGTGCAGTTGGCCCACCAGAGTCCATGGTGGATATGGACAGCACTAGTACCGCGCTTATCCAGCCCAATAGCGTGTTGGATTCTTCTTGCACTGATCCAAATATTCAAATCAATGAAGCAGGGGATTCGGCTAAGTTTTTTAATATGCCTGTTATCAACAATTTGTCCGATGCAGGGAGTTCTAAATTGCCTTCTAATTGTTCTAATTTAAATTCCATAAATTTCTCTTGTTTTAACCCGGTTTTTGTTGGTCAGGAGGAGAGCGAGGGTGATGTTCCAAATAAGCATACCAAGAATGAGTCTTCCGCATCAGATTTGGTTGGCAATCAAGATGCTGAATCCCATGGTGGTTTAAACGCAAATCGACACACTGCTATTTCCTTCGAGGAGAAAGAAAAAATTGGAGGGGATCATTCAAGTAGGACTCAAGCGACTGTTCCTAGCGGTAATAAGTTTCGAAATGTGGGAAAATCGGTGGGGAGTAAAGATGGAGACTTCCGAGCTACTAAAAAAATTAATAAAATTTCACATGAGAAAGGGATTAATTTTAAAACTAAAAATTCTTCTAAAATTCCCTTGAGTGATTCTATGTCTAGGTTAGCTCAACAGTCTCTACAGGGCGTAGTGTTGACTCGGAAGTCTTTGTTCCAGCTATTGGTAAAGGAAATCAAGCTTTATTTATTTATTTTTTTTTTTTTGGAGTGTAAGGTTTATTGGTGGTATCTTATTTTTATTATTAATTTTTTTGTTATTTTTATGGATCCAAATTTATCAATTTTTTCTTGGAACTGTCATGGCTGTGCAAGCAATAAATTTCTACGGGCATTTCGTGAGTATAGCTTTGAGCACAAACCGAATATTGTGTGCCTTTTGGAGCCAAGGGTTAGTGGTAAAAAAGCCAATGCTATCATTGACAAATTGGGTTTTGATTTTTCTCACCGTATTGAATCTATTGGTTTTTCAGGTGGCATATGGGTTGGTTGGAAGGACAATATTTGTATTAATATTATTCATAACCATCTCCAATTTATGCTTTTAAGCATTCAGGGTAATAATGCTTTTAATTCATTTTTTGTCTTTGTTGTGTATGGTAGCCCGATAGAGCTAAAAGAAGTCTCTTTGGTCTGATTTAATGGAGGCTTTACCTCCTAATCCTTTGCCTTGGCTTATTTTGGGTGATTTTAATGCTATCCTTTCTCCTAAGGATAAAAAAAGTGACAGATCTACGGGTAAGAGATGCAAACTATTTGGCGATTTTGTTGACACTTATAACTTGCAAGACCTTGGATTCATAAGTACAGCATTTACTTGGCAGAGAGGTAAAACGCATGAATAGATTGATCGAGCATTAGCGAATGATTCTTGGATTTCATTATTCCCGCATACTTTAGTCTATCATCTTCCACGTATTAAATCGGACCATAGACCCATTCTTATTAATACTAACCCTGATCTTAGCCTTCAGAAAGGGAGAACTTTTCGTTTTCTTACAAGATGGACAAAACATGCAAATTTTAAAGAATTGGTCTCTACGAAATGGCGGTTTACAGGTAACATGGCTAATTCCTTATCGGATTTTACCTCTCATGTCAAATATTGGAACAGGTCCGTTTAATTTATTGGAACGCGCAAGAAACAACTTTTGAGGTCGCTTGGGAATATTCAAAAGGCCATGTATTGGTCTTCCTCTTCTAGGTTAGCTGATTTGGAGATGGAGGTTCGAGATGAATTGAAAATGTGCTTAACCATGAGGAGCTTTTATGGAGGCAAAAGGCTAGATGTGATTGGCTTCAGCTCGGGGATCGCAATACCAAGTATTCCATAGTCGCACAATGCAAAGGAGGAAATCCAATCGCATTATGTCCCTACGTACGAGTAGTGGGACTGGAGTACGGATCAGAATTTTCTTCGTGATGAGGCTGTTAGGTTCTTTGAGAAGCTGTATGGAGAAACCCCAACTTCCATGAGTGCTCTTCCCCTTGATTTATTTCCCCGTCTTATGGAGGAAGACATTGGTTTCCTTAGTAAGCCAATTTTGAATGATGAGATTAAGAAGGCCCCTTTGACATGGCTCCGTTGAAGGCTCAGGGAAGTGACGGTTTTATGCGTATTTTTTCCAAAGCTAGTAGGATTCTGTTGGAGGGGCGATTTGGGAGTGGGTTCAAGGAATCTTTGATGGTAATAAGATCGAGGAGGATCTTAATAATACACTAATTGTACTTATCCCCAAGAAGGAACATCTGGAGGATTTTAGTCAATTTCAGCCAATCAGTCTTGTTTGGTTATGTATAAGTTGGTGATGAAGGTGATGGCTAACAGATTTAAAGTGGTGTTTCCTAAATATATCTCAATTGAGCAAGTTGGGTTCATTGCTGGACGTAACATTTCGGATAATATCATTATTGCACAAGAAGTCATTCACTCGATGCGCAGCAAGAAAGTTGGCAGGAATTGGATGGCCGTTAAGTTGGATCTGGAGAAAGCTTATGACAAGATTAGCTTGGATTTTATTTATGTGACCCTTGTAGCTGCTGGGATTCCTGAGTTTTTAAGAAAGGTAATTATGGGTGTCATTTATGGAATGGAGTTTCGTCTCAGTCTTTTAAGACTGTAAAGGGGATTAGACAGGGCTGCCCTTTATCGTCTTACCTTTTCATCCTTTGTATGAAATGGCTTGGACATTTTATTTGTTCTGAGATTTTAGTAGGAAGGTGGCATCCAATTCAGCTTTCTAGGTCAGGGTATTCTTTATCCGATCTCTTTTTTGTTGATAATCTTGTTATTTTTTTCAAAGTAGAGATGGATCATGCTATTCTGTTAAAAAGAATCCTGAAACATTTCTGTGATTTTTCGGGCATAAGATCGGTGCAAGAAAAAGTAACATCTATTTATCTAAAGGTGTTGATGACAGCTTATGTGACCAGATTAGTCTATTCTTTAGATTTCAGAAAGTCCCTAATTTAGGGAGGTATTTGGGGGTGCCTCCTCTTCATGATCGAGTTACTAAAAGTGAGGAGGAAACTTCAGTCTTGGGAAGCCAGGAAACTTTCTTTTGTGAGGTGTGTCACTCTTGCCCAGTCAGTTCTCCTCGCTATTCCAAATTACTTCATGCAGTCCCTTCTAGTTCCAAAAGAGGTGTGTGATGAGATTGAAAAGATTGCTAGACAGTTTATTTGGGGAAGCTCTACTGGTCATCCTAAAAGTGCTTTGGTTGGTGGGGAGTCCATTTGCCAACCTAGATCTCATGGAGGACTTGGGTTTCGGCATCTTCGTGATAAGAATAACTCTTTTCTCATGAAAATTGGGTTTAATCTTGTCTCTCAAAAGATGCTTTTGGTGTCCGTGTCCTTCGTTCGAAATATGGATGGAAGAATCAGCTTCCTATTACCATTTATAGAAGCAATTGTTCTCATATTTGGTGTTCCATTTCAAAGGTATAGCCCCTTTTTTGTGAGAATCTTATATGGTCTGTAGGTGATGGCTCAACAATTCGTGGCTGGAAAGATCCTTGGATTCCTGATATGGGTCCCCTTTCTACTTATGTCTCGGCTCACTCTAGTCTTGATTTGGAGTGCACTCTAAGAGATTGGGTGCTTCCTGATGGTACTTGGAATTTGGAATTTCTCCGGTTATGGCTTATTGACGACGTGATTAAGCGTATAGTAAGTATACCCCCTTCTCATCCTGACGGGGGAATGGATAGGATCATTTCGGCTCGATCTGGGTCAGGGTCCTTTTCTGTTCGAAGTGCTTATTGGGCTTTAAAAGAGAGCTCCTGTAATCCTTATGATGATGCTTGGAAGGCCGTTTGGAAATACCAAGGTCCTCAGAGATTTCATCTTTTTCTTTGGCTTGTAGCCAAGCAGAGGCTTCTTACCAATTCGAAATGAGCTAGGAGAGGGATTAGACAAAGTAATGTGTGTCCCCTTTGTGGGCATGACACTGAGGATATCCTGCATATCATTCGGGACTGCTCGAAGGCTAAGGAAGCTTGGATGTTCGTTGTCCCTGCTGAGAAACTTACCAAGTTTTTTTCTGACTCTGTCCAAATTCGGTTTTCCTTTAATCTATGTTGTCATGATAAACTGCAAGATAATGGAATTACTTGGTCGTGTCTTTTGGGATAATTGCTTGGAGACTTTGGAAGAATAAAAATCTCTTCATCTTCCAAGACATCAATTGGACAACATATGAGACCATTAAAACCTCTCTCAGTTGGGCTCAAAATTTTGAACCATTTCTTGGAGAAGTTAGATCCACTGCAACCAGTTATGGAACTCATCACCACTTGTCTGATAATTGGGTTCATTTATTTTTCGATGGAGCAGTTGCTAGAGATTCTAGAAATGCGCCAGCAAGAGGAGTGGTTCGAGACCGAAGTGGCAATTGGATTTTGGGATACACCCATTATTTGAGTAGATGCTCACCTTTGGAGGTAGAATTCTGGGCATCCTCAATGGTATTCTCATTCTATTGAGTAAGGGTTATAAAAAAGTTTGAGTTCACTCTGATAATCTTGAAGTGGTTAAAGCTTTGTCTATGGAGATATCAGTGGATTCAGGTATTACTGTGCTCAGAAGAATTAAATGACTTTTGTGATCTTATGGCCAATGGGAATTTAAGTATGTCACTCGGGACTGCAATTTGATCGCAGATCAATTGGCAAAGATTATTCTCTCTTGGAAATTACCTTTTCAACTTTTTGAAGTGCCTCCTGACTTGGTGGTTATGGCTATTCAGCAAGACAAAGCTCTTGCAATCTCTTAGGAGGTTTTTCAGTTGTAATATTATTTATTTTTCACCAAAAAAAAAAAAGACTTGTCTGTGGCCTGACCTGTCTAAAAAGTGAGAAAATTTGGACAAAAATATAAATCTAAAAAATAATTTTGGATAAAAAAAAGGCTTTTTTCTAAACGAGTTGAAACTCAGGTAAGTTTCTTTTTCGGGCCCAACCCAGGCCAGTCTGAATTTGCAAAAAAAAAAAACTGCTGCTGTTTTTTTCTACTTTGTTACTGTTTTTTCATGGTTTTGCTATCATTTTGCTATTATATTACTACTAGTTTGTTGTTATTATTTGGATATTGTATAACTCTTATTTTTATTATTAAATTTGCTACTATTTTAAAGGTATTTGCTTGCTAAGTTGCACTTATGTTAGTGTTATTTAAGTGTATATATATTTTATTTTTTTCATTTGTTGGGAAATATTTATTTTAATGTATTTTATGTATTATATTTTTAAATTTATTTTTATATAAAAAATTAATATGGACAGGCTGGTTTGGGCTGGGCTCAAGTTTTAGCTTTTTTATTTAGATTGAATTTGGGCAAAATTTTAAGCCCATTTTTCAGGCCTAGCCGGGTCCAGGTCTAGGAAACAAGCTTAATTTTTTTTACTTGTCCATGGACAACTCTAGTTTAAAAGTCTTGTTATGGTACATGTAATTTCACCGTACAACCCTGAACCACCAAAATAGGGTGAAACATAATTGAGGGTTAAGCATCCCTATAAAGCACTCGAACCAAGCGTTGTGACAAGTACGACCCATGATATTTTGCCTTTTGTTTCTCTTACATAAAGAGAAAAAATAAATCATCTCATTTTCATTGTATATAAACTTAATATTTCCAGGAGAAATTTGAAGGCTAAAGAAAATATAAGGAGCTTGATAATGATGGAATTAACCTTATACATATTTACTTCACGATGTAGGGCTCTCCATTGGACCACCGGTCAAAAGGGTTACCAAAATAAGTCATATCCCATTAGCATGGTGAGTTAGCATTTCTATTTGCATTAATTGCCATATTCTTTCATAAACCTTATCTATCAATTGCTATAAGCTAAAAGGTCAAATTCTCTGATATTTTTAAAACCGGAAAAAAAGCTTATGTTGCTTAACAAAATTAAAAGAAAAAAAAAGTAACTTGATGGCATTGGTAGTTTATAGAATGGAAATCTATTAGAAATTGGTCATCGATGCAGCAGCTCTCTCACTTGACAAGATGCAAAAGTGCAAGCCAAATAGTGGACATACCAAACAATGAGCACATATGGAAGACAAATATAGTGAACAAACAAAGTACTCGCAAACATGGCAGATAGTCTAACAATGAGTTGTCCCGCAATAAGTAGAACTGCGAACTACAAGTCGCGGATAACATGAGAATGTTTTTTATGCAAGCTACTAGTAATGAGTGCGTGTTTAGTTTTTAGAGCATTTGAGATAAAACCAAATCTTAGTTGTTAAGATTGGTGATGTGTTTAGGTGCTGAATGACATGTTTAGTTAATTTATTTTGTGTACAAGAAATGTTTTCAAGTTTCAAGACTGTTTTAGTGGGATTAGCTGAGTTTTTGTTGAGAAAAAATCTTATATATTGTATAATTTGTATTGAAAATGATATGAAATATAACAAGTCAAATTGGATTGTTATTTTTCTCTATTTTTCTCTCTTCTTTTACTCAAAAACCTAACAATTGTATTAGAGTCATTGATATTTAAGGGTCATTTTGTGAGTATCTGCAAAAATGTCTTCAGTAAGAGTTTCACCTCTTCCACCGCCTGTGTTCAATGGTGAAAAATACCATATTTGGATAGTAATGATGACGACCTACCTTCAAGCTTTTGACTTGTAGGAAGTAGTGAATGTCGATATTAAGCCACCACTGTTAAGGGTGAATCTTACCATAGCATAGATCAGGCAGCATAGTGATGATTGTGATAAGAAGTACAAGGCAATTGTGCTTAGAAAGTGGTGTTTCAGATGAGATTTTCACTAGGATTATGGCTTGTGAGACTCCCAAAGAAGCTTAGGATAAGCTAAATGAGGAGTTCCAAGGTTCGGACAAGACCATGCAACAACAACTTATTAATCTCAGAAGAGATTTTGAGAATTTGAAAATGAAGGAGGCTGAGACAGTGAAGCAATATGCGAACAGGATAATAGCAATGGTTAATACATCAGATTGCTAGGAGACCAGTTCGATGACAGTAGGGTAGTTGAGAAAGGTATAACTACACTTCTTGAGATGTATGAGTCAAAGATTTCCTCTCTTGAAGACTCGAGGTGTAACACCCTAAAGTTGGCGGATCTGAGAAGAAGGCATGTAGATATGAATGTTACCTGTTTTGGCACATTATGGTAGTGTAGTCCGCCTATCTATAGACTTTTGGCGAACTAAAGTATCCGCCAGTAGAAGTATATAAAGATTTCATCTCGAGGTATTCTATAGTCTTGAAGAGTACGAAAAACGAAGAGTAAGCCTTGAGAGAGGTACCACCAAAGATATAATATGCCTAGTTTGCTTGAACATTGTGCCAATTAGGTTTTGTAAAGTAATCTAGTTAGGAACCAACTGAATTGACTTCAAATAACATCTGTACAAGATTCTCTTTTATATTTCTCCTGGTTCTTGTAGGTCATTTAAAGGACAACTTTTGTATACAGTCGACACTTGTCAAGTTCCACTAAGAGGAACTGGGAATATATATGGTAAAAATGGCATATTTGAGAAGATTTTTCATTCCTTCAGATCCAAGTTTTGGATTCTTCTTCTTAAACCCAAATATTTTTTCTTTCTTCATTAAACTGTAAGCTAAAGAGTTTTGGATAATCTGTGGATTTTCAATGTAACGCCTCTAACCCAGTATCCATCACCAGATTAGGGTTACGAGGCATTACCTAACATCACATAACCCCAAAAAAGCATTTACAAACAAATAATTTATATACCTATCATTTGTTTATTCGTATATTGAAATCAACTAACATGTAATAAAATTAAACTAATTGTTTAGTTATATATAAAAAGATCGAATAATATAAACATGTATATACATTTCGTGCATATTTATATGGTCTTTACTGAATGCCTAATATGTAATAATGAACTTCCATAGCATACTTTAAACATTATCTTATTTATCCCTAATTCGTATAACCCATTTCATGTAAGAGGCCTTTTTATTCATTACAGACATAAGACTCAATTCATTAGGTCATCGAAACTCCATCCTTTGAATATGTACATACTATAATCACTTTATTAAAATGAATTAACCATTATCAAAACCAAATATACAAACACCAAACCTTATTTCACACAATCATTCTCATAACCAAGCATCAATCACATACACATCATGAATCATACCTTCATCATAACATATTAACATGACCGAACTCTCATAAACCCAAAATATCATGTTTTAGCCATTTTCGCATGGCATACATAAATACACAAATACATATACACATCATTTGCAACATTTCCACAAGTAACATAGCCTATACATGCCATTAATACAAAAGATCAACTTTGATAAGGTACCAACATAGTAGTTGATAGTGTGCTTGACTTCGATAAGAATCCCCGAGTACGAGCTTAAACTTCAAGACCTATAAATAGTCAAATGAAATCAACGATAAGCTTACTTAGCTTAGTAAGTGATAAGTAATGGTTTTTATGAACAACATTTCAATAACCGAACTTTAAATGAATCAATTCAATCGTAAAAGAGTTCATAACCGTATACATATGTAACCGATTAATATGCAAACCTTACCTATTTTCATATGCCTCAAAACCGCATATTATTATACCACATTTTTAGTTTGAATAAATTCCTTAATTAATATATATACGTCTCATCCTATAATTTCATGAAGTAAGAGCAACTTACCTCGTTAATACCCTATTGCCCAAGATATCATGCATCATTTTCATAAGTGCAATTTCTAAATATCTCCTTTCATTAGTCAATATTTGGATGAATCCGTAACTCTGCACACTTAATGCCAACTTCCTGTAACGTATCGCTCACATAGAGCCGTTACTTAACATTTCCGCACACTTAGTGCCTACTTTCCGTAACGTATCGCTCACATAGAGCCATTACTTAACATTTTCGCACACACAGTGCCTACTTTTCGTAACGTATTGCTCACATAGAGCCATTACTTAACATTTCTGCGCACACAATGCCTACTTTCCATAACGTATTGCTCACATAGAGCCGTTACTTAACATTTCCGCACACACAGTGCCATTCCCTAGTAATGTATCGCACACATAGTGCCATTACTAGTTTATCCGCATACACAATGTCATACAACTGATTTCGCACACACAGTGCTCGGTGTAAATAATTGCACACACAGTGCTCATTAACAAATCTCCTCTTCTCGAACACATTAAACACATATATAAATATCCACATTTTGTACATATGTCATACTCATATACACATACTCTAGTCGAACTTTTCTTACTATGTCTATTTAACACATTCGGCCTCATTCATATAAGCACATAGATAATTATTCAATCACACCATCACCTATATCAAGGTCCACAATTAATTACTACTCATCCCATAATTATATAACCACCCCAAATATATCAAGTTTCCCCATAGTTCTATTACACAATCAGCTAGTATATATATATTAAATCTCATTTCATACCCTATTCGGCTAAATTGAATTTTAGTATGCTCATTTTTAACTACTCAAGAGGTATACACAAATTCATATACATAGTTAACCACATTCGGCTAACACATCATAGTATTCCATATCTCATTCAGCAATTTGAAAGAAATCAAATCCATTAATTTATTAGAACGTATACATTACATTATAACAGTTATTTGATTAATTCCAATTTCTTAAACACTTACCTCAAAATTTGATGGATTGAGCCTTCCGACTATTCGTTCAACTTTGTTTTTTCCTGATCCAAACCCTTTTCCTTTTGTACTTGATCTAAATAATTCGAATTGAACTCATTCAAACACATATTCATTCAATTTAATTCAAACACTCATAATTATAAAATTTACCATTTTAGCCCTAATATTTACAACTTTTACAAAATAGTCCCTAATACACAAAAATCACAAAATATTCAAAATTTTAATTTAGTCTTTAAGGGACGAATGTTTTTTATCCCTATACAAGTCCATACAACCCATTCATATTGCACTTTAGACCTCAACTATTTATTTTCATAATTTAAGTCATCATACTCCATCTCATTCAAATTTCCTACTCAAAACATGTTGATTTCAAACATATATTTAATATTCATCCATCAAGCATAACAAATCAAAATTATTCATCAATGGCCGAATCTATAGCATGCTTCAAACTCAAAATTTTTAACATGGGTTCAATAATACTCAAGGAAATGAACTCAAAAATGTAAAAATTTTCAAAAATCAAGTTCAAATGCTAACCTTATTGTAACATGCAAGAACCGAATAATGGAGGCTTAAGCTTCTCTTTTCTCCCTTCTTATTTTCGGCAATGAAAGACTAAAGGTGGAAGATGAACATCCACTACTTGTTTTATGTTTTGTTTTCTTTATTTTAAATCAAATTTTATAATACTAATATAATACCACTAACTAAAACAAATAAATTTAATATATGAATCAATCATCATGCCGTCCACTCAATTTGTTTTAGGATAATTTACCATGCATGTCCACTCATGCAAGAATACAATTTAATTAAACCATCCTGCTTAAAAAAAAAACTACATTTACTACTTCAACAATTTAGTCCTTTTTCCTAAATCAACATATAGACAATCAAATTATCTCACGACATTCTAGCACATGCTCAAACATATATCGTAAATATTAAATAAAATATAAAATTATTTTTCTAACTCAGATTCGTGGTCCCGAAACCACCTTTCCAATTAGGGTCGTATTTGGGCTGTTACATTCAACCTCCTGTTAAGCCTGATAACTATGCATGTTATGATTTTGAAAGAATAAAGATTTTAGAAGTATAGGAACAGTAGGGTGTGGATAAGAGGCCTTGCATGGGGGTCGTTTGTAATCAAGATGTTAGTAAATTGTCTGTAGATGAATTTTTTATGGCAGTTTCATATTCTTTTAAATAGTTATTGCTACTGGAGTAGGCACATGAATCTTGTCTTCTTTAATCTCGTATTTGCGGTATGACTGATGCAATCCCCTTCCATTGTGAATCAACAGTGTCCGATCCTCTTTGTTTAGCCTGCTTCTTATTAGCCAAGGCATGTCCTGATATGATTGTACAAAAACATCTTTAAATTCTTGAAAACAACTCAATAATGTCTTGCCTTATTTTTGTGGTGAGCTAGGCTTCAATCTTCGCTCCTTTCCTAAGTTCGCAATGACCTTTTGTAGAGTAAGGTCTGTTTTCCATCTTGTTAAACCATTCTTAACAAGTCAAAAGATAAATTACAATCTCTGTTATTTTTAAAGTCCTTAGATCCCCTAGACCCATATCTCATTCAAAAGAGAGTCAGTAACAACGTCGCTCATGACGTTGATATTTGGATACCTAGGTACGAAGGCGAATAAATCCAAAGAATAAATGATTCTAAGGATGATTGTTGGTATGGTCATGAATAAAGAATGAAAGAATAAAAACAAAAGAATGTACAGTATAAAATAGAAAGAATAAAAGAATATATGCTCAAATAGATGCATTTCATTGAAATAAAATTTTGAACATAAGCCTATTTCACAAAAAAGATTCTCGTTGCCTCTAGGCTTAAGGTAACAAGCATGTTTTGCACATTACCCTAAATTAGCCCTAAAAATACAATTATTTCTTCCACAATCTCATTATTCAAAACCCTCCCAAGTATGCAAGAGCTTGGAAACTTCGTTCTCTGATTCCCTCTTCATCTTCAAGGAGTAGCAATTTTCTTGTCTCCTTCTTCAATCACTGTATTCACTTCTTCATTAAAGTGATCAGGTTTTGATGGATCGTCGAACTTCACAACTCCCATTTTAATAAACCTTTCGACCAACTTTTTATACGTATTGCAATTTTCAATTGAGTGGCCCTTTATCCCCGTGGTACTCACATTGGGCATTCTCGTTATACCGTTTTGGGAACGGAGGTTGCAACGGTTTCGAATAAAATGGGGACACCACATGTACGTCAAACAAACTTTGCTATAGCTCCTCATACATCATGGGGATTGGCGTAAATTGAAGCTTTTCAAAGTTATACCTACCGGCATTATTCGTTTTCTTTTCCTTTTGCTTCAGGGATTTTGAGGTCCCTTTTCCTCTTTCCTTCATTTCTACTAGAACAACTGGTTTGGCTTGATCGTTACTCGGGTTAACACCCATTGGAAAGTAAATGATGTCTTCCTCGTTATCCTCACTATTGTCCACTAAGCCATTCCTTTGTCCAAGTCTTTCGGCTAATAACTGGGTTAGCTGGCCTATCATATTCCTTGGAATTCCGTTATTTCTTATTGAATCTCGGTCAAATGCCTCTACATTTGTATTTGCATCTGCTCTATCCTCACCAACCTTTGTTCCATGTTTTCTAGGTTAACTCTGAAATATTTTTACCTAATTAAGATTCTCTTGTAAAAGTCTAATGCAAATGATGTAATGCAAATGTATGAATGCAAAGAGGCATCGATTCTGATCAACTTCATTGTAGAAAACTTTATTAGAAAACAAATTCTTTTACTTAAAATGGACTACTATATGCTTTCTCCCTAAATCCTACAGTTCTAACAACAAAGCCAACTCTTGACCACGATTTGACCGTAGCTCATACTTCATGCTCAATGTATCAACCTATGATGCCAAAATCTGAAGATGATCAACTATCTCACAAATTTGAACTATTGGTTCACCCATGAGGTAATCCCGACTTCTAACTTGGTCATGGGAATAGTGAAGCTCTTCCTTCCAATGCTATTCTCTTGTTTCAAGAAGCTCGATCTGAAGTTCACAACTGTGCCGTGTTGCTTCTAACTCTTCAATTTTACCCTTCATTTCCTCGATCTTGACTTTAACCTAGTCACGAAATTATTGCTTCGATGGTGATGAAGAGATCGTCCAAGCTTAGCCTTTGATCTTCAAAAGAAGATTTGATCATTCACCCTAACTAGTGCCACACACTGAGTCACAATTCCATACTTAAAAGATTCTTTCGCTTCCATTTAAATTCTAACCTTAGGTGAAAAGCGTCTATTTTGGTTCATCTCATTGAATATATCAAATGGGGATCAATACGAATTCTTTCCACAACGAATCAAATCTCTTGCAATGTTGTTTGGATCACAATGAGGAGCCAAGAAGTTCACAACAGTCCATCCTTCAATCCTAGATGGCTCCACCAATTCCTTGTTGTTAAAATTCCAACGCCCATTCCTTGGAAATAAATCTTCACTATTGCCTACTCTTAACCTTGGTGCTAACAGAATAAGTTCGTCTACTTAGGTGACCATCTTCATATGAAAGAAAAACACTGTAATGGTAGAAGTGTCCATCTGTACTTCATACGCTCACTTTGAAGTGATTGGTGAATATAGTTACCTTCTACCCTTTAGTTCAAACACCACGCCTTGCCATAGGTGTCATACAATCTTCTTCGCATCTGATTCTGGAATGACATTAGGAGGCACAAGGGCGTAAAAGCGAGGATTCCAGTCTTGCCCATTTCTCTCTTACTCAAACAAATCCATACATTGAAATCTTCTTTCTAATTGGTTTTGCTCTAACCATATACGAACGATTGCATTGTCTTCCACTTTATCAAGGAACCCGTTCTTCCATAACCGGCTTTCTAACTTAGAAACTGATCGTGAATCGACACCTCTTAATGTATGAAATGATGTGCACAACTAAAACACAAAAAATTAGCACCGCAGAATAAGATATAAAGCAAGTAAAATATGATGTTATGTAATGCATGAATACAGAGAAAGAGAGGTGTTGATTCTGAATTCAGTTACATTAGAAAATTTTTTCTAGAAAACAAATTTCTTTACATAAAATAGATCGCATACACGGCCTTGTCCTCATAGTCCAAGTGAAAACATGAATCCCTTCTTCGCAAAAGTCAAGTCTTGCAAACTTCTAATAGATGCCTCCTCTAGCTCCTTTTTGCTTGATCTGGGACGCGACTCACTGCTCCATAATACTCGTTAGCTTCTTCAAGAAAGTAGAGATGTGGCGATTCTTGATTTTTCTTTGTCAGCTTGAATCATTGGGTAATAAAGTCTTGTATTCCTTCACGGCTATCAGTCTTCTCTTGTTGTGTTCACTTAGACTATATTCGAACGAGACAGTATTATAATCCACTTTATCAAAAAACCCGTCTTCTTATGACAAACTTTTCTATTTAGTAATCAAATTAGAAATCAACACCTCTTTTCTATGATATGAATGCAATGCAATCAAAACAAAAGAAAATCCATTAGCACAGGAAAAATAAATAACATAGAACCTATCAGGGTGACCACTAGGGTTTGACATGGTTCTATCTAGGATAAGCCCTTAGGTTTTCACTATATGTGGTTTAGCTCTAAAGTTGAGGTACCCGAACTAGTAGATTCCTCGATCCTCACCCATTACAGGCTCATACGAACCGAGTTCGGTTCAGGGGAATACATTTCCCTATGGCTGCAAGGAGGCGAAAACCTCACTAAGACATAGGTACGGATGTATTCCGAAAGCGATCCACTATCCTGCACGGAGGTGAAAACCTCACGAAGGAGTAGCTTCTTACTCCCACTTAAGGGTGTGACCACAGTGGTCATGCAAATGCAATGCAAAGATATTTTATGTAAACAAAATGGCATGCAAATAAAAAGGATCATAATTTTTAAAATAGATTTTTTAAAATCGAACAAAAGGACATGAAATTATCAATTTATGGCCTGACACTCTTATGTCCCCAGTGGAGTCGCCAAACTGTTGAGACCATTTTAAAATTGGTTTTAGAAAATGGGGATCGACTTTAAAACAAAAATGGGAGTCGCCACCAATCCCTTTACTTAGGTGTGATTGGATCACCTTGTAAAACATTTTATTTAAAAAAATTCAATTTTAGTCCACAAAAACAAGAAAACAGGTTCGGGAGTCGGTTACGTATAAGGAAGGATTAGCACCCTCATAACGCCCAAAATTGGTACCTAATCGATAAAATCATGTCCGAATGTTGAAAATAAAGAAAATTAGAAAATATGATCCTTTTATTAAAAAGAAAATTAGGACTTACTTATCACAAAGAAATAAAGTACTTTACCCAGTAAGTTAGGGTATAGCACCTCATGACTTTGAAATTAAGCTCTTCTTTATTTTAGAAAATTCCTACCTCGAGACGCAAAACGTCAACCCAGTAAGTTAAGACACAACACTTTGAATTCCCAAGAATAGGTTTTTTTTTATATTTTGAAATTGATAAATCTCAAAAAATTTTAAAAAGGAGGATATGTAATATCTAATGTTTCACGAGAAAAAAATCGAACCCAGTAAGTTAGGGCAAAATTCTTCTCAAAATTTCTCAAATATCATATATCACCGTATTTTGAAAACCATTTGAATAAAATGTGTCGATTCACAAGATGTTTTTATAAAAAGCGATGGTTTGGATAGGATATTAAAATAAATAACAAATTATAAATAATAAAAGAATAATAACAATATAACCTACAAATAATATAAACAATGAACGATAAAATAATGACACAAATATAATGAACTATGCTAAACAATAATAAACAATCTAAAGCAAATAAATAAATAAACATGTAATAGCAATAATTTAAAAATATATATATTAAACATTAAATAATAATAATACTTTTTATATAAAGTAACAAAATTTAAAGTAAAAGGAACTTATAATAAATATATATAATTTAATTATATAATATATTTAAATGATCGTAGTAAAATAATTAATATAAAGTTTTTAAAAAACATATATACAACTACATAAGTAATACAAATAATATAAATAAAATATGTTAGATAATATAGATAATTTTAGAAACAATAAGGATTTTAGGAATAATATATAATATAACCTAATACTATATAATGTATATAAAAGAATAGTATAATAAATAATATATTGATAATACATAATAAAAAATATAATATTAAATTATATAAAATAAATAATAATAATTTAATATATAAATGATACATATACAATATATATATAAATTTTATACTATTAATAAAATAATAAATATAAAAATAGAATATTTTAATGTGATAAAAAATTAATTATAATATAAAATAACAAAATAAAATAAAAGGATAAAAATAAAATTAAAATAAAGAAAATAGGGATTAAAATAGTAATTAAAACCAATTAAAAGGATTAAATCAAAAATGCATGTTAAATCCCAAGGGTTATAATGGAAATTATGCCAAGTTTTCAAACGGTAACGTTTTGTGTTTAACCTTCAAAGAAATTAGGGGGTTTAATTGAAATAAAAACAAACTATCGGGGTTAAATTTATAATAATAATAAAAATGCGAATTGGACTGATTTAAAAATAATAAAATTGCGGAAGGACTATATGGGCAAATAGACTATTTAACAAAAACACGCGGATCCTCTTGGGTCGGGTCAACTGTGCGCGGATCCTTGGTGAGATGACGTCGTTTTTGACTCTATGGGCAGTCCTCAAAATGGCGCCGTATAGATCGTTTATAAAAACCAAAATTAAGCCTCACAAATAATTTCATTCATCTTTTAAAAAAAAAATTTCAAAACACTCTCAAACTATTCTCGCTGATGGTCACCGAACCTCTGGACTATGCGTTCCACACGCTACACGCGCATCGTCCTAGGCGGCGCACAGGTAAATCTTCGCTCCCTTTTATCTTATACTATTTTTGATGTAAAGAAACATGTAACACCCCAAACCCGGCCCATGAGTCCTGACCGGATCTGGTATACCACGGAGTAAAATATTTTGAAGGACAATGATTTTCTGGTAAAAATTTGGTAAAATTTGGCTAAGGAATTTAAACGGTGTTTGAAAACTCAGTTGGGCTTTTTATAAATACAGTTGGGTTGATAAACCCCCTTTTTTTTCTTTTTTTTTTTTTGAAAACCGTTGATCATGCAGCACTTTAAAATCGTCAAAGTTATAGTGGACTCGGTTTATTTTGTTACCCGATGGTAACATCTTTAAAACCCGTAGAAGTTTATTAAGTTTGAAAAGTTACTTTTAACAGATTCAATTAATATTTATAAAATTCCATTTGTAATATAACATGAGTAAAATAAAGCAATAAAATAAATATCTAAACAATAATTAGCGGCCTTATTACAACCCAAAATAAAAACTTAGAAAATAAATAATATTAACTTTAATAAAATGAATTTAAATCCAACGACAAGCATGGCCCTCGAGTCCCCTCCGGCTCCATCTCCGCGATCTACTCATCTGCAAAATAGTAAGGGAAGGGTGAGTCACCAAGACTCAAAAATGTGTAAATCCCCACATGCAACCCAAAAATACAACTCCTCAACATTTTATTAATAAACATGCACATGCAACCCAACCTAACCATCCATACTCCTCAACTACCCGTGTGGTCAAAACCACAATTTATCAAGGTGGTCAAAACCATGATGACCATAGGTCACAAATAATCTGATGGGGCAAACCCATCTTGTGGTCAAATAAATGGGGCCAACCCATCTTGTGGACGATGACAAATCCATAAAATCATCCCCTCCTCTCATCAATCCCACCATCATCATGCTTATGTACAAAATCATAATCCCATATATATATATCATGCATTAAGTATAACATAGCATGTGATGGCAACTCAACCATATATCATAGATCACAAGTTAGGGGACTTACTCGGCAACCATGATTATGCCACAAGCTAATCACAACCAAAAAGATTAACAGGCAACAATAAAGTCATGTAAATTAATAAAGTGTGTAGTGAGTTTTTACACACCTGTTTCTACCACGAAACCTAGATCCCGAAGATCCGATCTACAACGCTAGATCTCTTAACCTATAATCGGCCAACAACATAATTAGGGACATTAGGCCTATTTTGCCATGTTAATAACCCCGAAGGATCTCTTGTACCAAAAATATGGCCTTTGGCCGAATGTACTTAACCACCACCTAACTTACCAAAATCCCGGATTTGTCACTTGAGTCTTCAAGATCCCTACCAAAACACATGTTAAAATTTGCTTGTACATTTATACATAACCAAAGCCTATAGCCGAATGTTACTTACCACCTTACCTTAGGAGAATAAATCCCGAAAGCTTCCCTTAATGGCTATGGCTTCCTACAATCGCTTTAATCATATTAGTAAGAATCATAGGCCATTCTACCATAACCTTGTACTAAAAAGGTGATTATCCCTTACCTTAATGATTATTTAGGCCCCTAAACACCACAAGTCAGCACCACTTAGTGTTGTGAGGGGGGTTCGGCTACCTTCAATGAAGAGAAAAGAACCGAAAATAGCACCTTTCCTTAAGGGAGATTCGGCCAAGTGAGTCTAATGGAAGAGGCAAGATTTCGACAGCAAAAGTGGTAGAGGTTTGGCTAATGGAGGAAGAAAAAGAGAAAGAAAAGATGTAGGGGAATTAATGGTGGTTTCGACTTAGAAGAAGAAAAAGAAGCTGGAAGTTTTGAAAAATTTTGGCAAATGCAACAAGGGAGAATTCGGCCAGCCCTATTGAAGAGAGAAAAAGAAAAGAACTTTATGAATTTTAAGACTCCTTTAGGTGTTAAACCGAATATGGATGCCCCCAAGGAGTCCCTATTTCGCCATCACCTTCCATTTGGTGATAATTCCACTTTTATTTATCAAAATTAAGCAAGGTTTATCTTACATCTTTATCTCCTATCCAACCTCATCAATTTAAAAGCAATTAAACTACCAATAACTCCCCTTCAATAGAATATATGCAAAATAATAGCTCACCCTTATCAAAATAAGAGTCCAACATGCACCATCACTTACTCTCCCCTTTCACCGGTTTTGAAAAAAATAAAAGCGATTCTTTGCTACTTTGATTCAACTCGAACCTCACGCCCCAACCCTCTCTTCCAACGCCCCTTGCCATCTTTCCCATTTGACTTTCATGTCAAATAACCTCCTCATTTAATTTTAAAGCCTTCTTCCTGGCCCTCTTTCTTTTAATCGCCAAAAGCCCAAAAATAAAACACCTTCCTTGCGTCCCTCATGACTCGAACTCGAGTCCTTTTGCCAACACCCTTAAGTGGCGCCCCAAGCCACTCCACCCAATCCGACTTTCATGTCCATTCCTTACCCAAAAATTCTTTAAAGCCCTCTTTACTTTAACATCCCAAAAAAAGCCTAAAATAAAACATTTCCCCCTTGTAACCCCAAGGCTCGAACCTCCTCCCTTGAACATCCTTAGACGCCACCTTCTTAGCACCCAAGTGGCGCATGGAACCACTTAGCCAATTAGTTTTTTATGTCAAGTTCCTTTCGAAAATTTTCTTAACCCCTATCTCCTAGCTCCCTTCTTTTAAATCCTTAAAAAGAAATTTTTAATTCTAAATCCGACCTAGTTCGGGGTTATGACTAGGCCCTAAAACATGCTTAGAAAATATAGTATTTATTTCTACAAGCACACACATGGGAAAAATAATTAAATTTTCAAACAACCCCTAATTCAGGGTGTTACAGTTCTATCCCCCTTAAAAAGAATTTTGGCCTCGAAATTACCTGGATCAGAAGAGTTGGGGGTATTGCTGCCACATCACATCCTCGGGTTCCCATGTGGCCTCCTCCGTACCATGGTTCCGCCACAACACCTTCACCAAAGGCACTGACTTCCTATGTAGAACTTTGACATCTCGATCTAAGATTTGCACTGGCTTCTCCTCGAAAGACAAGTCCGGGCTCACTTCAATTTCCTCAACCAAGACTACATGTGAGGATCGATCAGTGGCCAAAGATTGAAACATGGAAGACATCATGGATCCGCTCAACTCTGCTGGCAACTCAAGCTGGTAAGCTATCGGTCCCACTCGTTTTCAAAGCACCGTGTACGGTCCGATGAATCTAGGGCTTAGCTTGCCTTTTCGGCCAAATCTTAGCACCTTCTTCCAAGGTGATACCTTCAAGAAGACCTTGTCACCCCTGCATATTCCACCTCTCTGCGCTTAAGGTCGGCGTAGGATTTTTGCCTATCCGACGCCTCCTTAAGACGAGCCCGAATTACTTTAACCTTATCCTCTGTCTCTGCAACTAACTCCGGGACCCAACATCCGACGTTCTCCTAGTTCCATCTAACATGTAGGAGTATGGCATTTTCGACCATATAGTGCCTCATATGGTGCCATCTGAACGCTCGCTTGATAACTATTGTTATAGGCGAACTCTGCCAAAGGTAGATACTCCTCCCAACTACCACGAAAATCCAAAACACAGCCCCTCAACATGTCTTCCAACACTTGGATGACCCTCTCAGATTGTCCATCGATTTGTGGGTGAAAAGCGTCTTTGAAATTCAACCTCGTGCCTAACTCCTGATGTAAGGCCTTCCAAAATCTCGAAGTGAACCGAGGATCCTGATCTGAGATAATGGACACTGGTACTCCATGCAACCGTACTATCTCGGCTATATATAGCTTGGCTAACTTTTGAAGCGAAAAGTCAACCCTTACCGGTATGAAGTAAGCTGACTTTGTCAATCGATCTACTACCACCCAAACTGCATCTTTCTTACTGGGCGTAAGGGGAAGCCCACTCATGAAATCCATAGTAATCTCCTCCCACTTTCACTGTAGGATCTTTACCGGCTGTAACAGTCCCGATGGCAATTGATGCTCAGCCTTAACTTGTCGGCATATCGACACTTGCCTACCAACTCGGTCACTTTTCGCGCCAGATCCGGCCACCAAAAGCGCTCCCTTAAATCCGATACATCTTGCGCTTCCGGGTGCATAAGCAGACGACCGCTATGAGCTTCTTTAAGGATTCACGCCTCAACTCATTATCCTTAGGCATGCATACTCTCCCCGAAAGTACATCACTCCATCATCGCTCAAGTGAAACCCTCTACTCACCATTTCGTACTTGTAACCTTCGGGTTCCCAAAGCTTCATCGACATCCGCCTTTCCTTAACCTCATTAATCAAGACGGCTTCACTTGCAATTACGCGGAAGGCTCCCATCCTCATAGAGACTTAGATGAGCAAACATAGCTCAGAATCTGCTACCACCTTTCGCTCAATGCATCACCTACCACATTAGCCTTTCCGGATGGTATTCGATTGAGCAATCGTAATCCTTCAACAACTCAATCCACCTCACGCCTCGATTCAAATCTTTACGAGTCGAGGTACTTCAGACTTTTATGATCTATGTACACTACCGAGTTCTCCCCATACAGATAGTACCTCCAGATCTTCAAGGCAAAAACCACAGCAGCCAATTCCAAGTCATGTGTTGGGTAGTTAACTTCGTGAGGCCTCAACTGCCGTGATGCATAAGTGACCACCTTCCCTTCTTGCATCAACACACACCCTAAACCAGTATGTGATGCATCACAGTACACCGTGAACTCCTTTCCTACTTCAGGCTGAATTAAGACCGGTGCTTCAGTTAGAATCCTCTTCAGCTTATCGAAACTTTCTTGCTGCTTCTCAGACCATACAAACAGAACTCCTTTCGTTAATAACTTAGTCAATGGCGCTGCAATCAGGGAGAAATTTTCCACAAATCTCCTATAATATCCTGCCAACCCAAGAAAACTCTGAATTTTCGTAACCGACTTTGGTGGCTTCCACTCCAACATCGCCTCAATCTTACGGGATCCACCGATGCCTCGGTGAAACTACATGCCCTAGAAAAGTTACCTCCTTGAGCCAGAACTCACATTTGCTGAACTTAGCGTACACCTACTTTTCCCTCAGAACTTGTAGAACCACATGAAGATGTGCGTCATGCTCCTCCTCAGACTTCGAGTACACCAAAATGTCGTCTATGAAGACCACGATGAACCGATCCAGATAGGGTTAGAAAACCCGGTTCATCATGTCCATAAACGCAGCCGGTGCATTCGTCAGACCAAAAGGCATTACCAAAAACTCGTAGTGACCATACCGAGTACGGAATACCGTCTTGTGGACATCAGCCTCCTTCACCTTAAGCTGATGGTAACTTGACCTCAGGTCAATCTTAGAGAACACCGATGCCCCTTTGAGTTGATTGAACAGATCGTCAATCCTGGGCAAAGGGTACCGATTCTTAATCGTCAACTTGTTCAGCTGTTGATAATCTATGCACATCCTCATCGTCCCATCCTTCTTCTTGACAAACAGCATTGGAGCTCCCCACGGCGATACACTTGGTCGGATGAACCCTCTATCCAACAACTCCTGGATTTACGCCTTCAACTCCACCAATTCCTTTGGCGCCATCCGATACGGAGCTATAGATACTAGCGCGGTTCCGGGTAACAGATCTATCCTAAATTCAACCTCACGATCCGGAGGTAGACCCGAAAGTTCCTCTGGAAACACATCAACATAGTCCCTTACAGTCCGGACATCTCCCACAGTAACATTCTTAGCATACAAGGCACAGACATGAACCACATATGCTTCACAACCCTTCTTCACCATTCTTTCCGCCTTCAACGCAGAAACCACATTAGACAGGTAATCCCTCCTTTTACCTATCATCACCACCTCTTCTTCTTCCATGGTCTTTAACACCATACGCTTCGCCGCGCATTCCAGACTAGCTTGATACTTTACTAGCCAATCCATCTCGAGGATTAAATTGAACTCCCTAAATAGTAGTTCCATCAAATCAGCCAAGAATATGACCCCTTGGAGTTCTAGGGGTACGTCTTTATAGAGTCTACTTACTTCTACAGAGTGACCTAGGGGGCTTAATACAGTCATCTTCCTAGAAGCAATCTCAGAGTCTAGATGCAAAGTTTCCACTACACTACTTGCAATGTACGAGTGGGTTGAGCCAATGTCTATCAAGGTATTATAAGGCATACCAAAGATCAAGAACATATCGGTTATGACGTCCGGTGCGTCGCCCTCCTCTTGACGCCTCGCGGCATAGACTAGACCAGGTTGTCTAGCCTCAGTACCATTGGTATTTCCCCTCGGTGCCCCACGACATCTACAAGCACCATTACCTCCTCTTCCTGCACCACGACCCCTCTGAGGCTGTTGGTTATCCCTTACATCAAAGGTGCCCGATCTTGACCCTCTGATCTCAGTCTAGCTACCTTTTTCGGACAGTCTCTAACTCGATACTCCAAGGACCCACACTCGAAGCATCCCCGATTACCATTCCAACATTCCCCCGTGTGAGACTTGTCACACTGAGCACACCGTGGCGGCCATTGAGGATTAGCAGCAGCAGGCCTAGCAGCTTGATCTGACCCACCAAACCTCGTCCTCTTCTGCTCATTACCCGAGAACCCTGAAGGTCTCGAGCTCCTCTTATTCTAATTTTTATCTTGATTTCGTCTAATCGACTGACTTACCCCTTCAGCAACCTTCAATTTCTCCACTAGGACAGCGAACTCCCGTTCCTGTTGTGGAGCTATGATCATTCTCAACTCATCTCTCAGCCCGTCCTCAAATCTAACACAACGTTCATGTTCGGTACCCACAATACCACGAGCATACCTACTTAATCGGAGAAACTCAGCCTCGTACTCCGCCACTGTCTTATTGCCTTGAACCAGGTTTAAGAAAGCCTTCCGCTGCGCATCCACATAACTAGTTCCGATATATTTCTTTTGATAAGCCTCTCTGAAGAATTTCCGTGTTAGATTTTTCGCCACTGCTCCATCCTTCACGGTGAGCCACCACTGGTAAGACTCATCCCAAGCAAAGAGATGATACCTTCAACTTCTCCTCATTTGTGAAATCCAAGTCACCCATAATCCTTTCGGTGGATTCCAACCAATATTTCGCCAAGACCGGGCGCCACTCCGTAAACTCCTCTGAATACTTCTGCTCCGTTAGCCCGGAGTCATTCAACCACGGATTTACGGGCTCCTGCGCCCGCACCTACCTCAACAACTCGTTCTAATACCCGTAATACAGCTTGAGATACGACATCATTGCCACCGTCGATCTTGAAATTCGGTTTCGCCACGACAAATCGGCATCTCATTTCGGACCCATGTCCAGGACCTCTTTGGCTCGGATAAGGCCATCCTACCCCTTCCACGGCCATGGGGCGGACGTCCTCGACCTCTTGAACTCATTCTAACGATTGCGTTTATCTGTTTAAGAATTTTATGCATTAGTACCTTGTTCACTTGGTTATCCGTGAAGAAATTTTATGACAAGAGTTTTAGGAGTGGTTCTTTCGGAATCATACATGCACACAGTTTTCCATTCATTCATTCAAAGAGACGTTGTAGTTTTCATGGTGATTATTTTTCCACTACCCAGGGGTATTTTCGTAATTTGTCCTACAGGGGTATTTTGTAATTTTTCAAAAACAAAAATTTTTGGATGGTTTTGTCAAAAAGTATTTTGGAGCTCTTAAATTCCCGAGGTATTTTGAAAAATTTTGAAATCCAGGGGTAATTCGATAATTTTAAACCTCAGGGGTATTTCGATAATTTTTCACAAATCGGGGTGAATTTATAAAATTTAGCAAATTAGAGATATTTCAAAAGTTGTAAAACTTTGATGGTTCCTTTTTAAGAATTTACTTTTCCAAAATAGTGATGTTGCAAAATTTTGAAATCAGGGTCATTTTGTAATTTTGTAGGTTAGGGGCAATTTTGTAATTTTCTAAAATCATGACATTTTTGAAATTTAAGGTTTTTGGGCACTTTTTATGTGATGAAATTTTTGATTAAAATCGTGGGTATTTTGGGAATATCATAAATCAAGGGTGTTTTCGTAATTTTACCCCTAAGGGTATTTTAGTAATTTCACATAATCAGGGTGTTTTCACAAAATGGTTTCCAAAAATTGGGTTCTAAGTGATTTCACAAAAGAAAGATATTTTGGAAATTCCTATTTGAAAATTTTTTCATATGGAGGGTATTTTGGTAATTTCCAAGCCAGGGGTATTTTGGTCATTTTTCAAACTGAGGGGTATTTTGGTCACTTTTTTTAAAAAAACAAGGTTTTAATTATTTCAAAATAAACGGCTAGTCCCTTTCGGGTTTTAGTTATCGAGTTAAGCTCGTGAGTGTGTCGTCTCACTAGGATGAGCAGATTACTACACGCACTGTAGGATTCGAGTGAGTAGGAGGTGAGTCACTAGGATCGCTTAAATACCGGCTCCCACCGAATCCAATCCTAGACATGCGATAACGATTGCCACATCCCTTGCTTAGTGACAACTCACAGGGTTGTTTAGGTAATTATTAAATCTTATGCATAGTTGAGGTATGCTAACCCTAGAGTTCAACAATAGTCTACGTTCCCATTTTACCTTTCTACCCCTCATCAAATATTCACAAAAATGGATAGAATTACTTACCTGGGCGGATTGGTGCCGGAGACTTGGTGCCATGCTGTTCAAGCCAAAAATAGTTTCAAAACATTCAAAATATTCAATAAGGCCTACTAACACAAAAACAAAACGTTTTTGGGCCTTAGGCCCCCCACAGCCGAGTTTTGAACCGGGCTCTGATACCAAAAATGTAACACCCCAAACCCGGCCCATGAGTCTTGTCCGGATCTGGTATGCCACAGAGTAAAATATTTTGAAGGACATTGATTTTCTGGTAAAAATTTGGTAAAATTTGGCTAAGGAATTTAAACGGTGTTTGAAAACTCAGTTGGGCTTTTTATAAATACAGTTGGGTTGATAAACCCTTTTTTTTTTTGAAAACGGTTGATCATGCAGCACTTTAAAATGTTCAAAGTTATAGTGGACTCGGTTTATTTTTGTTACCCGATGGTAACATCTTTAAAAACCCGTAGAAGTTTATTAAGTTTGAAAAGTTACTTTTAACCGGTTCAATTAATATTTATAAAATTCCATTTGTAATATAACATGAGTAAAATAAAGCAATAAAATAAATATCTAAACAATAATTAGCGGCCTTATTACAACCCAAAATAAAAACTTAGAAAATAAATAATATTAACTTTAATAAAATGAATTTAAATCCAACGACAAGCATGGCCGCCTCGAGTCCCCTCCGGCTCCATCTCCGCGATCTACTCATCTGCAAAATAGTAAGGGAAAGGGTGAGTCACCAAGACTCAGTGTGTAAATCCCCCACCCGGAAAATAAAACTCGTACACATTTTATTAATAAACATGTACATGCAACCCAACCTCTGGTGGTCAAAACCACTGATGACTTAGAGTCACAAATCAAATGATGGGGCCAACCCATCGTGTGGTCAAAACCACTGATGACCATAGGTCACAATTTATCAAGTGTGGTCAAAACCATTGGTGGTACCAAACCACTGGGACTTACTCGCAATTTATCAATCGGTGTGGTCAAAACCACTGATGACCATAGGTCATAAATAATCTGATGGGGCCAACCCATCTTGTGGTCAAAACCACTGACGACAGTCCATAAAATCATCCCCCTCCTCTCATCAATCCCACCATCATCATGCTTACATACAAAATCATAATCCCATATATATATATCATGCATTAAGTACAACATAGCATGTGATGGCAACTCAACCATATATCATAGATCACAAGTTAGGGGACTTACCCGGCAACCATGATTATGCCACAAGCTAATCACAACCAAAAAGATTAACAGGCAACAATAAGGTCATGTAAATTAATAAAGTGTGTAGTGAGTTTTTACACACCTGTTTCTACCACGAAACCTAGATCCTGAAGATTCGATCTACAACGCTAGATCTCTTAACCTATAATCGGCCAACAACATAATTAGGGACATTAGGCCTATTTGGCCATGTTAATAACCCCGAAAGATCTCTTGTACCAAAAATATGGCCTTTGGCCGAATGTACTTAACCACCACCTAACTTACCGAAATCCTAAATTTTTCACTTGAGTCTTCAAGATCCCTACCAAAACACATGTTAAAATTTGCTTGTACATTTATACATAACCAAAGCCTATAGCGAATGTTACTTACCACCTTACCTTAGGAGAATAAATCCCAAAGCTTCCCTTAATGGCTATGGCTTCCTACAATCGCTTTAATCATATTAGTAAGAATCATAGGCCATTCGCCATAACCTTGTACCTAAAAAGGTGATTATCCCTTACCTTAATGATTATTTAGGCCCCTAAACACCACAAGTCAGCACCACTTAGTGTTGTGAGGGGGGTTCGGCTACCTTCAATGAAGAGAAAAGAACCGAAAATAGCATCTTTCCTTAAGGGAGATTCGGCCAAGTGAGTCTAATGGAAGAGGCAAGATTTCAAGAGAAAAGTGGTAGAGGTTCAACTAATGGAAGAAGAAAAGAGAAAGAAAAGATGTAGGGAATTAATGGTGGTTTTGACTTAGAAGAAGAAAAAAAGAAGTGGAAGTTTTGAAAAATTTTGGCAAATGCAACAAGGGAGAATTCGGCCAACCCTATTGAAGAGAGAAAAAGAAAAGAACTTTATGAATTTCGGCACTCCCTTTAGGTGTTAAAACCGAATATGGACAGCCCCCAAGGAGTCCCTATTTCGGCCATCACCTTCCATTTGGTGATAATTCCAGCTTTTATTTATCAAAAATTAAGCAAGGTTTATCTTACATCTTTATCTCCTATCCAACCCTCATCAATTTAAAAGCAATTAAACTACCAATAACTCCCCTTTCCAGTCGAATATATGCAAAAATAATAGCTCACCCTTATCAAAATAAGAGTCCAACATGCAGCCATCACTTACTCTCCCCTTTCACGCCGATTTTGAAAAAAAATAAAACAGTTGCTGCTACTTTGATTCGAACCTGGAACCTCACGCCCCAGCCCTCTCTTCCAACGCCCCTTGCCATCTTTCCCATTCGACTTTCATGTCAAATAACCTCCTCATTTAATTTTAAAGCCTTCTTCCTGGCCCTCTTTCTTTTAATTGCCAAAAGCCCAAAAATAAAACACCTTCCTTACGTCCCTCATGACTCGAACTCGAGTCCTTTTGCCAACACCCTTAAGTGGCGCCCCAAGCCACTCCACCCAATCCGACTTTCATGTCCATTCCTTACCCAAAAATTCTTTAAAGCCCTCTTTACTTTAACGTCCCCAAAAAAGCCTAAAATAAAATATTTCCCCCTTGTAACTCCCAAGACTCGAACCTCCTCCCTTGAACATCCTTAGACGCCACCTTCTTAGCACCCAAGTGGCGCATGGAACCACTTAGCCAATTAGTTTTTTGTGTCAAGTTCCTTTCGAAAATTTTCTTAACCCCTATCTCCTAGCTCCATTCTTTTAAATCCTTAAAAAGAAATTTTTAATTCTAAATCCAACCTAGTTCGGGGTTATGACTAGGCCCTAAAACATGCTTAGAAAACATAGTATTTATTTCTACAAGCATACACATGGGAAAAATAATTAAATTTTCAAACAACCCCTAATTCAGGGTGTTACAAAACATGCATAAATAATAAAAATAACGCGAAAATATAAAAAAGAATCACCTTCTGTAAATGGGTTTTCGTATTTTTTATTTCTTTGAATCTCTGTATTTTCTCTCTATTCTCTCTGTCTATTGCTTGTTTCTCTGTGTGTATTTGTGTATCTCTCTATGTATTTGTGTTTCTCTCTGTGTATTTGTGTATGTCTCTGTGTATTTGTGTATATCCTCTCTTTTACAGGTTTGTGGGGTTTTTATAACCCTTAAAAATGAGAGAAAGAAAAGGAAATACATTTTGTCTAGATTTATTTCCTTTCTTTTGTTGTATCTTCCTTGTTTGCAGATCTGTGCTGATGATTCAGGCGATGACTAGGTTTTTGAGCGTTGATGGTGCGATGGAGGGCTACTGGGTGTGCGGCATTGATTGCGGCGCATAGCCAGGGGCTAGGGTGCTGCGGCGCGATGCTTCCCTAGGGTTTCAGAAACCCTTGTTTCTGATTGAAATCCTGGGCCTTTTGGGCCTTGTAGGTTAGTTGGGTTAGGGGGCCTGGTGGGTAGTTTTGGGCTGAGGGTGTTTTGGGTAGTTAATTTAAGTGGTCTGTGATTGGGCCATTTGCTTGGGTTGTAAAGGTCAGTAAAAAGCAATGTAAAAAAAATTATTTGTTTATTTTTTTTTTCTTTTTCTAAATGGGCCCGGGCAAAATTGGGTATTTACAGCTGCCCCTCTTTGCTCATTGTCGTGTAACGAGAATGGAGCAAAGACTATGAAAGGACCAATTTTGCCCAGTTTTGGTTGAACCACAACTTCTTGATCCTTATCTTCTTGAAATGGCTTCCAATCCCAACTGCATATTCAGGGGTACTGGAACTTCATCTTAATTTCAAATAAGTCTGATAGCTTCAATCTGCTTCTTGCAATATCAAGAATACCAAATCTGCTATCTTCGATCTGCTTCCTACAACTTCAGGAAGATAAGACCTGAAGATATCTTTGATCTACTTCCTACAATTTTAGGAAGATAAGATCTGGAAATATTTTTGATCTGCTTCCTACAACTTCAGGAAGATAAGATCTTCGTCTTCAATCTACTCCCTGCAACTTCAAGGAGATAAGGTTGAAATGGTCTTTTTCGATTTACTTCCTACAACTTCAAGAAGGCAAGATCTTTTGTCTTCAGTCTACTCCCTACAATTCAGGGATAAGGCTGAAATGGTCTTTTGATCTGCTTCCTACAACTTCAGGAAGATAAGATCTTCTTTCTTCAATCTACTCTCTACAACTTCAGGGAGATAAGGCTGAAATCTTCTTTTGATCTTCTTTCTACAACTTCAGGAAGATAAGATCTTTTATCTTCAGTTTGCTCCCTATAACTTCTGGGAGACAAGACTAAAATCTTCTTTTGATCTACTTCCTACAACTTCAGGAAGATAAGATCTTCTTTCTTTAGTCTGCTCCCTACAACTTCAGGGAGATAAGACTAAAAGTGTCTTTTGATCTGCTTCCTACAACTTTAGGAAGATAAGATCTTCAGTTTTCGATTTGCTCCACTGCAACCTCAGGGAGATAAAATCTTCTATTTTCAGTCTACTCCACTACAACTTCAGGGAGATAAGACTAAAACGTCTTCTGATCTCCTTCCTACAACTTTAGAAAGATAAGATCTTCAGTTTTCGATTTGCTCCACTGCAACCTCAGGGAGATAAAATCTTCTATTTTTAGTCTACTCCATTGTAACTTCAGAGAGATAAGACTAAAACGTCTTCTGATCTGCTTCCTACAACTTTAGGAAGATAAGATCTGAAACTTCACCAATATCGCTACACCGTCTACTGAATGACATATCCTATAGACTTAGTTTCATGTGTTATGAGTGACATGAATGCAATATGAAAATGATTAGGATTAGAATGCAATGACTGGAATGAATCAAATGCACCTAATGAAATTTGCTATGATACAAAAACGTTATGAGTATGATTCCTACTCTAGGTGTTATCACTCATTTGTTCTTCATTTTTGTTCATTAATCACATTTTGCTTGACCAGCTTGTCCCAATGTAATTTCTGAGTCAACCCCATTTGAACCTCAGGACATGAAGTTGGTATCTCCCACTGCAACTTTAGGGGAACGATATTTGGTTTCTCCCATATTTCTGTTACCACTCAGAGGTACAGAACTTGTATCACTTTTAATCTGTTACACCATTCTCTGGGTGTAATGACCAGATGTATGTGTCTGAAATTTTCAATAAATTGTAAGGTATCCCAACAATGTTCCCCTTATTCACCATTTTCCAATATGGTATCATCAACAAAATTGTCTTATCCAAAAAGAATCTGAAGAGGTAATCGTTTTTAAATGTTTCCAGCTTGTAGGTTTGGTAAGTTCAGAACAATAGTCATGTTTCAGATTCCTCATATTATTTAGAAGCTTCTAGAATAATATGCGAAACTCCTTTTATGAAAGTGTTTTTAGTCCATTAATCATTATTTCAATATAAAATGCTTGAAAAAGAACACAACAATAGACATGAAAGAAATTAATCAAGAGTATAGCTCGAAGCAAATAAGCTAATCAAAGATAACCAAGGCAATAAATGAAAATTGATTGGTATATCTTAAAAAGAATAAAGTGAATATAACAAAGACTATAAAAGAAAATTAATTGGGGTGTTTCTTTGAAAAGAATAAAGTAATCAAAGATTGAAAATTTAAAAGGGTAAGATGGAAAACTAGGTGCCCTAGATATCGCAGCCTAAGCTTGTTCATTCCAACTTCTTGAGGACCATTTTAGGCTCAATATGTGTTTAGGGGATCCGGAGTACTTTGTCGATGCCCCAAGACGTAACATACTTCCTCATTGCTAATTCAGACGTAGCAAGACTACTGTATGCCCCACTTTTCAAAATTTGAGTTGCCCTTATCGGGTTTTCAACTCAAAGCCCCTTTGGTCTCAAAGTGCCCTTTGCGGGTTTTCGCCTTGGCCTCTCCTCTTTTTTTTTTTTTACTCGAGGCACCCTTTGCTGGTTTTCACCTTGACCCTTTTCCCTTTCAGGTAAAATTCTTCTTGACTAAACCTGAATTCACTGGATTTAGCAAGTCTTCGCTATCCATCTCGGTCAATATCAATACTCCTCTAAAATAGGCCCTTCATAAGTCCTTTCAGGTTTGGCATATGCTTTCCTCTAAAATCGTTTTGTAGAGGAAAAATCTTTTTCAACATCAGGTTTCTTCGTGGAATTCCCTAAGATGAACTTCTGTAAGCTCAAATTATCTGGCCGTGACAAATAACTTTTAACCTTTTCTTCAATTAGGTTTAATTGGCCTAACTGTTTCTATTCCGATGAGAAATGTGTTGCCCCAGCAAGAGTCCTAGCCAACGTTCGATAATCATAGAGAGTAGTGATAGCTTCTTATACCAATCTTTACAAGTCTTAGCCACCCTTTTTTTGTCTCTTTTTTTTTTGGCAATTTTTGTTGCACTGTAATATGCTGTCGGATCTTTGGACAATCTGTAAACTTAAACTTTGTACAGTTATTTAAATGTGATCCTTTATGGCATTTTGCTAGCATCTATTCTTTTTTTTAAGGAATTTGATGACTTCAACTTCGTAACATTGGCATACGAAGCTACTTCCACCCTCTTAGTGGAGTAAATGATGACTATGCCGATGAGTCAATATTCGATAAAAGCTTTTGACGAGATTACCCCCATCACATCCATGCCCCACATATGGAAATTTTGTGAGGAACTGGAGTAGGCACATGAATCTTGTCTTCTTTAATATTGTATTTGTAGTATAACTGATGCAATCCCCTTCCATGGTGAATCAACAGTGCCCAATCCTCTTTATTTAGCCTACTTCTTATTAGCCAAGGCACGTCTTGATATGATTGTGCGAAAACATCTTTAAATTCTTGAAAATAACTCAATGATGTCTTGCCTTATTTTTGTGGTGAGCTAGGCTCCAATCTTCGCTCCTTTCCTAAGTTCGCAATGACCCTTTCTAGAGTAAGGTCTGTTTACCATCTTGTTAAACCATTCTTAACAAGTTAGAAGATAAATTACAATCTCTATTATTTTCAAAGTCCTTAGATCCCCTAGACCCATATCTCATTCAAAAAGAGAGTCAGTAACAACGTCGCTCATGACGTTGATATCTGGATACCTAGGTACGAAGGCGAATAAATCCAAAGAATAAATGATTCTAAAGATGATTATTGGTATGGTCATGAATAAAGAATGAAAGAATAAAAACAAAAGAATGTACAGTATAAAATAGAAAGAATAAAAGAATATATGCTCAAACAGATGCATTTTATTAAAATAAAATTTTGAACATAAGATTCTTGTTGCCTCTAGGCTTAAGGCAACAAGCATGTTTTGCACATTACCCTAAATAAGCCCTAAAAATACAAGGATTTCTTCCACAATCTCATTATTCAAAACCCTCCCAAGTACGCAAGAGCTTGGATACTTCGTTCTCTGATTCCCTCTTCATCTTCAAGGAGTAGCAATTTTCTTGTCTCATCCTTCAATCACTGCATTCACTTCCTCATTAAAGTGATCAGGTTTTGATGGATTGTCGAACTTCACAACTCCCATTTTAATAAACTTTTCGACCAACTTTTTAAACGTATTGCAATTTTCAATTGAGTGGCCCTTTATTTCCGCGTGGTACTCACATTGGGCATTCTCGTTATACCATTTTGGGAACGGAGGTTGCAACGATTTCGAATAAAATGGGGACACCACATGTGCGTCAAACAAACTTTGATATAGCTCCTCATACGTCATGGGGATTGGCGTAAATTGAAGCTTTTCAAAGTTATACCTACCGGCATTATTCGTTTTCTTTTCCTTCTGCTTCAGGGCTTTTGAGGTCCCTTTTCCTTTTCCTTCATTTCTACTAGAACAATCGATTTGGCTTGATCATTGCCCGGGTTAACACCCATTGGAAAGTAAACGATGTCTTCCTAGTCATCCTCACTATTGTCCACTAAGCCATTCCTTTTTCCAAGTCTTCCGGCTAGTAACTGGGTTAGCTGGCCTATATATTCCTTTGGAATTCCCTTATTTCTTGTTGAATCTCGGTCAATTGCCTCTACATTTGTATTTGCATCTGCTCTATCCTCACCAACCTTTTTTCCATGTTTTCCAAGCTAACTCTGAAATATTTTTACCTAATTAGGATTCTCTTGTAAAAGTCTAATGCAAATGATGTAATGCAAATGTATGAATGCAAAGAGGCATCGATTTTGATCAACTTCATTGTAGAAAATTTTATTAGAAAACAAATTCTTTTACTTAAAATGGACTACTATATGCTTTTGCCCTAAATCCTACAGTTCTGACAACAAAGCCAACTCTTGACCATGAACTGACCGCAGCTCATACTTCGTGCTCAATGTATCAGCCTGTGATGCCAAAATCTGAAGATAATAACTATCTCACGAATCTGAACTATTGCTTCACCTATGAGGTAATCCCGACTTCTAACTTGGTCATGGGAATAGTGAAGCTCTTCCTTCCAATACTATTCTCTTGTTTCAAGAAGCTCGATATGAAGTTCACAACTGTGCCATGTTGCTTCTAACTCTTCAATTTTACCCTTCATTTCCTCGATCTTGACTTTAACTCAGTCACAAAATTATTGCTTCAATGGTGATGAAGAGATCGTCCAAGCTTAGCCTTTAATCTTCAGAAGAAGATTTGATTATTCACCCTAACTAGAGCTATACACTGAGTCACAATTCCATACTTAGAAAGATTCTTTTGCTTCTATTTAAATTCTAACCATAGGTGAAAAGCGTCTATTTTGGTTCATCTCATTGAATATATCAAATGAGGGATCAATAGAATTCCTTCCAAAACGAATCAAATCTCTTGCAATGTTGTTTGGATCACAACGAGGAGCGAAGAAGTTCACAACAGTCCATCATTCAGTCCTAGATGGCTCCACCAATTCCTTATATTTAAAATTCCAATGCCCATTCCTTGGAAAGAAATCTTCACTATTTTCTACTCTTAACCTTGGTGCTAACAGAATACGTCCATCTACTTAGGTGACCATCTTCATATGAAAGAAAAACACTGTAATGGTAGAAGTGTCCATCTGTACTTTCTACGTTCACTTTGAAGTGATTGGTGAATATAGTTACCTTCTACCCTTTAGTTCAAACACCACGCCTTGCCATAGGTGTCGTACAATATTCTTCGCATCTGATTCTAGAATGACATCAGGAGCCACAAGTGGAAGAAAAGGCAGGGATTCCAGTGCTGCCCCATTTCTCTCTTACTCAAATAAATCCATACATTGAAATCTTCTTTCTAATTGGTTTTGCTCTAACCATATACCAACGATTACATTGTCTTCCACTTTATCAAGGAACCCGTTCTCCATAACCAGCTTTCTAACTTAGAAACTAATCGTGAATCGACACCTCTTAATGTATGAAATGATGTGCACAAATAAAACACAAAAAAATTAGCACCACAGAATAAGATATAAAGCAAGTAAAATATGATGTTATGTAATGCATGAATGCAGAGAAAGATAGGTGTTGATTCTGAATTCAGTTACATTAGAAAAACTTTTTTAGAAAACAAATTTCTTTACATAAAATGGATCGCATACACAGCCTTGTCATCATAGTCCAAGTGAAAACATGAATTCCTTCTTCGTAAAAGTCAAGTCTTGTAAACTTCTAACAGATGCCTCCTTTAGCTCCTTTTTGCTTGATCTGGGATGCGACTCACTGCTCCATAATACTCGTTAGCTTCTTCAAGAAAGTAGAGATGTGGCGATTCTCAATTTTTCTTTATCAGCTTGAATCATTGGGTAATAAAGTCTTGTATTCCTTCGCCGGCTATCGGTCTTTTCTTGTTGTGTTCACTTAGACTATATTCGAACGAGACAGTATTATAATCCACTTTATCAAAAAACCTGTCTTCTTATGACAAACTTTTCTATTTAGTAATCAAATTAGAAATCAACGCCTCTTTTCTATGATATGAACGCAATGCAATCAAAACAAAAGAAAATCCGTTAGCACAGGAAAAGTAAATAACATAGAACCTATCGGGGTGACCACTAGGGTTTAACATGGTTCTATCTAGGATAAGCCCTTAGGTTTTCACTATATGTGGTTTAGCTCTAAGCTGAGGTACCCGAACCAGTAGATTCCTCGATCCTTACCCATTATAGGCTCATACGGACCGAGTTCGGTTCAGGGGAATACATTTCCCTATGGCTGCACGGAGGCAAAAACCTCACGAAAACATAGGTACGGATGTATTCCGGAAGCGAACCACTATCCTGGACGGAGGTGAAAACCTCACGAAGGAGTAGCTTCTTACTCCCACTTAAGGGTGTGACCACAGCGGTCATGCAAATGCAATGCAAAGATATTTTATGTAAACAGAATGGCATGCAAATAAAAAGGATCATAATTTTTAAAACAGATTTTTTAAAATCGAACAAAAGGACATGAAATTATCAATTTATGGCCTGACTCTCTTATGTCTCCAGTGGAGTCGCCAAGTTGTCGAGACCAGTTTAAAATTGGTTTTAGAAAATGGGGATCGACTTTAAAACAGAAATGGGAGTCGCCACCAATCCCTTTTTACTTAGGTGTGATTGGATCACCTTGTAAAACATTTTATTTCAAAAAAATTCAATTTTAGTCCACAAAACAAAAAAACGGGTTCGGGAGTCGATTACGTATGAGGAAGGATTAGCACCTTCATAACGCCCAAAATTGGTACCTAATCAATAAAATCATGTTCGAATATTGAAAATAAAGAAAATTAGAAAATATGATCCTTTTATTAAAAAGAAAATCAGGACTTACTTATCACAAAGAAATAAAGTACTTTACCCAGTAAGTTAGGGTATAGCACCTCATGACTTTGAAATTAAGCTCGTCTTTATTTTAGAAAATTCCTACCTCGAGACGCAAAACGTCGAACCCAGTAAGTTAAGGCACAACACTTTGAATTCCCAAGAATAGGTTTTTTTTTTTTTATATTTTGAAATTGATAAATCTCAAAAAATTTTAAAAAGGAGGATATGTAATATCTAATGTTTCACGAGAAAAAAATCGAACCCAGTAAGTTAGGGCAAAATTCTTCTCGAAATTCCCCAAATATCACATATCATCGTATTTTGAAAACCATTTGAATAAAATGTGTCGATTCAAAAGATGTTTTTATAAAAAGTGATGGTTTAAATAGGATATTAAAATAAATAACAAATTATAAATAATAAAAGAATAATAACAATATAACCTACAAATCATACTAACAATGAACGACAAAATAATAACACAAATATAATGAACTATGCTAAACAATAATAAACAATCTAAAGCAAATAAATAAATAAACTTGTAATAGAAATAATTTAAAATATATATATATATTAAACATTAAAAATAGTAATAATAATAATACTTTTTATATAAAGTAACAAAAATTTAAAGTAAAAGGAACTTATAATAAATATATATAATTTAATTATATAATATATTTAAATGATCGTAGTAAAAATAATTAATATGAAGTATTTTAAAAGCATGTATAAAACTACATAAGTAATACAATTAATATAAATAAAATATGTTAGATAATATAGATAATTTTAAAAACAATAAGGATTTTAGGAATAATATATAATATAACCTAATACTATATAATGTATACAAAAGAATAGTATAATAAATAATATATTGATAATACATAATAAAAATATAATATTAAATCATATAAAATAAATAATAATAATAATAATTTAATTTATAAATGATACATATACAATATATATATAAATTTTATACTATTAATAAAATAATAAATATAAAAAATAGAATATTTTAATGTGATAAAAATTAATTATAATAAAAATAACAAAATAAAATAAAAGGATAAAAATAAAATTAAAATAAAAAAATAGGATTAAAACAAGAATTAAAACCAATTAAAAGGATTAAATCAAAATGCGTTAAATCCCAAGGGTTATAATGGAAATTATGCCAAGTTTTCAAACGGTAACGTTTTGTGTTTAACCTTCAAAGAAATCAGGGGGTTTAATTGAAATAAAAACAAACTATCGGGGTTAAATTTATAATAATAAAAAAATACGAATTAGACTGATTTAAAAACAATAAAATTGCGGAAAGACTATATGGGCAAATAGACCATTTAACAAAAACACGCGGATCCTCTCAGGTCGGGTCAACTGTGCGCGAATCCTTGGTGAGACGACGTCATTTTTTACTCTATGGGCAGTCCTCAAAACGGCACCGTATAGATCGTTTATAAAAACCAAAATTAAGCCTCAGAAATCATTTTTGTCATCTTTTAAAAAAAAAATTTCAAAACACTCTCAAACTATTCTTGCTGATGGTCACCGAACCTCTGGACTGTGCGTTCCACGCGCTACACGCGCCATCGCCCCTAGGCAGTTCATAGGTAAATCTTCGCTCCCTTTTATCTTATACTGTTTTTGATGTAAAGAAACATGCATAAATAATAAAAATAACGTGAAAATAAAAAAAAAGAATCACCTTCTATAAGTGGGTTTTCGTATTTTTTATTTCTTTGAATCTATGTATTTTCTCTCTATTCTCTCTGTCTATTGCGTGTTTCTCTATGTGTATTTGTGTATCTCTCTGTGTATTTGTGTTTCTCTCTGTGTATTTGTGTATATCTCTGTGTATTTGTGTATATCCTCTCTTTTATAGGTTTGTGGGGTTTTTATAACCCTTAAAAACTAGAGAAAGAAAAGGAAATACATTTTGTCTAGATTTATTTCCTTTCTTTTGCTGTATATTCCTTGTTTGCAGATTGGTGCCGATGATTCAGGCGATGACTGGGTTCGTGAGCATTGATGGTGCGATGGAGGGCTGCTGGGTGCGCAGCACTGATTGTAGGCATAGACAGGGGCTAGGGTGCTGCGGCGCGATGCTTCCTTAGGGTTTCAGAAACCCTCGTTTCTAATTTAGGTCCTGGGCCTTTTGGCCTCGTAGGTTAGTTGGGTTAGGGGGCCTGTTTAGGTAATGCCTGGTGGGTAGTTTTGGGGTGAGGGTGTTTTGGGTAGTTAATTTAGGTGGTCTGTTATTGGGCCATTTGCTTGGGTTGTAAAGGCTGTAAAAAATAGACTGTAAAAAAAATTATTTGTTTATTATTTGTTTATTTTTTCTTTTTCTAAATGGGCCCGGGCAAAATTGGGTATTTACAAAGATGTTAGTAAATTGTCTGTAGATGAATTTTTTATGGCAGGTTCATATTCTTTTAAATAGTTATTGCTACTAGTTCAAGAAAGACGATCGGATTTGGAACTCCAAGCTACAACATAAGTGAGTTTTAGGTGAATCTTTAACCTGACTCATGTATATTAATTTACAATTGGAATTTGTATATTGATGTTATCTTACATAAATGTTAAGTGTGTATGAAGTATCGTAACGTGTTGCTTGTTCATAAATGAGATAAAATAGTTAATGTAGGAGTAAAAGGATATGGGGTAAGTATGCATGTGAAATCTGATATGAAAGAGTATGAATCAGTCTGGCATGTGAGAAATTCTAGGTAAGTGGCTTCTGAGAAAACATCCATTTGTAATGCCTCCAGTAGGGCAGATATATTGATAACCAGGCATGAAGATCATGATGAAAATAAGAACACTCATGGTATAGCCTCAGATGTGATGGAATCGGACTAGTAAAACACGACATGAGAATGAAATGTGTATGACTATGAAAATACTCATGGCGATGCCTCTGGTGAGATATGCTTTAGCACCTCTAACTCAAATCGTAGTCGGAATAGGAGTTTTGGAGTATTACCGAGTAACTATAATCTAAATTATTCATTTTTAACATTTCAAAAATTATAAAATAATTCATCATTAACATGCATAGAGTCCCCTATTAAAGCCTTTGAGGGCTTAAAATCATTTTAGAAATGATTTGTGATTAAATCGGGAACATTTGAAAATTTTAGGAAACAGTTAAAGAAATTTTAATTGTAGGGTTCACACGGCCAAGTCACACGCCCGTGTGTCTAGCCGTGTGGGCATTCAAAGTAGAGACACATGGCTGTGTCCCAGCCTGTGCCTGTGCCCGTGTAACTCACTGACTTGGGTCACACATCCAAGCCACACGCCCATGTGCCAGGCTGTGTAACCTTCGAAGTGGCCTCGCACGCCCGTGTGCTAGCCGTGTGTCTCACACGGTGAAGTCACACGCCAATGAGTCTGGCCGTGTGGACCTAAAATGTGCCTTAAACAACAAGTTTACCATTTCCTACTTGCTTGGGCATTAAGAAACTCGAAAACCATTCGTTTAACCTATTCAAAACACGATCAAACACACTCAAAACATGCCTAACCGATCATCCTAAGTGCCTAACCAATGTACCCTCATTGGTACCACATTTATATGATTAAAACATATCATTAATGCATCATTCAAATCCAAATTATAAACATACCAAAATCACTCCATTTAGCCTAGTTCATAACCACCTAAACATCAACTAAAATTCACAAAAACCTAATCTATCTTGGTTCAATTCAACATACCATATTATGGCATCAAACAAAAACACACTATTACATATACACCAACCAACATTACACCTACAGCTTTATTTACAATCCATCCACAAAATAACTATCAACTAGACATCCTAGGTACATGTAGACACAAAAGATAAACATCACCACATTTGAGTTCGAGATCGTTGCTAGATGCTGAATCAGCTATCAAAAGAGAAGTATCTAACCTGTGCACAGAAAACAAACCATAGGCTGAGTAAAACTCAGTGATATTTCTATAATTCGAACATTTAAAGACAAGAGAATACAAAATGCTAAATTGAATTATAAACACATATTAAAGACTAAGATCACAACTATCATATGCCAACCTTTTGAATTCATACATATTAGCACATCATTCCATACTATGCTCAAATTGTACATGCTAACATCTTTTATTTGATTTACAATGTTCCAATTCACACAATTGCTATATAAGTAGCTATTCACATATCAAACCACAATTGTTTATACATTGGCATTAGCCATTCAGTACTCAATTCATGAGTACATAACTCATGTATCTCATTTAGTCACAACATACACATTTTCATGTTTCAAATCACTATCCCATTTCCAATTCACATACAATATCATCCAATATCAATTATAGAACCGTTTTATTTAATTACCCCTATTAACACGACTCGGACTCAGACGGATGCACAGATCCAACCAACACACCAGTTTGGCACCAGTGCCTCATCGAATAAATTCGAAGTAATAACTACACCCAACGCTATATACATTGACACCCAGCGTCTCATTGGTTAAACCGAAGCAAATTGGCACCCAGTGCCTCATCGACTCGAAGCCGAAGAAATCCCTAAACTCTTCTTATCCTATGCCATGCCATTTATATCCGACTCATCCCGATACAGTTAATAGGGTTTAATTTCACATTTCAAATACAACCAATATCCAAAATCAAGTTTTCATATAATCAAATATACACATGAATTCAATTCAATCTATAATAATCAATATCCAACTTTCACATTTGCACATATATTCATTTCAATTCAATAATAAATAGGTCAAATACTCACCTCAAACACTTACCATATGCATTAAATCAAAATTACAACAATTAACAACTAGGTTCAAATTATAGAAATATAAATCGTGGATTTCGAGCTATTCGACATCATTTTTATCCTTCCCCTTTTTAGTTGAGGATTCCAATACGACGTTAGCTACGAAATTAAAACAATTAAAATTCATCAATACAACACAATTCAATTTCATATTGAATAATTCAATTTTTACTCAATATTTTCCTAAATTCCAATTTAGTCCTTAAACCGAGACTAATTTTTATTCTTCCCATTTAATTCTATACTTTCATACAAATTAAACTAAATTTAACTCCCTATTTTCAATTAAACCTCTAAATTTTAAAAATTTTCACAATTTAGTCCCTATTACTCAAAATTTATAATTTATTCTACAATTTAATCCTTTTTCATTTCTACCTTAAAAATCTCTCAATTTAATCCCAAAAACTAAAACTATTTAATAATAACAACATTTAAAACTTAATCAATGCTGAAATTACAACATGGGTTGGGTAGCCCTAGGTACCGGAATTCCAAAAATATAAAAATTATAAGAAAAGGAGACTAAATTGACTAACCAATTGAAATTTGAAAGTTTGAAGCCCTTAGGTCGTGCTTCTCCTGTAACACCCCAAACCCGGCCTAGAAGTTAGGCCCGAGCCTGGCGTGTCACATGGAAGTATTTTTCAAAACTATATTTCTTGATGTTAAAACTTGTTTGAGAGTTAAAGCCTCTTTGTTAAAACTCAAAACACTTAATCCATAGTTATCCACTTGAAAACGTAATTACTTTTAAAGCCTTACCCGTTGCGGAAGCATATTTAAAAATAAACAACTTACGAAAATGTGATGTTTAAAAATAGAGTTGAAGAAGCATTTGAAAACGTTGTGAAAACATAGTGTTTTGAAGACAATTATTGTTTTGGAAATCATATTCCACTTTTAGCAGTTAGAAAAAATCTTAAATAAATATCACAAATAATAAGTTAAAAATAGAGAGGCCTTATTACAACCCAACTCAAAAACTAAAGTGCTTAAATAAGTGAATGAAATAGAAAAACATGTGTGGCTGTGTGGTCGTCTCTCGAGTCCCTCGCAGCTCCGATCTATCTAAGGCTGAGGATTACCTACACAGTTAAAAACGGGGTGAGTTTAGGAAAACTCAGCGTGTAATCCCCTTACTAGAGTAACCGTCAGTATATAGAAACTAAACTGAAACAGTCTGGCCAAAGCCCTTTAAGAGTAACAGTACAATCCAGTTCAGAGCATACGTGGGCCAAAACCCACTACCATATCATTTGGGTCACAGCCCATACAGAATCAATTGGGCCTAGCCAAACCAATAACAGAACAAGTAGGCCGAAGCCTAGAAAAGTGACAGATCTCATAAACAAGTATGCAACAGTATGAGGATGCATCCCACCCCGATCCAGCCAACACAACACCCGTACCAACCAACACACCATGTGGGGATAAAATCGACCCACCCAGCCAACACACCAAGCTTAGCATCGGTTGCGGCACTAAGGGCCAGTTCTGCATTGCTTTTCAAAAGCACTTCTGGCTCCAAAAGCACTTTTGGAAGAAAAGTCATGCAGAACAAACCTGCTTTTATGGAATTTTGGCTTTTAAGTGCTTTTCAAAAGCACTTCGAAAAGGAGAAGCTAAAATTTTAGCTTTTCCTCTCCCAAAAGCACTTTTAATGCTTAATTACTTTTCACCCTCTAATAACATAGTACTTTCCTTTTTTCGTGGGGCTTAATTATAAATGTGTTAAAATTATTAATTAAAATAAAAAATATTTTTAAAATATTAATTATAAATATTTAATGGTTATATTTAAATATTTAAAATGTAGTTTATATATTCTAATTAAATTTTATAACTAATTAATATTTATTACTTACAAATATTTAAAATTAAAATTTATATTTCATATATTAAAATATTAACAAGTTATAGTAATTTTTATATTCTTACTAAAATATAATAATATTAACTAATTTAAAATTTATTTAAATGTATATTTGTTACTTGATAATAACATGTCTAAAATGGACATTTTATTTCTCAAAAGCACTTTTGACAAAGAATGCTAAACACTCAAATTTTAAAGCAAACTTTTCAAAAGCACTTCTCAAAAGCACTTTTCCACAGCACTTTTCAAAAGCACTTTTCAAAAGCATTGCCAAACTAGCCCTAAGTCAACAGAACGGCTCAGTACCATGAACAAAATGACTAAAAGCCATAAATATCGCAGCCTCGATGCCGGTTAACAGAACTGCTAAAAGCTATAAATATTGCAACATCGCTGCGGTTAACAGAACGGCTAAAAGCCATAAATATCGCAGCAACGCTACCAGTTAACAGAACGACTAAGAGCCATAAATGTCATAGAAAGGCTGAATGAAACACCCCAAACCCGGCCCAAAAAGCCCAACCGGATTTGGTATGTTCCTCAAGTAAAACTTTAGCGGAAACATTATTTTTGAAGGAATTAATAAAATAAAAAGGAAACCAAACTTAAGAAAATTTCTTTGAAAACATTTATATAATAGTAACAAACACATTTTAAATAATTTATCGAAAACCATTTAGATATTTGATAATTATTCATGGCGTAATTTAAAATAAATCCAAACACAAAATTAGAGATAATTTATAGTGGCCTTATTACATAAAATTTGGCAAACCCAAAATAAAGTCTAAATAATAAAAATTTACTTAAAAAGTTTAAGTTGGAAAATCTCCACAATACTTAATACGAAAGCACCGCCACCTCGAAATCCTTTCATTCCGATCCATCGCACTACGAGTTATCGAAAAGTTATCCCATAAAAATGGGTGAGTTATAAACTCAATGTATAACACATACATTAAAAAGCCCATTTATGAAATGCTTTCAAACCCAAAATTTCACATATGGCCATAGGCCCATTTAATCAAATATTTGGCCCAAAGGCCCATTTTAGCTCAAATTTAGCCCAAAGGCCCATTTTACTCAAATTTAGCCCAAAGGCCTATTTTACTCAAATTTAGCCCAAAGGCCCATTTTACTCAAATTTAGCCCAAAGGCCCATTTTATAGCGAGATCAAATAATAATCATACAATGTTACATGGATATGTATATGAAATGAAATGCAAGCTACCAACCTAAATATCCATCCGCTACACACCCCGTACCAACCAAAGACACCAAGTGGGGATTACTAAATCGACCCTCCATCCGCTACACACCATCGAAGGCGATTCTTTAGATCAACATGCACATCGCCCTTATTGTGGCAAAGCCACCAAAACAGATGTGACCAAGTCACCGACCAAGTCCAAATATGTGACCAAAGCCACCAGAGTCAAATATGTGACCGAAGCCACCGGAGTCAAATATGTGACCAAGCCACCGAGTCAAATATGTGACCAAAGCCACCGAGTCAAATATGTGACCAAGCCACCAAATTCACATATGTGACCAAGTCACTGTAATTGTGGTAAAACCACCGAATACTTCCTCCTTTATTAAACATACCCATATGCCCATGCACATTCATATCAAATCGATTTTCATGCTATGTACCCACAAATCATAATATAGTCATGCTTATTTCATATTGATGCATATATCAAAATAAACGGAATATTGGGTAACATACCTGAATTTTGTATACCAATGATTGGTATCCGCAAACAAACATATTATCATATAATCACTTTTAATAATATAAATCTATGGAAATTTTAATGTATGGTTACACACCTAGTAACAGTGAGAACAATACCCTCTAGCTCGTCCACACCTAAATGATTAATACACTCGGTTAGTATAAACTATTGTTAGCAAAAACTATACTTATAAACGATGGATCTAAATCCTTACCCTCATTCACGAATAGCAGTTATTTGCGGTTTTCTCCACTAGATGGATCAAAACCCACCGATATTCCACCAACGTAAAGTGGTTCGATTATACGCACTACTTGAACAATCGATCCTCGTTAGCGAAGGTCCACAACCGGTGGAAAGTCTCTAACCCCGACATCGCTTCTTCGTTTGTAGTTCGATGGTAAAGGAATACCTCTCTCTTCCAAATACTTGAACGGCTCTTTTCTTACCTATCTTGATGTTCTTAAATCGCTCCTAAAAATAACTTAGATTAGTGATCCGTCTAAAGAAATTGATATTATCTAAAATAGTAGTCTTACCTTGATGATTCGAATGGTCACTTAAGGTTGTCTTCAACAAAGTTCCTTTCAAAATCTTTTCAAGAGATTCTACCTAAGAGAGAAATAAAAGATTATGATTTCCAATCTTACTCAAGTGAAAGGAAGTGATGAAAATAATTGATAGCATCTTACTTTGATCACTTGGAGGTTCGGCTTTGAAAAAGAAGAAAAGAGTATGATGATTCGGCCTTCACAAAATAAAAGAATAAAAATGGTGGGTTCAATATAATGGTTTGGTTTTGAAGGGAAAGAAGAAAGAGAATGAAAAGAGAAGGAAGTAAAGAGAAAGAGGAGAAGAAAATGATAATGGTGATTTTGCAATGAGAGAAAGATAAGAGAAAAATAAGATGAAAGAAAAAAAAAAGAGAATATGATCAAAGAGAAGAGAGATTGACTATGGAACTTAGATGCATTCTAACAAGAGGAGAGAAAATGAAGAAGAATAATGGTGCTTAATCTTTGTGGTTCTTTTGGTTTCAAAATGAAAACTAAATGAGAGAAAGAAGGTTGTGTTTGGTTCAAGCAATTGAGGCTAAATCAAAAGCGAAAATGTACCAAAATGACTAAGATACATTCGGCCAAAATGAAGAAAATTGGTCAAAAAGATGAAAGCTAAAACAAAGAGAGTTTTTTTACCTAAACTCTATGGCAAATTCGGCTAGAGAGAATTTTTGGAGAAAATGAGAAAAGATGGACAAACAAGACTTTTGGCTAACTTTTCCCCTAATGGCAAAGCATAAATTGACCACATCAATGCCAACATATCCCCTTTTTCCTCCTTGTTTCTTCCCCATCATATCCAAAGAATTTACTACACAACTAGGCCTCTCCCTTTAGCCTTCATGAGTCTAGGTTCATGGTCAAATGACCATGAACACATCCCCAAAACATAGCCCTTTATTATGCCATTGTCCCCCTCATCTTATCATGAATTTGTGATTCCATGCCTTATGTTCTTTAACTTCCTTTTTCACATGGTCAACAAGCCAAAAATGGATGAAAGCTCATCCACTCTAGAATATTCTTGGCCGACACTTACAAGGAAGAAAACAAAAAAAATTAAAACTCTCCCTAATGTTAGCTAGGAGATTCGAACCTTGCACCTCAAGCACACATCCATACATCTTAACCACTTTGCCAATTACTTAACTTATGCTAGAACTTCTTATCATCAATTCTTAAGGCCTTAATAGCTTAGTTCTCTCTCTAATTAATAGAAATTAAAGTTTAGCAAAGCATTCACTTAACAAAATGAAGCTCAAATAACTTCTAAAGTTGCACTTAATAAATAAACATGCAACATCATTCAATTAAGTAAAATGCATAGCCCCCAAAATATCAGGATGTTACACTGAAAGCTTTGTACAGAATGGCAATGGGCCATACACTTCCTCTGTAACTTTGTCCCAACCCCATGAATATGCCGTGTATGTCATGATCAATCATTACACGTGTATGCAAAATGGCCATGCTCAGTAACAATCATTTAAACATGTAATAAAAGCATATCAGTCATACAACCACAGTCAAATTAGTCAACTCATAGTCTAAGTCATTTACCCATAAGGGCAAAATAGTCATCTTACCTTATAAGGGTATTTCGGTAATCCTATCCTTCAGGGGTATTTCAGTAATTTTACAAACTGGGGTATTTTGGTAATATCACAAATCGAGGGTATTTTGGTAATTTTGTAACCCAGAGGTATTTTGGTAATTTCATAAACTGGGGGTATTTCGATAATTTCACAAACTGGGGGTATTTCGATAATTTCGTAAACTGGGGGTATATCGGTAATTTCAAAAACTGAGAGTATTTCGATAATTTCACAAACTAGGGGTATTTCAGTAATTTTGTAAACCAAAGGTATTTTGATAATTTCACAAACCAAAGGTATTTCGGTAATTTTGCAAACTAGGTATTTCGGTAATTTTATAAACCGAGGGTATTTAAGTAATTTTGCAAACTAGGGGTATTTTGGTAATTTTGTAAATAGGGGTATTTCGTTAATTTAGCAAACTAGGGGTGTTTCGATAATTTTGCAAATCGGATGTGTTTCGATAATTTTATAAATCGAGGGTATTTCTGTAATTTTACAAACTAAGGGTATTTCAGTAATTTTGTAAACCAAGGTATTCTAAACAGAGATAACGATGCAAATGGGCCTGGGCCCATTCTCATCCCAAATAGGCCCACACGCTCGTGTGGCCCATTTAGCCCAAATCTAGCCACAGATATGAGATTCACATAGTCCAGTCCAATATTTACTACACAATCATACAACTTATCCGATTGGGCCTACGGGCCCATTAGCCCCCACATGGCCCGTTTGGCTCATCGTGACCCAAACAGCCTAAACCCATAAGAACATTCATGATGGCCTCAACAATCATGTCGAAGTTCCCACACGTGCGCTCGCATGCTCGTGTGGCTACCATTGTCGTGAGACCGGCATTTCGACATTTTTCGCTCTATAACTAGAGTAGTGCAAAGTACACACCTGATAGGAATCTGGAGTTAATCCGTGCTCCGAACACTCCTATGCCCAAACGCCAACCAAGATATGCTCGCTCTCCTCATAGATCGCTCTATTTAAAGTCAGCTTCTCGCCTCCTCTCATGCTAGCTTCCCGATGTGGGATCCCTCCATCAATCCTCCAAAACCGTCCCAAATTAGCAAAATAGTCACATTTCGTATATAAGGGGTTTCGGACTCAGGCTCCCTTGTAACTTAATCCACACTGTTAGCCACTTTACCAACCTACTCCTTGTGACTTAAAATATGTGCAAATATTTATAAAGCCTGTGTGCCAGTGCCCAGATTCTTTAAAGAGCAAAATTTAAAAATTTTTGCAAGGGCCAAGACTTGAACCCAGGCTCCCTTACACCCTTAATGACGCCACAACCACTAGGCCACATGTATCCTTGTGTCATGTTTTCTCCAACAATATTCTTAAAGCCTACTCACTTAAATCCAGGGTTTTATTCACCTAAACCAAATTTTTTCTAAAGCCCAGGTTTGAACCCAAGACTTCATGGAAGCCCCCTAACCTTCCAAAATCACTCACCTAATAGTTCCAACTTACATTAGTGTCGTTCTCTTGTTCTCAAAAATTTTACACACTCTCATGCCCAAGGCCCAATAGGCCCAATTCTACTAGGCCCAAAAATTCGAGGTGTTACACCTCTCATTTCTTCTTTCTTTTTCTTTCTTAATTTTGGATGTCTTTCTATTTCTATTTCTTTATTCTTTCTTTTAGTGCCTATTTTGTTTTATTATACTAATTATTATTATTAATACATATTAATTTCATTTTATTAAACATAATATATAACTTATATATATTAAACTATTATAAGCTATGATGCACATTAATGTTGTCCACTATACATATATATAGGTATAATTGTTTCTTTAGTCACTTTAATTATTTTTAAATCATAATTCAACTTCTACCTTAAATGTGATTTAGTCCTTATACCTAATTACTTTTTATTCAAGTAAATTCGCTTAACAGAAACCTAATTAACTATACAACTAACTTCGTAAATATTTATTAAAAATATTTATGAGTTTGATTTACGGAAACAAAGTCCCAGGAATGCATTTTCCAACACCCCTGACTATCGAGTCATTACATATGCACTAGACTAGAAGATCACGACCTGAATTTATGTATAAGACCATTTGGAAGAACCCCATGGCATCCTCTGAGGTGGTGTGACGGGACAGTAAACGTGTAACTCTCTGTGACGCCTTCGTGGCATGTTCTATAAAACCTTTATGGCGTATTCGGTGAAGCTTGTATGCTGTATTCTATAACGGCGTATTCAGTAAAGCTCATGTTTACGTATTATGTGATATTTGTGTGACGTATTCTATAAAGTTCTTGAGGTAAATTTTGGTCAAACGCTTCTGTGTCGTGATCTGGGTAAGCTTTGAGGCTTCTCTACTGGCTGATGCTATGATAAAGTTTTGGTAAACGTAAAGGTATCTTTGTTTGGTTAAGTCTTATAGCAAAATTTGAATATGACCTAAAGGATACTCCTGAAAGAGTTCCCATCGGCTTTATCTGTTCGTTGAATCCACCATAATAGTCTGTCAGTACAAGTAATTTGGTGTAATTAAAATCATGAGTAGTTTAAGAGTTTTCAAATTTGAATTTGTTTATGCTATTCAAGGAATTAATTTGAATTGTCTAGTATTCGCCAAATCTGAGTGTTTCAGACTGTATAGAAAAGATTATCTAAAGTTTAAGTTATCCGCCAAACTTGGCATTCTTATGATATGTGATATGATTGTCTAATACTTCCTAAGTTGGCTTAAAATTTTACTTCTATCAGGATAAGGTGTCAGTTGAGCTGTTTCGACATATAATCTGACTGGTATTCTAGTAGTTGTCAAATTCATTATGACGACTCGTCTGAGATTGAATTTGTATGAAAATTGTCTTAAAGATTATTTAGTCCACCAATAATAGTATCTATGAATACTTTAATCTTGAAAGAGTATACATTATCCATCTGAGGGAAGATCCTTCGAAAGTAAGTTTCATATGGGTATTCTTCTGAGAAATGTATATGCTTTTTGTAAAGGATATAAGATCTATATTGGGTAGTGAATTCGAAAATCTGTCTATGAGGTAAATGGTGTATAAGATGATCAAGTATGGAATTTGGCATATAAGCATGCACTTGATATTGGAAAGGTATCCGTCGAAGATAGAAATGAAATCCAGAATAATCAAAAAAAAAAAAAAATCAACAACAATTTATGTAAGGTAATCTGGGGTAATCTCACTAAGTTCGTTTGAACTTACCAAAGTTTGGTTATGTTGCAGGTTCCACTTTAAGAATGGGTACACCTATAACAACCCATTTTCAGTGATATTAGAAACAATAATTTTCGTAAAAAATTTTAGTTCAATAATTTTGATGTTTAGTTGATTAATTAATGCTTTAGGACTAATTTGCAAATGAGGCAAAAGTTTTATTACATGAAGTGTAAAATAGAACAAGAGTCAATTGAATAATTAAACCAAGATGTATTCATGCTAGTGGATATTTATGTCATCATCCATGATAATAAGGTTTAATTAAGTTTAAAGATAGGTTAATTGTAATATCCTAAAATTTGAGTATCTTTTGTGTTGGCGTGGGTATGAATTTTTATGTGTTAGCATAGTCTTGTGAAGGCTTGATTTTCTTTAGGAAGCTAGAATAATTTTTAGTATGGATTATTTAATGAAGTGGATTAAGTGAGCTTGACACTTAAGTTAATTTAAGTGTTAAATTAAGCACAAGAGGAGTTAGTGGCAAGATGGTTAGGATGCAGGAAGAGTTGCTTGAGGTTAGAGGTTCGAGTAGCATGTTTAGCATTTTGAAGGTTTATTTTTGAATCCTTGCTTTGATGGACGGTCAAACTTTATTCATGATAGGTTGGACTCTTAACTTTTGGTAAGTTGAATATTTGTTTAAGGAAAGCATGAAATTGGGGATAAGAATCTTAAGGTTTTGGTATGATGAGGAGACAAAAGGCATGGAATATGGAGAATGTTTTGGAAAGTATTCCTAGGCCTTTAGTGCATGTATGTGGACGGCATGGGTGTTTAGGGGGGTGGCCGAATGTTGTTAGGTGGTTTGGGGGGTATAGTTAGCCAACTTTTGCATTTGTGCATCTTTTGGGTATTGTTTTTCTTTCTCTCCAAAAACTCCCACCTTGGCCGAATGTTTATTGTGCTTTTGGTGCAAATTTGCCTTTGGTTTTAGCCTTATTTTGTTTGAACCAAATACCATTTTCTTTCTTTCATTTGCTCTTTTGAAACCGAAACTACAATTGAACTTTGTGCATTTTTGTGCACTTTCTTTTTGGCAAAGAAGTGTTTGGCCGAACCTCTCTCCCATATTTCTCTCTTTTCTTCTCTTGAGATTGGTTCATAATCACATTTTTTTCTCTCTTGGCCGAATTTCTCTCTTCTCCAAACTCTCTTTTCTTTTCTCCATTGTTGCTAAAATCGAACACTCTCTCTCTCTTTCATTCTCTTTTCTACTCATATACTTTCTCACTTTTATACACATATCTTTCTTCTTTCATAACCATATTGCCGAAACTTCCCTTTCTCTTATTGTTTTGTTTTGGCCGAATATTCAAGGGTAGATTCTCTTTTGCTTCCTTCAATCGATTTTGGTTAATAAGTAAGTATTCTTGGCCGATTTTCCGATTATTTCTTTTCTCCTCTCTATGTTATTTTCTTGTGGACAAAGGCCGAACCTATGGACATTTGTTGCAAGGTTCTAACCATTCTAGGAACCGATTTCTTTTAGGCTCCTCGGGACGTTGGAAGCAATCAATCTAAGCCTCGTATCTTTGTCTCTCGTTTTGGGTAAGCTTTTAGGTAAGATTGGTATTTCGAAGTGATAACTCATTGGATTTAGTGGTAGGGTCGAATGGCCTTTGTTTATAATTTAAGTGTTGGCCGATTGTAGCACAAGGTGATCTAGTGCGATAGATCGGATCTCCGGAAGTTAGTTCTTGCTTTGATGAAAGGTGTGTATCTTACACACTTTATAACTTGGTTTATATATGTATTTATGTGTGTTATAACTAATTATATTATGAAAGTGGGAAAAACGATGAGATTTGGATATGATACCATGATGGTATGAATGAGGATTCGGGTAAGTCCGTTTCGATATGTTGTAAATACATGTGGATAGAAATCATGATCTACGATTTATGATATATTTGTTATGAGATACATATCAAAGTATATTGCCATAATTTGTTTATTTATTGCATTGGCATGGGCAATATGAGAGGAGGGGGAAGATTGATATCGTGTCTTCGGACACCAGAGGTTTGGTACCTCCAGTGATTTGGTATCACATTCGTGTCTTCGGACACCAGTGGTTTGACACCACCAGTGATTTGGTATCACATTCGTGTCTTGGACACCGGAGGTTTGGCACTTCATAGCGACTCGTCCTCGTGGTTAACACCACCGTGGGTTGGCCCCACTTTTGAGATATGGGATCGCCGCCGGTGATTTGGTATCACACGTGGGTTGGCCCTACAGATGGTTATTCGTGACTTTGGTCACCAAAGTGATTTGGTATCACATTTATATCGTGACTTTGGTCACGGTGGTTTAGCACCACCAAGTGGTTTGGTACCACATGGGGTAGAAAAGGAGTTATGGATGGCTAGGTTGGGTGCATTATACATATATGTTGCTTTGTTATAATTTGTGTAAGTATGTGGTATTTACCCGGGAGAGGGAATATGCACTGAGTCTTGGTGACTCACCTTCTCCCTTATCTTTTCAAGTGATTCATGAGATTGCGGATGATGAGCCGGATGAACTTGAGGAGGCCATGCAATAAAAGTTGGTTTTATATGAACTTCCATTTGGGTATTTTATTTAAATTTAGTTTTCATATTTTATGGATTTGTAATAAGGCCTGTTTAATTATGTTTTGGATTATTTTTATGTTTTGAACATGTTTTAAATATGGTTTATAAATTTCATGATTATTATAATAAATTGAGCACCAAGTTTTCTAAACTACAAAACGCGACGGTTTTTAAAACGTTACCATCGGGTAACATAAATCATTTGATAATTTAAACAACTTAAGTGTTTTCGATAATTTAAATGATTTTCAAATATTAAGTTTCTACATTTAAATGCAAATGGTTTTCAAAGTAATAATTCGATTTTTTTTAAAATGATATAAATATTTTCTAACCTATGATTTATTCACTTATTTTAAAAGTTTTATGTAATTTCAAAGTAAATCTTGGTTTTAACTTATTAAACATGTAATTTCTACAAATATAGAATTTCAAAGAGTTTTTCACAAAATTTAATTGTTAATTCGATTCTTTTAAAAATATTTTCCTCGGTGACATACCGATTGATTCGTGGCGTATTGACCGAGTTTGAGGTGTTACAAATTGGTATCAGAGCTAAGTTCAAAAGCTCGACTGTGGGCCCGAGGCCCAAAATGATTTGAAGTATGGTTTTAAAATGTTTTTGTTAAAAAAAATTTTTTTGGTTGGAAAGGCATGGCCCCGAGTCTCAAAGATCAATCCATACAGTAAGTACATCAAAACTGTTGATTTTGATGATATGATTTTAGTGATGTTGATATGACTATATAGTAGTAGGAACTACTTTAGAGACCCAAAACTATAGGTTTGGTATACTCGCGAAACAATCTCTTATTAAAATTTTTCATAAAACTGTGCTTTAAAAGAAAGTGGAATAATGACTAATGCATAAAACTTTTAATCGGATAAGTCGAGACTTTAGATATGAGTACTCGAGGTCGAGGTCGTGTTATGCGTGGACGTGGTCGTGGTAGGATGGCTGTGTCTGAGCCAGTGAGGTCGGGTCAAGGATCCGAGAATGAGGTACCACCAGTTCCACCACCAGCGGTTGGAGTTGAGCATCAGGATCAAACGGGAGATGATGCAGTGTCTCAGGCGATGCTGCGAGTTCTGGAGAGGATAGCTGGAGTAGGTGGAGGCGCGGGAGCTCGAAAATCTGTACCCGAGCGACTCTGAGCCAATGGAGCCGAGGTATTTCGAGGTGTTTCGGGTGTAGCTCCCAGCTCGGTTGGATATTGGTTAGAGGCGATGGAGCGAATCATGGATGATCTGGATTTGAATGCCGAGGAAAAGCTGAAAGGGATTGTATCGCTTCTTCGTGACGAGTCATATCAGTGGTGGCTCACGATTGAATGGTGTCAGAAGCGGAGGATCTCACTTGGGACTACTTTAAAGCAAGATATCAAAAAAATATATTGGGTCTAGTTATGTTGATGCGCAGCGTAAGGCATTTCGAGTTTGGTCCAAGGAGTAAATCCAGATCGAGTATGAGGTGAGTTCTTAAGATTGAGCCAGTATCTTTGGAGGTATTGTGGCTTGAACCGAGCGATGTGTCCGATTCAAGATGGTTTGAAGGACGAGTGAGATTGTTGATTGCTCCACATCGAGTGAGAGTTTGTTACTTTGGTTGAAAAGGCTAAGATAGCCGAAGGAATAAAGGAATCTGGAAGGCAGAGATATGACCGGAATAAGCATAAGAGAGGATATGGATCATCTGGGTCAGCTGGTAATGTTCAGAAGAGGGCTAGGCAAAGTGGGACAAATCAGTCTGGGAGGCTCATATCGCTAATCAAGGACCAAAGACAAAGTGTAACCGATGTGGGAAGTTTCATTGGGGCGAATGTTGGACCGGAGGGAAAGGATGTTTCGAGTGTGGTTCGCTGGATCATCGTGTGAGAGACTGTTCACGTAAGCAAGCCAAGAATTAATCTGAAGGTTATGGTCGTGTTCAGTTCAAAAAGGAGGGACCGTCACCGCAGAGAGGTCGTGGTAATGGTAGAGGAGGTAATGGTTCTAGTCGAGGTCGCGGAGCATCTGGCAGAGGTGCAAGCAACACTGAGGCAAGACAGCCTAGTTTGGTGTATGCTGCGAGAAGTCAAGAGGAGGGCGATGCACCGGACGTCATCACCGGTACGTTCTTAATCTTTGATGTTCCATATACTACTTTGATAGATGTGGGTTCGACGTATTTGTATGTTGCTAGTAGTATAGTAAAGACTATGAATCTAGATTCTGAAACTGCTTCTAGGAGGATGACAGTACTTAGTCCTCTAGGTCATTCTGTAGAAGTAGATAAACTATATAGAGATGTACCCCTAGAACTTCAAGGGGTAGTGTTCGTAGCTGATCTGATGGAACTGCCGTTTGAGGAGTTCAATCTGATTCTTGGGATGGACTGGTTGGTTAAGTACCAGGCAAGTTTGGATTGCGCTGCTAAGCGCATGGTTTTGAAGATAGCGGAAGGTGAAGAAGTGGTCATGATAGGTAATAGAAGAGATTATCTATCCAACGTGGTATCTGCGTTGAAAGCTGTGAAGATGGTCAGGAAGGGCTGTGAAGCGTTTGTAGTTCATGTGTGTGCTTTGGAAGCTAAGGAGTCTGCGGTAGGGAATGTCCGTATTGTAAAGGATTATGCTGACGTATTTCCTGAAAAACTTTCGGGATTGCCTCCGGATCGTGAAGTCGAATTTGGTATAGATCTGTTACCCGAAACAGCGCCAGTGTCTATAGCTCCGTATAGGATGGCACCGAAGGAATTAGTGGAATTGAAGGCTTAGATTCAAGAATTATTAGATCGAGGTTTCATTCGACCAAGTGTTTTGCCTTGGGGAGCGCCGGTACTTTTTGTCAAGAAGAAGGATGGTTCGATGCGGATGTGTATAGACTACCGCCAGTTGAATAAGCTGACGATCAAAAACAAGTATCATTTGTCGAGGATAGATGATTTGTTTGATCAGCTTAAAGGGGCTGCGGTTTTCTCTAAGATTGATTTAAGGTCTGGATATCATCAGCTAAAGGTGAAAGAGGCTGATATCCATAAGATGGCATTTCGCATTCGGTATGGGCACTACGAGTTTCTGGTGATGCCGTTTAGGTTGACTAATGTGCCGGCAGCATTCATGGATATGATGAATCGGGTATTCCAAAGAGTTTTGGATCGGTTTGTTGTGGTTTTTATAGGCGATAATTTGGTATACTCAAAGTCGAGGAGGAGCATGATGCGATTTACGAGTAGTGTTGCGATTCGAGAGAAAAGTAACTTTTGCTAAATTTAGTAAGTGCGAGTTCGCTTAGGAGGTGACTTTCTTGGGTCACGTTATCATCGTAGAGGATTAGAGTAGATCCTCAAAAGATTGAGGCGGTGTTGGATTGGAAGCCGCCTAAGTTAGTGGTGAGATTCGGAGTTTTCTAGGTCTGGCGGGGTATTACCGAAGATTTGTAGAGGGATTTTCTTTGATCGCCACACCTATGACTAAGATGTTGAGGAAAAGAGTTCTATTTGTGTAGACCGAGAAGCAGCAAGAAAGTTTCGACAAATTGAAGAAGATTCTGACTGAAGCTCCAGTTTTGATTCAACCCGAGGCAGGCAAGAAATTCACGGTTTACTGTGATGCATCACATACTGGTTTAGGATGTGTGCTGATGCAGGAAGGGAAGGTAGTGGCTTATGCATCTCGACAGTTGAGACCACATGAGGTTAATTATCTGACGCATGACTTGGAATTAGCAGCAGTGGTTTTTGCTTTGAAGATTTGGAGACACTATTTGTACGGAAAGAAGTCGATAGTCTACACGGATCACAAGAGTCTTAAGTATCTTCTGACTCAGAAGGATTTTTGTTGAAGGACTACGACTGTTCGATTGAGTATCATCCCGGCAAGGCTAACGTGGTGGCAGACGCGTTGAACCGTAAGGTTGTATCTGACTTAAGATCGATGTTTGCTCGTCTTAGCTTATATGATGATGGAAGTCTTTTGGCTGAATTGCAAGTCAAGCCGACTTGGTTAGAGCAAATCAAGGAGAAACAGTTAGAGGATGATGGTTTGAATGATCAGAGATTGCAAGTTCAGAACGGAGGTTTAGAGAATTATAGTTTGTCCAGTAATGGAGTTTTGTGTTTTAAAGGGAGAGCTTGTATGCCGAAGGATGTAGAGTTGAGGCAAAGGATTATTCGAGACGCACATAGTAGCCCATATGCTATGCATCCCGGAGGTAGCAAGATGTATCAAGATTTGAGAGAGCAGTTTTGGTGGCCAGGTCTGAAGCGGGAAGTAACCGAGTTTGTGGGTAAATGTCTGACGTGTCAGCAGGTCAAAGCTAAACATCAGTTGCCGTCTAGATTACTTCAGCCGGTGGAGATTCCACAGTGGAAGTGGAAGAGGATCACTATGGATTTTGTCAGTGGATTACCTCTTACACCTAGTAAGAAGGATTCGGTTTGGGTGATTGTAGATCGTCTGACCAAGTCAGCTCATTTCATTCCGGTAAGGGTGGATTATTCGCCTGAGGCTAGCTAAGTTGTATGTGGCGAGATAGTGAGGTTGCACGATGTGCCGTTGTCGATCATCTCGACGAGATCCCGATTCGCCGAGGTTTTAGAGAGCGTTACATTAGGCTTTGGGTGCGCGGTTGGATTTCGATCGCATTTCATCTCTGATCGACGGGCAATCGGAAAGGGTCATTCAGATTTTAGAGGATATCTTGAGGGATGTGTTTTGGACTTCGAGGCGGTGGGAAGAGTTTTTGCCGTTAATGAGTTCACATACAACAATAGTTATCGAGCAAGCATTAAGATGGCACCATATGAGGCATTGTATGGTAGGAAGTGTCGCACACCTACATGTTAGACAGAGTTGGGTGAGCGTCAGATGTTAGAACCAAAGTTGGTTACAGAAACTGAGGATAAGGTGAAATTGATTCAGGCTCGTCTGAAGGAAGCTTCGGATAGGCAGAAGTCTTATGCCGATCTCAAGTGGAGGGATATAGAGTTTGCCGTGGGTGACAAAGTTTTTCTGAAGGTCTCGCCATGGAAGAAAGTGTTAAGATTTGGGAGAAAAGGCAAGTTAAGTCCAAGGTTCATTGGACCATTTAAGGTGTTGAGACGAGTGGGACCGAGAGCTTATCGACTTGAGTTGCCGTGAGAATTGAGCCAGATTCACGATGTGTTTCATGTCTCTATGCTTAGACGCTATCGCTCGATCCATCGCATGTCGTGACAAGAGAGGAAATAGAAGTGAGTCCATTTGACAATAGAAGAAGAACACGTGTAGATTCTAGATCGAAGTCGTTCCTTTAGTGAAAGTCTTATGGCGGAATCATGGCGTGGAAGAAGCTACTTGGGAACCGGAGGATCGATGAGGGATATCCTCAACCTTTAGTGAAAGTCTTATGGTGGAATCATCCTAAAATTTGAGTATCTTTTGTGTTGGCGTGGTATGAATTTTTATGTGTTAGCATAGTCTTGTGAAGGCTTGATTTTATTTAGGAAGCTAGAATAATTTTTAGTATGGATTATTTAATGAAGTGGATTAAGTGAGCTTGACACTTAAGTTAATTTAAGTGTTAAATTAAGCACAAGAATAGTTAGTGGCAAGATGGTTAGGATGCAGGAAGAGTTGCTTGAGGTTAGAGGTTCGAGTAGCATGTTTAGCATTTTGAAGGTTTATTTTTGAATCCTTGCTTTGATGGACGGTCAAACTTTATTCATGATAGGTTGGACTCTTAACTTTTGGTAAGTTGAATATTTGTTTAAGGAAAGCATGAAATTGGGGATAAGAATCTTAAGGTTTTGGTATGATAAGGGGACAAAAGGCATGGAATATGGAGGATGTTTTGGAAAGTATTCCTAGGCCTTTAGTGCATGTATGTGGATGACATGGGTGTTTAGGGGGGTGGCCGAATGTTGTTAGGTGGTTTGGGGGTATAGTTAGCCAACTTTTGCATTTGTGCATCTTTTGGGTATTGTTTTTCTTTCTCTCCAAAACTCCCACCTTGGCGAATGTTTATTGTGCTTTTGGTGCAAATTTGCCTTTGGTTTTAGCCTTATTTTGTTTGAACCAAATACCATTTTCTTTCTTTCATTTGCTCTTTTGAAATCGAAACTACAATTGAACTTTGTGCATTTTGGGCACTTTCTTTTGGCAAAGAAGTGTTTGGCAGAACCTCTCTCCCATATTTCTCTCTTTTCTTCTCTTGAGATTGGTTCATAATCACATTTTTTTTATTCTCTCTTGGCCGAATTTCTCTCTTCTCCAAACTCCCTTTTCTTTTCTCCATTGTTGCTAAAATTGAACACTCTCTCTCTCTCTTTCATTCTCTTTTCTACTCACATACTTTCTCACTTTTATACACATATCTTTCTTCTTTCATAACCATATTGCTTAAACTTCCCTTTCTCTTATTGTTTTGTTTTGGCGAATATTCAAGGGTAGATTCTCTTTGCTTCCTTCAATCGATTTTGGTTAATAAGTAAGTATTCTTGGCCGATTTTCCTATTATTTCTTTTCTCCTCTCTATGTTATTTTCTTGTGGACAAAGGTCGAACCTATGGGCATTTGTTGCAAGGTTCTAACCATTCTAGGAACCGATTTCTTTTAGCTCCTCGGGACGTTGGAAACAATCAATCTAAGCCTCGTATCTTTGTCTCTCGTTTTGGGTAAGCTTTTAGGTAAGATTGGTATTTCAAAGTGATAACTCATTGGATTTAGTGGTAGGGCCGAATGGCCTTTGTTTATAATTTAAGTGTTGGCTGATTATAGGACAAGGTGATCTAGTGCGATAGATCGGATCTCCGAAAGTTAGTTCTTGCTTTGGTGAAAGGTGTGTATCTTACACACTTTATAACTTGGTTTATATATGTATTTATGTGTGTTATAACTAATCATATTATGAAAGTGGGAAAAACGATGAGATTTGGATATGATACCATGATGGTATGAATGAGGATTCGGGAAAGTCCGTTTCGATATGTTGTAAATAGATGTGGATAGAAATCATGATCTACGATTTATGATATATTTGTTATGAGATACATATCAAAGTATATTGCCATAATTTGTTTATTTATTGCATTGGCATGGGCAATATGAGAGGAAGGGGAAGATTGATATCATGTCTTCGGACACCAGAGGTTTGGTACCTCCAGTGATTTGGTATCACATTCGTGTCTTCGGACACCAGTGGTTTGGCACCACCAGTGATTTGGTATCACATTCGTGTCTTCGGACACCATAGGTTTGGCACCTCATAGCGACTCGTCCCTGTGGTTAACACCACCGTGGGTTGGCCCCACTTTTGAGATATGGGATCATCGCCAGTGATTTGGTATCACACGTGGGTTGGCCCCACAGATGGTTATTCGTGACTTTGGGACTTTGGTCACCAGTGATTTGGTATCACATTTATATCGTGACTTCGGTCACCAGTGGTTTGGCACCACCAGTGGTTTGGTACCACATGGGGTTGAAAAGGAGTTATGGATGGCTAGGTTGGGTGCATTATACATATATGTTGCTTTGTTATAATTTGTGTAAGTATGTGGTATTTACCCGGGAGAGGGAATATGCACTGAGTCTTGGTGACTCACCTTCTCTCTTATCTTTTCAGGTGATTCATGAGATTGCGGATGATGAGCCGGATGAACTCGAGGAGGCCATGCAATAAAAGTTGGTTTTATATGAACTTCCATTTGGGTATTTTATTTAAATTTGGTTTTCATATTTTATGGATTTGTAATAAGGCATGTTTAATTATGTTTTGGATTATTTTTATGTTTTGAACATGTTTTAAATATGGTTTATAAATTTCATGATTATTATAATAAATTGAGCACCAAGTTTTCTAAACTACAAAAGGCATTGTTTTAAAACGTTACCATCGGGTAACATAAATCATTTGATAATTTAAACAACTTAATTGTTTTCGATAACTTAAATGATTTTCAAATATTAAGTTTCTACATTTAAATGGAAATGGTTTTCAAAGTAATAGTTCAATTTTTTAAAATGATATAAATGTTTTCTAACCTATGATTTATTCACTTATTTTAAAAGTTTTATATAATTTCAAAGTAAATCTTCGGTTTTAACTTATTAAACATGTAATTTCTACAAATATAGAATTTCAAAGAGTTTTTCACAAAAATTTAATTGTTAATTCGATTCTTTCAAAAATATTTTCCTCAGTGACATACCAGATTCGGTCGTGGCGAATTGACCGGGTTTGGGGTGTTACATTAATTATGACTTAATTAAAAATGTCTTAATATTTACAAGAAAACCAAACTATATAAGTTAAAATAATAAAATAAGAGATGATATTTTTATCATCTGCTTCATCTTTAGTTCCCTTGGCAGAATGTTGAGAGAAAATTAGGTTTTTCACATTTCAACCTTTAATATTTAATTGATAAGTGATTTCTAACCCGTTTCTTGTAAGTCTTACATTTTTAAAATCCTGGGAAGTAAATTTAGCTAGGTTAGGGGCTATTTTATGAAATGTTAAAAGTCTAGGGACCTACCATGAATGAGTTAGGTTTGGATGTAAACTTAGTTGATAGATTCATGAGCTTGATAGATAAATATAAGTATTTTGTTAAGTGATTTTTATTAATTTTAAAGTTTCATTTCTTTGTTAAATTAGGAAAAAATCCATTGTAATATTTTGAAATATTGATAAATATAGGTTGATTAGGAACTTTAGGAAATTCTATTAGCATGAATGATGGTTAAATATGGTTAATTTGCAAGTTCCGGGTTTAAGAACTACAATGCATAATGGGTAAAATGTTGGGGTAATTTTATAAATTTTTAATATAAAGGGTCTATAAGTAAAAGTTACGAAGTAGTCACCGGTTCGTGTTAGAAATCTTTTTTGTACTGGTAAGTTCGTATATTGATTAAGGTTGTTAATTGAGATTTTGGTTGAATTGTTGGTTAATGTTGTGCTTTATATAGCTCTAGTTGATTATTAAATGTTAACTAGTAACTTGGATTAAATTATAATTTTCATTAGTTAGATGATTATGATTGAAAAAGTAAATTTTATGGATATATATTTGACAAGGTATAATGAATTGATTATAAAAGATTTGAATATGTAATGTGTCCTGTTTGAACCTCGTGAATGCCTAGGATACAAATGACATGTCATTAGGGGTTTTACATTTTTGGTTGTTGGTCTTGGATGTTCTACCAATGACTGAGGTCTTTCATTTGTTGCGAATTCTCCACATCTCGAGTAAGAAGCATCATGTAGCTTACATCCCTACCCATAGCTCATATGAGAATTTCAAATTTGGTTATAGTTACAGATACAAGCACACTTTGTGTGAGCATGGTTCCTGTGTATCTGACGTGATTTCATTTGGTTCAACCGGTATTAAAGTTTAAATTCAAGAGAACATAAGTATATGATATGTCACATGCTAATTTATGAAATGGAAAGCATTTGTGTAAATGATTGAAAATGAATGAATGATACATGTTGGAAAGGTGATAAATGTAATTTTTATTACTATGTTTTTAGTTTGTGTGCATGATATCATGTATGAATTCACTAACTGTGAGCTTGGTGATGTATATAGGAAATGGTTAACTTATGTGCATGCTAATGGTATTATAGATGAAATATATAAATTGAGCCTAATTGCTAAGTTTATGTTTAAGATTTATACAAGCTTACTAAGCATTAGTTGCTTACGTTAGTTGTTTATTTCTTTTCTTATAGATCATCAGAAAGCTCGACTAGTTGAAACCTAGTCAGAGCACATATACACTATTTGTCCATCACTTTGTTAGTTGTTTTGTTATTTACTTGATGGTTATAAATGGCATGTAATAGGAGCCTTTATGATATTTTGCCAAAGTGAAGTGGTTTGACCTTATTTATGTATATGACTTGATTTTGACTTGTAAATGTTTATTTGTATGTTTTTTTTGTCACTTTATTTATGCTTCTTGAAAGTAGATGACTCATGATAGGATGGAATGTGAATGAAAAGGTTATTTGGTAAGTTTACTATAGGTTTAAGGTGTGAATTTGTAACATTGTAATTAAATTGATTTGGTGTATGAATTATGGTGCCAAGTGATGGCATACTGGTTAGGCACATAGGTTGTTTGATATTGGCATGTTTTAGGTGTGTTTAAATGTGTGAAAGTGATAAGAAATGGTTTGGATTGGTGTTTAAGAAAAGTTTGATGAATTGGCTTGCATTAAGGGTCATTTTGGAAGCACACAGGTTGTCACATGGCCGTGTTCCACACATGGTCACACCAGAAAACCATGTGTCATTTTTAATTTTAAGTGTATGTTGATCTAGATGGTCACTAAGAGTTACAAGACCTGGTGACATAGCCGTGTGACCTTACTTTGAATAAATACACGGTCTAGCACATAGCTTGCAAAATAACTGTTGGACGTTATTTCGAGTATTCAGACAGGCTGGGACACGGTTGTGTGACCAATATTTCTAATTGTACACGGTTGGCCACACGGCTTGGGCTTTGTCACATGGCCTAGCCACACGGCTGTGTGACCCTTGTTTCTAAAATTTTTCAATTTTTCTAAATTTTTCTGTTTTGTTTCAAATTAGACCTTGATTGTTCCCAAACTAGTTTTAAGGCTCGTAGGCTATGTTTAAGGCCTGTAAATGTGTTTATGTTATGAACGAAACTTGTAATTTAATGTTAATATTTAAATTTGAGTTTTTTGGTTCTCTATGATGTTAATTTTTTTTTGTTTTGTACTGTAATACTCTATAAACCTAGTTCAACGATAGAGATGGATTAGGGATGTTACATTTAGTGGTATTAGAGCCACGATTTAGTCGATTCTCGGGCTAAACATAGCATGTATAAAGTCTAGAAATACATGTCATTTGATAACCTATGATAGTGTGATATGCCCTGACTCAAATTGATTAAGTTTTTCATATAGATAAAAGATGTCATCCAATCGAGCTAATTCTAATGAAGCTGAGAGTAATGCTCAAGCCTTTGTACAAGGGGTTGTTCATAATGAGCCCGTTTTTGAGGGTCGAGGAAGTGAGGCATGAGAAACCTTCTTCCATGTGATGATTGAGTGGTTCACAGACTTTATTAGAACAAACTCAATGGCTCAACAACCTCTACCCCTTCCTGTACCCCAACCAACTCCCCCTAATCCTCAAGGTTTGGAACCGGTACGTGTAAACAAGCTTCCTATTGATAAAATTTGCAAATATAGAGCTGAAGAATTTTGTGGTAAGGTTGAGGATGATCCAAAAAAGGCTAAATTCTAGTTAGAAAATACTACTAGAGTTTTTGAGGAGTTGTCATGTTCTCCAACAATTGTCTATAGTGTGTAATTTCTTTGTTAAAAGACGAAGCACACCAGTGGTGGAATACTCTGATAGCGATGTACGAAAAGATTGTGGAAGCTTGGAATTTTTCCAAACTGAGTTCAGGAATAAATATGTCAGTCAAAGATACCTTGATAAAAAGTGGAAAAAGTTTCTTGAGTTGAAGTAGGGCTATAGAACCGTAGCTGAATATGAAAAAGAGTTTGTACAGCTTAGTAAGTATGCTTGAGAATGCATTCCATCAAAATTTGTTATGTGTACTCGATTCGAAGAAGGCTTGAATAAAGACATCCAATTACTTGTCGGGATACTTAAGTTGAAAGAATTTGTTGTCTTGGTAGACCGAGCGCATAAAGTGGAAGAACTTAGCAAAGCAAAGAGAAAGGTAGATTTTGAATTTGAGACTCAAGTAAAAGAAAAATGGGAAAATATTTAGGTTGTATGTTAGTTTCATCTGGATTTTTAGGTAAAGATTGAGGAAAACAAGCTAGTTTGAGACCCTAGGCTACCTCTGTAGCTAGTGTGGGTAGTGTTCATAATAATAACAAGCCAGAATTTCAGCAATGCAACAGAAGATATTTTGGAGAGTGTCGCTTGAAGGAAGGGTCGTGCTTTAAATGTGGTTTAGTCGATCATTTTCTTCGAGACTACCCAGATAGATCTGACAGGTATAAATCTCAAAATGTTCGATCAGGGAATGCGCCTTCTAAAGGTAGACTGCCGAAGGATAGTGGTGTCACACCCCCAAAATAGGGCCTAAGACTTTTAGGGGTATTTTAGAAATTTTGGCCTATATGAGCTCGAAATTTCGTAAGGTTGGTACTCAATAATGGTTTTCATAAAGTTAAGTCAATTTTTGGAAACGAGTTTAAATGTTTTTAATATTAGAAAAGGGACTGATTTGTAAAAGGGTCAAAGCTATGAGTCTTTATGAAGCAATTAAATCAATTTTTCAAAATAATCTAATAAACCCCCCTTCCCAATTATTTTCATGAATGCTTCTTCCCATCTCCTTAGTGTTGTCGTCCCTTGCTATTCCTCATTCTATCAATTGATTTTTGACTCCCAAACTATAATACTTTGAATTTCTATCATTTCCAAGCATTAAACCTCTCTAAATCTTCAAGAAATTACCTAAAAATCTCACCAATTTCATCATCTTCTCCACTTGTGGGTTTTCCAAATTTGCATCAAAAAATCATTATTTCTCTCATTAAAGGTAACCATTCGCATTCTCATTAGTTTTTAATGTTATTGGGTCTTTGAAACTGAATTTTTTTTCCATTAAGTCGCATGTTTTGATAAAAAGCCAAAAATCGGGTCTTTAATGGTGAATTTCGGGTTGGTGGATAAAAAATTGGTTTTAAAGTGCTTTTCAATTAGTTTTAACCTAATTAGAAGTTTTATAAAGTAAATGTGAAGTTTTGTCAAGGATTTCTCGGGTGTTGTAATAAAAATTAGTTCAATAATTTTGATGTTTAGTTGATTAATTAATGCTTTAGGACTAATTGGAAAACGAGGTAAAAGTTTTATTACATGAAGTATTAAATAGAAAAGGGTCAATTGAATAATTAAACCAAGATTTATTTATGCTAGTGTATTTTTATGTCATCATCCATGATAATAAGGTTTAATTAAGTTTCAAGATAAGTTAATTATGGCTTAATTGGCTTAATTAAAAATGTCTTAATATTTACAAGAAAACCAAACTATATAAGTTAAAATAATAAAACAAAAGATAATATTTTTATCATCTTCTTCATCTTTAGTTCCCATGGCCGAATGTTGAGAGAAAATTAGGGTTTTCACATTTCAACCTTTAAGCTTTAATTGGTAAGTGATTTTTAACTCGTTTCTTGTAATTTTTATGTTTTTGAAATCATAGGAAGTCGATTTAGCTAGCCCAAGGACTATTTTATGAAACTGTTAAAAGTCTAGGGACCTACCATGAATGAGTTAGGTGTGGATGTAAACTTAGTTGATAGATTAATGAGCTTGATAGATAAATATAAGTATTTTGTTAATGATTTTTAGTAATTTTAATGTTTACGGATTTCTTTGTTAAATTAGAAAAATACCATTGTAATATTTTGAAATGGAGATAAATATGGGTTGAAGGAACTCTAGGAAATTCGGCTAGCATGAATGATGGTTAAATGTGGTTAATTTGCAAGTTTCAAGTTTAAGGACTAAAATGCATGAAGGGTAAAATATTGGGGTAATTTTGTAATTGTTAATATAAAGGGTCTATAAGTATAAGTATAAGTGAATTATTTAATTTTTTGAATTAATTAATTGAATAAAAATATTTATTTAGATCAAGAAACGAACCAATCAGACCCAAATAGCGAAAAAGCCAAAGTAACGGAGTAGTCATCAGTTTGTGTTAGAAATCGTTTTTGTACAGGTAAGTTTGTATATTGATTAAGTTTGTTAATTGAGATTTTGGTTGAATTGTTGGTTAATGTTGTGCTTTATATAGCTCTAGTTGATTATTAAATGTTAACTAGAAACTTGGATTAAATCATAATTTTCATTAGTTTGATAATTGTGATTGAAAAATTAAATTTTATGGATATGTAATGTGTCCCATTTGAACCTCCTGAATGCCTAGGATACAAATGACATGTCATTAGGGTTTTATAGTTTCAGGTGCTGGTCTTGGATGTCCTACCGATGGCTGAGATCCTACATTTGTTATGGATTCTCCAAAGCTCGTGTGAGCAGCATCGTGTAGCTTACATCCCGACCCACAGCTCGTGTGAGCATTTCTAATTTTGTTATAGTTATAGATACAGACACACTTTGTGTGAGCATGGTTCTCGTGTATCCGGCGTGATTTCATTTGGTTCAACGGGTATTAAAAGTTTAATTCAAGAGAACATAAGTATATGATATGTCATATGCTAATTTATGAAATGGAAAGTATTTGTGTAAATGATTGAAAACGAATGAATGAAACATGTTGGAAAGGTGATAAATGTACTTTTTATTACTATGTTTTTAGTTTGTGTGCATGATATCATGTATGAATTCACTAACTTGTGAGCTTGGTGATGTATATAGGAAATGGTTAACTTATGTGCACGCTAATGGTATTATTTATGAATTATATAAATTGAGCCTAATTGCTAAGTTTATGTTTAAGATTTATACAAGCTTACTAAGAATTAGTTGTGTACGTTAGTTGTTTATTTCGTTCCTTATAGATCATCGGAAAGCTCGACTGGTTGAAACCTAGTCGGAGCACATGCGCACTATCCGTTCATCACTTTGGTAGTTGTTTTGTTATTTGGTTGATGGTTATAAATGGCACGTAATAGGAGCCTTTATGATATTTTGCCAAAATGAAGTGGTTTGATCTTATTTGTGTATATGACTTGATTTTGACTTGTAAATGTTTATATGTATGTGTTTTTGGTCACTTTATTTATGCTTCTTGAAAGTAGATGACTCATGATAGGGATGTGAATGAAAATTTTATTTGGTATGTTTAATATAGGTTTAAGGTGTGAATTTGTACCACTGTAATTGAATTTATTTGGTGTATGAATTGTGGTGCCAGGTGATGGCATATTGGTTAGACACATAGGTTGTATGATTTTTTATATGTTTTAGGTGTGTTTGATTGCGTTTTAAATGTGTGAAAGTGATTAAAAATGGTTTGGCTTGGTGTTTAAGAAAGGGTTGATGAATTGGCTTGCATTGGGAGTCATATTGGAAGCACACAGTTTGTCACATAGCCATGTGCCACACATGGTCACACCACACGATCGTGTGTTGTTTTTAATTTTAAGTGTAGGTTAGTCCACATGGTCACAAAGAGTTACACGACTTGGCGACATGGTTGTGTGACCTTACTTCGAATATATACACGGTCTAGCACATGGCCTGCGACACAATCGTGTGGCATTATTTCGAGTACTCACACGGGCTGGGACATATCTGTGTGACCTATATTTCTAATTGTACACTGTTGGCCACACAGCCAGGGCTTTGTCACATGGTTGTTTGACCCATATTTTCAAAAATTTTCTATTTTTCTAAAATTTTCTGCTTTGTTTCAAATTTGTCCCTGTTTTTTCCCAAACTATTTTTAAGGCCCGTTTGCTAGGTTTAAGGCTCGTAAATGTGTTTATGTTATGAATGAAACTTATAATTTAATTTTAATATTTCAATTTGAGGTTTTTTTTCTATATGTTGTTGAATGTTTTGTTTTGCATTATCATACTCTGTAACCCTAATCTGGCAATGTAGACAGGTTAAGGATGTTACAACACCAAAAAGGACCAATCCAGGATTGCACCAAGGTGACAGACCTTATTGCGATATTATGCATACAAAGGGCATTATGATGTTTAGTTCACCACACCATAAGAAGTTTGTCTTTAACTAAGTTTTATGTTGTAATGTTGTAACCTAATTTTTATAAGTTGATGTAATCCTTAAACAGATTCTATTATAAACTTTGATGTAATTCTTAATGCCATAATAAGTATGTCTTGTGCCAGTTGTAAAATAATAATAATAATTTTGCTAAGTGTTTATATGTTGTAACATTTGATATCCGGATCCGGTGATTCGGGTCTGGTAGAAGGTGTTACAAATTAATTGGTATCACAGCTTTTGATTTAGTCAATCTACTAGCAGTTAAGTGAAAGGCAGCCATGTATGCATAATATGCTAAACTTGGCTTAGTCCCTCAAGATCGTTAAGGAATTTTGTGTAAAGAACACTTAGGTATACTGTTAATGATAAGGATGTAGCAACAAAAAAGAGAAGAAATTGCATGAGGTTAGGATGGGTTTGAGGGTAAATTTTGATAAGTCTTTTGTAACACCCCTTACCCGTATTCAACGCCGGAATAGGGTACGAGGCATTACTGGACATAAACACAAGAAAACATACATTTTTGAGTCATAAATTTTGCGTACAAATTAAAACATTTCATACACATTCATACAGTCCCTAAAACGAGCCTAAGGCTCAATACATACTTTGGAAGTGGTTCGGGACTAAACCGAGAACTTTAAAAAATTTTACAAAACTTAGAAAATTTTTCATGTTACAGGGCTCACATGCCCGTGTGGTCCAAGGGGCACGCCCGTGCTTTAAACCATGTTCAAATTAGGGTGCTCTCTGACTTGTGCCACACGGCCGTGCCACACACCCGTGTGCTAGGCCATGTAGTACACACGGCTGAGACACACGCCCGTGTCTCTGCTCGTGTTCTCAATTTTGGACATTTTGTTTTTCAAAATTTAGGTGCAGGGGACACACGGCCAGAACACATGCCCATGGGGAAGAAACGGCCTAGACACACGCCCGTGTGTCTACCCGTGTGGACAAAACAAAGGCTATTTACCAAGCCATTTTGTCACCCTCACTTGCACACATCTACACAACATCTCATGGCACAAAATCAAGCATGTGGGAGCAACCAAATAACCACAACCAAGACAATAACATGTCATCCTCATGCCATTATTAATCATACTTAAAACATCAACCTTTCCACAACAAATTATGCAAGTTTCCACATTCAAAAATGACATTTATGTAAATATCCTCATAACTAACATTAGCCAACTTCCAAGGCTATATGTGTACAAAATGAACCATGAACCATGAACCATTATAAGCCAACACATATGGCCAAAAGACCAAATCCCTATACATGCCATAAACTCAAAACACTTGAATTCGTCAATACCAAAATGATAGCTTGATAGTGTGATAGGATCTCCAGCGATCTCCAACCCGAGCTAGCTCAATAACCCTATAAGACATTGGAAAGGAAGGGGGTAAGCTATATATATAGCTTAGTAAGTTCATATGCAGTAATACAAAACATTATTCATACACTTGACATACAAATAACTTAACAATTATTAACATAAGTTTAATTAAAAATTCATGAACACAACTTACTCAAACCCAATCTTACCAACAGCTCCTCATATAAATAACATAACATATTTCAACATAAATGTCATTAAACTTTATGAGTATAATTTACTCAATCACATTCTTGCCCTTAGCTAATCATATGAATAACATAACATATACCAACATAAATGTCATTGAAACTTCATAAATGTCATGTGAACATAAATGTCATTTACTATCAACATAATACATGTCAACATAATTGTCATATACTAATGGCTCATCATATGAATTTCATAACACATGTCAACATAATTGTCATTTAAGCTTCATAAGCACAACTTACTCAATCACAATCTTACCACTGGTTCATCATATACTGAGCTCATTTTCTTTGAGTTTTATGTACATACCTGTACCATCACATAACATATCCACATACTTTCTCATCTTTGACATACCCATTGAATTTCCCGTTGAACTATTTGGAATACTAAAGGATATTTGGGGATCTCGTACACATAGTACTGTACCAATGCCATATCCCAGATATGGTCTTACATGTAATGTAACAGACCGAATCTGACCCTAATCGGAATGGTGGTTTCGGGACCACGAATCCGAGCCTGAGAAATATTTAAATATCATATTTAGTGTTTATTATATATGAATTTATATGTGTGAAAATTTCATAGAAAAATTTTATCGTTTGAGTATTGAATTTGATAAAAAGGACCTAATCGCATAAAAAGTAAAAGTTGCAAACTAAAGTGTAATGTGTTAAATTGAGCATGGCTTTTAATAGGAAGTATTGAAAGGGTAAATAACCCATTTTAAGGGTTAGTGGCGACCATGGACAAGTGTGTCCTTAAGTTAAAATGTTTAATTATTTTAAATATAAGGTTAGTTTAGTAATTTGGTAAATATTTATTATATGTTAAAATAACCAAGAAAAAGAAAGCCATCATCTTTTTTTACTCATCCATGGCCGAATGTGGAGGAAGAAATAAGCTTTAAACTCTTTGAAATTTCGGTACTTTGAAGCCAAAAATCTAAGGTGAGTTTTAATTAGTTTTCGATAAATTTTACGTTTTTGAGATCGTTGCTTCGAACCGTAACCGACTCATGTTGTAATTTTTAAATCTAAGCATGCTTGATGTTCGGTTATTGATAGATTTATATAGTTTTTGATGTTTGATGATGTTAGATAAAAGATAAGCTAAAGATTAGTATATTATGTATTGGAAGTTTTGAGGAATTTTTGTTTTTAGGGCCAAATGGTAAAAATAAAAATTTGAGAGGGCTTAAATGCAAAATAAATGAAAGAAATGGACTTGTAAGGTCCTTATACATATTCGGCCCTTGAGTGTTATGTTGAAATAATGTCTATTTTGTGTGTTATGCAAATAGGACTAAGTTACAAAGTTGTGAAATATTAGGGGTAAAATAGTAATTTACCCATTTATGTGCTTAGGGACTAAATTGAGATGAATTGAGCTTGAATGAGCTAAATTTTAATGTGTTTTAGATCAAGAGCAAAGAAAAATGGATTTAGATCGGGGAAAGACGAAGGTTCTCGAATAGCCGATTTGTACGGTCTATCGACAACCGAGGTAAGTCCTGTGAAATATGTCAAAGAATTATTTATGAATCTATTAAATGATGATGTTCGATAAATTTGAAAGTAAATTATGGTAGTAGCCGAATGTATATGGTTGAATTGGTTTGAATGCATAAATTGATAATGTGATATGAATATGTGTCTTTGATATATTATTTGTGAAAATGTGAAGTATGTGATTAGTTTATGAATTATTTGGCTTATTGCCTAGTAGGCCTTGTTCGATGATTTAATTCGGCTTCGTGCTCAGCGTGCTTAGTGCCGGTGATATATTCGGCTTCGTGCCTAGCGTGCTTAGTCTTGGTGACATATTCAGACTTTAAGCCTCAAGGTGCCTAGTCTTGGTGATTTATTTCAGACTCCGAGCCTAGCGTGCCTTGTGCGGTGTTACTTATCGTGCTTTATCGCCTAGCGTGCTTGATGCTTTGATGATGTTTTATAAAGGATAAACTGAATATTATTTAAGGCAAATCATAACTAAGGTATCTAGCTAACTCTTTCGAGTAAGCACGTAAGGTATGTTATGTTTTATATTACTTGAGTTAAGTTAATATTATGGGAATTGTGTTATATATGTTTGAGGCTAAGATTGATGTGTATGAGTATTATATGATTGAATTCGAGTTTGAGCGTAATGTTATGGAAATTGACCTTCAAGTAGAAATGCTAAGAATAAAGGAGATTTTAGTGCAATAACATGGTTGGTATGAATGCGATACCTATCTGAAATGGAGCATGTGATTTTGGTAATATACTTATCGAGTTTCAAGGAGATGTAGGTTGAAGGAAATGAAGTACGAATACTTATATTAATGAACTATTAGCATTCGCCTTGTATAAATAAATATACTTAAATGTTTATGTGAAATGTTATAAGTTGAATGTTTTAATTGTTTAAATGTTTAAATGTTATATTATCGAGAGCTTAGGACTTACTAAGCTAGTAAGCTTATTTGTATGAAATGTTCTCTCTGCTTTTCTGATTTTGGTTACGCTTACTGCTCGTGAAGGATCGTCAAGAAAGTCGCCCACACTATCAACTATTTTGGTACTCTTTTAGTTGTGTTAATTTAGATAAAGGCATGTATAGGAGGGATTTGAAAATGATTGTGTTTGAATGAAACCTTAATATTATATGTATTATAGCCATACGAATATGGCTTAAGTTTTATGTTTATTTGTGTGAAGATGAATGGTTTGATAATTTTGTAATGCCTATGAGTATATTATTATGATGCAAAAGCATTAGAAATTTTGTTTGGGCATATTCGGTTTTAATCTAGGTGTATATCGCTTTATATATATAGGTTGGTCATGGCACCTATGTGTAATATGTTTAGTGGAGTAATATTTATCATATTAAATATGCATATTTTGTTTGAGTGAGTAATATAAAGTTTATAATAATAAGAAATGAATATGTTTCACGATGGGTTAGTTACAAATCCAAACGAATGGTGCCATAGTATATTACCAAGGTGTAATATTATATATGTTGATTAGTAATTGATTATTGGTTGGTAAAATGGTTCACTTGATTTAATACATATAGGTATTATAGTATTACAAATGAAACTTAGCTTTTGGTAGCTGAATTTTGGTTGATACCGATATATGTATATATCGTGAATGTTTAAGTTATGTGATTCAAACATTTGTGTGTTTTAAATACGGGTAGTAAACTCGTCATACTTTTAATCTTTATTTATTTATTTTAATTGGTAGTAATGTTATACAATATGATAATGATTGCATTTCTTGTACTTGAATTCAATTGAAGTATACTTCGAAATTTAGTTTAATGTAGTAATGCCTTTCAACCCCAATTCGGCGACGGATATGGGTTAGGGGTGTTACATTTGATTGGTATCAGAGCTTACGGTTTAGTCGATTCTAGGACTACCGTAGCGCGTGTGAGTCTAGCTATACATGCCTTTATCATATATTGATAGTGTGGTGACTTCACACTGAACTTTGTTTTATATAGTAAATGGATCCGATCACGAAAGAGCGTAGCGGATGATGTAGAAAGTGTAGCGCTGACCGTGCACATGCATCAGCGCCATTAGACTCTCAACCGATTACGGGTAACCACGAGGAGAGGCTAAACAAGCCTTCTACCAAATGATGAATGAATGGTTTACCGGTTTGTCCGAATAATCCGCTATACAACAACCTCCACCCCGAATAATCCAACTCGGTACCTTCAAGACTTCGATGATAGATCCAATGAGATCTAGTAGGCCTCCGATTGATAAAATCAGAAATTTAGGGTAGAAGAATTCAAGGCTAATGATGATGATGATGCGAGCGGTGAAATGTGGCTTGATAACACTATTCGGTACTTGATGAGCTATCCCGCACCTCAGACGAATGTTTGAAATGTGCTATATCTTTACTTGGACACCGCCTATCACCGGTGGAATACACTAGTATCGATGGTTCCAAAAGAAAAAGTGACATGGGATTTCTTCGAGAATGAATTTCATAAAAATATATCGGTCCAGAGGTTCATCGACCGAAACGAAAAGAATTTCTTCAATCAAACAGGGAAAATGACCGTGATCGAATATGAGCGAAAATTTGTCGATTGAGTGATATGCTCGGAGTGTGTATCAATGAAGCCATTATGTGCAAAAGGTTTGAAGACGGTTTGAATGAAGATTTAAAGTTGCTAGTTGGCATTCTTGAGATCAAAGAATTTGTGACACTAGTCGAGCGAGCTTGCAAAGTCAAGAGCTTGGGAAAGAGAAAAGAAAGGTCGAGATGAAGCTAGAGACACTCGTAAAAAGGCGTCGGGCAAGAATTTCCATTCCACATCTAAGAAGTTTAGAGATGACTTCACCGACATAAAGCTACTTGATTCACCTAGACATGATCGACCTTCCGTGGGCTCCTCGAGCTACCTCAATGGCCGGTGTTGATAACGTTCCACAAAATCGAGTTGAATGCAAACATTATGGAAAATGGCATTCAGGAGTTGTAGAGTTCGTGATCGGTCCGCTTTAAATGTGGATCCTCGCACCATTTTATTCGAGAGTGCCCGATGTTAGGCGAAAGCGAAACGCGCGCAGAATTCTAGACCAAAGCAAATGTATCACCAAGGCGAACCACCCGTGCATTCCGCAATGTAGGTGGTAGTCGAGAGGGACGAAGAACATAGCGATTCGATCGAGGCTAGAGCTCTGCTAGAGCTTATGTTACTCGAGCTAGGGAGGATGCTGTTTCTCCAGATGTCATTACCGGTACTTTCACCCTTTATGATACTACTATGATTGCATTGATTGATCCTGGTTCGACCCATTCATATGTATGTGAAACTCGGTATTGATGAAGACTCGCCGTTGAGTCTCTCGAGTTTGTGATTCGCGTATCCAACCCTTTGGGTAGATGTGTGTTTGTTAATCAAGTGTGTAAAAGTTGCCCATTGATGATTCGGGATTTTTGCTTCCCAGTCGATTTAATGCTGTTTCCTTTCGATGAGTTTGATATAATTTTGGGAATGGACTAGTTAACTTCGCATGATGCAGTGGTGAATTGCAAAAGAAAGCTTATTGATTTGAGACACCAAAATGGTGAGATCATTAGAATTGAATCCAGTGATTTAGGTGGGTTTCCTACAGTTATATCCTCAATGTTAGCCTGGAAGTATGGGAGAAAAGGGTGTGAAGCTTATTTGGCTTATGTCTTGGATAATAAATTGTCGAGAAAGCAGATTGAATCTGTACCTATTGTATGTGAATACTCAGATGTGTTTCCTGAAGAACTACCGGTTTACCCCAAAGATGAGAGATTGAGTTTGAAATTGAATTAGCTCAGAACGACTCGATCTCAATAGCTCCATATCGGATGGCACCTCTCGAGCTAAAAGAGTTGAAAGCACAGTTGCAAGAGTTAACAGATAGGGGTTTTGCGCGACCAAGTTTCTCTCCTTGGGGTGCACCAGTTCTTTTTGTGAGAAAGAAAGATGGAACGATGCGAATGTGTATTGATTATCGGCAACTAAATAAAGTAACTATAAAGAATAAGTACCCGTTACCTCGGATTGATGATTTTTTGATCAGTTGAAAGGGGCTTCAGTATTTTCGAAGATAGATTTGAGATCGGGTTATTATTAGTTGCGAGTCAGAGATACAGATGTGCCAAAGACTGCATTCCGGACGAGGTACGGACATTTTGAGTTTTTGGTTATGCCTTTTGGGCTTACTAATGCACTTCATTGCTTTTATGGATTTGATGAATCGGGTTTTAGGCAGTTTTTGGATCGATTTGTAGTAGTGTTTATTGATGACATATTGATCTATTCCAAAGATGAAATTGAACACACCGAGCATTTGAAGTTAGTGCTACAAACTTTGCAAAATTAGCGGTTGTATGCGAAGTTTAGTAAGTGTGAGTTCGGATGAAAGAGGTCGACTTTTGGGACATGTTGTTTCAAAGATCGTGCATTTGAGTTGATCCGAACAAAATCTCGGCTATACTTGATTGGAAACCACCGAAAAATGTTTTCGAGATTCAAGCTTTTGGGACTTAGGGTTACTATCGACGATTTGTGAAGGGTTTTTCTATGATAGCTACACCGTTGACAAAGTTATTGCAGAAAGATGTCAGGTTTGAGTGGTCAGAAAAGTGTCAGAAAAGTTTTGATCAGCTGAAAGCCCTTTTGACAGAAGCTCCAGTGTTAGTTCAGCCTGAATAGGGTAAAGAATTTATTGTATATTCTGATGCTTCTTTAAATGGTTTGGGCTGCGTTTTGATGCAGGAAGGCAAAGTTGTAGCCTAAGCTTCAAGACAATTGAAGCAGCATGAAAGAAATTACCCGACTCATGACTTAGAACTTGCAGCCATTATTTTCGCATTGAAAATTTGGCGTCACTATTTATTTGGCGAGAAATGTCACATTTATTCAGATCATAAAAGTCTAAAGTATTTAATGACTCAGAAGGATCTAAATTTGAGACAACGCAGATGGTTGGAATTGTTAAAAGACTATGAGTTGGTGATTGACTACCATCCGGGAAAAGCTAACGTCGTTGCAGATGCGTTAAGTCGAAAATCATTGTTTGCTCTTCGTGCAATGAACGCACAGATAGCTATGTCTGATGATGGTTCGATCATAGCCGAGTTACAAGCAAGACCGATGTTTATCCAGCAAATTTGTGATGCACAGAAAGTTGACAAGGATTTGATTGTTAGACGAATTCAGTGTGAAAAAGGTGCAGAGTCAGATTTTCAGATTGATGCAAATGACTGTTTGAATTTTAAAAGCCGAATGTGTGTTCCGAAAAACTCAGAGTTGATACAAATGATTCTAAGTGAGGCCCATAGTGGTCGATTATCAATACATCCGGGTAGCACAAAGATGTATAATGATTTGAAACAGTTCTATTGGTGGCCGGGCATGAAACGGGATATATCTGAAATTGTTTCGAAATGCTTAATTTGTCAGCAAGTAAAAGCTGAACATCAAGTGCCATCTGGACTACTTCAACCAATCATGATACCTGAATGGAAATGGGATAGAATTACAATGGATTTTGTATCCGGTCTTCCTATGACACCGAGTAAGAAAGATGCCGTCTGGTTATAGTTGATAGGACGACTAAATCAGCTCATTTTGTCTTGGATTCGCATGCATTTTTCACTCGATAAACTTTTGAATTATGCGTATCACAGATTATGAGATTGCATGGTGTATTGAGTTCCATTGTTTCAGACGGAGACCCGAGATTTACATCGCGGAAGAAGTTGCAAGATGCCTTAGGTACTAAACTACATTTTAGTCTGACTTTTCATCCGCAGATGCACGATTGTTGATGCGAGCGAACTATTCGAGATACTTGAGGACATGTTGAGATGTTGCGTTCTCGAGTTTGAAGGTACGTGGGAACGATACCTACCTTTGATTGAATTTGCTTATAATAAAATTTTCAATCTAGTATCAAGATGGCACCCTATGAAGCCTTATGCAGGCGAAAGTGTCGAACACCATTATATTGGATTGAGCTCGTGAGAATAAGATATACGGGTTGATTTGATTAAAGAAAGCAAGAAAGTAGCTATTATTAGAGACAATTTGAAAGTCGCCGGATCGTCAAAAGTCTTATCTGATTTGAAGCGTAAAGACATTGAATTTCGGGTTGGAGATCGAGTATTTTTAAAGGTTTCTCCGTGGAAGAAAGTGCTCTGTTTTGGTAGGAAGGCAAGTTGAGCCCGAGGTTCATTGGACCGTATGAAATCATTGAACGTGTTGGGCTGTTGCTTATAGGTTGAAGCTACCTCTGAATTAGAAAAGATACGATGTATTTCACGTTTCTATGCTCGTGAGATCTGATCAGATCCGTCACATGTGATTGCTCCGTCTAAGATTGAGATACAACTGATATGACGATGAGGAAAAACCGATCTGTATTTTAGCTCGGGAAATGAAAGAGTTAAGAAACAAAAAGATCTCCTTAGTGAAAGTATTATGGAATCGATGCGGAGTTGAAGAGGCTACGTGGGAGCCTGAAGATTCAATGAGACAACAATATCCGACGTTGTTTACCGGTAAGATTTTCGAGACGAAAATCTTTAAAGGGAGAGTTGTAATGCATCGAATCGACCCTAATCGAACGGTGGTTTCGGGACCATGAATCGAGCAGAAATATTTAAATATCATATTTAGTGTTTATTATATATGAATTTATATGTGTGAAAATTTCGAGAAAAATTTTATCGTTTGAGTATTGAATTTGATAAAAGGACCTAATCGCGTAAAAAGTAAAAGTTGCAAACTAAAGTGTAATGTGTTAAATTGAGCATGGCTTTTAATAGGAAGTATTGAAAGGGTAAATAACCCATTTTAAGGGTTAGTGGCGGCCATGGACAAGTGTGTCCTTAAGTTAAAATGTTTAATTATTTTAAATATAAGGTTAGTTTAGTAATTTGGTAAATATTTATTATATGTTAAAATAACCAAGAAAAGAAAGCCATCATCTTTTTGACTCATCCATGGCCAAATGTGGAGGAAGAAATAAGCTTTAAACTCTTTGAAATTTCGCACTTTGAAGCCAAAAATCTAAGGTGAGTTTTAGTTAGTTTTCGATAAATTTTACGTTTTGAGATCGTTGCTTCGAACCGTAACCGACCCATGTTGTAATTTTTGAATCTAAGCATGCTTGATGTTCGGTTATTGATAGATTTATATAGTTTTTGATGTTTGATGATGTTAGATAAAAGATAAGCTAAAGATTAGTATATTATGTATTGGAAGTTTTGAGGAATTTTAGTTTTTAGGGCCAAATTGTAAAAATAAAAATTTGAGAGGGCTTAAATGCAAAATGAATAAAAGAAATGGACTTGTAAGGTCCTTATACATATTCGGCCCTTGAGTGTTATGTTGAAATAATGTCTATTTTGTGTGTTATGCAAATAGGACTAAGTTACAAAGTTGTGAAATATTAGGGGTAAAATAGTAATTTACCCATTTATGTGCTTAGGGACTAAATTGAGATGAATTGAGCTTGAATGAGCTAAATTTTAATGTGTTTTAGATCCGAGCAAAGAAAAGCGGATTTAGATTGGGGAAGAGCGAAGGTTCTCGAATAGCCGATTTGCACGCGGTCTATCGACAACCGAGGTAAGTCCTGTGAAATATGTCAAAGAATTATTTATGAATCTATTAAATGATGATGTTTGATAAATTTGAAAGTAAATTATGGTAGTAGCCGAATGTATATGGTTGAATTGGTTTGAATGCATAAATTGATAATGTGATATGAATATGTGTCTTTGATATATTATTTGTGAAAATGTGAAGTATGTGATTAGTTTATGAATTATTTGGGCTTATTGCCTAGCAAGCCTTGTCTTGGTGATTTAATTCAGGGCTTCGTTGTGCTTAGCGAGCTTAGTGCCGTTGATATATTCGAGCTTCGTGCCTAGTAGGCTTAGTTGGGTGACATATTCAGACTTTAAGCCTAGCGTGCTAATCTTTTGATTTATTTAGAGCTCGAGCCTAGCGGTGCCTTGTGCGGTGTTACTTATCGGGCTTTATCGCCTAGCAAGCTTGATCTTGGGTGATGTGTTTTATAAAGGATAAACTGAATATTATTTAAGGCAAATCATAACTAAGGTATCTAGCTAACTGCTCAGGTAAGCACGTAAGGTATGTTATGTTTTATATTACTTGAGTTAAGTTAATATTATGGGAATTGTGTTATATATGTTTGAGGCTAAGATTGATGTGTATGAGTATTATATGATTGAATTCGAGTTTGAACGTAATGTTATGGAAATTCAGCCTTCAAGTAGAAATGCTAAGAATAAAGGAGATTTTAGTGCAATAACATGGTTGGTATGAATGCGATACCTATACGAAATGGAGCATGTGATTTTTGGTAATATACTTATCTGAGTTTCAAGGAGATGTAGGTTGAAGGAAATGAAGTACGAATACTTATATTAATGAACTATTAGCATTCGGCCTTGTATAAACAAATATACTTAAATGTTTATGTGAAATGTTATAAGTTGAATGTTTTTAATTGTTTAAATGTTTAAATGTTATATTATCGTGAGCTTAGGACTTACTAAGCTAGTAAGCTTATTTGTGTGAAATGTTCTCCTCTGGTTTACAGATTTTGGTTACACTACGGGCTCGTGAAGGATCGTCAAGAAAGTCGCCCACACTATCAACTATTTTGGTACTCTTTTAGTTGTGTTAATTTAGATAAAGGCATGTATAGGAGGGATTTGAAAATGATTGTGTTTGAATGAAACCTTAATATTATATGTATTATAGCCATACGAATATGGCTTAAGTTTTATGTTTATTTGTGTGAAGATGCATGGTTTGATAATTTAGTAATGCCTATGAGTATATTATTATGATGCAAAAGCATTAGAAATTTTGTTTGGGCATATTCGGTTTTAATCTAGGTGTATATCGCTTTATATATATATAGGTTGGTCATGGCACCTATGTGTAATATGTTTAGTGGAGTAATATTTATCATATTAAATATGCATATTTTGTTTGAGTGAGTAATATAAAGTTTATAATAATAAGAAATGAATACGTTTCACGATGGGTTAGTTACAAATCCAAACGAATGGTGCCATAGTATATTTACCAAGGTGTAATATTATATATGTTGATTAGTAATTGATTATTGGTTGGTAAAATGGTTCACTTGATTTAATACATATAGGTATTATAGTATTACAAATGAAACTTAGCTTTTGGTAGCTGAATTTTGGTTGATACCGATATATGTATATATCGTGAATGTTTAAGTTATGTGATTCAAACATTTGTGTGTTTTAAGTACGGGTAGTAAAACTCGTCATACTTTTAATCTTTATTTATTTATTTTAATTAGTAGTAACGTTATACAATATGATAATGATTGCATTTCTTGTACTTGAATTCAATTGAAGTATACTTCGAAATTTAGTTTAATGTAGTAATGCCTTTCAACCCCAATCCGACGACGGATATGGGTTAGGGGTGTTACATGTAATCTCGTATCGATGCCAATAGCCCAGCTCTGGTCTTACACGAAGTCTCATATCGATGCGATATCCCAGATATGGTCTTACACGAATGTCTCATATTGATGTCATATCCTAGATATGGTCTTACACATAATCTCAATAACCCTAATGTCACGACATTTATATCCTATCTATTCCTAAGGTTCAACCGGGACTTTTGCTGTACCAAATCTCTGTCGGTCATTTCCATAGTATGGTACTCAATAACATTCACATTTCGTTTCAATAATATAACATTTACCATAATTATATCAATTAAGCATTTATAAACATATAATTTAATGCTTATTAAACATACGAACTTACCTCGACCTAAAAATGGTGAAAATGACTACATCGTCAAATACTTATTTTTCCCCCGTTCTAACACCGAACCTCATTTTTCTTGATCTATAATATCACATTTAACTTATTCAATCATTATACTATTCAAATCAGCCCAAAATCACATTATGGAAAATTATATTTTTCCCTTAAAATTTAACATTTTTACAATTTAGTCCCTAGGCTCGTAAAATGATTTTCATTCAATTTCTTCAATACCCATGCCTAGCTGAACCTTATACATACTCATAATAGCCCACATTTTTCATTTATTCACACTTTTACTACATATTTTAAAATTTTTACAAATAAGTCATTTTAGGCATTTTTATCGAAAATCACTCAGCAAAAGTCGTTTATCATACACCATTAGACATCAAAATACACAAACATCCATCATGGGAAAAATTTTAGACCTTCACATCTCTTCAAATTGATGGTAGAAATAGAAAGATAGGGTTACAACGACTTCAAAAATGTACGATTTTCTGAAAATCTGAAGTGGATTCTAAATTGCCACGAATCATTTTTACTTTCTGTACGATTTCTGATCGAATAGTCTCTGAAACATATAACTCAACTAATCTATCATGTTATATACCCGATCGCCAGAACATCTATTTCAAATAGTTGTACATTTTATTACTCACAAAATGAACAAACGAGCTACTACTGAGCTTCATACAAAATTTTTTGCATAAGCTCTGGATAATTCATTTCACGAATTCTATCTCGGAGTAATAATAACAGAAATCAGAATCAAAAGTCATCTCACACTGTACTCGTTTAGTCTACAACTCACTATCACATTCCTGAGGTTCCCAATCTTGGAAAGAAAACATCGCTTTAGCTTTCTAATTTAACTAAATTCAGACTTCCATCAAATAAGATTAATCATGTAACCAACACTCACAAAATAATCAAAGGTTTTCTATTCAAGCATTTGCAACTATATCTGCTTTCCCAAAGGCTAATCGATAATTTCTCACAATCTTTCAATAGTTCAAGCCATCTATGTTGTTTTAAATTCAGATCCTTCTATAACATTAGATACTTTAAACTCTTGGGATCAAGAAACATATGACATTTTTTTCGGACAATAGATGTCATCAAATTCTCAACACAGACATAAAAAGTGGTCGACTTTAAATCACCCATCGGACAGTTCCTTTTATGTGACTTTAACCGTCTAAAAGCATAAATTGCCACTTTACATTCTTGTATTAAAACACATTCCAATCCGTTCGATAGTGTATTGCTGAAAAATCACAAATTCTTCACTCAATTTAAACTGGACTCAGAATCAGTGCTTCTGTTAACAATACCTTCATCTATTTTCAACTTTGCTAACATGCAACAGACCATTCAAACTTTCACAAATGTGATAACTTTACCAATCGGAATAGCTTTAACTCATAACAACATCATTTGATTAGAACAAATCTAATAGGTATATCTCCGTATCATACCTTCTAGAATATGAATTCTTCTTTCAAATTGTCCGTCTATTCACCTATGAATGTAAAATGTTTTATCTTTCTGAGAAAAGAAAACCATAGTACAATTTGAGCTTGAGCTTCCACTATCTACACCTTTGCCGATGTTAATTCCTTTCACGAAAATTAGAGAAATCTTGATACCAGAATCACCACGTTTCTATGATCGAACCAGAAATACAACCATAATAGACGTAGTTATCACAAGCCAAAGAAAACACTTTAAACATGAGCCATGATTGATAATTTACGAAATAAGGATGATAAGAAAATCGAGATAAAGAAATCCAAGATACGATATCATACTGAAAGTCCGAGAACATAACTCATAAGAAAGTAATAAAGATCTTGATGATTCCTCAGAGAAAACTAGAAGAAAAACAATACTTACACGCTATGGAATCAATTGTAACAGAGATAATATATTTTTCAAATATATATATAAAACAAAACAACAACAAGTAGAAACAGAAGAATAGCCTCACATAAATTTTCACCAACAACTTTTATTCCAACATAATAGAATAGAATCTCAAAGAGAGAGATAAGAAATGTTGCTCATCTACCAACCAGACCAACGGTGCTTTCATCTAACATTATAATCACCTAGCATTCTCATACGATAAGAATTCCATCAGAAAACGAACAATCACATATATCTCTGAGGATACATGAATATATATAATACCCAAGAGAGATCATCATAATCTATTCAATTACAACTACTACACTCAGACATCTATATGATTCAAATATCATTTCTCTGACTAATTCTGTCATCACTAATCCCGTATTATTCCTTTCACTAACGAAAATCAATCCGGAAGAAATTCCAGCAAAGATATACTTTAGACGTCATACCTGAATGAGTTGATTAGCAGAGATTAACTTTTTTTTAACCGTGACATTGCGAAATTCGAATGATCTTTAGAATAATCTGGCATCTTTTCTAGAATTGTATTCACTTGCCAAACTATTCTTAACTCTGACCACATTATTAGTTATTACGCTACTAAACTCCTTAGTCTCTTACTTGTGAGCTCATTTAACTTAAATCTCTTGAGATCTCGTTATGAAATACCACATTGGTAAGGGGGTGAGGTCGTAAAGCCTCTAACTCGACTCTCATAAATACACACATATAGCTTAGCATTCATCAATAACATAATATCTTCAAAATCATATAACTCACTTCAAGCTAATTAACATACATATTTATGTCACACGAACTTTTCGATTACCTTTATTCAAACAAGTGTACTTAAACATACATTCCATAAATTTAAGTAAGTTTACTTATCACATGCACTTAATCAAACAAGTCAGGCACATAACATCATATGAATTCCAAACAACATGGATGCTTATCACAATATAAATTTTCATTTCGTGTCACTTTTCCATATTTCAAGAATAATTCCCATTGAACTATTGTAATTTTGATGGACACTCAAGTAGTATACTCAAGGTATGCATGTCAACAATACGTCAATTCATATTCAAAAGTGTCCTTCTGACACAAATCCATAGAGCACACTCTCGAGCCACATATGACATAACAGGATTGCCAATTCAGGTTAAATCCTTTCAATAACGTACACTCTAAAGCCTTACTCTGGATTACCCGTTCAGGCTAAATCCATTTCATAACATATGCTCGAGAGGGCTTAATTCAGGATTACCCTTCTAGGCTAAATCCTTTTTGCAACATTTAAAACATTTTATCCATTTCATAAAATCACCATAATCCATCGAAATACAACGTTCAACCGGAACAATGACATTTTACCCATATTTCTCAACTTATGGTTATTTCATTTTGTACATCATCACATACATATCATGAAATCTTATTCATACCTTTCCAAGTTTCAACTTATCACAAACACATTTTTAAAGATCTTAGCATCACTATCAGCATTTTCGACAGTAGAGTTGGAAAGCATCTCTGTCTCAACAAAATAATTTCATCAGAGTCGAGAGATATCACACTATCACGGGTTACATATGGCATGTATAACTAAACTCACACATGCGACGTTAGTTCAAAAATTGACTAAACCATAGTTCTGATACCACTAAATGTAACACCCCTTACCTGTATTCAATGTCGAACAGGGTATGAGGCATTACCGAACATAAACACAAGCAAACATACATTTCCTAGTCATAAATTTTACGTACAAATTAAAACTTTTCATACACATTCATACCATCCTAAAATGATCCTACGAGGCTCGATACATACTTTGAAAGTGGTTCGGGACTAAACTAAGAACTTTAAAAATTTTACAAAACTTAGAAAATTATTCATGTTATAGGGCTCACACGCTCATGTGGTCCAAGGGACGCACCCGTGCTTCAGACCGTGTTCAAATTAGGGTGCTCTCTAACTTATGCCACACGACTGTGCCATACGCCCATGTGCTAGGCCGTGTAGCACACACGGTTGGGACACACGCCCGTGTGCTCAATTCTGGACATTTTATTTTCCAAAATTTAGGTGCAGGGGACACATGACCGGGACACATGCTCGTGAGGCAGACACGGCGTAGACACTACCAATGTGACAACAACAAGGCTATTTACCAAGCCATTTTTCCACTCTCACTTGCACACATCTACACAACATCTCATGGCACAAAATCAAGCATGTGGGAGCAACCAAATAACCACAACCAAGACAATAACATGTCATCCTCATGCCATTATTAGTCATACTTAAAACATCAACCTTTCCACATCAAATTATTCAAGTTTCCACATTCACAAATGACATTTATATAAATATCCTCATAACTAACATTAGCCAACTTCCAAGGCTATATGTGTACAAAATGAACGATGAACCATTATAAGCCAACACATATGACCGAAAGGCCAAGTCCCTATACATGTCATAAACTCAAAATACTTGAATTCGTCAATACCGAAATGATAGTTTGATAGTGTGATAGGATCTCCGGTGATCTCCAACTTGAGCTAGCTCAATAACCCTATAAGACATTGGAAAGGAAGGGGGTAAGCTATATATAGCTTAGTAAGTTCATATGCAATAATACAAAATATTATTCATACACTTGACATACAATTAACTTAATAATTATTAACATAAGTGTCATTAAAAATTCATGAACACAACTTACTCAAACCCAATCTTACCAACAACTTTCTCAATCCTCATATAAATAATTTTCTTTGATAACATATTTCAACATAAATGTCATTAAACTTCATAAGTATAATTTACCCAATCACATTCTTTCCGTAGTATCGTACTCAATAACATTCACATTTCGTGTCAATAATATAACATTTACCATAATTATATCAATTAAGCATTTTTACACATATAATTTAATGCTTATTAAACATACAAACTTACCTCGACATACAAATGGCGAAAAGGACTAAATTGTCAAATACTCGTTTTTCTCTATTCTAACTCTGAACCCCATTTTTCTTTATCTATAATATCATATTTAACTTTTTCAATCATTATACTATTCAAATCAACCCAAAATCATATTATGGAAAAAATTACATTTTTGCCCCTAAAGTTTGACATTTTTACAATTTAGTCCCTAGGCTCGTAAAATGATTTTCATTCAATTTCTTCAATACTCATGGCTAGCCGAACCTTATAAGTACTTATAACAGCCCACATTTTCATTTATTTACACTTATACTACATATTTTACAACTTTTACAAATAAGTCCTTTTAGGTATTTTTACCGAAAATCACTTAGTAAAAGTTGTTTATCATACACCAAAGATGCATTTTCTACCATTATACATCAAAATACACAAACATCTATCATGGGTAAAATTTTAGACCTTGACATCTCTTCAAATTGATGGTAGAAATAGAAAGATTGAGTTACACCGACTTTAAAAATGTAAAGAGCATAAAAAATAGGGCAAGAACGGACTTACAATCAAGCTTGGAAGTGACCAAACTCTAGTTGTGGCTTCCTCCTTGTGAATTTCGACCATGAGGAAGAAGATGGACATAAATTGGCTTTTAATTTGGCTTTTTAATGCATTTATTTACCAAATTACCAAAATGCCCTTAATGAAAAACTTTGAAAACATATCAAAGCAATTAGACACCTCTAACATATAGAATTTAATTTTTGCACTTTCTGCAATTTAGTCCTTTTAACTAAATTGAGTTCACAAATGTCAAAATTTTTGAACGAAATTTTCATGAAATCGTTCCATAAAATTTTAGACCATAAAAATATAATAAAAATGAATTTTACTATGTTGAATTTGTGTTCCCGAAATCACTGTTCCAACTAGACCCAAAATCGAGCTATTACATCTTTTAAGTGGTAACTATGTAGTTTTTATGTTTGAAATAATTCTTAACGCCATAATAAGTATGTTTTGCACCAGTTTTTAAAATAATAATTCTACTAAGTGTTTGTGTGTTGTAACATCCGATATCCTAGTCCTATGATTTAGGTCGAGTAGAAGGTGTTACACGAGGGACCTGTCAACAATCTCACTACAAGAGTTGATCAATGTGTTATATGCTCAAGAATAGAGAAGAGCATCAAAAGAATAGGGGCATGTTGAGAGAGCCTTTCAAACGAGAAACAAGAAAGGCTTGAGCTCCTAAAATAAAAAAGGAAATAAAGTCTAGACAGACAAAACAGAGAAGAGTTGGAGAGATGTTGACAATGAGAAAAATGCACCATGCTCTCATTGCAAGAAGACAAATCATATGAAGAGGTATTGTTGGTTCATGCCAGATATTCAGTGTAGAAGTTGTAAAAAATTTGCTCATATCGAGAAAGTATGCAAAAACCAAGGGCAAAAGCAACAACAATAGCAGCAACAAAACCATATTCAAGCTTAGGTTGCTAATGAAAATCAAGCTCGGGAGGAGCATCTATTCATTGTCTTTTGTTTTGTTTCAAGCAAAAAAGTCAATAAGAGTTAGTTGATTAACAGTGGCTACACAAACCACATGACTTTAGATGAAAGCATCTTCAAGTGAATTCTGCATTTAAAAAGTCAGAATTGGAAATGGCCTGGTTATTGAGGCTAAAAGAAAAAGAGATGTGCTAATCAGCACTCCAACAGGTACTAAAGTAATTACAAATGTGCTTTTAGTTCCTAAGTTAGGCCATAATCTTCTAAGAATTGGTCAATTGATTGAAAAGAAATACACTGTTGTTTTTAAAGATAAATGTTGCATTATATTTGATTTATTGGGGCAAACAGTTGTGACAATCTCTGTAATTCCCTTACCCGTAGCCGAATCCAGACTGGTTTGAGGAATTACCTAATTTATCCCACATAATGTCTCGAATCGGGCTATAAAATTTCGCTATTAAACATATCGCAAAGCTTAAGCTTGGCCTACGAGGCCTTAAACATACCTCCAAGAGGCTTTAGAACTAATTCTCGGAACTTTTATGAACTCAAGAAACTTTTCATCGAAACAAGGGCCACACGCCCATGTTGGTCTAAGAACACGTCCGTGTATCATCCCACACGCCGTGTTCGATGCCCGTGGATGACACTGACTTAATTCACATGGCCTAGACATGCCCGTGTCTTTTACTCATGGAGCTCTCTGACTATGACATCATCAACCCTTAATTAGCACACGGCCAAAGCACACGCCCGTGTGGCTAGCCCGTGGTCGCCTCTGATTAATCCACACGATTGTCGCACGCCCGTGTGCTTCTACTGTATGGCGATTTAATTTCCAAATCCTAAGTGCAGACTTCACACCGCCTGGGCACACGCCCATGGACTGACTGTGTGACACATACGGCCTAGACACACGCCGTGTGCCTACCCATGTGGACAAGAACGAGGTTATTTGCCAAGCTCTTTGCAACCCTCTAGTTCATACCACATGAATCCATTCAACGTATCAATAAACAACTCATAATTTGCAACATGAACTTTCATGAATATCTTCGTATTTTCATAAATGACAAGGTGAGCCATCAACCATGGCAATATACAATATAGTTATCTTAATAAGGGGGCCAACACACCTTTGGCCAAAATAACAAAATAATCTAACTAGTCTAGCACCTATACATGCCATATGCAAAATCACTAAGTCTAGATATACCGAGGTGAGCTGATGTATGGGCGATCTTTTGGTTATCTGCGAATCCCGGCTCGGCTCTTAAACTCGTAAAATAAGGGAAAAGAGAAGGGGGAGTAAGCTTTAAGCTTAATAAGTTTACATGTAAACAATTAGCATTATAGTGTGTGCTAAACAATAAATAGCATTACATACTAAACAAGAAACATTACACATTCATAATCATGCTTACTCATTTCTTCAATTTCCACATCCAAACCAAATCACAAGCTTAATGTATCCATTTATTAGCATGCCTCCCTGCACTTAGCACCACAATGTCACATAATACAACACATCACAAACTTTCAATCAACTACTCATAATCAAATTACTCGATGGTTCCATACTTAGCCCACCATCAGTCTTTATTAGGGTGGTATCGCACATAGCCCACCAAAAGGTTAGTTACGGTGGTATTGTACATAGCCCACCAAATGATAAATAGTTGATGTTATTGCACATAGCCCATCGTAGTTAAGTATTAAGGTGGTATCACACTTAGCCCACTATCAAGTATTGATATACCACACTTATATATCCATTCTATCATTCACACTAGAGTTATCCAATAACTACCACATTCTATCCACTTGAATCATACATGTTCTCAATTATGCCATGCACTAATTAGCAAAACGAATGTATATATAAACTGCATTGTTTACACATAAACTTACCTCGGTGCAAAACGCGTCAACTAACGGTTTAATTCGTAACCTTGCCTTTTCCCCGGTCAAGGTTAATTTCGCGATCTTCTTGATCTATAACAATAAAATTTATTCATTTAGATCCTTCTATGATCATAATGCATCAAAATTTACACTTAGGCAAAAGTGACCATTTTGCCCTTGTACTTTGGCAAAATTACGATTTTTCCCCTAAGCTCGTAAATCATGTTTCAACACATTTTCTCATTAAACAAGCCTAGCTAAATATTTATTTCTCTTACAACTACTCACAATTCTAACTATTTCATGCATTTATGACACAATCTCATTCTTTGCATTTAAGTTCTACTTAGGTGTTTCATGCAAACATCTTTCATAAAAGTTGTTTCTCATCTCCCTAACTTTCATTTTCTTCAATAAAAACTCGATTAACAACATAAATACTCTCATAGAAAGTCCCTAGACTTTCAACCATATTGTAAATTGGTCCTCTCATTAGCTAGCTTAAGCTTTGGGGAATCCAAAAATACAAAAATCATCAATTAAAACCGCCTAAATGCTTACTAGCAAGGAGATAACTTGGATGAAAGTTTGAACCTCAAAAGCTCTATTTTCTCTTTAATTTCCGGTGGGAAGAAGGAGAGTGAATAGTAAAAAGACGATAACATCTTTATTCATCTTATTTTATTCATTTTTATCACATAATATCCATCAAATTTTGACCAACATTAAAATATTTTCACCCTAGCTCCTATATGGCCGGCCATCAATAGATAAATGGCCTAATTGCACTTTAAAGACCTCCAAATTGCATTTTACAGCTATTAGGTACCTTTACCATATAAAATAGAACTTTCGTACTTAATGCGATTTAATCTTTTTCACAATTAAGTAGGAAGTTCCTGTCTTTGGCTACTTTGATCATCCCACGAGAAATTGGGATGGTAACTCCAACCTACATTATAAGTGTCATTATAAAAATTATTTTGTGGTCTAGAATAGTTACCCGTATAGTGAGCTTGCTCGTTTTCCATGCCATATCTATAGGGTGGGTACTCAAGATCCGCCACGCCTCCTAAATTTGTATCATATTGCATTACTGGGTGTACCTGCAAGAGATTATACAAACCATCAATCTTTTTATTCATCATCTCTAGCTAGTTAGATAACCTGGTGACCACGTCGAGGTTGAAAATATTGGCAGGTTTTGTTGGCGCTGTCCTCATAACTTGCCACTGATAATTAGAACTTCTGTACTTAATGCGATTTAATCCTTTTTCACAATTAAGTATGCTATCACTCAAATTAATGGACCAAAATTTTCACATAGCCTTATAATTATGCTACAACACATAAAATAACATCAAAATAATTTTCCCCGACCTCAGTTTAGTGGTCCTGAAACCACTGTTCCGACTAGCCCCTAAATCAGGCTGTTACAACTCTCCCACTTTAGAGATTTTTGCCCTCAAAAATCTTATCGGTAAAGACGTTTCGATATTGCTCTCTCATGGCTTCTTTCGGTTCCCACGAAGCTTCTTCTACACCGTGTTTTTGCCATAACACTTTTACTAAAGCTATGTCCTTGTTCCTTAACTGTTTTACCTCTCGAGCCAAGATTTTAATCGGCTCCTCTTCATAAGTCATATCTGGCCGTACCTCAAATTCTGTTGGAGGAATCACATGCAAAGGATCGGAGCGATAATGCCTTAACATCGATACATGAAACACATTGTGAATTTTCTCTAACTCTACCAGTAAAGCCAACCGATATGCCACTGGCCTAATCCTCTCGGTAATCTCATATGGCCCTATGAGCGCGGACTCAATTTCCCTTTTCGGCCAAATCTCAATATTTTCTTCCACGGGGACACTTTCAGAAATACTTTGTCACCTATATTAAACTTGATTTCCTTTCTTTTCAAATCCACATATGAATTTTGTTGGTCTGAAACAGCTTTCAGACTGCCCCAAATCACTTTCACTTTCTCCTAGGTCTCTTTAACCAGATCGACCCCATAAATTTGCTTCTCACTCAGTTTAGTCAAATACAAAGGAGTCCGACATTTACGACCATACAAAGCTTCATACGGTGCCATCCGTATACTCGATTGATAACTGTTGTTGTAGGCAAACTCAACCAAAGGTAGGTATCTCTCCCAACTACCTTCAAATTCTAACACACAGCATCGAAGTATATCTTCAAGAACTTGAATCACTCTTTCAGACTGACCGTCAGTTTGAGGATGGAATGCAGTACTAAAATTCAACCTTGTACCTAAGGCCTCTTGCAACTTCTTTTAAAATATTGAAGTAAATCTTGGATCTCTATCTGAGATAATAGATACAGGTACTCCATGTAATCTTACGACTTCCTCAATATACAACTCAGCCAACTTATCCAGCGAATAATCAACATGCACTGGTATAAAGTGGGCTTACTTCGTTAGTCTATCAATGACAACCTACACAACATCTTTCTTTTTAGGAGTCATAGGCAACCCCGTCACAAAATCCATGGTGATCCGATACCACTTCCACTCGGGAATCATCACTGGCTGAAGCAATCCCGAAGGCACTTGATGCTCAGCTTTCACTTGTTGACATATTAGACATCTTGTTACAAACTCAGAGATGTCCCTTTTCATTCCCAGCCACCAATAAAATTTCTTCAGATCATTGTACATTTTCGTACTTTCGGATGTACTAACAGATGACCACTGTGTACTTCATTTAATATCTTCTAGATCAATTCATCATTCTTAGGTACCTAAATTCTATCATGAAACATCAAACAACTGTCCGAACTCACCCGAAATTCAGAATCATCTTCCGATTCACACTTAGCTCTCTTAGCTTGCATCTCATTATCATTCTTTTGAGCTTCACATATATGTTGAACAAATAGTGGCCTAGCTCTCAACTCAGCTAGTACAGCACCATCGTCAGACCATGCTAAGCTTGTGCTTATAGCTCTCAAAGCATATAGGGATTTCCTACTCAGGGCATCCGCAACCACATTCGCTTTCCCTGGATGGTAATCAATTACTAGCTCATATTCCTTCAATAACTCAAGCCACCGTCGTTGTCGCAAATTCAATTCCTTTTGATCCATCAAGTACTTCAAACACTTATGATCCGTGAAGATTCAACACTTCTCACCATATAAATAATATCACCAAATTTTTAACGCGAAAACAATCACGGGCAACTCTAAGTCATGAGTCGGATAATTCCTCTCATGCGATTTTAGCTGCCTCGAGGCGTAAGCGACCACCTTACCCTCTTGCATCAACACACAACCAATACCATTAAACGACACATCACTGTACACCATAAACTCTTTCCTCGACTCAGGTTGAACCAAAACCAGTGCCTCCGTTAACAATGTTTTGAGTCTCTCAAAACTTTATTGACATTTCTCAGCCCATTCAAACTTAACATCTTTGTGCAACAGTTTCGTCATCGGAGTAGCAATCATGGAAAAACCCTTGACAAACCGTCTGTAGTATCTTGCCAAACCCAAAAAGCTTCTGACTTCCAACACATTTCTCGGAGGTTTCCACTCCACAATAGCCGAGATCTTCCCTGTATCAACTCTAATACCCTCACTTGACACAAGGTGCCCTAGGAATCCAACCTCTCTGAGCCAAAACTCACTCTTACTAAACTTAGCATTCAACTTCTTGTCTCTTAAAGTCTGTAAGACAATTCTCAGATGCTCAGCATGCTCACTCTCATCCCGAGAATAAATCAATATATCATCAATGAAGACAACCACAAACTTGTCCAAATACGATCGAAAGACACGATTCATTAAGTCCATAAAAATCGCAGGAGCATTCGTTAAACCAAATGGCATAACGAGGAACTCATAATGACCATACCTCATCCAAAATACAGTTTTCGGCATATCTTACTCCTTAACCCTCAACTGATAATACCCAGACCTCAGGTTTATCTTAGAGAACACAATAGCTCCTTTCAGTTAATCAAATAGATCATCTATCCTTGGTAAGGGATACTTATTCTTCACCATCACCTTGTTGAGTTGTCGGGAGTCTATACACAATCTCATCAACCCATTTTTCTTCTTCACAAATAGTACTAGAGCACCCCATGGTGAATAGCTCGGTCTCGCAAAACCCTTATCCGTCAACTCTTGCAATTGAACCTTCAGTTCTTTCAATTCTAAGGGTGCCATCCTATAGGGAGCAACTGAAATGGGTGTCGTTCTCAAAACTAACTCAATCCTAAACTTGACCTCTCTAACTGGAGGTAATTCGGGTAACTCTTTCGAGAATACATCCGAATACTCACATACAACCGACACTGTTTCAATCTTTACTTCAGACTCTTGAGTATTTAACACGAAAACAAGATAAGACTCATACGCTTTTCTCAAATATTTCTCAGCCACCATGGAAGAAATCATCACCGGTAAACTATCTAACCCACTTGATTCAACCCGAATAACATCTCCATTTTCACATTTCAATTCAATAAATTTACTACCACAGTTCACTAAAATACTATGGGTAGTCAACCAATTCATTCCAAGAATCAAATCAAATTCATTAAACGAAAACAACATAAGGTCTGCCGGAAAATAATGACCCCTAATTGTCAAAGGACACTTCCTACACACCTTGTCAACTAACACATTTTTACCTAACGGGTTTGAAACCTTAACCACAAACCTTAACTAGATGCTAATCTCATACAAATATAAGAATGGGTAGGCCCCAGATCAATCAAAGTAATAACAAAGGTGTCATGAAGAGAGAAAGTACCTGCTATTACATCTGGCAATGATGCCTCTTCTCGAGCACGAATAGCTTTAAGTCCTCGGCTAGCGCCCAACCCTCTGGCCTCACATTAAAGTCTCGTGATGCACCTCTACCACTAGTCCCACCTCCGGGGTTCTTTGATGGCCTACCCTAGAGGATACACTGTTTGATCTTATCTCTTGCTTCCTCTCCTTATCATCCCTTTCAGGGCAGTTTCGGATGAAATGGTCAGATGACCCACACTTACAACAATTCTGACTGTTTCCCTAACACTCCCTAGTGTGATATTTTCCACAACTTGGGCACTCCGGTTTGGACTTTGGATTGCCCACACCGCCATCGATGTGGCCTAAACTCTTGAACCCGAGTACGTGTTACCTTGCTCTCCTTGCGAATACCCGACTGATGTAGTCATCGAGGGTTCACTTTCTTGGACCTCTTCGATTGAGCTTAGTAGGATTTACTTATCGACCTTTTTCTTGCATCTCGGGCCTCACTCACAGCCTTCCTCTTTTCCTTAATTTTTCGGCCTTACTGGCCTTATCCACCAATACCACAAATTCCTTTAGTTTTAAAATCCCGACTAAAAGTCTGACATCCTCATTCAGCCCATCTTCAAACCTCCTGCATAAAATAGCTTCTGTTGACACACATTCTTGCGCGTACTTTCTGAGCCTAACAAATTCACACTCATATTCTTCCAAGGTTACTTTTCCTTACTTTAACTCAAGGAATTCCTTCCGTTTCTGGTTAACAAATCGCTGACTTATGTACTTCTTTCGGAATTCTTCCAAAAAGAAGTCTCACGTCACTCTCTCCTTCAGAACCACGGATGTCGACGTCTTCCACCAATGGTATGCCAAGTCCCTCAGCAAGGACACGGTACATTTTAAGCTCTCCTCAGGTGTACAAGAGAGTTCATCAAACACTCTCATTAAGTTCTCAAGTCAGAACTCTGCCCACTCAAGGTCATCATCTATATTAGCTCTAAACTCCTCAGCCCCTTACTTTCGGATCTTGTCTACCGGAGGCTTAGTCATCCTCATTAAATCTACTCCTTGAGGAGCCACAAGAATTAGTTGATGTATAGGAGGGAGTGGAAGAGGTTGAGCATTGGGGTTTGCTCGTACATATTTCATGTACCAGTTACTCATCATTTAGAGAAAAGCTTCCCGAGCCTCTTTCCCTAAACCCTACTCTCTGGTCCACTTTGTACAGACGAGGTCCCTTGCGCGGGAGCCGGTGCATTACTAGCTGCATCATCAGTAGCTGATTGATTGGGATCCATATACTACATAAAAAAAGATTAGAATCATCAAAAGCCACCATACTATCTTTATACGTTTATGGCACGTATAGCTAGACTCTTACACACGCTACGGTAGTCGAGAACTGACTAAACCATAGCTCTGATACCACTAAATGTAATGCCCCTTACCCGTAGCCTAAGCCGGAACTAGGTTTAAGGCATTACCTAACTTACCCCACTTAACGTCTCGATTCGGGCTATAAAATATCACTTTTAAACCTATCAAAAAGCTTAATATTGGCCTACGAGGCCCTAAACATACCTCCGAGAGGCTTCGAAACTAATTCTCAAAACTTTTACGAACGAGAAACTTTTCATCAAAATAGGGGCCACACGCCCCTATTGGTCTAAGAACACGCCCGTGTATCATCTCACACGCCCGTGTTCAATGCCCGTTGACGACACTGACTTAATTCACACGGCCTAGACAAGCCCGTGTCTTCTACCTATGGAGCTCTCTGACTATGACATCATCAACCCTTAATTAGCACACGGCCAAAGCACACGCCCGTGTGGCTGGCCCGTGGTCGCCTCTGATTAATCCACACGGCTGTCGCACACCCGTGTGCTTCTATTGTGTGGCGATTTAATTTCCAAATCCTAAGTGCAGACTTCACACGACTTGAGCACACGCCCATGGACTGACTGTGTGACACACACGGCCTAGACACACGCCCGTGTGCCTACCCAATTAGACAAGAACAAGGCTATTTGCCAAGATCTTTTCACCCTCTAGTTCACACCACATGAATCCATTCAACGTATCAATAAACAACTCATAATTTGCAACATGAACTTTCATGAATAACTTCATATTTTCATAAATGACAAGGTGAGCCATCAACCATGGCAATATATAATATAGTTATCTTAATAAGGGGGCCAACACATCTTTGACCAAAATAACAAAATAATCTAACTAGTCTAGCCCCTATACATGCCATATGCAAAATCACTAAGTCTAGATATACCCATGTGAGCTGATAGTATGGGCGATCTTATGGTTATCTGCGAATCCTGGCTCGGCTCTTAAACTCTATAAAACAAGGGAAAAGAGAAGGGGGAGTAAGCTTTAAGCTTAGTAAGTTTACATGTAAATTGTAACATCCTAAAAAGGGCCTATGCATTTCTAGCTTAATTGTATGAAATGACAAGTTTCAAGCACTATGAATAAAATTTTGATACTTTTGGAAACCTAGAAATGCGTGAAAATGGAAATGAAAATGAAAATGGAAATGAAAATGGAAATGGAAATGGAAATGAAAATGGAAATGAAAATGAAAATGGAAATGAAAATGGAAATGGAAATGGAAATGGAAATGGAAATGAACATTTTGGAAACTTAGACATTTTTAAACTTAGACATTTTGGAAACCGAACCAAAATAGGAAACTAAACATTTTGGAAACCAAACCAAAATAGGAAACTAAACATTTTGGAAACCAAGCCAAAATAGGAAACTAAACATTTTGGAAACTTGGAAAATCAGAGCAGCGAAAATTTTAGGAAACTTAAAATGACCCTTAATGTCGAATTGAAGAGCCCAAAGGGGAGCTTAGGGCCAAGTGACCCTAAAATATAAAGAACATAAACTTTGACCCAATAACGAACTTGGAAATGTGGCTCAAGACGCCACCTAAGGCCTAGGAAATGGCCCAAATGCAAGAGGTTTTTTTTTGGGCTCGAGTTTGAGTCATCTAGGAAACAAATAAAAGAAATAAAATTTTGTCTCCATGAGTGGAGGGTTGACTGCACAAGGGGAGGAGTTTCCATTCAATAAAAACTCTTGACTAATTAGGAGAGTTGATGGAGTTTCATATTGATAAAACTAAACCTTATCACAAGTGAAGAATTGGTGAAATAGGGACTCTAAGACTAATAGATTCGCTAAAGAGAGAAAAGTAAAAGCCATTCTCTTCTCTTCATCATTCTTTGCCAAACCTCCTAATCAAAGCAACAACAACTTATTTTTTTCTTTTCTTAGCCGAATCCTCCTTGTCAAGGTCTCTCCATCTCTTTTCCTTTCTTTTTCTTTTCTTCATCTGTTCCTCCACAAAAGCCAAAGCTTTGAGATCCCAAATAGAGCCATAGCCGAATATTAAAAGAGATCATCCGGATTCAAAACGAGGTAAGAACATCACCATACATTCGCTAAAAGGTTCTTTCCATAGTTAAATAATAGTTCAAATCTAACAAGTGATTTTGGCAGAATCAAATCGACTTGGATTTAAAGGTAAGTAAGACATTCGCCAAGGCCAAACCATTAGTCAATTAGATCAGATTGATCAAAAGCTAACCTATTCAAAAATCTAGGTTGGCCGATTACAAGGAAAAAGGAGGTGAAGTTTGGGATTTTAAGAATCCATAAGGTAAGTCCCTAAAGGTATTCGCCAAAGTTTTGTGATTACTAAGATTAGATCCGAAATTATTAAAAGCGAAAACTAATTTATGATGAGGTTTCAAGGTTGGCGAATATCAAAGGAAGGAAAACAAAGATTCCTGGATTTGAATAAACATCAAATCGGCATCAAAGGTAAGCCTCTTTACAAATCCTACTAGGATTTGGATACTATAGCCCAAAATAGAATTTATGTTAAGTAATATTTGACAAACCAAATGTAGGAATTAGGATCTAAACGCTAGATCTTGCTTTCAAATCTCAAGGAATCGCTAAACAAATCGGTGTGTATTCCACACTATTCTTAATAGTTTTATGGTTTAAATATGCTATATATGCTAATGTGAAAGTGAAAGAAAGTGGCTAAAGTGCCATATTATGGTACAAAGTGCTAAGGTACGTTTTCCTACTTCTACTAGGATTTGAAATAAATGTTACACAAGTGAAAAGTGATGTGAAAGTGAAATAAAAATATGTTATGCATGATAATTATAATTTGGGGCATTGGATTTATGTGAAAGGGAAGAAGGTGTTGACTACGGTCTCACCAACGTTATAAGTGAAAGTGATGACTTGGTCTCACTAAGTGAATGTGATGACTTGGTCTCACTAAGTGAATGTGATGACTTCGGTCTCACTAAGTGAATGTGATGACGGTCTCACTAAGTGGTAACCGGTTACATTACAGTGGTGGCTATGCCACAATATTATCGATGGGCGATGAGCACGCCGACCGCAATGACGCCTTCGATGGAGTGTAGCGGAAGGAGGGTTGACTTAGTAGTCCCCACGGTGTACAAAGTTGGTACGGTGGAGTGTAGCGGATGGCATATAGGTTTGGGTTGGGTTTGCATCATGATATTGAATTTTATATGCATATGATTTTTTTATGGTGTGCCTATCTCTATTATGTTTAGTGTTGGTTACACACCGAGTCTATCGACTCACCCGTTGTGGGAATATGTTTGGTGATGAGCAGTAATGGACCGGGACGGTAGAACTTGTGGTGGCCATGATCGACTTGAAGATCAGTTTAATTTGAATATTTATTTTATTCTTAAGTCTCGTATAATTTATTATTTTGGGTTTCATTTTATGTAATAAGGCCACCGTGATTTAACTTTTATTTCTCGATAATTACTATGTTATGAGTTTAGGGCTTTGTAAAGAGTAAGCCCACTTAGTATGAAACAAGTTTAAATATTTTTGTCACTTAAAGCAAATGGGTTTTGTTATAAAATAAATTTGTTTTAAACTCAAGCCCAACCCACAACAGGCTATCTTCCAAAACTCATAGTTTTCAAAACAATCGAATGAATTTGAATCGGGTTACTTCAAGGAACATACGAGATCCATCCATTCTCGTGGGTCGGGTTTGGGGTGTTTCAATTTGGTATCGAGCCAGTTCAAACTTCCTACTGTGGCCTAAGGCCCAAAACGCTTTTAAAACAAGGCCAAATGAGTTTTATGAAAGTATTTTTACAATGGATGTATAAAGACATGGCCCATAAGTCTCCAAACCATGATCCACCGGTAAGTACCCCTAACTATATGTGTGATTCTCGTGATTTATATAAGGGTAGAAAAGGCATGGAACGTAGAATAGAATGATAGGAACATGAACCTAGGATTAGACTACTCAAACACAAACACATAAGACTTAAGGCACTAAACCAACTTATGAGTAAGTCAATTAAGCTAGGTGTGGCAACCATGGTACGATGTGTCAGGAGTGGATCCCAAGAGCTTGGTATTTAAGCGGTCCTAGTGACTCACCTCTCTCTTGAATCCTACAGTGCGTAGCTTCGGCTCACCCTAACCTAGAGGACTTAAGGTGTGGCAACCCTCAGACGCATGTCTAGGAATGGTTTGGTGGGAGCTTGGTATTTAAGCGATCAGCGTGACTCACCTCCTCTCCACTCGAATCGCCTGGTGCGTAGCTTTGGTTCACCCCGACCAAGAAGGCTCGGTCATAGGCTAAACTCAAGAATAAAACCCGAAAGGGAATTAGCCATTTTTAACACTTAATATTAAATTAAAATTCTTAAATCACTTTCTTTCTCTTATCCTTAATTCAATAAAACTATTTTCGTACACAATTATTTTTGAAAATTTTTGATCCATACAAATTACAAAATGCCCTTAGTGGTAAAATTACCAAAATGCCCTTAGTTTATAAAATGATTCAACTACTCAACAGCTTTTGCAAAAATTCCATTATTTTATAAATATTCAAAACCCTAACTTGCAAACTATCAAAATATCTTGATTTTGGGAAATTACAAAATTGCCCCTGACTTACAAAATTACCAAAATGACCCTAAATTTCAAAATTTTTGCAACACTCCCATTTTTGAAGGAACAATTTTTGAAAAGAACCCTCAGAGTTTTACAATTTTTGAAATACCACTGGTTTATTAAATTTTACAAATTTACCCTAAGTTATAAAAATTTACCAAAATACCCCGAGGTTAAAAACTACCAAATAACCCCATTTAAAACTTCTTCCAAATTACCCTAGACTTGAAATTTTCAAAATAATTTTGACAAAAACACCAAGGAACGTGTTTCTTCAAAAAAAAAATTTCTGAAAATGCCTCAGAGGACAAAATTACGAAAATACCCCGGGTAGAGGAAAACAACAACAACAACAAAAACTACAACATTTCTCTGAATGAATGAAAGTTCATACTTGTTTGATGGATGAATGAATGTATGGAAAAGACTGTGTGTTTGTATGAATACGAAAGAACCACTCTTAAATACCTTTCCATAAAACTTCTTCGCTAATAAACAAGTGGAACAAAGACTAATCCGTAAAAATTTCTAATCGATCTCGACGCTAGAAAATGAGTTCTAGAGGACGCCATCGCCAAGGACGATAGAGGAAGAATAAGCGTGTCGAACCCGTTAGATCGGTCAAGGTTCGACAATGAGTTACCACCGCCACCGCCACCCCACCGTTAACGCCGAAAGCAACAGCACAGACGGGGATGAGGTCGTGTCGCAGGCCATGTTGCGAGTATTGGAAATGGTGGCTGGCGCGGGTGGAAATTCAGGAGCTCGAAAGTCTGTACCCGAGCGACTCCGAGCCAACGGGGCCGAGGTGTTTCGTGGAGTGTCCGGTGTGGCACCCAGTACCGCCGAGTATTGGATGGAAGCAACTGAGCGTATTATGGATGAACTCGACCTGACCCCTGAGGAGAAGTTGAAAGGAATGGTAGCCCTGTTACGTGATGAAGCATACCAATGGTGGCTAACTGTTCGTGATGGTGCCACGGCAGAGGATCTGACGTGGGAATATGCTAAAGAGGCATATCGAAAGAAGTATGTCGGCACTCGGTATATTGATGAGCAGCGAAAAGCTTTTCTAGGACTAGTTCAGGGGAACAAATCAGTGGCGGCATATGAGGCTGAATTTCTGAGGTTAAGTCGATATGCTCGAGGAGTAGTCGCGACTGAACATGAATGCTGTGTCCGTTTTGAGGACGGATTAAGGGATGACCTAAGGTTGTTGATAGCTCCACATCAGGAGAGGGAGTTCTCCACGTTGGTTGAAAAGGCTAAGGTAGCTGAAGGAATCAAGGACTCGACTAGGCAGAATTCCGACAGGAATAGACCCAAGAGAGGTTATGGATCATCGGGAAATGTGCAGAAAAGGCCCAGAACTGAGGGGTCAAAGGGTCAGCAAGTTGATACCAGAGGGCAGTATCGTTCTTGTGATTATTGTGGAAGGAAGCACTCAAAGTAGTGTTGGAAAAAGATAGGAGCATGTCTTAAATGTGGGTCTAAGGATCATATGCTCAAGGATTGTCCAAAGATATCAGATGACGTATACCAAAGAACACGTAATGCTAATCGAGGCGGTAGGGGAGGACAAGAAACCTCAACGAGGTCGAGGTTCAATAACCGAAGTTAATAATCTTTGGCAGAGGACGTGCGAGGTGCCACCAATACCGAGGCAAGACGGCCAGTTTGGTTTATGCGGTTCACCGAAGGGAGGATGAAGATGCGCCGGACGTCATAACCGGTACGTTCCTCATTCATGGTAAACCCTATTATGCTTTAATTGATGTGGGCTCGACCCATTCTTATGTTGCCTGTAGTGTAGTTGAGACACTAGGCCTAGACTCTGAACTTTCGGATAAAGAGATGACGGTAGTAAGCCCATTAGGTCAAACTATAGTGGTAAATAAGATCTTTCGGAATATACCCCTAGAAATTCAGGGAGCGAGCTTTCGGGCCGACCTAATGGAATTACCCTTCGGGGAATTTGACCTTATACTTGGTATGGATTGGTTAGTAGAACATCGAGCCGTGTTGGATTGTGCGGCTAAACGAATGGAACTAAGAACCCCTGAGGATGAGGTGGTCATTATGATAGGAGAAAGAAGGAACTATTTGACTAATGTAGTTTCGGTGCTTAAGGCGGAAAGGATGGTGCGTAAAGGGTACGAGGCGTTCTTAGCCTTTGTAAGTGCATTGGATGGAAATGAGGAGGGTGTCAAAGTAGTCAGAACAGTAAGGGACTTTGAGGATGTGTTTCCAGAGGAATTACCAGGAATACCCCCAGATAGAGAAGTTGAATTTGGAATAGACTTACTACCAGGAACAGCGCCTGTGTCGATTGCTCCATACCGAATGGCGCCAAAGGAGTTAGTGGAGCTTAAGGCTCAAATCCAGGAATTATTGGATCGAGGGTTTATTCGGCCCAGTGTGTCTCCGTGGGGAGCACCGGTCTTGTTTGTGAAGAAGAAGGACGGAACTATGCGTATGTGCATAGACTATCGTCAACTAAATAAGCTGACCATCAAGAACAAGTATCCCTTGCCAAGGATCGATGACTTGTTCGATCACCAAAAGGAGCCATGATGTTTTCGAAGATCGATTCTGATCGGGATACCATCGATTGAAGGTGAAGGAGGTCGATATCCATAAGACCGCTTTTAGGACAAGATATGGTCACTTTGAGTTTGTGGTAATGCCGTTTGGGTTGACAAACGCTCGGTAGCGTTCATGGATATGATGAATCGAGTGTTCCAACCTTACTTAGACAGTTTGTTGTGGTATTCATCGATGATATCTTGGTATACTCTAAGTCGGAAGAGGAGCATGATGAGCATCTCGAATTGTGTTACAAGTATTAAGGAGAAGAAGCTTTATGCCAAATTCAGCAAGTGTGAATTTTGGCTTAAAGAAGTTGCTTTCTTAGGACACGTGGTGTCTGCCGAGGAATAAGGGTGGATCCTAAGAAAATCGGCGGTGTTGATTGGAAACCACCTAAGTCGGTGGCGTAGATTCGTAGCTTCTTAGGGTTGGCGAGGCTATTACCAAGGTTCGTGGAAGGATTCTCGTCGATAGTCGCGCCATTAACAAAATTGTTGAGGAAGGAAGTACCCTTTGTGTGGACGGATAAGCAACAAGCGAGTTTTGAAAAACTTAAAAGGTGTTATGAAGCTCGGTGTTGATTCAACCGAGGCGGGAAAAGATTTTGTGGTATCTTGTGACGCGTCACATACGGGGTTAGGATGTGTTCTTATGCAAGATGGCAAGGTAGTCGCTATGCGTTCCGGCGATTAAGGCCGCATGAAGTGAACTACCCAACCCATGACTTGGAATTGGCGCAGTGGTTTTTGCTCTCAAGGTGTGGAGGCATTATCGTATGGAGAAAGATCGGTGATCTACATGACCACAAGAGTCTCAAGTATCTGTTGACTCAAAAGGAGTTAAACTTGAGGCGTGAAGGTGGGTGGAATTACTAAAAGACTATGACTGCTCGATAGAATATCATCAGGGCAAGGCGAATGTAGTAGGTGATGCTTTAAGTAGGAAGGTGGTGACAGGACTTAAGAGCAATGTTCGCTCATTTAAGCTTATATGAGGATGGAAGTTTGTTGGTGAGTTATAAGTCAAGCCAACATGGTTGAAGGAAGTAAAAGAGGGACAGTTGGTTGATGAAGATTTGAATGTTAAGCTACAAAAAGCACGAAGCGGAGAGTTGGAGGACTATGAGATTAACGATGAAGGAGTATTATGCTACTGAGAGGAAAGTATGTATGCCAAGAGACAAGGAGTTAAGACAAAAGATCCTTCGAGAAGCGCATAGTAGCCCTTATGCTATGCATCCGGAGGCATTAAGTTGTCTGAGACTTAAGAGAACAATTTTGGTGGCGGATCTTAAGCGAGAAGTTCTGAATTTGTGGGAAGATGTCGGGCGTGTCGACAAGTTAAGGTGAACACCAAGTTCCATCGGATTGCTTCAACCAATCCAGTTCCACGATGGAAGTGGGAAAGAATTACCATGGACTTCGTTAGTGGGCTTCCCTCACGCCTACTAAGAAGGACTCGGTATGGGTTATAGTAGACCGTTTGACTAAGTCCGCACATTTTATCCCAAAGAAGAATAGACTATCCTCTTCAAAAGCTAGCCAAGTTATATGTGGCAGAAATTGTGAGGTTACATGGAGTACCAATGTCGATCATCTCTGACAGAGACCTAAGGTTTACGTCTCGATTTTGGAAGGCACTTCATCAAGCTTTAGGCACCAAGTTGGATTTCACCACGCCTTTCATCCACAATCGGACAGGCATCGAGCGAGTAATACAAGTGTTGGAGGATATGTTGAGAGGATGTGTGATGGATTTTCGAGGAAGTTGGGAGGACTACTTGCCTTTAGCGAGTTCGCCTACAACAACAGATTATCGAGCTAGCATTGAATGGCACCATATGAAGCATTATGCGGTCGAAGGTGTCGTACTCCTACTTGTTGGTGAGTTAGGAGAACGTCGAGTTTTGGGACCGTAGATAGTGGCGTAAAGCAGAGGAGAAGGTTGAAATAATTCAAACACGGTTGAAAGAAGCCTCGGATAGACGAAGTCTTATGCCGACCTCAAACGGAAGGAAATAGAATTTGAAGTAGGAGACCAAGTGTTTCTAAAAGTCTCACCATGGAAGAAAGTGATGAGGTTTGGTCGGAAAGGAAATTAAGCCCAAGATTCGCCGGGCCCTATCGGTACTAAAGCGAGTGGGACCGGTGGCATACCAGCTAGAGTTGCCACAGAGTTGCAACAAATGCATGACGTGTTCCACGTGTCCATGCTACGTCGTACCGATCGGATCCCTCTCACATAGTACCGAGAGAAGAAGTGGAACTAAGGCCAGACTTAACCTACGAGGAAGAGCCGATTCAGATTCTGGAACGTGACGTGAAAGTACTACGAAGGAAGTCCGTTCCTCTAGTTAAAGTATTATGGCGCAATCATGGATCGAAAGAAGCTTCGTGGGAGTCGAGGAGACCATGAGACAACAATACCTCAATCGTTTAGTTAGAAAATTTCGAGGACGAAATTTTGTTTAAGGGGGGTAGAACTGTAACATCCTAAAAAGGGCCTATGCATTTCTAGCTTAATTGTATGAAATGACAAGTTTCAAGCACTATGAATAAAATTTTGATACTTTTGGAAACCTAGAAATGCGTGAAAATGGAAATGAAAATGAAAATGGAAATGAAAATGGAAATGGAAATGGAAATGAAAATGGAAATGAAAATGAAAATGGAAATGAAAATGGAAATGGAAATGGAAATGGAAATGGAAATGAACATTTTTGGAAACTTAGACATTTTCGGAAACTTAGACATTTTGGAAACCGAACCAAAATAGGAAACTAAACATTTTGGAAACCAAACCAAAATAGGAAACTAAACATTTTGGAAACCAAGCCAAAATAGGAAACTAAACATTTTGGAAACTTGGAAAATCTGAGCCATGAAAATTTTAGGAAACTTAAAATGACCCCTAATCCGAATTGAAGAGCCCAAAGGGAGCTTAGGGCCAAGTGACCCTAAAAATATAAAGAACATAAACTTTGACCCAATAACGAACTTGGAAATGTGGCTCAAGACGCCACCTAAGGCCCTAGGAAATGGCCCAAATGCAAGAGGTTTTTTTTGGGCTGAGTTTGAGTCATCTAGAAACAAATAAAAGAAATAAAATTTTGTCTCCATGAGTGGAGGTTTGACGGCACAAGGGGAGGAGTTTCCATTCAATAAAAACTCTTGACTAATTAGGAGAGTTGATGGAGTTTCATATTGATAAAACTAAACCTTATCACAAGTGAAGAATTGGTGAAATAGGGACTCTAAGACTAATAGATTGGCTAAAGAGAGAAAAGTAAAAGCCATTCTCTTCTCTTCATCATTCTTGTCAAACCTCCTAATCAAAGCAACAACAACTTATTTTTTCTTTTCTTAGCGAATCCTCCTTGTCAAGGTCTCTCCATCTCTTTTCCTTTCTTTTTCTTTTCTTCTCTTGTTCCTCCACAAAAGCCAAAGCTTTGAGATCCCAAATAGAGCCATAGTGAATATTAAAAGAGATCATCAAGGGATTCGAAACGAGGTAAGAACATCACCATACATTCGCTAAAAGGTTCTTTCCATAGTTAAATAATAGTTCAAATCTAACAAGTGATTTGGCAGAATCAAATCGACTTCGGATTTAAAGGTAAGTAAGACATTCGCCAAGGCCAAACCATTAGTCAATTAGATCAGATTGATCAAAAAGCTAACCTATTCAAAAATCTAGGTTGGCCGATTACAAGGAAAAAGGAGGTAAAGTTTGGGATTTTAAGAATCCATAAGGTAAGTCCCTAAAGGTATTCGCCAAAGTTTTGTGATTACTAAGATTAGATCCGAAATTATTAAAAGCGAAAACTAATTTATGATGAGGTTTCAAGGTTGGCGAATATCAAAGGAAGGAAAACAAAGATTAGGGATTTGAATAAACATCAAATCGGCATCAAAGGTAAGCCTCTTTACAAATCCTACTAGGATTTGGATACTATAGCCCAAAATAGAATTTATGTTAAGTAATATTTGACAAACCAAATGTAGGAATTAGGATCTAAACGCTAGATCTTGCTTTGAAATCTCAAGGAATCGCTAAACAAATCGGTGTGTATTCCACACTATTCTTAATAGTTTTATGGTTTAAATATGCTATATATGCTAATGTGAAAGTGAAAGAAAGTGGCTAAAGTGCCATATTATGGTACAAAGTGCTAAGTACGTTTTCCTACTTCTACTAGGATTTGAAATAAATGTTACACAAGTGAAAAGTGATGTGAAAGTGAAATAAAAATATGTTATGCATGATAATTATAATTTGGGGCATTGGGATTTATGTGAAAGGGAAGAAGGTGTTGACTACGGTCTCACCAGCGTTATAAGTGAAAGTGATGACTTGGTCTCACTAAGTGAATGTGATGACTTGGTCTCACTAAGTGAATGTGATGACTTGGTCTCACTAAGTGAATGTGATGACTTGGTCTCACTAAGTGGTAACCGGTTACATTACAGTGGTGGCTATGCCACAATATTATCGATGGGCGATGAGCACGTCATTGCAATGACGCGCCTTCGATGGAGTGTAGCGGAAGGAGGTTGACTTAGTAGTCCCCACGGTGTCTGAGGTTGAATACGGGTGGAGTGTAGCGGATGGCATATAGGTTTGGGTTGGGTTTGCATCATGATATTGAATTTTATATGCATATGATTTTTTTATGGTGTGCCTATCTCTATTATGTTTAGTGTTGGTTACACACTGAGTCTATCGACTCACCCGTTATGGGAATATGTTTGGTGATGGCGATAATAGACCGGACGGTAGAACTTGTGGTGGCCATGATCGACTTGAAGATCAGTTTAATTTGAATATTTATTTTATTCTTAAGTACTGTAAAATTTATTATTTTGGGTTTCATTTTATGTAATAAGGCCACCGTGACGAATTTTTATTTCTACGATAGTTACTATGTTATGAGTTTAGGGCTTTGTAAAGAGTAAGCCCACTTAGTATGAAACAAGTTTAAATATTTTTGTCACTTAAAGCAAATGGGTTTTTGTTATAAAAATAAATTTGTTTTAAACTCAAGCCCAACCCACAACGGGCTATCTTCCAAAACTCATAGTTTTCAAAACAATCGAATGAATTTGAATCGGGTTACTTCAAGGAACATACCAGATCCAGTCCATTCTCGTGGGCCGGGTTTGGGGTGTTTCATAAATAATTAGCATTATAGTATGTGCTAAACAATAAATAGCATTACATACTAAATAAGAAATATTCCACATTCATAATCATGCTTACTCATTTCTTCCATTTCCACATCCAAACCAAATCACAAGCTTAATGTATACATTTATTAGTATGCCTCCCTGCACTTAGCACCACAATGTCACATAATACAACACATCATAAACTTTCAATCAACTACTCATAATAAAATTACTTCGATGGTTCCACACTTAGCCCACCATCAGTCTTTATTAGGGTGGTATCGCACATAGCCCACCAAATGATAAATAGTCTATGGTATCGCAAAGAGCCCATCGTAGTTAAGTATTAAGGTGGTATCACACTTAGCCCACCGTCAAGTATTGATATACCACGCTTACATATCCATTATGTCATTCACACTAGAGTTATCCAATAACTACCACATTCTATCCGCTTGAATCATACATGTTCTCAATTATGCCATGCACTAATTAGCAAAAGAAATGTATATATAAACTGCATCGTTTACACATAAACTTACCTCGGTGCAAAACGTGTCAACTAACGGTTTAATCCGTAACCTTGCCTTTTCCCCGATCAAGGTTAATTCCGTGCTCTTCTTGATCTATAACAATAAAATTCATTCATTTAGATCCTTCTATGATCATAATGCATCAAAATTTACACTTAGGTAGAAGTGACCATTTTGCCATTGTACTTTGGCAAAATTATGATTTTGCCCCTAGGCTCATAAATCATTTTTCAAAACATTTTCTCATTAAACAAGCCTAGTTGAACATTTACTTCTCTTACAAATACTCACAATTCCAACTATTTCATGCATTTATGACACAATCTCACTCTTTGCATTTAAGTCCTACTTAGGTGTTTTCATGCAATCATCTTTCACAAAAGTTGTTTCTCATCTCCCTAACTTTCATTTTCTTCCATAAAAACTTAACTAACAACATAAATACTCTCATGGAAAGTCCCTAGATTTTCAACCATATTGCAAATTGATCCCCTCATTAGCTAGCTTAAGCTTTGGGGACTCCAAAAATACAAAAATCATCAATTAAAAGACCTAAATCACTTACTAGCAAGAAGATAGCTTGGATGAAAGTTTGAACCCCCAAAAGCTCTATTTTCTCTTCAATTTTTGGTGGGAAGAAGGAGAGTGAATAGTGAAAAGATGATAACATCTTTATTCATCTTATTTTATTTATTTTTATTCCTCTGAACTAGTATAGACTCTCGAGGCTATAAAGTTCCAATCCAAAACAAGGCTTGTATTGAAACACCCCAAACCCGGCCCACGAGCCTGAACCGGATCTGGTATGTTCCTAAAGTAAACTGGTTTCAATAATTTCTGTTACTTAGAGAAATTTGTAAAAATTTTGAAAAACTATTATTTTGAGTTGAGCTTAGATTGGAAACCCATTTATTTAATCTTGTAAATCCAATTTGATTCAATATGTCCAAAATAGTTCCTAGCACCATATTTAAAAGTAAAGTAAAAAAAAATAAAGAATAATCCCTTTGGGCCTTATGGCCTTATTACATCAAGTAAACCCAAAATAAAGTTTAAGGTACCAAATAAAATAAAGTCCAAATAAAATAAAATCTCCGAATGTAGCATGGCCACCTCAAGGTCCACCGCCGGTCAAAATCCACCGCCATCACACGAAAATAATTCCCACAACGGGGTGAGTCAACAGACTCAATGTGCACACAGTACTAACATTCAACAAATCAGGCATACATGTTCATATCAAATTCATATAAAATAAATCATGATGCAACCCAAACCCAATCCTAATGGTCCATCCGCTACACACCACCCGTACCTGCCATTCACACCGTGGGGACTACTAAGTCAACCCTCCATCCGCTACACACCATCGAAGGCAGTCGCTGCAGTCGACGTGCTCATCGCCCATATACGTTGTGTCATTAGACACTATATTCAAATAATGTAACCGGAGTTACCAAATTCAGATAATGTGACAGTAGTCACCATATTCAAATAATGTGACCGTAGTCACCATATTTCGTTGGTGAGACCAAAGTCAACACCTTCGTTGGTGAGACCAAAGTCAACACCTACTCTTCCCCTTTAACATAAATCCCGAATGCCCCAAAAATATATATATAATGCATAACTTACTTAATTTCATGTTCATATACATATATTAGCATGTTATAAAATAACATATTTCACAATCCTATCGAGTAGGAAGCGTGCACAGGTACTTTTGCCACATTTGTGGTACTTAGCCACATTCACATTCTTATACATATTCATATATTAAAATAATAGCCATATGAAATATCGAAGGTTAGTAAGGGTACACACCGATTTGCTTAAAAGGTTCCTTGAGATCTCAAAACCCGATCTAACTTTAGATCCGTTAACTCCTATATTCGCCATTATATAAGTCACATTAATAAACCTATTTGGCTTAAACAAAACCAAATCCTAGTAGGATTTGTAAAAGACTCACCTTTGCCGATTTGGTGTTTATACAATTCAAAACTTGGTTTTTCCTTTACCTAATATTCGCCAACCTTAAATCTCAATATGGGTTAGTTTTGGCTTTTAATAATTAAAGAATTGATCAAAGTAATCACACAAGCCTTGGCGAATGTGTCTCACCTTAATTTCCTTGAATCAAAATCCAAAACTCTTCCTTTGATATTCGCCAAGAGACATAAAAGGGGTTATTTTCTTAAATCTTGATTAAGCAATTAAAAGAACAAGAATTAATTGTTCTTACCTTAGATCCTTGATCTTTATATTAGGCAATTGTGGAAACCTGAGATCCCTTGTATATTCGGCCATGATCAAAAATAGGGATTAGGCCTTTTACTTTCGGCAACTAGAAAAGAAAGAGAGGAAATTGAATGGCTTAACCTTACCTTGATGCCTTTAATCAATTGCTTCCTTGTCTTGAGTTACAGAGATCCGGCTATGGAGATTTAACAAAGATCAAAAGAGAAGGATTTTGACTTAACAATGACAAAGGAGAGGAGAAGAAAAGATGGAGTCCTTGCTTAGGAGAAATTTCAGCAAAGAGCATAGGGGCTAGGGAATTTTCAGCACACAATTGAAAAGATGAGAGAAAAGTCTCCAACTTTCCTCCTTTAACTAAAATTGCAATGCCAAGAGTCCTTGACTTGGCCACTACTTCCCACAAGTGATAATATTATCATTTAATTATCACAAGTATTTAATTCATCCTATATCTCCTCAATTATCTTATTAAAAGAAAATTCTTATTTATCACTCATTAATCAAGTTTTAACCGAAATAAAACTCTTCCCTTTTAAGAAAATAGGTGCCGTCCACTCCTAGCCTTGGAAGCAAAATAAAACCTTTATTATTTGCTTTCCAAGTGACTCGAACTCAGGCCATTTCCATAAACCTTAAGTGACACCTTCAGGCCACTTTTTCAAGCCCGATTGTGTGTCAAATTTCACCAACTTTTTCTTTTAAGGCCCTCCTGCCCTTATTTCCTATTTTGGGCTTTAAAATTTGTCATTAGGCCTTATTTCTAAGTTTCCTAAAATTTTCGACCGGCTCAGTAACTTGCCATTTTTCTTACATCTTCAGGTTTCCAAAATGTTCAAGTTTCCAAAATGTTCAGGTTTCCAAAATGTTCAAGTTTCCAAAATGTTCAGGTTTCCAAAAATATCAAAAATTTATTCTTAGTGCTTAAACTTGTCATTTTATACAATCAAACTGAAAATGCATAGGCCCTATTCAGGATGTTACAGTTCTACCCCCCTTAAACAAAATTTCGTCCCCGAAATTTCCTAACTAATATAGTTGAGGGTATTGCTATCTCATCGTCTCTTCTGGCTCCCACGAAGCTTCTTCTGATCCATGATTGCGCCATAACACTTTGACTAGAGGTACAGACTTCCTTCGTAATACTTTCACATCACGATCCAATATCCGAATCGGTTCTTCCTCGTAGGATAAGTCTGGCCTTAGTTCCACTTCTTCAACAGATACCACATGCGACGGATCCGATCGATAACGACATAACATGGACACATGAAATACGTCGTGCATCTGCTACAATTCTGGTGGCAACTCTAATTGGTATGCCACTGGCCCAACTCGCTTCAATACTTGGTAGGGCCCTATAAACCTTGGGCTTAACTTCCCTTTGCGACCGAACCTCATAACCTTCTTCCAAGGCGAGACTTTTAGGAATACTTGGTCTCCCACTTCAAACTCTATTTCCTTTCACTTAAGGTCCGTGTACGACTTACGCCATCGAGGCTTCCTTCAACCGTGCCCGAATTAACTCAACCTTCTCTTCAGTTTTTGCCACCAACTCTGGACCCAAAACTCGGCGTTCTCCTAACTTCGGTCCAACAAGTAGGTGTTCTACACTTCCTTCCATACAATGCTTCGTATGGTGCCATCCGAATCTTGGCTTGATAGGCATTTGTTGTTGTGGCGAATTCAGCTAAAGGCAAGTAATCTTCCCAACTTCCTCAAAAATCCATTACACAACCTCTCAACATATCCTCCAACACTTGTATAACCCATTCAGACTGCCCGTCTGATTGTGGATGAAAAGCCGTAGTGAAGTCTAGCTTAGTGCCTAAAGCTTAATGAAGTGCCTTCCAAAATCGAGATGTAAACCTTGGGTCTCTATCGAGATGATCGACATTGGTACTCTATGTAATCTCACAATTTCCGCCACATACAACTTAGCCAACCAGAAGAGAATAATCCATTACATTTGGGATAAAGTGTACGGACTTGGTCAGACGGTCCACTATCACCTATACCGAGTCCTTCTTAGTAGGCGTAAGGGGAAGCCCACTAACGAAGTCCATGGTAATTCTCTCCCACTTCCATTGGGGAATCTCGATTGGTTAAAGCAATCCTGATGTGACTTGGTGTTCAGCCTTAACTTGCTGACACGTCAAACATTTCCCCACAAATTCAGTCACCTCTCGTTTCAAGTCAGACCACCAAAACTGTTCTCTCAGATCTCTATACAGCTTGATACCTCCGAGATGCATAGCATAAGGGCTACCATGCGCTTCCCGAAGAATCTTTTGTCTCAGCTCCTTATCTTTTGGCATACAGACCTTTCCCTTGTAGCATAATACTCCTTCATCATTGATGCCATAGTCCTTTACTCCCTCTTGTTGTACTTGCTGCAACTTAGTCCTTAAGTCATTATCAGCCAATTGTCCCTCTTTCACTTCCTTTAGCCATGTGGGCCTGACTTGTAACTCGCTTAGCAGACTTACGTCATCATCTGGACTTAAGTGAGCGAACAAAGCCCGTAGATCCGATACAACCTTGACTTAGGGCATCGGCTACTACATTCGCCTTGCGGATGATACTCTATTGAGCATCGTAGTCCTTGACAATTCCACCCACCTTCGTTGCCTCGAGTTTAACTCCTACGAGTTAATAAATACTTAAGGCTCTTGTGGTGCGTGTAGATAATCGACCTTTCTCCATAAAGATAGTACCTCCAAACCTTAAGGCGAAAACCACTGCTGCTAGCTCTAAGTCATGAGTTGGGTAGTTAAGCTCATGAGGCCTTAGTTGCATGACGCATAGCGACTACTTTGCCATCTTGCATTAGTACACACCTAACCCGTATCACGAAGCATCACGATTACACCACAAAATCTTTTCACGCCTTGGTGAATTAACACTGGAGCTTACAATCGACACCTTCTTAAGCTTTTCAAAGCTCTCCTGCGCTTATTAGTCCATTGAAGGTACTTCCTTCCTTAGTAACTTGGTTAAAGGTAAGGCTATCGACGAGAATCCTTCCACAAACCTTACGTAATAGCTTTGCCAAGCCTAAGAAACTTGAATTTCAACCACGGACTTAGGTGGTTTCCAATCCAACATTGCTTCAATCTTCCTAGGATCCACTCTTATTCATACGTGGATACCATATGTCCTAGGAATGCCACCTCCTTAAGCCAAAATTCGCACACGAATTTGGCATGAGCTTCTTCTCCTTAACACTTCCAACACGACTCGGAGATGCTCATCATGCTCCTCCTCCGACTTTGAATACACCAAAATATCATCGATGAACACTACGACGAACCTATCCAAGTAGGGTTGAAAAACTCGATTCATCATATCCATGAGCAGCGGTGGGCGTTCGTCAACCCAAACAGCATCACCACAAACTCGAAGTGACCATATCTTGTCCTAAAGCGGTCTTATGGATGTCGACCTCCTTCACCTTCAACCGATGGTATCCCGTAAATCGATTTTCAAAAACACTGCGGCTCTTTTGGTGATCGAACAAGTCATCGATCTTTGGCAAGGGATACTTGTTCTTAATGGTCGACTTATTCAAGCGGCGGTAGTCTATGCACATACGCATAGTTAGTCCTTCTTCTTCTAAATAAGGCCGGTGCTCCCCACGGAGACACACTGGGTCGGATGAACCCACGATCAACAGTTCTTGTATCGAGCCTTGAGCTCCACTAACTCTTTTGGTGCCATTGGTATGGAGTGATTGACACGGAGGCTGTCCCATTAGCAAATCAATCCCAAACTCCACCTCCACATGCAGGGGTATTCCGTAACTCCTCGGAAACACATCCACGAAGTCCCTTACCGTCCCTAACTCCATTAATACCTTCCTCCTTTCCACCTATCGCACTTACGAAAGCTAAGAACGCCTTGCAACCTTTCTTAACCATCTTCTCACCTTGGTCAAAGGAAACTACATTAGACAAGTAGTTCCTCCTTTCTCCGATCATTACTACCACTTCATCCTCCGGGGTTCTTAGTTCCGTACATTTAGCCGCACAATCCAACACGGCTTGGTGTTCTACTAACCAATCCATTCTGAGTATAAGCTCAAACTCTCCGAAGGGTAACTCCATTAAGTTCGCTCGAAAGTTCACTCCCTGAATCTCTAGGGGTACATTCCGAAAGATCTTGTCTACCACTATAGTTTGGCCTAAAGGGCTTACTACAGTCATCTGCCTATTAGAAAGTTCAGAGTCTAGGCCTAGTGTTTCCACTACACTACTTGCAACATAGGAATGGGTTGAGCCCACATCAATCAAAGCAAAGTAGGGTTTGTCAAAAATAAAGAATGTACCGGTTATTACGTCCGGCGCGTCTCCATCTTCCCTTGGTGAACAGTATAAACCAAACCGGTTGTCTTGCATCGGCATTAGTATTACCTCTACCTGCGTTCTCGACCTCTGCTGTACCACTACCTCGGTTACTCGAACCACGACCCGTTAAAAGGCTTTGTCGCTTCTACCGGTCAGCTAGCATTTTGAACTGTCGGTCGGCTCTCATCTGATTGTTTGGGACAATCCTTAAGCATATGGTCCTTGGACCCACACTTAAGACATGCTCCTATCTTTCTCCAACACTCACCTAAATGCTTCTTTCCACAATGCTCACAAGGGCGAATCAGGCCGTACCAGCTTGTTGATTTCGTGGCCCATCAACCCTAGGCCTTTTGTAACCCTTTCCGGATGGCCCAAATCCTCTTTGGCCTTACTCTTATCCACATGCGCTTAGTAGCATCCTTAATCCCCTCGGCCACCTTGGCCTTTTCCACCAAAGTAGAAATTCCGCTCGATGCGGTGCTATCAACGATCTCAGTCATCTCTCGATCGTCCTCAAAGCGGACCTGGCGTTCATGCTCGATTGCCACTACCCTCGAGCATAGCGGCTCAATCTCAAAATTTCGCTTCATATTACGCAGCGGACTTACTCCCTTGTACCAACCCTAGGAAAGCCTTCCTTTGCTCATCTGTATACCTGGTTCCCACATACTTCTTCTGAAAGGCCTCTTTAACATACTCCCAGGTCAAATTTTCAGTCGTAGTACCATCACGAACAGTTAACCACCACTGATACGCTTCATCACGTAACAACGCCACCATCCCTTTCAACTTTTCCTCTGGAGTCAGGTCAAGCTCATCCATGATACGCTCCGTTGCTTTGACCGATGTTAATTTATCTTTGGGTGCCACATTAGATACTCCTTGAAATATTTCGCTCCATTAGCTCGGAGCCGTTCAGTACCGACTTTCGGTTTCACAATTTCCACGCACCGCCACCAATTCCAAAACTCGTAGTACGACTGCGACCTGACATCTTCCGTCGAGCCTCTTGCTCAACATTAACGGTTGGGGGTGGTGGTGGCGGTGGCATTTCATTGTCGGACCCTTGACCCGAGCCTAACGGGTTCCGACACGATCATCCTTCCTCTTCCTCGACCACGGCGACCACGCCTCTAGAGCTCATTTTCTAGCGTCGAGATCTGATTAAGAAATTTTATGGATTAGTTATTGTTCCACTTATTTACCAGCGAAGGAGTTTTATGAAAAGGGATTTAAGAGTGGTTCTTTCGTATTCATACAAACACACAGTCTTTTCCATTCATTCATCCATCCATCAACCAAGTATGAACTTTCGTTCATTCAGAGAAACGTTGTAATTTTTTTTTTGTTGTTGTTTTCCACTACCCAAGGGTATTTTCGTGATTTTATCCTACAGGGGCATTTTCGTAATTTTTCAGAAGAAAAACGTTCCTTGGTGTTTTTGCCAAAAATTATTTTGAAAATTTTGAAGTCTCGGGGTAATTTGGAAAAATTTTGAGATACGAGGGTATTTCGATAATTTTTTTGACCTCAGGGGTATTTTGGTAATTTTTCACAAATCGGGTAAAGTTGTAAATTTAATAAATTAGGGGTATTTCAAAAGTTGTAAAACTTTGAGGGTTCTTTTCGAAAATGGTTCCTTCAAAAATGGGGATGTTGCAAAAATTTTAGAAATCAGGGTCATTTTGGTAATTTTGTAAGTTAGGGGTAATTTTGTAAGTTAGGGGCAATTTTGTAATTTTTTCCAAAATCATGGTATTTTGATATTTTACAAATTAGGGTTTTTGAATGTTTATGAAATCATGAAATTTTGGTAAAGTTGTTGAGTAGTTGAACATTTTACAAACCGGGGCATTTTGGTAATTTCTTTGCTAAGGGCATTTTGTAATTTTCGCAAATCGGAGTTTTGAGAAAATGTTGTAAAATAATTTTCTCAGATTTAAAAGAAAGTTTTAAAGGTTTGAAAACTAGGGTTTGTTATTTTGTTCTCTCTTCTTTTTTTTTTAAAACATGGCTAGTTCCCTTTCGGGTTTTAGTCATTATGTTTAGCCTATGACCGAGCCCTCTTGGTGCAGGTGAACAAAGCTACGCACAGGCGGGATTCGTGTGGAGAGGAGGTGAGTCACGGATTGCTTAAATACCAAGCTCCACCGAAACCATTCCTGAACATGCTTGCAGAGGTTGCCACACCACCGAGCCCTACAGGTTAGGGTGAGCCAAAGCTACGCACTGTAGGATTCTGCGAAGAGCGGGTGAGTCACTAGGACCGCTTAAATCTGAGGCTCTTTCGGATCCAATCCTAGACATGCGTACAAGGGTTACCACACCACTAGCTCAGTGACTTAGCCATAGGTTGGTTCAGTGCATTAAGTCTTATGAGGTTTTGTGTTTGAGTAGTCTAATCCTAGGGTTCAAGTTCCTATCATTCTATTCTACGTTCCATGCCTTTTCTACCCTTATACAATTCATAAATCACAGAATCACACATAGAGTTAGGGGTACTTACCGGGTGGACTGCAGGTCGGAGACTTAGGGGCCATGCCAGAAGCCTGCTTATTTTCAAAGAAAATTATTTGGCTCGCTTTGAAAATGTTTTGGGCCTTAGCCCACAGGCCGAGAGTTTAAAACTGGGCTCTGATACCAAATTGAAACACCCCAAACTCGGCCCACGAGCCTGAACCGGATCTGGTATGTTCCTAAAGTAAACTGGTTTCAATAATTTCCGTTACTTAGAGAAATTTGTAAAAATTTTGGAAAACTATTATTTTGAGTTGGGCTTAGATTGGAAACCCATTTATTTAATCTTGTAAATCCAATTTGATTCAATATGTCCAAAATAGTTCCTAGCACCATATTTAAAAGTAAAGTAAAAAATAATAATAAAGAATAATCCACTGGGCCTTATGGCCTTATTACATCAAGTAAACCCAAAATAAAGTTTAAGGTACCAAATAAAATAAAGTCCAAATAAAATAAAATCTCAGAATGTAGCATGGCCACCTCAAGGTCCACCGGCCGGTCAAATCCTTGCTATCACACGAAAATAATTCCCAGCGGGGTGAGTCAACAGACTCAATGTGCACAGATACTAACATTCAACAAATCGGGCATACATGTTCATATCAAATTCATATAAAATAAATCATGATGCAACCCAAACCCAATCCTAATGGTCCATCCGCTACACACCACCGTACACGCCATTCACACCGTGGGGACTACTAAGTCAACCTCCATCCGCTACACACCATCGAAGGCGTTCATTGCGGTGACGTGCTCATCGCCCATATCGTTGTGTCATTAGACACTATATTCAAATAATGTAACAGGAGTTACCAAATTGAGATAATGTGACCGTAGTCACCATATTCAAATAATGTGACCGTAGTCACCATATTTAGATTAGTGAGACCAAAGTCAACACCTTCGTTCTTTGAGACCAAGTCAACACCTACTCTTCCCCTTTCACATAAATCCGAATGCCCCAAAATATATATATAATGCATAGCTTACTTAATTTCATGTTCATATACATATATTCGCATGTTATAAAATAACATATTTCACAATCCTATCGAAGTAGGAAAGCGTGCACAGGTACTTTTGCCACATTTGTGGTACTTAGCCACATTCACATTCTTATACATATTCATATATTAAAATAATAGCCATATGAAATATCGAAGGTTAGTAAGGGTACACACGATTTGCTTAAAAGGTTCCTTGAGATCTCGAACACCCAGATCTAACTTTAGATCATTAACTCCTATATTAAGGCCATTATATAAGTCACATTAATAAACCTATTTGGCTTAAAACAAAACCAAATCCTAGTAGGATTTGTAAAAGACTCACCTTTCTTGATTTGGTGTTTATACAATTAGGAAAACTTGGTTTTCCTTTACGATATTCTACCAACCTTAAATCTCAATATGGGTTAGTTTTCGCTTTTTAATAATTAAAGAATTGATCAAAGTAATCACACAAGCCTTGGCCGAATGTGTCTCACCTTAATTTCCTTGAATCAAATCCGAAAACTCTTCCTTTGATATTCGGCCAAGAGACATAAAAGGGTTATTTTCTTAAATCTTGATTAAGCGAATTAAAGAATAAGAATTAATTATTCTTACCTTAGATCCTTGATCTTTATATTGGTAATTGTGGAAACACGAGATCCCTTGTATATTCGGCCATGATCAAAAATAGGATTAGGCCTTTTACTTTCGGCAACTAGAAAAGAAAGAGAGGAAATTGAATGGCTTAACCTTACCTTGATGCCTTTAATCAATTGCTTCCTTGTCTTGAGTTCTGAGAGATCCGGCTATGGAGATTTAACAAAGATCAAAGAGAAGGGTTTTGACTTAACAATGACAAAGGAGAGGAGAAGAAAAGATGGAGTCCTTCCTTAGGAGAAATTTCGGCAAAGAGCATAGGGGCTAGGGAATTTTCGGCACACAATTGAAAAGATGAGAGAAAAGTCTCCAACTTTCCTCCTTTAACTGAAATTGCAATGCCAAGAGTCCTTGACTTGGCCACTACTTCCCCACAAGTGATAATATTATCATTTAATTATCACAAGTATTTAATTCATCCTATATCTCCTCAATTATCTTATTAAAAGAAAATTCTTATTTATCACTCATTAATCAAGTTTTAACCGAAATAAAACTCTTCCCTTTTAAGCAAATAGGTGCCGTCCACTCCTAGCCTTGGAAGCAAAATAAAACCTTTATTATTTGCTTTCCAAGTGACTCGAACTCAGGCCATTTCCATAAACCTTAAGTGACACCTTCAGGCCACTTTTCCAAGCCCGATTGTGTGTCAAATTTCACCAACTTTTTCTTTTAAGGCCCTCCTGCCCTTATTTCCTATTTTGGGGCTTTAAAATTTGTCATTCCGGCCTTATTTCTAAGTTTCCTAAAATTTTCGATCGGCTCAGTAACTTGCCATTTTCTTACATCTTGAGGTTTCCAAAATGTTCAAGTTTCCAAAATGTTCGAGTTTCCAAAATGTTCGGGTTTCCAAAATGTTCAAGTTTCCAAAATGTTGGGTTTCCAAAATATCAAAATTTATTCTTAGTGCTTAAACTTGTCATTTCATACAATCGAGCTGAAAATGCATAGGCCTATTAGGGATGTTACATGTATTATTCATTGAGATTGTAACAGCCTGATTTAGGGGCTAATCAGAATAGTGGTTTCGGGACCACTAAATCAAGGTCGAGAAAAATTATTTTGATGTTATTTTATGTGTTGTAGCATAATTATAAGGCTATGTGAAAATTTTGGTGCATTAATTTGAGTGATAGCATGCTTAATTGTGAAAACAGATTAAATTGCATTAAGTACGAAAGTTCTATTTTATATGGTAAAGGTACCTAATAGCTTTAAAATGTAATTTGGAGGTCTTTAAAGTGCAATTAAGCCATTTATCTAGTGATGGCCGGCCATATAGAAGCTAGGGAGACAAGATTTTAATGTTGGTCAAAGTTTGATAAATCACATTGTTGGCACAAAAGACAAGGACATGTGAACTATAAGCCCCTTAGTCAAGTGTGCAAGTTAAAGTTGGTTGAAAAGATGACTAAAGTTGAAAATGAAGGCTTTGATGACCTTCCTATTAAAAGCACCAAGAATATTGTTGAAACCTATCATAGATGTGACTTAACAGTGCTAAAGCTTGCAATTTTTGAAGAAGTTGCACAAGAAACCAATTTGGTGCTTGCAGTATGGAAGCCAATGAGGAGTGATAGAAATTGGCCATTCATGTAGCAGCTCTCTCACTTGATAAGATGCAAAAGTTCAAGCCAAATAGCGGACAGATCAAACAGCAAGCACCTATGGTGGACACAAATGATAAATAGTCAAAGTACTCACAAACATGGTAAACAGTCTAACAATGAACTGTCCTGCGATAAGTAGAACTGTGAGCTACAAGCCGTGGATAACATGAGAATTTTTTTATGCATGCTAGTCGTAATGAGTGCGTGTTATTTTTAGTGTGTTTTGGATAAAACCAAATCTTAGTTGTTAAGATTAGTGATGTATATAGGTGTTGAATGACATATTTAGTTAATTTATTTTGTGTACAAGCAATGTTTTCAAGTTTCAAGATTGTTTTGTGGGGTTAGTTGAGAAAAACTTTTATATATTATATAATTTGTATTTGAAAATGATGATGAAATATAGCAAATCAAATTGGATTGCTAATTTTCTCTACTTGCTCTCTTCTTTTGCTCAAATACCCAACAAAATCATCTCCATAGATATAGTGTTGAGGAGGTCAAGGTATACTATTTGCCTATAAATCGTATTTGCTTCCTAATAAGGATGTCTAATCATGTTCTCAATTCTAATCACCTCCTAGTGCGATTGCAGTTAATAACACTTCTTACAAGACACCATAGGAAGAAATTACCTAAGTTTGATGATGTTTCTTTTAATGAGTTAGGAGAAGAGGTAGCTTATTTTATATGCTTGGTGATCATTGTTCATGTGGTTTTGTAACCGCCCGTTTTTAGTCAAATTAGAAAAGTAGTTTTGGAACCACAAATATAAAGTCAAAATAATTATTTTATTATTATTTTAATGTCTACAGGATGATATTATGTTTGTGTGAAAATTTCGTTAAGAAATTTTATCTTTTGGTTGTTTAATTTGAGAAAAAGAACTAAATCGCATAAAGTGTAAAAGTTTAATTCTATTTGTTAAAGGTATCAAATGCCTATGAAATTTATTAGTGGAGGTCATTATGTTGTAATTAGACCATTTTGATAGTAAGTGGAAAATATTGGACATTAAATGGATGATTTAAATGATTTATACTAAAGGTTAATAATGTAATTTAGTTATTAAAGTAAATTAAATAAAACAAAAGTCATAATTTTTGCTCATTTTTCTCATTCTAGTCAAAATTAAGTAAAGAAAAATGACCATGGATGCTATTTAGGTTTCGAAAATTGCATGAGTAAATTGGTAAGTGGTTTTGACTCCGTTTTTAATGATTTCTATATTTTTGTGATCGTTACAACTAGTACTAGCTAGCCTAGGGACTATTTTGCAAAACTATTAAAGATTTTGAAATTTTCCATTGATGAATATGTATGAGTTTTGATGTTTGATGATAGATTATGAATAATTATTATGAATTATACCAGTTTTGTTAAGTGATTTTTAGTGAAAATGCAAAATAAGGATTAAATTGAGAAATGTGTAAAGTTAGTAGTTAAAATGTGAAATAAATGAAAATATGGGCTTCTGGGGGCATTATAGTAATTCAGCTAGCATGGGTTTAATTGGAATTTCATTAATTTGTGATTTTGTGAAATAAGGACTAAATTGTAAAAAGTGAAAGTTTAGGGGCTAATGTGTAAAATAGTTTAAATGCATATTTTGGATTAAATTGAATAAATAAATGATTAAATGAGTCAATTTTTAATATTTTTAGATCAAAAGAGGAGAAACATAGACTTAGATTGGGGAAAGAACAAAGTTACAAAATAGTTGACTTGATTTACCGTTTTAGCAACCAAGGTAAGTTCGTATGCAATGAGCTTTACTTTTGATTGTGTTTAAATGCTTTGATATTACATGAACTGTGGAAATGAGATTACGGACATGTTCAACAATGATTCGACAATAGATTGAAAATGATTCAACTACGATTTGGTATTGAAATCCCGATTGAACCTTAGGAATAGTTTAGGATACTAGTGACATGTCATTAGGGATACTTTGAGTTGGCTTCGTGCCATGATTTAGCACTTCGGATGTGAGATAAACCGATTTGGCTTCGGGCTATACATATCGGCTGATTTGGCTTCGAGCCATAATATTAGAACTTTAGATATAAGTTACCTTGATTTGGCTTCGGGCCATGGTATAGGTACTTATCGTGTGAGACCCTTGAGTATCTAACTCCTATTCTGAATGGTTCAATGGGTAAATGAAAGATGTGGTTAAGTATGAGATTGGTACAAGAAGGTACAAGTATGTATGGAGATGAATTGAGTATTGAAACTATGGAATTAATTGAGTTCCTTGGTAAGTTATGTGAATGATCATTGATAGCTTTGTGATTCAATAGAATTGTTGTAAATTGCTTTCTATTATCTAAATGATTAATAAATAGTGATATTTTCTAACATATGAGGTTATTAAGCTATATAGCTTACTTTGTTGCTTTTCCATGTTTTATAGTGATTTCAAAGCTAGCTTAGATTCGGGGATCGTCGGAGATTTCATCAGACTATCCGCTGACACTTTAGTACTTTTGAAACTATGTTTTGGGTCATATGGCATGTATAGAGACTTTGAGTCAATTTTGGTAAATATGTAGCCATTTGAGTTGGCTTATAAATATCTATGTTTGATTTGTATATAGCCAAGGAAGTTGGCATATTTTGGTTGATTTGGATGTGTTTATAAATGTGCTAATGGTTTTGTTTTAGGTTGGTAATTGACCTATCTTGTGAGATTGAGGCTAGATTTATGATGTTTAATGATATTAGGTATTTTGAATGTTAAAGGGTTGATAATTGGGAAGCTATGTGCTTGTGAATTGGTACATGATAATGCATGTTTGGAAGGGTTTAGTCAATTGAATTGTATATGTGAATTAGGTATGAAATTAGATGTAAATTGTGGTACATTTTTTATTTGTATTGATGGTAAAGAAATGGTATGATTTGAACAATTGTTGATGGTATTTGGCTGCATATTTGTGTCTTGAATTGGTATCATTTGGATTGTTTAGGTACATGTAAATTTGGGTGGCAAAATGTTTGGTAAATAGCCTAATTTTATCCACACGGGCGTGTGTCTCAACCGTGTGTGACACACGGTTATGTTACACGGTCGTGTGTCCCTTGGTGTGGTTTTAGAAATCAAATTAGTATGCTTCACAAGGCCTCACACAGGCGTGTGACTTGGCTGTGTGGCATAAGTCAGTATACCCTACAGGTTTGACACGGCCTAGTACACAGCCTGGCACACGGGCATGTATGGCCATTTTTAGGGCACACGGGCTAGTCACACGGGCGTGTGTGTTGGCCGTGTGACCAAAGTCAGAGAGTTACACGGGGTCAGACACGGGCTGGGACATGGCCATGTGCTCCCATTTCAAATGTCCACACGGCCTGTGACACGGGCGTGTCTGGTGGCCGTGTGAGACACACGGCCTGGCCACACGGGCGTGTGTCCCCTATTTTGAGAAAAATTTTAAAGTTTTGTAAAAGTTACTAGAGTTATTGGTTTAGTCCAGACCACCCCAAAGCATGTTTAGGGCCTCGTAGGCTCATAATAGGGACCATGTGATTGAAATTGATTGATGATTGCTTGTAATGTGAAAATTTATGCAGAGTTAAATGTTTAATTATTTTATAAGTCCGGTAATACTCTGTAACCCTATTCCGACGTTGAATACGGGTGAGGGGCATTATAGGTTTGAGAGAGTTCGACATGATCTTTCGTGTTTTATTCCAGGCAAAGCAGAAATTTAAAGTTCTTTGTGCAATTATACATCTATCTGTTGTGTTACATTGGAATAGATACATAAAATATAGAGAAATGGATTTTTCACATTTTCATGAAAGTTTCAAGTGGTAAAGTCTACAAATTTGATATGGAAATTAAATGTGTTCTCTTTTACTTTTTGTAGTTCATGTAGCATTTTTCTTTTCTAACAATAGTTGAGTCTTTTCTATGTCTTTCAAACCTCTAATGCATTATGTTCTAATCCTAGTAACATATCATTCTAATTATGCATATATTAATATGTTTTTCTAACTCCTATTCCCATTAAACTATGGAAGGTAAATATATCAGTTTCTCTTATTTTGATATTTAAATATTACAAGGATGGTTAATTCCATATTATTTAATGTTTCCACTAGGATGGAAACATTAGTTATAAGTTCCCAAAAACTGTAAACTACTTGAAAAATGTTCTCAGTCTATGTAAATCCAATGCCAGATATCATTGACAATCTTTATTACGTTGTTACTACAAAATCAAGTTTTCATTTTACGATTTTAGGAGCCCTATGGAGTAAGAGTAGGAGCAGGAGCTCTTATTATCGTACCCTGATGATCAAATCTAGATTTTCAAAGGGAAAGAAGATCAAGTACCACCATGCTGGGTGTGTTAGAATCGTAAAACAAAATCTGATATAAATTTAAAATTGTAAACCAGGATCTATCATGTCAAATCATCAAGAACAAAACTAAATGCGAAAGTGTACTTGAATTCATTGATTTCTTGAAATCTACTGATCTTGGGGTTTTGATTTTCCAAATTAGCACATAAGAAATTTAGAAAATGTGGCTATCTCTTTTCTAAAGATGAGATATTAGAAAAGTTATCTTATGTGTAATTTGGGGACTGTAACCTTAATTATAACTTTTGCACACTAACCCTAATTTCTAATCAGCCCATCATTAATTAGAAATTAGTTACTAGAGTATCTATATATACATATTTGACCCATACTTTATTTAATAATTAAAGCCCAATAAAACTTAACTAAATTAGATCACTTTTAATTTGGGCTAACCTATTATGATAGTAAATAATAACATGTAATTACCCTTATTACATAAATGATGTTCATTGTAACACCCCTTACCCGAAATCCCCGTTGGAATCGAGCACGAGGCGTTACCGTAAAAAACTACTTGAACACCACTTAGGCTCAACGCGACTACTCTCATTGATGTCAATACAACTACTTCTTTTCGACGTACAAGACCTTACTCACACATGTGAGGACTCTCGAGACTATATCGGAACTCTTATGATCTATAAAATTTCTTTCCCATTTAAACAGGGTGTACACGCCCGTGTTAGATGACACACACGCCCGTGTGTAGTCACACACAACCAGGTGCTCACACCGTGCTCAAAAATCCCAACATTCTGCCAAAACTCCCATGATTAAAGCACACGTCTGTGTGGAATGGGGGCACACCAGTGTACCCTTACAACATGCCCGTGGCTTTGAACCGTGGGGAGTTACTGACTATATTCACACGGCCTTGACACATCCGTGGGCCTAGACCGTGTGTTAATCCTTGGTATACTGAATTGTTCACACGGTCTAGGGCACACGCCCATGTCCAAATCGTGTGTCCTACACGGCTCATACAAACTGCTGTGGAGTTTGATTGTGGCCTATCCTGACTTAAAAAAATAAGGTGCAGGTTACGCACGGCCTAGACACACACCCGTGTGTCTACCCGTGTGAGCACATGAAAGCTATTTTCCATGCCAATCACCACCCTCAGTTGCATACATTCATTCATCATCACTTAAATTTTAGTAATATCATTATAATTCTTGGTTTAAAGACATTTAAACACAAGAGAAGTAAAGTATGCAATCCATACACTAAGGGAACTATTTTTCATATAATTACAACCAACTTAAGCCATTATCTATGGCTATACACAAACAACTATAAATTATCTTAAGCCATTATCTATGACTTAATCAACCTCAAGTACTAGCCCTATACATGCCATGACTCATAAGGACTTGATACCTCATACCAAGTGTCTGATCGATAGTGTGAAAACATCTCCGGCGATCTCCAACCCGAGCTAGCTAAATTAACCTATAAAAGATGAGAAAAGGAAAAAGGAGTAAGTAATAATGCTTAGTAAGTTCATCTACATATAAGCGATAAATCACGATATTCATTGAATATACACAACTACATGGCATTTTAATGAGTTTTCTCATTATCTCATGGTTGCTTACTTGACCATTCTTAAAGCTTACTCACTCTATCTCTTACCGCATCCTAACTGGGCCACAAGCCCATTGCTCATTTAATTAACATACAATCCTACACTGATCACTACATGATCATATGAAACAACACATCAAACATTTTTCACTAAGCCACTCATACTACAAATCTCTCGGTGGTTTTGCACTTAGCCCACCAATTGATAATATAGTTAATGGTATCACACACAGCCCATCAATTACTAATTAATCAGGTGGTAATGCACATAACCCACCGATAACAGTATAATTGATGGTATCGCACATAGCCCATCGATTACTAATTAATCAGGTGGTAACACATATAGCCCACTGATAACATTACAATTGATGGTATCGCACACAGCCCATCGATTTCTAATTAATCAGGTGGTAACGCACATAGCCCACCATTAACATCAATAAGGTGATCTTGCCCATAGCTCACCATTATTTTACATTCATGGATAATAATCCACATATATTCTCTATTCTAATGTTCACTCGAGAACATCCTCACGCACTACTTTTCTTACTTAACCTTCCACGATAATCATTTGCATTCCTACCATGCATAAATAACTCTATCTCATGTACTTAAAAACACATTGATCATACATAACCCGCTAGGGGTTCATCATGTACTGAATCCATCTCAATTCAGTTCTAACACGTACCTATACCTCTCCTGGTACAACACATTCGTTCTTAATTTTCAAAATACTTATTGAGTTACTAGAATTGTTAAGTAACTCCCTTAAGTCTAGTACATATAATGTCACACTGACATCATGCCCTCGATATGATCATACATGAATTAACCTATAGATGTTATGTACCCGACATGGTCTTATACAATATCTCTCACCGAGGCCATATTTCAATATGGTCTTACACGAAACCCTAGCTAGCATCATTTTATTCTATTTGCATTTCTTACTATTCTTAGATTTCCAATTCTCTTAACAACTCATCAACACTTCTTTAATACAGTCATTACATAATTATACATTCCCTACAACATTGGAGTATTAAAATAACTCATACGTAATTACCACATTTGCACATGAACTTACCTCGATGACAAAAGGGCCGAAAGGGACCTTTTTGCCCACATTTCTCTTTTCACTCGTTCTATGTCCGAAACTCATTTTATTTTATCTAGAACAATGGAATTTAGTGATTTAATCACTTATAAATCATATTACACCATAATCTACACTTTAGGAAAAAATGACTATTTTGTCCCTACACTTTGGCAAAATTACAATTTTTCCCCTAGGCTCGTAAATAAATTTTTATCACATTTTCTTGCTAAACAAGCCTATCTGAACATTTAATCCTCTTACAACTATCCTCAATTCCAACTATTTCATACCTTAATGAATAAATTACAACTTTTGCATTTTAGCCCAAATTCGGAGTTTTTATGACAACACCCTTCACAAAAGTTGTTTCTCATCATCTTATCGTTCATTTTCTTCCATAAAAACTCAGAAACCAGCATAAAATCTCTAATGGCAAGTCCCTAGACTCTCAACCATATTGCAAAATAGTCCCCTCATTAGCTAGCTTAAGCTTTGGGGACTCCAAAAGTACAATTTTTATCAAGAAAAGTCATCAAAATCACTTACTTGAGAGGAGGAAAGTTTTCTGAAATTTTCAGCTTCAAAAACCCCCATTTTTCTGCTCATTTTTGGTGGAGAGAAGATGAAGAGAAATGTGATATTTTCTTTTCTTTATTTTATTATAAAACATCCATTTTATCCCACCAACTTTGACCAAAATTAAAAACCCTTGTCCCCTATGTCACATGGCCGGCCAACCCACTTAAAACAAGGCCAAATTGCACACTTGGTACCTCCAATTTATAAACCATAGCTATTAGGCACCTTTAGCAATTAAAATAGAACTTTTGTACTTTATGCAATTTAGTCCTTTTTCACAATTTAGCTAGAAATTGCTAAAATTAAGGCACCAAAATTTCCATACATCCTTATAAACATGTTATAACACATAGAATAACATGAAAATAATTTTCTCTAACCTCAAATTAGTGATTCCGAGATCATTGTTCCAACTAGCCCCTAAATCGGGCTGTTACATTCATATTTTTCAACAATCTCTCACTTGGACCACATATATTAATTACTCTATAATTACATGTCATTATATAACCTTATGAGCTCAAAAATTTACTATCATATCCAAAAAGGTATTATGAACAATCTCGTCCATTAATTATGTTAACATAGAACCAAGGCAACTTTCATTACATATATCGTAACTAAATCCATCATTGATCACGTATATTAACACAACCAAATGACATATATCAAGTATGGATATGTAGCATGAAAATTTACATGCAATATGATCTAAAAATATCTATTTCTAACTAACTGGTCCTCCTTAAACCTTAGTGAGATCAACCCTTACCAAAATCAGAGTGTGAATAAACCAAATAAACTTTATTTTTGTAGAAAATAAACTTAATATTCATAAACTAAAATAATTGAAAATGTGTCTATAACATAAAAGCATTAAAAAGTACAAACTCCCACTAAAACCAAATATTCTCAAATGACATTACACCCATATGAGCAGTGTGCTCATGAAAAAACCTTGGGTGGTAGTCCCTTAGTAAGCGAATCCACAATCATGGAGTTTGTCCCAATATGTTTTATAAGCACCTAACCACTCTGATCTTTTACTTTAACAACTAGGAACTTAAAGTCTATCCGTTTTGACTTTGATGTGCTCCTGTTGTTATTAGAATAAATGACTACTAATTATTGTCACAATTTGCACCCTAGTGACAAAATTTTTGCATTAATATTCCATCATAATTGGAGTCTATATACTTGATTATCTCTAACTTATTAGACCTTCGATATGTAAGCATGTAATATTTTGTTCTCTGAAGATTGAAGATGGTAGAAGTAGTTGAAGCTTGAAGATGATAAAATGGTGGAAACTTTGTACAATGAAGCAATCGATTTTTTTGGGGTGTTTGGTTAATGAGAAAATATAAGAAAATTTGGTAAATTCAACACTTTTATATTGACAATTGGGGTAAAATAAATAGAGGTCTACGTAGCAAGTTGTGATTGGTTGAAATATTTTTTCTAATGGGACTAACAGTTGGGATAAAATGAATAACGGTTGAATAGTTTAGGTACCAGTTCTAACAAAAAAAAAAAAGATACCAATTTAAAAAGAACTAGTATAATTGAGGTACCATTTTTTTTTTTTAAACCAAAACTATTTCAACAAATCAAAGAGTCAATCCTCTTTACTTAATTCACCTTGCCGTTAATCCAAAAAGTGAATTATCCCCTCTGTTAACAATTTTCTTCTTTTTAACTCCATTGACAATTAAACCTAGGTAATGAATCTATAATATGGTGACGTATTAAAGCTTCACATTTATTCTTTCATTTTTCTAATAAAAATTATTAAGAGATTCTTTAAGGCGGTGTTTAAAAATCATCTAATAATTGGATTTGTGTATAATTTCTTGTAATTATATATAAGTGGCGTGTTTGAATAATCATTGTAATTGATGAGTTTGATTGAATTGAGTGTAATTGGAGTGCCTCAATTATACTTTTCTAATTTTTAGGGAGAGTGTGAATTGGAATAATTAACTGAGTAATTACACACAAATTCAATTATCTTATGGTTTTTAAACACTCATACATGATTTAACTTTAAGAAATTATATTTTACACAAGTCATAAAAAATTATATCATAAGTATAAACATGTAGGAGTGTTTAGGATGGTTATAGCTAAAACTTCTAAAATTGTATTATAAATATTAAAATTTATATTATAAAATAATTCATGTTGATTTTATAAAATTATAATAAAAATTATATTATTTAAATCGTAAAAGATTTTTAAATTTATGGTTAAAAAGTATATTACAATAAATAATTTACATGTTATAAAAAGTGTTACAATATATTTATTTACATGTTTACTTTTTTGTTATTTTATTAGTAAACATATTATCGACTATTTTTTAGACTAATATATTACATTTGATTATTTGATTTTAATTTTTGTTACTCATTCTAAAAAGTTATCGTACTTATAGTTTTATAAAAATTATAAAAACAAAGAAAATTTGAAGAAAAATATTAAAACTATTAAAATAATAAAAATATATAAATGTCAAGAAAATAAAATTATAAAAATATATAAAAATTCGTTTGCACACTAACCATTGTTAATAATACAACTATTAAAAATTATAAAAAGTTTATTTGATCATTGAAGTTATCTGTTGTGCTTATTCACCATAGACCTCCTTACAGCTTACACCCTTCAGTTTATCGTCGATGATAGGGGAGTGCTTTGAGATGCAAACTAAGGTGGGAAAATGGGTTGAGAGGATAAGTGCCATTCCTGATATAAAATTGTAGATATTTGTATTATATTTATTATATTTTTGTTATTTATATAATTTTTTTGCAATTTTCCATGCTTTAGACTTTTTTCATTTTCTACATTTTTTTATTTTCTTAATTTTAATATTTTTTATATTTTTATGATTTTAAATAAAAAATACCGTTTTTTCACATGACATACTCCTAATGTGTTATGTGGTGAAAATAACCCAAAAAATGAGAAAAAAAACGGTAGTCATTACTTTTTAACGGTTGAACATTAACTTTAACGATCAAAAGGTTTAATTGATGAAAAATCTAACAGTAAATGGTTTAATTGGGTGCATTTGTTTTGTTTAGAGACTTAATTTTTTTTTTTTAATTCAAGTGTTTTTTTACTTTTCAGCCTTAAATAAACAAATTGGTTATTATATACTAGATTTATGGTACAATCATGATGTGGGTGAAAATATATAACAAATATATTTATTAAAATTTACATAAAACTCAATTGATGCTTTGGTTGCAAAAGTGAAATTAATTATTTATCATGCATGGTGTTATGAAGTCAAATCTCAATTAAATTTTTATTGATTTATTATATAAAATAAAAAACCCTCATAAAAATATAATTTAATTTGTATATGAGAGTATTTTTTAATAATTTTATAATTGAGTTGGTATTCAGTTGACTAATAGCGCCAACTAAATAAAACTATATTTGGTAGAAGTACTATTTTTACACATGTTTTAATACATGAGTTAGTAATAAACTAATTTAATTAGTAATATTTAGTCACTTCCATCACTTATTTTTATTTTTAGTAAGGAGTGAAAATTTTTGTTCATTTTGAAAAATCTTGTTTTTACAAGAATTATTACTTATCTTTCTAATTTCAAGTTTATACTAATTATTCTTTATTTTACTTCTAACTATTGTAATACATGGGTAATAAATAAGTTTTTCTTCATGTTATTACAGTAGTAACCAAACGAGGCATTAAGGTTAAAATATATCATAGGTTCATGTACTCATTTTAAATTTAGAATTTAGTCCCTATACTTTTATTTTTAGGAATTTAATCCTACTTTTTAGATTTCAAAATTTAAGTCCAACTGTTAACACTATTAAAATTATTTTGTTAATTTAAGGTTAGTTACAACATCGTATTTTTAGGTACATGATTATCAAGTGAGTTTTTTTAAATATCATATCAACAAATTTAACAACAAATTAACAAGGTTAATAATTAAACTTAAATTTTAAATTTTAAAAATAAAAATTAAATCCATACAAATAAAAGTATAAAACTAAATTTAAAATTTATGAAAAGTACATAGATTATGAAATATTTTAACCAACACTTAAAAAAGAAATATTAGATTTCTTTGCCGCAATTGTTAATATTAGTACTCTATTATCATCCATTGCCTTTATTAACTATAGACCTATTCATGGGTCGAGTTATTCACCCAAGCACAAAGACTTACTTAAAATTTGAGTAGATTTGGACAAAAATATTAAACTTAAAAATGGGTTTGGGTAAATAAAATTAAACTCATTTAAAATATGAGCCGAGCTTAGATTTGAACATTTAAGGCCTGAGCCTGACCCAATTTTAAGTTAGTAATGTTCTATGTTATGTTATTTTTATATATTATGTAATTTATAACATATAAAAATTAAATCTATACTAGTAATACTACTATAGTATAAACTTAAATTTTTTTAAGGTGATTGTATATAAAATTTTAATAAATAAAAATATATAAAATTATTAAATATTAAATTAAAAATATAAATATATATTTAAAATTTTTAAAAAATAATATGGGCGGGCCTAATGGACTTGAGTTAGCCATTTACAAACTTAGATAAACTTGAGCAAAATTTTAAGCTCATATTTTGGATTACGCCGGGCTTGAACAAATATAAAATATGTTAATATTATCTATAAACTCGACTCAAATCCAACCCGATCCGACTCATAAACACTTCTAAATAGGGGAGTTCACACTTCGGTTAAAATTGAATTAACCTACTGAACTGATCTAATTCGGTTAATGATTTTTTTAAAATTCGGTTTTCAGTTAATTCGATTTGAAACCAGATAATTAACCAAAATATTTGTTGTTTTCAAGACTTTTGTAGTGTTTCTAATGTCTTATTTATTTTTTTCACTTCCATTTAAAGTTTTTTGAACTACTAAATAAAAGAAAAGAATATTAGTAATGTATTTTTAATATTTTTATACTTATTTTAATAAAAAATAAAAGATATAAATATTAGTTAATTCAGTTAACCTATTGAATTAAACAAAATATTTGATTCGATTAATATATTTGAAAAAAATTTCAATTTAATTAACGATTAAAATTTTTATATTTTAAATAATTTAATTAATAATAATTCGAATTCGAGTATTATCCTATTCAAACTCACGTTATTCTGCCATGAAATTTTTTTCTTTTTTTGGAATGCAGCCATGAATTTTAATGCGACTAAAAGTGGTTCTTCGGCTTGCGGATTCGTTGCTGTAATTTTTTTAATAGAAAATACTTTCTTGAATTTAAGAAAAAAATATTTTTATCTCTTTCTGTAGTGGAATCGTCTTAGAATGCGTCAAAAAATGGAAAAATGGGAGAATCCAGTGGGCCATATTGGGCTTTCTTATCTTAAGCGTTGTATGTGTGTATATATTTGAGCACTTTAAAATCTAAATATATTTTTGGTTAAAAAAGAAAAGAAAATGTTTACCAGTGTCGTAGGTGTTTAGATTTCTCAGAGAAACGAATGCGAAAGATACAAAAATTTCAATTCTCCAAAAAAGAAAAAAGTTGAGTTTCTCCTTATTCATTTGTATTTTCTGTTAAATTCTACTGTCAAAGTTGCATCTTCTCGCATTAAATTGAGTGTTTGGCTCTCGGGAAAACGAAGGAAAACATGAAATTTCTTAATCTTATTTTGCAATTCTTTATCTTTTTCTAATCTTGCTTCAATTTTCAGGTTCTTATTAGTCCAATCCTGAATCATTTGAGATTTTTCATGCTATTTCTATTCGGAAACTTCCAAGGCCAAGGCCAATGACTTTGAATTGTTTTGCTTAAGTTCTAAACGAGTAATTTACGAATTTGTTTTAATATGCTTCTGTCTTTTACTTATGTTTTATCTTCTTCTCTTTTTTTTTAAGTTTTCGAGTAAACTGTCAATTGCTTTGTATTTTTTTGGTAGGATCTTGCCAATGTTTGTTCAATTCTTTTTGTAGAATTTCTAGTTTTGTACTTTTCTATTTGGATGTTGAGAAACTGGAGGGAAAAATAAGAGGAAAAAAAGTGGAAAAGGAATAAACTTGGCAACTAACGCTTGCTTGAGTTGTTGTTCGCTTCCGTAGCACTGGATTTTGTATTTGAGTTGTTTTAATATTTCCTTTCGAATAGGGAGGTTGATTTTTAGGATTAATCGTTCATCAAGGTGTATTCTTATTGCTGCTGCTATGAATTTGGCCTATAAAAAGCTAAAATTCCCTAATGGTACATCAGACATAACATCTGACGCTTATATGCAATGTTCGGGCTAATGTTTCTTTTTCATTTTCCTTTTTTTTTTTAAATCTTACTTCAGTACCCTTGGATGTGCCTTTTTGAAATGGGGTTTGAGGAAAAAGCTATAAAGCTGCAAGTTAAAGAGGAGAAAGCTTGCGAAACGAAAAAAATTTGTCTGCATGCTTTTACTGATCTGACCTATGTTGCTCCAATTGTATTCTTATACCTTCTTAAAGAATGTTATGTTCATGGTAAAGTTTTGCTTTCTTTCATTGCTAAGAAATGAGTTAAAATTTAGTGGTTTTCCCTGCCTTTTTTCTCGTTCAATCTGATTCTAAGGAATAATTTGACAGGAAACTTGAAGGCAACTAAAAAGTTTCGAGCTCTTCAACAAGAAGTCCACCAAGTTCTATGCAATTCTCCCCAACCAGGACCAGCTACTTTTGTTGCTTATTGTCTGTATATCCTGCCCATATTTGGATCTTACTGTGAAGGCTTCAGTCATTTGATTGTATCTGCTTTTCATCGTTTTCTAAAGACAGCAGCCACCACTGGAGATTCTTTGGAAGCAAAAATTATAGCTGTGCGATTATTTCTTGATATTGTTGAGGGTTCTATTGACCATGATGAGAGGATTGCTGTGAAGATACTTGAAGTTTTTGATATCAGGTTGACAGATATCGAGAAAGTTGCATCCCAATCAAAGGCCAAGAATGACCGTAGGTTTCACAGTGTAAAGGCATTTCTTGAGCAGTATATATTTAGATTCATAGAATCAGAGTCATATATGACAGCTGTGAATCTGTTGGAACACTTCTCTATCCGTCAATCTGGGGAATCTTTTCTTGTCAAAATGATAGAAAAGAAACAATTCAGAGCAGCAGAGAAGTGGGCAACATTTATGGGGAAGCCAATGTTATCCATGCTCGTCCGGGAGTATGTTGACAGGAATAAGTTAAAGAGTGCTTATTTGATTGTAAAGAAGAACAATCTCCAGCAAGAATTTCCAGATGTGCATCACAAATACAAAGAAAGGTAGTTGAAAATATCATACTCCCCATACTGGCAATATGCTTGGCTCACCTGTGATCCCTGAAAAGGCTTGGAGTAGAGTTTTTAAAAACAGTAAATATGATACTACTATTTTACCATATTGTAGCGCATTAAAAAAATTAGCAGAAAAAGCATGCTGGGATGTTGCAGAGGCAAAGGCAAATGGTGATAGACAATTAGTTGAGTATCTGGTAAGTAAACTTTTAAATGCATGAAATGATTTTCCCAAGTCTATCAAAATATGAAATGGAGTTTTAGAGTCTTTGCCAACTCATTTGTTTTTCTCAAATTTGTCATGTTTCTATATCTTGTTGATTTTGAATACCCCATGGATTAAAAAAAATTGCTTTCTGGATGTTAGGTTTATCTGGCCATGGAAGCTGGTTACTTGGAGAAGGTTGATGAACTTTGTAATCGATACTCCCTTGAAGGTTTTCCAAAAGCACAAGGTATTGTCACTGAAGCGTCTTGTTTTTGGAAATAAAGGAACAAGATGTATAGATTATGAATGTCTACCAATAGTTATTATGAATTGCACTGATTTGGATCGTATGTGAATCTAAAATCAAGACTGTATAATAAAAGCATATAATTCTCAAATTTTCATGCCTTCTTATCGTGTTGAGGGTGATACTTTACATTGTTTGACATTTCTATTGACGCAGTTAAAAACCACTAATACCAACTATACTGCTTGGTGTTTACTCAGGTTATCTGTAGCATTTGTAGATCTAAATAGATATTTTAGACTTTGATGATTAGGCTAAAGGCAGACTCTCATGCTACTAGTTATGATTTTCTTCAGAACATGAAGCAATTTTTTTGCAGCATTGCTTTTTAAATCTCAATGAATTGGGAGTAGAAGACATAATTTGGGTGGACGAGCTTAATGGTATTGGTAAGGCAACATGCCACATTGAGGGATCCAAAGTTGTGGGCCTTGACTGTGAATGGAAACCCAATTATGTAAAAGGTAGCAAACCAAACAAGGTAAGCATGGTATCACCATTTACCATTTCTTTTAGTTTGCGATCTCTCTTAATTGATATAGATTAGGTCCTGGAATTATTTTTGCCTAGAAAAAAAAGTTGAGATGAGTGTTAATCCTCTTTTTTTATAATTTAGTTCATTATGGAATTACCAACAGGCTTGTTTAGGATTGCATTGCCAAATCATAAGTGAATGAACTTGTTGGCATTTTTTGTTTATCCATTTTGATTTATGACTGATCAAATAGACAATAAATCTGTGTTTCCATGTATCAGGTTTCTATCATGCAAATAGCTTCTGATAAGAAGGTTTTCATCCTTGACTTGATAAAATTATATAATGACGTGCCTGATGTTTTAGACAACTGCCTAACTCACATCTTGCGGTCCCCAAGAATTCTAAAACTTGGTATGGGAGAATCTGCCTTTTCCAAAAGAGGGAAATCTTCTCCCAATATATGGATCTCACTTTAGTTATATTGTCTCATATATTTTAAACCATCCTGATATATACACTTATGTTTGTATTCTTGATCTTGTAGTTTGAAAACGAAGGCAGCCAGTTTTAAACAAAGCATCTCATGGTTATTCTAACACTACTGAGTTTGATTTTAAACACCCTGTACACATTGTAGGTTATAATTTTCAATGTGATGTAAAGCAACTAGCTCAATCATATGGAGATTTAGAGTGTTTCAAGTGTTATAATATGCTATTGGACATCCAAAATATGTTCAAAGATCCCCGAGGTGGCCTCTCTGGTCTTGCAGAGGTAAGCTAAACTTGAAGTCCGAGTTTTATGCTTTTATCCTTCCAAGTTCCTTTTCAATTACAACTCCGTTTCCTTTCATTCTTTAGTTTCCCACAAATTGATGGTTTACAATTCCTCTATCAGAAAATATTGGGAGCTGGCTTAAACAAAACAAGACGGAATAGCAACTGGGAGCAAAGACCATTGAGTCAGAATCAGGTATATATCCATAATTGTTTGCTGCCTACAGAATAGCATCTATATTTACATTCCAAAATCTTTTTGGACTTTCGTTCAGCTTGAGTATGCTGCTGTAGATGCCGCTGTTGTTATTCAAATATTCTACCGTGTTTGTGGCCATTCTCATACTGCTGATGCATTAGATGAGCATAACAAAATCAAGTGGAAATCTTATATTGTAAGTACATGGTAATGCTCTTATATTGGGGTGAGCAAAACTCGATTCGACTCGAAAAAATCGAAAAAAATTTCGAATTTCGAGTTAAACGAATCGAGTTATTCGAGTTATTCGAGTCAACTCGATTTTTTTTCGAATTTCGAGTTCGAATCGAGTTGAGTTTTAGAATTCGAATAATTCGAATAATTTGAATATCAAACTATAATATTTTATATTTTTACCCAAAATTCCCAAACATTTTTACTTGTCTCTCAAAACTTTTACTCCTTTCCACTTTCTCCCCAAAACTTTTACTCCCCTCCTATTCCAACCCCCCAATCTAACCAAAATCTATTTCCTACCAGAATTTTACTGTCCCATTTACTTTTTCTCAAAATTTTACTCTCAAAAACTCTCAAAACTTTTTATTTTCCCCCAAAATTTTTACTTTCTCCCACTTTTCTCCTAAAACTTTTACTCCCTTCCCATCTTACCTCCCATCTACCCCAAACCCATCCCCTTTCCAATTTTTTTTAATATTTTCCTTCAAAATTTTACTCTCCCTATTTACTTTCCCTCAAATTTTTATTCTCCAAAACTTTTTTTCCCCTAAACTTTTAATTCTCACCCTTTACTCTCAAATAAAAAATCAAAATTATCCAAAAAATACTAAACATAAATAGTAATAATTTTATTTATATATACTATTTATGTTATTAAATTAAATTTCACATTTTATATTATTTATATTATTGAATTGTTTAGTCAAATTTTATATTGGTATCAATTTCACATTTTATCTTTAAAATAGCTTTTATTAAAAATCACATTTTACATTTAATATATTTTTAATTCTAAAATACATAATGACAAGAATTTGAATATAATTGAAATAACTAAACAAGCAAAGAAGCTAACCTATATATAAAATATTAATAAATAAATTATTTGGTGATGAAAGTTAATAAAAAATTTGGTTAAGGTGAATAAATTTTATTACGATAGGTAACAATAGTTATAAGGACATAAATTTATTTTTTAAAATTTAACTCGAACAAATATATTCGATTTGAATCGATTCGAATTTTATTTCACTCGACTTGATTTGAGAAAATTTCAAATTAAATTAGGATGATAAAATATGATTCGTCAACTCGATTAACTCGAAATTTTTTCATTCGATTCGATCGAACGTTCACTCCTACTCTTATATTGAACAGGCAAAGGTTAATACCAGTCTTATTCAGGATTATTTTGCAGGTTTCTCACATGGATAATCCAAAAAAGTCCAGAAAGGAGTCTAGACTTAGAAAAGAACCGGAAGCGGAAGTCAAGGAAGAGGAGGCATGAGAAATCAAGTTTCCGCAGCAACCACATTACAACAAGGTCATAGATTGTTTCAACTTTATGGTAGTTCTAATTACTCGAGTTTATGATTCTCAACATTCTGGATATTGACATAGAGAAAGAACAATGTTAAGTCGATTCTCAAGCAGTTGATTTGCTATCTAGCTTTTATCTAGCACAACAGTAGTGTGAAGTGGGGGTGAGCGTTCGATCGAATCGAATCGAATCGAATAAAAAATTTCGAGTTATTCGAGTTGACGAATCATATTTTATCATCCTAATTTGATTTGAAATTTTCTAATCGAAGTCGAGTGAGATGGAATTGAATCGAATTGAATCGAATATATTTGTTCGAGTTAAATTTTAAAAATAATTTTGAGTCTTTGTAACCACTATCACCCATCGTAATAAAAGTTGTCCACCTTAATCAAATTTTATTAATTTTCATCACCTCATAATTTATTTATTAATATTTTATATACGGTTAGTTTTTTGTTTATTTAGTTATTTCAATTATCTTGATTCTTGTCACTATGTATTTGGAATTAAAATATATATTAAATGTAAAAATGATTTTAATAAAAGTTATTTTAAAGAAAATATGAAATTGATACCAATATAAAATTTTAATACTAATATTTTATGGTATAATTAATAATTCAATTTAATATAAATATTCAATATGACTAAACAATTCAATAATATAAATAATATAAAATGTGAAATTTAATTTAATAATATAAATAGTAGATATAAATAAAATTATTGCTATTTATGTTTAGTGATTTTTGTGGATAATTTTGATTTTATTTGAGAGTAAAAGGTGAAGTAAAAGTTTAGGGAAAATAAAAGTTTTGGGAATAAAAGTTTGAGTGCAAATAAATAGGGAGTAAAATTTTGGAAGGAAAATATAAAAAAAATTTGGGGGATGGGTTTGGGGTAGATGGGAGGTAGGATGGAAGGAGTAAAAGTTTTAGGGAAAAGTAGGAGGAATAAAATTTGGGGGGAATAAAAGTTTTGAGAGTTTTTGAGTAAAATTTTGAGAAAAATAAATGGGAGAGTAAAATTTTGGTGGGAAATAGATTTTGGGTAGATGGAGGTTGGGATGGAGGAATAAAAGTTTTGGGGAAAAGTGAAGTAATAAAATTTTGAGGAAAAGTAAAAGGTTTGGGAGTTTGGGGTAAAATATATAGTGTGAAGTTAGGTTTTGTCAGAAACATTTTATGGCGGAGACAAATCTTACTTGAACACTTTAGGGAGTCCTTTGAAGGAAAAGCCTGTAAATATGATTCAAATCTCGGGATTTGCTGACTAGCATAAGGCATAAATGTTGGTGTACATTGTTTGATGTGGTAGGTCGGAATTTGAATCTCGTATCTTTTGAATAAAACCTGGTGCATTAAGTTTTGAGTTGTAAGTAAACATATGTTGATAGCTATTAACTTGTAAATCATAAGAGAGAGAGATAAGGTTTAAAATCTGTATATATGAGCATATATGATATGACCTTTTTTTGGGTACTTTACATGTATGATATGACTTTCAAGGTAAAAAGACTTTTGATGAATACTTTTGTTTTGTTGGTGTAATATAAAACCAAATAAAACAAAAGGTTTACATAGAGTTCATATTCAAAAAGCCTCTTAACGATATCCTCTTTTAGTGCTGGTTGAATCTCCACAGGTGGCTTGAAGTCATTTTTGCTAAAGCATCCGTCACCTGATTATTCTCTTTCGATGTATATTTCAAAAACCACTCATCTTCACTTGACAAAATCTGTTGAAGATTCTTCTAATCTATGATGAACCCGGTCGTACAAAGATTTTTGAGGAATAATTTTAGAACAACTGATGTGGTTAAATTAATAGGAGAAAGATTATTATATAATTTTACATTGATATGTCCGCTACCCAATAATATAATTATGTCTTGGACACCATTGGGGCCTTTGCTTAAGGTTTGTAAAAATCATCTCTATTTACTATTAGAAGGTAAAAACTAAATTGACAAAAAAATTATAAATGTTGAGGGTTAAAAAGTTATTTTATCTTTGATATTGTTAACTTTTACGGTAAAATTAAATGGAGGGACTAAGATTTTTAAATTAAAAAATTATAGAGACTCAAATATTAAAATAAAAATATAGGGATTAAATTTTAAATTTTAAAAGTGTACGAGAACCTTTGACGCATTTAAATCATTTTATTTTTCATGTTTCTATTATAGAAAAATACTTACAAAACATGCTTTCAAGTTTTCATTGTTGAAAACATATTTTTATTTTTTTTTCCCAAAATGTTTTCAATTTTGAAAAAATAAAAATAAAAATATTTTCTAAAAATGAAAATGAAAATAAAAATAGAAAATATTTTCAAAACCGAACAAAATGTTATTTTTTATGAATAAAACAAAGCCTTTTTTTTTATTATAAAATTTTAAAAGTTCAAATAATTGGATATTAATCAAAATGTTTCAAAAACAAAATTCAAATTAAATTTTCATAGAATTATGGGTAGGATGACATATTTGAAGTAATCAATGTAATTTGCTTTGCTCTCTTACTACTTCTTCAACGTTGGTTTTGTCCTCAAATTCTATTTCGGTACAATCTCCCTTTAAGTCGTTTTCATTTCATCATTCGTCATTTATGTCAAGTCTGTGCAGTTTTATGAGAAATTTTGCAAATAAAATTGATAAAGCAATACATATTTGCTATGATATATAAAATGCTAATTTAGATGAAAATCTTTACTATTTCGTATAGATTTGTAGAACTTTTAAAATAATTTTTATAATTATTTTAAATATTTTGTCATGATTTGTTTATTTTAATAATTATTTATAATCTAATTTTTTATAATTTACAATTTGGAATTTTAATAATTTTATAATTATTTTACATTTTAATAAATTTTAAATTTTAGATAATATTTTATGATTTTTAATAATCACATTTAAAATAATTCTAGATAAATTAATGTTTAAATTCAAATCAACTTAACATTTATTTGCCTAGCTTCTTTCTTGAAGTTCATTTTTCTAAAAAGAATTAATTATTTTAAGATTTTTTTAATTTTTAAATACATGTTGACATTGTCATGTTAGCATGCAATATATCAGCTTCTCATTACTTTCATCTATGGCATCAGCGTTTGTTAATGGTTAAATTGTTGAATGACAATTTTCATTAACAAAAGGGTATAATTGTTTTTCTTTTCGGCTTAATTGAATACTCTTTTTTCAGAATAATTAAATTGATTTTTCATTTTTTTTTTTTAATGAAAGCCGTTCAGATTTTTCCTTTTAAAATTTTTAGTTTTGTTGCAAACTCTTGTCTTACAAAGACAAAATAATTCCTTCAAGGAAGTGCCAGCATTGTAATCTTTTTCAATTATACTCTTAGGGCAAAGATTATACATGAACTAATAATAGAGGAGAAGACAATTTATGGGAAAGATTAGGCCGGGCTTTCTATAAGTCAACTAATTACTTGCAAGTAGTGGCAGTGCCAAAAAAAAAATTTTAGGAGGAAGAAATTAAATTGTATATTTTTACGATTGTAAAAATATAATTTTATTATTTTAATTTAAAATTTTATAAATTATAAAATACCTAAATAAAAAATTTTAATAGGAGTTGGGGCGCCTAGTAGTCCCCTTGACTCCGCCACTGCTTGCAAGCTACATTAGTTGATAAACTAATGATGCATTGATATCATGGGACAATGATCTTACAACAATGAAAAATGGGAGTATAAAACTTGCCGCTTCTGTTAATTTTATTTTATTTTAATTTAGTTGACTTAACGACCATCATATACAATAATTGAATCAATCGACTTATATAATATAAATCAACTTAATTGAACTTAACATCCGTTGGTTCGATTGGTTAAGTCGATTAACAGTCTTAAAATTAATAAAATATATTTAATATAATGAATATATTAATATATTTAATCGATTTAATTGATCTAACTGACTTATATATTATAAATATATTTAAAATATTTAAAAAAATTAAATATCAAGTCAGTTGATTCTTTTATGAAATTTAATAATCGATAATTGATTAATATAATCAAATGAATTCATCCTACAACTGATTAAACCAAAACCAACTTAAATGATTAAATCAATTAACTTAAGCTCTCCCCGAATACAAAAGGCTCCGTTTGTAAGGAGACCTTATAGATTCGAGGCATTGTGGCTGGAAAACCCAAAATGCAAAGAGGTTATGAAGAAAGCTTGGATGAACAAAGTCAAAAGTACAACTGCTTACTCTTTAATCTTAAAAATTAAATTGATAAAACAAGCTTTGAAAGAGTTGGAATAAAAGGATTTTTGGATACATCAATGAAAGGAAGATTGCACTTAAAAGAGGAATTATCTTGGATACAAGCTAATCCAGAAATGCCTTGAATGATAGGCAAATAGGCACTTTGGAGCAAACACTAAAACAAGAGCAAATTATGTGATTCCAAAAATCCAATATTAAAAGGAAAGTGGAACACAAAGTATTTTCATGTTTTGGTAAACAACAGAAGAAGAAGGAATAGGATCCTGAGAAAGGGAACTTGGTGAAAGAACATAAAGCTATGAAAGGTGGCATTATATGGGGAAGATGACTAGCGAAGTAAGGAGAAAATAACAAAATACCTTGGAGAGTTAAATATAAAGAAGTTTTCATGAGGCCTTTTACAGGTGAGGAAATAACATAGATACTCTAAGGTTGGATGAGAAATCGACATTGTTCATTGGGAAATAGTAGGATAGGAGGTTACTAAAACGATCTCAGATTTTATGCAAAAAGGTAAAATGTTCAAAAGAGCTTAATAGAACCTTTATTGAGCTAGTGCTAAAAAGGGGATGCTCCCAATCTCAATCTGTACATTGTAGTCTATAAGATCATAGCAAAAGCTTTAGTCAATAGACTAAAGAGTTTCATAGGAGAACTAATAACCCCATACCATAACGCTTTTCTAAAGAACATGTAGATTAGCAACAATGTAATTGTTGGGGGTAGAGATCCTATCAACAATTTAAAGGAAGAAAAGACCCAGTGGTATACTAGAAGCGCTAAAACTCGACATGAACTAGCTGTCCAGTTGGCCCATGCGATTCTCTTTTCTTCTTTCCCACCATTCTCCTCCCTCCAAAGACCCAACAACAATTCTAGTTTTATCTATTTATCTAAGTTTTTTTAGATACAATATTTTCTTGTTCTTTTTACTGTAGGTATTTTTTTTGTCTGTTTGGAGCACACAAATCCCACTACCGATACAACAACAAGAATTTGGCCTTTTCAGGGAAGTTTTCTTATTTGCACTTTACTTCTTTTACATTAAGAGTGATGTATGTTCTAAAGTGTGGGGAAGTACAAAAGATTTAATTTTTTAGTTTGTGTGTTTTATTTAATTATTTATGTCGAGATCATTTTTAAATGTTTTGGTAAAAGTAGGGTCGACTTTTAAAAATGAAAGCGGGAGTCGCCACCAACCCCTTTTTATTTAGGTGCGATTGGATCATCTTGTAAAACGTTTTATTTCAAAACATTTGATTTTGGTCCACAAAAAACAAGAAAACGAGTTCGGGAATCGGTTACATATGAGGAATGGCTAGCATCCTCATAACGCCCAAAAATTGGTACCTAATCTATAAAATTATGTCCAAATGTTGAAAATTTAATAAGAATTTAAAAATATGATTTAAAAAAAATACTTGAACGATTTGATTTAAAATTTGAGAGTTTTTCGTTCCGAAAGAATATAAACATCACATCCAGCACGTTAGGACACGATATTTTTAAACCCTCTAACTAAAATCATCTCATGATTTACAAAATTTTATTAAAAGGATATTTAAATATTTAGTTAAACGGAAAATCGAAACCCAACATGTTAGGGCACTATTCCCCGAATTTCTAAATACAAAACATTGCCTTATTTTAAAACCTTTGAATAAAATATAGTAATTTTACAAAATACATTTTATTTCAAAAACGATGATCTATAAAAAATATCATATTAATACATTATCAAACATAAATATCAAAAGCAATCGTGAAATAATAACATTTCATATTAATATAGGCAATAAAAGAAATAATAATATAAAATACGACTAATAATAATATATACACTAAAGCAATTGTAAATAAATGAAGAAATATAAATAAATATAATAAATAATAAATAATAATAAAATAAAATAAAGAAAACTACAAAATAAATATGAACACTTTTCATGCTAGTTGAAAATTTCCCTACAATGACATATACCTAATAATAAATAAATGCTAAAAAAATATATATATATATATTAAGAAAATAAATAAAATATATTTTAAAATAAATAAATAATTTATAAATTTAAATAAAACATATTTATAATAATCTAATACATATAAAACTATATTTTAAGAATAAATAATATATTATACAATATAAATAATTTTAGATAAAATAAAATTTTCAAAAAATAATATAGGAAATAATACTATATAATATACAAAATTTAAAATATATAATATAATATAATAACTAATATATAAGTCTAAAAATATTATATAATAAAAATAATTAAATCAAATCAAATAATAAATAATAATAGTTTAAAATACATAAGGATAATATATAATAAAAATATATGCAAGTTTTATACTATTAATAAATTAATATTCAAATAATAAGATTAATATAATATTTTAACATGATAAAATAATTAAATATAATATTAGAATAGTTTTAAAAAATAAAATAAAAATAAATAAATAAAGGAGGATTAAATAGCAAATAAAAATAGATATAAAAAGGGATTAAAACAAAATGCACTTCGTACTGCAAGGGTTATTATGGCAATTTTGCCAAATTTTCAAAACGACGTCGTTCAGATTTAAGCCTTTAAGGAGTGCGAGGATTAAAATGAAACAGAATATAAGTTTTAAGGCTAAATTGTAAATACAAAAAAATGCTATTGGACATTGTAAAAGCCCATTTTCGCCCGGACCCGTTACAAACCATAAAATACAAAAATCAATTAAAAATTTCAAAACAGTCCAATAAATACAGTCTGTTACAAAATAGTGGCCCAAATTCATTACCCAATTAACCCAAACTAGCCCTGTAACATCCCGAAAAGGGCTATGCATTTTCGGTTTAATTGTATGAAATGATAAGTCTTAAGCACTATGAATAAATTTTGATATTTTGGAAACTCGAAATGTATGAAAATAAATTGAAATGAACATTTTGGAAACCTAGAAATGCATAGACATGAACATTTTGGAAACTAGGAAATGATTCAAAATGGAAAGTGAACATTTCGAAACTTGGAAATGTAAGAAAATGGCGGTGTATGCAGAGCCGATCGAAAATTTTAGGAAACTTGGAAAAGACCTAGAAATGTCAAATTTTAAAGTTTAAAATAGGAAATTAGGGCAAGGAGGCCTAAAAGAAAAAAAGTTGGTGAAATTTGACACGCATAAGCAGGCTTGGAAAAGTGGCACGAAGATGCCACTTAGGGCCTATAGAAATGGCGCCATGTGCAAGAGGAATGGGCACGGTTCGAGTCACTTGGGAAGCAAATAAATGAGGTTTTATTTTGGCTTCCGGAAAAATTGAGGTGGACGCACATGCTTCTAGAAAAGGAGGTGTTTTATTTTCATAAATATGTGATTATTAAGGTGATAAATAGAAGCTTTTATTTGGATTATTTAGAAGAGATAAATCTTGGATTAAATCCTTTTATTTATCATATTTAAAGATAAAGTTATCGAGATAGAGTGGTGGTCAAGAAAGGGACTCCTTGGTGATAACTTTGTCTATAAAAGGAAGGAAGGAGGGCTACTCATCGGTTTGGTTCTTTCTACTTCTGCTAGAAAATTCCCTAGCTCTCTCCTCTCTGCCGAATTTTCTTCTTCTCTTTTCTTCTTCTTTTCTCTTCTCTTGTCAATAAGAAACCTTTTGATTCTGTTTAAGTCTCCATAGCCGAATCTCTAAAGCTTCAATCAAGGGTGCCGTCATTGTGGTGATAAGGTAAGAATAATGGATTCTTGTTGTTTATTCTCTTTCAACCAAGATTCGGAGGCCGATTCTTTTGGTTATCTTTTGGCGAATATTAAAGGAGGAATTAGGGATTTGGATCTAAGGATTTAAGGTAAGAAAAGCATGGTTTAGGCCAAAGGCCAATTGATTTAAGATTATTAAGTGATATGGAAATCGGATCTAACATATGTGTGTAGGGATTTCAACATCTCCATAGCCAAGGGTTACTTTTCGGATTTGAAATCACAAGGTATGTGTCTAATATATTCGCCAAGGCTATTTTAAATATTTAGATTTATTATCGAGTCGAAAACTAATCGTGGAGTAATATAGTGTTTTTATGAATTCACAAGGGAGGAATACAAAGATCCAAGCAATTGATTCTTAAAATCAATTCGATTACAAGGTAAGTAATACAAATCCTAGTTGTATTTGGAAAAAATGGACGAATGGTCTTTTAAATAGTAAGTGATTAACTTATGTAGGATTTGAGGTCTAAATCGGTAGTCGGTTCTCTTCGGGTTTTTCGAGGGCTTCATTAAGCAAATCGGTGTGTACTCCACACTACTTTGTAATATGAATTATGGTTGCATGTATTAAAATATATGTTAATGGAAATATGAGCATGGCTAAGGTACCATGTTATGGTACTAAGTACTCAGGTACGTTTCCTACTTCTACTAGGAATATGAAAAGTGTTATTCGTAACATGAGAATATTATAATATTATGAACTCGGTATTGTATGTATATTAATATGTGGGGCATATGGTTGTATATTGAAAGGGAAGTGAAAAGTGGTGACTTAAGACCACGAGAATCCGAAAAGTGGTGACTTACTACCACGAATCGAAAAGTGGTTTCTAAGACCACGATTCTATGGTGGATTGGATCCATAAATTGGTGTGTAGCGGAAGGAGGGTCGACTTAGTAGTCCCCACGGTGTGCTTATGTGTACGGGGTGTGTAGCGGTTGGACAATTAGGTTTGGGTTTGGGAATGCATCATAAATTGTATTTTATGATTGAATGTATTGTATGCTGATTCTATTACGATTTAGTGCTATGTACACATTGAGTCTGGTTGACTCACCCTTTGGGAATATTTTTCGGTGATAAGCAATAATGGACCGGTCGGTAGGAGCTAAAGGTGGCCATGCATCGCAAGGGAAAAAAATTATTATTTGGGACTTTTATTTTTATTAAGTACTTTAAATTTTTAGTTTGGGAATTATTTGATGTAATAAGGCCATAAGGCCCAAGTTGGGTTCCTTTATTTCTGTTTGCTTTGAACTATTATGTTACAATCTATTTTTGATTAAAGTTATAGAAAATTTATTTCTTTTAAAACAAAACCTAAATTGTTTTGTCACCTTAATTAAGTTGGATTTCCAAATAAAATAAATGGGTTTCCAACCTAAGCTCCAACCCAAAACAATATTTTTTTTTAATTTTACAAATTTCCTCTAAGTAACAAAGAACTTTGAAATCGGTTTACTTTAGGAACATACCAGATCCGGTCTAGGCTCGTGGGCCGGGTGTGGGGTGTTTCAAGCCCAACAGACTAAACCAAAATTTTAAGCCCAATCTAGAGAGCCCGATATCCCAATAATTTCAACAATCAGAAAACCCTAACAGAGTCTCCGGAAGGTTCATGCGTGGCATGACTCTGGCAGCGGTTGGCTCTAGCATCCCTCACACGCGCATTTTTGCGCTTCAAAGAACCCACGCAGCGTCACCACTCTCAAGCCTTGCACGATCGAGCCTCCGTACCTCTACCAGCAAGCACACGGCCCTACTTTTGCACAACACAACAAAACACACCATGACAAATGTCCAGTGAAGACAACAGAATGAAATAATTTTTAATTTTCTTTTCTTTATTGATTTTATCTTCAAATTTATAAATCGAAGAAAGATGATTGTAAGGAGGAACCCTATTTTGACACGATTTCTGAAGAAATTAAAGAGAAGGTGGCCTTTCCTCGATCTCATTTTTCTTTCCCTTGATTGTTTATTTTTTTTTTGGAATCGATTTCGAGCATTTCTTTTTGTCTTTTCGGTGCATTAATGAAAGGGGCGAGAGTTACCTTTGTGTGTCTCCGTCTGTGTCTCCTCCGTCGCAATCGGAGCGCGGATATAAGCGAGGATTGTAAGGCGAGGCTTCAAGGTTGATGTGAAAGCCTCCTTCTGATCTGCGTGTACCATCAAACTCCGTTTACAGTAGCGCTTTGGTGGTCGGATTAGGGGCTGGTTTCGATTCTTGTTGAGAGAGCGAGAGAAAAGGGTTAGGGTTTTGTTGGGAATAAAGGCGTGTCTTTTAACTTGGTTTTAGGGGGTAATAACGCATTAACTAAACGACGCCATTTAGGTCCATTTCAATGGCCTTGAAATGGTGTCGTATGGGCAAACCCAATCCGACTCGATTCAGAACCCGTGCAACCCGCGTGTTTTCTTTTAAAATGGTTAATTTGAGCATTCGGTCCCTCTAGTTTGTGTTGGTATCTGATTGAGTTCTTTTCTATTTATTTCGTTCTTTTAATTTTACCACGAGAATTTGCATGCCTTTTCGATTTAATTGAATCGTCTTACTGCGTTTTTTTTTTTAATATTTACTAGTTCAGGTCCACTTTAATTTACATGCATTGCATTTCAGGTCCTTTTTTGTTCTTTATTTTCTTGTTTTAGCTTTACGATTTTGTCTTTGATTTCAATCTGATCCTTTAAGAAATTTATTTAATTATTTGTTTATCGATTTTCCTTTTCAATTATTCTATTTGAAATTAATATCAAATGTTATTTATATTTTAAGGGTATTATTTATTTTTCTATATCATTTTCATTAAATGTATATATATATTCTTTTATACATATATGTAATCCAAATTAAGTCATTTCTATATACATGTATACATATTTTTTTCATATATATATAATCTATATTATTTTTTTTATGTATATATATATATTCTCTTTATATATAACTTATACTATTTTCTCGTATATAAATACATTATTGTCTTTGTATTATTTCTGAAATTTATTTGTATAAATTACTATACATATTAAAACTAATTTCTTATATATATATATATATATATATATGTATATTTGTGGTATATACTTTAAATCTTTTATATACTCTTATGCATTCTTTTGTATATTATAAAGTTATTTTTGTTCTTTAAATCATTAACATTTTACTACATATAAATGATTTGTTTTTATTTTTATATTGATTCTAAACATTTTGCATGCATTATTATGTACATAAGTTTTCATCTTGTTGTCGTAATTTATTTCAAATCGTTTTCGTTTATTTAGAATGTACCTTACCCATGTTATATTTGCTTGTGTGTTAATTAATTTTCCTCATTGTTGGCCTATTGTTTGATAATTATTGCTATCGTATATGTTTCAATTCTTATTTTATATTTGTTTATTGCTCGAGATTCAATAGTATGATATTCTATTCGTAGATATTTACTCCATATCGCCTGTCAATATGCCATTGCATTTTTCATTTAAACACCACTTGAGTTTTAAAATCGTTTTACTTAAAAATTAAAAATGAGGCTACACTTGTGTTATAGGTTTCTGGAAAATCGTGCTCTAACTTACTGAGTTCGATTTCCTCGTTTAAAACCTAGTGACCGAGTACCCTTTCTCTTTCAAATCAAAACGCATAATATTTCAAACAAAAAAGAAACTCATTCTAGGGATTTTTGAGATATTGCACCCTAACTTACTGAGTGTGTTATTTTATCTTCTCGAAATAAGAATTTCAAAAGAATAAAGGCAATATTCCGTATTCGGGAATCTGGAGAAATAGTGCCCTAACTTACTGGGTTGCGATTTTTCGTTTGACCCGAATAATTGAATATCCTTCTTGTTTTTTAAATGTAAGAGTATTGAATGTCGACGGATAAACCTAATTTCGAGAATATAAGATGTGGTGCCCTAACTTACTGAGTACGGCATTTTATTTCTTCGAAATAAGAAGCTTTGGCATCAATATGATTTTGTCCAAATATATATGAAGTAAATGGATCGTAATCTAGAATCTTTTAAAATTTCGACATCAGGACATTAATTAATCAATTAGGTACCAATTTTGGGTGTATCGAGGTGCTAGCCCTTCCTCGCATGTGAATGAGACTCCGAACCCGTTTTCGGATTTCGTAGACCAAAATTATTGTTTAAATAAAATGTTTTATTAAAATAATCCATCTCAAGGTGATCTGATCACATCTTAAATAAAAGATCGGTGGCGACTCCATTTCCATATTTTTAAAGTCGATTCCCGTTTTTCCAAAAACCTCGTTTAAAAAATGGTTTCGACAGACATAATTGTAAATTTGAAAAAATGCGGAAGGGTCTATAGGGCAATTAGACCCTTAAACGAAAATATGCGGATCCTCTCCGGGTCGGGTCAACGCGGATCCTCAGCTTTAAAACGGCATCGTTTTGGTCATTAACTGACCACCTCAAAATAGCGTCGTTCCTTTGGCCTATAAAAGTAAAAAAACGGGCCCAAAAATTCATTTTATACACTATTTTTTAAAAAAAACATAAGAGAGCTCTGAAATGCTCTCTTCTCCTTCGGTCTGAGGTTAGACTCCGGCCCTTGCTCCTGTGATGGGCCGCCATACGCGCCATCTTATATGGCGGTCGAAGACTTCGTTTTTGTGCACGGTTTAGAAAGGTAAAGGGCTTTTCTTTTATTGTATTTATTGTACATTCAATATTTGCATGAATCAAAAAATAAATAAAAAATAAAATAAAATAACACGAATATAAATCGAAAATCACCTTCTGTTTTAGTGATTTTTTAATTTCTCTGAATATTTTGTGTATTTCCTTTTGTCTGTTTTTGTCAAGTATTTTCGTATCCCCCTTTCGATTTACAGATTAAGGGTTTTTATAACCCCAAAAAATAGGAAAGAAAATATTTTCCATGTGTTGCTCTATTTTGCTGCTGTTTCTTTCTCATTTTGCAGGTGGGAAGCAGAGTCGACGCTGATGGTGTAGCTCGCGCGGTATGCGGCTTGATTAAGGGGCGCGACGATTGGGGTGCTGCGGCGCTAGGATAGTCAGAAAACCCTAGGTTTTCAGACTCTGCTTAGTGTCTGGGCCTTTTTGGGCTTCTTGGGTCTGGGTTAAGGTTTGTTGGGTCTGGGTAGGATTTGGGCTCGGGTGTAATGGGTAGTTTGGGTAGTGGGTCAATATTTGGTTTATTAAAATTGGGCTTTGCATTGGGTTATTTGTAAAAGGACTGTAAAAAAATGGACATTTATTTTTTATTTTGTTTTTCTTTTTTCTGAATAAAATGGGCCTAGGCAAAATGGCCTTATTACAGCTGCCCCTCTTTGCTCATTGTCATATAACGAGAATAGAGCAAAGACTATAAAAGGACCAATTTTGCCCGGTATTGGCCGAGCCTCGACTTCTTGGTCCTCGTCTTCTTCAAATGGCTTACAATCCCAACTGTAACTTTAATAAATCTAATAATAAATCTAATAGCTTCAATCTGCTTCATTGCTACTTCAGGAAGGCAGTATTTGCTATTTGCTCCGCTGCAACTTCAGGGAGATCAAACTAGTATCTTCAATCCATTTCCTGCAACTTTCAGGAAGACGAGATCTGTTGTCTTCAATTTGCTCCACTGCAAACTCAGAGAGGTAAGGTTGATGTTTTTTATTTGCTTCTTGCAACTTTAAGAATGCCAAATCTGTTATCTTTGACCTGCTCCACTACAAACTCAGGAAGATAAGATATGATATTTTCGATCTGCTTCCTACAACTTCAGGAATGCCAAATCTGCTATTTTAATTTGCTCCCTGCAAACTCAGGGATGCCAGACTAATATCTTCGATCTGCTTCCTACAACTTCAAGAATGTCAAATCTGCTATTTTAATCTATTCCCTGCAAACTTAGGGATGCTAGACTAATGTCTTCGATCTGCTTCCTGCAACTTCAGGAATGCCAAATCTACTATTTTAATCTGCTCCTTGCAAACTCGGGGATGCCAGACTAATGTCTTCGATCTGCTTCCTGCAATTTCAAGAATGCCAAATATGTTATTTTAATATGCTCCTACAAACTCAAGGATGCTAGACTAATGTCTTTGATCTGCTTCCTGCAACTTTAGGAATGCCAAATCTGCTATTTTAATATGCTCTCTGCAAACTTAGGGATGCTAGACTAATATATTCAATCCGATTCCTGCAAACTCAGGAATGTCAGACTGGTATCTTCAATCTGCTTCCTGCAAACTCAGGAACGCCAGACTGGTATCTTCAATCTGCTTTCTGCAAACTTAGGAATGCCATACTACTATTTTCAATCTGCTTCTTGCAAACTCAGGAATGCTAGACTGGTATCTTCAATCTGCTTCCTGCAAACTCAGGAACGCCAGACTGCTATCTTCAATCTACTTCCTGCAAACTCAGTAATGTCAGACTGTTATTTTAATCTACTCCCTGCAAACTCAAGGATGCCATTTTAGTATTTTCAATATGCTTCCTGCAAACTCAGGAATGCCAAACTGACGGCTTCGATCTACTTCCTGCAACTTCAGGAATGCCAAATCTGCTATTTCAATCTGCTCCCTACAAACTCAGGGATGCCAGATTTATGTCTTCGATCTGCTTCCTGCAACTTCAAGAATACCATATCTTTTATCTTAAATCTGCTTCCTCCAAACTCAGGAATGCCAGACTGATGTCTTCGATCTGCTTCCTACAACTTCAAGAATTCTAGATCTGCTATCTTCAATCTGCTTCCTGCAAACTTAGGAATGCCAGATTGATGTCTTCGATCTGCTTCCTGAAACTTCAAAATGCCAAATCTGCTATCTTCAATCTGTTCCGTGCAAACTCAGGAATGTCGGACTGATGTTTTCTACCTTTTCTACTTTTCCTCTAGAGGACATAACTTGTAGACTAGGTATATGCTTTTGTCTAATAATTAGGATGCCTTGATCGAAATGTATCAAATGCTCCTAATTAGACATGCAATGATATATGAATGCAAAATGTTATGAGAATGCTTCCTATTTTAAGTGTCATCACTCATTTATCCGTCAAAGTTTTCTCTTTGTTCCTTACGAAGTATCAATCATATCTCTGCTCAAATAATTCGCCCCATGGTAATTTTGAGTCCTCTCCACTTGAACCTTGGGACATGAAGTTGGTACCTCCCACTGCAATTTCAGGGAAATAACATTTGGTTTCTTCCATCCAATCTGTAACCACTCAAAAGTATAGAACTTGTACCGTTTTCCATCAATTTAACCTGTTACACCATTCTCTGGATGTATGAGTCTGAAATTTACATGAATACAAGGTCTTCTGATAATGATCCCCTTTTACACTTGGATTGACCTTGTTTGTTATTTGCCGATATGATATCACCAACGAAATTTCTTATCCAATAAGAATCCGACGAGATAATCATTTTTCAATGTTTCCAACCCTTAGGCTTGGTGAGTTCTGAATAATAGTCACGTTTTAAATTCCTCATATTATTTAGAAGTTTTTAGAGTAATATGCGAAACTCCTTTTATGAAAGTGTTATTAGTCCATTAGTCATTATTTCAATATAAAATGCTTGAAAAAGATCACAAAAATGGACGAGAAAGAAATTAATCAGGAGTATGGCTCGAAACAAATAAGTTAATCAAATATCACCAAGCAATAAAAGAAAATTGATTTGGGTGTATCTTGAAAAGAATAAAGCAATCAAAGATAACAAATTCAAAAATGAGTAAGATAGATGCTAGATGCTTCAGATATCGCAGCCTGAGCTTCTCTGTTCAAACTTCTTGAGGACCATTTTAAGCTCAATATGTGTTTAGGGGATCCGAAGTACTTTGTCGATGCCCCAAGACGTAACATATTTCTTCATTGTTAATTCAAGCATAGCAAGACTACTGTATGCCCTCCTTTTGATCAAAATTTGAGCCACCCTTTTTGGGTTTTCGGCTCAAAGCCCTTTTGATCTCAAAGCGCCCTTTACGAGTTTTCGCTTTGGCCTCTCTTTTTCTTTTTTCTTTCCTTTTTTTTTGATTTTTTTATTTTTTTATTTCGAGGCACTCTTTACGGGTTTTCACCTTGGTCTTTCCTCTTTCAGGTAAAATATTTCTTGATTGAACCTAAATTCACTGGATTGGACAAGTCTTCGCCATCCGTCTCGGTCAATATCAATGCTCCTTCAGAATAGGTCTTCTTTACAACATAAAGTCCTTTCCAGTTTGGCATCTGCTTTCCTTTAAAATCGTTTTATAGAAGAAGGTCTTTTTCAACATTAGGTTCCCTCGTGGAATTCTCTAGGATGAACCTCTTGTCATAAGCTTCCATCATCTGATCGTGATGGATAACTTTAACCTTTTCTTCAACTAGGTTCAATTGGAAAAATGCTTCAATTCCATAAACCAATGGGTAAGATGTTGCCCCAGCGAAGGTTTTGGCCGACGTTCAATAAGACAGAAGGTAAATGGTATCTTCTTATGCCAATATTTACAAGTCTTAGTCACCTTTCATAGTTTTTTGTTGTTTTTCTTTTTGTACTTTTTTTTTTGGCAACTTTTGCTTTACTGTGATATGCTGCCTGATCTTTGGACAAACTATAAATTTTGACTTTGTACAATTATGCATTATTAAACGTGATCCTTTATGACATTCTTTGCTGGCATCTAATCCTTTCTTTTATTCTTTTTTTTTTAAATTTGATGATTGTCGACTTTGCAATATTGGCATATGAAGCAACATTCACCTTCTTAGTGAAATAGACGATGACTATGAAAATGAATCAATGTCAACTAGAAGCGCTTGACGAGATTGGCCCCATAATAGTCATGCCCCACATATAGAAAAGTCTGTGAAGAGAATAGAAGAGTCACATAAATTTCGTCTTCTTCAATTCAGTATTTGCGGTATGACTGATGTAATCCCCTTCCATGATAGACCAACAGTGCCTGATCCTCTTGTTTAGCCCGCGTCTTATTAGCCTAGGCATGTCCTGGTATGATCATGCGAAAACATCTTTGAATTCTCGAAAATAACTCAATGATGTCTCGCCTTAGTTTTGTGATAAGCTAGGCTACAATCTTTACCTCTTTTCTAGGCTCATAATATCCAATGACCCTTTGTAGAGTTTTTCATCTTGTTTCACCATTCTTAACAAATTAGAAGATAGGTTACAATCTCTGTTATCTTCAAAGTCCTTAGATCCTCTAGACCCATATTTTATTCAAAAAAGGAATTAGTAACAACGTCGCTCATATCGTTGATATCTGGGTACCTAGGAACGAAGACAAAAAATCCAAAGAATAAATAATTCTAAGGATGATATTTGTATAGTATGGTCATGAATAAAGAATGAAAGAAGTCTAAATAAAAGAAAAAAAAGACTAAGAACAATTGTTTGTACAGTATGAAATGGAAAGAATAAAAGAATATTTGTTTAAAAGATGCATTGAAATAAAATTTCGGATACAAGCCTATTTCACAAAAGTGTTCTTATTGCCTCTAGGCTTAAGGCAACAAGCATGTTTTGAATATTACTCTAGATCAGCTCTAAAAATACAAGGATCTCTTCCACAGTCCTATTATTCAAAACACTCCCAAGTATGCAAGGGCTTAAAAACTTCGTTCCCCGGTTCCCTATTAATTTTTGATTTCTTCAAGGAATCGCAACTTTCTTGTCTCTTCCTTCAATTACCGTATTTACTACCTCGTTAAAGTGATCAGGTTTTGATGAATCGTCGAATTTCACAATTCCCATTTTAATGAACCTTTCGACCAACTTTTAAACGTAGTACAATTTTCGATTGAGTGACCCATTATTCCTGCATGGTATTCACATTGAGTGTTCGAGTCATACCATTTAGGATATGGGGTTGAACGGCTTCAGATAAAATGGAGACACCACATGTGCGTCAAATAAACTTTGATATAGCTCCTTATACGTCATCGGGATTGATGTAAATTAAAGCTTTTCAGAGTTTTGCCTTGGGGAAACCTGATTGCTGGTAGTTACCATCCTTGGCTGGTTTACTATAATCGGCTCTGAATGGCTCTTGTTATACCTACCGACACTATTTGCTTTCTTTCCCTTCTTCTTCAAGGCCTTTGAGGTCCATTCTCCTCTTTTCTTTGTTTCTACCAGAACAACTGGTTTGGCTTGATCATCACTCAGGTTAAAACCTATTGGGGAGTAAACGATGTCTTTCTCATCATCCACACTGTTGACCATTGGACCATTCATTTTTTCAAGTCCTCTGGCTAATAACTGGGTTAACTGGCCTATCATACTCCTTTGGAATTCTAGCATTTGTTCCTACATTTCCTATTGAATCTCAGTCAATTGCCCCGCATTTGTATTTGCATTTGCTCTATTCTCTCCAACCTTTGTTCCATGTTTTCCAGGTTAACTGAAATATTTTTTTACCTAATTAGGGTCCTTTTGTAAAAGTCTAATACAATGATGCAATGTAATGCAAATGCATGAATGCAAAGAGGCACCGATTCTGATTCAACTTCATTTTAGAAAACTTTATTAGAAAACAAAATCCTTTACATAAAACGGACTACAAATATGCTTTCGCCCTAAGTTCTAAAGTTTTGATTTTCCCAAATAACGAAACTAGCTCTTGACTACGATCTGACTGTAGCTCATACTTCATGCTCAATATATCAGCCTGTGCTGCCAAAGTCTATAGATGATCGACTACCTCTCGAATCTGAACTATTTCTTCACCCATAAGGTAATCCCGACTTCTAACTTGATCATGAGGATGGTGAAGCTCTTCCTCAAGCGCCATTCTCTTAGTTCAAGAAGCTCGATCCGGAGCTCATAGTTGTGCAATTTGATTCTAACTCTTTGATCTTACCCTTCATTTCCTCGATTTTGTTTAGACTTGACTTTAGCTCAGTTGTGGAATTACGGCTTCGATGGTAGTGAAGAAACCATCCCAGTTCGGCCACTTTAGCTTTTAATCCACTTTTCTCCTTTTAGCTTTCTATCAAGCTCTTTTCTAACATCTTATTTCGCATCTGCATCTCTTGGAACTTTTTCTCCCAATAGTCAGCTTTGACCTTTTCCTCTTGGACCTCCTATTGCCACTGTGTTCAAGTCTTTTCCAATCCGACATTCTTCATCGATAGACGCATCTTCTTATATTCAGTCTTCAAGCTATCTCGATCTTCCTCAATCTTTCTTTTCTCATTTCTTACTTTTTTGGCTTCTGATTTCTGAACATCCACATCTAACCTCAACTATATCTTTTCTTCTTCTAGCTTCTCTATCTTCTTTCCGAGCTCTATACTTTGCCTTTCGAAGTCCTGCTTTATAATATCCAACTCGATGGGACCACTTGTAAATACTCCTTCATCGATCGAGCACCCTCCAAACTTGGCCCATGGATATTATCATTGATCCTCTTGCTCGACCACTCATTATATTTCGGGGTTTTCATCGACCCTCCAGTCAATATCTTCATACGGCAAACCTGTTTCCAAGCCTCAGAAATCTCTCGAATCTTCTTCTTATAATTATCCCCCTTATATTAGAATTCACTTTTAGCTATCCCATATGTCAGCTGGTACAAATTATCTTGCTTTGTATTGCCTTAGAACGAGCAACGGTGTGTATCTAACAACTCCCCATATTCCAAGTAGAGGTACCCAATCAAAATTTTCACATCGATAAAGGACTTCATCAGGAACCATCCAAAGGGCTTTCCACTCAACATCTTCTTCTCGGAGATTTTGAAGAATTTCCCTCCATCTTTCCTCTGATATGTCATCTCTTCTTGTCGTAGTTATGGCCTTCTTTAAGGGAGAATAACTTTTGGAGAACACTCGGTAAGGAATCCTATCAACCTTCCAAAAATGACTGTGAAACCAAACCAATAGTAACTGTGCGCATCCAATGAATCTGCCTTCACCAGCTCTCCGACATGCATCCAAAAATCTGAATGTCTTGGCTAATATCGAGTAAGTAGGGTAGATCGCTATAATTATGATAGAACATCTGCGTTGACTCATCATCCCACTAGGTCCATATCTCTTTCAACTCTTGAAATTCATTCTATGTAATACTAATACGAGTAAAATCCCATAGTTCAAATACATACCCGTCAGTTAAGCTATTCCCTCTCTCCGACTGCATTTTCTCTGACCATGTGCGAACAGCTACATTGTCTTCCACTTTATCAAGGAATTTGTTCTCCATAACCAGCTTTCTAACTTAGAAACTGACTGTGAATCGATACCTCTAAAAATATGAAATGACATGCACAAAAATGAAACACAACGAGTTAGTACTACAGAATAAAATATAAAGCAAGTGAAATAAACGCACACATATCTAGGTAACTACTAAAGTTTGGCATAGCTCTACCTAAGATGGGTTCTTAGGGTTTACTATATGCGGTTTAGTTCTAAAGTTGAGGTACTTGAACTAGCAGATTCCTCGATCCTCACCCATTATAGGCTCATACAGACCAAGTTTGGTTCAGGGGAATACATTTTCCTATGGCCATGCGGAAGTGAAAACTTCACGAAGACATAGGTATAGATGTATCCCGAGAGCAATCCACTTGCCCATGTGGAGGTGAAAACCTCAAGAAGGCATAGCTTCTCGCTCCCACTTAAAGGAGTGACCACAACGATCATGTAGTGCGATGCAGAAATATATATTAAAACCACATGCAATAAAAGGATCGTGTTTTTTTTAAATCAGAATTTTAAATTCGAACAAAAGGACATGAAATTATCGATTTTAAGGCTTGACTCTCTTATTGTCCCCAGTGGAGTCGCTAAGCTGTCGCAACCATTTTTAAATGTTTTGGTAAAAGTGGGGTCAACTTTTAAAAACGAAAGTTGGAGTCGCCAACAATCCCTTTTTATTTAGGTGTGATTGGATCACCTTGCAAAACGTTTTATTTCAAAACATTTGATTTTGGTCCACGAAAAACAAGAAAACGGGTTCGGGAATTGGTTACGTATGAGGAAGGGTTAGCACCCTCATAACGCCCAAAAATTGGTACCTAATCGATAAAATTATGTCCAAATGTTGAAAATTTAATAAGAATTTAAAATTTTGATTTCTAAAAAAATACTTGAACAATTTGATTTAAAATTTAAGAGTTCTTCGTTCCGAAAGAATATAAACATCATATCCAGCACGTTAGGACATGATATTTTTAAACCCTCGTAACTAAAATCGTCTCATGATTTACAAAATTTTATTAAAAGGATATTTAAATATTTAGTTAAACGAAAAATCGAACCTAGCACGTTAGGGTACTATTTCCCGAATTTCTAAATACAAAACATTGCCTTATTTTAAAACCTTTAAATAAAATATAGTAATTTTGCAAAATGCATTTTATATCAAAAATGATGATCTATAAAAAAATCACATTAATACATTATCGAACATAAATATCAAAAGCAATCGTGAAATAATAACATTTCATATTAATATAGGCAATAAAAGAAATAATAATATAAAATACGACTAATAATAATATCTACACTAAAGCAATCGTAAATAAATGAAGAAATATAAACAAATATAATAAATAATAAATAATAAAATAAAATAAACAAAACTACAAAATAAATATGAACACTTTTCATGCTAGTTGAAAATTTCCTACAATGACATATACCTAATAATAAATAAATGCTAAAAAATTATATATATTAAGAAAATACATTTTAAAATAAATAAATAATTTATAAATTTAAATAAAACATATTTATAATAATCTAATACATATGAAACTATATTTTAAGAATAAATAATATATTATACAATATAAATAATTTTAGACAAAATAAAATTTTAAAAAATAATATAGGAAATAATACTATATAATATACAAAAGTTTAAAATATATAATATAATAACTAATATATAAGTCTAAAAATACTATATAATAAAAATAATTAAATCAAATAAAATAATAAATAATAATAGTTTAAAATACATAAGTATAATACATAATAAAAATATATACAAGTTTTATACTATTAATAAATTAATATACAAATAATAAGATTAATATAATATTTTAACAGGATAAAATAATTAAATATAATATTAGAATAGTTTTAAAAAATAAAATAAAATAAATAAATAAATAAAGGAGGATTAAATAGCAAATAAAAACAGATATAAAAAGAGATTAAAACAAAATGCGCTTCGTACTGCAAGGGTTATTATGGCAATTTTGCCAAATTTTCAAAACGACGTCGTTCAGATTTAAGCCTTTAAGGAGCGCGAGGATTAAAATGAAACAGAATATAAGTTTTAGGGTTAAATTATAAATCGGAAAAAATACTATTGGACATAATTGTAAATTTGAAAAAATACGGAAGGGTCTATAAGGCAATTAGACCCTTAAATGAAAACACGCGGATCCTCCTCGGGTCGGGTCAACGTGCGGATCCTTGGCTTTAAAACGGCGTCGTTTTGGTCATTAACTGACCACCTCAAAACGATGTCGTTCCTTTGGCCTATAAAAGTCAAAAACGGGCCCAAAAATTCATTTTATACACTTTTTTTTAAAAAAAAACATAAGAGAGCTCTGAAATGCTCTCTTCCCCTTCGGTCTGAGGTCAGACTCTAGCCCTTGCTCCGGTGACGGGCCGTCGTACGTGCCGTCGTATATAGCGGTTGGAGACTTTGTTTTTGTGCACGATTTAGAAAGGTAAAGGGCTTTTCTTTTATTGTATTTATTGTACATTCAATATTTGCATGAATCAAAAAATAAATAAAAAATAAAATAAAATAACACGAATATAAATCAAAAATCACCTTCTATTTTAGTGATTTTTTTTTATTTCTTTGAATATTTTGTGTATTTCCTTTTGTCTGTTTTTGTGAAGTATTTTCGTATCCCCCTTTCGATTTACAAATTAGGGGTTTTTATAACCCGAAAACAAAATAGGAAAGAAAATATTTGCCATGTGTTGCTCTATTTTGCTGCTGTTTCTTTCTCATTTTGCAGGTGGGAAGCGGAGTTCAGATTGCGGTGCAATTAGGGAGAGCAACGATTGGGGTGCTGCGGCGCGAGGATAGTCAGGAAACCCTAGGTTCCAAACTCTGCTTAGTGTCTGGGCCTTTTCTGGCTTCTAGGGTTTGGGTTAAGGTCTGTTGGGCCTGGGTAGGATTTGGGCTCGGGTGTAATGGGTAGTTTGGGTAGTGGGTCAATATTTGGTTTATTAAAATTGGGCTTTGGATTGGGTTATTTGTAAAAGGACTGTAAAAAAAATGGACATTTATTTTTCATTTTGTTTTTCTTTTTCTGAGTAAAATGGGCTCGGGCAAAATGGCCTTATTACAATTTAATATTAAAAAAAACTATGTTTTCTTTCTGTGTAGGAACTCTGTGCTTTGGAAGGCACTACATATTCAAACTGAATCGGCAAGGGATGACCTAACTAACTCTACAAACCGTTCAAGACAAAATGGGTAATCTCTTCTCTTATTTATTTGTGAGCACATTAGGGACAATGTGCTAAATAAAAGTGGGGGTGATATAGAATTTTTAAATTTAAAATTTTTCATGGTCAATTCTGTTTAATTTTCATAAAATTTTTGGACAAAATTTTTATTTTATTTTATTTTATTTTGTGTGTGTGTGTGTGTGTGTTTTTTTTTGTGCTCGAGCTTATGGAATACAAGTGATCGGTTAGAGCATGTAAATAGGATTGTGTGAATAAACTGTAAATTTAGTTCAATACTAATTGATCCTAGGTTATTTAATTTTAGTCTAATTAGTTAAATTTATTACACTATGAATAGATTGAAGAGTGTTAAGCATACCACATGATAAATGAATAAACAAAAAAAAAAAAACATACATGTTAATTGAATTATATGTTTTAAAAATTGATAAACTCAGTTAATTGAATCCATGTATTAAAATACTTGGGGGTGACCTAAGGCATTGTTTGATAAACACATTAGAACTAAAAAGCCAATCCGATGCATGAATCCTCTTGTACCTTATTTTGAGCCTAACTCCATTTTCTCGAGGAACCATAATTGAAACCATAAGCCTATTTCATATTATCTTTATCCTTTTTCTTGGTCTTGACAAGAACTTAGATGTTAGACCATTGATATTGAGGGTTGGTAGATACATAACGGAGGTTTCAAAATAAAGAAAAAATATTTAGAGTGAAAACTAAGGAGCAAGGTATTATAGTGAGTATAAGATTCTTACAAGCTTGTGCTGTAGTGAAAAAAAATTGGAAGAAAAGCTTTGTAAAAGCTAAAAGCCAAGCGAGAAAATCTCAAATAAATAAAAGCAAAGTGAAAAAAAGAGGAATAAAAAATACTCATTTTTGGCATATAATATATTGAGTCTTAGGAGATGAGAGAGAAAAGGAAGGTGAGGGAAGTGGATATAAGGTGGTGAGCTTAATTGGGACATTGGGGGAGTTTTGGGAACAATATAATGTGTCAAACTATTTTCATGCTTAACCCATTTTGTTGAGCCTATTCTTGAAATCCGAACCAACCAAAGCTGCAGAACGTTATAAGCCGAAAAGTCCTATGTGACCTAGGTGATACATTGCATGGATGAAAATTGAACTGGGTTTTGAAAATTCTTACTACTTATATTTCTTTTAGCATAAATGTATATTTGTGTATTTGTTTTGATGGATAACTATGCTTGACATTCTTTTAATTATTTGCTTTGTAATTTATTGAACTAACCTATCTAACTCTAGAAATTATGAGTCAGTTACCTATTGTGCTAGAATTACATGTTTAGTCACACCATCTTATTTATAATGTTTCAACCCAATCTCATTAATGAAGAATGCTCAAGTACTTTAGTTATATTGCATGTTAATCTTTTCTTCTTTTTTTTTTTGTATTGTTTGCTTGAGGACAAGCAATGAGTTAAGTGTGAGGGAGTTTGATCTGCAATAATTCGTTGTGGAAAATTAGACTATTTTCGGCACTTAATGAGCTTAGACATAATTATTAGCAAAATAAATGCTTTTACACACTTTTTAGTGTTCTGACGACCCGTTAGGCCAACTCGGGCCTTGGGAATGGCTAATAGGTTACTTGAGTTTGCAGGGTGCCAATTTAGGCCCCAAAACACAAAGGACGACAACCATGTCGTGACACAGGCATCCACTATCGTGACACCGAAGATCGAAGCAAAAAACAAAATCCTAGAACAAAACAGGCATTGGTGTTGCGACTTGAAATTGGGTGTTGTAAAACCAACTTGGTGTTGCAACACTGAAACCTAGTGTCACAATACTGATTTCTGTGCAACAAGAAATTCTTGCGCGACGGCTGTGATTTTTAGGGCAATTAAGGGTCTTTTTCCAACCGAAAACCCTAATTGACATTATAATTGAAGGGCACTTTAGTTTTTTTAGATTTTTACCTATTTTTTGCCTATATGAGCAACCATATAACCTCATTAGAAGAGAGTCGACCTAGGGTTCGCCCTAGGGAGCAGTCAAACAATATTTTATGTTTTTAATTTTTTTCTTTCTTTCATTCTTCTTTAGTTTTATTTTAGTTTTTTTCATGTTCGCTTAATCGGAATCTTTTTATTTCGATGTGGAGACGATTGTGAGCGGATATTGTTCCGAAATTACACTTCAATTATTTATTAATGAGCATTATCTTTTCCTTTATTCTTTTATTCCATTATTTATATTTCGTTAACTTGATCAACTAACGTTTGAATGAATATCGAGATAAATCTTTGTGCATATTTTATATCTTGCATGTTTTGATTATGGAATTGATTTATGGATTAAGTAATTATTTATCTAAAATTGAGTGTTTATTCAATAGCACTTAGTTTATTAGGGAGTGACACCCTTAGTAGAATATCTAGATAGGTGAGACCAGAGGGTAACCTGTCGAGTATAGCTTATGCCTATCGGTGAGATTAAAAGGGTATTCGTATGCCTAAGAAGAGACTGAAAAGGTGACTTAGGTGGTAATCCTAGTGAAGATGAGGCCGAAAGAATATTCTTGGATAAGGGTGGTAAATAAATCAATTAAAGGTAATTAGAAATTTAATTGATAATTAGAGATTTAATCGATCATAGGCCGAAAACTCGTATCGTCGACACTAGGAATAGGAAATTCCATTAGTTTATTTTAGTTTAATTAATTTAATTAGTTTAATTAATATTTTAGCTTTACATCAACACTACTAATTCGTGACTCAACTAGGTTAGTAATTATTTTATGTAATTAATTTAATAATAAATTTTCTCCAATTCGCAATCCCTTGGGTACGATCCTTGGAATACTTATTAGAGTGTTTCATTGTAACACTTTACTATATTATTTGACCCATATATTTGCAAACCCTACTGCTTTATTATATATCTTTTTGCTGTAGTATTTCTAGTCCAGATGTTCGCACGTCTGGCAACAATTAGAAAATTGTTTCGAATCGAATTTTTTCAAACAATACGTTGGAACATACATTACGTATTTGGGAAAGCAAGTTCCCCACCTTTCCCCACCTTTAAGGATATCTTGACAAAGGAAATACCTTTGCCTACATTCAAGATGCTCCCAAACACGAGGCTACCTAGAAGACCTAAAGGTCAGCTGCAGGCTAACAGGATTTGAAGTGACATGGACATGAGGGAGAAGGCCAAACCCAAACGTTGTGGTCTATGCAGAATAGTTGCCCACAGTCAAAACAAGTACTCGCATCAAAACTTCAATCCTAGACAATTGTCAAGTCAATGCGAACATAAATTGATGTACCCAAAGTTTGAATGTATTTTAAACATTATCTATTGTATTTTTTGACGTTAATCAAAATTAATTAATATAACATCAACCTTGTTATGTTTAATATAATGGAAAATGAAGTTGAAGTTGGAAATTTGAAACGTTAATCAAAATTGATTAATATAACACCAACCTTGTCATGTTTAATATAAAGGAAAAAATTGAAACTTTGGTACAATTACTTCACAATTTACATTAATCAAAATTGATGGTTGGATGGATTTTTTTGGGGGGTGAAATGTTGTGGTGCCCTTCGTTGAAGTATGGGTTGTTGCCGACGGTCTATCGGGAGTTCAATGTTTTCCTTCCCTAAACCTATATTCTCATAATCCATCAACGAACCTTGGGGTGTCTCAAAGTAACTCGAAAATGCGTATGTCCCAAAGGTTTGACCAAGAGGTGTGGAGTACTAGGTGTAAAGCTAAACATATCATCTATCATTGATGACCCTAGTTGCTGGTAATGAAAATTGGAACCGAGCATATCTGGATGATAGGAGTAGCCTTGTAATTCTGACACAAAACTATCACTGCATAACTCTAAATGATAAGAATTAGTTTCCTATTGTGTTTGTGTCTGAACCGGGTACTCATTATCCTCTACATTCTCTTTGAAAACTACAGGTTTGGGTCGGGGAGTAGGAGTCGGACGTCTTCAGCGAGGATAGGAGTGACTCGGTACACTTTGCTAATGTTCTCGTCAGTACATACGTTTAGGGACTACCATCAACTCACCACCAAACAAATACATCAACCCATTTTCCACATACCATTGTTGGTAGTGGATTGAGGGCTTAAAATCCCCCATATAAGAGTCCATTTGAGGCATCATTTCCATCCGGGCATTACATATTACAAGCCACTATTGATTCTTTAATAACCAAATCTTTGCATCTTTCCCCCTCTTATTAATGTCATGGACATTGTTGAAGTTGATTGGAACATCTGGAACATGTTGCTTACACCCAAATTGTCGTATAACTCTGTCCCTGTTGTTCCACTCAATGGTTGAAAATTTTAGGACAGGTGCATTAATGCACCACACTTATGAATGGTAGTAAACCGATGGGGACTTACACTTTGACGCAATATATGACATCCACATAAACTACACAATTAACACTACAGGAAAACAGACTTTTTGCCGCCTTTTTTTGCCTTTAGCGGCGCTTCTATTAAAAACGCCGCTAAAAGTCCTGGTTTTTAGTGGCACTTCTGTAGAAAACGCCGCTAAAAGTCTTGGTCTTTAACGGCGCTTTTTTATAAAACGCCGCTAATTTGGGCAAATTTGCAACATAAATTTTTCACCAATATCCCACCCTTCTTGCATAAAATCCAACCAAAAACAGCAAAGATAGCATGAAATCCAACCAAAATAACAATTATAGCATGAAATCCAACCAAAAACAGCAAATCTAAATGATACAAAATTATACGAAAGATATATGACATAAATTATAAATGAAGTATAATTAAAAAATTTCTTACAATAATGTTAAAAGTTACAAGAAAATAAATGTCTATGATGGCGACATTTGTGACTGCTGGAACATCTTCATCATAGTCTAAAGCTGTAGCTAGAGTTCATCATACTTTCTGCTCTGCTCTACTTCCCTCGCTGTTCCCTCTACCTTAAGTTGTAGATGAAGTTCTTCATATTTTCTTTGAACCTCAGCTTCTCTCGATGCTGCCTCTGCTTTAAGTTGCAGCTGGAGTTCTTCATATTTTCTTTGAACTTCAGCTTCTCTCGATGTTACCTCCGCTTTAAGTTGAGAAATTTGCTCAACTGTGCTCGTTTGCATCTGAGATATCTGGTCTCTTAACCTCTGAACTTCAGCTTGAGCTTGACTCGGAAAGCATGTATTTCTTTGAAATGGATCCAAAATATTGGGTCGGGTTAACACGGATCCTTGAAATCAAACCCGACCATACCTTTTAGGACCCAAAACTTCATTAATAATTCTGTTATCAATGTCCTCAAAATTAACAGAACTATCAATCGAAGCAATCGCTTCATACTCCGCCTTCTTATCTTTTAGTTTCTCCTAATAAATCAATTAAAGAGTTAAAAATGAAATATATATATATAAAAAGGAATGCAACATAACTTAACATTATTTAAAACTACTAAAGACTTAATTAAACCATTATAATTAAACATTATAAATATTTATAATAAATCAAATTTTATTAAGTAAATATACCATAATTTCGCACTTGGATGTCATCAGAGATCCATCTTTCTTCTTATACATAATGTTAAAAAGCTGAAGGCGTCTAACTTTTTGACCAGACGATGCTTCCTACAATATAGTAGTAAAAATAAATCAAATAATAGTAGAAAGTCATTAATATTTGACAGAACTAATAAATTCATAATACCTGGGCCTCAGCTACACAAGCAAAACTTCTCGACCTTACCGTGTGCGTGAATTTTTGTTTTTCCCTGTTGCTTGTTCCAACTCGCTCACGGTCCTACATAATGAAATTATTATTACGTATATAGTAAATACTATAAACCAAAAATTTATAAGAGTTTGGAAGTACATAATACCTCTCCTTTCTTTGAATTCGTAATCTAACTCGCATCTTCCCATTGGTACCTCAAGATTCGTGGGACATTTCGCAATTTTTCTTCGAGGCTTATGTCTTTCTTAAAATAATCTTTTTCAAAATGCTTTTATGGTCTCTCCATTTTTACCTAATACCTTCTTGATATATGCATCCGAGACACCAGTAAAGCAAATCTCTCCTAAAAAACACAAGTTTAGAAAGTAAAACCTTGTTGCTATCGGGCATGTGATGCCATGATTCATAGTTGATGGGCAACATATTGACATTTCGTGCTATAATGACCAAATATCCCGCTAATAGTCGAGCTCGATCCAATAGGTCGACCATGATATTTTACTTATTTTGACACGCTCGATGTGATTTAAGTCGATAAATCTTTAAGTAGCGTGCATCATCAACCTCTCAAGGCCCCACCACTTTCACTGGAAATAATATATTATTATATTGAAATTGAGAAATAGGAGCAATAATAAAAGTCTATACGCATGTAAAATAAACTTAACATTACTTTGAAATTTTGCGGGCTAAATCAACTATCTCCTAAGACATTCAAGATCTAATAGTTTTCATTGTTCACTATTTCCTTCTTCCAAATTTGGAGTATTCGGACAATACTTAAATTTCGTAATTTTCTTCTCACGATTTTTCCTACAATACACATAAAATAGTTGAAATTTTAGTAACAAATAACAACAATAAAAGTACATATAAAATAGTTAAATTATACAACATGACCAATATTAAAATTGTAATATTACATATATTTAAAAAATCGTAAAATCTTACTATATCATAATTCGTAAATATCTTCGTCCACGTCCTGACGAACCCATTGAAATGTTATTGATCAGAATTTTGAACTAAAACGTACTTTAATAATTTCAAGAAGCTGGTCTACTCCACTCTCACCAAGAAACAGAGGCTGCAGTCAGAAAAATAGTATTTGTTAAGTAATTTAAAGGGAAAATGAATATAAATAAGCAAAAAAAAATTAGCAACTAAACATGTACCGCCAAGCAATATTTCAACCAAAACACGTACCAAACAGGATGTCAATGGTTGTGGTGTATTTATTTGCACCAAATATTAATTCAGGTGGTCGTTAGTACCTACAACAGATGTAAGATTATAAGAGTAGCACCAAATATTAATTTCGTTGAACCAAATATAAAAACTTTATCAATATCACTACCAAATATTAATTCGAAGATTAAATGGCAGCTTCAGTTGAACCAACAGTTGCAGGAGGAGTAGGAAGCATTAACTGAAATACAGACAACATTAGCTCACTAATACTTTAAATTAAAAATAAAAAATAGAAAATAAAAATAATATCAAACAACATTAATTCACTACTGCTTTTTTAGAAAAAGCACACTTAACTGCTTTTTGGTTTGACAATGTCAAGATGGACATGTTTCATTAATCTAAGATAACCGTTAATACAAAAACATTTATATTTGTAATCAAATATATGTTTGGGATAGAGAGTTCTATTAGAAAGTAAATGCAAATGCTATTGATTAATTACAAAATGCTATTCACTAAAAACTAATACTCACATTCTTTGGCTGAAAGAAAAATAGTCAATTCATTAGTCGATCTAAGTTCTCTTCAATTCTAGTCACTTTCAAAGTACGAATACCTTTCTCAATATAAATCTGTAACAAATACATATGAATATATACAAGGTTACTTGTCAAACATAAATTGAAAACGATTGTTACATAAATTGAATGGCTCATAGACCCTATTACACAACTCGTATGATACAAAACAAATATATAAATATATACAAAGTTATTTGTCATAACTTAAAACATTCTATCAAAGGATATATAAAAGAAAAAAAATTGTTAAACTTGTATATTTATATATACTGTCATTGTTCTCTCAACATATGAAAGAAAATGTCATAAAATTAATGTATATATTAAAGAAAGAAAAAAATACTTCCATTACTCGTAAATTTTTTTATAAGTTTTAAAACATGTAAACATATTATTTATTAAAATCAAACATTATTAATATAAAAAGGAATAGTAATTTGATTTTTATATTAAAATAAATCATTTAACTTTTAAAAGGATATCAATAACATAATAAACACACGACAAAAGAAAGGTATGAATGTTTCCTTATACTGAAGCCTTCAAGCTCTTTCTCAATAAGACATGTCCTGGCAGTGCTGATAACCTGGATAAAATAACATTTCTTTAAAATACTTGCAGCAATGGATAAGCATGAAATGGAATATCAGAAATTAGCAGCATCTAAACTGAAAAGCAATAATGCCATGGGCCACAACAATTTTCAGAAAATATTTGACATATAATCATCCAATTCGGTTCTACTCAAAGGACCAGAAAGTTAACCATTTAACATCAAAAGTCATCATCGAAAGTTAAAAAACCCTACTGCTCTTTGCGCAATATTCGAACATACATAAGAAGACTTACACGGTGATGCAGAAGAGTGTCGAAGGTGATGAGGCAGAGGAAGGTCGACGGTGATGCGGCAGAGGGAACAGTCGTCAGTGACGAGACGAAGATTTTGGGAGTTAGGGATTTAGGGTAATTTTTGAGGGGAAAACAATAAGGTTAGGGAGTTAGGGATATAGGTTATACAATTAGGGAAAAACAATAAGGGATTTCGGGGTTGGAGTGAGGATAAAATCGAGCATACAAAAACGGCATAGTTTTACTCAAAATTAAAATACACTTTGCGACGTTTGTACACTAGCACCACTAATGCCTCACTTTTAGCGGCGTTTATTCACTAGTGCCACTAAAACTTTTTGTGCATTTTGACAAAACGACGTCGTCCAGCTAATAAGGGGTTTCGGGAATGGATGAAACAAAAACGACATTGTTTAAACTTTACATTTTACGGCGTTTTTATTCCCGATCTTTTGTGGCGTTTTCCATAAAAACGCCACTAATGCCACAACAAACGCAACTGAAACGACTCCATTTAGCTAAAGTGATAAGTTTTTGCGGCATTTTTTTGTCAAAAATGCCACTAATGTCTTTCATAGTAATAAATTTTAATAGTTTAATTATTTCTTAAATTCCTTTTAAACTAAGCTTGCTTTGTTTCAAACAATATACCTAATTTGTAAAAAATTAATAATTTTGTACTAAATTAATTTTAAAAATGAAACCAAACCCTAAATCCTAAAACCATTAACCTTAAACCTTAATTAAACCCTATATATATATTACAATGTACAAAGTTATTGAAGAAGAATATTATTGCTTACTTACCCTAAAATAAATTTATTTTTTTGTCATTTTTATCAAAATCCCTAACCATTAAATCCTGATATCCTAACCCTTAACACCATAAACACTAAAACTCATAAACCTTAAACACTAAAACAGTACGCTTTAAAACACTAAACCCTAAACCTTAAAAAAGTAACAAACCTAAACCATAAACTTAACATACTAACCATTAAACCGTAAATCATAGACCTTAAACCTTAATTATTAAACCCAAAATCCAAAGATAGATTTAATCAATATTAAGTACTGCTTCCACAATTGATTATAAACATAAGCTTTTACATTCATATCTATGTACACATCAACATCCATATGAATTTATTAGGGTTTAAGGTTTTATGATTTAGGGATTTGTGTTTAGGGTTTATGTTTTTAGAGTTTAAGCTTTAGGTCGGGTTTAATATTTAAACCACTAACCTTTAAACACTAATACCGCTAATGCCGCTAATGGTGTAGTTTATATTTTTTATAAAGTCAGTTTCAAATATCAAAGTAAAATATAATTAAAAAAAAGAAATAATTATAAAAATTAAATCGGATCAAATCGAAACGAGTGTTGGTTACCCTACACAAAAATGGCTGCTCAATTTTTTGTGGCGTTTGTACCAAAATGCCAGTATTGCTCAGTTTTTTGCGGCGTTTTCAAAAAAATGCCACTGTTGCTCAGCTTTTTGTGGCATTTTCAAAAAAAAAAAAGCCACTGTTGCTCAGTTTTTAGCGACTGCTATTTCTCTATTTTTAGCTAGAAATGCCGCTATTTCTCAGTTTTTGCGGCGTTTTATTTCAAATGTCACTACTGTATAATATTTGTGACATTTTTTGTCCAAACGCCACGAAAAACGCCGCTAAAAATCTATTTTGCTGTAGTGTAATAACTTGATTATAATGACATGATTAAAATAACATAAGTAAAATAATTACATAACATGAATATAATTTCATGTTGAAAAAAGTTTACCTTCTCTCTGACGTATGCCTCAATCATTTTTCTATACACAACAAGGGTTCCCGACTTCCCATTCCCAAAACAAGTACACTATCTGAAAAGAAAATAAAATTGTTAGATAACATTTTCATAAAAATAATTCTTAATCGTTGTTTTAATTTTTTTTTACCTATTTAAAAGTGGGAAAACATATTGTTGGTGTCTTAGTGATGCCAGAAACGACATCCTGTACAGTGCCTAGGGTTGTAGCATTAGCAGACAACCGCCTATATCTTGTGTATTGTGCTTTGTTGCCTGACAAAGCTCACAGTACAATGTTGCTAATGCTACTAAACCCCAACTATATGAATGGACAACATGAAAATCTACCACCATAAGCAAGTACATCAAATGGACTTTATTATTACATGAGCCCGGCGTGAGTAACCCACTTATTATCTCCATTATATACACCTGAGTAGTGCACATATTCTCCTACTCAGAGACAGTACTAAGTAAATTTTGAAATTTCGCTGGAGCCAAGAAAATTTTAAACTGGTAAATTTAGTAGCACCATCACCCAGTGATTGTCCAAGCAACTGATAGCAAAGCAACCTGGATTCGATCACTTTACTTGAACTCGTGATCGCAGCACCGCCAACTGGGAGCTCGAGTTACAATACAACATATTCTAAGGTGATAGTACACTCCCTGCACGACAAATAAAATGTTTAAGTCTTTGGGCGCCACCTCTCAACCAAGGTCGATAACAAGTCAACCCTAAGCTCAAACTTCCTAATTAGTGCTGTTGTTTCAAATCCCGTGGCATTCAAATAGGGGAAAATGCGTTCTTCTTGCCGGTAGCTCGAACCATAAATGCGCGCTCTCAATACACGGTATTCACCCTATCCATAACAAAATACTATATTAGTTAAATATGCCAATTAAAAAAATAATGACATGCACATTTATAAAATACCCGTGAATAGCAAGTAACAATTTTTTTACTGGCACATTAATCATTATGGCAGCGTGATCGATTACTCAAATCAATGAACCCATTTCGATATTTGCACAAATAAAATTGAATAAACATATCATTTTAAAACAATAACGCTTCCACATAATAATATTTAGCAAAATCTATTTCCATAAATAATTTTATTTTTGTTTTATTTACATAAAATATCCACATAATAATATTAATCACCAACTAAATAAAAAATTAAAATAAATCAACTTAACCCAAATGTTTGCAACTGAAATTTTATATTCTGCACAAATTAATATTAAAACATAAGCATCTTTACTAATATATATATATATATATATATATATAAACATATAAACATAAATATATAATAATATAATCTTAAGACTTAAATATATCTAAATATTAAAATAAAGTATAATCATATCATATACAAATTGTTATTACAAAAAAAAATCATACATTAAAACTCTCACTATCTTTCTCTAAAACTCCAACACAAACATTTTTTTTCTCCCAAAAATCCAACACGCAAAAAAAATTCTCCTTTCTTTACTTCAGTTGTATTTTGTGTGGGGGCAAGGGGGATTAAAGCAATATATATAATGCATGATAAAAAAAGGAAAAAGAAGTAGAAGGTTTGCTAAGGTGCTATGATAGATTGATCACGTCAGCAGTAAGACGTTAAGCCTATAACATTTCTTATATTTCTTGAAAAGAGAATGGTGTTAATTCGGGAAGACAAAAATAGAAATATTAAGATCAGTGGAGAAAATAATTAAATACTATGGGGAATTAAAAATAACTTTTGAATTTAGAAAAATTAAATTAAGGAGTGGATTAAATTGAAATAGTGTGCGAAGTGTTTGGGCTATAATGTAAAATTTAAAAGTAAGATATGATGGAATTAGATGGATGAGAAAAAGAGTAATGACTTAGAGTGGAAATTGACCATGAAGTACATGGAGATGTGATGGAAACAATGATGATTCCACTTATTTTTAATTAAGTGCTATTTTTCTATATAAAAAGAAAAAGGAGGATAGAAATTTTTGGGAAGGATTTAGAAAAAGAAGGAAATGTCATCATCTTTTTCCGGGCAAATATCTCAAAAATATAAAAAAAATTAAAATTACCGGAAAGAACGTGTTTCAAAAATATTAAGGAAGGATAATTTCCCAAAAATCGCGTCCACGTCGGTGCGTTTTTGGGGAAAAAAGCTAAAAGCATCCATGGGGGCGCTTTAGCCACCTCAAAGAAAAAACGCTCCCACGAGGGCGCGCTTTTGCTGATGTGGCCTAAAGCGCTCCCCCATGGACGCGCTTTAGGCCGCAACGGTCAAAAAAAATTTGACCGTTGGGGGTCCAACGGTCAAAAGCAACGGTAAAAAAAAAAAAACTATAAATACCCCCCAACCCTTCATTTTTTTCACACTTCAATCCTTTCTCATTTTTCTCTCAATTTTCTCTCAATTTGCTCTCAATTTTCTCTCAAGTTTCTCTCAAAGCCCTTGAAATTTACGCTTAAATTTCAAAATAGTCTTCTACCATTTACGAAAAAGCCTTTTATAATTTTTTTAATATATTTATTTTTTGGAAAATTTAAAATTCTTTATCGAGTACAATGGTCGGGATTTACGTCGCCTAGACAAGAATCACATTGGCGTCGAGCAATTGAAAATGGTAAGTTTGAATTTTAATTTTCAATATTATTAATTTTTTAATTATGCAATTTTAATTAATTTTGAATTTTATTATTTTTAAACATCATAGATCGGGTGTTGCAATGTTATATTCGCAACATGCCTGGTCCCCCATCGCCATTGATCGAGAATTACTCTGCGGGAAGCGGGTTTTTGGCACGTGGCCACGATATGTCGGGGTTCAAGTTGGACCCGATTTTGATCGGTAGCGTTGATAGAGAGGTGGAGACCGAGACGCACACTTTCCATCTCGCCATGCGGAGAGTGTACCATCACCTTAGAAGATGTGCGATTCTGATTGGGATTACCGGTGGACGGGTCAGAGTCACCATGTCCGTAACATCTCTCGATTGGATGGCCGTATGCTACGAGCTCCTGGGTGCCATTCCGGATAAATTGCAAGGAGGTCGGATCGATATGGTTTGGTTACGAGACACATTCCCGCAATGAATGAAGGTTCGATGAAGATGAAAGAATACGGTATGCACGGGCATACATACTTGAATAATTGGAGGCTATCGATGGGACCTCTCTAGAAACCTCGTCCACCGAGATGGCTCTCAAACTTGTTGATTTCAGAGCGACCATGAATTGAGTTGGGGTCCGCCATGCTATCGAGGTTGTACCGGAGATGTGCGAGGCGACGGTGCGAGTAAAGCAAAAATCGGAGGTTGCCTATCACTCTGCGATCATGGGCATGGTTTCGATTTCTATTTTTACGCCCTCGACTCGACCGGCCATATTCATTCCCATTGATAACGAGGTAAATTTAATATTATATTTTACAATTATGTCATAGATTTATAGTATAATTGCATGCTAAAAGTTTATTTAATTAGGTGGAACCATCCGACGAGTCATGTTGGAATACCTGACTTGCTTGAGGATATACGGCTCCTATTGGAACAACGGTCGGAATCACAAGTAAGTGTCGAATTTTGTTATAATAATTTAGTATTTATGTATATAACTAATATTTTGGTAATGTTAATATAGTTTCAATAGACACCGTACGAGGATCCCGAAATTCGGGCAGTAATTCCGGGGGAGTTCCTCCAAAATTCGAACAGTTGGCACGTTAAGGTCCCGCTAATCACCTACGCGACCGTGGAGATGCACCAGTCAGATCGAGTTGTACGGCAATTTGGATGCCGGCAATCGATTCCCGTGGCTCCTGAGGTGCTCGATGATGAGCACAGTGTGGACTTACTGGCAAGCAAAGACAAGGATTGGCCAATATTTTGGTCGAACATATCGAGACGTGGGAGAACCGGTATGACTTTTTACCTAACCAGAACCGATCGTAGTTCCCGAGTTAAGCGTGCATGTCGAGTACATGCCATGGTTTAGAATCCATGGCAAGTCGTATCTATTGTCCGGATGAAGAGAGGCGACGCAAATTCGAAGCGAAGGAACGTCGGGCCCTTTACATTTAAGGAGAAGGGGTGATGAGGCGGGCCAAAGAACAGCGCCCACACGATCACCGGGCCCATCAACGGCGCCTACACAATCACGGGCCCATCGGTTCGGTTGGCAACACCGACAACACAGCGTCCATAGATTTATGCCAAAGCGTACCTCGCCTTACATGTATCCTCCTAACCCATATATGTTTCCTTTTCTAGTCCCCTGTGTTGGAATGCATGGTGGGTTCGAGTCCGTTCGACAACTCCTTTTAGCCACCGATCGTGAGGCCGACGTCGGGTGTGGGATTAGAGGAGGCGCCGTCGGGAGCGATTCTTTCTACCAGCTCCTTCACCGACGGATGCGATCACCCCGCCGTGGTTTATGCAAACACCTCCGGTCATTATTTTATCAAGGTGGGTCGTCATCGCAACACCTGAACTGCACTCCACCGCCAAGGGACCGGATTCCGCCTGACGTTCCACGACCCTTCACGGAAGCTAGAAGAAGGAGGAATCCGGTACAGAATCATCGAATCGCCCCATGTGGCATTTGGTTCCCACCAGCATCCCCACTAAACCCTAAACCCCTAATTTGAGTAATTGTAAATTAATTTATAATTTGAGTTTAATTTTTTGTAATTAAGGTTTAATTTTTATAATTAAGTTGTAATATATTTAATACAATTTGAGTTTGTTTTTTTAATTTAATTTTTTAATTTATTTAATTTTAATAACTTTGACAAAATAGGTTTGGTTTATTTTTTTTTTGTAATTAAGTTGTAATATATTTAATACAATTTGAGTTTTTTTGTAATTTAATTTTTTAATTTATTTAATTTTAATAACTTTGACAAAATAGGTTTGGTTTATTTTTTTGTAATTAAGTTGTAATATATTTAATACAATTTGAGTTTGTTTTTTTTGTAATTTAATTTTTTTAATTTATTTAATTTTAATAACTTTGACAAAATAGGTTTGGTTTATTTTTTTTTTTGTAATTAAGTTGTAATATATTTAATACAATTTGAGTTTTTTTTGTAATTTAATTTTTTAATTTATTTAATTTTAATAACTTTGACAAAATAGGTTTGGTTTATTTTTTTAATTAAGTTGTAATATATTTAATACAATTTGAGTTTGTTTTTTTGGTAATATAATTTTTTAATTTATTTAATTTTAATAACTTTGACAAAATAGGTTTGGTTTATTTTTTTTTGTAATTAAGTTGTAATATATTTAATACAATTTGAGTTTTTTTTGTAATTTAATTTTTTAATTTATTTAATTTTAATAACTTTGACAAAATAGGTTTGGTTTATTTTTTTAATTAAGTTGTAATATATTTAATAAAATTTGAGTTTTTTTGTAATTTAATTTTTTAATTTATTTAATTTTTTAAATTTAATTTTTTATATAATAAAATTGAGTTTACTTTTATTTGTTTTGTATTTTAATTTTTTATTTTAATTTTAATATCTTTGATAAGATAGAAATGATTTAATTTTTTAATTTAATTTTTTAATTTAATTTTAATAACTTGAATAAAATAAAAGTTGGTTTATTTCGGCATCAACGTTGATTAGGATGGGCTGTTTTATTTTTAAATTGTAATAATTTTTTTATTTTTGAATAAAAAGTTGTTTGATTATTTGTGTTTGTAATTTAATTTTAATTATCTTATATTTAATAAATTTGAGTTATTGTACAAAAGTTCACCGCTTTTCCTCCAAAAAATGAAATTACATAGCCAAAGAAGAGACAAACAAGCTAAGAACACGGTCAACTAGTCCGATTTGGACATGAGCGAGATGTATGGCCGGGTTCCTACACCACCCGCACCACCGACTTTGGTTGGTCGGTTCTTGGATATCCATATTGTTGCGTATTCTAGTCGAGGAAGGTCGACCTTTTGGTTTCGTCTCAATTCTCTATCCGCAACAACTTATATACGGCAAGCGATACCGATGGCCACTTACGTTCATCTGGGACTGGTGGGAATACGTGTCTCCACACGTTGTACATGTTTTCTAATTTGTAGACTTCGTCGACATAGCTCATGGGGTCAAGACGAAGGTTATGACAAGCCGCAAGTACATGAGCACATGGGTAACGAAGTGCATCAAATATCCCACAGTCGCATGTCTTATTTGTCAAGTGTACACGATAATGCCCGCCAACAATACCTTGGTTCGGTCTGTCAAACTCCGTGACACGAAACCATAGGCTGTCGCGATCGTGACAAACTGTGTGCATGGTGTTCGCCCGTGCCTTCCCACGGTTAATTTCTTGCAAGACCTTCGGGCTCCATACATGGCCTCCTTGCATCTGCCCTCGATAACTCGCTGCTCTCTTTGGAAATAGTGCCGCTAAATGAAAATATGTCTCCCGTAAAACCGCTGTAATCGGCAGATGACGGGTTCCTTTTAGCACAGAATTTATGCATTCGGCCAGGTTTGTGGTCATATGACCATATCGTAGGCCGCCGTCATATGCTTGTGTCCACTGTTCAAAAGGAATATTGCACAGGTACTCTGCGCCTTCGGCGTTATCTGCGCGCAAACTGGCCAACATCTCGTAAAAATGGTCTTTATTGATCTCATACCCTGCCAATATACGTTGATATCGAATATTACATACCACTATTCAATTGCGAATAAATTGAAAATTTCAAAAGAAATTATATTAATAGATATTTCATACCCATATCGGTCACTTGCCGTTTCTATCTTTTAGATCGGTGTTGCCCATAGTAGTTGGATGAAACATGCCTCGTGCAATATCGATGGTGTGTGCGATGCCACATGCTTCCTGTCGTTCTATTGCCGCAAGTATTCCAGGGCCCTATCCGATATAACGATATGTCGTTGAGGCGGACATGCCTCCTTAACCTAGATAGGAAGAAGTCCCATCATCACCGACTTCGGTGTTATTGCTAACGCAATCGGAAGGATTCTCCACGTACCGTCTTGTGCCACACTAGCAATAATCGCGCGTATATCTACCATACATGAAGGTACCGTCAATTTGTACCAATGGCTTGCAGATGTAAAAGCATCTCGACATTGCTTAAATGTCCGAATGTGCACTTGAACATCGCGATCCACGGAGCGAGACGATCGTTATAATACGCCTGTTCCGTTTCAATGTCTCATTGTCGCTGGGACATATCTCTCCAAGACTTACACCACCGCCACACTTCATTATATGAAGCGTCCCACCGACCGTGCAACTTTTCCAACGCTTCGCTTGGCTATCCAAGCCTTTCAGAAGAGGCGTGTACCCCATTTGCTACGAATATTTCCAATTAAGGCCAGATCGTAGTTTTGGGATCCGCCTTCACCGTCGGGATTATTAAATCGGTCAACATGTCCGAATCCATCCTCGGATGATCTTGTGTTACACTCACAACGGCACGTTAAATAATGCAACATTACATAATATTAGTGTTATTCAAAATCATTGAACACATAGTGGTCTTGTCTGGTAAGACATGTATGCGGACCTTTGTACTTCTTCACCTCCCACATCCCCGTCCTTTTCCTCAACGACGCCATGATTTTCCATGCACATGTGCCGTCTTGCACAAAGACACTTCGCCTCGCACCTATCGAGCTTTGATTTAACCACAGTGTAGTTAACCCGTTCTCGATCTTGTATTGTTTCAATACACCAAGAAAAGTGTTCTTGTTGGAAAGCGGTTACCAACTTCTAATTGGTCCGAATCCAACGAAGAATTTGTACGGTCACGCGTCCGTGTGGTAGTTCAGAAACTCCAATGCATCATCTTGAGATAGATCGACATTATGCATGTGCTACTGGAGGCGCAGTATGCCCTGAATAGCGGATCTTCTTCTTCTTCGTCTGAACCGCCCTCAACATCTTCAGGTACAATTGGAACGGGCTTCGGTTTAGAAAATAGTCCAACTTCTGCACCGTCAGGCCTTGGCTCCCGAGGTGGATCCACATCGGATTCATCGTCCTATCCTCCATAACCTACAACAAATGAGGGCCCTCATTTGGTGGATGCCGTCGGTAATACATCATCCTCCTTAAACATCTTCAGAAGATTCCAATCGTATGTGGATTACCATCCACTAGAAGTTGATGACGTCCCCAATACGTATTTCTGCCATCCGACGTCCATTGACGAATATGCATGTCCCATCCACCAACCGAGTGTCGCGCAGGGGTTATGTGTTCCATACTACCACCGCACACGGGCACTTCTGTGTTTTGCCTCCCACTTACAGAGTGTCGACTTGGGGTCGTGTATTCCCCTCGAACGATACTAGATGTTGAGGTCACAACCAAATCACTTGGAGATGAAAATTCTACATATACCTCGATATAGGGTGAACCACGGCAAGATGAGTCTCCACCATTGCCTCAAGGCTCCGAGGACCTTTGATGTCGAATCGTCATATCTCACCGGATCAACCAAGAGCAAAATTTATACTTAATAGATCGAACTTTCATTGGCGTTGTTCAATATTTTACGCCTAATTCTTTTGCGAAGTTCTACCAAATCGACGTTCGATTAAAACTCAATCGCTACTGTGTTCTCCGATAAGAAAACAACACCATCTTCTTGTCACGACTTCACCATCGTAGTAAATAACAAAGATTAATACGTTCACTCATTTTCAATTTTTTTTTCCTTTTGCTTGAATTTGCTTTCTGCCAACTGAGAATGCAATTTGGCTGATTTATAGCCTAATTTTGCGGACAAAGATCAGAGCAAAAGTGCGTCCACGTGGGAGCGCTTTTCACAGCCTCGTAATAGTGCACCCTGCTGGAAGCGTTTTTGGCCACTGTTTGTTCAGAAACGTCTCCTCAAAATAATTTTGCCGGAGACCACTGTAGCAAAAGCGCGTCCACGTGAGAGCGTTTTCGGCCACGGTTTGTTCTGAAACGTCTCCTCAAAATTATTTTGCCGGAGACTACTGCCCAAAAAATTATTTCATTTTTCACATTGCAAGTGGACGGGAAAGATTCCCCAAAAATCGCGTCACGTCAAGACGTTTTTGGGAAAGTGGCCTAAAAGCGGCGTCCATGGGGGCGCTTTAAGCCACATCGAAAGCGCGCCTCGTGGGAGCGTTTTTCTTGAGGTGGCCTAAAAGCCCCCATGGACGCTTTTAGCCGCTTTCCCAAAAAACGCTACCGACGTGGACGCGATTTTTGGGAAAATTGCCCTTTCCGGTCAATATTTTTGAAACCTGTCCTTTCCGGTAATTTTTGATTTTTTTTGGTATTTTTTTGGATATTTGCCCTCTTTTCCATCTTTTTCTAGACGTTTCCTTCTCCTCCAACAATAGCAAAATTTCTCTTCTTTCTATTTTAGTCCCTTCCACTATTTTCAACCTTCCCAAGCTTTTAAACTTAAAGTTTCACCATAGATTTTAGTAAAATAACCACAGGAATTTCATGGTATGATTAGTTTTGGTGGTGATAGCAAGAATACACTTTGAGGAGAAAAGAGAAGTTAGAGATTTTAAAAAGTTAAGGTAAGATGATGGAATTTCTTAAAGATTTCATGTTTATTTCACTCTAATACATGGAAATAGTGTAGGATTCTTGTTTTGATATTGAACGATATGTATGTGTATTATGTTATTGAAGAGAAAGAGAAAAAAGTGAACAACAAATTGAAGATAAAGGCAAAGGGGTTGCAAAAGAGTAAAAAAGGGAGAAAAAACATCCATCCAAGTATTTTTGTTATAACTGTATCAAGAATTTTACTTTATATTACTTAAACCCTTGATGAAAATTTGATGAATTTGTTTAACAATATCATGTGATCTTATATTATATATTAAAATAATGCCTTGTATTATGAAATTTGATTGAAAGAGCGGTTGAATAGTTATAATAAATTAAAGAGTTTATGTTTAGTGAATTTGAAGAAAAATGACTAAATTGTAAAGAGTTTAAAAGTTAGATAGGTGAAGTAAGTAATAATATGAAGTATTTATAGGAAGTGTTATAAGTTGATGAAATAAATGTCAAGTGCAATTTTGATAATTGTTGTTTCCATTTAGATAAGGACTAAGTTGTAAAATTATTAAAGTTTGAATTGTTCTAATTGTTGAGAAGTGTGATGAAGTGGTATAGTTTAAATGTCAATGTAGACAAAATGAGAATTAGTGTAAGGATTAAATTGTAAAATTATTAATGGCATGTTATTAGGAAAGTGATTAAGCGCGCAAGTGATAGTGGCAATACAGTGCAAGTGAGTGGCACTTCAGTGAAAAGTGAAGTCTGCACGTCTGTGCGAACAATAGTGACACTTTAGTGCATCTTACTGACATTTCCGTATATCCTATCGTGTTATATTAAATCTACAATTGAGCGCTTAAATTTAAAAAAAAAAGGTAAGTGTACATTTTGGTAGCAATGATAAGTGGCTTGTATGGTGTGAATTGGCACCTAGTTATAGTTACTTAAAAAAAAAAAAAAAAGAAAACAAACTTGTGCATGAGGTTAGAGATTAATGCTAGTATTATATACATGATCATGTATATATATATATATATATCTATTCATGAATTTGTATAAATTAAGCTTTGATTATATTGTATAATTCTTGATATACTTACTATGTCCTTGTGAGCTTAACGCTTTTTCTTTTAAATGTGTAGGTAAATTTTGTTTTGAAGTTAAAAGTTGAAGGACATTCTCAAATCATCTCATCACAATTCAAGTGTGAAGAGAGTATGAACTAAATTTTGGGCATTAGTTATGACATGTACAATAGGATGTTGTTAGATGTATTTTGGGATACATGTTATGATAAACATAGATGTCATGGCTTAATTTGTAAACTTTGCATTTTAGATATGTTTGAAGTTTTTCATGATGATTTGGGTAAGGTTAAAGTTTGAGAAAAGTGTATTTGCAGTGTATTATTTGGTTATTGGAAGGGTTAAGGCATTCAGAAATGGTTAATGGCGATTTGAAAGTGAAAGTGTATAGGTTTGAAGGTTGTAGGATCGACGTCAAGATGAAATGTTTTTGACGTCACGACGAGCAATCGACGTTGCGATGATAGGATGTTGTAGTGACGATGAGCTCAAGCTAGTAAGTCACGTCGTGACAAGGGATCTCCTTGACATTGTGACGAGGAAAACTGAAGTCGTGACGAACTCCTGAGTGCTTGAGTTTTCATCCTTTTGTCTCAAATTGAGTTTTGTTTTGTTCGAAAATTTTCTAAAGCTTGTTTTAAGCTTAGTTAAGCTAGATGATCATATTCTTGATGCATTATGAATGTTTATTTGGTAGGGTAATATTGAAGTTGCTTTGGCGATAAATATGGTATCCCAGTATCTTGACCCGACGATTGGGTTGGGTAAGGGGTGTTACAAGGCAAGTGTCGCCTACCAATCAGTCACGACACCCTCTCCAACTTCCTATCTTTTTCTTTTAACTCAACAACTTTTTTTAAAAAATTCAAACTAGTGTTGCCAATGTGTTAGGTGACATCACTTTAAAAAAATATTTTTTTTTTACTTCTTGGTATTTGTTTTGTATTTTGAGAAAATACATATTTTTTTGGTGTTGCTTGACACGTTGGCCGTACCACTTAAAAAAATAATTTTTCACTTGAAATGATTTGATATTGATTGAGTGCTTTTTAGAATGGTGTTGTTTAACACATTGGTGACACTCAATCTTACGGTAGGAAACATACTATTTTTATAATTAATCTACAACCCATCCCATTTTTGTATTTTATCTTTTTATATTATTTTGATAAAAAGAACTGCTCTTAAAAGAAATTAAAATATTCAATTGCTATTTTATTATATTTTACTATGTGTGATATTGAGTTAATCGGGTAAAAATTTAATTATTAAAATATTCTTTAATATATAAAATAAGTTATATTTTTATGAATATATTTTATTTTTATATAAAAACCAATGAAAATTTGAGGTAAGGAGATTTGAAAAAAGAAAAAACATATAATGTTAACTTTACCATTATAATTAAAAACAATTAATTTTTATATAAATTTTAATAAAAAGTATTCACCTACATGTTCCGTAAATGTAGTAAATAGTTACTTCAAATAAATTTTCACCTAATTTCACAAAACATTGAAAATTGAAGCTATTAATAACCCGATTCACACACTGGGGAAAGAAAAATGCATTCAAAAAACTGGAAGTTAAAATTCAACATTATTATTGGGGGAGATAAATAAGTGGAATGGTGAACCCAGGCTGTAGAGTTATGTGATTGAATTTTTAAGATACTAGATTTTACCATCCCTCACTTCACATATATTTTATTAAAAAAAGTTATAAATAATTTTTTTAAAAATATTGGTAGTTTTATTTATTTATTTGAGGAAAGCGTATTTATGGAAGTGGTTATTTAAAATTAGTATTTTTTTTCTAGAAAATGATTATTTCTAAAGACATATTGTGTATAATATTAATCAATGAATTAACCTTGTAATAATGTTTTTCAAAATAATTTTATTTTTAATTAAATTTTATATAATTTCTTTACAAATATATTTCGTGTATAATTTTTTTCCCTTGTAAGGGTGTCATTACTCATTAATCATCTTTCAGGAAAAAAAAAAAGTATCATAAATCATAATTTTGTGCAGTGTGATTAAAACTACATGCTAAGTCTTCCAACTTCCAAGCAGTGAGGAAGATCCGAAGGTCATGGTAAAACTGCTCTCCATGAAGGCTTGGTACTGGTGAATGAGTTAAGCAGAAAATTACGAGCCGTTTGAACAAATAAAAAGAAAGACAGAGAGAGGGGTTCATTTGTTTAATTGGTTTGTTCCGCAAGGGAGAACCTTGGGTTCTTAAATTTTCAATGGCAGAGTTAGGTTGGGTATAATGTCACTTCCTGTCCAATATTTACTGCGCAAACTCCGACCAGACATTTTTTACTCCTTTAAACACGAGATTTTTTTTTTACTGTTTATTTTTTAATAATTTTTTGATGTTCTTTTTCTTATCTGTTATCAACTGAATCTGTCTTCAGTATCTCTGCTACTGTCACTAAAATATTTTTCCTGAGATGGATCTTTCTTTTCTTACTTAAAATCTAAATCTATTTTTTAATACTATTATCTTAATTACGGGTAAGTAAAATTTTATTTGACTTAAAAAAATTAAAAAAAATTAAATTTCGAGTTAAATGAATCGAGTTATTAGAGTTAATTTAATTTTTTTCGAATTTCAAGTTCGAATCGAGTTGAGTTTTTGAATTCGAATAACTCGAATAATTCAAATAATTCGAATATCAAATTATAATATTTTACATTTTTACCTTAAATTCTCAAATCTTTTTACTTTTTTTTTCAAAACTTTTACTCCTTCTCACTTTCTCCCAAAACTTTTACTCCCCTCTCATCTCAACCCCCAATCAACTCAAAATCTATTTTCCATTTACTCTCCCATTTACTTTTTTTCAAAATTTTACTCTCCAAAACCATCAAAACTTTTTATTTTCTCCCAAAATTTTTACTCCCTCCCACTTTTCCCTTAAAACTTTTACTCTCTTCTCATCTCACTTCCCATCTACCCCAAACCCATCCCCACTCCAAATTTTTTTTTAATATTTTCCCTTCAAAATTTTACTCTCCTATTTATTTTTCCTTAAACTTTTATTTTTCAAAACTTTTTATTTTTCTCTTAAACTTTTACTTTTCACCCTTTACTCTCAAATAAAAAATCAAAATCATTCAAAAAAATCATTAAACATAAATAATAATAATTTTATTTATATCTACTATTTATATTATTAAATTAAATTTCACATTTTATATTATTTATATTATTGAATTATTTAGTCATATTAAATATTATATTAAAATTAAATTATTAATTATGTCATAAAATATTTATATTAAAATTTTATATTAGTATCAATTTCATATTTTATCTTTAAAATAATTTTATTAAAAATTACATTTTATATTTAATATATATTTTAATTTTTAATTTTAAAATACATAGTGTCAAAGGATTGAGAATCGAAAATAATTGAAAAAATTAAACAAATAAAGAAGCTTAATCCAGTATATAAAAATTAATAAATAAATTATTTAGTAATGAAAATTAATAAAAAAATTTGATTAATGTGAATAAATTTTATTACAATGGTTACCATGATTAAGGTGCCTGGACTTTAGTTGTAATGACGGTAAGGGCAACACTGATTGGGATTCTTTAAAGATTGCTGTTTTTTTTTTTTTTTGTTCAATTTAAAGAATACCCAATTTGATTTACCTGTTTTTATGTAGCCCCATTTTGTGAAGGAAGGATCTTGGTTTTTGGATCATCAAGTTTTCCAGCCTTTGAAGAATTCATGGTGAGTTTTTTCTTATAACTGTTTGCTCATTGTACATCTTTGTTTTCCCTCTGAGAGGATTTTCTTATATTTTGAATTTATGGAGATCTGATTCACATGTTTATGTTCTTTAATGTCAGGAAACTCTATACTTCCCACAATTGCTTGCTTGTAAGGTGATACATTGTTTGTCTTTGTTAGTTGAATGAGCAAATGAAACTAAAATCAGGTATGAGCTTCAAAACTAAAGTTTCTTCCTTTTTGTTAGCTTAGCTGTATATTATGTTCATTTATTGCAAATCTTTTGACATTGTTGTGTTAAGGTGTTATAATTCTAGTTTCAGATGGACTTCGTTTGATAATTCAACCTTTTTTCCTTTTGAGTAATGCTGGTTTATACATGAGATAATGGAGGTCGAAAGGAAACATTCGAAAGGAGGATTTTTTCATTTGTTTGATTGGAATGGTAAATCTCAAAAAAAAATTGTTCCCAAACAATGCTGAAATCTCAGGTATATATATATATATATATATATATCTGTTCTTCATATGTATGTATATGCATTTATTATTTTTGTCTTGAATATATTCCTAATTAATGCACAACTTGTTTACATTTTGACTGTAGAAGAATCAAAGAGAGTAAAACCTGTGGAGAATATACTGAAGTCACCGCCTTATATGGTGGGAAATTTATATTCTTTTGCTCTACTGTAGTTTGGGTAAAATATTAGTTTCGGACTATATTGTTTATATTTTTATGCTTTACCAGATGGAGGGGGATGAGTACAATGCTGCTTCAAGTTATAGAAGAAGTGCTGATTTTAGTGCCGCTTCCTCGGTGGCTAGTGATGAAGGATATGGATCCAGAGCACCTGGAGTTGTTGCTAGGCTGATGGGGTTGGACTCGTTGCCGGCACCAAATGTCTTGGAGCCATCTTCTACCACATATTCAGGGTCTTGCTCTCTTAGAGTATCTCATTATGAAAGAAGTTCTCCTAAGTTGTGGAATGAATCTGAACCGATGGACTACACTGACTTCTCTAACAGGCTTGATAGTTTGTCCTCAAATCCGATTGAACCAAGGTTTCGTAAGGTGCAAAACCGTCCCATTGAGAGATTTCAGACTGAAATATTGCCTCTGAAATCAGCAAAACCAATTCCAATAACTCAGCATAAGCTTTTGTCTCCTATCAAGAGTCCAGGGTTTATCCCAACCAAGAATGCAGCTTATATAATGGAGGCAGCTTCCAAGATTATCGAGGTTAGTCCTCAGAAAACTTCCAAACATAAAGTGCCATCATTTGGGCTTTCTTCAGTCCCTTTGCAAATCTGGGATTTGAAAGACAAAATTGAAGCTGCACATAAGGTACCCGGGCACCAAAGACCTGACGAGCCTATTCGGAATACAGAAATGTCTTTGAAAGGACAACATAAGAGCAAGAGTCACAACAAATCAGATTATGCACCAACATTCAGTATATCTAGCGATACAGAAAAAGGTTCTTCTAACAATTCAAGGAATAAGGGAAAATCAGTCTCGCTTGCAGAACAAGCAGGGGTTAATAATGTTCAGAGGAAAGAAGGGTCATTTTCAAGTGGTAATGGGAGTTCTGCAAATCTGAAGGAAGGGAATGATGCTAAAAGAAAACAGTTTTGTAGGAGCCAGGCAGATATGCTAAAGAGTATGGAGAACGGAACATCTGCAAATAGGACTAACAAAGTCCTGAGGCAGAATAATCAGAAGCAGAACTGCATATCTAATAAAGACTATTCGGTATCAAAGTCTTCAACCCTGGACCAGCAAGGTAGGAAGACTAGGTCTATAAACGGTACAGTTGGGCTAAATAGGACTATAAACAAGGTCATTGTAAACTCTGAATCTCAGTCCAGGAAGACGAGCTCCTCAGCAACTGATCCTTCAAAGGAGCGTTCCATGTCTAGAAGAAAGAATTTGCCTAGAAAGAAACAACCTGTAAATGAGGATGTTCTGTCTGGAGAAACAATTTCTGAGAATACATCAATAAAAAGCACCCAAAGATCCATAAAATGTAATGTTACAATTGAGGAGCACTCAGATCAGCGTGCAGAGAAAATGAAGACAAGCATGGATGTTGTTTCATTTACATTTACATCCCCCATTGCAAGATCCGTGCCTGTTGTTCCTTCCACAAGTCAAGTTGTGGAAACAAGCTGCAGCTTTGATAATGATCCTTGTGGCAACAATGATCTGCTTTTTTCAAAAAGCTCCGGATTTTCTTCTCTTGGCCTTAATATAATTGGTGGGGATGATCTTAGTGTTCTTTTGGGAAAAAAGCTTCAAGAATTGGCATATAGAGTTGAGTCATCCAATTGCAATATCATTATTGGGGAGACTTCATCTTGTCCCGCATCCAGTTGGCAAAATTCAGTGCTCCCATCTAGTACATTGATCACAACATCAATGAGACATCACAAAGGACTTCAGTTGGATCTAGATAAAGATATTTCATATAGCACAGCTGACTTCAATTGCTCTTCAGTTGACCATCCGGAGCTTGATTGGAGAAGGAAGTGGCAGGTTCGGTTTACTTACTCACTGCAACGATTTACTTATATAATGGCAGGTCTTGTTTATTTCTTGGTGTTTATAATCAAGTCCCACACTGTACAAGGTTTTCCCAAAGTATAGAATCTAGTGCTTGAATTTTAGATAGCATGTTTCCTCGACTGAAAGACGTAATAATTTTACTGAATAATCATTGTATATAGGAACTGTCAGTTTTAAGAGTTAAAAGCAGAGCCTACATAGCCATGAGTAGTTATCATGAAGAGAAGTTGGTAACTGGTGGAGAATTTTTGCTTTTTATTTTCCGTGGTTTCAGTTGGTTTCTTCTTTTATTTGTTGAATTGTGGAAATCTGATCTTGTCTCTAAGTAAGCGCCAATTTCAATTTAATGCATTTGTCACTTATTGAATGGCCTAGACCTGCATCCTTTGGTTCTACTCGTAACATTTTATCATAGCATACAAACAAGTTGTTTTAAAGCTAGAGTGATATGGAAGGTTGGTAAGATGTTTCTAAATTGAAAATTTTCCTGTCTCTTACATTTCATATTTCGACATTTGACTTTAAATTTATCGAATGAGTCCAGTTTTCTGAAGAAATTGAAGATCGAAATGCTAGCAAAAGCAGCAGCAAGACCGGCACAGAATTAGATCATCAACAGCCTAGCCCCCTTTCAACTCTTGAACTTGCTGTCACCAGTGAGTGCTTCGCTGATGATAGAGATGGTAAGCTGCCCTCTTCTCATTCTTTTTTTCTTTCGCATTTCTTCCCCTTGAACCCATTTTCTTATGTGTTATATATATTTAGAAATGATGTGAGGTTCTTAGCTGTGTAATTGCCAATTAAATTTCGGGACTATGTCTGGAGAATAAATACCTTTTGTGTGAGTGGCAAAAAAACAGTTATTTGCGTAAAACTGAGTGATATTGGAATCATTTGAATTAGTTTAAGGATTGTGAAATTTTTGCATGGATCTTTGGTGAACTCTGTAACCAAGTTGCTGCATTGACTATATAAGTTATCCCGGGTTATCGAGATATAAGACCTTTTTTATTTTTATCTTTCCTTTGATCATCGCATGCACTCTACATTTGCAGGCATGAAGCAAGAGCTATTGGCCCGCAATCAGGAATTATTAGGTTCGCAGCCTGGAAGTGAGTCTGAGACTGAATTTGATGTGGCGTTATCCGATTTCGCATCTCCTAAAACTGTGGGAGAAATGTATAAAAAGCTTCCAACTAGGACACCAAATTCAAGAGATCTTAAGGAGTCAACCAATTGGGAACTTGATTATGTGAAAATGGTTCTAAAAGATTCTGAGCTAAAGTTAATGGAATATGCAGTGGGTCAGACCGAGAATATTATGACCCCGAATGGTTTTGATCAGCTCGAGCATCGGAACATAACAGAGACACAGGGAGAAGAATACAAGAAGCTTGAACAAAAACTTGTAGTAGATTGTGTGAGTGAGTACCTGGAGTTTGTTGTTGGAAGCTGCAAAGGGTGGGGGAAATTGATGCAGAACAAAGGGAGGTTGGCAGAAGAGGTATACAAAGAGATAATGAGTTTGAAACAAATGGGGGACATAATGGTGGATGAGGTTGTAGACAAGGATATGAGCAGAAAGCATGGGAGATGGGTTGAGTTTGAGACGGAAGCATTTGAAGAGGGTTTAGAGATTGAGAAAACTATATTAACTTGTTTAGTTGATGAATTAGTTTTTGATTTATTGCTTTAAGCCTCTCTTAAGATATACCCCTAATGGATCTTCTATTATCCTCTTTGTTCAAAAGAGTATAAAAAGTGATTTGAGTAAAATATTTAATTATTTTTATGAAATATTTTCATGTTTCCAAAATATTTGGAAAGTGTTTTTTGAATTCTTTTAAGACACCTTTTGTAAAATATTTAATTAATATTTTTTTATTTTTAATTCTTTAAAAATTATGTTTTCCTTTTGTTCTTAAAAATTAATTTTTATTATTAAAGTTAAATTAGTTCTTTTTTTTCATTTTATTTTTTGTCATTACAAATAAATTCAATAAATTTTAAATAAAATATACTTCTGAAGCAGTGTATAAATAGACTAAAAATACTTTTATTTTTGAAATTATGTAGCTACTTCTCTTAAGTTCTTTTAAATTAGTCTTATAGAATATTTAAATAAAAAATCAATTTTGTATTATTATTTTCTAGATTTCTTATAAAAATTTATTTTTTACTTTTTATTTTTATTTTTTATAATTGGATATAAGTAGTGGGTTAAAATATTTATTTCTTATAATGGAATATTAGTAGTGAGATTGTTAGTGATTAACTTAAGGTTTCATTATCACAAAACAAAGAAATTTTACCACTATGTAAAGTCAAGAGGTTATTGGTAAAAAGTATTAAATAGTTTTAAATAAAAACCATTCTATTGCTCTAAGTTGTTTTGATTATAAGATTGATATGAATAAGAGGTTTAATGATATTGATTTTTATGAAAGATTTTTTATTATTATCTTCTAATATTTTAAAATTTGATTTATTGATTTGTTTCTTAAAAAATTCATTTGGTGTTTTTTATTACATGTTATATATGGATATGTTATATAGTTAACTCTCTTTATAGTAATTTTATTTCTCTTATTTGTTTTTAATATTTTGTTTGTTATAAAGAGGTGATTGTTATATAATTATAACAAAATGTTGTGACTTTTTATTTTAATAATACAAAATAAACAAAAATATCAAAATGGTATCCCACCCACATTATTTATCAAAATAGTATGTTGTGGGTGGTTGAGGGTGGTGTAGAGGCGGCACTACTTTATATTAGTAAAAAATACGGGATATAGGTACGATATTTTAGGGATTTGGTGGTACCTTCTTGACAAGCGACATCAGTCTTATTAGACCCATCAACACTATATTTTAGGGTTTCACTAGGAAATGGAATTTTGTAGTTTATAAATAATTTTTAGTGTTGAAAAAACAAATGTGCTGATTCAAAAAAAGAGAGTAGAGATTGGATTAGAGAAGAGAGGAAGGAGATGGTTTTAAGAAAAAAAGAAGATAGGAGAAGATAGAAAAGGGCTTAGCTTAGTTGAGAAATAGAAGAGAAAGACGAAGGTTTTAAGAAAAAAGAAATAACAACTTAGTAGTAGAGAAGATACAAGAGGAAGAAGAGGGTTTGAATGGAAAAAAAAAGGATAAGTGTTTTAGGGTTTAGTTTAGGGTTTCTAAATTTTTTGCTTTTTAAATGTAATATTTTTAATTATTTAATTTTTAGTGTAGTGTTTATTGTTATTTTTATTTGCTTAGTTTTTTTTTATTTAAGGAGGAGAGGAAGTAGCACCTAAATTGTTATTTAAAAGTAAATTGATTTTTGTAGTTATTTGTTATTATTTTTGTAATTAATTCTTTTTAGTACTAAATATTTGTTTGATTTTATAGTTTTATTCGATTTGAAGGTACATTTGTAAATATTTTTTTGTGGGAAAAATTTAATATTTGTTTGAATTTGTGGTATTGTGTTCTTTGTTACTTTGATTTGTAATTTTAATTATTTAATTTTTTACGGTATTATTTTTAAATTGTATATTGAGAATTTTAATTATTTTCTGATTTAGTATTAAAGATGGGTAATCAATTTTTCGCATGCGTTTATTTCGATGGAGTAATTTTCTAACAATAGTTGGATATATATTTGAATGTCGTTAACAAATAGTTATGAGATTTAATAGAGAAATGCATCAGTTGATAAAATGAAGGAAAAGACCAGTGCAAAAATTGTTAGACGTTGTGGGAGGAGGATCTCGAAACTATTCTACAAATTTTCATTTTCGTTAGATCCCATTAAATTCATCGATATGGAACTAGTAGACGATGAAGACGTGAAGACAATGATAGCTCTTTATTGCCGAAATCGAAGTCGCCAAACTGATCTGATTCATTTGTTTGCTGAGTTAGCTGATGTGGAGCTAGCTGAAGATTTCACTCCATTAAGTGAAGAACATGAAGTTCAAGATCCATGTACGGTAGTTTCTATAACATTCATTGATAGGTGAGCAACTGTACGCGGGATCGACCTCGATCTTAATGCTCCACCTATGTCTAAGACCTTTAACCCAAGTCCCCGTTTACAAATACATCCGGTGGTGATTGAGACCGATGTGGATGGTGATGATGGATATGATAACAATGATCCTTCTGATCACACGGTTGAAGATTTTAGTGATCCCTGTCTAAACGAGATCCTTGGATGATATTGATGATGAATGTGCGAATGATGATGGAAATGTCAACGCGTCTTTAGTTGGGAACCCAAATCGAGACATTGCGATACGCAATGATCTTAGGGCACACATGTCGAACATAGATCTAGATGCGGCACATGCATCCAAGTTCCCAGAGTACCCGATATACTAACTACTCACTGGTTGGCCGCAGATTCCGGATGTGAGGAGGTTTTTGTGGGCCAAAAATTCACAACCAATAAGGAGTGCGTACTTGCCATTAAGCGGTATAGCATGAATTTTTGGTTGGCTACAAAGTCTTTATGTCTAAACCGACATTGTATATTGAGGAGTGTTGGAGGTCAGCAATAGGTTGCAATTGGAGGTACATGCCGCATTTATCCAGAAGTCGCAAATGTGAGAGATTCGAAATTTTGTTGAGCTTCACACATGCACTACATCATGTATGACACAAGATCACCGCAAACTTGATTTCAAAACTATCTACACATGCATCATGCCAATGGTGAATGACATGCTGACCATTTTTGTTTCGATACTGATTGCCAAAATGCAAAAACGATTCCAGTACCGAGTGTCATACTGGAAAGCATGGATAACCAAACAGATGGTCATGGAACAGTTTTATGGAGGTTGGGATGTGTTGTACAATGAGCTACAGGGGTGGATAGCCGCTATGCAAGAGTACATACCAGAGACTGTCATTGAGTTGGAGACACGACCTTATTATGGCCCGAACGACCAATTACAACTGGGAAGAAGAGTTTTCCATCGGATGTTCTGGACATTCGATCCATGCATGCGGGCATTTCCCCACTGCAAACCGATTGTGTAGGTTGATGGGACACAATTATATGTAAAATATATGCAGATCCTACTCATTACGGTTGTTCAAAATGGGAACCAGAACTTGGTTCCGACAGCGTTTGTCCTCATGGACAATAAGAACATAGAATCATGGGAATTATTCCTGACGAATTTGTAGACTTATGTTGTTAGGAACAATAATATTTGCATTATATCTGATAGAGGGAATGGAATAATTATTGCGATTAGGTGTTCTGGTGTTCCGTTGAGATCCGTTTACATTCGACACATCGTGGCTAACTTCCACCGAGACTAAAAGAATGCAGACTAGCAAAGACAAGTTGTGAAATAGGTAAAATTTAGTTTCAACATATGTTTTAAATGTTCTTGATACTTCAATAAATTAATTTGGGATCGTAACTTATCTTTTCTTAATACATACACAGCGTACGAGCTAGAGCCACACCTTTTTAGGAAAAGGATGATTAGACTTGAGTGTGTTATGTAAGGTGAAACGAATACTCCTTTCTAAGAGTGGTTGGGATCCATGAAGGTGGAAATGGGCTCAAAGTTTCGATTACGGGGCTCGATATGGTCAAATGACCACCAAATTGGTAGATGCGGTTAACTCCGTGTTAAGGTGAACACGGCATCTTCCAATTTCATTTATTTTCTTAGCTACGTTCTATAGGCTGACAACCTTGATGCCAAGAATGGGGCTGAAACAAGTCAACTAGATGGAGGTGGGACATGTGTTTATCAAAGATGTTAGGAAGGTAATTGATATGAACCATCAGAGATTGAGGTCGATGAATGTAGAAATATATTCTCGACAGTTCAAAACTTTTTCAAGTTATTGAGTCCATCGGTTGTCAACTCGATATCCCACTTAGGTCCTATGAAGTTGATCTCTGAAATAGCCGATGCAATTGTGAGGGGTTCCAATCACTTCGTTCCCCTTGTACGCACATCATTGTTTCTTGTGCTTGCGCCTTGATCAATGCGAACAATATATCGATGAGGAGTACACTCTCGAGCGCCTTTTGCTTGTTTGGGGAAACGAGTTCCCCGTCTTCCATGATTTATTTACTTGGGAAGTGCCTCCACTAACTTTCGAGCTTGTCCCAAACAAGAGGTTACATAGGAACCGAAAGGTCGCCCACAAGTCATCAAGATCCGTAATGAAATGGACATGAGGGAGATAACTGACGACAAACTTTGTGGTGTGTGCAGAGTAGCTGGTCATACCCGGACTAAATTCCTACATTGAGGCTATCATATTGGACAATTATCGCGATCGGTTGGAATATGACTAGACTGTACTCCATGTTTGGGCTTGTAATAAAAATATTGTGATTATGATGGCACTTTCATATTTATATTTTGGCATTTAGATTTTTTTCAAAAAAATCAAAAGTTCGTTAAAGAAAAAGATAGAAAAGTTGTGTTCTTAAATGTAATCTTTATAGAAACTTGAAAATTTAAATTAAGTCAAACATTTATTATAATTTAATTAACACAAACTTGAAAAATTAAATTACAAACTACATGTAGTAAATATAATTACAAGTTCTAAAATTGATGATTGGATGGCATCGTCCTAAAGGTATACCGTTGTGTCGGTCGACTTAGACGTTAGGGTGCTCGTGGATGTCATTGTTACCCTCAACCGAAACATCATTTAGGGCATCTATCTGCAAACCTTGGGGTGTGTTAAACATGGGAAATTGTATGTCTCGAAGGTTTGCTCGGGAGGGGTTAAGTACTGGGGTGTATTCGGATTGAAGGTATCAAACATCATCGATAATCTCAGATTCAAATGATTTGAACTAGACCTGGGAATCTTTGGCTTATATGCGTAGCTTGATGAGCTTGGAAAATTATTATCACCCCCAATTTTGGATGATAAGGACTACCCCAAAATGTGAATAAGACTGATTAGGTTTAGGTGTGGGCTCTGGCTCGGGTGTAGGAGACAGATAGGAGGCAGATTTGGCACACGACGCAAAAGGTGCCCTAGTTTTTCCATGTGTTTAGGTACTAGCATCATTTGCCCACCAAATAAAATAAGTTTCCCAAATGCCATGAACCAGAAAATGTACTCCACTAAGGACCGCAAATCAAATGCATAATCCATCAGAGGTTTGCGCCCTATTTGCTTGTTCCACAATATAATATATTCTTCATGCTCTAATGTCCAATTCTTGTTGTGTTTTCCTCTTTTGTTAATTCTATGTACAACCTTCAAAACTCGTGGTGGATCTAGAATATGTTGGACGCACCCGAATTGTCGCAGTACTCTATCCCTATTATACCACTCGACTGCCTGGAAATTTAGTAGAGGTACGTTAAGGCACCACAAGTGTGAGTGGATGTGAATAGATAGTTGAATAGCTTGTGCAATGTTTAGTAATGAATACGACATCTAGATGAACTGTAAAATTAATAACATTGCTATAGTAACACGATTCAAATAATATAAATAAAGTAATTACATGTATTAAATATTAGAAAATAAATTACCAAAGCACCGACGCGTGTCTCGATCATTTGCCGGTAAATGGGAAGAATATATGACCTCTCGATACCCAGAGAAGTACTCCATTTATAAAAAAAATTAAACTTGTTAGAATAAATTTCCATATTGAACAAAGCAAAATTGATGGTGATGGTTAAATTTTATCACCTATTCATGAGTGGGAAGACATATATTTGGTGCTTAACTGATGTAAAAATGACATAATGTAAAGTGCCCTGGATTGTAGAAATACTAGGCAACCACCTATGTCCACAACACGTATTTTTGTCGTCCGATAGAGCTCACAATACAATGTAGCTAGTATTGCTGAGCCTCAACTATATGAACGGGCATCGTATAAATCTTGCAACAGGGGAAAGTACATCAAGTGAACCTTATTTTTATCTACATCTGGCATGAGTACACCCTTATCATATGCATTATATATGCTCGAGCGGTGCACATCAAATCCACTTAGTGGCAATACTCGGTAAATACTCAAAATTCACCTTCAGCCATGAAAATCTCAAAGTCGTTAATTTATCCTCACTAACATCAGGCGAGTGGCTTAGTAAGTCATAACAAAAGGTCTCTAGATCGGACAATGTACTAGTACTCATGATCGCAACACCATTGATGGGAAGCCCTAATTCCAGTGCAACATCTTCTAGAGTGATGGTGTACTCCTCACAACAAATAAAAGGTGTAGGTCCCCGAGCGCCACCGCACTACCAACGTGGAGATCAAGTTGTACCTCAAATCAAACATATGGTTCAATGCTGTCGATCCTAATCCGGATGCCTCCAAGTATGGCATAATAATGTTAGAATTAAGTGACCCGAATACTTATTTAAATAAAATGCAGTGGTAAAATAAAATAAAAGAAGAATTCATTTAGAACTACACTTCTTTTATTTTATTTTAGAATAAGGTTTTAAACTCTATCTATTTGATATTGATTAGAATAAGGTGTTTCAATCTTACTACATTTCTATTAGAATATGGTTTTACAAGCCTATAAATAGACACAGTCTACTCCTCTTGTAATTATTTGAATTCGACATAGTGAATTTTCTTCTCCTCTGCCCGTGATTTTTTCCCGAAAGGGTTTTCACGTAAAATCTGTGTGTTCTTTATTTTTATTTATATTTTCTTTGCGATATATATTGTCATTATCGACGTTATATTTTTTACAAATTGGTATTCAAGCTTCTAGGTTTTTCATCTTTATCACGGTAATGGCGTCTTTGAAGTATGAAATTTCGCTGTTGGATCGCAACACTAGATTCATGTTGTGGCAGATAAAGGTGCAGGCAGTTCTTACACAGATGGACTTAGAGGAAGCCCTGCTAGAGGTAGATAAGATGCCTTCAACATTGACAGAGGAAGAGAAGAAGCGCAAGGATCAAAAGTAATTAACACAATTACATCTACATTTGTCTAACGAAATTTTATAGGATGTGATGAAGGAGAAGACCGCCGCTGCATTATGGAAGAGGCTGGAACAAATATGTATGTCGAAAACTCTAACAAGCAAGTTGCATATGAAGTAACGTCTTTATGTTCATCGTTTGGAGGAAGGTGCGTCTATACACGAATACTTAACAGTGTTTAAAGAAATTCTCTCAAACTTGGAGGCCATGGAGGTTCACAATGATAAGGAAGATTTAGGGTTGATTCTTCTTTGTTCGTTGCCCCCATCTTATTCAACCTTTAGAGACATGATTTTATATAGTCGCGAGTCTCTCACAGTTGATGAGGTTTATGATTCTTTGACCTCGTATGATAAGATGAAGCATCTTGTGGTTAAACCCGACTCTCAGGAAGAGGGTTTCATTGTTCATGGGAGACAAGATCGAAATGCTGATGATGATTGTGAAAGGACATAGGAATGAAATCCTCGCGGTAAATCTAAGCATAGATCGAAGTCTTCAAATAGAGGTAAAACTTGTAAATTCTGCAAGAAGAAAGGGCACATTAAATCTGAGTGCTATAAGCTATAGAACAAGATTAAAAGGGAGGTTGTGAATCAAAAGGGAAAACAACCAGCAAATTTCGGTGAAGCTGATGTTGTAAAAGGCTACAGTGGTGAACTTTTAGTCACTTCTGTCAACAATTCTAAAGTGAGTGAGGAGTGGATACTTTATTTAGGCTGCACCTTCCACATGAGTCCCAATCGGGATTGGTTTACAACTTACGAAACATTGTTTGAAGGTGTTGTTTTGATGAAAATAATGCTTCGTGTAAAATCACATGTGTTGGAACAATTAAAGTTAAAATGTTTAATGGAGTTGTCAGAACACTTAGTGACATACGACATGTTCCAAAATTGAAGAGAAATTTAATTTCGTTGAGTACTCTTGATTCAATAGTGTAACAACTCGTTTTAGACCGTAGTCAGAACAGTATTTTCGGGACCACAAATCTGAGGTTAAAAAGTATTTTAATATTATTTTTGATTTTTATAATATGTGATTGAGCATGTGTGAAAATTTGGTGTGAAAATTTTATCGTTTGTGTCGAATTATGAAAAAGGACTTAATCGCTTGAAATGTAAAAGTTGTGTGCTGATTGTTAAAGTGCTTATTTGTCATGACTTTCTAAATGAGAAGTCCTTATGTTGTTGTTAAACCATTAAAAGAATGGATGGATAATAATGGCTATTAAATGGATGATTTTGGTGTTATATCATTAAGGTTATTTTTGAAAATTGTTTAATTAATGTTTAATAAATAAAACAAAACAATTTTAATGGATAATTTCTCATCTTCTTCATCGATTATTGAACAAAAGAAAACCATTTAAAGCTTTGTGACATTCAGCTAGGGCTTAGCTTGATTGAGGTATGTTTTTGACTCGATTTTTGATAATTTCTACGTTTTTGTGATCGTTGCTTAGTGTTCTAGCTAGCCCATGCTTTAATTTTAGAAATTGATAGTGATTTTGAGATATGCCATTGATGAGTGTTTGAGCTTTTTGATAGTTGATGATGAAATATGAAAGATATGTGAAATGTTAACATGTTTTGTCTTTGAAATTTTGGTGAAATTGAGAAATTTGGACTAAATTGTGAAAATAAAAAATTAGAGGACTAAAATGTGAAATAAATGAAATATATGGGCTTATTTGGACATAGGGAAAATTTGGCTAAGCTTATATGAATAGAAATTTTGTGTATTTTGTGATTTGATGAATTAGGGACTAAAGTGTCGAAATGTGAAAATGTGAGGACTATTTTGTAAAACACCCTAAATATGTGTGTTTGGACTAAATTGAATGAATTGGTGATTTAATGAGTTAAATTTGAATATGTATAGACTAAGAAAGGAGAGATTTGGATCGAGATCGAGGCAAAGACAAAGTACTCGATTGATTGGCTAGTTTCGGTATATCGACGTCAAGTAAGTTCGGATATAGTACAAGTTGTTAATTTATATCTATGTGATGTGAATTGAATGATAGTTATTGAATTAGAAATGCTATATGTATGAGATTGAGAAATGAGGCACTAAGTGTGCGTAATTGAAATCGAGACGGAGTTGAATAGCATTGTGTGCGCGAAGTAATCGAAGCTTCGGCTTTACTGATTGGCACTGTTTGTGCTATACCAAATTAAGTTTGGTTTTGTATCAAGGCACTAAGTGTGCGATTTTAATTAAGCTTCGGCTATAATTTGGGCACTAAGTGTGCGATTGAGTTGAAAAGATATTGAGCAGTGAATGTGATATGTATCAAGCATCAAATACCAAGAACGTTAGTTAACTAGGTGTTGGCAAAGGTATGTTTGAACCTATGTGGTTGATGATAGTTTTAAAGGTTAAAAGAATGGATATTTGAGCATATGGTTGAGGATGATATTGTGTCTAATTGAGCATCAATCTATATGATGGTTTAATTATGTATTGATGTTACATTATTGAGTAGCATGTAATATATTACAAACTTACAAAGCTTTTGAGCTTATTGTGTGAATTGTTTCTCTATTTTACAGTGTCTTTAAAGCAAGCTCAGACCTAGGGATCGTCAGCAACTCAATCACACTTTCGACTAACTATTTTGGTACTTCTAAAGGATGTATATATTGAATATGGCATGTATAGGCTAGTTAATATGACATGTTTTGAAATGTTGAACCTTGCCATGTGATTTAGCTTGGAAGTTGAATAATGTTAGTTTTTATGTATGAGCTATGGAAATGATGAATATGGCATGAGATAGTGAAAATGGAAATGGTATGTTTAATGCTTAAATGGTTGATGAGTATTGTGGTTTGAATGTGATCTTATGGCATGGATTATATGATGCTTGAATTATATGCTTTGGTGAATGAAATTGGTATTTTTGAATGAACTAAATTGAGTATGGATATGGATGGTATAGTTAATGATTAATTGGTGTGTGTATTGGTATGTTTTGGTTGCCATTTGATGTATAATTGCATGTGATTTGAGGCTTGTAGGTGATTTTAATTGTGGATGATAATTTGGCCTTGAAAAATGGCCTATAGTTGCCCACACAGTTGAGCACACGGGCGTGTGCCTCGACCGTTTCATGCAGGTTTGTAATTTCATGCAAGTCAGGCTCGACCACGGGCTGGACACACGGGCATGTGACTGACCGTGTGGTGCACGTCAATGTCGACCATGGGTGAGGCACACGGGCGTGTCTCAGACTGTGTGAACAAGTTAGTATGTATGCCCTGTTTTGCCACGGCTTGGATGCACGGGCGTGTCCGAGGCCGTGTGAGACACACGAGTCACTCACACGGGCATGTGACCTCTGTAACTTACAAAATGTTAGAATTTCAGATATTTTTTATATGAGTTCAGTTTAGTCCCAACCCTTTATAACTTGTGTTTAAGGTCTTGTAGGCCTCATTAAGGGACTATAAGTTTATATTTTGATATGTTTCAATGATGATTGACTATGTGTTGTAAAATGTTACATAATGCTCGAAAATGATTAGTAATGCCTCTTAACCCTAATCTGGCGACAGTTACGAGTTAAGGGTGTTAAGTTTTATAGGGTACAGATACACAACTGAAAGTTGGGTTTTAAAGATTTCCAAAGGTTCCCTTGCTGTGATGAAAGGGCAGAGAAAGGCTACCAAGTTATATGTTTTGCAGGGTTTTATTGTTACTGGTGATGCAGTTGTCGCTTCCTCTTCCTTGTTAGATGATGATATTACTAAACTTTGGCGTATGCGCCTAGGGCATATGAGTGAGAATGGCATGGTAGAATTGAGCAAAAGAAGATTTCTTGATGGGTAAGGAATTTACAAACCGAAATTCTATGAGCACTGCATTTTTGGGAAGCAAAAGGGAGTTCGATTCACCAGAGAAATCCATAACACGAAAGGAACGTTAGAGTATATTCATTAAGATATGTGGGGCCATCCAGAGTGCCTTCGAGAGGTAGAGCTAATTATATGCTAACTTTCTTGATGATTTTTCCAAAAAAGTTTGGGCGTTCTCCCTGAAGTAGAAAAGCAATGTGTTTTCCGCATTTAAGTCTTGGAAAACTATAATTGAAAAATAGATGGGAAAATAAATAAAATACCTCCGCACAGACAATGGCTTAGAGTTCTGTTCTGATAAGTTTAATAGACTGTGCAAGTCAGAAGGGATCGTGAAACACTTGACAGTTCGTCATACTCTACAGCAAAATGGCTTTGTAGAATGAATGAATAGAACAATCATGAAGAAGGTTCAATGTATGTTGTCAAATGCCAACTTACCAAATTCGTTTTGGGCAAAAACAACCTCTACTGCATGTTTTTTGATCAACCGATCTCCATCCGTTGCCATTGAGAAAAAGACTCCACAAGAGGTATGGTCTGGTAATCCTACTGATTATTCTGATTTAAAGATCTTTGGGTGTCCTACGTATGCTCATGTTGATAATGGAAAATTGAAACCGAGATCCATTAAATGTGTTTTTCTTGGTTATAAAGCTGGTGTAAAAGTGTATAAGTTACAGTGTCCTGAAAATAGAAAAGTTGTGATTAGCAGAGATGTTGTTTTTGATGAAACTGCTATGCTACCTAACTTATCTCTTAAAGACTCTTCCAATAAAGAAATCAAAAGCAGGTGGAGCATCAGATTAATATAGAGTCGACTCCTCAAGCTAGTACAAAAATTGAGAATAGAGTTGCTTCTTCACCACAATACTCTATCGCCAAAAATAGAACTAAAAGAGAAATTAAACCTCCAAAGAAGTATGCCGAGGTTGATCTAGTTGCTTATACTTTAAATGTGACTGAAGATATAGATACAAACCAAGAGCCATCTAATTATTCTGAGGCGGTTAGATGTGAAGATTCAGAAAAGTGGATGTGTGCTATGCAAGAAGAGATTGAATCACTCCACAAAAATAGAATATGGGATATTGTGAAACTTCCTAAAGGTAAAAAGGTTATTCGTTGTAAATGGATGTTTAAAAAGAAAGAAAGGGACTATAGGAGTTTAAGAACCCATATATAAAGCAAGGCTTGTTGCAAAGGGTTACAGTCAAATTCCAATAGTGGACTTCACAGATGTGTTCTCCCCAGTTGTGAAGCATAGTCCGATTCGAGCTTTGCTTGGTATTGTGGCCGTGCATGATTTGTCGCTTGAGCAGTTAGATGTAAAAACTACAGTTTTATATCGAGAACTTGAGAAGGATATTTACATGCAACAACCAGAGGGTTTTGCAGTCTTAGAAAAAGAGGACTATGTTTGCTTGTTGAAAAAGTCCCTTTACGGTTTGAAACAGTCACCAAGACAGTGGTATAAGAGGTTTGATTCCTTTATGACTTCTCATGATTTGAAAAGAAGTAGTTTTGACAGCTGTGTTTACTTTAAGAAAAACAGTGATGGTTCTTTTGTGTTTCTACTTCTTTATGTTGATGACATGTTGATAATAGCAAAAGATAAATGAGAGATAAGAAAGATCAAAGCCTAACTAAGTGAAGAATTTGAGATGAAAGATTTGGGACTAGCAAAGAAGATACTTGGTATGGAGATTCTCAGAGATAGAAAAACAAGTAAATTGTAGCTAAGTCAGAAAGGGTACATTTAGAAAGTTCTTTGCAGGTTCAATATGTAGAGTGTTAAGCCTGTTAGTACTCCTTTAGCAATCCATTTCAGACTTTCATCTGCTTTGTCTCCACAATCAGATGATGAGATTGAGTACATGTCACATGTTCTTTACTCTAGTGTAGTGGGATCTTTCAAGAATGCTATGGTTTGTTCACGTCCAAATTTATCATATGCAGTCAGTACAGTTAGCAGATACATGGCGAATCCTGGTAAAGAACATTGGAAAGCAGTTCAGTGGATTTTAAGATACTTATGAGGTACTACTAATGTTTGCTTGCAGTTTGGAAGAACTAGATATGGAGTCATTGGGAATGTTGATGCTAATTTTGCTGGAGACCTTGATAGAAGAAGATCTCTACTAGGTTATATCTTTGTAATCGAAGGTTGTGCAATCAGTTGGAAAGCCACTTTGCAAACTACAGTCGCTTTGTCTACCACTGAAGATGAGTACATGGCGATTACTGAGGCTTAAAAAGAAGCTATTTGGTTGAAGGGACTCTTTAGTAAACTCAGTGAAGACCTTCAAATCAGCACAGTATTTTGTAACAGTCAGAATGCCATCTTCCTTACAAAAGATCAAATGTTTCATGAGAGAACAAAACACATTGATGTTTGGTATCATTTTGTTCGTGATATTATTGGTCGTGGTGATATTGTTGTGAGCAAAATTAGTACTCATGAAAATCCTGCATATATGATGACTAAGTCACTTCCTATAACTAAGTTTGAGCATTGCTTAGACTTGGTTGGTGTTCATTGTTGAAATTAAACCCTTAAGGGGTTTTATGGAAGAGGTGGAGAACTTGTTCATTGAGAGTTCGCGATGAAGAACTTGTTCATTGAAGAATTCGTGTCAAGGTGGAGATTGTTAGAATTAAGTGACCCGAATCCTTATTTAAATAAAATACAGTGGTAAAATAAAATAAAAGAAGAATCCATATAGAACTACACTTCTTTTATTTTATTTTAGAATAAGGTTTTTTAAATCTTATTAAACTCCATCTATTTAATATTGATTAGAATAAGGTGTTTCAATCTTACTACACTTCTATTAGAATATGGTTTTACAAGCCTATAAATAGACATAGTCTACTCCTCTTGTAATCATTCGAATTTGACATAGTGAATTTTCTTCTCCTCTGCCTGTGGTTTTTTCCCAAAAGGGTTTCCACGTAAAATCTGTGTGTTCTTTATTTTTATTTATATTTTCTTTGCGATATATATTGTCATTACCAACATTCTACTTTTTTTTACAGTTCATCTGACAAAAAGCCCACACTGTTGACGCGGCCCCTCAATACGCGGTAAGGAAGCTGACCCTGTTATACCACTCGACTGTTTGGAAATTTAGTAGAGGTACGTTAAGGCACCACAAGTGTGAGTGGATGTGAATAGATAGTTGAATAACTTGTGCAATGTTCAGTAATGAATACGACATCCAGATGAACTGCAAAATTAATAACCTTGCTATAGTAACACAATTCAAATCATATAAATAAAGTAATTACATGTATTAAATATTAGAAAATAAATTACCAAAGCACCGACGTGTGTCTTGATCATCTGTCGGTAAATGGGAAGCATATATGACCTCTCGATATCGAGAGAAGTACTCCATTTATAAAAAAATTAAACTTGTTAGAACAAATTTCCATATTGAACAAAGCAAAATTGATGGTGGTGGTTAAATTTTATCACCTATTCATGAGTGGGAGGACATATATTTGGTGCTTAACTAATGTCAAAAATGACATAATGTAAAGCGCCCTGGATTGTAGCAATACTAGGCAACCACCTATGTCCACAACACGTATCTTTGTCGTCCGATAGAGCTCGCAATACAATGTAGCTAGTCTTGCTGAGCCTCAACTATATGAACGGGCATCGTATAAATCTTGCAACAAAGTACATCAAGTGAACCTTATTTTATATCAGTGATCGGCATAAGTACACCCTTATCATATGCATTATATATGCTCGCTTTGCACATCAAATCCACTTAGTAGCAATGAGTAAATACTCAAAATTTACCTTCACCATGAAAATCTCAAAGTCGTTAATTTATCCTCACTAACATCAAAGTAGTGGCTTAATAAGTCATAACAAAAGGTCTTTAGATCGGACAATGTACTAGTGCTCATGATCGCAACACCATTGATGGAAGCCCTAATTGTAGTGCATAATCTTCTAGAGTGATGGTGCACTCCTCACACAACAAATAAAAGGTGTGGGTCTTGCGCCACCGCACGACCAACATGCAAATCAAGTCGCACCTCAAATCAAACATATGGTTCAATGTCTAAGTTTGAGATCCGAAATCCGGATGCCTACAAGTATGGCATAATAATGTTAAAATTAAGTGACCAATCCTTATTTAAATAAAATATATGGTAAAATAAAATAAAAGAAGAATCCATATAGAACTACACTTCTTTTATTTTATTTTAGAATAAGGTTTTTAAATCGTATTAAACTCTATCTATTTGATATTGATTAGAATAAGGTGTTTCAATCTTACTATACTTCTATTAGAATATGGTTTTACAAGTCTATTTAGTCTACTCCTCTTGTAATCATTCGAATTCGACATAGTGAATTTTCTTCTCCTCTGCCCGTGGTTTTTTCCCGAAAGGGTTTCCACGTAAAATCTGTGTGTTCTTTATTTTTATTTATATTTTCTTTGCGATATATATTGTCATTACCGACATTCTACTTTTTTTTTTTATAGTTCATCTAACAAAAAGCCCACACCGTTGATGCGGCCCCTTAGTACACGGTAAGGAAGCTGACCCTGAACACATATTTAACTGTATTAGTTAATGTATACCAATTAAATAAAAAATTACGTGCAAGCTTATAAGGAGACCCCTGAACAACAAATAACAATTTTATTACCAATACATTAATTGTATTTGATGTGTGATCCGTTTCTGTGATAAAAAAAGTCATTCTGATATTTGTAGTTTCATGCAAAAAATTTAATCATCGCCGTAACAAATAACGAAAATGTATTTTGTATTGTTTGCTATTTTTTTAAGATTTAATAATATTTTGACCCATATAAACATATCAATAACAACGTAATTTAGGATACACCAATATAAGTCGATCATTTATTTTTGAAAACCATCTCGTTTAACTTTATTAATTTTCTATCCCAATAACAAATTTTTTATTATGTAATAGATATTGAACATTTGTGAACTTTAAAAATTTTTAAACGCATTTCAGTTCAATTAATTAGTGTTCAATCAATTTAATGTAAGATGTATAAATTAATTTTCTTATCACAATAAATTTATGGCATATTTTTCTTTTTAACCACAATAATCCAAAATAAAAATTAAATACCAAAATTGATCCCTATACATATTTGAAGCAAAAAACACATTTCGGTATTTATTTTCTACCAAACGAATAATATCAAATAAATAGTTAAAATTACAAATCAAAGTAATAGAGAACACAATACCACAAATCCAAACAAATATTAAAATTTTTCCACAAAATATATATTTACAAATGTACCTTCAAACCAAATAAAACTACAAAATCAAACAAATATTTAGTACTAAAAAGAATTAATTACAAAAATATTAACAAATAACTACAAAAATCAATTTACCTTTAAATAACAATTTAGGTACTTCTTCCTTTCCTCTTTAAACAAAAAAAAAAAAAATCAAACAATTAAAAATAAGAATAAACACTACACTAAAAAAATTAAATAATTAAAATATTACCCTTAAAAAGCAAAGAATTTGGAAGCCCCCAAACTAGGGCAATTTACCAATAAATGCTCTTTTTTTAAAAAAATTACGGAAATGGACCTATTATTCAATTATTTACGAAATGGGCCATTTTTCCCGAAAGCACATCCACGTCAGCGCAATGTTAAGGTATGTGGCAGGAAAACGCGTCCCTGGGAGAGCATTTTTGCTCGTGTAATGGCTATTTTTTTGACTGTTTGGCCTCCAACGGTAAAAAAAATATTATAAAAGCCTCCCTTTCAATTTTTTCACACAAATGTCCTTTTACAATTTCTACATTTTCTCTCAACTTTCTCTCAAATTTCTCTCAAACTTCTCTCAAATTCCTCTAAAATTTCACAAAAGTCTTTTAATTTTTACAAAAAAGCCATGTTTAAAAGTTTTTTAAATTAGTTTTTATTTAAATTAAGAAATATTCGATCGTATTAGAAATGGCCAAAGAATTAATTCGTCTCGATAATAAACACATATCCGTCGATCAAATGACAATGGTAAGTTATAATTTTAATTTGTCAATACTATTTAATATTTTTTTCATTTATGCAATTTTAATTAATTTTTATTTTATAACTTTTTACAACAGTCTATAGATCGGGTGTTGTAATGCTATATTCTAATATGCCTGGTCCGCCATCGCCGTTGATAGAGAATTACCTGCGAGAAGCGGGTTTTTGGCACGTGGCCACGATAGGCCGGGGGTGCAAGTTGGACCCGAAACTAATTAGTACGTTGATAGAGAGGTGGAGACCCGAGACGCACACTTTCCATCTTCCATGTGGAGAGTGTATTATCACTCTGGAAGACGTGCAATTGCAATTGGGATTGCTGGTGGATGGGTACCTAGTTATCGGGTCCACAACTTCTGGTGATTGAGGAGCTGTATGCTACGAGATTTTGGGTGCTATTTTGGATAACATTAAAAGAGGTCAGATTGAGATGGGCTGGTTACGAGACACATTCCCGGGGCTGAATAATGATTCGACTAAATTAGAAAGAATACGGTATGCTCGGGCATACATTCTTGAGATGATTGGAGGCTATCTGATGCCGGACTTGTCACGAAACCTCGTACATCTGAGATGGATGCTGAAACTCATTGATTTTAGAGCAGCCGATGAATTGAGTTGGGGGTCTGCCGTGCTAGCAAAATTATATCAGGAGATGTGCGGGGTGATGCGACCGAATAAAGCCAAAATCAGAGGTTGCCTATCACTACTGCAATCATGGGTACGGTTTCGCTTTCCATTTTTACGTCTTCGAGTGGACCACCCATATACATTCCCACTCATAACGAGGTAAATTTAATATTAGATTTTACAATTATTATGTAGATTTAAAATATAATTGTATGCTAAAAATTTATTTAATTAGGTGGAACCATTTGGCGAGTTATGTTGGTACCTACCTCGCTTGAAGATATACGGTTTCTATTAGACCAACGGTCGGAAGCACAAATAAGTATTAAATAAAATATATTTTCGTAATAAAATAGTCATTTCATATTTCATATTTAGTATTTAGTATTTAGTATATAACTAAAATTTTTATCATGTTAATATAGTTTCAATGGACACCATACGAGGATCCAGCAACTCAGGCAGTAATTCCGGATAAATTCTTTCAAAATCTGAACATTTGGCATGTGAATGTTCCATTGGTCAACTATGCCACAGTAGAGATGCACCAGTCAGATCGAGTTCTGCAATAATTTGGATTCAAACAACCGATTCCCGTGGCACTTGAGGTGTTTGATGATAGCACAAAGTTGACTTATGGCAGTTGCATAAGGAGTGGCCGAGATTTTGGTCAGCATATATCGAATTTTGGGAAAATCGATATCATTATATACCTACTCAGGAACCGATCATCATTCCTAAGTTAGCGTGCGTGCCGAAATACATGCCATGGTTTAGGATCCATGGCAAGCCGTATTTATTGTCAGAAGAGGAGAGACGACGACAACTTCATGTACAAAGGGAACGATTGTGCCCTTTAAAACCAAGGAGAAGGGATGATGGGATGGGCCCATCAACAGCGCCAACACATTCATCGGGCCCATCAACATCACCCACACATTCACCGAGCCTAACACTTCAGCCAATGACACCCACATCACAGCCTTTTCAGATTATGCCAGGTGCGTATCCTAGCCCTTATAAGTATCCTAACCCTTATATGTTTCCTTTTCCCAGTCCTATGGCAGGTTGGAATGCATGGCCCGATTTGACTCCATTTGTAACATCCTGAATTTTTGGGCCTATGCGTTTAGTGTGTGTATATGTTTAAAGTGTTAATTTAACTGTTAAGGGTCTAAATTAGGCTCAGGCTTAGGTAGATGCCTTGATTAAAATTTTCTATTTGGGCATTATAGGACTTAAAAGGTAGTACCTGTGTTTAAAATATCAAAATGGGCTTGTGGCCCAGTGGTCAGTAGCGCCACTTAGGGAATAAGGAGGTGATGCCACACCAGGGAGTTAGGGGCCCAAATTTAAGTTTCAAAGAGCCCAATTCCTTCGATTCAAGTTAGCTAATTTTTGGCATTAGGGTTAGGTGGAGTGGACGGCTACAAGGCTCAAAAATAGTAGGATTTATGCGAATGGGATAATGTAGATAATATAGTTGATAATATGGAAGATAAAAGAAGAAAAATTAAGAGCTATCTGCTGAGAGCAGAGTTGGCCGAAATTCCATCACCTAGAGGTGTAAAGAAATTGGTTTCTAATAGCCATAGGGGGTGCCGAATTTACTATAAATAGGGGGAATAGCTCATCAATTTCGGCATTTGAACCTTACTTTTTCTTCATTCTTTGTGCCGAAATTCTCAGTCTCTCCCTCCACAATTTCTGTCAACTTTCTTTCAAAAAGCCGAAAATCACCACCTCCTTCACCCTTTCTTCTTTCTTTAAAATTTCCTGTTAGCCGAATCTTCTGATCTCTATTGTTATTCTTCTCCCATTCACTAAAAGCCAAAACTACACTCTTGTTTGTTCTTATAGCTGAAATCTTCCTCTTGTTCATATTTTTCGGGATTTTCTTAAAAGCTAAAATTCTTAGATCTCTAATCTTTTACGCTTCGATCTTCTGCTGTGATTGCCGAATCTTCCTGCAAGGAGTAGCCGAAACCATTTGTATAGGTAAGTGTCGATTCGTGAGATTTCAATCTTTTTTCGACTTTTAGAGATCTTAGCCGAATGGCTATATGGTTAACTAATCGGGTGTTTTCTCTCATTTGCGGCATTCTGGGATTTGAAGGGGTCTAATCGCTTAGATTTCTAAGCCAGAGTTTAGTAGCACTTGGATCGAATTACTTTCAGGATTTTAAGGTAAGGAGATTTGTTAATTTAAATGTATAAATCGGGTAAAGCACTAACCTTGGCGGAATATAGGAGAGGCCTTATCCTTGCGTTCTTCGGCTTTTGAGTAAGGTTGTAGACAAAGGGTAGTAGATCAGATTAGCTAGGGTATCAACATAGAGAGTAGTACTACACGTTATCAGGTCTGTAACTTTTCACACCATTAGATTGTCTATTAATATGTGTTAATAAATCTGCTTATATTATGTTAAATGTCAAAATCCCAGCATAACGTTCGAAACCCGAGGAGGGTAAAAGCAAATCACCAGGTTAGTGATCTCTATCATTCTTCAGTGAATGTTCTTGTTAAGATGATATGTTTTATAAGTATGCTGATTTCTGCGATTGCACGGGGTTGGGTTTGATGAAAGGGGAAGTGTTCTATGTAGTGGCTTTTGCCATGATCTGTTGTAGTGGCTTTTGCCATGATCTGTTGTAGTAGCTTTTTCCATGATCTATTGTAGTGGCTATTGCCATGATCTGACGATGAGCAGCATGACTGCCATCAATGGCGTGTAGCGGTGTGGGTTGATTGTAGAAATCCCCAATGGTGTGACTGGCAGGTAAGGGTGGCGTGTAGCGGATGGAAACCTAGGATTTCGGTTGGGCTTTGCATATTTTCATATATAATATGTTCTGTTATTCTATTCTGTGGGGCTAAGGCCCAAATCTAATGGTGCATGAGGGTTGCACACTGAGTCTCGTGACTCAACCTATTATTTAATATTTTTTTCGTAGCACCTAGTGCATCGGACCGAGCTGGAGAGGAGCGCAAGGTGGCCATGGAAAAGAACATTTGGATTCAGCAAAAGACTTTAGTTTATTATTTTATATCTTTATTTAATGGGTTTTAAATTTCAATGTAATAAGGCCACAGCCGTTAGCTTTATATTTGGTTCAGCTTTAATTTTGGGCTTTTATTATTATTATCGACATTTTAAGTTTACAATTTTTTCTAAAGCAATATTTAAGTTTTGGTTTTAATTCATAAAAACATCTCATAGAATTTATAGCTTATCTAAATTAACAACCTATTAATTTTTCCCGAATAAAAGGTTAAACTCAAGGAAAATATTTTCCAAAAATGCAACATGTTTTATTAAATTTTCTTAGTGACATACCAAATTCGGTCGTGGTGTTTGGGCCGGGTTTGGGGTGTTACACCGTTCTCGATTACTCCAAGTGGACCATCGATCTATAGGCCACCGTCGCATGAGGCACCGCACGAGGCGCCATCGAGAAGCTCTTCTTTTTACCAATCTCTTTTGTCTTATGGGATTCAAACACCTTCGCCATGGGTGATGCAAACACCTCCACAGTCATTATTTTATCAAGGTGGGTTATTCTCCCAACACCCATAACTGATCCTCACGGAGGAACTGTAATCTCACGCCGGAGCAACCACAACCCCTACTGGAAGCTAGAACAAGGAGGAATTCAGTGCATAACCGTCGACCACCCCCATGTGGCACTGATTCCGACCGACACCAACATTGATTTTTTTAATATATTTGTATAAACTTTTTTATATTGTTTCATTTAATAAAATAAAAAGTTGTTTTTAATATTTTAATTGTAATTTAATTTTTATATCTTTAATAAAATAAAAGTTATTTTTAATATTTTAATTGTAATTTAATTTTATATTTTTAATAAAATAAAAGTTGTTTTTAATTTTTTTTAACTTACTTTTTATATTTTTAATAAAATAAAAGTTGTTTTTAATTAACTTACTTTTTATATTTTTAATAAAATAAAAGTTGTTTTTAATATTTTAAAATTAATTTAATTTTTATATTTTAATAAAATAAATGTTTTTAATATTTTAATTGTAATTTAATTTTATATTTTTAATAAAATAAAAGTTGTTTTTAATTTTTAATTGTAATTTAATTTTATATTTTAATAAAATAAAAGTTTTTTTAATTTTTAATTGTAATTTAAATTTTATATTTTTAATAGAATAAAATTTGTTTTAATATCCTAATTGTAATTTACTTTGTATATTTTTAATAAAATCAAATTTTTAATAAGGCTATATTTTTAATATTTTATATTTTTAATATATTTCTACAAACTTTTTATATTGTTACATTTAATAAAATAAAAGTTGATTTTAATATTTTAATTGTAATTTACTTTTTATATTTTAATAAAATAAAAGTTATTTTAATATCCTAATTGTATTGGTTCAAGTAAGGACTAAATCGCAAATGTGAGAAAAGTTTTGTGGCTCAGTAAATATTCAAAATTTAAGGGGTTAAAATGTATATATGAAAACTTGAAGGGCCAATAGTGTAAATATTTTAAGGGTGGAAGGATCTAGAAACTAAGAAAAAATGGATGAATTAGGACTAAATTGTATAAGTGAAAAAGTATGAGGGGTAAAATTATAATTTTATCAAGATGGGTGTTGATCCAATGTAGAAATTTGAAGGATCATAAGGGGCAAAATAATCATTTAGCAAGAAAGATAATTTTGAAGAATAATGATGAGGGTGATATTTTAGATTAATTGAATAGCTTTTTTTTGTTTTGCAACTTAGTCCTTCTACAAAAGTTCACCATTTTCATCAAGAAATTAAAAGAATTTTCATAGCCACCAAGAGACAAAAATGATAAGGAGAATATCAACTATTCCGATTTGGACATGAGCGAGATGTATGGCCTGGGTTCCTACACCATCCGCATAACTTTCATTGGTTGGCTATTTCTCGGATATCCATATTGTTGTGTATTCTAGTCGAGCAAGGTTGACCCTTTATTTTGTGACGCAGTTCTCTATCCGGTAACAGTTTAAACGGAGAAAGCAATACAGACGACCACTTACATTCATCTAGGACTGATGGGAATACGTGTCTCAGACGTTGTACATGTATTCTATTTTATACACTTCGTCGACATAGCTTATGGGATCCAGACGGAGATTCTGACAAGCTGCAATTACATGAGCGCATGGATAACGAAGTGCGTCAAATATCCACACACGCAAGTCCTATTTCTCAAGTGTACACGATATTACCCGCCAAGAATACCATGGTTTGGTCTGTCAAACTCTGTCACACGAAACCATAGGTTGTCACGATCGTGACACACTGTGTGCATGGTGTTGGCCCGTGCCTCTCGCCTTGTTAATTTCTCGCAATACCTTCGCGCACCATACATGGCCTCCATGCATTTAGCCTTTATAACTTGCTGCTTACTTCGAAAATAGTACCGCTAAACAAAAATATGTCTCTCACACAACCGATGTTATCAAAAAATGACGTGTTCCTTTTAGAATAGAATTTATGCATTCAGCCAGGTTTGAGGTCATATGACCATATCGTAGGCCGCCGTCGTATGCTTGTGTCTCACTGTTCGAAAGGTATGTTGCATAAGTAGTCTGCACCTTCTTCGTTAATTGAGTGCAAAATCGCCAACATCTCGTGAAAATGGTCCTTATTGATCTCGTACCCTGCCAATATAAGTTGATAGCGAATATTACATACCACTCTTCAATTAAGAATAAATTAAATATTACAAACGAAATTATATTAATAGATATTACATACCCATGTTGGTCACTTGTCGTCCTTCACTTGTAGATCAATGTTGCCCGTATTAGTTGGATGCAACATGCCTTCGGTAATATCTATGGTGTGTGCGATGCCATAGGCTTCCCTGTCGCTCTATTGCGACTAGTATTCCAGGGCCCCTATCCGATATAACGCATATATCAGGTTGGGGGCAGACATGCCTTCTTAACCTAGATAGAAAGAATTCCCAGTCATCAGCTGACTCCCCCAATGTTATTATAAACGCAATTGGAAGGATTCTCCCACTGCCATCCTCTGCCACAGTTAGCAATAGCTGATGCGTATATCTACCATACATAAAGGTACCGTCAATTTATACCAATGACTTGCAGTATAGAAATGTGTCTCGGTATTGCTTAAATGTCCAGAACAGACGCTTGAACACTTGGTATTCATGAAGCAATCGATTGTTGTAGTACGCAGGTACCGTTTCAAGGTCTGTTATGCTGCCTAAGACATATCTCTCCAGCACCTGACAGTACTATCACACTTCATTATATGAAGCATCCCACCGACCATGCAACTTTTCCAACGCCTTCTGCTTAGCTATCCAAGTCTTGTGGTAAGAGGGCGTGTACCCCAATTAGCTGCAAATATTGGCAATTAAGACCGACACTGAAGTCTTGGGATCCGCCTTCATAGTCGGTATTATTAAGCTAGCCAACATATCTGAATCCATCTTGGGATGATCTTGTGAAATACCTGTCAATGAAGTACGTTAAATAATGCAACATGACGTAATATCAGTATTATTGAAAAACCCTAAACACCTAGTGATACTATACCGACAACACATGTATGTGGACCTTTGTACTTTTTAATCTCCCACAAGTCTATCTTTTTCCTCAACGAGGCCATGATTTTCTATGAACATGTACCGTCTTACATTGCACACTTGGCCTCATACTTATCGGGTTTAAATTTAACCACATTGTAGTTAACCCTGTTTTTAATGCTATATTGTTTCAATGCACCAAGAAAACTATCCTTGTTGGAAAACTCTTTACCAACTTTCAATTCACCCGAATCCAACGATGAACTTGTACTGTCACGCCTTCTATGTGGTAGTTCTAGAAACTCTAATGCATCATCTTGAGATAGATCAACATTATGCATGTGGGTTCGAGGCGAGTAAGCCTTGAATCGCAGATCTTCTTCTTCTTCATCTGAACCCCCTTCAACATCTTCAATAATGCAACTTCTGCACCATCGGGGTCGGGCTCTTGAGGTGGATCCACATCGGACTCATCATCTGACCCACCATCATCTGCAACAAACGAGGTCCCCTCGCCGGTGGATGTCATGGGGAGTACATTATCCTTTCTTAAACAACTTTTGTAAAATCCCCAATCATATGTGGATTGCCAACCACTAGAAGTTGATGACGTTCCCTAATACGTATTTCTAGCATCGAACATTGACCCACCGATATGCATGTCCCATCCACCAACTGAATGTCATGCAGGAGTTGTTTTTTCCATACTACTACCAAACATGGGTGCTTTCCGTATTCTGCCTCCCACTAACAGAGTGTCGACTTGGGGTCGTGTATTCCCTCGAACAACAGTAGATGTTGAAGTCGAAGGAATATCACTTGGGGATGAAAATTGTACACATACCTCAAGATAGGGTGATCCACTGGCAAGATGAGTCTCCACCGTTGCCTCCAACTCCGAGGACCATTAATGTCGAATGAGTCATATCTCATGGGATCAACCGAAGCACAAAATTTATACTTAATAGATAGAACTTTCATTGGCGTTGTTCCGAATATTTTACGCCTAATTCTTTTACAAAGTTCTGTCAAATCTATGTTTTGGTTAGAAACCAGTCGCGTTGTGTTCTCCGATAAAAAAATAACACCGTTTTCAGTGTCACGAACCTCACCATCATAGTAAATAGAAGCACTAATACATTCACTCATATTCAATTTCTATTATACTTTTGCCTCAATTTCTATTATGTAACTTGAGAATGAAATTTGACTCATTTATAGTCTAAGGCCGAATAGGAACTACTGTAGCAAAAGAGCGTCCACGTGGGAGCTTTTTTCAGTACTCTTGCTGACAGTGCATCCTGCTTGAAGCGTTTTGGTCACTAATTGTTAAGAAACGTCTTCTCAAAATTATCTTTTCAGGAATTACTGTAGCAAAACAGCGTCTACGTGGGAGCTTTTTTCAGTACTCTTGCTGACAGTGCATCTTGCTTGAAGCATTTTGGTCACTATTTGTTTAGAAACGTCTTCTCAAAATTATCTTTTTAGGAACTACTGTAGCAAAAGAGCATCCACGTGGGAGCTTTTTTCAGTACTCTTGCTGACATTGCATCCTGCTTGAAGCATTTTGGTCATTAGTTGTTCAGAAACATCTTCTCAAAATTATCTTTTCAGGAACTACTGTAGCAAAATAGCGTCCACGTGGGAGCCTTTTTCAGTACTCTTGTTGACAGTGATTCTTGCTTGAAGCATTTTGGTCACTATTTGCTTAGAAACATCTTCTTAAAATTATTTTATCAGACACCACTGTAAAAAAAAAAATAATTTTTATATTTTTAATATATTTTTCCCAAAACCCTAAACATAAAATTATTTTAATTAATAATCCTAAACTCCAGTTCATTAATTTTTCCCTAAAAGCCCTAAAACTTAAAATACTAAAAACCCTAAAACCTATAACCTTAAACCCTAAAAACAACTAAAAAACCCTAACAAAATAGACGGCAAAACACATCCACAGGGAGCGTTTTTCCACATCGTAAAAAGCGCGCCCAAGGACGCGATTTCATCGATGTGGTAAGCGCGCCCCTGTGGATGTGTTTTCCTGCCACATACCCTGACATCGCGCTGACGTGGACGCGCTTTCGAAAAAAATGGCCCATTCCAGTAAATCATTGAATAATAGGTCCATTTCCGTAATTTTTGAAAAAAAGGTTATTTTTTGGTAAATTGCCCCCCAAACTAAACCTTAATACACTTCCTTATCTTCTTTTTTTCCCTTTCAAACCCACTTCTTACTCTTGTATCTTCTCTAGTACTCAGTTGCTGTTATTTCGTTTTTTTTAAAACCCTCTTTTTTCTCTTTTTATTTCTCTACTAATCTAAGCCCTCTTATACCTTCTCTTATCTTTATTTTTTCTTTAAACCATCTCCTTCCTCTCTTCTCTAATCTCTACTTTTTTTTAAATCAACACAACTTTTTTCCCAACACCCTAAATTGTTTATAAACCCCTAAACCCTATTTCTTAGTAAAACCCTTAATCAATGTCTAAGCTCATGAAACCCTAAAATGCAACACTAATGTGTCTAATCAGACTAGTGCCTCCTGTTAGGAAGGCACCACCAGATCCCAAAATACCATTTTGGCATTTTTTGTTTTTGTTTTTTATTATTAAGGTAAAAAAGCCAAATGCTGTTATAGGAAAAATAATTGTTGTAAACTGTAACACCCCAAACCCGACCCATGCGTTAAGACCGGATCTGACATGTCACATGAGAAAAACACGTTAAATCATATTTATTCGTACTAAAACAGGTGTTATTTGTTATAATCAAGAAAAACAAGTTTGATTTGAAAAATTCGATAGAGTATTACAAACCTAAAAGGGTGATTGATAAATCAATGATTTGAACTAGAGATCTTATAAACCATGACTTTTGAAAATATTATTGTAATTCGAGAGAAATTTTTCGAGTAAAAATATTTGTAAAAGTTTGTTATGAAATCCCTTTGTTAATCTATTTTGGAAAATCTTTATTTAAGTTTTTAGAAAAATTCCCATTTAAAACAATTCAAACTGTAACACCCATAACTCAGATCCCGTCGAATTAGGGTTACGAGGCATTCTTGCACATATCACAACCTCAAGCGATCAAATATATCAATTATCAACTTTTAGTATACTAGACTAACAAAATCCTTCCCTACTATTAATTCGACTAGTATATAAATAATGTCCGTTCATTTCTTAATCCAAGTATATAATTTATAACATCAATATATATATATATATATATATATATATAGCAACCATTACAACAATTGACAAGGGATATCATTCGTTTGGTCATTAAAGCCACCTTAACCGAATATACTCAAGTCTATATTTAACTCTTAAAACTTGAGTTTATTAATCAAACCATATGCGGCATTAAGAATGGATATTATGAGTAAACTTACTTATCATTTTATATTAAAGCCAAACATACCTATTTTAATTTACAAGTTCATTCACAAATGACCATATTATTATTCTATCATACAAAACATCATTTACGGATATGATAGGTAAACCCAAGTACATCGTGGTCATTAGCATACTATCATGTATAATAGCATTTCAAATTGTCTTTATTAGACTAGTTCATCACTTTAACCATGTTGGCACCATGCATATATATATACAAATATATTTGCATCTATAATTTCAATTAACTACAATTCAACCGAAAACCACTTTCTTTATCGATCTAAAGCATACCACCACTTCATGAAAAATTAAATTAGGGCCAAGCATATATACCCTGACCGAGTTATCAAGACCAAGCACTCAAACATTTAATTAAGAACATAGATATATAAAAAAAATCAAGTTTAAACCATTCACACAAAGTACCATGATTATTGTTTTCCAACTTTTAACAAAATATAAGACTACCTAAATTTAGTACCGACTCTCATATATATATATATACATCATGAAATAATTTTCATATTAACTTATAGCAAGGCGAATATCATCAACATTTATACCAAGACCAACATTACCAAAGCATACTCAAACATAGAAATTTAGCCATTTTGCATGGCTATTATATACATTAACAAAAGTGTCATTCAAGCATTAAGCTAGCCTATACATGCCTTAAATTCAAAATTTAACTTTTAGGGTACCAAGATAGGATGACAAGTCGGATGACTTCAAAGACGATCCCTGAGCTCGTAGCTTGACCAAAATCTATAAAAGCAGTGAAAACATCACACACAAAGTAAGCTAACTAGCTTAGTAAGTCTTAAGCAAATGTATTAAATCTAATGATCATTCAAGCATTTTCAATATCATACTTAATATCATAAAATCTTAAAGCTTAATACTTATTTGGTCTTCTAATGCCGAATGCTAATACCTCATTTAGCTTAACCATCATCACTATTTTACCTTTAAACTTCACACTAATATTTGGGCATATGGTTCAAATATAAATTAACAACTCTTAACCAACTACTCATACTTCCAATATAAATAATTCAATAGGATCACATATATATACAGATACAAATAAGTGTATACTCTACACTTAATAATTTCACATAGAAAGATGTATACACACATATGTCCATTTGATGCTTTATAAATTCATATATCAAATATCAATGTAATCCCAATATAGCCACATAAACATAAGGCTGAATGTACAGGATCAATTAGTATCATTCGTGTTCGACGACTTAACACATATATACTTACCTTATTGATCGAATATAGAAAATCAATTGAATAACTCGTAGGCACTTACCTGTATGGCCGAATATATATATATATATAACTCGTAGTATCAACTCACTTGCTCAAAGATCACATAACTAGAAAAGTTTATGCCTTATAATTTGAAATTTCATCACCGGTTTAAAACCTGGTAGGCGTAAGCTTGAATTATTCACCGGCACTAAGCCTGCTAGACCCGAGGTTTGAAATTAAATCACCGGCATTTAGCCTGCTAGGCAATAAGCCTGATAAACTTCACTAGCACAAGGCCTGCTAGGCTCGAAGCCCGAATATTCATATTATTGAGCCATCTCATACACATTACATATTACCAATATCACAAATATCACACATAATTCATATCACTTTCACATATTGAACTCAATTAAATTTAACAACATTTTATTGTTAAAACACTATATCACATTCGGATTTGGCCAAATTCCAATCTATAAATTCAAAATTCAGCATGTAATTAAGGTTACAACCGATATTAACGATATTAACTTGCTTAAAGACTTACCTCGGATATCGTCGGACGACAAAAATCGGCTATTCGATAATTTTTGCTTTTCCCCGATCCAAGTCCATTTTTCTTTGTTCTTGATCTAAACATATTTAAATTAAGCTCATTCAAATATATTTCATTTCAATTTAATCCAAAAACATCTAAATGGGCAAATACAATTTTGCCCCTAATATTTTACACTTTTACAATTTAGTCCTATTTGCACAAAACACAAAATATGCAAAATCTCACAACAACATAGCTAGGCCGAATCTTCCATATAGTCATATAAGTCCATACATTTCATTTATTTTGTAATTTAACCCCTCAAAAATTTAAATTCACAATTGAGCCCTAATTTTCTAAACTCATCAAAAATTCAAGAACAAAATGTGTTCATCTAGCTCATATCTTTCATTTGACATCAAAAATCATTAAAAAAACTTAACATATCATCAATGGCATCTCATACAAACATCATCAATTCATCAAATTGAGACATGGGTTTTGAAGCTCTCAAAGCAACGATTATAAAAACGTAGAAATTATCGAAAATTGACTGAAAACATACCTTGAATTAGACCAAACTATGGTCGAATACCAAGCTTCTTTCTCTTTTCTTTTCCTTTTTGTGTTTTCGGTGTAAGATAAGCACTATAGCTTATTTTATGTTTTGTTATAATATATAATAACTTATAAAAACAATATATTAAATACATATATTATAAACTTATAAAAGTAAGCATAGTAAAACATATATTATATACATATCATCATCATGCCATCCACTAGCCATAGAATTGGCTAAATTTCCACATAAGGCCTTCACTTTTATAAAGTCACATCATATTGGTACTTAACAAATAGCATACAAGTTTCACATTCAATGCAATTTCATCCTTTAATCAAATTAAACACACAGACAGTCAAATTAGTTTACGAAAATTTAGCACATGCTTAAACACTCATTAATGGCACAGAAAATAATATTAAAATAATATTCAGATTCGGATTCGTGGTCCCGAAACCACTGTTCTGACTAGGGTATAAGTCGGACTGTTACACAAACAAAATAAAATTACGTCAAACATAAAGCAAAAATAAAATACTCCAGAGGCCTTATTACATCATAAAAAAAAACCCAAAATAGTAAAGTGAACAAAAATAGAAATCTAAAGTTCAAAATAAAACACCATTTGTGAAGTATGGCCTCCATCGAATCATCCATGGCCCAAGTCCACATCACTGAACATTACCTGCAAGGGTTAAGGAAATGGGGTGAGTTACTAGAACTCAACGTATAATCACCCTTACCGTTGTCCACTGGGCTTGAACCCATTTAGCAATATCTTGGGCCTAAACCCATTTACAAAACAATGTATAAATGAATTTAAAAATATATACAACCCAACCCATCCTAGTAATCCATCCGCTACACACCACCCGTACCATCCCATCACACCTGTGGGGATCAAGTCAACCCACCCCGCCAAACACACCAATCGTAGGTTTAAACTCTCGGCCTTGGGTTTAAACACCCCGTCAATTTGGTATCAGAGCCCAGTTTTAAACTCTCGGCCTTGGGTTTAAGGCCCAAAACATTTTCAAAGTTAAGCCCAAAAGGGATTTTGTGAATTAAGCAGGTTTTTCTGGCATAGCCCACTAAGTCTCCGACCCGAAGTCCACCAGGTAAGTACTCCGATCTTTTGTGTGATTTATATTATGATTTGTAGAAGGGTAAAAATGGAACGTAGAATAGAGATTAAGTACTTGAACCCTAGGACTAGTATACCCCAACAAAAACATGAGACTTAAATGCCTAACTAAACAAACCTGTGGTTAAGTCGTTGAGTTAAGGTGTGGTAACCAGGGGGCACATGTCTAGGATTGGTTTCGGTGGGAGCTTGGTATTTAAGTAGTCCGCGTGACTCACCTCCTCTCCACTCGAATCCTACCTAGTGCGTAGCCTCGGTTCACCCTAACCAAGAGGACTTATACTCGGGCTAAACCCCTAACTAAAACCCAAAAGGGACTAGCCGTATTTTTATGGAAACCCTAGTTTTAAAATTTCTAAATTACCCTCTTGATTTGAAAAGATTATTTTTATAAATTTTCCTGAAATATTTTGATTTACAAATTTACTAAAATACCCTAGTGGTAAAATTACAAAAATGCCCTTGGTTTATGAAATTTCCAAATACCCACAGTTCTTATCAAAATTTCACTACTTTGCTTAAAGGAACCCTAAATTTACAAAATATCAAAATACCTTGATTATGGAAAAAAATTTATTTACGAAATTACCCCTACCCTACAAATTATCGAAATACCCCCGAGTTACAAAATTACCAGAATGACCCCCGATCTTCAAAAATTTCTGCAACAACACTGATTTGGAAAACAAATTCTCAGAAACAACCTTCAAGTTTTGTAAATTCCAAAATATCCTTGATTTATTAAGATTTATAAATTTACCCTGGTTTATTACTGAAATACCTCGTAATTTCAAAATTTTGAAATACCCCGAGATTTCAAAATTACCAAAATACCCTTATTGACAAAATCAACAAGGAACCTTATTTTGACAAATTATGAAAATACCCTCGTAAGGCAAATTACTAAAATACCCACAGGTAGTGGAAAAATAATAACAATGAAAACTACAACATTTCTCGAATGAACGAAAGTTCATAATTGATTGATGGATGTATGAATGTAAAGACTGTGTGCATGTATGAATACAAAAGAACCACTCCTAAAATTCTTTTCATAAAACTTCTTCGCGGTTAAACAGTGGAACAAAGAACTAATGCATAAAACTTTTAATCGATTAAATCGCGACGTTAGTAATGAGTTCTAGTGAACGTGGTCGAGGTAGTATCTAAGAAATGTGTTAGTTTTGTTAAGATCGAAAGTGACAAAGGCGTAGTGTGATGAGTTAGGATTGAACGATAGTAAGTAATTTCGAGGACGAAATTATTTTAAGGGGGTAGAACTGTAACATCCTGAAAATGGGCCTATGCATTTTTGATTTAATTATACGAAATGGCATGTCTTATGTGTTATGAATGTATGGTGAACATTTTTGGAAACTTGGAAATGTAAGGAAATGTTTTAGAAATGTTAAGTTTAAAAGAGGAAAGTGACCATTTTTGGAAACTTGGAAATGTAAGGAAATGTTTTAGAAATGTTAAGTTTAAAGAGAAAGTGACCATTTTGGAAACTTGGAAATGTAAGGAAATGTTTTAGAAATGTTAAATTTAAAAGAGGAAAGTGAACATTTTTGGAAACTTGGAAATGTAAGGAAATGTTTTAGAAATGTTAAGTTTAAAAGAGGAAACTAAAACAAGGTGGCCTTAAGAAAATTAGTAGAGGGAATTTAATACACAAATGGGCTTGGTAAAGTGGTTGTAATGTGCCACTTAGCGCCTTAGTGTATCACGCCATACACAGTACAAGGAGGGCTTGTGTTCGAGCCACAAGGAAAGCAAAAAGAAGTTTTATTTTTGCTACAAGATAGGTAGAAGTGGACGTCATTAAGGAACTAAAAGGGAGGAGTTTAAGATTGGATTAAATTCTTTTAATAAAATAGGCTAAGGTGGTAGATAATGGATGTTTTATTTTTGGATTATTCTTATGAAAAGATAAAGAGAAAAGCTAGGAAATTGATAGTGTTGGCCGAACGAGGGAGTCTTTGGTGTCAAAATTTGGCTAAGAAGGTTAAAAGGGTGTAGCCGAAACTATATCAAGGGTGAAGGGTATTTCTTTTGGGTTTCTTCCCTTCTTTAGTAAGTGTGCCGAAACTTCCTAAGTCAAGACACTATTATTGCCGAATTTTTCTTCATCTTTCTCTCTACCAATAGCTAAGGCCGAATGTTTCTCTCCTTTTCCCAATTGATAGTCATAACCGAATACTCAAAGTAGTCTGAGCTGATTTCTTGTTAAGTTCCAAAAGCCGAAAATAAGTCCCCTCTAGCCTTAGCCGAATCTTTGAAAGACTTAAAGCAAAGGGGTTGTCGATTTCTTCAAGTAAGGGTAAGATCTCATTCAGTTCATCCTTTTTCTTTTAAGATTAACCGAAACTAGGAATTCTAACCCCATTATTATGTTAGTTGAAACTTGGAAAGAAGGCTTCGGGATCTGTCCATAAGTCGACCATAAGGAAGAAATCTTCCAAGATCTAAAGGAATATTCGGCCAAGGCCTATTTTGGTGTTTTAGATCTAGTTCATAATCATTCAAAATAGCCAAAACTAACAAGTTAATAGATCTAAGGATCAGCCGATTACGAGGAAGGAGAAGTTCTTTTCCCGAATGTACACCATAGGCCACGTGTTCCCCAGTTATTCGGCGAGTTTCGGGATTTGAAAATAAATTGGCATGTGCCTAAACATATTCGGCCATAGGCCTATTTTGATAACTAGATCTCTTTCATAATTGTTTAAAAAGTCAAAACTAACCTGTGGTATGATTTAATGTTTGGCCGAATACAAGGAGGAGAATAGCAAAGTTTTTGGGATTTGAGTGATAAGCAAATCAGCATTAAGGTAAGTTTCAGTGCACAAATCCTACTAGGATTTGGTTTTATGGCCGAATGAGGTTTTCATTAAATCTTTAATATGGGCCGAATGAATGTAGGAGTTAAAGATCTAAGATCGAAATTGAGATAAGATTTTATGGAATTGTTAATATGTGCATGTTAATAAGAATGTGAATATGGCTAAGGTACCTACTTTTTAATAAGATTTTATGGCATTAATTAATATGTGCATGTTTATAAGAATGTGAATATGGCTAAGTGATAAGAATGTGAATTAAGGCATGATTTTGCTTAATGTGTATGATATATGGGGGCATATGGGTTATATGAAAAGGGGAAGTAAATGTGGTGACCTAAGACCACGAAAACTGAATGTGGTGACCTAAGACCACTATATCTGAATGTGGTGACCTAAGACCACGATATTTGAATGTAGTGACCTAAGACCACAATATCTGAATGTGGTGACCTAATACCACGAATTTTATAAGGCGATGAGCACGCCGACCGCAATGACTTTGTAACACCACGGTCGCTAGGAGGGTAGGATTAAGGTTTGACTTATTAAAATCTTTTTAAATGAGTGGCTAGGAGGAAGGATGAGTTGGTTTTATTTTGAAATGGTTTGAAAGGTTGGTGTAGAGTGTTTTTTGGAGGTAATCTTGGGATTTGAGAGGAGTTGAGCTAGTGACCGATTTTTGGGAAGCTTGAGGAGGGTATTTTCGGCTTTGTTGGATGTGCTTAGGTGTGTGCTGAAACTTTAGTAGTATTTATAGGGGATGCTCACCTTTTGGCCACCCTTTTCACCATTTATCCTCTCCTTGTCGAAAGTTGTTTCCTCCCTTTTCTTCACTTATTCTTCCCTTAGTCTCTTGCTGAAATTAAGTCAAAGAAACTCTCTTCTTTTCTCTCATTCCTTTGTAGCCAAAACCGATAGTGGCATAACCTTTTGTGTACCTATTTTCCCTTCACACCTTTCTCTTTTACGTTACTTGAGCCGAAATCACCCCTGAAGGTTACCTTTGCCGAATATCCCAACTCCATTTAAGAGTCATTACCGAATCACTCTGTCATTCTCTCATTCTCCCCACTTTGGTTACAAGTCCCTGAAGCCGAACCTTAGTTCTTGTGGTGGCCGATTCTTGTTAGAGCAAAAGGGGAGTGGTTAGCAAGGTAAGGTGCGGTAGCTTTTTCTTTGATTTAGGATTTATGCTTGGCTGAATGGCCCTAGGTGTTCTCTATTATTGTGCTAAGACCGATTGTGGGGAAAGCAGAGCCTAACGCAGGAGACCTTTTCGGAAGGTGTATAGTCAGCATTTGCCGAGGCCTAAGTAGCATCCAGGATTCAAGTGGTTTTGGTAAGCAATTATTAATAAGTTCAATACTTGGGTTTATGATGTGGAGGTTTAACCGGTTTACCTGATTAAGTGTGTTGATGGAGGCAAGTACCAATCAAGGGGAGCAAGGGAAAGTCCCTATACGGAGGTTCAAGAAAAGAGTTGTCTCGTGATTCGGGATTAGCCAACGGGTATGGGCAAGCGTCGAAAGCAGATTTAAGCAGATCGCCGTAGTTTCGTTTAGCGATAGCATTGAGATCGAGGTCTAGAACTTGGTGATTAGTGCGTAATCATCGCCTTTGTTTCTTGATTAATTGTTTATTAATGTGTACTTGTGTATGCTGTGTGATAGCCGACATTAAAGGCTAAGGTGATGGATACCCATATGTGGGGTAATCGATTATCAGGTTGGTAAATTGTGTTATTAAATTTACTTATGGTGTATGTATGTTTTGGTAATAAGCATGTGATGTATACTCATTCGATATGATTGACTTGACATGATGCATTGACACTTATGCATGGGGATTGGATGTGACTAAGGAAGGATGAGTGTACACATTAATGTACGTGGTCTAATGTTAGCCTCGTGCTACATTAGAGCTTGATGATTAGCTGTGTGCTACATCAAGGGAGGTGTGGCTAGGTGCCCATCTCGGCGGTTGATAGCTAGGTGCATCACCGTAGATAGATTCTTGTCGGGATCATGATGTGATCAGTGGCTCACCACGGCCTTGTCTTGATGCAGTGCCTAGGTAAGATATGTGGGATCACTCGGCCAGATCGGTGGATTAGCCACGACCTTAGCGTGAGTCTGCTAAGGTTGGCGTAATGGAGGACTTAGGTTGGGTTGGATCATAATTGCGATTCATTGGTATGGATTGTATGGTTATGGGCTAAGCCCAATCGTGTGAAACATGTGTCATGATTATGCCTTCGAGTCGTGGACTCACCAGTTTTCTCAACCATTTCGGTGATGCGTAAAGTCGGACCGGGTTGGAGAGGATGTAGGGTGGCCCATGCCAAGGAGTTGTTTTAATTATTTTATGGAAATTAATATTAATTATTACCTTCAAGTATTGGTTGTAATAAGGGCCTTTTACTATATTTGGTATTATTTTAATTATGGCTTGTTTTAATTAAATTACTATGTGAAGATGTTTTATTTTTAGCAACTTATTGATTCAAATTATATATATATGGGTTTAATAAAGTTTTACTTCAAACATTTTATAACATCAAAGTTTTAGTTATAATTTTAAATGGACATGGTTTTCAAAAGATGACAAAAATTTTAACATTTTATCTTAACTCAAAAAGATTTTCAACCGTCTTTCCACAGTGACACAACCAGATCCGGTCAAAGCTCGTGGGCCAGGTTTGGGGGTGTTACAAATTGGTATCAGAGCCAGGTTCAGAACTCGACTTTGTGGTTTTGGGCCCAAAGTTTTTATATGGGTTTTTATAAAAAAGTTTTTAGGTTATTCTGACATGGCACCTGTACCTCCGGCCCGAAGTCCACCAGGTAGGTACTTCTAATCTATTGAAGTGATTTGTTGATGTGAATTATTATGGGCTTAGTTTGGGCTCGTAGATTAGAATATTAGGGCTTTTTGGACCCTAGGACTAGTCTACCCAAACATATGCATAAGACTTAAGGATTATTAAACCAACCTGTAAAGTAAGTCACCGAGTTAAGGTGTGGCAACCACTGTACGCATGTCTAGGAATGGTATTCAGTAAGGGCTTGGTATTTAAGCAGTCCTAGTGACTTACCTCATCTTTACTCGAATCCTACCTGGTGCGTAGCAACGGTTCACCTTAACCAAGAGGACTTGTTCATAGGCTAAACCGGTTATTAAAACCCGAAAGGGATTAGCCTTGCTGTTTTAAAACCCTTAATTCTTTTAATTTTTTTTTCAAATTTACCCTTTGGTCTGTAAACCCTAAATTTGATTTTGAAAAAAACATTTTCTCATTTACAAAATTACTAAAAATGCCCTAGTGGCAAAATTACGAAAATACCTCGGTTTCTAAAATTACCGCATTGTCCCGACTTCAATCAAACTTTTACTTTGCAAAAGTATTCAAAATCTGTGATTCAAAATAATACCGATTTTGAAATTTACAAAACTACCTCGGTTGATAAAATTACCAAAATGCCTTGGTTTCAATTTTCAGATACCTTCGACTTTTACTAAAATGTTTCTACGTTACAAAACTTCGCATTTTGCAAGTATTAAGCTATCTGATTTATGAGAATTTACGATCATGATTTCCAAAATTACGGAAATAACCACGGTTTCAAATTTTGCAACACATCTGGTTTGAAAAACAAATTTTCAAAATGACCCCAAGATTTTGGTAAATTCAAATGTCTTTAATTTAAAAATTATTTTCAAATTGACTCTGTTTAATTACAAAATACCCCCGTAGGAAAATGACGAAATTACCCCTGGGTTGGGAATGCTCAAGAAAGTGACATGGATGAATGTATGTGTCTTTAATGAAGGATGTGAATGTTTGGATTAGAATAGAGAACTTTAGATGAAACTTTGATTGATCGAAAGAACTACTTCTGGAAACTATTATTCATAAAATTTGCTTGTGGATAAACAGTGGAACAAAAATTTCTAATGCATAAAACTTTCTAAACAGATTAAGTCGTGACGCTGGATATGAGTTCAAGAGGTCGTGGACGTCCGCCGCATGGCCGTGGTAGAGGTAGGATGACCCTGTCAGAACCGGTAGGGTCTGGCCATGGGTCAGAGAGTGATGTGCCGCCACCACCAGTTGTTGAGGTTGAACATCAGGATCAGACAGGAGGAGACAATGCAGTATCGCAGGCTATACTGCGGGTGCTCGAGAGAGTGGCAGGAGCCAATGTGGGCAATGGGACTCGGAAGTCGGTAGATGAAAGACTTAGGTCGAACGGAGCCGAAGTTTTCAGAGGAGTGTCTGGGGTAGTGCCGAACGTGGCATAATGCTGGCTTGAGGCAGTGGAAAGGATTATGGACGACTTAGACTTAACTGCTGAGGAGAAGCTTAAGGGTGCTATTTCGTTGCTACGTGATGAAGCCTACCAATGGTGGCTCACGGTTAAGGATGGTACCCCTGCGGATCGAGTGGACTGGGGCTACTTTAAGATCAAGTTTGAAGGGAAGTATATCGAGCGAGCTATTCGACGCCGAGGAAGGCGTTCTCAATTTGGTGCAAGGAGGCAAGTCAATAGCGGAATATGAGGCTGAGTTCCTGCGGTTGAGCCGGTACGCTCGGGGCATCATGGCTACTGATTACGAGAGATGCGTCAGATTTGAAGATAGGTTACGGGATGAGCTACAAGTTTTAATTGCTCCGCAACGAGAGAGAGACTCCGTCATTTTAGTGGAGAAAGCTCGGATAGCTGAGAAGGTCAAGAGGACCGAAAGGCAGAATAGAGATAGAGAAAGGAGCCGTGATAAAACGAGTTATGGATCGTCAGAATTGTCGGGGAGTATTCAGAAAAGACCAAGGATTGATAATTCTGCCCGTGCTGGGAATCCGGATCGTCCATGTGCTCAGTGTGGAAGATATCATATTGGCGAGTGCTGGAATCGGGATCGAGAATGCTTCAGATGCAAGTCCAAGTCTCATCTGGTTAAAGATTGTCCCCAGGACCCAAATAGGACTCGGACGTTAAACCAAGGTTATGTGCAGCCAGGCAGAGGTGGTCAGCAGGCGACAAGAGGTCGTGGTCTGAACCATGGAGGGAATGGTTCCGGTCGAGGTCGTAGAAGCAAGAGGTCATGGAATGGTAGCTTGCGAGGCAAAGCGACTAGGTTTGGTACATGCGGTTCATCGGAAGGAGGATAGTGACGTAACAGATGTGCCAGCGGGTAAGTTTCCTATGTCTGGAATATTCTTTGTGGTTTTGTTCGTTATGGTGGTTGTTTTATTGCTAGCAAAATATCTAGAACCTTGAGTATGGACTTAGGAACGTGCCTAGAAATATGATGGATCTTCAAGATCGAGTGCAGTGATAATTCCTGTTTAGTTTAGCCAAGTAATTTTAGGGACGGAATTATTTTATGGAGGGTAGAATTGTAACACCCTGGTTCTAGGGGTTATGCATTTAGTGCCTAACTCGGTGTTGGCATACTTGATGTGTGGTTGGGTGAGTTTTAGGGTCTTGAGAACCTTATGAGGTAGTGGAATGCCTTTGGAAATTTTTAGTTTTAGTGGTTAAAAGGGGAGCTTGGCTATAGGGGGCCTTAAGAGAATTATTTGGGAGGTTAAGACTCAAGAATGGCTTTTGTAGAGTGGCAAGGGAGACGCCACTTAGAGTATGGAGAAGTGACGCTTCAAGGGTGCTAAGGGTCTCATGTTTGAGCGCAAGGGTAGCACTTGGGCCTTTGTTTTTGCGTCAAAGAGGTAAGGTGTTGGGCGTTTTGAATCTTTGAAAGATGAGGGAAGACTTGGTCTTCCATTTTGAATTCGGCTAGGAGGGTAGGATTAAGGTTTGACTTGTTCAAATCTTTTTAAATGAGTGGCTAGGAGGAAGGATGAGTTGGTTTTATTTTGAAATGGTTTGAAAGGTTGGTGTAGAGTGTTTTTAGGAGAAAATCTTGGGATTTGAGAGGAGTTGAGCTAGTGGCCGATTTTTGGGAAGCTTGAGGAGGGTATTTTCGGCTTTGTTGGATGTGCTTAGGTGTGTGCCGAAACCTTAGTAGTATTTATAGGGGATGCTCACCTTTTGGCCACCCTTTTCACCATTTATCCTCTCCTTGCCGAAAGTTGTTTCCTCCCTTTTCTTCACTTATTCTTCCCTTAGTCTCTTGCCGAAATTAAGTCAAAGAAACTCTCTTCTTTTCTCTCATTCCTTTGTAGTCAAAATCGATAGTGGCATAACCTTTAGTGTACCTATTTTCCCTTCACACCTTTCTCTTTTACGTTACTTGATCCGAAATCACCCCTCAAGGTTACCTTTGCCAAATATCCCAACTCCATTTAAGAGTCATTGTCGAATCACTCATCATTCTCTCATTCTCCCACTTTGGTTACAAGTCCTAAAGCCAACCTTAGTTCTTGTGGTGGCGATTCTTGTTAGAGCAAAGGGGAGTGGTTAGCAAGGTAAGGTGCGGTAGCTTTTCTTTGATTTAGGATTTATGCTTGGTAGAATGGCCCTAGGTGTTCTCTGTTATTGTGCTAAGACCGATTGTGGGAAAGCGAGCCTAACGCAGAGACCTTTTAGAAGGCGTATAGTCGACATTTGCCGAGGCCTAAGTAGCATCCAGGATTCAAGTGGTTTTGGTAAGCAATTATTAATAAGTTCAATACTTGGGTTTATGATGTGGAGGTTTAACCGGTTTACCTGATTAAGTGTGTTGATGGAGGCAAGTACCAGTCAAGGGGAGCAAGGGAAAGTCCCTATACGGAGGTTCAAGAAAAGAGCTGTCTCGGTAGTTCGAGATTGGCCACCGGGGTATGGGCCAACGTCAGAGCAGCAGTTTAGGCAGATCGCCGTAGTTTCGTTTAGCGATAGCATTGAGATCGAGGGTCTAGAACTTCAGGTGATTAGGTGCGTAATCATCGCACTGTTTCTTCGGTTAATTGTTTATTAATGTGTACTTGTGTATGCTGTGTGATAGCCGACATTAAAGGCTAAGGTAATGGATACCCATATGTGGGGTAATCAATTATCAAGTTGGTAAATTGTGTTATTAAATTTACTTATGGTGTATGTATGTTTTGGTAATAAGCATGTGATGTATACTCATTCGATATGATTGACTTGACATGATGCATTGACACTTATGCATGGGGATTGGATGTGACCAAGGAAGGATGAGTGTACACATTGATGTACGTGGTCTAATGTTAGCCTCGTGCTACATTAGCGCTTGATGATTAGCTGTGTGCTACATCAAGGGAGGTGTGGCTAGGTGCCCATCTCGGCGGTTGATAGCTGGGTGCATCACCGTAGACAGATTGCTGTCGGGATCATGATGTGATCGGTGGCTCAGCCACGGCCTTGTGCAGCAGGTCTGCCTAGGTAAGATATGTGGGATCACTCAGTTGTGATCGGTGGATTAGCCACGGCCTTAAGCAGGGAGTCTGCTAAGGTTGGCGTAATGGAGGGACTTAGGTTGGGTTGGATCATAATTGCGATTACATTGGTATGGATTGTATGGTTATGGGCTGCCTAATCGTGTGAAACATGTGTCATGATTATGCCTTGAGTCGTGGACTCACCCGCTTTTTCTTAACCATTTCGGTGATGCGTAAAGTCGGACCGTTGGAGAGGATGCAGGTGGCCCATGCCAAGGAGATGTTTTAATTATTTTATGGAAATTAATATTAATTATTACCTTCAAGTATTGGTTGTAATAAGGGCCTTTTTACTATATTTGGTATTATTTTAATTATGGCTTGTTTTAATTAAATTACTATGTGAAGATGTTTTATTTTTAGCAACTTATTGATTCAAATTATATATATATGGGTTTAATAAAGTTTTACTTCAAACATTTTATAACATCAAAGGTTTAGTTATAATATTAAATGGACATGGTTTTCAAAAGATGACAAAAATTTTAACGTTTTATCTTAACTCAAAAAGATTTTCAACCGTCTTTCCACAGTGACACAACCAGATCCGGTCAAAGCTCGTGGGCCGGGTTTAGAGGTGTTACAGACTGCCTTCGATGGTGTGTAGCAGATGGAGGGTTGACTTAGTAGTCCCCACGGTGTGCAGGTTGGTACGGGGGACGTGTAGCAGATGGCTGTCTAGGTTTGGATTCGGGTTGCATCATTATTTCCTATCTGTTATATGAATATGCATGTAATATGTGAACATATGCCTGAACTATTAAATGTTAGTGTTGGTTACACATTGAGTCTGTTGACTTTCCCCTTGTGGGATTACTTTTCAGGTGACGACCAGTGATGATGGACCGGGCCGGTAGATGCTTAGGGATGGCCATGCTCAGTAAGAAGTTCATTTATTTAGACTATTTCATTTTAAGTACTTTGAATTTAAATTGTGGAAATTATTTGATGTAATAAGGCCATAGTAGAACTACTTTACTTTGCTTTCATTTATTACGTTTACAAATTTTATTTATTAAATGATTAAGTAAATTTATTTTAAAATAAAGCCTACACGTTTTGTCACTTAAAGTAAAGGAATTTTAATAATGAAATAAACTTGTTTTCAACTCAAGCCCAACCCAAAACAATTTATCTTTCAAACACACAAGTATTTCCTAAGTAACAAAAGAATTTGAAACAGTTTACATTGGGAACATACCAGATCCGGTCAAGGCTCGTGGCTGGGTTTGGGGTGTTTCAATTTGGTATCAGAGCCTAGTTTTAAACTCTTGGCCTTGGGTTTAAGGCCCAAAACGTTTTCAAAGTTAAGCCCAAAAGGGATTTTGTGAATTAAGCAGGTTTTTCTGGCATGGCCCACTAAGTCTCCGACCCGAAGTCCACCAGGTAAGTACTCCGGTCTTTTGTGTGATTTATATTATGATTTGTAGAAGGGTAGAAATGGAACGTAGAATAGAGATTAAGTACTTGAACCCTAGGACTAGTATACCCCAACAAAAACATAAGACTTAAATGCCTAACTAAACAAACCTGTGGTTAAGTCGCTGAGTTAGGGTGTGGTAACCATGGTGCGCATGTCTAGGATTGGTTTTGGTGGGAGCTTGGTATTTAAGTAGTCCGCGTGACTCACCTCCTCTCCACTCGAATCCTACCTGGTGCGTAGCCTCGGTTCACCCTAACCAAGAGGACTTATACTCGGGCTAAACCCCTAACTAAAACCCAAAAGGGACTAGCCGTATTTTTATGGAAACCCTAGTTTTAAAATTTCTAAATTACCCTCTTGATTTGAAAAGATTATTTTTATAAATTTTCCTGAAATATTTTTGATTTACAAATTTACTAAAATACCTCTAGTGGTAAAATTACAAAATGCCCTTGGTTTATGAAATTTTCAAATACCCACAGTTCTTATCAAAATTTCACTACTTTGCTTAAAGGAACCCTAAATGTACAAAATATCAAAATACCTTGATTATGGAAAAAAATTTATTTACGAAATTACCCCTACCCTGCAAATTATCGAAATACCCCCGAGTTACAAAATTACCAGAATGACCCCCGATCTTCAAAAATTTTTGCAACAACACTGATTTGGAAAACAAATTCTCAGAAACAACCTTCAAGTTTTGTAAATTCCAAAATATCCTTGATTTATTAAGATTTATAAATTTACCCTGGTTTATTACTTAAATACCCCTGTAATTTCAAAATTTCTGAAATAATCCTGAGATTTCAAAAATGACCAAAATACCCTTATTGACAAAATCACCAATGAACCTTATTTTGACAAATTACGAAAATACCCCTGTAAGGAAAATTACGAAAATACCCCAGGTAGTGGAAAAATAACAACAATGAAAACTACAACATTTCTCGAATGAACGAAAGTTCATAATTGATTGATGGATGTATGAATGTAAAGGCTGTGTGCATGTATGAATACAAAAGAACTACTCCTAAAATTCTTTTCATAAAACTTCTTTGCGGTTAAACAAGTGGAACAAAGAACTAATGTATAAAACTTTTAATCGATTAAATCATGACGTTAGTAATGAGTTCTAGTGGACGTGGTCGAGGTAGTATCTAAGAAATGTGTTAGTTTTGTTAAGATCGAGTCTTGTTGGAAAGGTGTAGTGTGATGAGTTAGGATTGAACGATAGTAAGTAATTTCGAGGACGAAATTATTTTAAAGGGTAGAAGCGTAACATCCACGAAAATGGGCCTATGCATTTTTGATTTAATTATACTGAAATGGCATGTCTTATGTGTTATGAATGTATGGTGAACATTTTGGAAAATTGGAAATGTAAGGAAATGTTTTAGAAATGTTAAGTTTAAAAGAGGAAAGTGACCATTTTGGAAACTTGGAAATGTAAGGAAATGTTTTAGAAATGTTAAGTTTAAAGAGGAAAGTGAATTTTGGAAAGGAAAGTGAACATTTTAGAAAGTTTAAAGAGGAAATGAACATTTTGGAAATGAAATTTTAGAAATGTTAAGTTTAAGTTTAAGAGGAAACTAAAACAAGGTGGCCTTAAGAAAATTAGTAGAGGAATTTAATACACAAATGGGCTTGGTAAAGTGGTTGTAATATGCCACTTAGGGCCTTAGTGTATGACGCCATACACAAGACAAGGAGGGCTTGTGTTAGAGCCACAAGGAAAGCAAAAAGAAGTTTTATTTTGCTACAAGATAGGTAGAAGTGGACGGCATTATGGAACTAAAAGGGAGGAGTTTAAGATTGGATTAAATTATTTTAATAAAATCGGCTAAGGTGGTTGATAATGGATGTTTTATTTTTGGATTATTCTTATGAAAAAATAAAGAGAAAAGCTAGGAAATTGATAGTGTTGGCCGAACGAGGGAGTCTTTGGTGTCAAAATTTGGCTAAGAAGGTTAAAAGGGTGTAGCCGAAACTATATCAAGGGTGAAGGGTATTTCTTTTGGGTTTCTTCCTTCTTTAGTAAGTGTGTCAAACTTCCTAAGTCAAGACACCATTATTGCCAAATTTTCTTCATCTTTCTCTCTACCAATAGCTAAGTAGAATGTTTCTCTCCTTTTCCCAATTGATAGTCATAACCAAATACTCAAAGTATTCTCGAGTCGATTTCTTGTTAAGTTCCAAAAGCCAAAATAAGTCCCTCTAGCCTTAGTAGAATCTTTGAAAGACTTAAAGCAAAGGGTTGTCGATTTCTTCAAGTAAGGGTAAGATCTCATTTAGTTCATCTTTTTCTTTTAAGATTAATCAAACCAGAAATCTAACCCCATTATTGTGTTAGTTGAAACTTGGAAAGAAAGCTTCGGGATCTATCCATAAGTCTACCATAAGGAAGAAATCTTCCAAGATTTAAGGTAAGAAATATTCGGCCAAGGCCTATTTTGGTGTTTTAGATCTAGTTCATAATCATTCAAAATAGCTGAAACTAACAAGTTAATAGATCTAAGGATCAGCCGATTACGAGAAAGGAGAAGTTCTTTTCCCGAATGTACACCATAGGCCACGTGTTCCCTAGTTATTCAGCGAGTTTTGGGATTTGAAAATAAATAGGTATGTGCCTAAATATATTGACCATAGGCTGTTTTGATAACTAGATCTCTTTCATAATTGTTTAAAACCGAAACTAACTTTGTGGTATGATTTAATGTTTGGTAGAATACAAGGAGGAGAATTGCAAAGTTTTCAGGATTTGAATGATAAGCAAATTGGCATTAAGGAAAGTTTTAGTGCACAAATCCTACTAGGATTTGATTTTATGGCTGAATGAGTTTTTCATTAAATCTTTAATATGGGCCGAATGTAGGGAGTTAAAGATCTAAGATCGAAATTCGGGATTTTAGTGGAATTGTTAAGCGAATCAAGTGTGTACCCCACACTACTTTTTAATAAGATTTTATGGCATTAATTAATATGTGCATGTTTATAAGAATGTGAATATGGCTAAGGTACCATGCTATGGTACAAAAGTACTCAGGTACGTTTCCTACTCCTACTAGGATTATGAATATATGTTATTTTTAACATGTGAAAAGTGATAAGAATGTGAATTAAGGCATGATTTTGCATAATGTGTATGATATATGGGGCATATGGGTTATATGAAAAGGGAAGTGAATGTGGTGACCTAAGACCACGAAAACTGAATGTGGTGACCTAAGACCATGATATCTGAATGTGGTAACCTAAGACCACGATATTTGAATGTGGTGACCTAAGACCACGATATCCGAATGTGGTGACCTAAGACCACGAATTTTATAAGGCGATGAGCACGTCATTGCAATGACGCCTTCGATGGTGTGTAGCAGATGGAGGTTGACTTAGTAGTCCCCACGGTGTGCGAGGTTGATGCAGGGGGCGTGTAGCGGATGGCTATCTAGGTTTGGGTTTGGGTTGCATCATTATTTCCTATCATTATATGAATATGCATGTAATATGTGAACTTATGCGAACTATTAAATGTTAGTGTTGGTTACACATTGAGTCATTGACTCACCCTTGTGGGATTACTTTTTAGGTGACGACCAGTGATGGACCGGGCCGGCAGATGCTTAGGGATGGCCATGCTCAGCAAGAAGTTCATTTATTTAGACTATTTCATTTTAAGTACTTTGAATTTAAATTGTGGAAATTATTTGATGTAATAAGGCCATAGTAGAACTACTTTACTTTGCTTTCATTTATTACGTTTACAAATTTTTATTTATTAAATGATTAAGTAAATTTATTTTAAAATAAAGCCCACACGTTTTGTCACTTAAAGTAAAGGACTTTTAATAATGAAATAAACTTGTTTTCAACTCAAGCCCAACCCAAAACAATTTATCTTTCAAAACACACAAGTATTTCCTGAGTAACAAAATAATTTGAAACGGTTTACACCGGGAACATACGAGATCCGGTCAAGGCTCGTGGGCCGGGTTTGGGGTGTTTCAGTATATATCGATTGTCTAAGGAAAAAGGGTTCGGCTTACCACTATTTTCGTAGAATCCATAAATAAAGAATATCGAGTGATTTCATCTCTAACAACATAATTGATTAGCCCACTTTCAATCCGATTAACACAATAACCAAGTAGCGATATCGAATAGATTATGAAGAGACTCCTTACCTTAATTGATGATGATCCCAATTCCCACTTGGCTTATGACTAAAAATGATTAGGCAATGATGTGGTATTCGGCCAATCCACTAGAATACTACAAATAGAAGATTATCAAAATATGAGGGAGCATAGAAGAACACCATTTTGATTTTAGAAACAAGATGAAGCAACCGAATGGTGGAGAACACTCAATCGGCTAGGGAGAAAAAGAATGAGAAGATTAGCATAACTTCACTTACCCGATTAGATCATGAAAGGAATGTTCAACTTGCAAGATGGGGAAGATGATCCTATTCGACTTTTGAATAGAAAAAGGGTTGATGAAATGATCAAAAGAAAAGATAAGATGAAGGAAGAGTGCCTTGTTAGTTTCTGCTATCAAAAAAAATGAACAAGAGTAAGTTGAGGGTTACGGCAAAGCAAGAGAGAAAAATGAACAATAGGACTAGGAAGTTTAGGCCAAAGCAAGAATGACCAAAATGCATTGAGGTTTTGGTCAAAACAAAGAAAAGAAAATGCTCACTTTTGGCTTTGGAGTTTTCGGAAAAGAGAGAAGAAATTGGAGAAAAGAACCCAAAGGAATGCTAAAAGAAATTAGGCCTTACAAGCACCAAAATTTTGCCAAAATAATAATGAGAATTTAAACTATACCTTTCCCCCTAGAAACGTGTATTGCCTTTTGCCTAAAGGAAAATGTTGACCAAAATCCTTTCCAAAACATCTTCCTTACTTTGGGCCAACATGTTCCCTACTCTTTCCTTTTCTTTTTTTCTTCTTTCCTTCCACTCATCCTTACCTTATTTCCTTAGCCACATTTCCAAAATTAAAAAGTCTTCCTTACCTAAAATACCACCATGGCCGACACTATGGATGAATAACACAAAAAAAAAAAAAAATCAAAATTTGCACCAAGTGAGATTCGAACCTCTTCCCCTAAAGCCCTTCATGTGACGCCACATCCTCCTTGCCAAATGCTCATTTATGCAAGCAATTTACTCACTTATTTCCATAAGCATTATGCCACTTACCTTCTCCCCCATAAGGGCTTAAACATAAAAATTTTACTAAGGCCCAACTCAACACCGAGCCTTCTTAGAACCTTAAAACCTACACAATTAATATTCTAACTAGCCTAACGTAGGATATTATGCAACACATTAAATTCTGGATTTCAGGATGTTACATAAACCTACAATAGAATTTATAAAGTGAGAATTATATTAAAAAACTGAAAATCAAATCAACAAAATTAAAAGACGAGTTTAAATTCAAGTTTAATTATGAAGGTCATCGATCTAACAAGTTTAATTAATCATATGAGTTATCAAATTAAATTAATTAATTTATCACAAGTTTAAATTCAAGTAATCAATTTATAAATTTATGATGTTCTAAATCTTAGTAGAATATTTAATTAGGGAACTTAATAATTTATTGAATTGATATATTTAATTCTATTCAAGAAAGATGATTTTCATTTACTAAAATATGATTAATAGATTTTTTCATGTGAAATTTAAACATTTTATTAAAATAATATTTTAATTAAGATCAATTTTATTTAATAAAAAGTACTTCATAACTATGATTGCTATTATAAGTGAAAAGTCGTTATAGAGGGTTAAAATAAAACATTAAAACTAGTTCTACTAGATACTTGGTTGTTATAGCGAAATGTTGTTATAGCGAGTAATTGTTGTAAAGAAGACCGTTGTATTTATGTTGATTAGCAAAAGAGCTAATTGGTTTTTATCATGCAATGATTTGAAACATTTTGAATTTAGTGTATTTTAAAATTATACTTGATTTATTTTCACTTTTTTATTTGATTATTTTTCTAATTACATTTTGAATTAGAATTAATATGTATTAATTTTTTTAAATATTTTTAGTTTGATTTAGTTATGGTGTAACATCCTAAATTAGGGGTTGTTTGCAATTTAATTATTTCCATGTGTGTGCTTGAAGAAATATGTATGCTTGATTGCTTGACATATTCTAGGGTCTAGTCATAACCCCGGACTAGGTCTGACTTAGGGTTGAAAATTTCTTTTTGGTGCTTAAGAGGAAGGAGCTAGATGAGATAGGGGTCAAGATAAAATTTTGGGAGAAGTTGGACACAAGGAATTAATTGGCATAATGGCTTGGGGCGCTAAGGTGCAAGGGAGTGCAGGGGGAAAAGGTTTGAGTAACGCGGAGCGCATCAGAGGCTTTTGTTTTTGCGTCAGGAAGGGAGTTGGGCCAGGGAGGCCTTAAGAGATGTTAGAGGCGCTTTTAGACACAAAAGATGGCCTTGGTAAAGTGGCTTTCATGCGCCACTTAAGGGCCTGGAGTCGATGCCTGGAGCAGGTCTGGAGTTCGAATCATGGTGGATGCATGGGACGTGTTTTATTTTGGGCTTTTTGGCGTTAAGGAGGAAGGGGTTAAGCTAGGAAGGCCTTAAAAATAAATGGCGAGGATTATGGACATGAAAGTCGATGTGGTAAAGTGGCTTGGGGCGTTGTAAGGGGCTACGGCAGTGAGGTCCCATGTTCGAGTAGCATGGGCAGCAAATAGGTGTTTTTTTATGCATGCTGGCATGAAGGGAGTGAGCTAATTGCCTGCATGTGGGACTCTTAATTTGATAAGGATAAGCTTAATTTTTGCTCTTAGATTCGGCTGGAAGAGTAAGTATTGTTGTTATTTTTATATTTTATTTTTACTTGAAGAGGTGATAAAGGAGGGGATAGGAGATAAATCTTGTTTTGGGTGATAATTGAAAGGAAAAGAATTATCACAAAAGGGGACATGGCCGAATGTAGGACTCCTTAGGGCCATCGACAATCGGTTTTATCACATTAGGGAGGTGCCAAAATTCATCTAAATTACTTTTCTTTTCCTCTCCAATTTGTTGCTGGCCGAATTCTCTCTAGCCACATTGCCCAAAATTCTTCAAAATTCCTTTCTTCTTTTGCTTCTACTTGGCCAAATCTATCACCCCTCTTCTACTCAAACTCCATCCCTTCCATCTTGTGTAAGCCGAATCTACTCCATTCCTTGCCTAAATCTCCATTCTCCTATTAGATCCACTTTGGCCGAATACCCCTAAAGAAGGTGCTGTCGATTTCAAAGGTTGGTAAGTGTCTCTCTTTAGCATTTGGTTTCTCTTCTCTTCCTTTTAGTGTGCGGAAAGTTTGAGAATAGGCCTTGGTAAGGTTGGCCGAATGTGTTCTTAAAACAAAGGTGATGTGTTCTCTTGTGTGTAGGTAACGTTAAGGGGCTTTGACGGAGTCTTCCAGGATTTCAATCCGTTTTGGTAAGTAATAGATAGTTTCGGCCAAGGGCCATTTATTAAGAATTTATGCCTAATGCCGAAACTAATATGTGCCATGTAAGGATCTCAACGATTTTAGGAATAAGTGCAGTTTCGGGATTTGGTAGGAGACCAAATCAGCAACCAAGGTGAGTGTTATTTCGAGTACGACATATCCTTCAAGATTATTAGTATAGCCGAATGGCTATTAGATCTAAAAGGTTGGGTGTTTACCGATTGTAGGAGCAATACGGGATTACTTTCGGGATTTTGTGATATCGCATAGATTTGGGATTTCCCCTTAGATCTACGGTTAAACAGGTGTGTAAACTCTTACACACTTTATTAGTTAGTATTGCTTATTATGTTACCGTAACCATTGTGATAGTGAGTTGCCTTGTGGGCTTGAGCATGGATTCCGGGTAAGTCGCTTGTGACTTTAATTATGCTATATGAATGACATGATGGGTAATATGCTATGCCATGACTATTATGCATGATTTATGATAATATGTTAAGCATGATATGAGCATGTTGGTAATGGGATTGATGAGAGGAGGGGGATTTTCTCTATGGACTGTCACCAGTGGTTTTGACCACAAGATGGGTTGGCCCCATCAGTTTAATTGTGACTTCGGTCACCAGTGGTTTTGACCACACCGATGATAAATTGTGACTAAGTCCCAGTGGTTTGGTACCACCAATGGTTTTAACCACATATTGATAATTGTGACCTATGGTCATCAGTGGTTTTGACCACACGATGGGTTGGCCCCATCACTTGATTTGTGACTCGGTCACGGTGGTTTTGACCACGGTGGTTTTGACCACGGGGTAGTTAAGGAGTATGGATGGTTAGTTTGGGTTGCATGTTTGATGTTATACTAATAATTTGTGTATGAGTTGCACTTCCGGGTTGGGGATTTATACACTGAGTCTTGGTGACTCACCCCTTCCCATATCATTTTGCAGATGAGTAGATCGCGGAGATGGAGCCGGAGAGGACTCAAGGCGGCCATGCTTGTTCCTTGGATTTGGGATTTCATTTAATACTGTTTAAGTTTGTTTATTTACTAAATTTTTGATTTGGGTTGTAATAAGGCCGCTAGTTTATTATTTTGGATGTTTACATAGTTGTTTTTACTTTACTTATACTATATTACAAATGAAACTATAAAATGTTAAGTGAACCGGTTAAAAGTAACATTTTCAAATTAAGTAACTTCTACGAGTTTTCAAAGATGTTACCATCGGGTAGCAAAATTTACCAAGATAACAATAACTCTGATGGTTTTAAAATTCAAATGTTCAAATGTTTTTCAAAGGTTTTCAACACAACCATGTTTGAAAAATCAATCCCTCCTGAGTTTTATCAAACACTATTTCATAACCCTAACAGTATTTTCAGATTTTCTCCAATTAATCAGAATCTTTCAAAACGTTTTACTCTGTGACATACCAGATCCAGTCAAGGCTCATGGGCCGGGTTTGGGGTGTTACTTTTTGGTATCGAGCAGGTTCAAAACTCTACTGGGGGGTGGTAGAAAACTTTTTGTAGGCCTTTGTGAATTATTATGGAAATGGTTTTCGGTCAACAAAGATGGCATCGAGTCTCAAAGCACCTATCCACCCTGTAAGTATCTCCGAATGCTCGTGAATACTTGATAAGGGTAAATAGGTAACTTGGGAACGTAGAATAGAATGATAGGTATTTGAACTCTAGGACTAGTCTACCCCAACTACTACATAAGACTTAATTGCTTAACTAAACAAACCTATGTCTAAGTCCCGAGTTAGGGTGTGTTAACCATGGTGCGCATGTCTAAGATTGGTATTCGGTGGGAGCTTGGTATTTAAGCGGTCAAGCATGACTCACCTCTTCTCCACTTGAAACCTACAGTGCGTAGCCGGTTCACCATAACCAAGAGGACTTATTCATGGGCTAAACCCTAACTAAAACCCGAAAGGGAACTAGTTGTATTTTCATAAAAAACCCTAGTTTTAAAACTCTTAAAATTTCTCTTAATGTGTGAGAACTATTGTTTTACAACATTTTTCTGAAAAAAATTTTCGATTTGTAGAATTACTAAAATACCCCTAGAGGTAAAATTACAAAAACGCCTTTGGTTTATGAAACTCCCAAAATACCCATAGTTTTAATCAAAATTTTCATTACATATAAAGTGCCCAAAAACCTTAGTTTGCAAAATATCGAAAATATCATGATTTTGAAAAATTACGAAATTGCCCCCAACCTACAAAATTACCAAAATGACCCTGATTTTCAAATTTTTTGCTACACCATCAGCTTGAAAAAAATTCTCCAAAAAGAACCCTCAAAGTCTTGCAACATTTGGAAATACCCCGGAATTATCAAACTTTACAAATTTACCCTGGTTTATTACCAAAATACCCCCGAGCTTCAAAATCACCGAAATACCCCCGAATTTCAAAATTTTTCAAAATACCCCAAGAATTTAAAAGTTCCAAAATACTTTTTGACAAAATCATCTGAGAACTTTTATTTTTGGAAAATTATAAAAATACCCCTGTATGTTAAAATTACGAAAATACCCCCGGGTAGTGAAATGATAAAAATGCCCCTACACGTTAGATATGGTCGGTGAATGTTGTTTGTGTGATGGATGTACTTAGAACTAGGAGATAAGCCTAAAATTGAAATTATAGGTAGATTCGATTTCGAAAGAATCACTTCAAAAATTATTCCTCATAAAATTGCTCGTGGGTAAACAGTGAACAATATTAATAATGCATAAAATTTTTAATCAGATAAATGCGAACGAGAAGAATGAGTACAAGAGGTCATGGACGTCTGGCGTGGCCGTGGTAGGGTAGGATGACCTTGTGAGCCAGCAGGTCGGTCATGGGTTTGGAAATGTGATCGGATCTACGGCCAGTAAACCGAAGTTTCAAGATCGACCGGTGGTAACGATGTAGTATCCCAAGCTGTGCTACGAGTGTTGGAATGAGTTGTCGAGGTAGGCGAGGGTGTAGGAGCCCGTAAATTCGTGGTTGAACTACTCCGAGCTAACGAAACAGAAGTGTTTAGAGGAGTTTCTGGAGTGGCACCCAGTGCGGCGGAGTATTGGTTAGAATCAACTGAGAGGATCATGGATGACTTGGATTTTACAGCTGAAGAAAAGTTGAAGGGTATAATCTCTCTACTTCGGGATGAGTCATACCAGTGGTGGCTCACTGTAAGGGATGGAGCGATGGCGGAGGATCTCTCATGGGAATTCTTTAAGGCTACCTACCAAAAGAAATATATAGGAACTAGCTACGTGGATGCGCAGCAGAAGGCTTTCTTGAATCTGGTTCAGGGTAATAAGACAGTGGTAGAGTATGAGGCCGAATTTCTCCGATTGAGCAGGTACGCTCGTGGTATTGTGTGTACCAAGCATGAACGCTATGTCAGATTCAAGGATGGGCTGAGAGATGAGCTGAGGATGATGATAGCTCCACAACAGGAACAGGAGTTCGCTATCCTAGTGGAGAAGTCTAAGGTTGCTGAACGGGTAAGATAGTCAATTAGGCGGAATCAGGATAGGAGTTGGAATAAGAGGAGCTCCGGATCTTCGAGGTTTTCTGGTAATAAGTAGAAGAGGATGAGGTATGGTGGGTCAAATCAAGTTGCTAGGCCTATTGCTGCTGCTAATCCTCAATAGCCGCCACGGTGTGTCCGGTGTGGGAAGTCTCACACGGGGGAGTGCTGGAATGGTAATCGGGGATGTTTTGAATGTGGATCCATGGAACATCGAGTTAGGGATTGTCCAAAAAAGGCAGCTAGGCTAAGGTCAGAGGGTCAGGATCGTGCATCGAATAAGAGGGATAATCAACGACCACCGAGAGGTCGTGGTGCAGAAGAGGAGGTAACCGAGGGAGGTCGTGGGGCACCGAGGGAGGTCGTGAGGTACCGAGGCTAAGGCAACTGGTTTGGTCTATGCCGTGAGGCGCCAGGAGGAGGGCGACGCACCGGACATCATAACCAGATATGTTCTTGATCTTTGGAGTACCTTATAGTACCTTAATTGATATTGGCTCAACCCACTCATACATTGCTAGTAGCGTAGTGGAAACTCGCACTTAGACTCGAGCTTACTTCTAGGAAGATGACCGTATTAAGCCCTCAGGTCACTCTGTAGAAGTAAGTAAACTCTATAGGAACGCACCCTAGAACTCTAAGGGGTCGTGTTTTTGGTCGACTTGATGGAACTACCATTTGAGAGTTCGATCTAATCCTCGGGATGGATTGGCTAGTAAAGTATCGAGCTAGCTTTGGATTATGACTAAGCGCATGGTATTAAAGACCATGGAAGGTGATGAGGTGGTGATGATAGGTAAAAGGAGAGATTGTCTATCTAATCTGGTTTCTGCATTAAAGGCGGAAAAGATGGTTAGGAAGGGTTGTGAAGCATATGTAGTGCATGTCTATGCTTTGGAAGCTAAGGGTGCAGCTGTGAGAGATGTTTGGACCGTAAGGGATTATGTTGATGTGTTTCCAGAGGAACTCCCGGGTCTACCTCCGGATCGTGAGGTTGAGTTTGGTATAGATTTGTTACCCAGAACCGCGCCAGTATCTATAGCTCCGTATCGGATGGCGCCGAAGGAATTGGTAGAGTTGAAGGCGCAGATCCAGGAATTATTGGATAGAGGGTTCATTCGACAAGTGTATTGCCTTGGGGAGCTCCAGTGCTTTTTGTCAAGAAGAAGGATGGGACAATGAGAATGTGCATAGACTATCGACAGCTAAACAAGCTGATAATAAAGAACAGGTACCCTTTGCCCAGGATTGATGATTTGTTCGATCAACTCAAGGGTGCATCGGTGTTCTCAAAGATCGACCTTAGGTCAGGGTACCATCAGCTTAAGGTGAAGGAGGCTGATATCCACAAGACGGCATTCCGTACTCGGTATGGGCACTACGAGTTTCTGGTAATGCCTTTTAGGTTGACGAATGCACCAGCCGCGTTTATGGACATGATGAACCGGGTTTTCCAACCCTATTTGGATCGATTCATCGTGGTGTTCATAGATGACATTTTGGTGTACTCGAAGTCCGAGGAGGAGCATGACGCACATCTTCATGTGGTTCTACAAGTTCTAAGGAGAAGCGGTTGTACGCCAAATTCAAAGCAAGTGTGAGTTCGCTTAAAGAGGTAACTTTTCTAGGGCATGTTGTTTCAAATTGAGGAATCAGTGGATCCCATAAGATTGAGGCGAGATTGGAATGGAAACCACCAAAGTCGATTACAAAAATTCAAAGTTTTACGGGGTTGGCGGGGATATTATAGGAGATTCATGGAAAATTTCTCCTTAATCGCAGCAATCGTTGACTAAGCTGCTGAGAAAAGGAGTTCCGTTTGTGTGGTCTGAGAAGCAGCAAGAGAGTTTCGATAAGCTAAAGAGGATTTTGACAGAAGCACCAGTCTTGATTCAGCCTGAGGCAGGAAAGGAATTCACTGTGTATTGTGATGCATTGCATACTGGTTTAGGGTGTGTGTTGATGCAAGAGGGGAAGGTGGTCGCTTATGCGTCACGGCTAGTTGAGGCCTCACGGCTAACTATCCGACACATGATTTAGAATTGGTGCTTTGTGGTTTTGCCTTGAAGATTTGGAGGCACTATCGTATGGGGAGAAGTCGGTAGTGTACACAGATCACAAGAGTCTGAAGTACCTCCTGACTCAGAAAGATTTAAATCTAAGGCAGCGGAGGTGGATTGAGTTGCTGAAGGACTACGACTGCTCAATCGAATACCATCCGGGTAAGGCTAACGTGGTGGCTGATGCATTGAGCCGTAAGGTGGTAGCGGATTTGCGAGCAATGTTTGCTCACCTAAGTTTCTATGAAGATGGGAGCCTTTTGGCAGAGTTGCAAGTGAAGCCGTCTTGGATTGATGAGGTCAAGGAAAGGCAGATGACCGACAAAGTTCTGAGTACTCGGAGGTTGTAAGTACAGAGCGGTGAGGCCGAAGGGTTTAGTTTGGGTAGTGATAGGGTGTTGTATTTCCAGGGGAGAGTATGTATGCCTAAGGATGATGATTTGAGGCAGCGAATCCTTAAAGAAGCTCATAGCAGTCCATACGCTATGCACCCGAGAAGCAGCAAGATGTATCGAGATTTAAGGAGCGATTTTGGTGGCGGGTCTTAAGTAGGAAGTAACCGAGTTAGTGGGTAAATGTCGACATGCCAACAAGTTAAGGTGAGCATCAATTGCCATCGAGGTCATTATAATAGCAGAAAGATCCCACAAAGGAAGTGGGAGGAGATTACTATGGATTTCGTAAGTGGGCTCCCTCACGCCTAGAAGAAAGATGCGCTTTGGGTGATAGTGGACGGTTGACCAAGTCGGCCCATTTCATACCGATGAGGGTTGACTACTCACTTCAAAGGTTAGCCAAGTATATATAGTAGAGATAGTGAAGTTGCATGGAGTCTGGGGTGTCCATTATCTCGGATCGGTATCCCGATTCACGCCGAGATTCGGAAGGCCTTACATCGAGTTAGGCACGGTTGAATTTCAACGGCTTTTCATCCGTAGTCGATGGACAATCGAGAGGGTAATCAAGTGTTGGAAGATATGTTAAGGGGCTACGTTTTAGACTTTCATGGTAGTTGGGAGGAGTACCTACCTTTTGTAGAATTCGCTTATAACAATAGTTATCAAGTGAGTATTCAGATGGCATCGTATGAGGTGCTGTATGGTCGAAATGCCGTACTCCTACATGTTGGACAGAGCTGGGAGAACGTTGGATGTTGGGTCCGGAGTTAGTGGCGAAGATAGAAGATAAGGTTAGAGTAATTCGGGCTCATCTTAAGGAGGCATCAGACAGGTAGAAATCCTACGTCGATCTTAAGCGCAGAGAGGTTGAATATGCAATAGGTGATAAAGTCTTCCTGAAGGTATCACCTTGGAAGAAGGTGCTGAGGTTTGGCCGGAAGGGCAAGCTAAGCCCTAGGTTCATCGGGCCGTACATAGTGTTGAAACTTATGGGACCGATAGCTTACCAGCTTGAGTTGCTGGCAGAATTGAGCCAGATCCATAACGTCTTCCATGTTTTGATACTGAGGCGCTATCGGTCAGATCCATCACACAACCCGGTTGTGAAAATTGAGGTGAACTCGGACTTGTCTTTCGAGGAGGAGCCAGTACAGATTGTGGATCAAGATGTCAAGGTTTTGAAGAGGAAGTTGGTACCTTTGGTAAAGGTGTTATGGCGAAACCATGGTACGGAGGAGGCCACATGGGAACTCGAGGATGTGATGCGTGAGAATACCCCAACTCTTCGATCCGAGGTAATTTCAAGTAGAAATTATTTTTAAGGGGGGTAGAACTGTAACATCCTGAATTAGGGGTTGTTTGCAATTTAATTATTTCCATGTGTGTGCTTGAAGAAATATGTATGCTTGATTGCTTGACATATTCTAGGGTCTAGTCATAACCCCGGGCTAGGTCTGACTTAGGGCTGAAAATTTCTTTTTGGTGCTTAAGAGGAGGGAGCTAGATGAGATAGGGGTTAAGAGAAAATTTTGGGAGAAGTTGGACACAAAGAATTAATTGGCATAATGGCTTGGGGTGCTAAGGTGCAAGGGAGTGCAGGGGGGAAAAGGTTCGAGTAACGCGGAGTGCATCAGAGGCTTTTCTTTTTGCGTCAGGAAGGGAGTTGGGCCAGGGAGGCCTTAAGAGATGTTAGAGGTGCTTTTAGACACAAAAGATGGCCTTGGTAAAGTGGCTTTTATGCGCCACTTAAGGGCCTAGAGTCAACGCCTGAGCGTGTCCGAGTTGAATCATGGTGGCTGCATGGGACGTGTTTTATTTTGGGCTTTTTGGCATTAAGGAGGAAGGGGTTAAGCTAGGAAGGCCTTAAAAATAAATGGTGAGGATTATAGACATGAAAGTCGATGTGGTAAAGTGGCTTGGGGCGTTGTAAGGGGCTGTGGCAGTGAGGTCCCATGTTCGAGTAGCATGGGCAGCAATAGGGTTTTTTTTTTTTTTATGCATGCTAGCGTGAAGGGAGTGAGCTAATGGCTTGCATGTGGGACTCTTAATTTGATAAGGATAAGCTTAATTTTTTCTCTTAAATTTGGCTGGAAGAGTAAGTATTGTCGTTATTTTTATATTTTATTTTTATTTGAAGAGGTGATAAAGGAGGGGATAGGAGATAAATCTTGTTTTGGGTGATAATTGAAAGGCAAAGAATTATCACAAAAGGGGAGATGGCCGAATGTAGGACTCCTTAGGGCCATCCACAATCGATTTTATCACATTAGGGAGGTGCTGAAATTCATCTAAATTACTTTTCTTTTCCTCTCTAATTTGTTGCTGGCCAAATTCTCTCTAGCCACATTGCCCAAAATTCTTCAAAATTCCTTTCTTCTTTTACTTCTACTTGGCTGAATCTATCACCCCTCTTCTACTCAAACTCTATCCCTTCCATCTTGTGTAAGCCGAATCTACTCCATTCCTTGCCTAAATCTCCATTCTCCTATTAGATCCACTTTGGCCGAATACCCCTAAAGAAGGTGCTGTTGATTTCAAAGGTTGGTAAGTGTCTCTCTTTAGCATTCGGTTTCTCTTCTCTTCCTTTTAGTGTGCCAAAAGTTTGAGAATAGGCCTTGGTAAGGTTGGCCGAATGTGTTCTTAAAACAAAGGTGATGTGTTCTCTTGTGTGTAGGTAACGTTAAAGGGCTTTGACGGAGTCTTCGGGATTTCAATCCGTTTTGGTAAGTAATAGATAGTTTCGGCCAAGGGCCATTTGTTAAGAATTTATGCCTAATGCTGAAACTAATATGTACCATGTAAGGATCTCAACGATTTTAAGAATAAGTGTAGTTTCGGGATTTGGTAGGAGACCAAATCAGCAACCAAGGTGAGTGTTATTTTGAGTATGACATATCCTTCGGGATTATTAGTATAGCTGAATGGCTATTAGATCTAAAGGGTTGGGTGTTTGCCGATTGTAGGAGCAATACGGGATTACTTTCGGGATTTTGTGATATCGCATAGATTTGGGATTTTCCCAGTGTGTAAATACACACTTTATTAGTTAATTGCTTATTATGTTACCGTAACCATTGTGATAGTGAGTTGCCTCTTAGCATGGATTTGTAACTTTGACTTTAATTATGCTATATGAATGACATGATGGGTAATATGCTATGCCATGACTATTATGCATGATTTATGATAATATGTTAAGCATGATATGAGCATGTTGGTAATGGGATTGATGTTACCGTAACAAGTTGGAATGCATTTTGTTGTTGCATGATATTGCATGTGTTTAGTGTGTTGTGTGTTGTTGTTTGTGTAGTATCGAGGCTTAATTGTAGCCTCGGTGTGCCTGAGTGAATGGGAAAATTTTGGTTTTGGGTGTTAAGCTGTTGGAGCCTTTGGTGTTTTATTGCACAAGTGAAGAGCAGAGTGGCAAGGAGGAGCTTGGTGTGGACTGGTGAGGGAGGTCCAGGAGTTAATTTTGTCACCCATTTTGGACGGCATGGAGGAAGACTTGGAATTCTTGGACTAAGTCAAACCGTTCAAAAGTAAGGTAGTGATTGTAGGAGTAAGATTTGGTAAACACATTTGAAATGTGTGGAGTGGAGTGTTTGGGGGATGGGTAATGTTGGGGAATGTGTATGGCGGTTTTGGGAAGTGGGGAGTGAGTGATGTTCCTTTTGAATGTGATGCATTAGGAGACCAAACCAAACTCTTTCATTTTGAAACACCAAAGTCAAGTTCTAAAGAATTCTCTCATCTTTTCTTCACTTCTTGAACCGAAATACCAAGTCTCTTTAGTTGCCAAAATTGTCTTGTTCACTTGGCTTGTGTGTGTCAATACACTCTTGCATCTATCCTTCTTTCTTCATTTGTGCATGAATCGGTATCTTTTCTTCTTACACTTTCATTCATTTTCTCTTGTCATACTTGTGGCCTCTATTTTGACTTCTCCATTACTAGTGTCAAACCATATCATCTTCTTCCTCAAACTCTCATTTGCTTTTCTCAATAATCCTAGCCGAATCTTTCATTTGTGCCTTACCATTTCATTGTCGATTTCTTTCAAAACCGTAAGTATTTGTTCCCATCCATTTCATATAATTTTTTTTATCTTCCATTTCAAAAGCTCTTGAGTAGAATGTCCCTTTTCTCCTAGGGGTTCTTGTGGCGAATTCTTGGTGGTTGGTGTTGGGGTAAGTCCTCGTCAATGGTCATGTTTTCTTTCTCTAGTTTTATGATTGATTTCGATTAGATTAAAGCTTATGATGGTTGTGGATTGAAGTGAGTTAATCGTTGTTAATCTCTTCATTATAGGACATCAAAGGTTTCAAAGCAAGCAAGAGGAGCCGCTTTTCTTCCGCTGCTTGATTAGTAAGTGGAGGTTAAGTGATTGGTTGTTGTTAGTTCATTCTCTTAGTTCTTGGTTGGTCAAAGCTTCAAGAGATTAATGTTTCCTTCTTGATAGGTGGGCCGATTGTCTAAGGGAACCACTTTTGGTTGGATTTGGTAGGAAACCAAATTAGGTGAAAGGTAAGGGCTTTCGACAAACCCTTTTGGTCTAAATGGTGTTGGCGAATGTGTAGATGTCTAACCCTATGTTTTGGCCGATTGTAGAAGCTAGTACCGAGGGACTTAGATTGCTTTTGTCAGATTTCTAGACTCAGATTTACTGTGTGTAAACTAACACACCGATACCTAGTAATGTTATTAATAAACCTGCTTGCTGTTAAAACGATACCAAAGATGATGGATAATTGATACCCAAATGGGGTATGTGTACGGATCCGTAAGTCTATTTTATTACAAGTCCTATTATGGATACTTTGAATATGATGATCTATACTATATATATATATGCTATGAGATGCAATGTTGGACATGGTTGCATGAGTTACATGATTGCATATTGTACATGAGTCAGTATGACATGTATGGGTGATATGAGTGGAGGGGGCAGTGATATTTTGTGCTGACGAGCACCAGTGTTTTGGTAACACAACTTTGTGACTTTGGGTCACCAGAGGTTTGGCACCTCATTGCGACTTGTCCCTGTGGTTAACACCACCGTGGGTTGGCCCCACATGAGATATGGGATTGTCTGCTAGTAATTTGGTATCACACGATGGGTTGGCCCCATCATCGGATTTTGACTTGGTCACCGGTGCTTTGGTAGCACAAACGTGTCTTTGGGACACCAAAGGGTTTGGCACCACATTGACGGATATTGTGTCTTTGGGACACCAGTGTTTTGGTAACACATTGTGACTATATGTCACAGTGGTTTGGCACCACTAGTGGTTTGGTACCACACGGGTAGAAAAGGCGATATGGATGGTTAGGATCGGGTTGCATTAATTATGTTGCTTTGTATGATGTGTGTTAGCATGTTGTTCTTTGGGAGCGGATTTACACATCGAGTCACTCGACTCACCCTCTCCTTTGACATTTCAGTGACTCAGACGCGGACATGGAGCCGGATGGACTCGGGGGCACATGCCATGCTTTAATAAAGGACTATTGAATTTGGGTACTTTAGCTTATTTACTTTATTTGGGTTTTATATTGGATTTGTAAAAGGCCTTTACTTTATGTTTTGGTGATGTTTATGTTTTAATTAGATTTTTTTTATATGCCTTAACAAAACAAGTTGGTATGAATTTTCTAAAACTTGGAAAGATAATGATTTCAAAATTATAACACTTGGAAAGATAATGATTTCAAAATTATAACGCAATGTGTTTTTAAACCATACCATCGGGTATCACACTATGTCTTTATAGTAAGCAAATTCAGTGATTTTTTTTTCAATTCAAACTTGTATTACTCCTAAGTCTAATAAGGTTTTAAGTAACACTAAGAAACTATTAAGGTTTAAATGGTTTAAACTCATTTAGCTACACACCGTTAAGACTTCAAAAATCTCGGTTTCACATACTCCATCCGATTTCAAACAAGTCTACTCAAATTGTCTTCAAAATACATCGTGTTTTCACTCGGCTTTTAGCGAAAATTTAACCTCTCACAAACATGTTTCAGTAACATACCGATTCGGACGTGGTGTCTTGTCCGGTTTGGGGTGTTACATTTGTGGTATCGAGCCAAGTTCAAAAGTTTCATTTTGTGGGCCCGAGGCCCAAAATGTTTTAAAACTATAATTTTCAAGTATTCTGTTTTTAAAGTATGGTTTGAAGGGCATGGCACCGAGTCACCGGCACCAGTTCGCCCATGTAAGTACCCCGTACTATTTATTGTGATTGACATGATTGGATGGCTAGTAAGACTACTTTAGAGACTGAGACTAATAGGACTCTCAGGACTCGCGAAACAAAGCTTCTTTAAAATTCATAAAACTTTGCTTTAAACACGTGGAATAATGACCGATACATAAAATTCTTTAACCGCATTTAGATTTAGTCATGAGTACCCGAGGTGGACGTGGTCGTGGACGTGGTCGCGGTAGGATGACTGTTTCTGAGCCCGTAGGTTCTGGGCATGGTTCAGAGAATGAGATACCGGTTCCGCCACCAGCTGGAGGTGGTGAGTTCGTGAATGCACCGCGATGATGCAGATGTCACAAAGCGATGCCGCGGGTTTTAGAGAGGGTAGCCGGAGCGGTGGAGGCGAGGAGCTAGAAATGCGGCTCGAGCGACTTTCGCAAATGAAATGAAGTTCTTTCGGTGTCTCTGGTGTTGCTCCCAAGATCGCCGAGTAATCGCTAGAAGCGACGAATCGGATCATGGACGATCCTGGACCTAACGGTGAGGAGAAATTAAAGGGATCGATCACTTCTCCGAGATGAGTCATACCAGATGGTGGCTCACGGTCCGTGATAAATACCGCACCAAGATCCGACATGGGATTATTTTCGGCCGCTATCGGAAGAAGTACGCTTGAGCTAAATACATAAATGAGCAGAGGAAAGCATTTCGAGGTTAGTCCAGGGAGCAAATCAGACGGAGTATGAGGTCGAAGTTTCGAGGTCGAGTTTCGGATGCCAGGGTATGGTGGCTATCAAGAGGAAAGGTGCGTTCGCTTCGAGGATGGCTCGAGACGAGTTAAGATTGTTGATTGCGCCCAGAGCGTGAATTTGCGCTCGCTGAAAAGGCGAAGGTTGCCGAGGGCATTAGAGAGTCGTGAGGCGTGGTATGGATAGGACCCGCCATAAAAGGAGTTTTGGGTCTTCCGGATCATCGTGTAATCAGCAGAAGAGGGCTAGACCGAGTGGGCCGAATCACGGTAGGTTTGTTGTCGCTAGGCGAGGGACCGCCGCATGTAACCTTGTGGAAAGGCTCACCGGGAGGATGTTGGACCGATGGTAGAGGTTGTTTTGAGTGTGGCTCGTTGGACCACCGTGTGAGGGACCGTCTGCGCAAGTTGGCTAGAATTCACCCGAGAATTAGGGCCGTAATCAATACGTAAATAATGGACCACCGCAGAGGGGCCGAGGTAATGGCAGAGGAGGTACAGCCTGGTGGGCCGTGGAGCACCGAGGCAGAGGTGTAGTTCGAGGCGAGGCAGTAATGGCTAGTGTATCTTCATGAGGCGCCGAGAGGAGGGCGACGACCTGGACGCCATAACCAGACGCTTTTGATTTTGGTTCTCCTTATACCGCTTAATTGATGTGGGTTCTACGCACTCTTATGTTGCCGAGAGTATAGTAGAGACAATGGATTTAGACTCGAGATATCTTCTAGGCGATGACCGTAATAAGCCCTCTAGGTCACTCAGAGTGGTAGATAAACCAGATAGAGACGCACTCTAGAACTCCAAGGGTAGTATTTGAGGTCGATCGATGGAACCGCCATTCGGGAGTTCGATCTAATTTTCGGAATGGACCGGCTGGGTAAGTATCAGCGGTTGGATCACTGTGGCTAAGTGCATGGTTCTCGAACATACCGAGGGTGATGAAGTAGTTCGATCGGTAATAGGAGAAACTATCTCGTCCAATGTGGTATCTCGCTCAAAGCCGAGAAAATGGTTAGAAAGGGTTGAAGCATATATGGTGCATGTGTATGCCTTGGAGGCTAAGGAGATCTTGTGGAGACCGTTCGGACAGTTGGGGAATTTGTTGATGTGTTTCCGAGGAGTTTCCGGTTTGCCACGGATCGGGAGGTAGAGTTCGGGATAGACACATTGCGAATCGCACTCGTATCCATTGCTCCGCATGTGATGGCACCTAAAGAATTAGTGGAGCTTAAGGCTCAAATCCGGTGAGTTATTAGACCGAGGTTTTATCGGGCCAAGTATTTCGCCATGGGGAGCGCCGTACTTTTGTAAAGAAGAAAGACAAGACTATGCGGATGTGTATAGACTACCGCCAATCGAATAAGTCGACGATCAAAACAAGTATCCACTACCTCGGATAGATGACTTGTTTGATCACCGGCAAGGCCTGCTTTTCTCAAGATCGACCTAAGGTCCGGTATCACCAGTTGAAGGTAAAAGAGGCGGATATCGTAAGACGGCATTTCGTACTCGGTATGGGCACTTTGAGTTCTTGGTTATGCCGCTCGGGTTGACTAACGACCCGGCAATTTTCATGGATCCGATGAATGTGGTGTTCCAACAAAGATCTAGATCAATTCAGTAGTGGTTTTTATCGCGACATCTTGGTATATTCAAGGATCGAGGAGGAACATGATGCTCATTTTTGGGTAGTATTGCAGATTCTAAGGGAGAAACAGCTGGCGCGAAGTTCAAGAATGCGAAGTTCGCTCGTGGAGGTGACATTCTTGGGTCATGTAGTATCGGTGAGGGATTAGAGTGGATCCTCGAAAGATAGAGGCTGCTCGATTGGAAGCCGCCTAAGTCAAGAGCGGAGATTCGGAGTTTTCGGGCTTGGGTGATACTACCAAGATTTGTAGAGGGTTTCGCTGATCGCAGCCGCCAATGACCAAATTATTGAGAAAGGGAGTTCCGCTTAGTTGGACCGAGAAAACAGGAGAGCTTCGGACAAGTTGAAGAAGATTTTGATGAAGCTCCTGCTCGATTCAACCCGAGGCGGTAAGGAATTTACAGTATCGCGATGCATCACACATACAAGCTTGGGTTGTGTCTTGATGCAGAAGGGAGGGTAGTGGCTTACGATCCCGACAACCGAGGCCACATGAGGTAAATTATCCCACGACGATTTGGAGGTTGCGGTGTAGTATTTGCCCTAAAGATATGGAGGCATTACTTGTACGGAGAGAGATCGATAGTCTATACTGGACCATAAGAGTTCAAGTACCTTCCCGACTCGTAAAGACTTGAATCGAGATGTCACCGATGGATTGATTTCGAAAGACTACGATTGCTCAATTGAGTATCATCCGGGTAAGGCTAACGTCGTGGCGAACGCGTTGAGCCGTAAGGTTGTTTCGATTTAAGAGCGTTGTTTGCCCACTTGAGTTTGTATGACGACGTGAGTATTCGCGAGCTACTGAGTTGCTTACTTGGGTTGAGCAGATCGAGAAAGCGATTGTTGGATGAGGTTTTGAGCGCATGAGAGGACACAAGTACGAATGAGGGTTGGAAGGGTTACGACTTGTCCAAAGGATGGGGTTCGTGTTTCGTGGGAGGGCTTGTATGCCGAGAGATGCTGAATTGAGGCAAAGATTCTTCAGATGCTCATAGCAATTTCACGCTATGCATCCCGGAGGTAGCAAAATGTATAAGGATCTCGAGGAATGCTTCTAGTGTCGGGTCCGAAAAGGAGGTGACCGAGTTTGTGGGTAAGTGTCTAACTTGTCAAGAGGTCAAGGTCGAGCATCGCTGTCATTCTGGGTTGCTTCACCAAATGAAGATTCCACAGTGGAAGTGGGAAAGGATCACTATGGATTTCGTCAAGGATTACCGCTACACCGCGCAAGAAGGATTCATTTGGGTAGTTGTGGATCGGTGACTAAATCACTCACTTTATTCCTGTGAGGTGGATTACTCACTTGAGGTTGGTAAGTCAGTATGTATCGTAGATAGTGAGACCAGACGGGTGCCAAGATCGATCATCTCGGATAGGGATCCCAGATTTACGCCAAGGTTCGGAAGGCGTTACATCGAGCTCGGGTACACTGTTAGATTTCAAAGACAAAGATTTCATCCGCAGATCGACGGGCAATCGTAAAGGGTTATACAGATCTTGGAGGATATGTTACGAGGTTGTGTATTGGACTTTAGGGGAGTTGGGAGGAGTATCTACCGTTGGCTGAATTGAATTCGCTACAACAACAGCCTATCAGCGAGCATCAAGATGGCACCTTATGAGGCGTTAGTATGCGGTAGGAAGTGTCGCTCACCTACTTGTTGGATGAGCTAAGTGAACGTCGCTTGTTAGGGCGAGTTGGTTATTGAGATCAAGACAAGGTTAAGTTGATTCAGCTCGATTGAAGGAAGCTTCGGACCGCGAAGTCCTATGCCGATCTTAAGCGAGAGATATTGAGTTTCTTTGTGGAGATCGGGTTTTCCAAGGTCTCACCGTGGAAGAAAGTATTAAGGTTAGGGAAGAAAGGCAAGCTAAGTCCGAGGTTTATTGGGCGTGATAGGGTACTAAGACGAGTGGGACGATTAAGCGTGTCATTTCGAGTTGCCACCGAGCTAAGTCAAATTCACGACTTGTTCCACGCTTCGATGCTTCGTCGATATCGTTCCGATCCGTCACATGTGATGGCAGTAGAAGAGATCGAGGTAAACCCAGATATGACCATGGAGGAAGAGCCGATACAGATTTTAGATCGGGATGTGAAGGTTCTGCGTAAGAAGTCCGTGCCTTTGGTTAAGGTCCTTTGGCGGAATCATGGCGTGGAAGAAGCGACGTGGGAACCCGAGGATATGATGAGACAGCAATACCCACAACTCTTCTGATCAGGTAATTTCGAGGTCGAAATTATTTTTAAGGGGGGTAGAACTGTAATATCCCGGGTTAGGGGCTGTTTTGTTGTTGCATGATATTGCATGTGTTTAGTGTGCTGTGTTGTTGTTTGTGTAGTATCGAGGCTTAATTGTAGCCTCGGTGTATGCCTGAGTGAATGGGAAAATTTTGGTTTTTGGGTGTTAAGTCAGGGGAGCTGTTGGAGCTAGGGTATAAGGGTTTTCTTTGGTGTTTTATTGCACAAGTGAAGAAAGTTTGGCAGAGTGGCAAGGGAGGAGCTTGGTGTGGCGCCATCTGTGTGAGGGAGGTCCAGAGTTCAAGTCGTAGAGCTCCCATTTTGTCACCCATTTTGACGGCATGGAGGAAGAGGTAGAAGGCAAGTGGAATTCTACCTTGGACTAAGTCAAACCGCTCAAAAGTAAGGTGGAGAGTGATTGTAGGAGTAAGACTTGGTAAACACATTTGAAATGTGTGGAGTGGAGTGTTTGGGGGATATGGCGAATGTTGGGGAAGTGGGGAGTGTATGGCGGTTTTGGGAAGTGGGGAGTGAGTAGGTCAATGTTCCTTTTGAATGTGATGCATATTCGGTCATTAGGAGACCAAACCAAACTCTTTCATTTTGGAAACACCAAAGTCAAGTTCTAAAGAATTCTCTCATCTTTTCTTCACTTCTTGAACCGAAATACCAAGTCTCTTTAGTTGCCAAAATTGTCTTGTTCACTTGGCTTGTGTGTAGCCGAATACACTCTTGCATCTATCCTTCTTTCTTCATTTGTGTAAATTGAATCGGGTATCTTTTCTTCTTACACTTTCATTCATTTTCTCTTGTCATACTTGTGCCAAATCATACTACTTCTAAACCCAGTTCTCTATTTTGACTTCTCCATTACTAGTAAGTCGAAACCATATCATCTTCTTCCTCAAACTCATTTGCTTTTCTCAATAATCCTAGCTTGAATCTTTCATTTGTGCCTTACCATTTCATTAAGTTGATTTCTTTTAAAACCGTAAGTATTTGTTCCCATCCATTTCATATAATTTTTTTATCTTCCATTTCAAAAGCTCTTGGTACCAATGTCCCTTTTCTCCTAGGGGTTCTTGTACGAATTCTTGGTGGTTGGTGTTGGGGTAAGTCCTTGGCCGAATGGTCATGTTTTCTTTCTCTAGTTTTATGATTGATTTCGATTAGATTAAAGCTTATGATGGTTGTGGATTGAAGTGAGTTAATCGTTGTTAATCTCTTCATTATAGGACATCAAAGGTTTCAAAGCAAGCAAGAGGAGCCGTTTTTTCCTCGGCTTGATTAGTAAGTGGAGGTTAAGTGATTGGTTGTTGTTAGTTCATTCTCTTAGTTCTTGGTTAGTCAAAGCTTCAAGAGATTAATGTTTCCTTCTTGATAGGTGGGCCGATTGTCTAAGGGAACCACTTTTTGGTTGGATTTGGTAGGAAACCAAATCGGTGAAGGTAAGGCTTTCGACAAACCCTTTTGGTCTAAATGGTGTTGGCGAATGTGTAGATGTCTAACCCTATGTTTTGGCCGATTGTAGAAGCTAGTACTCGAGGGACTTAGATTGCTTTTGTCAGATTTCTAGACTCAGATTTACCGTGTGTAAACTAACACACCGATACCTAGTAATGTTATTAATAAACCTGTTTGCTCGTTAAAACGATACCAAGATGATGGATAATTGGATACCCAAATGGGGTATGTGTACGGATCCGTAAGTCTATTTTATTACAAGTCCTATTATGGATACTTTGAATATGATGATCTATACTATATATATATGCTATGAGATGCAATGTTGGACATGGTTGCATGAGTTACATGATTGCATATTGTACATGAGTCAAGATGACATGTATGGGTGATATGAGTGGAGGGGCGTGATATTTTGTCGACGAGCACCAAGGTTTTGGTAACACAACTTTGTGACTTTGGGTCACAGAGGTTTGGCACCTCATTGCGACTTGTCCCTGTGGTTAACACCACCGTGGGTTGGCCCCACATGAGATATGGGATTGTCTGCTAGTGATTTGGTATCACACGATGGGTTGGCCCCATCATCGGATTTGTGACCGGTCACCGCTGCTTTGGTAGCACAAACGTGTCTTTGGGACACCGGTGGTTTGGCACCACATTGACGGATATTGTGTCTTTGGGACACCAAAGTGTTTTGGTAACACATTGTGACTATATGTCACCAGTGGTTTGGCACCACTAGTGGTTTGGTACCACACGGGGTAGAAAAGGCGATATGGATGGTTAGGATCGGGTTGCATTAATTATGTTGCTTTGTATGATGTGTGTTAGCATGTTGTTCTTTGGGAGCGGGATTTACACACTGAGTCACTCGACTCACCCTCTCCTTTGACATTTCAGTGACTCGTGAGACGCGGACATGGAGCCGGATGGACTCCGGTGCACATGCCATGCTTTAATAAAGGACTATTGAATTTGGGTACTTTAGCTTATTTACTTTATTTGGGTTTTATATTGGATTTGTAAAAGGCCTTTACTTTATGTTTTGGTGATGTTTATGTTTTAATTAGATTTTTTTTTTATATGCCTTAACAAAACAAGTTGGTATGAATTTTTCTAAAACTTGGAAAGATAATGATTTCAAAATTATAACACTTGGAAAGATAATGATTTCAAAATTATAACGCAATGTGTTTTTAAACCATACCATCGGGTATCACACTATGTCTTTATAGTAAGCAAATTCAGGTGATTTTTTTTTTCAATTCAAACTTGTATTACTCCTAAGTCTAATAAGGTTTTAAGTAACACTAAGAAACTATTAAGGTTTAAATGGTTTAAACTCATTTAGCTACAGTCTGGTTAAGACTTCAAAAATCTCTGCAAACATGTTTCCCGTAACATACCAGATTCGGACGTGGTGTCTTGTCCGGTTTGGGGTGTTACAGATCGTCACCGATGGTTTTGACCACAAGATGGGTTGGCCCCATCAGTTTAATTGTGACTTCGGTCACCAGTGGTTTTGACCACACCGATGATAAATTGTGACTAAGTCCCAGTGGTTTGGTACCACCAGTGGTTTTGACCACATATTGATAATTGTGACCTATGGTCATCAGTGGTTTTGACCATACGATGGGTTGGCCCCATCACTTGATTTGTGACTCCGGTCACCAGTGGTTTTGACCACCAGTGGTTTTGACCACACGAGGTAGTTAAGGAGTATGGATGGTTAGTTTGGGTTGCATGTTTGCATGTTATATTAATAATTTGTGTATGAGTTGCACTTCCGGGTTGGGGATTTATACACTGAGTCTTGGTGACTCACCCCTTCCCATATCATTTTGCAGATGAGTAGATCGCGAAGATGGAGCCGGAGAGGACTCGAGGCGGCCATGCTTGTTCATTGGATTTGGGATTTCATTTAATATAGTTTAAGTTTGTTTATTTACTAAATTTTTGATTTGGGTTGTAATAAGGCCGCTAATTTATTATTTTGGATGTTTACATAGTTGTTTTTACTTTACTTATACTATATTACAAATGAAACTATAAAATGTTAAGTGAACCGGTTAAAAGTAACATTTTCAAATTAAGTAACTTCTACAAGTTTTCAAAGATGTTACCATCGGGTAGCAAAATTTACCAAGATAACAATAACTCTGATGGTTTTAAAATTCAAATGATCAAATGTTTTTCAAAGGTTTTCAACACAACCATGTTTGAAAAATCAATCCCTCATGAGTTTTATCAAACACTGTTTCATAACCCTAACAATATTTTCAAATTTTCTCCAGTTAATCAGAATCTTTCAAAATGTTTTACTCTGTGACATACCAGATTCGATCAAGGCTCATGGTCCGGTTTGGGGTGTTACATATGGAATACTATTTTTTTAATATTTGATTATATAACAAACTTTTTGAATAAAAGGAAACTATAAAAAATGAATTATGTTATAAAACTAAGAGGATTATAGTAACAAGAGAGAAGAGTAGACACAAAAGTGAAAAGACAATTCTACTTTTTTACTTAGCATACCATAAGCTTATGCATACCCTTTATTTATAGTGTCTTAATTACCATAGGTTACAAAGAAACATAAATAAGAGAATTAGGGCACCCTATAAATTCTTTTAGGGTTACAATAACATAAATTCTTGAGGGTTATGGGAGTTGTATGGACATCCATTTATCAATGGATTTGCAACACTCCCCCTTAGATGTCCATCAACGAAAATGTGCCTCGTTAAAACTTTATGCGGAAAAATAGTACACAATCTCCTATTACAAGTTTTCTTGTTAAAAACCTTTACCAAGAAAACTCAGTGCGATAAAACATTGGTTAAAGGAAAAGAGTACAACATATTTTAGATTATGGAAACATCACAATACATCTTTGAGCCGACACATTCCAATATTGTATACTAGTCTTTCAAATGTTGTGGTCGGCAATGCTTCGGGATAAAGATATGTCAAATTATCACTAAAACAAATTTATTGAACTTCTATATCACAATTTTTTCTCAAGATCATGGGTGAAGAATAGTTTTTGTGAAACATGTTTCATTCCACCACCTTTAATGTAACCACCTTTAATTGAGGTATACATGTTGCATTATCTTCATATAAGATAGTTGGCATATTTTTCCTATAGAGGAAAATCACATATTTTTTTTTTGGATGTTAGGTCAAGAACCTTAGCCAAAAACACTCTCGGTTTGCCTCATGCATTGTAATTATTTCTGCATGATTTGAAGAGCTAGTAACTAATGTCTCGTTTTGTTGAACACCATCATATGATAGTACCTCTATATGTAAATCAATATCTCATTTGAGATAGAATTTTATGTGGATATGATCCAGCATTAGCATAGCCAACTAATATAGATTTTGAATCACCTAAATAAAATAACCCCACACCAAGATTTCCTCTGAGATATCTAAATACATGTTTAATTCTATTCCAATGTCTATATGTTGGAGAAGAACTAAATCTTGCTAGCAAGCTTATAGCAAATGCTATATCAAGTCATCTGTTGTTTACAATATACATCAATGCCCCTATGACACTTAGATATGATACTTCAAGACCAAGAAAATATTCATTATGTTCGTAAGGATGAAATGAGTCTTTATTCACATCTAATGATCTTACAACCATCAATGTACTCAAAGGATGTGTTTTATCCACATAAAATTCTTTAAGATCTTTTATGTATAAGTTGATTGATAGTCATGAACTCCATCCTTTAAATGCTCGATTTGTAGTCCAAAATAAAACTTCCTTTTTTAAGATCTTTCATCTCAAATTTTTCTTTAAACAATTTACTGTGTTTTGAGGCTCTTTGGGAGTTCCAATAATATTTAAATCTTCAACATAAATAGCAATTATCACAAAATCTAATCTAGACTTTTTTATAAAAACACGTGGACAAATTGGATCATTTTTATAACTTTCTTTCAACAAATATTCACTAAGATGATTGTACCACATGTGAAGCGATTATTAATACGTGTGAATACCTAAGAGATTAGGTTCACATATTAATTGGATGGAAATCCACGTATTTACTAGTTGGTTAAGATTACCTTAAGGTGACCTAATTCAATGGGTGTAGGAATTATTGTTACAACAGCTTACAAATGTTTTCAAGGTTTAATATAAGACACATGCATCATCTTAAAGCATATTGTTTGTTGCAAATGGTTTTAACATTTTATTAATACAAAGATATTAATGAATGAATGTTTTGCCAGTTGACTGGGTCAGGTTTGCATCATCTCAATCAGTACCTAATGCATCTTGATTCTCCAGGATTTGCCAAAAAAAAATCAGTTACAAAAAACTTATGTCCGTTTTCAGCTCACATGACTTATTCTAAAAAATATAAATTAATAAAATCTATATGGAGATGCTAGTCCACATTCTAATTACATATCCCAAAAAAATTTAAAAAAATATAATTACAACCACTTTAATTTCTAGGAATCACAACTTTGGAAAAAAATATTTTATCATATAAATAGTAAAAATAATACAATACATTCATTCACATACATAACCCAAAACATGCTAATAATTATAAGAATGTCACATCTTAAAAATTAATCAAACATGAAGAACAAAGAAAATTTTGATATCGGTTCATACTATAAACAAAGCACATTTTGACTCTAATACAAATTGTTGGGAAAAAATCTGGTTTGAAAATGATTTTCTATCACAACAGAAATTTAAAATTTTAAAAATCGAGCTGATTTGTGATATTTATAACAATAAACTTTTCCCGAAAATTGCATATGCTTTGTGCATGACAGATCCTAGACATTCTCGGCTTTTAGCCGAACAAGCTTCTTTGCTATTCTCGTACTACAAATTGCTTTGAGTGTGGATTCGAACAATTACAAATCAAACATATAACCAAAAATAATTTTCTTAATTTCAGTAGGAAAGTAAATCTCTCTCTATAGAAACCGATAGAATTGTTATTCCCAGAAAATAAGATTTATACTTAGAAAATAAATTCTCACTATTTTTGAGTAGAATAACAATATTTTAAAGTTGTGTGTAACTTCTTGTATACATATTTAGTCTTACTAGTGTCATCTATTTATAGGGAGATATAGAAGAATGTTGGTTGAATTGATAGAATACAAATAATACTTATATGATTAAAAAAACTAGTCTCCTAGTTCAACTAGGAGAGAGGGGCGGCGAACCCTAGCTAAATAAACTAGGGTTGCCACCCCTCATATGTGATTCCTAGACTTTTAATCCGGGACTTTGTAATTTAATAAAGACAAATACATGTTTTTCTATTTCCCAAAATAAATAATGTAACATCCCGAAAAGGGCCTATGCATTTTCGGTTTAATTGTATGAAATGACAAGTTTAAGCACTAAGAATAAATTTTGATACTTTTGGAAACCTAGAAATGGAAATGGAAATGGAAATGAAAATGGAAACGAACATTTTAGAAACTTGAACATTTTGGAAACTGAACATTTTGGAAACACGAACATTTTGGAAATGATTCAAAATGGAAAGTAAACATTTCGAAACTTGGAAATGTAAGAAAATGGCAAGTTCTGAGCCGTCGAAAATTTTAGGAAACTTAGAAATGATGCAGAATGTCAAATTTTAAAGTCCAAAATAGGAAATAAGGGCAAGAGGGCCTTAAAAGAAAAAGTTGGAGAATTTTGACACAAACAAGCTTGGAAAAGTGGCTCAAGATGCCACTTAGGGCCTATGGAAATGGCGTCACATGCAGGGAAATAGGCACGAGTTCGAGTCACTTGAAAAGCAAATAAATAAGTTTTATTTTGCTTCCGAAAGGTGAGGTGGACCTTGACCGGTTTCTAGAAAAGGAGGTGTTTTATTTGCATAAATATGTGAATAATAAGTGATAAATAAAGGATTTTCTTTAATTGGATTATTTGAGGAGATAATTGATGGATTAAAGGCTTTTATTTTAAATAAAAGAGATAATATTATCACAAGGAAGATTGGTGGCCAAGTCAAGGACTCTTGGCCTAGCAATTTCGGCTAAAGGAGGAGAATTTAGGCTATTCTCTCATCTTTTCTAGGCTTTTCCGAAAATTCCATAGCAAAACTCCCTCTGCCGAATTTTCTTTTCATCTTTTCTTCTTCTCTTTTCTTCATCTGTCAAGCCAAAACCTTTTCTTTTGATCTCTGATTAAAACTCCATAGCCGAATCTCTGTGACTCTAGGCAAGGAAGCAATCGATTAAAGGCATTAAAGGTAAGGTTAAGCATTATTCAAATCCTTTTCTTTTCTATTTTGCCAAAGAGAAGGATCTAATCCTATTCTTGTTCATGGTCGAATCTACAAGGATCTCTCAGGATCCTTTTACAACTGTCGAATACAAGGGGGAATCTTTCGGGAAATCTGAGGATCTAAGGTAAGATGTATGAATATTCGGTTAAGGGTGATGATTCATATTTTCAAAGTTAGATTTAATCTAACATGAAGTTATAGGGATTTCGACAGGCATATAAAGGAATCCTCTTCAGATTTGGAATTTGTATGGTAAGTGATATTCGGCCAAGGCTTATTTTTGATATTTGGAATTATTTTTCATTATTTCAAAAGCGGAAACTCACATGGTTACATGATTTAGTGTTAGCCGATTTCAAAGAAAAGGATACTAGCAATTTTGGAACTTGATCAATCAAATCGGCAAGCAAGGTAAGTATTAGTAATACCATTCCTATTAGGATTTGGTTTAAAAGCGAAAAGGGTATTAATGTGTTTTATATGATGGGCCGAATATAGGAATTAACAGATCTAAAGTTAGATCGGGATTTTCGAGATCTCAAGGAACCTATTAAGCGGATCAGGTGTGTACTCACACTAACTTTCGATATATCATATGGCAATTATTTTAACATATGAATATGCATAAGAATGTGAATGTGGTTAAGTACCACAGATGTGGTAAGAGTACCCAAGTACGTTTCCTACTTCTGATAGGATTACGAATATGATATATTTTGAACCTATGAATAGTAACATGAATGAGAATTAAGTATGTTATGCATGATATAAAATTTATGGGGCATTCGGGATCTATGTGAAAGGGGAAGAAGGTGTTGACTTCGGTCTCACGAATGAAATATGGTGACTACGGTCACAAAATTTGAATATGGTAACTCCGGTTACATTATCTGAATTTGGTAACTTTGGTTACATTATTTGAATATGGTGTCTAATGACACAAATTATATGGGCGATGAGCACGTCATCGCAATGAGCCTTCGATGGTGTGTAGCGGATGGAGGGTTGACTTAGTAGTCCCCACAGTGTGATTGGCAGGTACGGGTGGTGTGTAGCGGATGGTCAAATAGGCTTGGATTTGGGTTGCATCATCATTTTTATATGAATATGAACGTGTATGCTTGATCATTGAATGTTAGTATTGTGTACACATTGAGTCTGCTGACTCACCCCATTGTGGGATTTTTTTTGGGTGATGAACAAGGATCTGACCGGGATGGTAGACCTTGAGGTGGCCATGCTTCATTTGAATATTTTATTTAATTTGGACTTTATTTCTTTTTAGTACCTTTAATTTTATTTTGGGTTTTACTTGATGTAAAAGTGGATTTTTCTTATTTTGCTTTACTCTTACTATTATTAACTTTTTAAGACTAAAGTTTAGATATATATATTTTTAATAAACCTTAAAAATTATTTTGTCACCTTAATAAAATTTGATTTTCAAATAGATTAAATGGGTGAGCCCAATCCACAACAACATTTTTCAAAATTATACAAATTTTGTCTAAGTAACAAAGAACTTCGATTAACTTAAGGAACAAACTTTATAATTCTGGGTGTGGGTGTTTCAAATAATATTTATTAATTTAAATAAATTAGTTTTACAATTAAATAATTTTTTGTCCCAATCCCAATTCTATTAGAGTCAGGACAACTTTATAATTCCACCAACTACTAAATATGATCAACTAATATCCTATCCAACTACTAAGAGTCCAAATTCCATCAACATTCTGCTATTAAGGGCGGCACAACAAGAGGATAACAAAAATAAATTTAATTTTAGCACAACAAGATTCAAACACGGGACCTCTGGGTAAGCTAAGGCTTTACCATTGAACAAAATCAAATTACTTGACATAATTTAACAATTCAAACTTAAGAAACTTGGGGCATTACAAAGAGATAGAAGAATTCTGGTTGAATTAGTAGTTTACAAATAATACTTATCTGATAGAAAAACTAGTTCCCTAGTTCAACTAGGAGAGGGGGGCAACAAACCCTAGCTAAATAAACTAGGGTTGCCACCTCTCATATGTGCTTCCTCGACTTTTAATCTGGCACTTTATAATTCAATAAAACCTAATACATGTTTTTTTATTTCCTAAAATAATTTCAATATTATTTATTAAATTAATTTAAATTAGTTAATTTTCCAATAAAATAATTTTCTCATCACAATCTCAGTTCTGTTAGAGTCACGGTAACTTTACCATAAAAGAATTTATGAGAAAATATATTTAATTTTTATATTCAACGGATTCACAATGACCAATTAATCTAATTCCATTTTCTAATTTCAATTAATTGATTAAATAATAATTCAAAAAACTTAAATTAATTCTTAGGTCATTTCCTTACTTTGTGAGAAACCACATTCATTTTTAAATGTAACTTATTTCTCTAACTTTATCATTTCCATTCATTTCTGTTCATTTGATTCTTTACGCAATTCATTTATGGTTTCAATGAGTTAACAGATGGACCGATTAGACATATGTGATTAGGGCTCAAATGATTTATAATTAAGTTCTAGTTTTTCGCCTATTAATTATAAACTCATTTAGTCACGAAGTCATTCCACTATATTATCGTGATTAAGCTCTCCCCAATTACATACCATTACGAAAGCTACTTGATCATTGCTCGTCCAATGGCCTTGTCATAAGTGTGTTACCCTCATAGGATATCCTTAATATCTTTGGGATAAATCCGTTCTCCCAATATGATCATATTTTATCTCATGATAACCATTACATCTTCCTTCATGAAAAGCCAATTGCTATCGTATAGTAATTAAGTCATTCATAAAAAAGACAAATGACTCGTGATCAAGTTTACTTTTCGTCTATCATGTAATGCCAATGAGAAGGTATTATTTACTCATGTCTTAGGCTATAAATTTCACTATTATCAATGATGCTACATACTATAGAAGTCGTATACCCAATGCACCAACTTTCAGTTTCTTATCTATTTGAACTTAGGCTTTTACTTACATCAAAGTATATGAGTCATGCATACATAGTCAATTATCCACTCAGGATTAAGGTATGTCACATTATTAACATCACAAGTGAATAAATCTATAAACAGATTCATGATCTATTCTAGTAGGGTCATATCTAATATATTGTTAGTCTAGTCAGTCATATCTATGTCTCTATCTTCTGAGAGTCATTTGCTTTGATGTCCAAGACAAAGTATATCCCTAATTGGACTTGATAGACAACATATTAGTCTTTCAATCAGTTTGCTCATTTTCGATTAGACTAAGGACATGTTTAAGTTCATCTACTAATACATGTTGTCTTCTGGTATGATGTTCTGATCACGTAATAGCGTTTAATTTTAGTTAAACATTAGATAACCAATGAACCAATATTTGTTTTTATTTTGTATTGCATGTAAAAACCATTAAGGATAATATACAAAACGTAAACCAATCTATTCGAAAAAATATAAATGTACATAAACAAAAATACTACACTTAGGGCTCCATATCCAACAATAAGGGGCGACAACCCTATTATATTTAACTAGGGTGTGTCGTCCCTTCTTCTAGTTAAACTAGAATACTAGTTTTTCTATTACATAAGTATTATTTGTGTTATATTAATTCTACAATGATTCTCCCATCTCTCCTTATAAATAGATGACACTGGTAGAACTATTTACATAAGAGTTCATACAAATTTTTAATTGTTATTCTGCTTGAAAATAATTAGAATTTTTTTTCTAAGTCTAAAATCTATTTTATGAGAATAATAATTCCGTTGTTTTCTATTATGAGAGGTTTACTTTTCTATTAAAAGTAATAAATTGTTTCTAGTTTGTGTTTGAATCGTGATTGTTTGTACCTACACTCGAAGCAATTCATGATACAAGAATGGCGGGGGAGACCATTCGATTGACAGCTGAGAATGTCTAGGATTTGTCACACACATCTTTCCTTTGCTGATGACTTGGTGATTTTTTGCAAAGCTCACTTAGATCAAGCCTAGTTATTGAAGAACATTCTAGATCAGTTTTGTGGAATTTCGAGTCACAGAGTTAGTACTAGGAAAAGTAATATCTACTTTTCTAAAGGTATTGATAATAGTGATAGTGATCAGATTGTTAATTTGTTTGGCTTTCAGGAAGTTCAAAATCTTGGCTTTTATTTAAGAGTCCCCCTCCTACATAGTCGGGTTACCAAAAGTACCTTCAGTTTTGTGGTGGACAAGGTAAGGCATAAGCTTAATAGTTGGGACACGAGGAAACTATCTATAGCGGGAAGAGTCACTTTGGCCTAGTCTGTTCTTCTTTCCATCCCTAACTATTTTATGCAGTCGATGCTGATACCTAAAGGGGTTTGTGCAAAAATTGAAAGATTGGTCAGACAGTTTATTTGGGGTTGTGTATAGGGTCATCCAAAAATGTCTTTAGTGGGGTGGGACTCTATTTGTCAACCACGGTCTCGAGGTGGGCTTGGTTTTCGTCAATTGAATGATCAGAACATGTCTTTTCTTATGAAGATTGGTTTTGGGTTAGCCTCAAAGAGTAGTGCTTTATGGGTTCGTATCCTTAGGGAAAAGTATGGTTGGAAGGAACAGATCCCAGATTCAATTAATAGGAGTCAATGCTCACATTTATGGAGGTCTCTTGCTAAGATATGGCCAATACTTCGTGAAAACTTGGCTTGGGCAATTGGAGATGGTGCAAGTATTCAATGTTGGAAGGATCATTGGATTCCAAGTATAGGTCCTCTTATTTCAAAAATTCCATCTTTCTATAACCTTGATTTGGACTGTGTTGTTAGGGATTTGGTTAACTCTGATGGTGGCTGAAACTTGGAATTGGTTCGTGTTTGGTTGCTCGAATACTTGATTAATAGGATCATCAGTATCCCCCCTCCTCATCCTGATGAAGGATCGGACAAGGTAATATGGGCTCAGTTGACAGCAGGAGCGTTTTCTATTCATAGTGCTTTCTGGACCTTAAAAGAAAACACTTGGAGTTCTAGGGATGGCAATTGGAAGAATATCTGGAGATATCAGGGCCCATAAAGGGTGAGGTTTTTCTATGGCTTGCCTTTAAATAGAAACTTCTCACAAATACAGAGCGTATGAGGATGGGTATCGGTCAGAGCAATGCATGCACTTTATGTGGTCATGGGTTCGAGGATATGGTTCATGTCCTTCGGGATTGCCTAGCAGCAAAGGATGTGTGGATGCACGTGATTCCAAATCAACTTACGCAAAGGTTCTTTTCTGACTCTTTTCAAGTTTGGTTTTCATCTAATCTTAGTTGTCATGAGAGATTGCAGGATAGTGGAGTCACTTGGTTGAGCCTCTTTGGACTAATTGCTTGGCGTATCTGGAAGAATAGAAATCTTTTCATTTTTCAGAATATCTCTTAGTCGACAATTGATGTAACATCCTAAAATTTGAGTATCATCTTGTTGTTTGTGTTAGTTCAAGTATGATTTTTATTGTGTGCTTAGTATAGTTTTGTGAAGGTTTGGAATTATTAGCTAAGCTAGAATAATTTTTAGTATTAAAAATTTAGTGAAGTGGATTAGGTGATCCTGACACTTAAGTTAATTTAAGTGTCTAATTTTAGCACATGAGGAGTTAGTGGCAAGGTGGTTATGGCGCATGAATGGTTGCTTGAGGGGAGTGGTTTGAGTATCATGGAATAAATTTTGAAGACTTTATTTTTATTCATCCTTACATCAAGTGTCGGTCAAGTTTTACATATGGTAAGTTGGACTTTAAATTTTATGGCAAGTTGAATAATAGATTAGGAAAGCTTGTATTTTGGGATAAGAATCTTATGGATTAAGGAAGGATAAGGGACAAAAGGCTTGAATGTTGGAGAGTTGTTTTGGAAACTTTTCTATGGCCATTAGTCCATGTATTTGGACGGTTTTGGGCCCTAGGGGTTGACCAAATTTGTTGAAGGCTTGGTAGGTTGATAGTTTGTTAGTAAAACTTTCTTAGCATTTGAGCATCATTTTTCTTTTCTCTCCACAAACTCTCTCCTTAGCCAAATGTGTTCATGGCAATAAGGTAAAAATTTGTTTTGGTATTATTCTTTGTTTTGTGTCATAACCGAAAACCCTTTGAGTTTTGCAAATTTTCCCTAATACACCATATTGTGTAAAACCTGAAACCATCATAGTACTTGGCGAACCTCTCTTGTTCTCAACTTTCTTTTCCATTCTTTTCATACTTGTTCAAAACCCACATTTCTTTTTACTTTCTCTTGGCGAATCTTCCTCCTCCCAATTCTCTTTTCTTTCTTTCACTTTTGCTCAAAGTTGAAAGCATCCATCTCCCATTCTATTTACTTCTCTCCATTCTTTTCTTTCTTCTATTGCTGAATTCTCCTTCTCCTATCTTTACTTTTCCTTTTCCTTTCTCATTCTCCACCTTACCCGAATCCTATTTGTTGTCTTTAAACAACCATATCTGAAACTTCCCATTCCCTTTTTGATTTGTCTTGGCCGAATATCAACAAGGGTAGATTTTCTTTAGGTTCATGTATAATCGGTTTTGAAGATAGGTGAGTGTATTGGCTGAATTTCCTTATTCATTTTCTTTTCTTTCTATTGTTTCTCATGAGGGCAAAGGCCGAATTTTGGGCATTTGTTAGTAAGGTTCTAACTATTCATAGGAACCAAATTCTTTTAGGCTCTTCGGGACTTTGGAAGCAATCAATCTAAGCCTCAATTCTCTGACAATTGATTTTGGTAAGTCAAAGGTAAGGATTGTGTTAGTTATATGTTATTTCACCCTTTGGGATTTAGTGGTATGGCCGAATGGTCTATGTTTTTAATCTAAGTATTGACCGAATGTAAGATAAGGAGATCTAGTGTGGTAGACCGGGTCTTTGGGATTTAGTGATTTCGCTAGTGACAGGTGTGTAACTTACACACTTTATAACTCGGTAATATATTAATAACTTGATCATGTTTTAAAGCCGAAAACTGTGAAAATCTCGATATGATACCATAAGGGTATGAGCAAGGAATCGGGTAAGTCCGTTTCGATATGAATTTTGCAATATGATGCATGATGGTACTATTTATGATATATTTGCTATGTGATTCCTAATAAAGCATAATGGCATGATTTGTATAAATGTTGCGATGTGATGGGTGATATGAGAGGAGGGGAAGGATTTAATATATGTGTCTTTGGGACACCGGAGGTTTGGCACCTCCGGTGGTTTGGTACCACAAGATTATTTCGTGTCTTTGGGACACCGAGGTTTGGCACCTCATAGCGACTCGTCCCAAAGTGGCTTAGCACCACGTGGGTTGGCCCCACATTTGATATTACGGATCGCCGCCATGATTTGGTATCACACGTGGGTTGGCCCCATAGATGGATTATTTGTGACTTTGGGTCACCAGTGGTTTGGCACCACATTATTGGATATCGTGACTTTGGGTCGCCAGTGGTTTGGCACCACCTAGTGGTTTGGTACCACACGGGGTAGAAAAGGAGTTATGGATGGCTAGGTTGGGTGCATTATTTACATTACTTGGTTATGAATTGTGTAAGTATGTTGCATTAATCAGGGGAAGGATTTATGCACTGAGTCTTGGTGACTCACCTTCTCCTGAAACACCCCCCACCCGGCCCACGAGAATGGACTGGATCTGGTATGTTCCTCGAAGTAACCCGGTTTCAAACATTTTCATTACTTAGAGAAAATTTGTAAATTTTTAGAAAAACTATTGTTTTAAGTTGGGCTTAGGTTGTAAACCCATTTATTTATACTTGTAAACCCATTTAATTAAATACATCCAAAATAGTTCTTAGCATAAAACTTAATAGTAAAGCAAAAATAAAGAGAAATCCACTGGGCCTTATGGCTTTATTACATCAAGTAAAACCCAAAATAATAAATTGTACAGTACTTTAAAATAAAATAAATATTCAAACTAAATTGAACTTCAAGTCGATCATGGCCACCACAAGTTCTGCCGTCCCGGTCCATTACTGCTCATCACCTGAAACATATTCCCACAACGGGGTGAGTCGATAGACTCAGTGTGTAACCAACACTAAACATAATAGAGATAGGCACACCATAAAAAAACATATGCATATAAAAATTCAATATCATGATGCAAACCCGAACCCAAACCTATATGCCATCCGCTACACTCCACCGCACCAACACATACACGTGGGGACTACTAAGTCAACCCTCCTTCCACTACACTCCATCGAAGGCGTCATTGCAATCGACGTGCTCATCGCCCATCGATAATATTGTGGCATAGCCACCATCGTAATGTAACTGAAGTTACCACTTAGTGAGACCGAAGTCATCACATTCACTTAGTGAGACCAAGTCATCACTTTCACTTATAACGTTGGTGAGACCGTAGTCAACACCTTCTTCCCCTTTCACATAAATCCCGGATGCCCCAAATTATAAATATCATGCATAACATATTTTTATTTCACTTTCACATCACTTTTCACTTGTATAACATTTATTTCGAAATCCTAGTAGGAGTAGGAAAATGTACCTGAATACTTTGTACCATAATATGGCACTTTAGCCACTTTCTTTCACTTTCACATTAACATATATAACATATTCAAACCATAAAACTATTAAGAATAGTGTGGAATACACACCTGATTTGTTTAGCGATTCCTTGAGATTTCGAAAGCAAGATCTAATGTTTAGATCCTAATTCCTACATTTGGTTTATCAAATATTACTTAGCATAAATTCTATTTTGGGCTATAATATCCAAATCCTAGTAGGATTTGTAAAGAGGCTTACCTTTGATGCCGATTTGATGTTTATTCAAATCCCGGAAACTTTGTTTTCCTTCACTTGATATTCGGCCAACCTTGAAACTTCAACATAAATTAGTTTTCGACTTTTTAATAATTACGGATCTAATCTAGGTAATCACCTAAACTTTGGCCGAATACCTTTAGGGGCTTACCTTATGGATTTTTAAATCCCAAAACTTCACCTCCCTTTTTCCTTGAAATCGGCAACTTCCTAGATCTCTGAATAGGTTAGTTTTTGATCAATTTGATCTAATTGACTAAGATTTGGCCTTGGTAGAATGTATAGACTCACTTACCTCAAATCCAAGTTGATCTTTATTTCAAATTCTGCCAAATCACTTGTTAGATTTGATCTATTATTTAATCATGGAGGGATCTTTTTGCCGATTGTACATTGATGTACTTACCTCGTTTAAATCTGGAAGATCCCTTATGCTATTCGGCTATGGCACTATTATGGATCTCAAAGTTTTGGTTTTTGTGGATGAATAGTAGAAGAAGAGAAAAGAAAGAAAAGAGATGGAGAGAGTTTTTGACAAGGAAATTCTACTAAAGAGAAGAGGAAAGATTGTTGCTACTTTCTCTAGGAGGTTTCGCAAGATGTTGAAGAGAAGAGAATGGTTCTTTTCTTTTCTTTCTTTGGTCAAACTATTAGCCTTAGAGTCCCTAATTGACCAATTCTTCACTTGTGATAAGTTTTAGTTTTATCAATTATGAAATTCCATCAAATCTCCTAATTAGCCAAGAGTTTTATTGAATAAGAACTCCTCTTCCTTGTGCCGTCAACTCTCCACTCATGGGGGCAAAAATTTTATTTCTTTTATGGGTTTCCTAGATGACTCAAACTCGGGCCCAAAACCTCTTGTATTTGGGCCATTTCTAGGCCTTAGGTGGCATCTTCAGCCACATTTCCAAGTCCGTTATTGGGTCAAATTTTATGTTCTTTATATTTTGGGGTCACTTGGCCCTAAGCTCCCCTTTGGGCTCTTAAACTCGACATTAGGGTCAATTTTAAGTTTCCTAAAATTTTCAGCATGGCTCAGTATTTTCCAAGTTCCCAAAATGTTTAGTTTCCTATTTTGGCTTGGTTTCCAAAATGTTTAGTTTCCTATTTTGGTTTGGTTTCCAAAATGTTTAGTTTCCTATTTTGGTTTGGTTTCCAAAATGTTCACTTTCCTAATTCCTTTAGGTTTCCAAAATGTCTAAGTTTCCAAAATGTCTAAGTTTCCAAAATGTCCATTTCATTTCCATTTCCATTTCCATTTCCATTTTCATTTCCATTTCCATTTCCATTTTCATTTCCATTTTCATTTCCATTTTCATTTCTATTTTCATTTCGTTTTCATGCATTTCTAGGTTTCCAAAAGTATCAAAATTTATTCATAGTACTTGAAACTTGTCATTTCATACAATTAAACCTGAAATGCATAGGCCCTATTCGGGATGTTACAGTTCTACCCCTTAAACAAAATTTCGTCCTCGAAATTTTCTAACTAAACAATTGAGGGTATTGTTGTCTCATTGCCTCTTCCGCTCCCACGAAGCTTCCTCCGATCCATGATTGCGCCACAATACTTTAACTAGAGGGTGACTTCCTCCGTAGTACTTTCACGCCACGTTCCCGTAATCGAATTGGCTCTTCCTCGTAGGTTAAGTCGGCCTTAGCTCCACTTCTTCTCTTGGTACTATGTGAGAGGGATCCGATCGGTAACGACGTAGCATGGACACATGGAACCGTCATGCATTTATTGCAACTCGGTGGCAACTCTAGTTTGGTATGCCACTTGGTCCCACTCGCTTTAGTACCGATAGGGCCTGATAAATCTTGGTCTTAATTTTCCTTTTCGACCAAACCTCATCACTTTCTTCCATGGTGAGACTTTTAGAAACACTTGGTCTCCTACTTCAAACTCTATCTCCTTCCGTTTGAGGTTGGCATAAGACTTCTGTCTATCTGAGGCTTCTTTTAACCGTGTTCGAATTATTTCAACCTTCTCTTCTATTTCTGCCACTATCTCTGGTCCCAAAACTCGACGTTCTCCTAACTCAGTCCAACAAGTAGGAGTACGACACTTTCGTCCATACAATGCTTCATATGGTGCCATTCGAATGCTAGCCTGATAACTATTGTTGTAGGTGAACTCGCTAAAGGCAAGTAGTCCTCCCAACTTCCTCAAAATCCATCACATCCTCTCAACATATCCTCCAACACTTGTATTACTCGTTCGGATCGCCGTCGATTGTGGATGAAAAGTAGTAGTGAAATCCAACTTGGTGCCTAAAGCTTGATGAAGTGCCTTCCAAAATCGAGGCGTAAACCTTGGGTCTCTATCGGATATGATCGACATTGGTACTCCATGTAACCTCACAATTTCGCCACATATAACTTGGCTAGCTTTTGAAGGGATAGTCTATTCTTCATGGGATAAAATGTGCGGACTTAGTCAAACGGTCTACTATAACCCATACCGAGTCCTTCTTAGTAGGCGTGAGGGAAGCCCACTAACGAAGTCCATGGTAATTCTTTCCCACTTCCATCGTGGAATCTGGATTGGTGAAGCAATCCCGATGGAACTTGGTGTTCGACCTTAACTTGCGACACGTCCGACATCTTCCCACAAATTTCAGACTTCTCGTTTAAGATCCGCCACCAAAATTGTTCTCTTAAGTCTCAGACGACTTAATGCCTCCGGGATGCATAGCATAAGGGCTACTATGCGCTTCTCGAAGGATCTTCTGTCTTAACTCCTTGTCTCTTGGCATCTGGACTTTCCCTTTGTAGCATAATACTCCTTCATCATTAATCTCATAGTCCTCCAACTCTACATTACATGCTTTTTGTAGCTTAACATTTAAATCTTCATCAACCAACTGTCCCTCTTTACTTCCTTCAACCATGTTGGCTTGACTTGTAACTCGACCAACAAACTTCCATCCTCATATAAGCTTAAATGGGCGAACATTGCTCTTAGGTCCGTCACAACCTTCCTACTTAAAGCATCGGCTACTACATTTGCCTTGTCGGATGATATTCTATCGAGCGATCGTAGTCTTTTAGTAATTCCACCGACTTATTTGCCTCAAGTTTAACTCCTTTTAAGTCAAGCAGATACTTGAGACTCTTGTGGTGCATGTAGATCACCGACCTTTCTCCATCTGTATAATGCCTCCACACCTTGAGAGCGAAAACCACCGCTGCCAATTCCAAGTCATGGGTTGGGTAGTTCACTTCATGCGCCTTAACGGTCGGGACGCATAAGCTTAACGCCTTGCCATCTTGCATAAGAACACATCCTAACCCCGTATGTGACGCATCACGGTATACCACAAAATCCTTTCACGCCTCAGTTGAATCAACACCGAGCTTAGTTAATACCTTTTTAAGTTTTCAAAACTCTCTTGTTGCTTATCCGTCCACACAAAGGGTACTTCCTTCCTCAAGAATTTTGTTAATGGCGCGGCTATCGGCGAGAATCCTTCCACGAACCTTGGTAATAGCACGCCAACACTAAGAAACTACGAATCTCGCCACCGACTTAGGTGGTTTCCAATCAACACCGCTTGATTTTCTTAGGATCCACCCTTATTCCTCGGCAGACACCACGTGTCCTAAGAAAGCAACTTCTAAGCCAAAATTCACACTTGCTGAATTTGGCATAAAGCTTCTTCTCCTTAATACATGTAACACAATTCGGAGATGCTCATCATGCTCCTCTTCGGACTTAGAATATACCAAGATATCATCGATGAATACCACAACAAACTTTGTCTAAGTAAGGTTGGAACACTCGATTCATCATATCCATGAACGCGGTGGAGCGTTTGTCAACCCAAACGGCATTACTACAAACTCAAAGTGACCATATCTTGTCCTAAAAGCGGTCTTATGGATATCAGCCTCCTTCACCTTCAATCGATGGTATCCGACCAAGAATCGATCTTCGAAAACACTGCGGCTCCCTTCAGCTGATCGAACAAGTCATCGATCCTTGGCAAGGGATACTTGTTCTTGATGGTCAGCTTATTCAATTGACGATAGTCTATGCACATACGCATAGTTCCATCCTTCTTCTTCACAAATAGGACCGGTGCTCCCATGGAGACACTGGGCGAATAAACCCATGATCCAATAATTCTCGGATTTGAGCCTTAAGCTCCACTAATTCCTTTGGTGCCATTCGGTATGGAGCAATTGACACGCAATCGTTCACGGTAGTAGGTCTATTCCAAATTCAACTTCTATCTCGGGGTATTCTGGTAATTCCTCCGAAACACATCCTCAAGTCCCTTCTTGCTCGACTCCTTTGACACCTTTCTCATTTCCATCCAACGTGCTTACAAAGGCTAAGAACGCCTCGCACCCTTTACGTACCATCCTTTCAAATTTTAAGCACCAAACTACATTAGTCAAATAGTTTCTTCTCTCTCCTATCATAATGACCACCTCATCCTCGGGGTCCTTAGTTCCATTCGTTTAGCCGCACAATCCAACACACAAAGTTGTTCTACTAACCAATCCATACCAAGTATAAGGTCAAATTTCGAAGGGTAATTCCATTAGGTCACCAAAGCTCACTCCACGAATTTCTAGGGTATATCCGAAAGATCTTATTTACCACTATAGTTTGGCCTAATGGGCTTACTACCGTCATCTCTTTATCGAAAGTTCGAGTCTAGGCCTAGTGTCTCAACTACACTACGAGCAACATAAGAATGGGTCGAGCCCACATCAATTAAAGCATAATAGGGTTTACTATGAATAAGGAGCGCATACAGTTATGACGTCCGCACGTCTTCATCCTCCCTACGATGAACCGTATAAACCAAACCCATTGTCTTGCTTGATATTGGTGGCACCCTCGCCACATCCTCTGCCAAGATTATTACCTCTGTTATTCGAACCTCGACCTCATTGAAATTCTTGTCCTCCCTACCGGCTGATTAACATTACGAGTTCTTTGGTTGTGCATCATCCGATATCTTTGGACGGTCCTTGAGCATATGGTCCTTAGACCCACATTTAAGACATGCTCCTATCTTTTCCAACACTCACGAAAGTGCTTCCTTCCATAATACTCACAAGGCGTCATCGCCTCCGGTATCAACTTGTCGACCCTTCGACCCTCGATTCGGGCCTTTTCTGCACATTTCTCGACGATCCATAACCTCTCTTGGGTCTATTCCTATCAGAGTTCTGCCTAGTCGAGTCCTTGATTCCTTCAGCTACCTTAGCCTTTTCAACCAACGTGGAGAACTCCCTCTCCTGATGTGGAGCGATCAATAACCTTAGGTCATCCCTTAATCCGTCCTCAAAACGGACACAGCGTTCATGTTCGATCGCGACTACTCTTGGGCATATCGGCTTAACCTCGTAAATTCACCTCATATGCCGCCAACGATTTGTTCCCCGAACTAGTCCTAGGAAAGCTTTCATTTGCTCATCAATATACCGAAAGTCTTGACATACTTCTTCCGATATGTCTCCTTAGCATACTCCGTCGGATCCTCTGCTGTGGCACCAAATCCTGAACAGTTAGCCACCATTGGTATGCTTCATCACATAACAGGCTACCATCCCTTTCAACTTCTCCTCGGGGTGGTCGAGTTCATCCATAATACGCTCGATTGCTTCCAACCAATACTCGGTGGTCTTGGGTGCCACACGGACACTCCACTTAAACACCTTGGCCCCGTTGGCTCGAGTCGCTTGGGTACTGATTTTTGAGCTCCCAATTTCCACCGCCGACCACCATTTCCAATACTGCAACATGGCTCGCGACACGGCCTCATCCCCGTCCCGAGCCTCTTTGCTCGACATTAACAAATGGGGTGGTGGTGGCGGTGGTAACTCATTGTCGGATCCTTGACCGATCTAACGGGTTCGACACGCTTATTCTTCCTCTATGCGTCTTTGACCACCCGTCCTCTAGAACTCATTTTCTAGCGTCGAGATCCGATTAAGAAATTTTATGGAGTAGTCTTTGTTCCACTTATTTATCGTGAAGGAGTTTTATGTAAAGGGGTTTAAGAGTGGTTCTTTCGTATTCATACAAAAACACACGTCTTTTCATTCATTCATCCATCAAACAAGTATGAACTTGCGTTCATTCAGAGAAACGTTGTAGTTTTTGTTGTTGTTGTTATTTTCCTCTACGGGGTATTTTCGCAATAATTTTTTTCGTAAGAAAAACGTTCCTTGGTGTTTTTGTCAAAAATTATTTTGAAAATTTGAAGCCTAGGGTAATTTGGAAAAAAAATTTAAATCTGGGGTTATTTCGGTAGTTTTTTAACTTTGAGGGTATTTTGGTAATTTTCACAAATCGGGGTAAATTTGTAAAATTTAATAAATCGTGGTATTTCAAAAGTTGTAAAACTCGGAGGTTCTTTTCAAAATTGTTTCTTCAAAATGGGAATGTTTCAAAAGTTTTGAATTTGAGGTCATTTTGGTAATTTTGTAAGTCAGGGGCAATTTTGTAAATTTTTTTTCCAAAATCGAGGTATTTTGATATTTTGCAAGTTAGGGCTTTTGGAATGTTTTATAAAATAATAAAATTTTGGTAAAACTGTTGAGTAGTTGAATCATTTTATAAACCGAGGGCACTTTTAATTTTACCACTAAGGACATTTTTGTAATTTGTATGGATCAAAATTTTTGAAAATAATTGTGTCTTGAAATAGTTTTCATGAATTAAGGATAAGAGAAAGAAAGTGATTTAAGAATTTTAATATTAAGTGTTAAAAGAATGGCTAATTCCCTTTCGGGTTTTAGTTATTGAGTTTAGCCTATGTTGAGCCTTCTTGGTGGGGTGAACCAAAACTACGCACTGTGCGAGATTCGAGTGGAGAGGAGGTGAGTCACGCGGATTGCTTAAATACCAAGCTCCCATGAAACCATTCCTAGACATGCGTCTGGGGTTGCCACACCCGCTAAGTCCTCTAGGTTAGGGTGAGCCAGGAAGCTACGCACTGTAGGATTCGAGAAGAGGAGGTGGGTCACTAGGATTTGCTTAAATACCAAGCTCTTCAAGATCCACTCCTGACATGCGTACCATGGTTGCCACACCTAGCTTAATTGACTTAGTCATAGGTTGGTTTAGTGCCTTAAATCTTATGTGTTTGTGTTTGAGTAGTCTAATCCTAGGGTTCAAGTTCCTATCATGCAATTCTACATTCCATGCCTTTTCTACCCTTATATAAATCATGTAATCACACATAGAGTTAGGAGTACTTACACGGTGGATCATGGGTTTGGAGACTTAGGGGCCATGTCTTTATACCTGTCCATTTGTAAAAATACTTTCATAAAACTCATTTGGCCTTGTAAAAAACGTTTTGGGCCTTAGGCCATGTAGAGAGTTTGAGCTGGCTCGATACCAAATTGAAACACCCCACCCTACCTACGAGAATGGATGGATCTCGTATGTTCCTCAAGTAACCGGTTTCAAACATTTTCATTACTTAGAGAAAATTTGTAAATTTTAGAAAAACTATTGTTTTAAGTTGGGCTTAGGTTGTAAACCCATTTATTTATACTTGTAAACCCATTTAATTAAATACATCCAAAATAGTTCTTAGCATAAAACTTAATAGTAAAGCAAAAATAAAGAGAAATCACTTTGGGCCTTATGGCCTTATTACATCAAGTAAAACCCAAAATAATAAATTGTACAAGATACTTTAAAATAAAATAAATATTCAAACTAAATTGAACTTCAAGTCGATCATGGCCACCACAAGTTCTGCCGTCCGGTCCATTCTTGCTCATCACAGAAACATATTCCCAGCAGGGGTGAGTCGATAGACTCGGTGTGTAACCAACACTAAACATAATAGAGATAGGCACACCATAAAAAACATATGCATATAAAAATTCAATATCATGATGCAAACCCGAACCCAAACCTATATGCCATCCACTACACTCCACCGTACCAACTGCATACACCGTGGGACTACTAAGTCAACCCTCCTTCCGCTACACTCCATCGAAGGCGTCATTTGCAATCGGCGTGCTCATCGCCCATCGATAATATTGTGGCATAGCCACCACGTAATGTAATAAAGTTACCACTTAGTGAGACCAAGTCATCACATTCACTTAGTGAGACCGAAGTCATCACATTCACTTAGTGAGACCGAAGTCATCACTTTCACTTATAACGTTGGTGAGACCGTAGTCAACACCTTCTTCCCCTTTCACATAAATCCCGGATGCCCCAAATTATAAATATCATGCATAACATATTTTTATTTCACTTTCACATCACTTTTCACTTGTATAACATTTATTTCGAAATCCTAGTAGGAGTAGGAAAACGTACCTGAATACTTTGTACCATAATATGGCACTTTAGCCACTTTCTTTCACTTTCACATTAACATATATAACATATTCAAACCATAAAACTATTAAGAATAGTGTGGAATACACACCTGATTTGTTTAGCGATTCCTTGAGATTTCGAAAGCAAGATCTAATGTTTAGATCCTAATTCCTACATTTGGTTTATCAAATATTACTTAGCATAAATTCTATTTTGGGCTATAATATCCAAATCCTAGTAGGATTTGTAAAGAGGCTTACCTTTGATGCCGATTTGATGTTTATTCAAATCCCAGAAACTTTGTTTTCCTTCACTTGATATTCGCCAACCTTGAAACTTCAACATAAATTAGTTTTCGCTTTTTAATAATTACGGATCTAATCTAGGTAATCACCTAAACTTTGGCGAATACCTTTAGGGGCTTACCTTATGGATTTTTAAATCCCGAAACTTCACCTCCCTTTTCCTTGAAATCGGCAACTTCCTAGATCTCTGAATAGGTTAGTTTTTGATCAATTTGATCTAATTGACTAAGATTTGGCCTCAAGAATGTATAGACTCACTTACCTCAAATCCCAAAGTTGATCTTTATTTCAAATTCCTGCCGAAATCACTTGTTAGATTTGATCTATTATTTAATCATGGAGGGGATCTTTTTGCCGATTGTACATTGATGTACTTAACTCGTTTTCGAATCCCGAAAAATCCCTTATGCTATTCGGCTATGGCACTATTATGGATCTCAAAGTTTTGGTTTTTGTGGATGAATAGTAGAAGAAGAGAAAAAGAAAGAAAAAGAGATGGAGAGAGTTTTTGACAAGGGAAATTCGGCTAAAGAGAAGAGGAAAGATTGTTGCTACTTTCTCTAGGAGGTTTCGGCAAGATGTTGAAGAGAAGAGAATGGTTCTTTTCTTTTCTTTCTTTGGTCGAAACTATTAATATAGAGTCCCTAATTGACCAATTCTTCACTTGTGATAAGTTTTAGTTTTATCAATTATGAAATTCCATCAAATCTCCTAATTAGCCAAGAGTTTTTATTGAATAAGAACTCCTCTTCCTTGTGCCGTCCAACTCTCCACTCATGGGGGCAAAAATTTTATTTCTTTTATTGGTTTCCTAGATGACTCAAACTCAGGCCCCAAAACCTCTTGTATTTGGGCCATTTCCTAGGGCCTTAGGTGGCATCTTCAGGCCACATTTCCAAGTCCGTTATTGGGTCAAATTTTATGTTCTTTATATTTTTGGGGTCACTTGGCCCTAAGCTCCCTTTGGGCTCTTAAATTCAACATTAAGAGGTCAATTTTAAGTTTCCTAAAATTTTTTGCCACTCTGTATTTTCAAGTTCCCAAAATGTTTAGTTTCCTATTTTGGCTTGGTTTCCAAAATGTTTAGTTTCCTATTTTGGTTTGGTTTCCAAAATGTTTAGTTTCCTATTTTGGTTTGGTTTCCAAAATGTTCACTTTCCTAATTCCTTTAGGTTTCCAAAATGTCTAAGTTTCCAAAATGTCTAAGTTTCCAAAATGTCCATTTCCATTTCCATTTCCATTTTCATTTCCATTTTCATTTCCATTTTCATTTCTATTTTCATTTCCATTTTCATGCATTTCTAGGTTTCCAAAAGTATCAAAAATTTATTCATAGTACTTGAAACTTGTCATTTCATACAATTAAACTGGAAATGCATAGGCCCTATTCAGGATGTTACATCTCCCTTATCTTTTCAGGTGATTCGTAGATCGCGGATGAGGAGCCGGATGAACTCGAGGAGGCCATGCAATAAAAATTCGGTTTTACATGAACTTCGATTTGGGTACTTTATTTTATTTTAATTTGGTTTTCGTCTTTATTTGAAATTATAATAAGGCCTCTTTAATTATGTTTTTGGATTATTTATATGCTTTGGACTTTTTTTAAACATGGCTAAATAAATATCATGGTTGATTTAATAATTGAGCCCAAAGTTTTCTAAACTATAAAAACGCAATGGTTTTCAAGATCTTACCATCGGGTAATATAAATCGTTTGATAGTAAAATTTCAACTTAAGTGTTTTTGACAACTTAAATGATTTCCAAATTGAAGTTTCTACACTCAAATGCAAACGGTTTTCAAAGTAATAATTCGGGTTTTTCTTAAAATGACATAAATATTTTCTAACCTATGGATTGACAACTAAGTTTTAAAAGATTTATTTACAGAATTTCAAAGTAAATTATCAGTTTTTAACTTGTTATACACGTGTTTTCTACAAATATAGAACAATAAAGGCTCAGATTCGGTCATGGCGTATTGACCGAGTTTAGGGTGTTATAAATTGGTATCAGAGCCAAGTTCAAAGGCTCAGCTGTAGGCCTGAGGCCCAAAATGTTTTAAAATATGGTCTTAAAATGTTTTGTTTGATTTGAAAGGCATGACACCGAGTCTCCCAGACTAATCCGCCCTGTAAGTACCCCTAGCCTTTGGTTGTGATTTTTGGATGTTATAAACTTTGAATGATTAGTAATAGTGGACTACCTTAGAGATGAAATTAATAGGACTCTAAGGACTCATGAAAACAAAACTCTTTAATAAGAATTATTTATAAAGCGTGCTTTAAAGATAGTGGAATAATGACTAAAGCATAAAACTTTTAAATCGGATAATCGAGACTTTTAGACATGAGCACTTCGAGGTCGAGGTCGTGTCTGGCGTGGACGTGGTCGGGTAGGATGGCTATGTTTGAGCCAGTAAGGTCTGGTCAGGGGTCGGGAAATGAGATACCAGCACCACTACCGACTATAGGTGGTGAGTTTCAGGATCAAACGGGGGATGATGCAGTGTCTCAGGCGATGCTGCAAGTTCTTGAGAGGGTAGTTGGAGTAGGTGGAGGCGCGGAACTTAGAAATCAGTACCTGAGAGACTCCGGGCCAATGAAGCTGAGGTATTTCGAGGTGTTTCTGGTGTGGCTCCCAGTACGGCCGAATATTGGTTAGAGGCGACGGAGCGAATCATGGATGACTTGGATCTGAATGCTGAGGAAAAGCTGAAAGAGATAGTGTCGCTTCTTCGAGATGAGTCATATCAGTGGTGGCTCACGGTGCGGAATAGTCTTTAAAGAGAGGATCTCACTTGGGACTATTTTAAGGCAACAGATCGGAAGAAATATGTTGGGTCTAGCTACATTGATCGCAGCGTAAGGCATTTCGAGTTTGGTTCGGGGAGTAAGTCCGTATCGAATATGAGGCGAAATTTTAAGATTGAGCGGTGTCTTTGGAGGTATCATGGCTTCAGAGCACGAACAATGTGTCCGGTTCAAAGATGGATTGAGGGACGAGCTGAGATTGCTGATTGCTCCACATTAGGAGCGAGAGTTTGCTGCGCTAGTTGAAAAGACTAAGATAGCTGAAAGGGATAAAGGAATCTATAAGGTAGAGTCACGAAAGGAATAGACATAAGAAAGGTTTTAGATCATCTCGGTCAACCGATAATTCTCAGAAGAGGGCTAGCGAATGGGCGAATCAACTGGGAGGCTCATTATCGCTAATTAGGGACCAAACACGATTATAACCGATATGGGAAATATCATTGGGGCGAATGTTGGACTGGTGGAAAAGGATATTTTGAGTGTGGTTCGCTGGATCATTATGTGAGCGATTGTCTACGTAAGCTAGCCAGGAATCAGTCTGAGGGTCAAGGTCGTGCTCAGTTCAGAAAGGAGGGATCGTCACCGCAGAGAGGCCGTGGTAATAGTAGAGGAGGAAATGGTTCTAGTCGAGGCCGTGGAGCATTGGGCAGAGGTGCAGGCAACATTGAGGCAAGACAACCTGGGTTGGTGTATGCAGTGAGACGTCGAGAAGAGGGCGATGCACCAGACGTCATAACCGGTACATTCTTAATCTTTGGTGCACCATATACTGCTTTGATAGATATGGGTTCGACGCATTCGTATGTTGCTAGTAGCATAGTAGAGACCATGAACCTAGACTTTGAAATTACTTCTAGGGAGATAACAATACTTAGCCCTCTAGGTCACTCTGTAGAAGTAAATAAGCTGTATAGAGATGTACCCCTAGAACTCCAAGGGGTAGTGTTTGTAGCTGATCTGATGGAACTACCGTTTGGGGAGTTCGATCTGATTCTTGGGATGGACTGGTTGGTCAAGTACCAGGCGAGTTTGGATTGCGCTGCTAAGCGCATGGTGTTGAAGACAGCTGAGGGTAAAGAGGTGGTTATGATAGGTAATAGAAGAGATTATCTATCCAACGTGGTATCTGCGTTGAAAGCTGAGAAGATGGTCAGGAAGGGCTGTGAGGCATTTATGGTTCATGTGTGTGCGTTGGAGGCTAAGGAGTCTATTGTAGGGAATGTCCGAACAGTAAAGGAATATCTTGATGTATTTCGGAAGAACTTCCGGATCGCCTCCGAATCGTGAAGTTGAATTTGGTATAGATCATACCGAGGCGCGCGCGGTGTCTATTGCTCCGTATAGGATGGCGCCAAGGAATTAGTGGAATTAAAGGCTCGATTCAGGAGTTATTGGATCGAGGTTTTATCAGACCAAGTGTTTCGCTTGGGGAGCGCCGGTACTTTTTGTCAAGAAGAAAGATGGTTCGATGCGGATGTGTATAGATTATCGTCAGTTGAATAAGCTGACGATCAAAAACAAGTATCCTTTGCCGAGGATAGATGACATGTTTGATCAGCTTAAAGGGGCAGCAATTTTCTCCAAGATTGATTTAAGTTCTAGATATCATCAACTAAAGGTGAAAGAGGCTGATATCCATAAGACGTCATTTCGCACTTGGTATGGGCACTACGAGTTTTTGGTAATGCCTTCTGGATTGACTAACGCGACGGCAGCATTCATGGACATGATGAATTGGGTATTTTAGCAGTTTTTGGATCAGTTTGTCGTAGTATTTATAGACGATATTTTGGTATACTCAAAGTCAGAAGATGAGCATGATGCGCATTTGCGAGTAGTGTTGCAGATTCTGAGGGAAAAGTAGCTTTATGCCAAATTTAGTAAGTGCAAGTTCTGGCTTAGGAAGGTGATTTCTTGGGTCACGTAGTATCAGCTGAGGGGATTAGAGTGGATCCTCGAAAGATTGAGGCAGTGTTAGATTGGAAGCCGCCTAAGTCGATGGTGAGATTTGGAGTTTTCTAGGTGCAGCGGGTATTACAGAAGATTTGTAGAGGGATTTTCTTTGATCGCAGCACCAATGACCAAGTTATTGAGGAAAGGAGTTCCATTTGTGTGGACTAAGAAGCAGCAAGGAAGTTTCGACAAGTTAAAGAAGATTCTAACTGAAGCTTCGATTTTGATCCAGCCTGAGGCAGGCAAGGAATTCACGGTTTACTGTGATGCATCATATACTGGCTTGGGATGTGTGCTGATGCATGAAGGAAAGGTAGTGGCTTATGCATCTTGACAGTTGAGACCACATGAGGTTAACTATCTGACGCATGACTTGGAATTAGCTGCAGTGGTTTTCGCCTTGAAGATTTGGAGACACTATTTGTACGGAGAGAAATTAATAGTCTATACTGATCACAAGAGTCTAAAGTATCTTTTGACTCAGAAGGATTTGAATTTGAGGTAGCGCAGATGGATTGAGTTGTTGAAGGACTACGACTGTTCGATTGAGTATCATCCGGGCAAGGCTAACGTGGTGGCAGACGCGTTGAGCCGTAAGGTTGTATCAGACTTAAGATTGATGTTTGCTCGTCTTAGTTTATACGATGATGGGAGTCTTTTGGCAGAATTGCAAGTCAAGCCGACTTGGTTAGAGCAGATCAAGAAGAAACATTTAGAAGATGATGGTTTGAATGCTCGGAGGTTGCAAGTTCAGGATGGTAATTTAGAGGGTTATAGTTTGTCCAAATGATGGAGTATTGTGTTTTCAAGGAAAGCTTGTATGTAGAAGGATGTCGAGTTGAGGCAAAAATTCTTGGGGACGACATAGCGACCCATACACTATGCATCCTAGAGGTAGCAAGATGTATCGGGATTTAAGAGAGCAATTTTGGTGGCTGTGTGCAAGCGGGGTAATGGCGAGTTTGCAAGTAAATGTCGACATGTCGGTGAGTCAAAGCGAGCATCGATTCATCATGCAGGTTACTTCGGTCGATGAAGATTCCACAGTGGAAGTGGGAAAGGATCACTATGGACTTTGTCGGTGGATTACCCCTTACACCTAGTAAGAAAGACTCAGTTTGGGTGATTATGGATCGTTTGACTAAGTCAGATCATTTCATTCCGGTAAGGGTGGATTACTCGCTTCAGAAGTTAGCTAAGTTATATGTGGCGGAGATAGTAAGGATGCACGGTGTGCCAGTGTCGATCATCTCGGACAGAGATCCTAGATTTACATCGAGGTTTTGAAGAGTGTTACATCAAGCTTTGGGTACGCGGTTGGATTTTAGTACGGCATTTCATCCACAGTCTGATAGGCAGTCAAAAAGTGTTATACAAATTTTAGAGGATATGTGGAGAGGTTGTGTTTTAGACTTCAGAGGTAGCTCGGAAGAGTTTTTACCATTAGCTGAGTTCGCATACAACAATAGTTATCAGGCAAGCATTAAAATGGCACCATATGAGGCGTTGTATGGTAGAGGTGTCGCACACCTACATGCTGGACAGAGTTGGGTGAGCGTCAGATGTTAGGACCAGAGTTGGTTGCAGAGACTGAAGATAAGGTTAAATTGATTCAGGCTCGTCTGAAAGAAGCTTAAGATAGGAAGAAGTCATATGTCGATCTCAAGCGGAGGGATATAGAGTTTGCCGTGGGTGATAAGGTCTTTCTGAAGGTCTCGCCATGGAAGAAAGTGTTAAGATTTGGGAGAAAAGGCAAGTTAAGTCCAAGGTTTATTCAATGTATAAGGTGTTGAGATGAGTGGGACGATAGCCTATCACTCGAGTTGCCTATGGGTGAGTCGAGATACATGATGTGTTCCATGTCTCCATGCTTAGACGCTATTGTTACGATCCATCGCATGTTGTGGCGAGAGGAAATAGAGTTGAGTCAGATCTGTGGTGGAAGAGGAACCGGTCTGATTCGGATCGAGATGTGAAAGATTTGCGTAAGAAGTCAGTTCCATTAGTGAAGGTTTTATGGCGAAACCATGGCATAGAAGAAGCTACGTGGGAATTGAAGAATGTGATGAGACAGCAGTTTCCTCAACTCTTTTGATCAGGTAATTTCAAGGACGAAATTATTTTAAGGGGGTAGAATTGTAACATCCTAAAATTTGAGTATCATCTTGTTATTTGTGTTAGTTCAAGTATGATTTTTATTGTGTGCTTAGTATAGTTTTGTGAAGGTTTGGAATTATTAGCTAAGCTAGAATAATTTTAGTATTAAAATTTAGTGAAGTGGATTAGGTGATCCCGACACTTAAGTTAATTTAAGTGTCTAATTTTAGCACATGAGGAGTTAGTGGCAAGGTGGTTATGGCGTATGAATGGTTGCTTGAGGGGAGTGGTTCGAGTATCATGGAATACATTTTGAAGACTTTATTTTTATTCATCCTTACATCAAGTGTTGGTCAAGTTTTACATATGGTAAGTTGGACTTTAAATTTTATGGCAATTTGAATAATAGATTAGGAAAGCTTGTATTTTGGGATAAGAATCTTATGGATTAAGGAAGGATAAGGGGACAAAAGGCTTGAATGTTGGAGAGTTGTTTTGGAAACTCTTCTATGGCCATTAGTCCATGTATTTGGATAGTTCTGGGGCCTAGGGGGGTTGATCGAATTTGTTGAAGGCTTGGTAGGTTGATAGTTTGTTAGTAAAAACTTTCTTAGCATTTGAGCATCATTTTTTCTTTTCTCTCCACAAACTCTCTCCCTAGCCGAATGTGTTCTTGGCAATAAGGTAAAAATTTGTTTTGGTATTATTCTTTGTTTTGTGTCATAACCGAAAACCCTTTGAGTTTTGCAAATTTTTCCCTAGTACACCATATTGTGTAAAAACTGAAACCATCATAGTACTTGGCCAAACCTCTCTTGTTCTCAACTTTCTTTTCCATTCTTTTCATACTTGTTCAAAACCCACATTTCTTTTTACTTTCTCTTGGCCGAATCTTCCTCCTCCCCAATTCTCTTTTCTTTCTTTCACTTTTGCTCAAAGTTGAAAGCATCCATCTCCCATTCTATTTACTTCTCTCCATTCTTTTCTTTCTTCTATTGCCGAATTCTCCTTCTCCTATCTTCACTTTTCCTTTTCCTTTCTCATTCTCCACCTTACGAATCCTATTTGTTGTCTTTAAACAACCATAGCGAAACTTCCCATTCCCTTTTGATTTGTCTTGGCGAATATCAACAAGGGTAGATTTTTTGGGTTCATCTATAATCGGTTTTAAAGATAGGTGAGTGTATTGGCGAATTTCCTTATTCCTTTTCTTTTCTCTCTATCGTTTCTCATGAGGGCAAAGGTAGAATTTTTGGGCATTGTTAGTAAGGTTCTAACTATTCATAGGAACCAAATTCTTTTAGGCTCTTCAGGACTTTGGAAGCAATCGATCTAAGCCTCAATTCTCGACAATCGATTTTGGTAAGTGAAGGGTAAGGATTGTGTTAGTTATCGTTATTTCACCTTTGGGATTTAGTGGTATGGTCGAATGGTCTATGTTTTTAATCTAAGTATTGACCGAATGTAGGACAAGGAGATCTAGTCGATGAGATCGGGTCTTCTGGATTTAGTGATTTCACTAGTGACAGTGTGTAACTTACACACTTTATAACTCGGTAATATATTAATAACTTGATCATGTTTTAAAGAAAGCTGTGAAAATCTCGATATGATACCATAAAGGTATGAGCAAGGAATCGGGTAAGTCTATTTCGATATGACTTTTGCAATATGATTCATAATTGTACTATTTATGATATATTTGCTATGTGATTCCTAATAAAGCATAATGGCATGATTTGTATAAATGTTGCACTGTGATGGGTGATATGAGAGGAGGGGGAAGGATTTGATATCAGTGTCTTTGGGAGACCAGAGGTTTGGCACCTCCAGTGGTTTGGTACCACAAGATTATTTCGTGTCATTGGGACACCAAAGGTTTGGCACCTCACAGTGACTCATCCTAGTGGCTTAGCACCATAGTGGGTTGGCCCCACATTTGATATTTTGGGATCGTCGCCGGTGATTTGGTATCACGTGGGTTGGCCCCACAGATGGATTATTCGTGACTTTGGGTCACGGTGGTTTGGCACCACATTATTGGATATCGTGACTTTGGGTCACCGGTGGTTTGGCACCACCGGTGGTTTGGTACCACACGGGTAGAAAAGGAGTTATGGATGGCTAGGTTGGGTGCATTATTTACATTACTTGGTTATGAATTGTGTAAGTATGTTGCATTAATCAGGGGAAGGATTTATGCACTGAGTCTTGGCGACTCACCTTCTCCCTTATCTATTTAGGTGATTCGTAGATCGCGGATGAGGAGCCGGATGCACTCAAGGAGGCCATGCAATAAAAATTCTATTTTACATGAACTTCGATTTGGGTACTTTATTTTATTTTAATTTGGTTTTTGTCTTTATTTGTAATAAGGCCTCTTTAATTATGTTTTTGGATTATTTATATGCTTTGGACTTGTTTTAAACATGGCTAAATAAATATCATGGTTGATTTAATAATTGAGCCCAAAGTTTTCTAAACTATAAAAACGCAATGGTTTTCAAACTCTTACCATCGGGTAATATAAATCGTTTGATAGTAAAATTTCAACTTAAGTGTTTTCGACAACTTAAATGATTTCCAAATTGAAGTTTCTACACTCAAATGCAAATGGTTTTCAAAGTAATAAGTCGGGTTTTTCTTAAAATGACATAAACGTTTTCTAGCCCATGGATTGACAACTAAGTTTTAAAAGATTTATTTACGGAATTTCAAAGTAAATTATCAGTTTTTAACTTGTTATACATCTGTTTTCTACAAATATAGAACAACAAAGAGTTTATCACTAAAATTTAATCGGTAACTCAATTTTCTTCAAAATGTTTTCCTCTGTGGCATGCCAGATTTGGTCATGGCGTATTGACCGGTTCGGGGTGTTACAATTGAAGTGGTGAAAGTCTTTATTAGCTGGGCTCGCCAATTTGAATTAAGCCTTAGTGGGTATAAGAGTAATGCTTCCCACACTAACCTTGCTAACATTTCTGAAAGCACATGGGTACTTCTATCCACTGATGGTGCAGTGGCGAGAGATACCGATCATGCAGCTGCAGGAGGCGTGGTATGAGATAAGGATGGAAATTGGATCATGGGATTTGGTTGCTTTTTAGGTGTTTGTTCACCATTTGAGGCCGAAGTTTGGAGTATCCTTGATGGGATACTGTTGCTTCTTAATAAAGGGTATAGACGGGCCATAATTCAGACCGATAATCTTAAAGTAGTCCAAGCTCTACTGCTATGGACATGGAGGAGTTAGTAATTAAGTGCTCAGAAAGACCAAGCATATTATGAATTCGGAAGGCCAATGGAGAATCCTTCATATACTGAGAGATTGGAACCTGGTGGCGGACCGGCTTGCTAAACTTAGTCTGAATTGGAAATCATCTTTACAGGTCCTTGAGGACGCTCCCAAGGAAATTTTAGATTTGTTACAGGAAGATAAAGTCTATAGTACTTTTATGTAATTGATGTAATTCAATTTTCTTTTCACCAAAAAAAAAAAAAAACTAGCTATAATATATATAGTAGATTAATTCTGGATCTTAATTAATATTTAAAATTATGATTGATGATAAATAATTAAAGTGCCACTTGCCAAAATTATAACTAATCTACCTAGCCTTATTTGCTCTAAAACTTTGTGTGTATATACATATATATTAGATATGATTTGTATGGACTTAATCGAATGAAAATCAATACTAAAATACTTGAATGTGAAATAAACTATTATGAAATGGTACAATAAAAGATTATTAGACTATTTAGAAACATATCAAACTATTTATAAATATTTTAAAATAAAATTTCTATTTAATAAAACCATATCCACAATATATAAATTCTAAACTTATGTATGTGTTTTGATTTAGTATAGAACTGTTCATGAGCCGGGTCGGCCCGTCAAAAAAATGGGAGAGTTTGGGTAAAAATATAGGTTTGAAAAATGTGTTTGGACAAAAAATTAGGCCTGTTTGGAAAATAGGTTGGGCCTCGGGTATTGCTTTCTTGACCCAAGCTCGGCCCGACTCGAATATGAAAAAAAAAAAAAAAAACTGCTATTTTTTTTTTACTTTTTTGCTGTTTTCTTAAATTATTTTCTTGCAATTTTTTTGTTATTTTTTCACTATTTTGCTACCGTTTCATAATTATGTTACTACTATTTTGTTGTTATTATTTGGATATTGTATAACTCTTATTTTATTATTAATTTTGTTACTATTTTTCATATTTGCTTGTTAAGTTATATTTATCTTAGTATTATTTAAGTATACATATTTTTTAATTTATTTTCAATTTGTTGGAAAATTTTTATTTTGATGTTTTTAGTATTTTTGATGTATTATATATATATTTTAAAATTATATAAAAAATAATATAAAATTTAAGATGGGGGCTAAGCCGGACTTGCAGAGGTGAATCTAGGCCCAAAATAGAAAATTACTATTTAGGCCCTTTAAAATTTTTTAAAATTTAAAATTAGTAATGTAACAACCCAATTTCAATGAAGTCGGAATAGTGGTTTCGTAACCACAAATCCGAGCAGGAAAGATAAAATATTTTAATATTATGAAATGATTAGAAACGTGATAGAATGATTGCATGAGAATTTTGATAAGAAAATTTTATCAATTAGGTGCTTAATTGTAGAAAGGACTAAATTGCATAAGATGTCAAATTTGAATTCTAGTAGCTATAAGGATTAAATAGCTATGAAATTCAAAACTTGACGTCCTTAAATGGTAATTAGACCATTGATGAAAAAAATGTAGATATTTTTGGTGAATCATTCATGGAAAAATTTGTAGCGCCTCGAATTTTTGGGTCTAGATGAATTGGGCTTTAGGCTTTGGGCTTTGGGTCTCACAAAATTTTTTTAAGAAAGAAAATGACAAATGACATGTTGGCTTTAAGGGTTTAATAAACTTGGAGTGTCTAGGGGTGTTGGAGAAGTTCTGGGTTTGAACTTTAAGGAGAAGGAATTTTTAATTAATTATTAAAGGAACCAGGGCAGTGAGTAGTTGGGCTTTTAAATAAAAATAGGGAAAAATGACATCAAAGAGCCTTGTGGTGGAGTGGCTAAGTGACACCACTTAGGGTATAGGAAGGAGGCGTTATGGGCTAGCAAGGAGATCTTAGGTTCGAATTCTAGCTTAGTATTTTTTAGGAGTTTAGTTTTGGCCTTCTAGAAGGTTGGAAGTGGTGTGATGATGGACTCTAAGGAAAGTGATCAGAAGAGAAAAATTTAGGAAAAGGATTGGGGAGTTATTAGGGAGAAAAACGAGAAGATGAGATGGGGAAGAGTTGAAGCCGATTGGGACTTTGGGGGTAGGCAGAGTTTCAGGTTTTTGTACAAATAGGGGGTGCCGAATTCCCTCTATGTTATTTCGGCAATTGGAATTCCCTTTGTGCTATTTTGGAAACTATAGTGCTCTGTCGAATTCCCTTTCACTTTTTCTGTTCTAAACCTCGCCTCTTCCTTATGTGTTTTCCTTTCTTCTCTCCTAAAGGCTTAAATCAAATATCATTCTCTTCTTTCTCCATTGCTTGTGCCATCCCACCTTCATCTCAATTGTTGGGGACCGAATATTCGTGACTTCAAAAGCTGAAAACCTTTTCTCTTGGAGCCAATTTCTTCATCGCCCCAAACCTTGTGCCGAATACTCTAGTAACCAAATCTTTGTCGTGCTGTCATCATTCCTTTGATTTTTGGTGGATCGGATCTTGGAAAAATTAGAATCAAGCTTGGATCTACAAGTCTTTACCGTAAAGCTATACATATGTTTTGGCTTTTGGGTAAGTGTTCTTGATTTTGGGATAAGTTGGTGAATAGTCTATAGTAAGGGAAAGGATGACTTAAGTGGATACAAGTCACCTATTATTTTGTCTTTAACGATTAAGATTGATGTAGATCTAGTGGATATTCGTGAGTAGCACCTAAGGAAGGGCTATTAGGACTAGTGGCACACGGTAAGGTTATGGTAAGGCTTTAGTTTTTGGCAAATATGGTGGTTAAATGTGTGATTGATTGGAGGTTGGTATTGGTTGTAGGTTCAAGGCTGAGGATAGTGCAACACATCTCATTTACTAGGAGTGTACATACACTTCACACACGACAAATCGGTAAAAACTGAAATACCAAAAAACTGAAATGCCAAAAGTCAAAATGCCAAAAGGTTGGCACCGGCAACCACACGAGCATGCGAACATTCGTGTGGGAACACCAATACGACTATCAAGACCATGTAATATCCGAGATTTAGGGGTTATGCATTTTTACTTAAATGTGTGTGGTAGCATGCTTGTGTGTGAATTGAATGTGTTTTGGGGGCTTCAGGAACCTTGGGATGTAGGTAGAAGCCTTAGAAAAAAATATCTGATTTTAAGCCTAAAAAGGGGAACTAAGGGAGCTAGGCCTTAAAGAGTTTATTGTGTGGCTTAGGACACAAGTACTAAGCTGGTAAGGTGGCAAAGAGGCACCACTTAGGGCCTTAGTCAGTGACGCCATAGGGAGTGTAAGGGGACCTAGGTTCGAGCAGCAAGGGAAGCGTTTTGGAGCTTTTATTTTTCAGCAAGGAGATGTAGTGATGGACGGCACAAGGACACTTCATGGATGAAGTGTAGATTGGGTCAAATAGCTTAAAGATTCGGCTAAGTAGGAGTGAAAAGGGGGATTTGGATGAGGGAAGGAGAGTTGGCCGGCCAAGGGACTTTCATGATGACAAATTTGGTCACCTAGTAGCCAAAACTCCCTAAGCCGAATTTTAACTGAGCCTCACCATCATTCCTCTTCTCTTCTTCTTCTCACCACTCTTTTCTTCCTCTTTCTCACCAAAGTCGAACCACACCAACTTTCGATCTCTTTTCTTTTTCTTCTCATGATTTCTTCTATCATTAAAATGCCGAAAACACACTAGACCATAGCCGATTGCATCTTTAACCTTTGAAGCTGATTTGTCCACTAGATCAAAAGCCGAATCTCACCTCTTTTGCCATCACTCTCCATAGCCAATTTCATCTTTACTCATTTTTGAACCGATTCCTTTTCTATTTCTTTCTCAAAGCCAATCAACCTTCTGTTGTGGCCGAATCTCCGTGTTCCAAGCAAAGGTGTTCAATCGATTTCGATAAGGGTTAACATTAGTTGAGTTCTCTTCTTTTCCTTTGTTTAGACGAAAGTTAAAGACTCTAATTCCTTTTTATTCTTTTGGCGAAACTATGAAGGAGATTTTGGGATCTTTGTAATAGCGATTAGAAGGAGATCTTTCGGGATTTGGATATCCAAGGTAAGAAAGTTGTGATATTGACCAAAGGCCATATTACTTATTAAAGGTTGCCGATTCTAATTATGGATTTTAGGGAGGAGTACAACTTTGATTGGTGATCTTGGGACTCGATGGTCGATCTAGGTAAGGGTTCTAGTGTTTGGATCTATTTCTTATTCATTCAAAAGTCGAAGGCTAATTGATTGTGTGTATTAGTGCTTGGCGATTGCAAGGAGGGATCATCACGTAGTTCAAGATTTGGTTGGAAACCAAATCGGCATTAAAATAAGGTGATATCTTCATGTGACATATCCTTGGGATTTCTAAGTTGGTAGAATAGGCTTTTGGTCACTAACTAGTGTTGTTGAACGATTATAGCAAACGTTTGAGTTTTGCTTAGATCTCTGAATAGTCGGTGTGTAGCCCTACACTAATTCCCGATAGATTAATAGTGTTAGTATTAAATATGTGTTAATGGAAATATGAAGAACATGGCTAAGGGTACCATTCAATGGTACAGTGCATTCAGGTACGTTACCCCTAACTCATAGTTAATAAAGTTTATAAACTATGATAAGAAAATATGAGAAATATCGATATGGCCATGGGGTGAGGTATATTGCATGATATTTGTATGTTACGTATGTTGCATGGGCATATGGGTGATAATGATAAAGGGGAAGTGTTCTGGTGGTTTTTACCACATTATCTGGTGACTTGTGTCACATATTATGAATCTGGTGACTTTGTCACATTATCTGGTGGCTATGCCACAATTATAAGGGCGATGTGCGATTGACTCTGCATGCGCCTTCGATGATGTGTAGCGGATGGAGGGTCGATTTAGTAATCCCCACGGTGTGATTGGCAAGTACGGGTGATGTGTAGAGGTTGGATATCTAGGTGGGTTTGGGTTGCATCATTGCTTATATTTGTTCGTATGTGATATAATATGCTATGATCGATTGGGAATCTGTGATGGTTGTTAAACACTGAGTCATTGACTCACCCTACGTGGGCTAACATTTTGCAAGTGATACTCGATAAATGGACCGAGATTGGCGAGAGACTTAGTGGTGGCCATGCTCATTTAGCATTTTGATTTCTTATTATGTTTTTCTTGAATTTATTTTGGGTTTATTTTATTATAATAGGGCCATTGTTATTTAACTGTTTTATTTTGTGGTATAATTTTTATTATGATATGAACAACATCAAACAAATGATTAACCATTTTAAGTAAAACAACTTCAATTGTTTTGACACCTAAACATCTAAAATTTGACATTTCTTTTAACTTGAAATTTTTGAACATATGATAATAATATTTCAATACAAACTTCAAAAACAACATGGTTTTCAACTTTGATCACAACTCAAATCCAATTTCTTTAAAACCACCAATTTTTCTAAAGTGACAGGACGAGGTTTAGCTACATTTTACTCAAGGAGCATGCTAGATCGGGTCAGGGCTTGTGGGCCGGGTTTGGGGTGTTTCAATTTGGTATCAGAACCTGATTCAAAACTAGACCTTGAGGGCTTTTGGGCCCAAAAATGCTTTTATTTTGAAATTGAGTTTTACTAAAGGATGAGCGGGTTTTACGGCATGGCTTTGAGTCTCGGCCGAAGTCCACGGTAAGTACCCTAACTCTTGTGTGATTTGTATGTGGGTATCTGAGGGCGTAGATTAGTAGATTAGGAGCTATTGAACTCTAGGATTAGCTTACTCCCACACATAATTACATAAAATTTAAAGCCTAATCAAACAAACACGTGAGTTAGTCATTTGAGTTAAGGGTGTGGCAATTGTTGTGCGCATGTCTAGGATTGGATTAGGGGAGCTTGGTATTTAAGCGGTCCTAGTGACTCACCTCCTCTTTGCTCGAATCCTACCTGGTGCGTAGTGACGGTTCACCCTAACCAAGAGGACTTAATCACAGGCTAAATCCAACAATTAAAACCCGAAAGGGACTAGCTACACTATTTTATAAAAACCTTAGTTTCAAAATTATCGAAATACCCCCAAATTTTCAAAATTATCGAAATACCCCCAGATTTCCAAAATCATCGAAATACCCCCAAATTTCCAAATTATCGTAGTACCCCGGGATTACAAAATTACCAGAACACCCCTATTTCACAAAATCACCAAGGACTCTATTTTGAAAAATTACGAAAATACCCTTGTAGGATAAAATTACGAAAATACCCCTGTGTAGTGGAAAACAACAAGAAAGACAACCACAACACTTTTCTGTAATGAATGCAAGTTCATGAATGTTGATGATTGAATGAATGAACTTGAGACTGTAGTGTGTGTATGAATTCGAAAGAACTACTTTTTAGAACTATTAATCATAAGACTGTTCACGATAAACCGGTGGAAAGAAATAATGATTCATAAAATTCTTAATCGGATAAGCATAACTTGGAAGAATGAGTTCTAGGGGCGTGGTTGTAATGTACGAGGCGTGGTAGAGGCGGAATGACCGTATCGAAACCCGTTAGGTGCGGTCAAGGGTCGAGAATGAGATGCCACCACCACCATTGTTGGTGTTGAATATCAAGATCGACGGGGATGATGTAGATCGCATGCGATCTTTGCGAGTTCTTGAGAGGGTGGCTAGGCGGTGGAGGCATGGGAGCTCAAGTCTATACTGGCGACTCGAGCCAATGGGTGAGGTATTACGAGGTGTATTGGTGTGGCGCCCAATCTGGTGAGTATTGGTTGGAAGCTGACAGAGCGAATCATGGATGATTTGGATCTGAATCTTGAGGCGCGAAAGGAGTGGTGTCGCTTCTCGCGATGAGTCATACCGATGGTGGCTCACGGTTCGGGATGGTGCCGCAATGGATGATCTTACTTGGGAGTTTTTAAAGCGACGTATCGGAAGAAGTATATTGGGACTAGCTATATTGATCGTAGAGGAAGGCGTTTACGAAGCTGGTTCGGGGAATAAGTCCGTAGCAGAGTCGAGGTGAAATTTTTAAGGCTTGGCCGGTATGCTCGAGGCATCGTGGCTCTGAGCATGAACGATGTGTCGAGGTTTGAAGATGGATTGAGGATGACCTAAGATTCTTGATAGCTCCACAGCGAGGAGCAGGGAGTTTGCCGTGTTGGTAGAGAAGGCTAAGGTAGCCGAAGGGTTAAGGAATTGTGAGGCGAAATTTTGATAGGAATAGACAAAGAGAGGTTCTGGATCATCGAGGTCATCAGGAACATTCAAAAGAGACCTAGAGTTGATGGGCCGCGAGGTCAGCAGGCTGTTACGGGAGGACAGTACCGTACTTGTGCTCAATGTGGAAAGATGCACCTGGGAGAGTGTTGGAAGAAGATAGGGGGATGTTTTAAGTGTGGATCCAAGGATCACATGATTAGGGACTGTCCTATGAAAACAGACGGGAGCCGACCAACAAGTCAGGGTCTTAATCAGGCTGGAAGAGGTGGACAGCAGCCACCGCGAGGTCATGGTCCGGTTGGTAGAGGTAATGGTTCTGGAAGGGTCGGGGAACACCGGGCAGAGGTGTTGGTAACACAGAGGTGAAACAGTCGGGTTTGGTGTATGCGATTCATCGAGGAGGATGGTGGCCTTTGGGCGTCATAATCGATGCGTTCCTTATAGTGACAAGCCTTACTTTGCTTTAATTGATGTTGGCTCGACCCACTCATATGTTGCATGTAGAGTAGCTGAAACACTAGGTGTAGTATCTGAAGCATCTTTTAGGGAGATGATCGTAGTGAGCAGTTAGGTCAAGCGGTAGTGGTGAATAGGATATTTGGTGTGCCCCTAGAGATTGGGGAGTGGTATTTCTGTCGACTTGATGGAACTACCCTTGAGAGAATTTGATCTCATTCTAGGCATGGATTGGCTAGTGGAACATCGTGCTAAATTGGATTCTGTGACTAAGAGAATGGAGTTGAGGACTCGGAGGATGAGGAGATAATTATGATAGGAGAAAGAAGAAATTATTTGCTAACGTAGTCTCCACATTAAAGGCTTATAAGATGGTTTGGAAAGGGTGCAAGGCATTTTTGGCCTTCGTTAGTGCTTTGAATGCAAATGAAGAAGGAGTTAGTGGAGTGAGAACCGTAAGGGAATTCGTGGATGTCTTTCTGAAGGAGCTGCCTGGGTTACCCCCGGACAGGGAGGTGGAGTTTGGAATTGATTTGCTACCGGGTACAGCTCTTGTGTCAATCGCTCCATACCAAATGGCACCAAAGGAGTTAGTAGAGCTTAAAGCCCAGATCCAAGAGTTACTCGATCGTGGGTTTATTCGACCTAGTGTGTCTCCATGGGGAGCACCGGTCCTATTCGTGAAAAAGAAGGACGGGACTATGCGTATGTGCATAGATTACCGACGTTTAATAAGCTGACCATCAAGAACAAGTACCCATTGCCAAGGATAGACGACTTGTTCGATCAGCTTAAGGGGGCCGTGGTATTTTCAAAGATAGATCTACCATCGGGATATCATCAGCTTAAGGTGAAGGAAGTAGATATCCATAAGACAGCTTTCCGGACAAGGTACGGGCATTATGAGTTCTTAGTAATGCCGTTCGGATTGACGAACGCCCCAGCTGCGTTCATGGATATGATGAACCGGGTTTTCCAACCCTACTTGGATCGGTTCATCGTAGTGTTTATAGACGACATCCTAGTGTATTCCAAGTCTGAGGAAGAACATGATGAGCATCTTCGGGTGGTGTTGCAAGTGTTAAGGGAAAAGAGGCTATATGCCAATTCAGCAAGTGCAAATTTTGGCTGAAGGAAGTTACATTCTTAGGGCATGTGGTGTCTGTGGAAGGAATAAGGGTGGATCCTCGGAAGATTGAGGTAGTATTAGATTGGAAACCACCTAAGTTTGTGGCTGAGGTTCGTAGTTTCTTGGGGTTAGTAGGCTACTACAGGAGATTTGTTGAAGGGTTCTCGACAATAGTAGCACCTCTGACGAAGTTGTTGAGAAAGGAGGTACCTTTCGTATGGGCGGATAAGCAGCAGGAGAGTTTTGAGGAGCTTAAGAGAGTATTGGTGAGGCTCGATTTTGATTCAATGGAAGCGTAGGAAAGATTTCGTGGTGTATTGTGATGCTTTCCATACAGGATTGGGATGTGTCCTTATGCAAGATGGGAAAGTGGTTGCTATGCGTCTCGACAGTTGAGGCCACATGAAGTTAACTATCTGACACGCGTCTTGGCAGTTGGCGGCAGTAGTATTCGCTCTAAAAGTATGGAGGCACTACTTGTATGGAGAAAGGTCGGTGATTTACACGGACCACAAGAGTTTAAAGTATCTGGTGACTCAGAAGGAGCTAAATTTGACCTAGCGCAGGTGGGTGGAGTTGTTGAAAGACTATGATTGCTCAATAGAGTATCACCCGAGCAAGGAAAATGTGGTGGCAGACTCCCTAAGTCGAAAAGTGGTGTCGGATCTAAGGGCGATGTTTGCACATCTTAGCCTTTATGATGATGGAAGTTTGTTAGCAGAGTTGCAAGTGAAGCCGACGTGGTTAAGTCAGGTAAAGGAGAAACAGATGATAGATGACGAACTCAGTGCTAAGCTGCTACAAGTACAAAATGAGGAGTTGGAAGACTATGGTGTAAACGGTGATGGAGTGCTGTGTTTTTGGGGCAAGGTCTGTATGCCAAAGGATGAGGAATTAAGGCAGAAAATTCTTCAGGAATTGCATAGTAGCCCTTATGCTATGCATCCTGGAGGAAGTAAGTTATACAGGAATCTACGGGATCAGTTTTGGTGGCCTGGTCTTAAGCGAGAAGTTACCGAATTTGTAGGGAAGTGCTTAACGTGTCAGCAGGTCAAGGCTGAACACCAAGTACCGTTTGGTTTGCTTCAACCGATAAAGATTCCGCAATGGAAGTGGGAGAGAATTACCATGGACTTTGTTAGTGGGCTTCCCCTTACGCCTACTAAGAAGGACTCGGTATGGGTGATAGTAGATCGGTTGACAAAGTCTGCACATTTCATACCAGTGCGGGTTGACTATTCCCTGTAGAGATTGGCAAAATTGTATGTCGCAAAAATTGTGAGGCTACACGGAGTGCTGTTGTCGATTATCTTGGATAGGGATCCAACGTTTACGTCTCGATTTTGGAAAGTACTACATCAAGCATTGGGCACTAGGTTGGACTTCAATACGGCATTCCATCCGCAGTCGGACAGCCAATCTAAGTGGGTAATTCAAGTGCTAGAGGATATGTTAAGAGGTTGTGTGATAGATTTCAGAGGAAGTTGGGAGGAGTTCTTGCCTTTAGCAAAATTTGTGTATAACAATAGCTATCAAGCAAGTATTCGGATGGCACCGTATGAAGCACTGTATGGATGGAAGTGTCGCACTCCTACGTGTTGGACAGAATTGGGGGAACGTCATGTTTTGGGGCCAGAGATTGTGGTAGAATCGAAAGAAAAGGTTAAGGTAATTTGGGCACGGTTGAAAGAGGCATCTGACAGGCAGAAGTCATATGCAGATCTTAAGCGAAAAGAGATAAAGTTTGCTGAAGGAGATCAAGTGTTTTTAAAAGTTTCGCCATGGAAGAAGGTGATGAGATTTGGTTGCAAGGGAAAGTTAAGTCCCAGGTTTATAGGACCTTATCGGATTTTGAAGCGGGTTGGACCAGTGGCATATCAGTTAGAGTTGCCTTTGGAATTGAAGCAGATGCACGATGTGTTCCACATTTTGATGCTACGTCGTATCGATCGGATCCATCTCATGTATCTTGGTTGAGGAGGTGGAGCTAAGACAGATTTGTCTTATGAGGAAGAGCCGATTCAGATTACGGAATGGGATGTGAAGGTGCTTGAGGAAATCAATTCCTCTAGTCAAAGTGATATGGCGTAACCATGGATCGGAAGAAGCTTCATGGGAGCTAGAGGAAGCAATCTGACGATAATACCCTCACTTATTTTAGCGAGGTAATTTCGAGGTTGAAATTATTTTAAGGGGGTAGAAGCGTAATATCAAGGATTTAGGGGTTATGCATTTTACTTAAATGTGTGTGGTAGCATGCTTGTGTGTGAATTGAATGTGTTTTGGGGGCTTCAGGAACCTTGGGATGTAGGTAGAAGCCTTAGGAAAAAAATATCTGATTTTAAGCCTAAAAAGGGGAACTAAGGGAGCTAGGCCTTAAAGAGTTTATTGTGTGGCTTAGGACACAAGTACTAAGCTGGTAAGGTGGCAAAGAGGCGCCACTTAGGGCCTTAGTTAGTGACGCCACAGGGAGTGTAAGGGGACCGAGGTTCGAGCAGCAAGGGAAGTGTTTTGGAGCTTTTATTTTTAGCAAGGAGATGCAGTGATGGACGGCACAAGGACACTTCATGGATGAAGTGTAGATTGGGTCAAATAGCTTAAAGATTTGGCTAAGTAGGAGTGAAAAGGGGGATTTGGATGAGGGAAGGAGAGTTGGCCGGCCAAGGGACTTTCATGATGACAAATTCGGTCACCTAGTAGCCAAAACTCCCTAAGCCAAATTTTAACTGAGCCTCACCATCATTCCTCTTCTCTTCTTCTTCTCACCACTCTTTCTTCCTCTTTCTCACCAAAGCCAAACCACACCAACTTTCAATCTCTTTTCTTTTTCTTCTCATGATTTCTTCTGTCATTAAAATGCCGAAAACACACTAGACCATAGCCGATTGCATCTTTAACCTTTGAAGCCAATTTGTCCACTAGATCAAAAGCCGAATCTCACCTCTTTTGCCATCACTCTCCATAGCCGATTTCATCTTTACTCCTTTTTGAACCGATTCCTTTTCTATTTCTTTCTCAAAGCCAATCAACCTTCTATTGTGGCTAAATCTCTCTGTGTTCCAAGCAAAGGTGTTCAATCGATTTCGGTAAGGGTTAATAGTTAGTTGAGTTCTCTTCTTTTTCCTTTGTTTAGCCAAAAGTTAAAGACTCTAATTCCTTTTTATTCTTTTGGCCGAAACTATGAAGGGAGATTTTGGGATCTTTGTAATAACGATTAGAAGGAGATCTTTGGATTTGGATATCCAAGGTAAGAAAGTTGTGATATTCAGCCAAAGTCCATATTACTTATTAAAGGTTGCCGATTCTAACTATGGATTTTAGGGAGGAGTACAACCTGATTCGGTAGAGCTTCAGGACTTGGTGGTCGATCTAGGTAAGAGTTCTAGTGTTTCGGATCTGTTTCTTATTCATTCAAAAGCCGAAGGCTAATTGTTTGTGTGTATTAGTGCTTGGCAGATTGCAAGGAGGGATCATCACGTAGTTTGAGATTTGGTTGGAAACTAAATCGGCATTAAGGTAAGGTGATATCTTCATGTGACATATCCTTCGGAATTTCTAAGTTGAGCCGAATAGGCTTTTGGTCACTAACTAGTGTTGACCGATTATAGGAAGGGGGAAAGCAAACGTTTCGGGATTTCACTTAGATCTACGAATAGTACGGTCTGTAGCACTACACTAATTCCCGATAGATTAATAGTGTTAGTGTTAAATATGTGTTAATGGAAATATGAAGAACATGGCTAAGGGTACCATTCAATGGTACAGTGCATTCAGGTACGTCACCCCTAACTCACAATTAATAAAGTTTATAAACTATGATAAAAAATATGAGAAATATCGATATGGCCATGGGTGAGGTATATTGCATGATATTTGTATGTTACATTATGTTGCATGGGCATATGGGTGATAATGATAAAGGGAAGTGTTCGGTGGTTTTACCACATTATCCGATGACTTGTGTCACATATTATGAATCTGGTGACTCTGTCACATTATCGAGTGGCTATGCCACAATTATAAAAGGCGATGTGTAGTTATTGCGGTGGCGCCTTTGATGGTGTGTAGCGGATGGAGGGTCGATTTAGTAATCCCCACGGTGTGATTGGTAGGTACGGGTGATGTGTAGAGGTTGGATATCTAGGTGGGTTTGGGTTGCATCATTGCTTATATTTGTTCGTATGTGATATAATATGCTATGATCGATTGGGAATCTGTGATGGTTGTTACACTTGAGTCATTGACTCACCCTTCGTGGGCTAACATTTTGTAGGTGATACTTAGTAAATGGGCCAGGTCGGCAGAGACTTAGTGGTGGCCATGCTCATTTCGACATTTTCGGATTTCTTATTATGTTTTTTTAAATTTATTTTGGGTTTTATTTTGTTGTAATAAGGCCATTGTTATTTAACTATTTTATTTTGCGGTATAATTTTTATTATGATATGAACAACATCAAACAAATGATTAACCATTTTAGTAAAACAACTTCAATTGTTTTGACACCTAAACATCTAAAATTTGACATTTCTTTTAACTTGAAATTTTTGAACACATGATAATAATGTTTCAATACAAACTTCAAAAACAACACGGTTTTCAACTTTGATCACAACTCAAATCCAATTTCTTTAAAACCACCAATTTTTCTAAAGTGACAGAACGAGGTTTAGCTACATTTTACTCAAGGAGCATGCTAGATCCGGTCAGGGCTTGTGGGCCGAGTTTGGGGTGTTTCAGACCAATATAGCAATCTCATGGTCTCGGGCCACTGTTTGGCCAACCGGGCCAGAAGGGGCTAAATAGGCCTGCCGAGCTTGTGGACCCAAATCGGTAAGAGTTGATATGTAAAATTGAATGATGGATTGATATGGATGGTTATATGATTTTATTATGATCGGGCCTAATGGGCTACATATACATGATTGGGCTTAATGGACTATATGGACATGATTAGGCTTAGTGGGCCTTATAGGATTTTAGAAATGCATGCTAGGGTACTCTAGGCTTAGTTCTGATGAATTCTTAAACAACATAAAACTTAATTTAATAATCAAACATGTCTAAGATTGGATCTAGGGAGAGCTTGGTACTTAAGCGGTCCTAGTGACCCACCTCATCTTCTCTAGAATCCTACCTGGTGCGTAGTGTCTGTTCACTTTAGCCACGAGGACTTGCAGATGGGCCAAGGTTCGTAATTAAGCCCCATACTGTTAAGAATTAATGAAATACCCTTGTAGGGTAGAATTACTGAAATACCCTTGATTTGTGAAATGACTAAAATACCCCTATGTGTTGATTGTAAGATTTATGGATGTTATATGTACATTTGCTGCACTAATATGATATTCTGTTTAGGATGCATATGGGTGGGAATTATGGAACGGAGGAAGTATATGAGGATCGCATGGTTGCTTGACAACTGTGGATCCACCGATGGCTTTTAAGCCCATTATATGATCGTTAGGTAGTACAACAATGGTTGTATCGGATGGGTGGGTCGATTTTAATATTCAAAAATATGAATGTTAGGTAGTACCACAACTACTATGGCTACCCTTGATGTGTATCGGATGGGTGGGTCGATTTCGAAATCCCCACAGATGTGTTTCGACGGGACGGAGATGATGTGTACTGGATGGACTATTTGGGAAGGGTTTGCACTGCATTGCATGTATGATATTACTATGTTAATAATATGATATGTGTAACACCCCAAACCCGACCAGCACATCACAATCGGATCTGGCATGTCACGGAGTGAAAACCTTTTTGCATGAAAGTCTGCCAGAAAATTTTCTTAGAAAACCCTTTTTAGGAGACCTTACTTATAGACTAATTTTTGTTCAAGTTTATAGAAACCATTCGAGATATCTTTGTTGTTACATGTTAAGTGGCGTTACCCGATGGCAACGCTTTCTAAAACAATACGAAGGTGTTGTAGTTTTGAAAACATTGCGTTCTGCCGGTTAATTAGTAAAACCATTTATCCTACGTAGTTAAAATAATAGCAATAATAAAAATAATCAAATCAAATATTAGCGGCCTTATTACATAACCCCAAAAATTGAAATTTTAAAATTTAAATAGTAACTAAAGAAATCAAGTCCATTGAACGTGCATGGCCGCCTCGAGTCCTCCCGGCTCCATCTCCGCAATCTACTCATCTGCAAAATAGAAGGGAAGGGGTGAGTCACCAAGACTCAGTGTGTAAATCCCCAACCCGATGGTGCATTCACTTACACAAATTATCAGTAAAGACATGCAAACCATGCAAAACATGCAACCCATAACCTAGCCATCCAAACACCTTTAACTACCCCGTGTGGTCAAAACCACTGGTGGTCAAAACCACTGGTGACCGTAGTCACAATATATCGGTGTGGTCAAAACCACTGATGACCGAAGTCACAAATCAAGTGATGGGGCCAACCCATCGTGTGGTCAAAACCACTGATGACAATCCCATAATTAATCTTGTGGGGCCAACCCACTGCGGTACAAAACCACTGGGACAAGTCACAAATCGATATGTGGTCAAAACCACTGGTGGTCAAAACCACTGGGACTTAGTCACAAATTAAAATATCAAGACGGGGCCAACCCGTCATGTGGTCAAAACCACTAGTGACAGTCCAAAATAATCGTTCCCCCTCCTCTCATCAAACCCATCATCATGTCATAACATACATGTCATAATATCGATTAATCATGCTAATATCATATACCATAGCATTCAATAGATTGCAATGATGTGCACCAAGAATCACTTAACGGGGGACTTACCCGGAATCCAAGCTTATGTCCACAAAACAAAGTCACTAATATCAAGGGTTAAACAGTAACATAATAAGCAGTCTTAAACTAATAAAGTGTGTAAGTGTTTACACACCTGACTATTCACAAAATCTCGAAACTATGCATTTCTACGAAATCCCGAAACGTATTTCCTTACTGCACCTACAATCAGCCAACACCACTTTTAGATTTTAAGCCATTTTGCTTATTCACAAATCCCGAAGGATGAATCGCACAAGGTTATTTTCTTACCTTGGTGCCGATTTGGTCTCCTACCAAATCCCGAAGTCAGACACTAAGTTCTCCTTGTAATCGGCCACACTAGCACACACAAAAGTTAACCTTCGGCTTTTAATCAATTAAGAAATAGATCTTGAGATATTAATACCCTTACCTAGATCAACCACCAATCCCGGAGATTCACTGCGTTTGACTATACTCCACCTTACAATTGATTTTAACACACTATTAAGAATCCAAAGGCCATTCGGCCAAATCCTGAAACCAAATAAGTTTGTCGCCCCTTACCTTGATAATTGCCTTAGCCTTTAAACACCACATATCAGCACCCCCTATTGGTGTTAAGGGTTTCGGCTACCACATGGAACAATGATAAGTTAAGATCTCAATTACCACGATTGAAGAAATATCAAAAGAAAGACAAAAGAGGTTAAGCATTACTCAAATCGGTTAAGAAGAAGAAAAGAAATCCCCTTCCAAAAGATTCGGCTATGTCCCCAAAAACAAACTTGATTTCGGCACTTAAGATGATGAAGAGAAATCGCAAGAAGAAAGAGATCTATGAGCCAAGTATTCGGCCAAGGTACTTGATGAAATCAAAAGAGAAACAACAAGCTTTCGGCTTTTGAAATAAAATAGGAAAGATGGGAAAGATGGGATCAAGATTCGGTTTAAGTGAAAAGAAAAAAATGAAAAAGAAATATGGAATGGGAGAGGGAAGATTCAACTTTGAACATAATAGGAAGAAGAAAGGCACAAGAGATGAATTCGGCAATAGGCTAACCCAAGTGAACCGAAAAGAAAAGAAGAAAATGGCTATTTGAAGTTTTGGCTATTCAACAAATAATGGACAAGTAATTTGGCCAAACACAAGAGCTGCTCAAAAAGAAAAAGAAAGAAATTTTGGCTACCATGGACATTCGGCTAACTCCACAAGACCCCAAAACTGATAGCACCCCTTGCCCAAAGTCCCTTATTCGGCCAACACTCTTCAAATGAGTTTGAAATAATTCAAACTCCTAGATTTCCTCCCTCATCTACATCTTTTTGACTACCTCTCTCTATCCTTATCCATCAAGAGAGTCCCACTTAAGCACTCCTTTCCTTGCTTGTGGCGTGAAAAAGAATAAGCAGGAGTGCAATTCCTACAGCTCGAACACAGGCACTCCCTCTCTGCATGTGGCGTCACTCCTCTGACACCCTAGTGGCGCCTCCTTGCCACTTTTCCTATTAATTTCTTGTGGTAGATTTCCCCAATAAAATCTCTTAACCCCTCTCTCCCTTAGCTCCATTTCCTTAAATGCCAAAGAATAATTCTTAGCCCTAACTCAGGCCTAACCTAGGGTTATAACTAGACTCTAAAGCATGTTAAATAAACCTTATAATCAGTACATCACATACAACACAAGCAAAATGTAGAACCCCATTTTAAGGATGTTACAGTTCTACCCCCTTAAAAATAATTTCGACCTCGAAATTACCTGATTAGAAGAGTTGAGGGTATTGCCGCCTCATCACATCCTCGGGTTCCCACGTGGCCTCCTCCATACCATGGTTTCGCCATAACACCTTCACCAAGGAATTGACTTCCTACACAGAACTTTGACATCCCGATCCAAAATGCATCTGGCTCCTCCTCAAAAGACAAGTCCGAGCTCACCTCAATCTCGCTGGCCAAGCACAACGTGTGATGGATCCGATCGATAGCGCCTAAGCATCGAAACATGGAAGACGTTGTGAATCTAACTTAACTCTGTCGGCAGCTCGAGCTGATAAGCTACCGGTCCCACTCACTTCAACACTGTGTACGGCCCGATAAACCTAGGGCTTAGCTTTCCTTTTCGTCCAAATCTCAGCACCTTCAAAAAGACTTTATCACCCACTGCATACTCCATATCTCTACGTTTAAGATCGGCGTAAGACTTTTGCCTGTCGACGCTTCTTCGAGGCGAGCCCGAATCACCTTAACCTTATCCTTAGTTTCTGCCACCAACTCGGGACCCAAAACATGCCATTCACCCAACTCTGTCCAGCATGTAGGAGTACGACACTTTCATCCATATCAGCGCCTCATATGGTGCCATCTGGATACTTGCTTGATAACTATTGTTATAAGCGAATTCCGCCAATGGTAGATACTCCTCCCAAGTACCACTGAAATCCAGAACACAGCCTCTTAGCATATCCTCTAAAACCTGAATCACCCTTTCAGATTGTCCATCAGACTGCGGATGAAAAGCTGTGCTGAAATCCAACCTCGTGCCCAAAGCTTGATGCAAAGCCTTTCGGAACCTCGACGTGAACCTAGGATCCCTATCCGAGATGATTGATACCGGTACCCCATGCAACCTAACTATCTCAGCCACATATAACTTGACTAACTTCTGGAGTAAATAATCAACCCTCACCGGTATGAAGTGAGCTGATTTGGTTAGGCGATCCACAATCACCAGATGAGTCCTTCTTACTAGGCGTGAGGGTAGCCCAACGACAAAGTCCATGGTAATCCTTTCCCACTTCCACTGAGGAATCTTCACCGGCTGAAGTAAACCTGACGACAACTGTTGTTCAGCTTTGACTTGCTGACACATCAGACATTTACCTACAAACTTAGTTACTTCCCGCTTTAACCCTGGCCACCAGAACTGCTTCCGCAGATCCCGATACATCTTGCTACCTCCAGGATGCATAGCGTATGGGCTGCTATGTACATCCTGAAGAATCCTTTGTCTCAACTCCACATCCTTTGGCATACAAGCTCTCTCTAAGAAACACAATACTCCATCACTGGACACACTATAACCCTCTACACCACCATTCTGAACTTGCAACCTACGGGCATTCAAACCCTCATCCATTAATTGTTTCTCATTAATCTGCTCTACCCAAGTCGGCTTAACTTGTAATTCTACCAACAAGCTCCCATCGTCATACAGACTAAGGTGAGTAAACATCGCTCGCAAGTCTGCTACCACCTTACAGCTCAACGCTTCGATCACCACGTTGGCCTTGCCCGGATGATACTCTATCGAACAGTCGTAGTCCTTCAACAGCTCAATCCATCTGCGTTGCCTTAAGTTCAGATCCTTCTGGGTCAGAAGATACTTCAGGCTCTTGTGATCTGTGTAAACTACTGACTTTTCTCCGTATAGATAATGCCTCTAAATCTTCAAGGCAAAAACCACCGCAGCCAACTCCAAGTCATGCGTTGGATAGTTACGCTCATGCAGTCTCAGCTGTCAAGACGCATACGCTACTACTTTCCCTTACTCCATCAGCACACATCCCAAACCAGTATGTGATGTATCACTGTAGACCGTGAATACCTTCCCTGCCTCAGGCTGTACTAGAACTGGAGTTTCCGTCAGAATCTTCCTCAACCTATCAAAACTTTCCTGCTATTTTTCTGTCCACACAAATGGAACTCCCTTCCTCAATAACTTAGTCAACGGTGCCGTGATCAGAGAAAACCCTTCCATGAATCTCCGATAATACCCTGCCAAACCTAGAAAACTTTGAATTTCAGCCACCGACCTAGGCGGTTTCCAATCCAACACCGCTTCAATCTTGCGAGGGTCCACTCTAATCCCTTCAGCAGACACTACGTGACCCAAGAAAGTCACTTCCCTAAGCCAGAATTCACACTTACTGAACTTGGCAAACAGCTGCTTCTCCCTTAGAATTTACAATACCACCCGCAAGTGTGTATCATGATCCTCCTCAGTCTTTGAGTACACCAATATGTCGTCTATGAATACTACGACAAACTGGTCCAATCTTCTTTGGAACACCCGATTCATTAAGTCCATGAATCTTTGTCGGTGCATTAGTTAACCCGAACAACATTACCAGAAATTCGTAGTGCCCATACCATGTACGGAATGCCATTTTATGCACATCAACCTCCTTCACTTTAAGTTGATGGTACCCTGACCTGAGATCTATCTTCGAGAAAATTGATGCACCTTTGAGTTGATCAAACAGGTCATCAATCTGAGACAACGGATACCTGTTCTTGATCATCAACTTGTTCAGCTGGCGGTAGTCTATACACATCCGCATTGTACCATCCTTCTTCTTAACAAAGAGAATAGGTGCTCCCCAAGGAGATATGTTTGGTCGGATGAAACCTCGGTCCAACAACTCTTGAATTTGAGCCTTCAGCTCCACCAATTCCTTTGGTGCCATCCTATACCGGGCTATGGACACTAGCACAGTCCCTGGTAACAAGTCTATACCAAATTCCACTTTCCGATCCGGAGGCAAACCCGAAAGTTCTTCTGGGAATACATCTGCAAATTCCTTTACTATTCGGACATTCTCCACTGCTAACTCCTTGGCCTCCAAAGCACACACTTGAACCAAAAACGCCTCACAGCCTTTCCTAACCATTTTCTCTGCCTTCAGTGCAGAGACCATATTGATAAGTACTCCCTCCTATTACCTATCATCACCACCTCCTCCCATTCCATTGTCCTCAACATCATGCACTTAGCTGTGCAATCCAAACTGGCCTGGTACTTCACCAGCCAATCCATTCTGAGAATTAGATCGAACTACCCAAATGGCAGTTCCATCAGATCAGCCAAGAACACGATCCCTTGAAGTTATAGGGGTACATCCCTATATAATTTACTTACTTCTATAGAGTGACCTAAAGGGCTTAACACAGTCATTTTCCTAGAAGTAAGCTCAGAGTCTAAGTTCATAGTCTCCACTATGCTACTGGCTACATACGAGTGCGTCAAACCCACATCAATTAAAGCATTATAACGATTTCCAAAAATTAGAAACGTATCAGTTATAACGTCTGGTGCGTCACCTTCCTCCCGGCGCCTCGCTGCGTAGATAATCCAGGCTGTCTAGCCTCCGTACCACTTGCACCTCTGCCCGGTGCTCTACGGCCTCTACCAGAGCCATTACCTCCCCTAGCAGCACCACGACCCCTCTGTGGCTGCTGACCATCCCTCCTGTTTTGAGTACGGTTCTGATTCCCAGACTGCAATCTAGCTGACCACTTAGAAAATCCCTCACTCGGTGTTCCATCGACCCACACTCAAAACATCCTCTGTTTTCAGTCCAGCATTCCCCCGTGTGAGACTTTCCACACCGAGCACATTGTATGCCATCGAGTATTATCGGTAGTAGGCCTAGCGACTTGATTGACCCACTATATCTACCCCATTTCTGCTGGTTCCCGCTAGACCCAGATGATCTAGCATTCCTCTTATTCCATCCCCTGTCCTGGTTTTGCCTCACTGACTGTTTCACTTCCTCAGCAACTTTGGCCTTTTCCACTAAAACCGTAAACTCTCTCTCCTGCTGCGGAGCAATCAGTAGCCTCAAATCGTCCCTTAATCCATTTTTAAATCTAACACACCGTTCATGCTCCGGAGCTATAATGCCCCGAGCATATCGGCTCAGCCTTAAAAATTTTGCCTCGTACTCGTCTGATTTATTCCCCGAACCGACCTTAGAAACGCCTTCCTTTGCGCATCAATGTAGCTAGACCCCACATATTTCTTCTGATAAGCTACCTTAAAATAGTCCCAAGTGAGGTCATCCACCGCTGCACTATCCCTAACCGTGAGCCACCACTGGTGTGACTCATCCCGGAGAAGCGACACTATCCCTTTCAATTTTTCCTCGTGATCGAGTCCGGATCATCCATGATTCGTTCGTCACTTCAACCAATACTCATCGTATTGGGAGCCACACCAGAAACACCTCGAAATACCTCAGCTCCATTGGCTCGGGGTCGCTCAGATATAGATTTTTGAGCTTTCGTACCCCGACCAGCTCCAGCCACTCTTTCTAACACTCGCAACATCGCTGCGACCTTGCATCCTCCCGTCGATCACGATATTACAGATCGGTGGTGGTGGTGGCATCACATTTTTGGACCCTTGTCTTGACCTAACGGGCTCTGACACGGTCATCCTGCCTCTACCACGGCCACGCACATTACGACCGTGTCCCCTCGAATTCATGTCTATAGTTGCGATTTATCTGTTTAAAAGATTTTTATGAATTAGTCTCTGTTCCACTTATTACCCACAGATAAGTTTTATGTAGAGGAATTTAGTAGTGGTTCTTTCGATCATCACACAGTTTTCAGTTCAATTTCCTACCCTCATTCCCACGTGTAGGGGTATTCTCGTCATTTCACTACCCGGGGGTATTTTTGTAATTAGCCTATCGGGGTATTTTAGTAATTAAAATAGGGTTAATTCAAAAACCTTTACGAATCATAGATATTTCAAAAATTCCAAAATCGGGGGCGTTTTGGTAATTTCATAAACCAGGGGTATTTTCGTAATTTTCATAATCCAGGGGTATTTTCGATTTTTTTTTCAAAATATGGTTCAAGGTGATTTTAAAAAGTAAGGGTATTTTGAAAATTTTCAATTCAAGGTACTTCGGTAATTTTTCATACTGAGGGCATTTTGGTAATTTTTGCAAGTTAGGGGTAATTTGGTCATTTTTTTCAAATCGGGGGTATTTTGGTCATTTCTTAAATTAAGGTTACTATGGCCATTTCAAAACCAAGGTTTTAACGCGTTTCAAAACAAAACGGTTGGTCCCTTCCGGGTTTTAGTTATGAAGTTTAGCCTGTGAATAAGTCGTCTTAGCTTGGGTGAACCGTCACTACGCACCAGGTAGGATTCGGGTGAAGAGGAGGTGAGTCACTAGGACTGCTTAAATACCAAGCTCCTCCCTAAATCCACTCCTAGACATGCATACAACGGTTACCACACCCTTGGCTCAATGACGTACTCATAGGTTTATTTAGTGGATCATTAAGTCTTATGTACTTGAGTTTGGGGTAAGCTATTCCTAGGGTTCAATAATTCCTATTTCACTAATCTACAATCCTGAAATACCCATTTCCCCTACATATAAATCACACAACAGTCAGAAGTACTTACCTGGGCGGATTGGTGTCGGAGACTCGGTGCCATGCTGTTCAACCCACGTACCTTTTTCACAAAACTTTTCAAAGTCCTAATTTAAAACATTTTGGGCCTCGAGCCCACATCTGAGCTTTTGAACTTGGCTCTGATACCAAAATTGTAACACCCCAAACCCGATCAGCACATCACAATCAGATCTGGCATGTCATAAAGTGAAAACCTTTTTGAATAAAAGTCTGCTAGAAAATTTTCTTAGAAAACCCTTTTTAGGAGACCTTACTTATAGACTAATTTTTGTTCAAGTTTATAGAAACCATTCGAGATATCTTTGTTGTTACATGTTAAGTGGTGTTACCCGATGGCAACGCTTTCTAAAACAATGCGAAGGTGTTGTAGTTTTGAAAACATTGGTTCTGCCGGTTAATTAGTAAAACCATTTATCCTACGCAGTTAAAATAATAGCAATAATAAAAATAATCAAATCAAATATTAGCGGCCTTATTACATAACCCCAAAAACTGAAATTTTAAAATTTAAATAGTAACAAAAGAAATCAAGTCCATTGAATGCATGGCCGCCTCGAGTCCTCCCGGCTCCATCTCCGCAATCTACTCATTTGCAAAATAGAAGGGAAGGGGTGAGTCACCAAGACTCAGTGTGTAAATCCCCAACCCGATGGTGCATTCACTTACACAAATTATCAAGAAGACATGCAAACCATGCAAAACATGCAACCCATAACCTAGCCATCCAAACACCTTTAACTACCCCGTGGTCAAAAGTGTGGTCAAAACCACTTGGTGACCGTAGTCACAATATATCGGTGTGGTCAAAACCACCGATATTTGAAGTCACAAATCAAGTGATGGGACCAACCCATCGTGTGGTCAAAACCACTGATGACAATCTCGTAATTAATCTTGTGGGGCCAACCCACTGTGGTACCAAACCACTGGGACAAGTCACAAATCGATATGTAGTCAAAACCACTGGTGGTCAAAACCACTGGGACTTAGTCACAAATTAAAACATCAAGACGGGGCCAACCCGTCATGTGGTCAAAACCATTGTGACAGTCCAAAATAATCATTCCCCCTCCTCTCATCAAACCCATCATCATGTCATAACATACATGTCATAATATCGATTAATCATGCTAATATCATATACCATAGCATTCAATAGATCACAATGATGTGCACCAAGAATCACTTAACGGGGGACTTACCCGGAATCCAAGCTTATGTCCACAAAACAAAGTCACTAATATCAAGGGTTAAACAGTAACATAATAAGCAGTCTTAAACTAATAAAGTGTGTAAGTGTTTACACACCTGACTATTCGTAAAATCCCGAAACTATGCGTTTCTACGAAATCCCGAAACGTATTTCCTTACTGCACCTATAATCGGCCAACACCACTTTTAGATTTTAAGCCATTCGGCTTATTCACAAATCCCGAAGGATCAATCGCACAAGGTTATTTTCTTACCTTGGTGCCAATTTGGTCTCCTACCAAATCCCGAAGTCACACACTAAGTTCTCCTTGTAATCGGCCACACTAGCACACACAAAAGTTAACATTTGGCTTTTAATCAATTAAGAAATAGATCTTGAGATATTAATACCCTTACCTAGTTCGACCACCAATCCCGGAGATTCACTACGTTTGACTCTACTCCACCCTACAATCGGTTTTAACACACTATTAAGAATCCAAAGGCCATTCGGCCAAATCCTGAAACCAAATAAGTTTGTCGCCCCTTACCTTGATAACTATCTTGGCCTTTAAACACCACAGATCAGCACCCCCTATTGGTGTTAAGGGTTTCGGCTACCACATGGAATAATGATAAGTTAAGATCTCGATTACCACGATTGAAAAAATATCCAAAGAAAGACAAAAGAGGTTCGGCATTCCTCAAATCAGTCAAGAAGAAGAAAAGAAATCCCTTACCAAAAGATTCGACTATGTCCCCAAAAACAAACTTGATTTCGGCACTTAAGATGATGAAGAGAAATCACAAGAAGGAAGAGATCTATGAGCCAAGTATTCGGCCAAGGTACTTGATGAAACCGAAAGAGAAACAACAAGCTTTCGACTTTTGAAATAAAATAAGAGAGATGGGAAAGATGGGATCAAGATTCGGTTTAAGTGAAAAGAAAAGAACGAAAAAGAAATATGGAATGGGAGAGGGAAGATTCGGCTTTGAACATAATAGGAAGAAGAAAGGCACAAGAGATGAATTCGGCAATAGGCTAACCAAGTGAACCAAAAAGAAAAGAAGAAAATGGCTATTTGAAGTTTGGCTATTCAACAAATAATGCACAAGTAATTTGGCCAAATACAAGAGTGCTGAAAAAGAAAAAGAAAGAAATTTTGGCTACCATGGACATTCGCTAACTCCACAAGACCCCAAAACCGATAGCACCCTTGCCCAAAGTCCCTTATTCGCCAACACTCTTCAAATGAGTTTGAAATAATTCAAACTCCTAGATTTCCTCCTCATCTACATCTTTTTGACTACCTCTCTTTATCCTTATCCATCAAAAGAGTCCCACCTGAGCACTCCTCTCCTTTCTTGTGGCGTGAAAAAGAATAAGTAGGAGTGCAATTCCTGCAGCTCAAGCACAGGCACTCCCTCTCTGCATGTGGCGTCACTCCTCGACACCCTAGTGGTGCCTCCTTTCCACTTTTCCCATTAATTTCTTATGGCAGATTTCCCCAATAAAATCTCTTAACCCCTCTCTCCCTTAGCTCCATTTCCTTAAATGCCAAAGCATAATCCTTAGCCCTAACTCAAGCCTAACCTAGGGTTATAACTAGACTCCAAAGCATGTTAAATAAACCTTATAAACAGTACATCACATGCAACACAAGCAAAACGTAGAACCCCATTTTAAGGATGTTACAATATGTATGCTATTTATTTTGACGAGGGTCGTACACACTGAGTTTTTGAAAACTCACTCCCTCTTTTATTTTTCTTAGGGACTCAGAGGTGGCTAACTAGCAAGACGATTAGACCTGTTTTTCTTAATATCTAAATTCTAGATTTTGAGTTATTTATTTTAAGTTATTTTATTTCGGATTGTAATAAGGTTTCCCCTCTAGTTATTATTCCATTACTTCCACTATGCATTACAATTTTGAAACGGAACCTGGATTTATTTCTTTTAAGTATATTTCAAGTTTTTTTTGAAAATATTTGTGTTTTAAGAACGAGCTTCCACTATCAAAGGAAATTTTTACATAGTAACAAGGAAATGGTTTTTGGCTACACCTCGTTTTAAAAGCAAACTGGATTTTACTTAAGTTTTCTCTAGAAGGGTTTTTCAATGAAAACAAGGTTTTCCCAAAAACACTTCAACCTAAAATCCATGGAAACCCTAGGAGAGAGAAAACAATATTTTCAAGAATAAATTGGTAAGTTCCTATGTCCCGTTTTTAGTAATTTTTATATTTTTGAGATCGGGAAAGCTTAATTTCTCTATTTGGGGGTTAATTTAAATAGATATCAAAGTATGGAAAATTTTCCATGGATGAACATGCTGAAATTTAAAAGTTTATGGTAGAAAATGAAAGGTTGTTGTTAGATAAACAATTTTTACAAAGAAAAATTTGATGGAAATTTGTTTTAGGGACTAAATTGAAAAATGGTAAAACCATGGAAAATTCTAAAATTTTGAGAATATATGTGCTATAAAAATTATATTAGAATTTTGGTTAGGCTTGGAATAAGGATTAAATTGCATGAATTTCAATTTCTGAGCTTAGGGACAAAATTGGAATTAATTAAAAGTATAGGGGCAAAATGGTACTTTTGCCTGGATTGTAAATTGAGTTCAATAGAATATGAAATGAATTGAATTGATGATTAAATTCATTTATATAGATCTGGAAGTACCAAACAAATAGCTAAATAGAGGAAAAGAAAAAATTTTGGATTAGTAGATTTTAGATATGAACAAATACCAAGGTAAGTTCGTATAACTTAAATGAGTATGGAAATGTATTGATTTGAATGTTATATTACATTGATTATGTTATATGAAATCATGTATGTGAATTACACATGTATGGCAATGAACAAAATGATACATGTTTGGAAAATTATTGAAGAAAGGTTGAATTCCTTGAATGTTGAATTTCCGATGGATAAAAAGGTGATTTCCCTGATGAAAATACATGTGTTGCAGAATGGATTTAGCCTTGAACGGGTAATCCGAAATGAGCCTTTTGAGTATATGTTTCAATTAGGATTTAGCCTGGACTGATAATCCGACAAAGCCCTTAAAATATATGTAATAGCTAGAATTTAGCTTGGACTAGTAATTCTATTGTGCAATATGTGGCTCGAGAGTGTACCTATAAGGTACTGCTGGATATGAATTGACGGATAATGGAATTGTACACCTCGAGTGTACTAATTGAAATATCCATTGGAAATTCAATGATTCAATGGATAAAATATGCAAATGGCATGATGAGCTCATCTATGCATATTGGTATATTATGACTAACATGTTGATTGAGTATGTGTGAATAGGTAAATTTCCAAATAGTTGGTAAGCATGTTTTGTAACACTCCAAATTTTTGGGCCTAGTAGAATTAGGCCTATTAGGCCTTGGGCATGGGAGCGTTTAAAATTTTTTTGAGAACAAGAGAACGACACTAATGCAAGTTGGACCTATTAGGTGAGTGATTTCGGAAGGTTAGGGGGCTTCCATTAAGTCTTGGGTTCAAACCTGGGCTTTAGGAAAAAAATTGGTTTAGGTGAATAAAACCCTGGATGTAAGTGAGTAGGCTTTAAGAATATTGTTGGGGAAAACATGACACAAGGAAGCATGTGGCCTAGTGGTTGTGGTGTCATTAAGGGTGCAAGGGAGCCTGGGTTCAAGTCTTGGTGCTTGCAATTCATTTTGATTTCCTTTTAAATGAACTTAGACTTTGGCCCATAGGCTTATATTTAGTTGTGCTTGTTTTATAACACAAAAGGAGCTTGTGTTGTGGTGGCATATAGAGTCTGGAGCATGAGAGAGGGCAACGGTTCGAATCCCATTGCAAGCAAAAAGGGAATTTATCTTGCAGTTGGGATGATTTTGGAGGATTGATAGAGGGATCCCACATTGGGAAGCTAGCATGCGAGTAGGCGAGAAGATGGCTTTAAATAGAGCTATCTATGAGGAGAGTAATCATAACTTGGTTGGCATTTGGGCATAGAAGTGTTTGGAGCGCGGATTAACTCCAGATTCCCATCAGGTAATCCTCAACCTTAGACGGATCAGAGCTGTGAGGGACTCGGAGAAGACCACACACTGCTATTTTTAACTTATTATTTGATATTTTTATTTATGACTTTTCTAACTGCTAAAAGTGGAATACGATTTCTAAAACGATAACTGTCTTCAAAACACTACGTTTCCACAACTTTTTCAAAATGCTTCTGCAACTCAATTTTTAAACATCACATTTTTGTAAATTGTTTATTTTAAATATGCTTCCGCAATAGATAAGGTTTTAAAAGTAATTACGTTTTCAAGCGGATACTAATTGCTTAAGTGTTTTGAGTTTTAACAAAGAGGCTTTAACTCTCAAACAAGTTTTAACAACAAGAAATATGGTTTTGAAAAACATTTCCATGTGACTCGCCAGATTCGGGCCTAACTTCTAGGCCGAGTTTGGGGTGTTACATGTTTTGTATGGTTAATATATTGAATGTAATGGTAAGCTTAATTTATGTTATACGAGCTTACTAAGCATAATATGCTTACTAGGTTTTAATTTCCCTGTTTTATAATGCTCAAAGCTCGGGAAGGTTGGAGATTGGTTAGAGCAAATCATCACACTATCAACCTATCATTTTGGTATAAATGAAAATCTTATTTTGTTAATGGTATGTATAGGCTAACTAAATCAAATGATGTTGTGTAAGTAATGAATGAAACTTAGCCATTGGAATGACTAATACACTTATGTTTTGATATATGTTATGGTTGAATCAATACATTAACTAAAATGATAAGTATGAACATCTAATGTTGTAAATTATATAAATTACATAAAAGGTAAGTCATTAAACACAAATATATGATGAAATGTATTAGTTTGGGTGATAGAAATTGACTTGAATTATACTTGCAATTGGTTGGATTATACTTGTAAGTGTTGATGCAGGAAGATGAAAAATTTGGGAGAGAAATGAGGCTAGAAAATGACCTTATTTTGTCCACACGAGGGTGTGTGTCTAGGTGTGTGTGACACAGTCTAATACATGGGCATGTGGTCCGACCGTGTGTCCCCTGTATTTCAAAATTTCAAAACAGAATACTCAGAATTGAGCACACGGGACAGAGACACGGGCGTGTCTCTCAACCGTGTGGGTGACATGGCCTTGAACACGGGCGTGTGACACGGCCGTGTGAAACGACCGTGTGTGCTCCTAATTCAAATTAAATTAATTAACCATACAGCCTAGCACACGGGCGTTTGGCATGACCGTGTGGCACAAGTCAGAGAGCAACCTAAATTGGACACGGCCTGAGGCACGGGCGTGTTCTAGGGTCACACGAGCGTGTCCCTTGGACCACACTGGCGTGTGAGTCTTGCACCTTAGAAAAAATTTATAATTTTGCAAAAAATTCTTAGACGTTTCGATTAAGTCCCGATTCGATTCTAATGCTCGTATTGGGCTTCGAGGGCCCAATCAAGGGACATTATGGATGATTTTGATAAATGAATAGTAAATTTACGAAGTTTAATAGAAAAATGTTATGAATGTTCTGGTAATGCTCTGAAACCCTATTTCGGCGTCGAGTTCGGGTTAGTGGTGTTACAAGTAAAGATAAAATTACACTTTGGCCTCCCTAAAATTATAAAAATTCGATTTAATCCTTTAAAAATTATAAAAATGTAAACTATAAAAAATTAAAATTTCATTGAGTCTCCCTAAAAAATTATTCTGGCTTCGCCCCTGCGAGCTTGGGTTTTAGTATTTTTATCCAGGCTAAGTTTAGGCAAAATTTTAGACCCATTTTTAGACGGACCAAACCTAACAAATAGACCTAAATTTTTTGTTGGGTTCGGACTGAACCATATACACCTCTATTTAATATCGAGGGAACGTATATATAAGCTAAATAGAAGGCTTCGAATAAAGTCAAATCTTGTAATAACTGCAATAAGGTTAGATGATATTTGAAAAACCATCTAAATTTTATTTATTTATTGCAATAATTTGATTTTTTATTCTTTATTGTAAGTAACCTTTCCTTTTGTAGTTGTATTGATATTTATTGTAAATTTTATTTTGACAATAATCTCAAACCATATTTCTTAGCTGAAATATAGGAAGATGATTCAAAATTCTAGTAGTTTAATTAAACTTTTAAATAAATATAGGAATTTCATTTTTTTAAAGTATTACACATGCTATTATTTTTTCAAATTTGTTGGTATGTTTTTATAAGTATTGTCCACGTTATACTGGAAGATGTGTCGGGCCACGATACCGAGTGCGACACTAATCGGTGGTTGCCTGCTCCTACTGTATTTGTAGGCTTGGTGGCGACTACCGTTTTTACATCCCAAGGTGACTGGTCCATATATGTTCCCGTTGGTGACGAGGTAAACATCATTTATTAACAAATACGTAGTCTGTATAGTAAATTTTTTTTATTATATGTTTTGACTAACATATCGCTTGCACAGGTGGAACCATGGGCCGAACTAAGTGGGACTACCCAAGGAGTTAGAAGATATTAGGTTGTTGTTAGATCAATGCTCAGAAGCCGGTGTTAGTTACTTATTGTTTCTAACCTATATTAATTATGTAATAATTCATAAAAAAATTTTCATACATAACGATATTTACAATTTTACTTTTCAGTTTGAATGAATGTTGTACGCTGACACCGATGTTGTGTCTTGCATCCCTCCGAAAGTGTTGGAAATTGGCGAAGTTGTGGGACGCCAATGTGCCGTTGGTAGTGTACGCAATAGTGGAAATGCACGAATTAGATCGGGTGTTTGTTGGAAAAACGAGTTTGGAAAACACAACAGAAAATAAATTTAGGGAAAAACTAGAGTTTTAAAATTTTTCCAAAATAAGATCTTGGTTGTGATATCTAAAGTAATAAACACTTAATCAAAATTGTACCTTTTTGATTTGTTTAGGATGAGCGCTTCGACTGAGTAGTCTTCTTCGCTATTCCCAAGCTCACATCTGCCGAGTGTGGGGTTGCTTCAAATTAGAAAAATTTTCACAAAAATTACCAGTGGGGTAATTTTGCAATTTTTCTAAAATTTTAGGTCAAGTTGTAAATAAGAAAAAATGTCTCTAGAAATTTTCTAATATAATCTCTTTAGAGAATTTTCTCTCTACAACTTTCTCTTGAATTCAAGTGTGTGCAAATAATGACCCAAGGCTCACTTTATATAGGGAGAGTTTTCAGAGTTCAACTATAATAAATTTAATCACTTTAATATTAAATTTAATCTAATATTTATCTTGATAAATATTATATTAATTTAATATTAAATCTTATTAAAATAATAAAATGTTTATCTACAAGATAAACATTAAATTTAATTTAATATTAAGATAACCACTTTAATATTAGGTAAATAAAATACTATTAAGATAAGTATTAAATTAAATTTAATATTAAAATATTAAAACAATATTATTTTTGGAGTAATTAATCTAAAATCAAATTTTCTGGTAGAATTCAAGTAGGAATGTAACTCTTCCACTGCTCAACCATCGATGACCAACCGTCGTCTGCCACTAGGACGTCACTGTTGTAGCCATCGGCACCGCCGTGTCCGCTAATGCAGGTACGACATCCTTACAACACATCGAGCTAATTTAGCTGATGCTGGTTCGATCCGAGTCAATTATGACCCAATTGGTCCGACCTAGCCATCGGTTGGACCGTCATCCCAGTTTCACATACCGGCCCAGTTTGACCAGTTTTTTGGGTTTTGGTTTCGGTTTTGGGCTTTCGGGCTCAATTTACGATCGCAAGTCCAATTTTCAAGTTCAATTACCTATTAGGCCAATTGTCTGACTTGAAAATTAACTTCAAAAAATATCATATTAATTTTAATTGATTTGACTAATTTAAATTTTACTTGATCAAAATTAATTTTTTTTCAAAAATCACTTAGATTTTCCAAATTAACTATTCAAGAAAATTAGTTAATCAAATTATCTAATTGAAAAATTCTTACGACCACCTAATTTAAATCCACATCGAATAAATAGACTTAATTAAATTATTCCCAAAGTCGTAGAATTTTCTTCTGATTCAAATGTAGTCCGATCAAGCTTTTGTTGAGCTAGCAGAAGGACAAATCAGACTTATACAATTAGGCTTTTGTGATTTCAATTATGTTCATAAGCATCGTTCCGATAATTTGCAATTACTCAATCATAGAGTCAGCTCACAAGAAGTACCATGATTGAAAGCTCCGTATTGTATACTTTTTATGAAAGCAATACATCCAACAGCTTTGTGCAATGACCTCGTCATGTGTGAGTTACCCTCATATGATATCCTTGATTCCTTTGAGTTAAATTTGTTCACTCAATACAATCATATTTTATCTCATTGTCACCATTGTGTATTCTTAATGATTAATATGATCACTGTAACATCCTAGATTAGGGGTTATGCGTTCGTGCGTAATTCATGAGATAGTGGGATCAGTGGGTGTGTTGGATGTGTTCTGAAGAGTTTCAAGAACCCTAAGATGAAATGAAATATAAGGAAATGTAAGGAAATGAAAGGAAATGTAGGGAAATGTAAGGAAATATAAGGAAAATGTAAGGAAATGAAAGGAAATGAAAGGAAATGAGAGGAAATGAAAGGAAATGAAAGGAAATGTAAGGAAATGTATGGAAATGTATGGAAATATATGGAAATGTAAGGAAATGTATGGAAATGTATGGAAATGTATGGAAATGTAAGGAGATGTATGGAAATGTAAGGAAATGCTTTAGAAATGTTAAGTTTTAGAAACTAAACTAAAATAGGAAAGTGACCATTTTGGAAACCGAAGTAAATTAGGAAAGTGAACATTTTGGAAACCTAAGCTAAAAGAGGAAAGTAAACATTTTGGAAACTAAGCCAAAATAGGAAAGTAAACATTTTGGAAACCTAGGAAATGCCAAGTTTACAGAGCAAAAATTTTTGGAAACTTAAAAATGACCCCAAATGTCTAATTTTAAAGTTCAAAGGGAACTTAGGGCCGGTGACCCTAAAATATAAAATCGTGAAATTTGACCCATTAACGGACTTGGAAAAGTGGCTGAAGATGCCACTTAAGGCCTCGTGAAATGGCCCACATGCAAGGGTGTTGGGCTTGAGTTCGAGTCACATAAGAAGCAAATAAAATAAGTTTTATTTTGCTTCTAGAAGCCAAGTGGTGGACGGCACAAGGCTTGCAAAGAGGAGTTTCACTCTCTTTAAAACTCGGCTAATTAGAAGATCATAAGGACTCTTAAGGGAAGAGTTTAATTCTCTTTAAAATTTAGCTAAATAGGTGGATAAATGAAGAATTATTCTTTAATTAGGAAAATAAGGAAGAGTGGTGGCCAAGTTAAGGATTCTTGGCTTAGTAATTTCGGCTATAAAAGGATGAGACTAGGGCCATTCATTATTCATTCTCCCTCTCTCTTTTCCTCTGCTGAATATTCTTCTTGAGCCTCCATTCTTTTTCTTCTTTTCTTTTAGCCTCCTAGCCGATTTCTTCTAAGCCTATTATTCCTCTCTTCTTTCATCTTTGGCCCTGAATACATAAGGGAATCATAGCCGATTGTTCATCAAGTCTCTAAGCCGAATCTCGAAGGTTGAAGTGAAGTTGTAATCGATTCCTTCAAATAAGGGTAAGATCCAAGTTTGGTTTCCATTCTTTTATATTTTAGACTTATCGAAATCTAGGGCTAATCCCATTAATGTTCATGGTTGTCGAATCTTTGAAGAGATCTTTGGGATTTACTAAGTGTAGGCTACAAGGAAGGAGAAGTTCTTTTCCGAAGGTACACCATAGGTAGCGTGTTCCCTAATTATTCGGTGAGTTTGAGATTTAAAATCCACAAGGTAAGTGTCTATAGCATTCGGCTAAGGCCTATTTTGATAGTTAGATCTAATTCTTGTTTGTTTAAAAAGCGAAACTAACCCACGATGAGATTTAGTGCTTGGCGAATACAAGGAGGAGCATAGCATAGATTTGGGATTTGATTAGTATTGAAATCGGCAACAAGGTAAGTTTTAAGAATACTAATCCTACTAGGATTTGGATTTATGGTCAAATGGTTTTTATTAAAGTAGTAAGTGATTAATCAAATGTAGGAATTGAGATCTAAAGCAATAGATCGAGTTTTCAGGATTTCATGGAATTGATAAGCAAATCAGGTGTGTACGCACACTAACTTTCGATATTTCATATGGCAATTATTTTTATTATATGATTATACGTAAGAATATGAATATGGCTAAGTACCCTAATGTGGTACAAAAGTACTCAGGTACGTTTCCTACTTCTGATAGGATTATGAAATATGTTATTTTATAACATGTGAATATATGTATATGATTATGAATTTAAGTAAGTTATGCATGATATATATATTTTTGGGGCATTTGGGATTTATGTGAAAGGGGAAGAAGGTGTTGACTTCGGTCTCACCAACGTTATATGAAGGTGTTGACTTTGGTCTCACCAACGTTATATGGTGACTACGGTCACAAATATTAAGGTGTTGACTTCGGTCTCACCAACGTTATATGGTGACTACGGTCACAAATATTAAGGTGTTGACTTCGGTCTCAACAACGTTATATGGTGACTACGGTCACAAATATTAAGGTGTTGACTTCGGTCTCACCAACGTTCTATGGTGACTACGGTCACAAATATTAAGGTGTTGGCTTCGGTCTCACCAACGTTATATGGTGACTACGGTTACAAATATTTGAATATGGTGTCTAATGACACCAATTATATGGGCGATGAGCACGTCGACTGCAGCGACTGCCTTCGATGGTGTGTAGCGGATGGAGGGTTGACTTAGTAGTCCCCACGGTGTGACTGGCAGGTACGGGTGGTGTGTAGCGGATGGACCATTAGGCTTGGGTTGGGGTGCATCATCATTTATTTTATATGAATGTGAATTTGATATGAACATGTATGCCTGATTTGTTGAATGTTAGTACTGTGTGCACATTGAGTCTGTTGACTCACCCCGTTGGGGGAACATGTTTCAGGTGATGAACAGTGACGGACCGGGACGGTAGACCTTGAGGTGGCCATGTTCCATTTGAAGATTTTATTCGATTTGGACTTTATTATTTGTTTTGGGTTTTACTTGATGTAATAAGGCCATAAGGCCCGATAAATTTTCTTATCACGCTTTACTTTAAATTGTTACGTTACGAACTATTATGACTAAAGTTAAGTGTTATTTTTTTAAACCCTAAAAATTATTTTGTCACCCTAATAAAAATTGGATTTATAAGATTAATTAAATGGGTTTTCAATCTAAGCCCAACTCAAAATAATAGTTTTCCAAAATTTTACAAATTTTCTCTAAGTAACGAAAATCTTTGAAACTGGTTTACTTTAGGAACATACCAGATCCGGTCCATTCTTGTGGGCCGGGTGTGGGGTGTTTCAATTTGGTATCGAGCCAGATTTCAAACCCTCGGCCTTGGGTATAAGGCCCAAAACGTTTGAATCGAGTCCAAATAAGTTTCATGAAAATATTTTATGAAATAGACAGTTATTACGGCATGGCACCTAAGTCTCGACCCATGATCCACCGGTAAGTACTTCTATCCATTGTGTGATTTATGTTATGATTTGTAGAAGGGTACCAATGGAACGTAGAATAGAGATTAAGTATTTGAACCCTAGGACTAGTGTACCCCAACAATTACATAAGACTTAAATGCCTAATAGAACAAACCTGTGGTTAAGTCGTAGAGAGTGAGGTGTGGCAACCATGGTACGCATGTCTAGGATTGGTTTCGGTGGGAGCTTGGTATTTAAGCAATCCTAGTGACTCACCTCCTCTCCACTTGAATCCTACCTGGTGCGTAGCCTCGATTCACCCTAACCAAGAGGACTTATACACGGGCTAAACCCCTAACTAAAACCCGAAAGGGACTAGCCGTATTTTCATGGAAACCCTAGTTTTAAAATTACTAAACTACCCTTTTGATTTGTAAAAGTTACTTTATAAAATTTTTCTGAAATATTTTTTCAAAATTACTAAAATACCCCTAGTGATAAAATTACAAAAATGCCCTTGGTTATGAAATCTTCAAAATACCCACAATTCTTATCAAAATTTCATTACTTTATAAAATGTTCAAAAATCCTAATTTGCAAAATGACAAAATACCCTGATTTTAGAAAAGATTACGAAATTACCCCTACCCTACAAATTATCGAAATACCCCTGAGTTACAAAATTACCAGAACGACCCCCGATCTTCAAAAATTTTTGCAACAACACTGATTTGGAAAACAAATTCTCAAAAACAACCCTCAAGTTTTGTAAATTCCAAAATATCCGTGATTTATTAAGATTTACAAATTCACCCGGGTTAATTACCAAAATACCCTCAGATTTCAAAATTTTCCAAAATACCCCCGGGAATGCAAAATTTCCAAGATACCCTCATTGACAAAAACACCAAGGAACCTTGTTTCGATAAATTGAGAAAAATATCCCTCTAGGACAAATTACGAAAATACCCCTGGGTAGTGGAAAAACAACAACAGTGAAAACTAGAACATTTCTCTGAATGAACTAAGGTTCATAATTGTTTGATGGATGAATGTAAAGACTGTGTGCATGTATGAAAATGAAAGAACCACTATTAAACTCCTTTTCATAAAAGCTGTCAGCGGTTAAACAATTGGAACAAAATCTCGATGCATAAAACTCTTTAACCGATTAAATCGCGACATTAGAAATAAGTTCTCGTGAGCGTGAACTTAAAAAAAATAAATAAATAATGTGCCTAGGAAGTACGATGGCTCTAATAAGATAAGAGTCGCATGACATAAGCGTAGGCATGAGTTAAGATGTACGATTTTTCGTTAGTAAGTAATTTCGAGGACGAAATTATTTTAAGGGGTAGAAGCGTAACATCCTAGATTAGGGGTTATGCGTTAGATGCGTAATTCATGAGATAGTGGGATCGGTGGGTGTGTTAGATGTGTTCGAAGAGTTTCAAGAACCCTAAGATGAAATGAAATATAAGGAAATGTAAGGAAATGAAAGGAAATGTAGGAAATGTAAGGAAATATAAGGAAAATGTAAGGAAATAAAAGGAAATGAAAGGAAATGAGAGGAAATGAAAGGAAATGAAAGGAAATGTAAGGAAATGTATGGAAATGTATGGAAATGTATGGAAATATATTGAAATGTAAGGAAATGTATGGAAACGTATGGAAATGTATGGAAATGTAAGGAGATGTATGGAAATGTAAGGAAATGCTTTAGAAATGTTAAGTTTTGTAAACTAAACTAAAATAGGAAAGTGACCATTTTGGAAACCAAGTAAATTAGGAAAGTGAACATTTTGGAAACCTAAGCTAAAAGAGGAAAGTAAACATTTTGGAAACTAAGCCAAAATAGGAAAGTAAACATTTTGGAAACTAAGCCAAAATAGGAAAGTAAACATTTTGGAAACCTAGGAAATGTCAAGTTTACAGAGCGAAAATTTTGGAAACTTAAAATGACCCCGAAATGTCAAATTTTAAAGTTCAAAGGGAACTTAGGGCGGTGACCCTAAAATATAAAAGTACGTGAAATTTGACCCATTAACAGACTTGGAAAAGTGGCTCAAGATGCCACTTAAGGCCTCGTGAAATGGCCCACATGCAAGGGTGTTGGGCTTGAGTTCGAAGTCACATAAGAAGCAAATAAAATAAGTTTTATTTTGCTTCTAGAAGCCCAAGAGGTGGACGGCACAAGGCTTGCAAAGAGGAGTTTCACTCTCTTTAAAACTCGGCTAATTAGAAGATCATAAAGACTCTTAAGGGAAGAGTTTAATTCTCTTTAAAATTCGGCTAAATAGGTGGATAAATGAAGAATTATTCTTTAATTAGGAAAATAAGGAAGAGTGGTGGCCAAGTTAAGGATTCTTGGCCTAGTAATTTCGACTATAAAAGGATGAGACTAGGGCCATTCATTATTCATTCTCCCTCTCTCTTTTTCTCTGCTGAATATTCTTCTTGAGCCTCCATTCTTTTTCTTCTTTTCTTTTAGACTCCTAGCCGATTTCTTCTAAGCATATTATTCCTCTCTTCTTTCATCTTTGAAACTAAATACATAAGGGAATCATAGCCGATTGTTCATCAAGTCTCTAAGCGAATCTACGAAGGTTGAAGTGAAGTTGTAATCGATTCCTTCAAATAAGGGTAAGATCCAAGTTTGGTTTCCATTCTTTTATATTTTAGACTTATCGAAATCTAGGGCTAATCCCATTAATGTTCATGGTTGCGAAACTTTGAAGAGATCTTTCGGGATTTACTAAGTGTAGGCTACAAGGAAGGAGAAGTTCTTTTCCCGAAGGTACACCATAGGCCGCGTGTTCCCTAATTATTCGGTGATTTTTGGGATTTAAAATCCACAAGGTAAGTGTCTATAGCATTCGGCTAAGGCCTATTTTGATAGTTAGATCTAATTCTTGTTTGTTTAAAAGCGAAACTAACCCCGATGAGATTTAGTGCTTGGCGAATACAAGGAGGAGCATAGCATAGATTTGGGATTTGATTAGTATTGAAATCGACAACAAGGTAAGTTTTAAGAATACTAATCCTACTAGGATTTGGATTTATGGTCAAATGGTTTTTATTAAAGTAATAAGTGATTAATCAAATGTAGGAATTGAGATCTAAAGCAATAGATCGGGTTTTCGAGATTTCAAGGAATTGATAAGCAAATCAGGTGTGTACGCACACTAACTTTCGATATTTCATATGGCAATTATTTTTATTATATGATTATACGTAAGAATATGAATATGGCTAAGTACCCTAATGTGGTACAAAAGTACTCAGGTACGTTTCCTACTTCTGATAGGATTATGAAATATGTTATTTTATAACATGTGAATATATGTATATGATTATGAATTTAAGTAAGTTATGCATGATATATATATTTTTGGGGCATTTGGGATTTATGTGAAAGGGGAAGAAGGTGTTGACTTGGTCTCACCAACGTTATATGAAGGTGTTGACTTGGTCTCACTAACGTTATATGGTGACTACGGTCACAAATATTAAGGTGTTGACTTGGTCTCACTAACGTTATATGGTGACTACGGTCACAAATATTAAGGTGTTGACTTCGGTCTCACCAACGTTATATGGTGACTACGGTCACAAATATTAAGGTGTTGGCTTTGGTCTCACCAATGTTATATGGTGACTACGGTTACAAATATTTGAATATGGTGTCTAATGACACCAATTATATGGGCGATGAGCATGTCATTGCAATGACGCCTTCGATGGTGTGTAGTGGATGGAGGGTTGACTTAGTAGTCCCGGTGTGTGTGGCAGTGCTGGTGGTGTGTAGCGGATGGACCATTAGGCTTGGGTTGGGGTGCATCATCATTTATTTTATATGAATGTGAATTTGATATGAACACGTATGCCTGATTTGTTAAATGTTAGTACTGTGTGCACATTGAGTCTGTTGACTCACCCCGTTGGGGGAACATGTTTCAGGTGATGAACAGTGACGGACCGGGACGGTAGACCTTGAGGTGGCCATGTTCCATTTGAAGATTTTATTCGATTTGGACTTTATTATTTGTTTTGGGTTTTACTTGATGTAATAAGGCCATAAGGCCCAGTAAATTTTTCTTATCCTGCTTTACTTTAAATTGTTACGTTACGAACTATTATGACTAAAGTTAAGTGTTATTTTTTTTAAACCCTAAAAATTATTTTGTCACCTTAATAAAAATTGGATTTACAAGATTAATTAAATGGGTTTTCAATCTAAGCCCAACTCAAAATAATAGTTTTCCAAAATTTTACAAATTTTCTCTAAGTAACGAAAATCTTTGAAACTGGTTTACTTTAGGAACATACCAGATCCGGTCCATTCTTATGGGCCGGGTGTGGGGTGTTTCAATCACTATCAACAAATGACTATGATAAATTGTCAGTTTAAGAACAAGCAGCCTGTGGCCACGTTTCATATTTTTCAATCCTCACAATGCCAATGAGATGATATCATTAACTCTTTAATTGAGCTATAAATTTCACTGTTGCTATTAAAGTCATGCCATACACAAGTCATATACCCAACATACCGAGTATGGGCTCAATCATCTTTAGAGCATAAGCCTCCACTTATATCAAAGCACATGAGTTGTATACGTATGGTCAGTGACTAACACAAGATTTAGGTAAATCACGCCATGAACATCACAAGTGAAATAATTCACAAACGAATTTAGAATCAATTCATCTTGGGTCCAGTCCAATGTTTCATTTTACCAATGAATACATCTATGTCTCTACTCATGGAATCAACTGCTCTGATAGCCAAAAATAGCCATCTCCCCAGTTGAAATTGTAGACGACATAATAATCCTTCACAGTATTTGAATCAAATGCTCATTTTGATTCTTTTACAAGATTATGAACTCATTTAGATTATCTACTAAAGTAAGTTGTCTTTCTCGTAATGTAAACGTTCTTTACAACACATTTATCTTCAGTTTGAACTTTAGACAATCAATGAGCTAATATTTACTTGTCACAATTTCACTATGCATGCAAAATATAAATGATAGAAGATAAAAAAGACATAATAGTGAAATGTGAAATTAACTTTATTTATTTATTCATCGTTCAAATAAATAGAAAACAATTACATGTTTTCTACAATATGGGCACATTTCCCAACAATGTTGCGACAGTTCGGGTGGAGTCAATGAATTCCGCCGTTATCATGAAACTTGAAAGACTTATACAATGCGGACATGCAGGGGAAGGACAACATCGACTGGGCAATACGGCATGAGGAGCATATCAAGGCGTGGGATCGTAGATGCAACCTTTACTGGTTTGTAAACTATTTTTCTCAACGGACACAACGAGTACTAATGATTACTTAGCATGGTTTAGAGTTGTCAGCAAGTCGTATCTGCTAACACCATAGATTATGAGTCAGCAAATTTGGTTGAAAAGGCAACGTCGACCACCACAATAGTGTAGGAGGGGACGCGATCGTACGACGGGTTCATCATCTACTCCGGCAGAAGATACGCCGCTTATGGCTACGCAATATTTGGATCAGTTCGGTCTAAGTATTCCCCTTCATTTAAATAACACTATATTTTTTTCACAAGTACCACCGCACGTGGCCTGTACTTCTATTTTCGTAGATATATATTTCATGCCACCAATGTACCTCACGTACTACCCCTCCCCCTGCGTGTAGATATCGACGTTGAACCCCGTGCCAGGATAGACGTTGATGTATGCTTTGCCACTGATGACGGTACCAATTCACATGCCCATCCAGCAGTGAATGATGATGTCGATGTTTGGTACCTTTTTGATGTGATTGGGATTTGGGACATCTTATGGTTACATGCCTATAGTGACTTAAACATCGTGCGCATCATTGTTTTACAAGAGTGGCTCATCATCGCAACCACTGAACGAGAGAGTGGCGAATACACAATGGTAGGCGAAGATGATGTAGCAACTAATAATGAAGGAATATGATAACGGTGCCGATCCCAATCTCGAAGATACGATTTCCCAAGAGGCTGTAGTAGGTACATATTTAGCTAATGATGATGACAAGAAGGAAGTCTACAGGCTCACACCTCTGGATGCACCTTTAGTTGTACAACCGATTGTACACAGAAATCCTCCACACGATAGTCGTCCACCGTCTTGTGGCACACATTTTCCCCTACGACATGGTTGAGTTTATTTTTTCTTACAATTATTGTGATGTAAATACAAAAATTTCATAAATAAAAAAATTGAGGTTATTCATTCAAACAAAACATTTGTCTTTATTACTATCTATCATAACTTGTGCTTAAGTTAATAATAAATAAAAAAATTGGATTTTGTTATCGACATATTGATTTGAATATGCAATTTTATTTGGATTTAGCTTGTGATTTTAATAAGAAAAAAAGATGAACATAAAAAATGTAGAATAAAAAGAATTAGGTAGACCGTACATCCGACACGAATGATATTTCACAACTAAACAAATTTTATATCCTTATAACCAACCTTTGTAGTTTATATGGAATAAAACAAACACTATTAGTATGGCACACTAATGAATACGAAATATTGTAGAATGTAATATTATCGATCGCTGAGGCCCCAACGTATCCCTGTACAGAGAACATGTTGGCTTCATATGCCCTGGGTTTCTACAGTACCCGCATAATTTTTGTTAACCGTCTCTCTCCTGAATATCCATATTGTTCCTTATCTAGGTGGAATTCGGGTGGCTTTTTGGGACGCGATGCAGGTCCTTGTTTGGCACCAAATCGAATAGCATACTGGACACGGGGACCAAATGCTCTCATCTGGGAGGTCGGGAATTTAGGACTCCAAACATTATGAATGCATTGTAGTCGGTAGACGTCGTTAATGTAAGACGTGTACTCAATTTGTACATTCCCATATACGGCAGTTGCATGTGCGCATGAGAACCAAAGTGCTTGGAATCTTCAAAAATCGTAGGTCTTTTTCGTTATGTTCACAGGATAGGATGCACCTAACATGTTCTGTGACTCAAATATTGAGGTTTCGACATGAGTGGCACACTACATACATCATGTTTGCTCTCGTTGTACTCCGAATCTCTTGCATCATGTAATCGCAAAATGTACTACCGCCCACTATCTATCCAGCGTACGTCGACTCCCTCTTAGGAAATAAGGCAACAAGTTAAAAGTATGTCTCTTTGACACTCGATTTTACTCGCAAACAACATGTCCCTTTTAGTACCAAATTGATGCACTCGGCCAAGTTTGATGTCATGTGCATCGTAGACCCCCATCGTACGACTGCGTCCATCATTCAAATGGTTTATTTGAAACATATGCCACACTGTAGGCGTTAATAGTGCTCAAGTTGTTTAACTTTTGATAGAAAATATGTTGGACGAGCTCGTAACCTATAGATAAATAGGCACCGGTTAGTGCAATGAAATAACCTCGTAATTGAAAATTTTATGTGCAATGAATACAGAGTTGGAACTAAAAACCCATGTCGATAACTAAATCTCGCTCAGTCACCAAAGGATATTATTATTACTAGTTGGATCCCATATGTCGTATGCATTACCGATGATGAGTGTGATCCCCAAAGGATCCGTAACGGTAAATTACCGAGAGTATTTTGGGTCCCATGTCCGATATGGCACATATGTTGGGTTGTGGGCAAACGAGGCAGCGTAACCGGCTCAAGAAGAAATCTCAGTCATCTATCTTTTCTCCAGGAGTTATTGCGAACTCTATAGGCAGAATCTTTCGATTACAGTCCTAAGCAACGGTAAGCAACATACACTGCTGATACCTTCTATATAGCCATGTGCCATCAATGTGGACCATAGGTTTACAATGCTGAAATGCCTCTTTACATTGCTCAAAGGTCCAAAAGAATCGGTGGAATACTCTTTTCCTAGAGACCATATGATCGTTGCAGTAGCTTGGGCACATTTCAAGGTTGGTTACGGAACCTGATATGTACCGATCTAATACCTAATACGATTGCCATAAATAATTATACGAACCCTTCCACCCGTGATGCAACTTCTCTATAGCCTTCTATTTTGCAACCCACACTTTGTAGTATGTTGGAGTGTAACACCCCAAAATAGGGCTAGTAGTTTTAGGGGTATTTTAGGAATTTTAGCCTTCAAGTGTTCGAAATTTTGTGACATAGCATATTGGTAGTGTTGTCAATTATGGTTTTTAGATAATTAAATCAATATCTGAAAATGAGTTTTAAATATCTCTACTTTTGAAATATGATTGATTTGTAAAAAAGTCAAAACTTAGAGTTTTTATGAAGCAATTTACCTAGAATTTTAATAGCAACCTAAAAACCCCTTTTTCTAATTTGTTTTCTGTTAGTTTCTTCATTCTCCATACTTGTGCCGTCCCTTACACTCCTATTCTCTCCCAATTGATTTTGATCTCTAATTCTTAATTACTCTTGATTTCCAACATCCCTTGAACTATATATCTCCATTGAAACTAAGAAAATACTCTAAAACTTCATTAATTTCATCTTCTTATTCAAGAGTGGATTTTCCAAAATTTTTCCAAAGCTTGTTTTTCTTGCATTCAAGGTAACCAATCATCTTTTAATTAGTTTTAAATGTTGTCTAGACTTTTAAATCAAATTTCTAGCCATTAAAAAGCATGTTTTAGATAAAACTCAAAATTTTGGTCATTAATGGTGGATTTCGAGTTTGTGGATTAAAACTTAGTTTTAAAGTGTTTTTCAACTTGTTTTAACATAATTATAAGGTTTACAAAGTTACTTAGAAGTTTCGTTAAGAAATTCTTAAGTTTTAATGAGTTTTTGTCATAATGGCTAAAACTTGTCGAAAAATGTCAATACCTTAAAACGTGTAGTTTTGTGTAGTTTAAAGGTTGGGAATTATTCATAGGTCATTGTGTAGATGAATGGAATTTTTTTTCGTGCAAAAAGATTAAGTGGAGGCTGAGATATTGGAATTTAAAGTTTTCCAGATTAAAGGTTTCAGTTGGAAGAGAACGTAGCTTAGGCTTATGTTTGTGACTGTTTTAGGTAAGTTATTGACTGATTGTTGATTAAATATTTGTGTGGTTTATCTTGTTGAAGTGTCGGAGTCAATAAGACCTTCAACAAGTAGAGACAAAGGAAAAGAAAAGCTTGTCTAAGCTTTCAGCTTTTTGGCGAAAGCGTATTTCTGGTGAGTGTTTTTGGATCACTACTCATAGATGATTCATTGTTTAATTGGGAATTTAGAGGTAGCCTAAACCCCTACTCTAAATCTCGAGTGTAAGTGTTCTCACACCTATGATTAAATGTGAAATATGTTTGCTTGTGAATTTGTGAAATTGTGGAATCATAAACATATATAAGATGCTATGATATATGCTATAAGCTTGTAATGGTCATTGTGAAAGTGAATATGAAGGTATGTTATTCATGCTAGGTGACAGTAAATATGTGGATGTGTTTTATGCCATATGAAAGAGATTATATTGTGCTAATAATATGGATATACGGTGAATTTGTGCGGAAAATTTTTCCCTTGTGATCTTATGAGACTGTTGGATATAGTTGGCATGCCATAGGATTGTGCGTACTCACCTTTGTGTTGTGACATATGTGAGGCATTGAAGCCCAGGGACATTTGAGAGATAAGAGACTATAAGTTAAGCTCCATTCATTAGGATATGTATGTGTGGTGTGTTGGAGAGTGTTAGCTATATGCTTCACTTATGGGACATGTTCGACTCTTTGAGTCATTATAGTGTGATGGAGATTCACATATCCGATGTGTGGTAATAGAGTCAACTTTATGTTTCATAATATTTAGAGCCAAATTATCATAAAAAAAGTGACTAAATGTGATTAAATGTTATTGATATATGCTGAAATATCTGCTGAAGTATTAACGTGATTAATATGTTTATATTCATGGAAAATGATTAAATGCGTAAAATATGACATAGGAGAAGAAGATATTATGACTATGTTGCATGTCTTATTTGTTGATGCATAATGACTTGTTTATGTAATGGTTATTCTGAGCATTCACCGAACTTGTTAAGCTCACCCACTCCTTTTTATCCATTGCAGATAAGTAGTGCAGATGTGAGCGGTGTGGCCTTCAAGGGAGTGATCCAAGCCAATTATTTTGCTTCTATTAGTGGTGTTATATGTTTATTTATGTTTGGATAATAAAAGCAATGTGATAGGCCAATGTGGTAGACATTTATATCGGATTGTTAAGACGTATTTGGGATTACTTAAATATTATGTATGTTTAGAAGCATGTGGACTTGGATATGGTATATGGACTACTTTTTTAGACATTATGATGCTTATATGACTAGGTGAATGGAGCGTGATGTTTAGGGATTAAGTTTGAATGATTTAAATGCTCTTATATGCTGAATTTTTGTAACCTAAAGCAGCAATATTGATATTAGGGCTTTTAAAACGATACCTGTAATTCCCTTAACCCGTCTTCATCGTCAGATTAGGGTTACGAAGCATTATCGTACAATCAAAAAACATTTATCATCATAACATTAAATAAATTAATCTTATTAAAAACCAATCAATCATATACATTTTGTTCTTAAATTGAGCCTTCGAGGCCCTAAAAATAGCTTAAAATCAATTCGAGACTAATTTGAAACAAAACAAAAGATTTAAGAAAAAATTGAAAAAAATGGAAAACAAGGGTCACACTGCCGTGTGGCTAGGCCATGTGACATAGCCCAAGCCATGTAACAATCGAATAAGGGACACAAGTTGTGTCTTAGCCCGTGTCCTCACCCGTGTAACTCATTGAGTTGGGTCACACGGCCGTGTAGCAGGCTGTGTAACTCATTGACTTGTGACACTAAAAATTTACAAGTGCCACACGACCGTGTCACAGCCCATGTCACAGGCCGTGTGCTCCATAATTTCACCCTAAAATCAAGCCATTTCAAGGCCAAAAACACTCTTGATCAAGCATCCCATTTGTACAAACATTCAATAGGCCTAAGCGTCATTCAAACACTTATAAACATCAAAATTTCCAACATTCTATTTCATCTAACCAATGTCCTTAAAAAACACCACATTTATACCAAAACATCATTGATCAAATGAAAGCAATATAGCCACATTTCAAGCATAAAACGTAATTTTTTAACTACCAAATAAAATCACATAGAACCATTTACATATCATCACAAACATACCAAAAAGGACCATATATTCCAAGTACCTAAAAATGGCCAAAATAACCATTTCAAAACATGCCATCATACCATATACTATCTAGAACCTATGGAGTATGCATGAGGGTTTATTCACCCATATTTGCAACTATTATTCATGCCAACATTTACCTTATTAACCATAACAAGCTTGACACAACTCAAGACAAGCAATTTCACTTGAATAACCTTTCAACCCTATTACATGCCATTTATAACCATTAACCAAAATAACCATAAATACCAATATGTCGAATAGATAGTTAATGATACTCTGACGAGATTCCAACCGATTGAGCTTCGGATAATCTATAAGACAGAGGAAACAATTACATAAGCATTTAATGCTTAGTAAATTCATAGAAGTGAAACTTAACTTACCAATCATATTAAATTAAACAACCAAACCTACTCTCATCAAGTCGTATGCCAATCTTCCTTTCCTATACACATCACCTCTTAAGGTTAGTAAATATATCATTACATATAAATCCTAAGTAACTCATGGCATATATATGGTAAGCATTTAGGCTTCATCCACAATCCATCACCTATACATAAATCCTTTACACATACTTTCCATTGAAATCATATTGTTAATAGATAGTAAGTAAACAATACATCTATGAATCATAATATATATATTAAGAAATAGATTCCATGCATATTTCATCCATCACTCGATAAATTATAATCCACTTTTATGTTATATAAGCATATTCATCTTTCCCTGTCATATGAACATTAGTAACATTAAGTTTTTATACATGCCTTTCCATTAACCTTTGATTACTCATTGAACCGTATAGATTAGCATTGGATACTCGAGAATGTTCACACATAGTGTGCCTTTTCATGTAACCGTAACATTTCCTTTCCATTAGTGCTCACACAAGCTGTGAAATGGGCTTGCTCACACGAGCCATAGGTCAGAATGTTAGCTACACGATGCTGCTCACACGAGCTGTGGAGTATCCGCAACAAATGCAGGACCTCAGACATCGGTAGGACATTCAAGACCAGCACCCAAAACTGTATAACCCTAATGACATGTCATTCATATCCTAAGTATTTACAAGGTTCAAACGGGACTTTTACATCTCAAATCCTTTATTTCAATCTCATTATAACATTTCTGTATATCATCATGAATTTCACATTTATAAATTACAACTTTAAGTCAACTAACCTTCCAACCATATCCATAATATCAATTATCAAATCAAGATTATAATTTCACATAATTATACATAGTAACTCATTCAAAACATCAAATGACAAATTTAATCTCTAACGAACTTACTTGTACCAAAACGATGCTTTAACGTAATCCAAATGACTAATCTGTTATTTTGGTTTTCTCACGATTAGTGTCTGTTTGAGTCGTTTCTTAATCTAGATAAATATTTTTATTCAATTAATCTTGTTCCAGCATTTAAAATAATTAATTTAACATATAACCCTTCATAATGAAAATTTAAAAAATTTCCCTCAAATTTTACTTTTTATACAATTTAGTCCCTAAACCCGAAACTTGCAATTTCACCATTGTTAACCATAAATCATGCTAGCCAATTTTTACCTAATCTTATAACAACCGATATTTATCCACAATTTACAATATTTTCCTTGAATTTTACCATTTTCATAAATAAGTCCCTAAACTTGAAAATCATCAAAAATTACTTAACAAAATACTTATATTTAACAACCAAGCTTAATAATCTATCATAAAATTTCAAGAAAATCACAAATTTATCCATGGTAAAATTCTAAACATTTAACAATTTAACAAATTGACCCCCGGGTTAGCTAGATTAAGCTACAACGATCTTAAAAACATAAAATTATTGGAAACGAATTAAAAATACATACCATGCAAGTGTAATAGCCTTGACCGAAACTTAGAAAGTTCATCAATGGTGTTTTTAACCTAACATTCAGTGGGGGTTTGCAATAAAGATGATAACTCATTTGTCATCTTTTGTTTATTTTAATTTATTTATTAATCTACCATTATAACCTTTATAATTTAACTAAAATTGCTTAAATCTACACCTTGAAACCGTCCACTAGAATAAACAAGGTATATTTACCTTTTAAAACCCTTAATTCATTGTTCTTTAGCCATTTAGTACAAATAAACTAATAGTGATTAACTTTTATAGTTTTTACGATTTAGTCTTTTTTTTTTCCTTAATTAACTATCTAATCATTAAAATTTCTTAACCAAATTTTACGACCTTAATAACACTCTATAAATATATAATAAAATATTTACAGCTCAGTTTATAGAAACGAGGTCCTGATACCTTATTTTCTAAAATCACTTGACTTTAGGGACATACCACTTGAACTTAATTATTCATTCATTTAACGTAAATCATTAAATAAAAATTTATTATTACATTATATTTGACTTGTAAATATTAAATAGTAATATTTACGGACTCACACGTTGGATTTGTGGCCTCGAAACCACTGTTCTGACACCATAAAAAAATGGGTTGTTACAATACCTCTGTATTTTTGAAAGTATAGGGAGTTTGAATACCAATTTGATATTGATACATTGGCCCGAGTATCGATACTAAGGGTGTAATTATCAATACCTTGTGAAAGGTACTGATATTTTTCGATTTTTTAAATTTAGCAAGAAACAAAATGCTATTTTGGTATCGATTTTCTAGGTGGTATCGATACCACTTAAAGGAAATATTGATACCATAGAGGCAATACCGTTACTTACGTAATGGGAAAATTTGACAAATGGTCCTAATGCATGGTTAATACCTATGTTATGTTATTTTATGAATTCTTGGCATGGTTTATCAATAAAAAGTGAATGTATGGTTTATAATTCATGATAATGCTATGTTATTATTAATCAAAAAAAAAAATGCATGAGAGAAATAACATGTTGTTTTAGATGAACAAATAGTGAGACGGTGGTGTGGAATCTCGATATTCAGCTTGGTATCCAGGCCGGGTATGGCGTGTTACATGGAGTGTACTGTACTGGCTACTTATGTCCGAAACCAACACTGGTATTTCAATCTGGGGACTAGCCTTCCCCATCGATAGAATGATATTAGCAATCATGCTTGAGTCTAGCCTTAGATGGTCCTGACTTGCACCCTCCATAACACACGTATGGGGACCAGGATACTTCTTTAACGTCCACAGCCCAATTTTCTTCTAGTAAGACACTATTATTTTCCACTTACACATCCCGTCCTTCACTACTTACTTTCCTTCGAATTTCTCAGAGCGGGACTTCGTGATGTAGTAGTTCACACCATTCTTGATGTTGTTCCGCTTTAGTACAGCAAGAAAAGCATCTTTGTTGGGGTATTTCATTCCAACTTCTAGTACTCGTACATCACGATCTGTGCTTGCATGACTAGATATTCTGTGCGGAAGCCGAGAAAACTGTAACACCCCAAACCAGGCCTAGAAATTAGGCCCGAATCTGGCGTGTCACATGGAAGTGTTTTTTTTTTCTTTTCAAAACCATCTTTGCGATTGTTAAAAACTTGTTTGAGAATTACAGCCTCTTTATTAAAACCCAAAACACTTAAGCAATTGTTATCTATTTAAAAACGTAATTATCTTTAAAAACCTTTTTGGTTGCGAAAACATATTTGAAATAACAATTTACGAAATTATGACGTTTGGAAATAGAGTTGCAGAAGCATTTTAAAAACATTGCGGACACGTAGATAAAATACAAGTATTGTTGAGAGGTTGGTTGATGAGTCGAAAATCGAAGTAGTGGACTTTAAAATCAAGACTTTTGAAAATGACGTTAAAATTTTGAAAGAGAATCCGAGTTAAATTATTTGTAAAAGTTTGCTATAAAATCCATTTATTAATCAATTTTGAAAACCATTATTTATATTTTTAGAAAATTCCTTTTTAAACAATTTAAGAAGAATAATAAAAACATCCCAAATATAAAGCAAAACAAAAATAGTCTAGAGGCCTTATTACAACTTTAAAACCTAAAACAATAAAAGTAATAAAATAAAACAGAAAGGTAGTTTACTAATATTCGAAAATGTTATTTCCGAAGCATGGCCTCCACAGAGTCATCCATGGCTCCAAGTCCTCGACACTGAGCATTACCTACAAGGGTTAAGAGAAGGGGGGTGAGTTACAAGAACTCAGTGTGTAACCCACTTACCGTTGTCCATTGGACCAAAATTTATTAAGCACATATTTGTGCCTAAGCCCACATACAATAATAATAAATGTGTCTTATATATATATATATATATATATGCATATGATATGCAATTCCCAAACCAAACCTAATTTTCCATCCGCTACACACCATCCGTACCAACCAACACACCTGTGGGCAGCTTTAGACACCCACTCCGCCAACACACCAAAAGTAGGCATTAAGCCATTTATATCAAATTTGTGGACAAGCCACCAGATTAACAGAATTTACATGGCATTGCCATTTTTCAGATTTGTGGCAGAGCCACCAGATTTATGTAGCATAGCTACCAGAACTTCTCTTCATCATTATCCCATCCCATGCAAATCATGTATATAATGCATAACAAATCACAATAATTTGTTTGGATATTTATTACAAAAGTACGACTCATTATAACAAATTATCAATTAGGCCCATATAGCAAAATATCAGATTAGCCCATTTAGCAAAATATCAGATTGGCCCATTTAGCAAAATATCATATTGGCCCATTTATCAAAATATCAGATTGGCCCATTTATCAAAATAACAGATTGGCCCATTTATCAAAATAACAGATTGGCCCATTTATCAAAATATCAGATTGGCCCATTTATCAAAATATCAGATTGACCCATTAACACTTTTGCAAATCGGCCCATTAGGGGCATTTCCATATTTCGGTCCTTTAGAGGCATTTTCGTAATTCGGCAATTTACGCACTAAGGGTAATTTGGTAATTTTGTAATACAGACTTAACTACTAACTTGGGCATAACAATTTAAACGATCCATCTACGTCGTACTATAACTTGGGTTAGGAATCTCGAAATCTAAATCCGTAAATTTTCCTTAAAACTAAACTCATATATCTTCTTACTAAAATTTTTCCAGAATTTTTGTCTTAACCATTTAGTACAGTTTATTTCTTAAAGTTTCCTTTGTTTCACTGTCCAACGATTCTGACCTCTCATACCCAAAATTCAAATATCTCACTGTACAGTTTTCATATGTTGTTCCCACTTGTTTCTATTGAAAATAGACTCATTAAGGAATCTTTACATGTAAACTATAACTTTAATTCACTTTTTACAATTTTATACTATTTTTACAAGACAGTTCAGGGAACCACGAAATCATTCAGAACCAGTCTCACTAAAATTAATATATCTCAGAATATAAAATTCCTTTTCCTTCTCCGTTTCTTCCTTATCAAAATAGACACAGTAAGATTTTATTCGATATCTTATTCACTTTCTAATTCTATTTCCTCTATTTTTTTGTGATTTTTCAAAAACATGTCACTGCTTCTAACCGAAACTATTTTATTACAAAATACGTTTACCACTACGATCATACGCATGCTCGAGTGATCACGGATGCTGGTTTCCAGTTTTCTTCGGTATTTTGACCGATTCACATAATATTTCATACAAAATTTTTGAGAAGTGTGAGATTACACACCATTTTAGATATGTATACGAAAGGTACGGGATTACACACCTGATTTCGATTTCCTAACGAACCACTCGTCGTTGACCTAGAACAATACCAACCAAAAGTTAGCCTCAAATTTCCAAAAGATTTCGTATCACTTACACTTGAATCATTATTACTATGTCCGAATGTAGAATATATCGAGTGATTTGTCCCTAGAACATGTAGTCAATTATTTCACATTATTACTCCGTTAGCAACTAATCAAATATTGAATAATATCAATAATCCATAAGAACTCCTTACCTTATTAATATTGGATCCGATTTCTAGCGATTATACGATGACTTTGGAAAAATCCAAGTTTTGGCCTTCCACTATATCTCTACGAGGAAGAAAAATGATTTCGAATGAGGGACAGTAAGGTGATGGTCTAGGTCAAAATGACCATCCAAAACCAAAGAAAATAAAATATTGAGAAGAATACTTTCCGATTGATCAATAAACGGATGTTAATATGGATGAGAAGAAGAAATAGAGAAAAGATGAAAGTTCGATTGTGGAGGAAATTGTATGTTGATATTCGGCTATCAAGGAAGATGGACAAAAGGTGAATATGAAACCAATCCAAAGAGAAGAGAAATGCACTTTTGTGCTAGAAGATTTCGGGAAAGAGAATAGTAAATTGGGAGAAGATGACACTAAAGTTGCAAATGTGATTTTGGCCAAAACAATACCAATACCCTACCAAATACCAAAGTAAAATTTCAGCTACCTATCTACCCCCAAAACCATCCACATGCATAGTCATAAGGGTCAAAATTTTGCCAATCATACTTTCCATAGCATTCTCCATGAAATAAGCCACTTGTTCCCCTTACTTGCCTTTTCCTTTTGATTCCTTTCCCTAACCTCAACCTTTCCTTAATTCTTTAGCCACCATACCAAAAATAAAGAAGTCAAACTTGCCATAAATACCTCTTGGCCAACACTTAAGGAAAGAGTGCAAAAATATTAGTCAAAAATTGCACACAAAGGGATTTGAACCTCTTCCCTCAAGGTACTTCACTTGATGCCATAACCTCTTTACCAATAGCTCATTTATGTAAGCACATTACTTATTTATTTCTATAAGTTTTGAAGCTACTTACCATCTCTCCTTAAAGTGCTAAAATACCCAATTTTTCCTAAGGCCCAATTAAACCCGAGACTTCATAGAAACCTTGTAACCTTCCAAATTCACTTAACTAATAAGTCTAGTTTGCAATAATGTCATTCTCTTGTTCTCAAAATTTTAAACATTCCTACGCCCAAGGCCCATTGGGCCCAATCCTACTAGGCCCAATTTTAGGATGTTACAATTCTACCCTCCTTAAAGAAATTTCATCCTCGAAATTTCCAACCATCTACTAAACGCATCGCTCAAATCACACCACTAAACTTTCGCTGCGCACTCTGATATTAAAAAACACAATGTTCTTTTAACAAAATCTTGAATCCTCTTTCACACAACCAAACATCTAACCACAAAAGCAAACAGTTGTCTACCATTTTTACTTAGAATTTTCTACATTCAATCATCATGCCTAACCAAAACATACCTGACTTGATGGTGATGTAACAATCTCGAGCCTTATGCTCCTTAGACCCGCATCTCAAGCATGCTCCTGACCTCCTCCAGCATTCCCTCGGATGATGCCTTCTGCAATGATCGCAAGCCGAAAAGTTTGGACGTGCCTTAACACGCTTTACAGAACGAGATTGCGATCCAAAAGAACCATCTCTCCTTTCTTCTTATAGTCCACAGACCCAACTCGAAGTGCTTCATTGATTTCCTTAACCTCCTCCAATACTTTCTTAAATATCTGAGTCATCTAATCAACCCCAAATCGATCATGAGATCCCATCTCAGCCACTAACGATGTCTGCGCCTCCCTTTCGGGCACATGCCTTGGTGCCAAAGATCTAGCCTTAGCACCTCAGCCTCTACCACGTCCACGTCTATCGCGTCCGTATCTTCTAGCGCTCATGTTCACTAAGTCGATATAATCTGATTAAGAGTTTTATGAATCATTATGCTATTCGATGTTTATTAAACGATGCTTTATGAAGTATGAGTAGAAAAGTTGGTTTTGAGGGTCAAATCCGAATCCTAGAGTCTCAGTCCCTATAGTTTGCACTCCTAAAACTAACAGTTCTAGAGTATTCTATTTCGTAGAATTTTCATAACGCAATAATCATAAAATGAAAACAAATACTTACTTGACTTGGTGCCGGATACTCGTGGTGCCACACTTCATTTACAACATATATTTATAAATCAAAATTCTAAACAGCTTTTGAAAATGCTTTTGAACCCAAACCACAGCCGAGTTTTGCAATTGGGCTCTGATACCATAAAATGTAACACTCCAAACCTGGCCTAGAAGTTAGGGTCGAATCTGGCGTGTCACATGAAAGTGTTTTTTTTTTCCTTTTCAAAACCATCTTTGCGATTGTTAAAAACTTGTTTGAGAATTACAGCCTATTTGTTAAAACCCAAAACACTTAAGCAATTGTTATATACTTGAAAACGTAATTATCTTTAAAAACCTTTTTGGTTGCAAAAACATATTTGAAATAACAATTTATGAAAATATGACATTTGGAAATAGAGTTGCGAAGCATTTTGAAAACATTATGAAACGTAGATAAAATACAAGTATTTTGAGAGGTTGGTTGATGAGTCGAAAATCAAGTAGTGGACTTTAAAATTAGGACTTTTGAAAATGACGTTGAAATTTTGAAAGAAAATCCGAGTTAAATTATTTGTAAAAGTTTGCTATAAAATCCATTTATTAATCAATTTTGAAAACCATTATTTATATTTTTAGAAAATTCTTTTTTAAACAATTTAAGAAGAATAATAAAAACATCCCAAACATAATGCAAAACAAAAATAGTCCAAAGGTCTTATTACAACTTTAAAACCCGAAAGAATAAAAGTAATCAAATAAAACGGAAAGGTAGTTTACTAATATTTGAAAATGTTATTTCCGAAGCATGGCCTCCACCGAGTCATCCATGGCTCCAAGTCCTCGTCACTGAGCATTACCTACAAAGGTTAAGAGAAGGGGGTGAGTTACAAGAACTCAGTGTGTAACCCACTTACCATTGTCCACTGGACCAAAATTCATTAAGCACATATTTGGGCCTAAGCCTACATACAATAATAATAAATGTGTCTTATATATATATATGCATATGATATGCAATTCCCAAACCAAGCCTAATTTTCCATCCGCTACACACCACCCGTACCAACCAACACACCTGTGGGGAGCTTTAGTCACCCACCCTGCCAACACACCAAAAGTAGGAATTAAACCATTTATATCAAATTTATGGACAAGCCACCAGATTAACAGAATTTACATGGCATTGCCATTTTTCAGATTTTTGGCAGAGCCACCAGATTTATGTAGCATAGCTACCAGAACTTCTCTTCATCACTATCCCATCCCATGCAAATCATGTATATAATGCATGACAAATCACAATAATTTATTCGGATATTTATTACAAAAGTACGGCTCATTATAACAAATTATCAATTAGGCCCATATAGCAAAATATCAGATTAGCCCATTTAGCAAAATATCAGATTGACCCATTTAGCAAAATATCAGATTGGCCCATTTATCAAAATATCAGATTGGCCCATTTATCAAAATATCAGATTGGCCCATTTATCAAAATAACAGATTGACTCATTTATCAAAATATCAGATTGGCCCATTTATCAAAATATCATATTGGCCCATTAACACTTTTGTAAATCGGCCCATTAGGGGCATTTCCATATTTCGGCAATTTACCCACTAAGGGTAATTCGGTAATTTCGTAATCCAGACATAACTACTAATTTGGGCATAACAATTTAAACTGTCCATTTGCGTCGTACTAACTAAATTGACTATAACTTGGGTTAGGAATCTCAAAATCTAAGTCCGTAAATTTTCCTTGAAACTAAACTCATATATCTTTTTACTAAAATTTTTCCAGAATTTTTGTCTTAACCATTTAGTACAGTTTATTCCTTAAATTTTCCCTTGTTTTACTGTCCAAAGATTCTGACCTCTCTTACCCAAAATTCAAATATCTCACTGTAAAGTTTTCATATGTTGTTCCCACTTGTTTCTATTGAAAATAGACTCACTAAGGAATCTTTACATGTCAACTATAACTCTTAATTCACTTTGTAAAATTTTATATGATTTTTCCAAGACAGTTCAGGGAACCATGAAATCATTCAGAACCAGTCTCACTAAAATTAACATATCTCAGAATATAAAATTCCTTTTTCTTCTCCATTTCTTCCTTATCAAAATAGACACAGTAAGCTTTTATTTGATATCTCATTCACTTTCTAATTCCCTTTCTTCCATGTTTCGTGATTTTTCAAAAACACGTCACTGCTTCTAACCGAAACTGTTTTATTACAAAATACATTTACCACTACGATCATACGCACGCCCGAGTGATCAGGGATGCCGGTTTTCGGTCTTCTTTGGTATTTCGACCGATTCATAGAGTATTTCATACAAACTTTCTGAGAAGTGTGAGATTACACACCATTTCAGATATGTATACGAAAGGTACAGGATTACACACCTGATTTCAATTTCCTAATGAACCACTCATCGTTGACCTAGAACAATACCAACCAAAAGTTAGCCTTGGATTTCTAAAAGATTTCGTATCACTTACACTTGAATCACTTACCAATATGTCCGAAGGTAGAATATATCGAGTGATTTGTCCCTAAAACATGTTGTCGATTATTTCACATTATTACTCCGTTAGCAACCAATCGAATATTGAATAATATCAATAATCCATAAGAACTCCTTACCTTATTAATATTGGATCCGATTTTAGCAATTATACGATGACTTTGGAAAAATCCAAGTTTCGGCCTTCCACTATATCTCTACGAGGAAGAAAAATAATTTCGAATGAGGGAAAGTAAGGTGATGGTCTAGGTCAAAATGACCATCCAAAACCAAAGAAAATAAAATATTGAGAAGAATACTTACCGATTGATTAAGAAACTGATGTTAATATGGATGAGAAGAAGAAATAGAGAAAAGATGAAAGTTCGGTTATGGAGGAAATTGTATGTTGATATTCGGCTATCAAGGAAGATGGACAAAAGGTGAATATGAAACCAATCCAAAGAGAAGAAAAATGCACTATTGTGCTAGAAGATTTCAGCATAGAGAATAGCAAATTGGGAGAAGATGACACTAAAGTTGCAAATGTGATTTTTGGCCAAAACAATACCAACACCCTACCAAATGCCAAAGTAAAATTTCAGCTACCTATCTACCCCCAAAAACGTCCACATGCATAGTCATAAGGGTCAAAATTTTGCCAATCATACTTTCCATAGCATTCTCCATGAAATAAGCCACTTGTTCCCCTTACTTGCCTTTTCCTTTTGATTCCTTTCCCCAACCTCAACTTTCCTTAATTCTTTAGCCACCATACCAAAAATAAAGAAGTCAAACTTGCCATAAATACCTCTTGGCTGACACTTAAGGAAAGAGTGCAAAAATATTAGTCAAAAATTGCACACAAAGGGATTTGAACCTCTTCCCTCAAGGTACTTCACTTGATGCCATAACCTCTTTACCAATAGCTCATTTATGCAAGCACATTACTTATTTATTTCTATAAGCTTTGAAGCTACTTACCATCTCTCCTTAAAGTGCTAAAATACCTAATTTTTCCTAAGGCCCAATTAAACCCGAGACTTCATAGAAACCTTGTAACCTTCCAAATTCACTTAACTAATAAGTCCAATTTGCAATAATGCCATTCCCTTGTTCTCAAAATTTTAAACATTCCTACGCCCAAGGCCCATTGGGCCCAATCTTACTAGGCCCAATTTTGGGATGTTACAAGAACTCTAACCCACCCTTGCCCGATAGGTCGATGTTTGTCATGTGGGGCAGAGGTTCATGAGCCCTAAATGGCATATCTAGATATGGAGCATTGTTTGAGGTGTCATTGTCAGACTCGCAAGGTTTCAGCTCTATTGTAACTAAATCTGGTTCAAAAAATAGTGCCATTTCTGAACCATTCGGACCGTGCTACTGGATTGGCTCAGGTTCTGACTCTTACCCCTCATTTGCATTCACAGTCCCTTCTTCCTCACCTGCATCCCCTTCTTTGTCTGCGCCTTCATTGAAATGTTCGAGCACAGTGTTGGACGTACCCTCGCCGATCCCTATCAATAGGAGTAGGTTATCTATTCTCCTGTAACCCATGTGCCCACTAGAATAATTATCGGGTTGGTGATCGGTGTACATCGATGATCCCCCAGTATAACGATTTTAGCCCCACAACATTGACCTAGTGCCGAAGTTGAAATCAAATGAATTGATTGAATGTCGAGCCCAAGTGTCTAGATTTGGGTTATGCTGGTACCTTGACTGGTATTGATCCCTGAAGTTTTGATCGATTCCGGAAACCAATGAGTGTCTGCCCATAGATGTTTCAAGAACATTGTAGTATCTGCTTTGAAAGAGGCTAGAAAGCCCAACGCACAACTGTGTGGTAGGACTTTATGCTTGAACTTCGGTACCTATATTTTTGTGATAGAGGTCAAAGATGGGCCAGATCCATCAGTAGTCGACAAATTCAACATATAACTTAATAGCGGTATTTTCGCTTGAGATGTGCAATGATATGATCATCTTGAAATGCTTCTCGCTTATCATATTGAATAGCTCATACTTATAAGGGTCAACAAGTGAAAGAAATCTACATTGCAACCTCGTGATTCTTCCTGTAACATCTCAAAGTTGGGCCTAGTAGGATTGGGTCCATCGGACTTTAGGCATAGAAGCGTTTAAAATTTTGAGAATAGGAGAACGGCTTTAATGCAAGTTGGATCTAGTAGGTGAGTGATTTTGGAAGGTTAGGGGGCTTCTATGAAGTCCCGGGATCAAACTTTGGCTTTAGGGAAATTTTGGTTTTAGGTGAATAAAAACCCTGGGAGTTAGTAGGTAGGCTTTAAGAATAAAATGTGGAGAAAAATGACACAAGTGGAGAGTGTGGTGTAGTGGCAAAGTGATGCCACATAAGAGGTAAGGGAGTGACGCCAAAAGGAAGGAAGGAGGTCCAAGGTTCAAGTCTTGGCTCTTGCATTTTGGTTTTCTTTTTAAATGGATTTTTGAATTTGGCCATAGGACTTATATTTAGTTGCGCATGATTTTAGAAACAATGAGCTAGTTGGTAAAGTGGCTAGCAGCGTGGATTATGTTATAGGGGAGCCTGGGTTCAAATCTCATGAGAAGCAAGGGAGTATTTATTTTGCTAAGATGGGACGACAAGAGTTTGAGTTGGATTTAAACTCTGCTAGCGGAAGGATCCCACATCGAAAAGATACAAAGAAGGAAGTGAGAAGCTAGCTATATATAGAGCATTCTATGAGGAGAGTTAATATACCTTGGTGGGCGTTTGGGTGCAGACCTAGAGGATAATCTCCAATAGTAACGAAGGAAGGGCTACTATAACGTGAGGTGCACGATAAGGTTACGGTGAGGTTTCAGTTTTCGATAAGTGTATATTAAGTTATGATTAATCCTTAGGTGATGTCAATTGTAGGTTCGTGACTAAGGGATCTACAGCGCACGTGGTTACCAGGTGTGTACAAACACTACACACAGGATATCGGCAATGCCAAAAAGCCGAAAGTGGCTAAATGGGCTCAGTTGGCCCTGAGGCTAAGTTTGATGAAATGGTTTGGTTGGTTATACGAATTGAATTAGTCATGCATGATACATGAATTAGATTTATTTTGGGCCTAATAGGCCATATGATGAGATTTGGGCCTAATGGTCCGTAAGGGAGTGATTTGGGCTTGATGGGCTTATGGGGACGTAGACATATATGTTAGGGTTTATGGACATTAGGTCTAGTTTGAACAACTCTTAAATTCCATAAGACTTTCTAATAATTAAACATGTCCGTAAACAAGTCGCTGGGTTAGAGTGTGGCAACAGGCATATGCATGTCTAGGATTAGATCTAGGGAGAGCTTGGTACTTAAGCGGCCCTAGTGGCCCACCTCCTCTTTTCTAGAATCCTACCTGGTGTGAAGTGTTTGTTCACTTTAGCCGCGAGGACTTGTTGATGGGCCAAAGTACATAGCTAAAACCTGAAAGGGACCGAAGTACCCCCGATTTGTAAAATTACCAAAATACCCCTAATTTACGAAATTACCGGAATACCCCTGGTTTGTAAAATTACCAAAATACCCTTAATTTGTAAAATTACCAAAATACCCCCAGTTTATGAAATTATCAAAATACCCCTAATTTGTGAAATTACCAACATACCCCGATTTGTGAAATTACCAAAATACATCCGATTTGTAAAATTACCGAAATACCCCTAATTTGTAAAATTACTGAAATACCCCCAATTTCTAAAATTATCGAAATACCCCTCGATTTGTGAAATTACTAAAATACCCCAATTTGTAAAATTACCGAAATACTTGTAGTTTGTAAAATTATCGAAGTACCCCCAATTTGTGATATTACCAAAATACCCCGATTTGAGAAATTACCAAAATACCCTCATTTTGTAAAATTATCGAAATATCCATGAATTACAAAATTACAAAAATACCCCCGGATTATAAAATTATCGAAATACCTTTAGTGTGTAATTACCATTTTACCCCTAAGCGACAAATAACCGTTGTACCCTTGTGGTAGTACTAATGTTGTTTGTGTTAATTGTATGATTGATTATGTTCGAGATGCACTGCATACATGAATTAGTTATGAGTAGAATTATCGAATTACCTTGGTAGGTAAATTACTAAAATACCCTCGGTAGGTAAAATTACCGTTATACCCTTTGGGGTTGATTAGCGTGATTGTATGTAACTTTTCACACCATTAGATTGTCTGTTAATATGTGTTAATAAATCTGCTTACATTCTGTTAAATGCCGAAATCCCAGCATAACGTTCAAAACCCGAGGAGGTAAAAGCGAATCACTAGGTTAGTGATCTCTGTCATTCTTCAGTGAATGTTCCTATTAAGATGATATGTTTTATAAGTATGCTAATTTCTGTGATTGCACGAGGTTGGGTTTGATGAAAGGGAAGTGTTCGTGTAGTGGCTTTTCCATGATCATTGTAGTGGCTTTTGCCATGATCTGTTGTAGTGGCTTTTACCATGATCTGTTGTAGTGACTCTGCCATGATCTATTCTGGTGACTATGTCACGATTCTGACGATGAGCAGCTAACTGCAACATGACTGCCATCGATGGTGTGTAGCGAATGGAGGGTTGATTGTAGAAATCCCCACGGTGTGATTGGTTGGTACGGGTGGTGTGTAGAGGATGGAAAATCTAGGTTGGGCTGGGTTTGCATCACATTGCATACATTATCTGCTGTGACATATGATGTGGGTTAAGGCCCAACCGAGGCTATTTTAGGCCAAGGCCCAATTGCCACCGTTACTGTAATGGGCTTTGGCTCAGATTGTTGTGATACATGTTCTTACCGATGAGGGTTGTACACACTGAGTTTTCGTAAACTCACCCCCTTTTTTTATTAAATGTTTCAGGTGATTCCCAGCGATTGAGGATTGGGAGCCGTAAAGGACTCGGGGGGTGGCTATACATCAGAGATACTACTCGTGAACTTTAGTAATTTTGATTTTTGCCTTTTCTTTTATAGTCTCAGTATTACTATAAGTTTATTTTAATTTGGGACTTTTGGTATGTAATAAGGCCTTTCAAAGTTGTACTTTGGTTTTTATTAGTTACTGTTTACATCAAATTCGACACCACAGCAGTTTAAATGTTAAGGTAAAAGTGGAGTTTCTTTAATCAAAACATCAATGTTTTCAAAAGACTACGAAATACTCGAAAAAAGTTTTCTTTCAAATCTCTGATTTTTCTTAAGTATAACTAAGATTTGATTTTACTTCACCCTGTGACATACCAGATTCGGTCATAACGTATAGGCCGGGTTTAGGGTGTTACACTTCCCCTGCTCGATCCCCTAACTTTCCTCCTAATTCTGATCCATAGTTCATGCATTTAAATGGTGCTATTGAATGCTAATTCCATAGACTTCGCTCCTACAAACACCACCTTGAACTTTGTATTACATATTTGACCATTGTAGTATATAACGGGTTTCACTCGTTGACTCATTTAAATATTGGTCACGGTTTGGATGAATAAACACAAAAAAATAAGTAGAGAGTTGTCCAAAGGAGTACACACAACTCTCACTCGTGATGCAAGGTTTTTCTGTTTGCTATTTACTTGATGCATATCTATGTTATGAAAATTACGCCCATTTTATTAGAGAATTATGTATGGAGAAAAAGAATATGTGCTTTGAATTTTTTTTTTTATGAATGCACACATTCGTTGCATAGAGTATGGTGCAATGGAAACATTGCTTTAGCTTTTAATCTAGCTAAAATCAGATCATCATCAATTAAAATCAATCGTGTAACCCATTCACAAAATAAACAAATGTAACATCCTGAATTTATGGGTCTATGCGTTTAGTATAGGAATATGTTTAATATGGTGAAAGGGGTTTAAATTTGGCTTAGAATTAGGCAAAGGCCCATATTAAATTATTTTAAAGTGGCATCATTAACAATTAAAAAGGAACAAGTTTTGGATCGCAAGGAGCCCATGTTTCTAGGGCCATTTTCGACACCTAAAATGAAGCAAGGAGTGATGCCACACACAAGGAGTTAGGGGCCTAAAATTTAAGTTTAATAAAGCCCAAATCTTTTAATTTAAGTGAGTTAAATTTAGGCATTAAGATTTGATGAGGTGGACGGCTACAAGGCTCAAAAATAGGAAGATTTAGATCGATTTTATAATTGATAAAATAGTAGATAAAAGGAGAAAACTTAGGAGCTTATCGCAAGGGAGGTGATGGCCGAAAATCCATCACCTAGAGGAGTGTAGAAATCGCCTCTTGCATGGCAAAAGGGTGCTGAATTTTCCTCTCATTTAGCTTGAATTTTAATTAATTAGGAAGGGTGTTTCGATTTTATACATGAGGTGTCGAAATATCTATAAATAGGGGATAGCTCCTTGATTACGACATTGAAAACCCTAATTTCTTCTCCCATTGTGCCGAAATTCCTTAGCCTCTCCCTCTCCAATTTATTTTCTCCAATTTCTTCAAAAGCAAAAACTCTTCTCCACTTTTTCCCCTTTGTGCCAATTTCTCTAAAAAGTCGAAGCATCTGTAGTCTTTTCTTTTATTCATCCTATTTGAGAATTAGTTCTATTCTTCCGGCATTTAAAACTTTCCTCTAGCATTGTCGAATCTCCTTTCCAAGTGTTAGCCAAATTCCCTATACTAAGGTAAGTGCCGATTTCTGCTAGATCTCATATTCTATTTCGGTTCTTAAAAGGAAAAAGTCAAAAAATTAACAGTTTAATGATTCTATGTTGGGCGGCAATTCGGGATTTGAAGGAAGCTTGGTCAATTAGATCTAAAAGCCGAAAATAGCTAGTCTCCACTTTCGGGATTTTTAAGGTAAGAAGATTTCCCTAGATTTCTATTAGATTTGATCATTATATGCAAGATCTTAAGGTTATAATGAGAATTAACGATTAAATATTGTGATAGTATTTCTGATAAGGACTTGTGATGGAATTAAATATGGATTAGACAAAGGAAAAAATCCCTAAGTTTAAAAAAAGAGCAGTATCTGCCATTTGAGATTGGCCACTTGGTTGTGGACCGGCTTCTGAACAACACCATAGGCAGATAGTAGTAGTGTCGACTAAGGATAGCGTCGACATAGAAAGCATTGTCTTATTGGTAATCAGGTGTGTAGATCTCTAGCACACTACTAATCCTGTATGTATGATTATATGTATGTATTATGGGTTAAAAAGCGGAAAGAGGTCAGATAGACAATGAATGGAACCCTAAAAGAGTTAGGCAAGGATGCTGTGCACGTAAACATAGAACTCCCTATGTGTATCGAAATAAATGTAAGCCTACATGATGTTTTCTTTATGTATGTATGCATGGGGTGGGATTTTGATATGATGAAGGGGAAGTGCATGACAGGTCACACAATGATCGGTGGTAGAAAACCCACAAATATAAATGCTAGGTCACATAGTGATCGGTGGCTATGCCACATTTAATAATTCCTGAATAACAGGAATAGGCAGTTCGGCTGTCGTTATGGTGTGTAACAGATGGAGGGTTGATTGTAAAAATCTCCACGGTGTGATGGTTGGTTCGGGTTGGTGTGTAGAGGATGGAAACCTAGGATGGGTTGGGTTATTCACTATTTATTATTTACGATGTGGTTATAATTGTTGCCTGATGTATGTGCCAGGGCCCATAATGTGTTTGTACGCTTTCCTTTTATCTACTCTTCCAGATGAGCAGTAGATCATGGACATAGGAGCCGAGACAGACTCGAGGGGCCATCAAGTTTTATTTCTACAAATTATTTTTTTGAATTTATTTAAATTTTATTTTATTTGGGAATATTTATGTAATAAGGCCCTTAGTTTTATTCAACTAAGTAGTTTTCAATGTTATGCAACTTATGAATTCATGACAAGGTTTATTTATATGTAATAATAATACAAAGAGGTTTATTTCTAAAAAGTCACTTCTTTATTCAAATTTTAAATAATTAACTTGTGTTTTCAAAATCCGATAAAGTGTTATGTGTTCCATAACACGCCAGATCTGGTCGAAACGCATGGGCTGGGTTTGGGGTGTTACAACAAAGATTTTTCCATTCAGCATCTATAACTATATCTGCTTTCTCAGAGATTAATCAATAACTACTCGCGATCTTTCAATAGTTCAAGTCTTTAACACTATCTTAACTTTAGATCTTTCTATGACATTTGATATTTTAATTCTTGAAATCAGGGAACATGAGACACCTTTCGTCAAATAAACGATATCACCAAATTTTCAATACGGACATAAAAGTGCTCGTCTCTAAATCACTGGTTGAATAGTTCTTTTTATTGTGAAATTAATCTTCTGAAAACATGAACCATCACTTTACATTCTTGTAATAAAACACATTCTAATCCATGCAATAGTGCATCACTGAAAAATCATAAATTCATTATTCAATTCAAACTGAACTCAGAACGAAAGCTTCGGTTAATACTATCTTCAACTGCTTTTAACTTTGCTAACATGCACAGATCATCCAAATTTTCATAAATGCGATAACCATATCATTCAGAATAGCTTTAACTCATAAGAACATCATCAGATTAGAACAAATCTAATAGGTATATCTCGGTATCATACTTTCTAGAATATTAATCATTCATTCAGACTGTCCATCGATATACTCGTGAATGCACAAAATTTATTACCATAACTGAGGATACTTTAACTACATATAGCTTAAATCACATTTCAACTAACCAACTCACTCTGATAAAAGACAACCGAGTCGATTTCGACTATCAAATAATAACATAACAAAATGTTCCTTTCTTCATGTTATTAAAACAACTCAAACACACAATCTTTCAAAATTCTCTTATCATGCTAATCAAAGACCTTTACAATCACATTAGCTCAAAGTAACAAGGATATCCCGATTGAATGCATTGACTTTAATTAACTTACCTGAGAAAAGAAATCCATCATACAAATTGGAGCTTGTGATTTCACCACTTATACCTTTGCTGATGTCAATTCCTTACAAGAAAATTAGTGAAATCCAGATACCAGAATCACCACGTTTCTATGATCGAACCAGAAGCATAATCGTAATAGACATTGTTATCACAAGCTAAAGAACACACTTTAAAGATAAGCTATGTTTTATAATTCATGAAATAAGAATGATAGAAAAACCGAGATAAAGAGATCCAAGATACGATACCATACCAGAAGTTTGAGAACATAACTCACAAGAAGATGATAAAAACCTTGATAATTCCTCAAAGAAAGTAGAAGAAAAACATTGCTTACCGACTCTGGACTTCCATCACAACAGAGATAATATACTTCTCGCATATATAAAACAAAACCATAATCAATAGAAACATAAGAAAAGTCTCACATAAATTTTTATCATCAAATTCATTCCAACATATCAGAATAGAATTCCGAAGAGTTAAAGAAATGCCGATCATAAACCGAGCAGACCAACAGGGCTTTCATCTAACATCATAGTTAGCTAGCATTCTCACAACATAAGAACTCCACCAAAAACTAAACAATCACACACTTATCTCTAAGGATAAAAGATTATATATAATACCCAGAAAGGATCATCATATTCATTTCAACTACAACTGTAACACACAAACATCTTTACTACTCAATTATCATTTTTTGACTAATTCTGTCATCAATAGCCTCGTATTATTCCATTCACTAATGAAAACCAATTCGGGAAAAATTTCAGCATACATACACTTTAGACATCATATTTGAATAAGTTGATTAGTAGAGATTAACTTCTTCTCTAACCATGGCATTGTACATTCCAAATAATCTTTAGAATAATCTGGTATCTCTCTCATAACCATCTTTGCTCGCTAAATCATTCCCATCTCTAATCACATCATTAATTATTCCACCACTAAACTCTTTGGTTTCACCATTTGTGAGCTTATTCAATATAAATCTCGTGAACTTCGTCATATGACGCTATACCGGTAAGGGGGTGAAGATTGTAAAGCTTTTAAAGTTTTGACTCTCATACATACACATATACAATATAGTATTTAACAACAACATTATATCATATACTTTGATTCATACATCTCTAGGCTTCAACTCATCATGAACACATTTTCAAATATTTTGGTAACACATTCAACATTATTACATATAAATATCAATCAATCATAATAAGCTCATCAAAATAAATTCACTTTATTCACTACAAAAAGTCACTCTGATGCATCGAAATGCAATGTTCAATCATAACGATAACATTTTATCCATATTCCTCAACTTTTGATTAATACATTGTATCCATTAACACATACATATCATTGCAAATCACAAATATCAATTCAAACAAATCAATATATTCACTAAGTTATACAAACTTACTTATCCCCTCTCAGCATTATCGATGGTAGCTCAGTTGGAAAGCATATCTACTTTAACAAAATAATCTCATCGGAGTCGGGAGATATCACGCTATCACAGTTCACATATAGCATGTATAGCTAGACTCTTGCACATGCTATGTTAGTCCGAGAATCGACTAAACCATACTCTGATACCACTAAATGTAACACCACTTACTCGTATCCGTCGCGGGAATAGGGTACGAGGCATTACTAGACTTAATCACATATAACTGATCATTTTGAGTCACAAATTTCCATTCAAATTTAAAACTTTTAATTCATAATCATATTGTCCCTATTACAGCCTACGAGGCCCAAAACATGCGTTGGAAGCAATTCGAGACTAAATCGAGAACTTTGGAAAATTTCACAACACTTAAATTTTTTTCTTCAAAACAGGCTCACACTCAATATGCATCCTCAACAACTCTTATACATGCATAATTATATCTAATTATCATACCATACCATTGAGCCAAACTTAGCCATTCGACATCAAGACTACTAGCACATTCAACCATTAGGTATTTAGGCCATAACCCACAACTCATCATGTATCATGCAAACACAGCTCACATCACAAGACATTGGCATATAAATAATATATATAGGCTTACAATCAATTATCCAATATAAGCCAATTAGCATGGCTACATATTACGATAACCTTTAATCATTGCAAACCAATACATTTGGCCAAAACATAATAACACATACACAAAATGACTAAGTCCCTATACATTCCATAGACTTAAATTTCTTGAAGGCATTGATACCAGTCAAAACCTTGATAGTGTGATAGAATCTCCGACGATCTTCAACCCGAGCTAGCCTCTGTGACACTATAGGAAAAAGGAAAGGAATGGGGGTAAGCATTATAGCTTAGTAAGTAGGCATGTAAATAGTAAGTGATTTATTAACAGGCTTTTATAAATCTTCACAATATGTTCTCAAGATAATACAATCATAATTGCATATAGTTCCACTATTTATTCATGTTCATCTCAAGCTGTCTACTCAAGTCATAGTCACTAAATTATATATATCTCGAGCTACAGAAATCCAAATTAAGATACATTAATTTTTCCTGAAACTATACTCACATATCTTATTACTATAAAATTTTCATAATTTTTTGTTAACCAATAAGTATATTTTATTCTTTAAAGTCTCCCTATTCTACTGTCTGATAGTTTCGACCCATTTTCACCAAAAATTAATTATCTCATCATATAGAATTTGAATAATGTTCCTGTTTATTTCTCTTGAAAGTAGGCTCATTAATAAATTTAAGAATATAAATTATAAACCATAATTTTTTTATACAAATTTTAATTATTTTTGAAAGTCAGAATAGGGGATTCCAACATCATTTTGACCCTGTCTCACAAAAATTCTAATATCAGAGAATATGAAATTCTTTTGTTTACACTATTTCTTTTATGTGAAAATAGACTCATTCAGATTTAATTTCATATTTTATTCAACCTCTAATTCGATTTTCAAAGTCACACAACTTCTGCTGTCCAAAACTGTTTTGTTGCTAAATTTACTCTTTCATAATTTCACTTACTCCATTTCATCTTATCGAAGGTTCGATCAAATATCGAGCACATTGTTAATAAATTTTCACACTTATACCTGCACTTATTCATCACATAATCATATTCAATTACACTTATTCGTTACATGATCACATGTATTTTCACTTAGTCAATTTCCCATTGAACTCATCAGAATAATAACAAATACACAGTGGCCTGTACATAGTACCACCCTTGTAGCCGAAGCTATCTGGTGCACATAGTAGCCTGCATACTACACATGTGACCAAAACTATCATGTACACATAGTGGCCTGCACTTAGTACCACACATGTGATTGAAGCTATCGGGTATGCATAGTAGCCTGCACTTAGTACTACACATGCGACCTATCCGTCTGGAACACGTAGTAGCCTGCACTTAGTACTACACACGTGACTTAAAACCATCTCGCATCTCTCTCGTACACATATTGGCCTACACTTAGTACCAAACATGTGACCTACCTACCTTCGTATCTTTTCTATTCCAAAGGTTCAATCGGGAATTTTCACCTTTCAACATTTTACCAATTCATCCATAATCAATCACAATTCATAATTTACATCAAATAATTACTCCATATTAAACCATATCACATATAATATAACAAAATATTAAAACATAAATAAAAAATGATGTATTATTTACATACAAACTTACCTTAAAAGCAAAATCGGTGAAACGGACTTATTCGTCAATTACTCATTTTTCCCTCGTTCTAGTTCCAAACCTCATTTTCTTTGATCTATAATATCACATTTAATTTATTTATTAGTAACATTATTCAATGTGACCCAAAAATCATATTATGGCAAAATTACATTTTGCCCCTAAAGTTTCACATATTTACAATTTTGCCCCTAGGCTCGTAAAATGATTTTTATTTAATTTCCTTTTATTTTAAACCTAGCCAACCCATTTTCATAACTATAACAGTCCATAATTTCCATTTATTCACACACTTACACACATTTTACAACTTTTTACAAACTAGTCCTTTTTAACAATTTCACCGAAAATCACTTAGTAAAAGTTGTTTATTACACACCAAGTATTCATATTCTACCATTAAACATCAAAACACAAGCATTTCTCATATGGGTAAATTTTCAAACTCAAATAAATGGTAAAATAGAGAGATCATGTTACGAGGATTTCAAAAACGTAAAAATCATTAAAAACGGGGCTAAAACGGACTTACAATTGAGCTTGGAAGCTTGAAAACCCCTAGCCATGGTTTCCCCTTCTGAAATTCGGCCATGGGGTTGAAGATGGACAAAAATTGGCTTTTAATTCTTTTTTTAATTCATTTTAATTACTAAATGACTAAAATGCCCCTAACTTAAAAATATTCTATTTCACCTACTTAATGTCCATTTTTGTCCAAAAAATTTAACCAATGGTCTAATTATAATTTAAGGACCTCAAATGTAAAATTTCATAACAATTGAATACCTCTAACATGTAGAACTCAACTTTTACACTTTTTACAATTTAGTCCTTTTGACTAAATTGAGTGCCCAAACGTCGAAATTTTTGAAAAAATTTTCAAGAAATCATTTAGTGAAATCATAGACCATAAAAATATAATAAAAATCAAAATTTTCCTCGTCGAATTTGTGGTCCCGAAACATCTGTTTTGACTAGACCCAAAATCGAGCTGTTACAAAAAAAGCCTGACACTTCGAATAATCCGGACACTTTAAACATTTCTTCAACACGTTTAAAATATGTTCCAGTGTGCTTTGAAAGTTTTCTTTTGAAAATAGACCCTCACATGCGGCTATAAAATGACTCTCACATACCAAGCTTCATCATTCTTCACTCATATAATTTCTCTCTAATCCTTTCTATTTCTCCACTATAAACTATTTCCGGTCTTAAAAATTTCAGTCATTAATAATATTTTGTTTACGTTCGAGGTATTTTTGAGTCGTACGATATCACTCCGAGCCACACACATTTCATATATCATGATGAGAATGGATCATTGTCTCCGAATCCTATTATAGAGAAGTTGGTTATGAGGTGATTTTGCTTTCTACGGTCAAGGGTGGAAGTCGATGTGGAGGTTTCAATCGATGGTCTTTATGCGGTAATGAATTAAGGTATAATAGGAGAGCTAGTTGACGGTTGTTACACAGCCACGAGCACAATTTTTTCGAATACCCAAAAATGATGCCCTATAAATACCATAGAAAATGTAACATCCTAAATTTTTGGGCCTATACGTTTAATGGGTGAATATGTGGAATGAGTTAATTTAAGTGTTAGGGGTCCAAATTAGGCTCAGGCTTAGGTAGAGGCCTTGATTAAAATTATCTGTTTGGGCATTATAGGGTTTAAAAGGTAGTATCTATGTTTAAAATACCAAAGTGGGCTTGTGGCCCAATCTTAGGAGGTGACGCCACACACAAGGAGTAAGAGGCCCAAATTTAAGTTTCATGGAGCCCAATTCTTTTAATTTAAGTTAGCTAAATTTTGGGCATTAGGATTAGGTGGAGTGGATGGCAACAAGGCTAAAATTTAGGGGTTTTAATGTTTAAAATATGTGGATAATAAGCAGATAAAGGCTATTATTTAGGAATTTATTTTATGTGGATAATAAATAGATAAAGGCTAAGATCTAGGGATTTTTATGATTAAAATATGTAGATAATATGCTGATAAAGGAGGGAGGAGTTAGAGATAATTAAGTCTCTTTTAGATGAGCTAGTAGATTAAGATAAAGGAGAAAAGTTAGGAATTTATTTACAAAGAGAGTGATGGCCAAGAATCCATCACTGAGAGGAGTAAAGAAACCACTACTACATGGTAAAGGGTTGCCAATTTCCTATAAATAGGGGCTAGCTCCTTGTTTCGACATTAAATCCTCTCCTTTTGTGCCTAAATTCCTTAGCTTCTTTTCTCCAAATTTTTTCTCCAATTTCTTTAAAAGCGAAAACTCCATTGTTCTCTCCTTTCTTCTAAAAGCCAAAACTCCATTATTCTCTTCTTTCTCCTAAAAGCGAAAACTCCATTATTCTCTTCTTTCTTCTAAAAGCTGAAAAATCCATTATTCTTTTCCTTCTCTAAAAAGCCAAAATCTCTATAGTTTTTATTTTATTCATCCTATTTCAGAAATTGTTCTATACTTCCGGCATTTAAATCCTCCATTGACATTGTCAAATTCTCTCTCTAGTACTAGCCGAATGTCCTAAGTTAAGGTAAGAGTAGATTTTTGATTAGTTCTCATAATCTATTCCCGATTTTTGAAAAGGCAAAAGCCGAAAGCTAATAATTTAATGGTTTATGATGGGCGGCAAGTCGGGATTTGAAGGAAGCCTAGTCAACTAGATCTAAAAGCCGAAATTCATAAGTCTCCAATTTTGGGATTTTTAAGGTAAGAAGATTTTCCTAGATTTTTATTAGATTTCATCATTATATACAAGATTTTAACTTTATAAGGAGGATTAACGATTAAATATTATTATAGTAACTCGATAAGGATTTATGATGGAATTAAATATGGATCGTGCAAAAGAAAGAATCCTAAGTTTAAGAAACGAGTAGTATCTCATTGTTCGAGATTGGCCAATTGGTTGTGGATCGACTTCGAGCAACACCTTAGGCAGATAGCAGCTTGTGTCGACTAAGGATAGCGTCGATATAAAAAGCCTCGCTTTATCGAGAATCGTGTGTAGATTCTTGACACATAAGCTTTGTTATATTATATGTATGTTATGGGCTAAAAGTGGAAAAGGTGTGTAGATCCCTATCACACTATTTAATCAATTATATGTATGTTATGGGCTAAAAGCCGGAAAATGAGGTTGTATGAAGTCGTATTACCTGTAAAGGGTAGGCAAGGGATGCAGTGCACGTAATTTTAATGTTCGATTCTTGCATGTATGCATGGGATGGGATTGATTGATTTACTTAAAGGGGAGCAGGTCGCGAGGCGATCGGTGGCTTTGCCACATAGGTCACATAGTGATCGGTCTTTATGACAGGCAGCACAGCTGTCGATATATTATTAAGGTCGCACAATGATCGGTGGCTTCGCCACATAGGTCACATAGTGATCGGTCTTTTATGACAAAAGACAAATGCCGATATGGTGTGTAGCGGATGGAGGGTTGATTATAGAAATCCCCACGGTGTGATGGTTGGTACGGGGGTGTGTAGAGGATGGACTCATAGGTTTGGGATGGGCCATGTTGCATATTTTGTTACCCTTGTATACGAGCCAAGGCTCATAATGTGTTTGTGGGCCTCAAGCCTTTTTATGTGTTCTCGGGATTTGCACACTGAGTCTTGGTGGCTCAACCTTTTATTTTCCCAACATTTCAGGTGAGCGGTAGATCGTGAACATGGGAGCCGAGGCGGACTCGAGGGGCCGTCAAGTTTTATTTCTACAAATTATTTCGGGATTTCTTTAAGTTTATTTTATTTTTATTTGGGATTTTTTTAAGGCCCCTAGTTTTTATTCAACTAAGAAGTTTCCAATGTTATGCAACTTATAAATTTTATGTCAAGGTTTATTTATACTTAATAATACTAATATAAGATTTTATTTTTAAAATGTCACTTATTTACTCTAATAATGTCTAATTAACTTACGACTTCCAAAACCAACAAGGCAAAAGTTTTCAATGTACAAGCCGTGACACGCCAGATCCAGTCGAAACGCATGGGCCGGGTTTGGGGTGTTACAATTTTGGTATCAGAGCCCAGTTCAAAACTCGGGCTGTGAAATGGGTCTAGAAATGTTTTTAGAAATTTTTTGGTTCGAGGACATGGCCTTCGAGTAACCTACCACCCAGGTAAGTATTCTAAACTCTTGCTGTGTTATTTATGTGGGCTTAATGAGCTTTATGGGACGTAGACTATCTAGGTTAGAACTTGATGGACTCTAGGCTTAGGCAAACAACTCTTCAATTCCATAAGACTTAACTTCACTAAAACAAAACCTGTAAACGAGTCACAAGACTAAGGTGTGGCAACAGGCATATGCATGTCTAGGAGTAGATCCGAAAGAGCTTGGTATTTAAGCAGTCCAAGTGTCTCACCTCCTCTTCATAGGAATCTTACCTGGTGCATAGTGATTGTTCACTTTAGCCATGACAGGGTGTGGCAATAAGTATACGCATGCCTAGGAGTGGATTCAGGGAGAGCTTGGTATTTAAGCAGTCCTAGTGACTCACCTCCTCTTCTCTGGAATCCTACCTGGTGCTTAGTGACTGTTCACTCTAGCTATAAGGACTTGTTCATGGGTCAACCCATAATTAAAACCCGAAAGGGACCAACCACCCTATTTTGCAAACAAGACCCTAAGTTTTGTACACTTCCAAAAAAAATACATTTGATTTGAAAATGTTCGAACTATGAAGAAAATTACCAAATTACCCTTGTTATGCAAAATGACCAAAATAGCCCGATTTGTAGAATTACCAAATTACCCTTATTTTGTAAAATTACCAAATACCCTCAATCACAAAATTACCAAAATACCTCGGATCACAAAATTTACGAAATACCCCTAAATTTCAAAATTTATGAAATACCCCCGAATTTCAAAATTACCGAATGCCCCCGAATTTTAAAATTATCGAAATACCTTCAGATTTCAAAATTTTTGAAATGCCCCGAATTCCAAAATTACCAAAATACCATTGGTTTCCAAAATTACCAAAATACCCCTGAATGCAAAATTACCAAAATACCCTTATTTTATAAAATCATCAAAGAACCTCATTTTAAAAAATTTACGAAAATGCCCTCAGAGGATAAAATTACGAAAATACCCATGGGTAGTGGAAAACAACAACAATGACAACCACAACACTTTTCTGCAGTAATGAACGCGAGTTCATGAATGTTGATGATTGAATGAATGAACTTGAGACTGTAGTGTGTGTATGAATTCGAAAGAACTACGTTTTAGAACTATTAATCATAAGACTGTTCGTGATAAATTAGTGGAAATAAATAATGATTCATAAAATTTCTAATCAGATAAATGCGAATCGGTAGAATGAGTACAAGGGGACGAAGACGCTTCATATGCGAATAATAGTGCGTACCCTACCATAGTATACTAAGTTTTTATTTTGGCTTTAGAATTAGAGTGCGCAGCGAAAGCATAGTGGTGTGACTCAGGTAGAATGATTACTAGTTAGTTGGAAATTTCGAGGACGAAATTTCTTTAAGGAGGGTAGAACTGTAACATCCTAAATTTTTGGGCCTATACGCTTAATGGGTGAATATGTGGAATGAGTTAATTTAAGTGTTAGGGGTCCAAATTGGGCTCAAAGCTTAGCGCAGGCCTTGATTAAAATTATCTGCTTGGGCATTATAGGGTTTAAAAGGTAGTATCTATGTTTAAAATACCAAAGTGGGCTTGTGGCCCAATCTTAGGAGGTGACGCCACACACAAGGAGTAAGGGCCCAAATTTAAGTTTCATGGAGCCCAATTCTTTTAATTTAAGTTAGCTAAATTTTGAGCATTAGGATTAGGTGGAGTGGATGGCAACAAGGCTAAAATTTAGGGTTTTAATGTTTAAAATATCCGGATAATAAGCGAGATAAAGGCTATTATTTAGGAATTTATTTTATGTGGATAATAAGCAGATAAACGCTAAGATCTAGGGATTTTATGATTAAAATATATGGATAATATGTCGATAAAGGAGGAGGAGTTAGAGATAATTAAGTCTCTTTTAGATGAGCTAGTAGATTAAGATAAAGGAGAAAAGTTAGAATTTATCTACAAAGAGAGTGATGGCCAAGAATCCATCAACGAGAGGAGTAAAGAAACCACTACTACATGGTAAAGGGTTGCCGAATTTCCTATAAATAGGGGCTAGCTCCTTGTTTCGACATTAAATCCTCTCCCTTTTTTGTCAAATTCCTTAGCTTCTTTTCTCCAAATTTTTTCTCCAATTTCTCTAAAAGCGAAAACTCCATTATTCTCTTCTTTCTTCTAAAAGCCAAAACTCCATTATTCTCTTCTTTCTCCTAAAAGTGAAAACTCCATTATTCTCTTCTTTCTTCTAAAAGCTAAAAACTCCATTATTCTCTTCCTTATCTAAAAAGCCAAAATCTCTATAGTTTTTATTTTATTCATCCTATTTCGTAAATTGTTCTATACTTCCAAAGATTTAAATCCTCCATTGACATTGTCGAATTCTTTCTCTAGTACTAGCAAGAATCTCCTAAGTTAAGGTAAGAGTAGATTTTGATTAGTTCTCATAATCTATTCCCGATTTTTGAAAAGGCAAAAGCCAAAAGCTAATAGTTTAATGGTTTATGATGGGGGCAAGTCGATTTGAAGGAAGCCTAGTCAACTAGATCTAAAAGTCGAAATTCATAAGTCTCCAATTTCTAGATTTTTAAGGTAAGAAGATTTTCCTAGATTTCTATTAGATTTCATCATTATATACAAGATTTTAACTTTATAAGAAGGATTAACGATTAAATATTATTATAGTAACTCGATAAGGATTTATGATGGAATTAAATATGGATCGTGCAAAAAAGAATCCTAAGTTTAAGAAACGAGCAAGATTCTGCTCGAGATTGGCCAATTGGTTGTGGACCGCCTGAACAACACCTTAGGCGAGATAGCGGTTGTGTCGACTAAGGATAGCGTCGATATAAAAAGCCTCATTTTATCTGTAATCGTGTGTGTAGATTCTTGACACATAAGCTTTGTTATATTATATGTATGTTATGGGCTAAAAGTTTTAAAAGGTGTGTAGATCTCTATCACACTAGTTAATCTAAATTATATGTATGTTATGGGCTAAAAGCCGTAAAATGAGGTCAGATGAACAATCAGATTACCCAAAAAGGGTAGGCAAGGGATGCCGTGCACGTAATCATAGAAACTTCTATGTGTATCAAGCATGTAAAAATATGTGATCTGCTTAGATAGTTTAATGTTCTAATTTTGCATGTATGCATGGGATGGGATTGATTGATTTACTAAGGGGAGCAGTCGCGAGGCGATCGGTGGCTTTGTCACATAGGTCACATAGTGGTCATTTTTATGACAAAAGACAAATTGCCGATATATTATTAAGGTCGATAACGATCGGTGGCTTCGCCACATAGGTCACATAGTGATCGGTCTTTATGATGAAAGACAAATTGCCGATATGGTGTGTAGCTGATGGAAGGTTGATTGTAGAAATCCCCACTGTGTGATGGTTGGTACGGGGTGTGTAGAGGATGGACTCATAGGTTTGGGATGGGCCATGTTGCATATTTTGTTACCCTTGTATACTGAGCCAAGGCTCATAATGTGTTTGTGGGCCTCAAGCCTTTTATGTGTTCTCTGGATTTGCACACTAAGTCTTGGTGGCTCAACCTTTATTTTCCCAACATTTCGTGAGCAGAGATCGTGAACATGGGAGCCGAGGCGACTCGAGGGCCATCAAGTTTTATTTCTACAAATTATTTCGGATTTCTTTAAGTTTATTTTATTTTATTTGGGATTTTTTAAGGCCCTATTTTTATTCAACTAAGAAGTTTCCAATGTTATGCAACTTATAAATTTTATGTCAAGGTTTATTTATACTTAATAATACTAATATAAGATTTTATTTTTAAATGTCACTTATTTACTTTAATAATGTCTAATTAACTTACGACTTCCAAAACCAACAAGGCAAAAGCTTTCAATGTACAAGTCAGAACACGCCAGATCCAAATAAACGCATGGGCTGGGTTTGGGGTGTTACAATTTTATATCGAGCCCGCTCAAAACTCGAGCCGTGAAATGGGTCTAGAAATGTTTTAGAAATTTTTTTGGTTCGAGGACATGGCCTTCGAGTCTACCAAAGACCCGATCCACCTGTAAGTATTCTAAACTCTTGCTATGTTATTTATGTAGGCTTAATGAGCTTTATGGGACGTAAACTATCTAGGTTAGAACTTGATGGACTCTAGGATTAGGCAAACAACTCTTCAATTCCATTAGACTTAACTTCACTAAAACAAAACCTGTAAACGAGTCACAAGACTAAGGTGTGGAAACAGGCATATGCATGTCTAGGAGTAGATCCGAAAGAGCTTGGTATTTAAGCAGTCCAAGTGACTCACCTCCTCTTTATAGGAATCTTACCTGGTGCATAGTGACTGTTCACTTTAGCCATGATAGGGTGTGGCAATAGGCATACGAATGCCTAGGAGTGGATTCAGGGAGAGCTTGGTATTTAAGCAGTCCTAGTGACTCACCTCCTCTTCTCTGGAATCCTACCTGGTGCGTAGTGACTGTTCACGCTAGCAATAAGGACTTGTTCTGTAATGCCCTAAATTAGGGGTTATTTGTAATTTAATTAATTTCCTATGTATGTGCTTGTAGAAATAAATATTTTAATTTCTAAGCATATTTAGGGCCTTGACATAACCCTGAATTAGGTCAGATTTGGAATTAAAAATTTCTTCTTAAGGGTTTAAAAGGAAGGAAGCTAGGGGATAGGGGTTAAATAAAATTTAAAGTGAAATGTGACACAAAGAATAGCATGGCTAAGTGGCTTTCATGCGCCACTTAGGTGCCTTGAAGGTGGCGTCAAAGGGGGTCTTGGGTTCGAGACTCGACAGTAACAAGGGGGAAATGTTTTTTCCCTTTTGGGCGTTAGAATCAAGAAGGCTTTAAAGAAATTTTGGGCAAGGTTTGAGCATGAATGTCGGGCTGGTGGAGTGGCTTGGGGCACCACTTAAGGGCCTCAGTTTAAGGTCTCGGGTTCGAGACATGAAGGACGCAAGGGGAGTTTTATTTTTTGGCTTTGGCGTTAAAAGGAAAAAGGGTCTCGTATAAAGGCTTTATAAATAAATGATGAGGATAATTGACATGAAAGTCAATTGGGAGAGTTGGTCTGGGGTGCTTAAAGAAATTGCATTGTTGCCTCCACCGTGTCTTGGTTTGAACCCAAGAAGCGACACTTTGGTTTATTTTTTTTTTTCTTTTTTCTTTGGCGTGAAGGAGGGGCGTTGATGTGACATATTGGACTCTTAATTGGTAAGAGATAAGGCTTAATATTTTGCATATAATCGATTGGAAGGGGAGCTATTAGTGTTTTAATTGCTATTAAATTGTTGAAGGAGATTAGAGATTAAATGTAAGATAAGTCTTGTATTATTTCTTTGATAATGGAAAGTGAAATTATCAAAGCATAAGGGGAGAAGTTGGTCAATGAAGGACTCTTCAAGGCCATCCATATTCGGTTTTAAGAAAGAAGTGCCAAAATTTGCACATTGTTCTTTTCTTTCTCTCCATTTAGTTGTCCGAACTTCCCTAGCCTCTCTTGCCAAATTCTTCCAAAAGTTCTCTTCTTCTTTTCTTCTATTAAGCCAAAACTACCACTACTTCCCCTATATCTTTTCTTTTTCTTTTTCTTTTTCTTTCCCTAGTAGCCGAACCTACCTCCTTTTCTTCTCAAAAATTCCAGCCTTCAAACTTGAGTTAGCCGAATCTCTTCCATCCCCTTTTTGTCAAAATCTTTCCTCCTTCATTAGAGTTACTTTGGCCGAATAAGCAAGGGAACACAAGTTTCTTTTCGGGATTCTCTTTCAAACATTAGTAAGAGGTATGTGACATGGGCGAATGGTTCTTTTTGAATCTATGATTATGGCCGAATGGCCTATGACTCTTAATGATGTACCTAAATCGTTTGTAGGAAAGCTTTCGGGATTTATTTTTCCAAAGGTGAGTTGGTAAGCACATTCGGCCAAGGGCCCTTGATAAAAGTTTATTGTTTAAATGCCGAACTAATGTGTGTGCCATGAATTTAGGGGCTAATTAAGGCTTTGAGATTTGTTTGGAAATCAAATCTGTTCAAGGTAAGTCCGCAAAGAGCCCTTGGTATGAATTTGGTTTGGCTGAATAGGCCTTTGATACTAACAGTGATGAATGGCCGAATATAGGGTCAAGATCTAGCATTGTAGATCAGATCTTCGGGATCTAGGAATTTCGGTAGTGTCAGGTGTGTAAGATCTCACTACATACTATATTAATTTCATGACTTAATTGTTTGCCTTTAATCTTTTGGTTGTGATTAGCTTGTGGCATAATCACGGTATCCGGGTAAGTCCCCTAACTTGTAATTTTTGACATATGATTTGCATGCCATCACATGATATTAAATGCTATGACATGAAATATGATAATTGATGTATAAGCATGTGATGGTGGGGTTGATGAGAGGAGGGGGATGATTTTATGGACTGTCGCCAGTGGTTTTGACCACAAGATGGGTTGGCCCCATCAGATTATTTGTGACCTATGGTCATCAGTGGTTTTGACCACAAGATGGGTTGGCCCCATCAGATTATTTGTGACCTATGGTCATCAGTGGTTTTGACCACACCGATTGATAAATTGCGACGAAGTCCCAGTGGTTTGGTACCACCAGTGGTTTTGACCACACTTGATTATTTGTGACCTATGGTCATCAGTGGTTTTGACCACACGATGGGTTGGCCCCATCATTTGATTTGTGACTCTAAGTCATCAGTGGTTTTGACCACCAGTGGTTTTGACCACACGGGGTAGTTAAGGAGTATGGATGGTTAGGTTGGGTTGCATGTGCATGTTTATTAATGACTTGTGTATGAGTTGTATTTTCCGGGTGGGGGATTTACACACTGAGTCTTGGTGACTCACCCCTTTCCCTTAACATTTTGCAGATGAGTAGATCGCGGAGATGGAGCCGGAGAGGACTCGAGGCGACCATGCTTATCGTTGGATTTGAATTTGTTATCATTAAGTTTAATTATTTATTTCCTAAGTTTTTATTTTGGGTTGTAATAAGGCCGCTAATTATTGTTGGATGTTTATTTTATTGCTTTATTTCACTCATGATATGTTACAAATGAAATTTTATAAATAATAATTGAACCGGTTAAAAGTAACTTTTTCAACTAAGTAACTACTACGAGTTTTCAAGGAAGTTACCATCGGGTAACAAAATTTACCAAGTCACCAATAACACAGTTGATTTTAAAATGCTACATGATCAAATGTTTTCAAAAGGGTTTAAACAGCCCAACTGAATTTATAAAAAGCCCAACTAAGTTTTCAAACCCCATTTTCATACCTTAACCAAATTTTACCAAAGTTTACACCAAACTTTCAAATGACTCAAATTATTTTACTCCGTGACATACCAGATCCGATCAGGACTCATGGGCCGGGTTTGGGGTGTTACATTTTTAGTATCAGAGCCTGGTTCAAAACTCGACTGTGGGGGGCCCAAGGCCCAAAATGTTTTGTTTTTGTTAGTAGGCCTTATTATGATGTTTTGAGAAACTATTTTGGCTTGAACAGCATGGCACCGAGTCTCCGGCACCTATCCGCCCAGGTAAGTAATTCTATCCATTTTTGTGAATATTTGATGAGGGGTAGAAGGGTAAATAAGGGTATGTAGACTACTAGAGTAGAAACTGTTGAACCTAGGGCTAGCATACCTCAACTATGCATAAGATTTAATAATTACCTAAACAACCACGTGAGTTGTCACTAAGCAAAGGATGTGGCAATCGTTATACGCATGTCAGGATTGGATTCGATGGGGCCTCAGATTTAAGCAGGTCCTCGTGACTCACCTCCTACTCACTCGAATCCTACCTAGTGCGTAGTAACGGTTCATCCTAGCTGAGACGACGAGCTCACAGGCTAAACTTGATAACTAAAACCCGAAAGGGACTAGCCGTTTTGATTTTGGAAATAAATAAAACTTTAGCTTTTAAAAAAAATTACTAAAATACCCTTAGGGGTAAAATTACGAAAACACCCTCGATTTTTGATATTCTCAAAATACCCATGGTTTTAGTCAAAAATTTCATCACATAGAAAGTGCTCAAAAACCTTAAATTGCAAAAATGTCATAATTTTAGAAAATTACAAAATTGCCCCCAACCTACAAAATTACCAGAATACCCATGACTTTCAAAATTTTGCAACATCACTATTTTGGAAAATACAGTAATCAAAAAGAGCCCTCAAAATTTTACAACTTTTGAAATATCCCTGATTTGATAAAATTTTACAAATTTACCCTAATTTGTGAAAAAATACCGAAATACCCCCAGATTTTAAAATTTTTCAAAATACCTCGGGAATTTAAGAGTTCCAAAATACTTTTTGACAAAATCATCCAAAAATTTTCATTGTTGAAAAATTAAAAAAATACCCCTGTAGGACAAATTACGAAAATACCCCTGGGTAGTGGTAAAACAATCACAACGAAACTACAACGTCTCTTTGGAATGAATGAATGAAAGACTGTGTGCTTGTTTGATTACGAAACAACCACTCTTAAAACTCTTATCATAAAATTTCTTCGCGGATAACCAAGTGAAATACTAATGCATAAAATTCTTAAACAGATAAACGCAATCGCTAGAATGAGTTCAAGAGGTCGTGGACGTCCGCCGCGTGGCCGTGGTAGAGGTAGGATGACCTTGTCTGAGCCAGCAAGGTCCAGTCACGGTCCGAAATGAGATGCCGATCTACACGGTGGAAACCGAGTTCGAGATCGACGGTGGTAATGATGTCGTGTCTTAAGCGGTGTTGCGGGTGTTGGAATGAGTCACTGAGGCTGGCGCGGGTACAGGAACCCGTAAATCTGTGATGGAACGACTCTGGGCTAACGGAGCCGAGGTGTTTAGAGGAGTCTCCGAGTGGCGCCCAGTGCGGCGGAGTATTGGCTGGAATCCACTGAAAGAATTATGGGTGACCTGGATTTCTCAGCTGAGGAGAAGTTGAAGGGCATAATATCCTTGCTTCGGGATGAGTCATATCAGTGGTGGCTCACTGTAAGAGATGGAACGATGGCAGAGAATCTCACTTGGGAATTTTTTAGGGATGCCTACCAGAAGAAATATATCGGGACTAGTTACATGGATGCAGAGCGAAAGGATTTTTTGAATCTGGTTCAAGGCAATAAGACGGTGGCGGAGTATGAGGTCGAATTTCTTCGATTGAGTAGGTATGCTCGTGGTATGGTGGGTACCGAGCATGAACGCTGTGTTAGATTTGAGGATGGGCTGAGAGATGAGTTGAGAATGATGATAGCTCCACAACAGGAACGGGAGTTCGCGGTCTTAGTGGAGAAATAAAAAGTTACTGAAGGGGTAAGATAGTCTGTTAGACGGAACCAAGATCGGAGTTGGAATAAGAAGAGCTTGGGACCTTCAGAGTTCTCGGGTAAAGAGCAGAAGAGGACGAGGATTGGTGGGTCGGATCAAGCTACTAGGCCTGCTGCTGCTGCTAATCCTCAATGGCCGCCACGGTGTGCTCGGTGTGGCAAGTCTCACACGAGAGAATGTTAGAATGGTAATCGGGGATGCTTCAAGTGTGGGTCCTTGGAGCATCGAGTTAAAGACTGTCTGAAAAAGGCAGCTAGACTGAGATCAGAAGGTCAGGATCGTGCACCAAACAAGAGGGATAACCAACAGCCACAGAGGGGTCGAGGTGCAGTTAGGGTAATGGAAATGGTAACGGGCGTGGCCGAGGTGATGAAGGTATAGAGGCAAGACAACTAAGGTTGGTTTATGCAGTTGGCCGTCGCGAGGAGGAGGATGTGCCAGATGTGACAACGGTATGTTCCTTATTTCGGAATACCCTTAATTGCTTTGATTATTGTAGAGTTTTCTTGTTTTGATAGGAAGTGCACAAACTTGGGTTGAGAACTTAAAGATTGTGCCTAGGAAGTAAGATAATTTTATTAAGATCGAGTCTGTGACATAAGCGTAGTACTGGTGAGTTAAGATGTATGACTATTCGTTAGTAAGTAATTTCGAGGACGAAATTATTTTTAAGGGGGTAGAACTGTAACACCCTAAATTAGGGGTTATTTGTAATTTAATTAATTTCCTATGTATGTGCTTGTAGAAATAAATATTTTGATTTCTAAGCATATTTAGGGCCTTGACATAACCCCAATTAGGTCGATTTGGAATTAAAATTTCTTCTTAAGGGTTTAAAAGGAAGGAAGCTAGGGATAGGGTTAAATAAAATTTTGGGTGAAACGTGACACATTAATTTACATGATTTAATTGTTTGCCTTTAATCTTTTGGTTGTGATTAGCTTGTGGCATAATCATGGTTTCCGTGTAAGTCCCCTAACTTGTGATTTTTGATATACGATTTGCATGCCATCATATGATGTTAAATGCTATGACATGATATATGAAAATTGATGTATAAGCATGTGATGGTGGGATTGATGAGAGGAAGGGATGATTTTATGGATCGTGCCGCTGGTTTTGACCACAAGATGGGTTGGCCCCATCGATTATTTGTGACCTATGGTCATCAGTGGTTTTGACCACATCGATTGATTATTTGTGACTAAGTACCACCAGTGGTTTTGACCACACTTGATTATTTGTGACCGATGGTCATCAGTGGTTTTGACCACACGATGGGCTGGCCCCATCATTTAATTTGTGACTCTAAGTCATCAGTGGTTTTGACCACACGGGGTAGTTAAGGAGTATGGATGGTTAGGTTGGGTTGCATATTTGCGTGTTAATTAATATCTTGTGTATGAGTGTTTTTCCGGGTGGGGGATTTACACACTGAGTCTTGGTGACTCACGCCTTTCCCTTAACATTTTGCAGATGAGTAGATCGCGGAGATGGAGCCGGAGAGGACTCGAGGCGGCCATGCTTGTTTTTCATATTTGAAACTTGTTTAATTCAGTTTTAGTTATTTATTTTCTAAGTTTTTATTTTGGGATTGTAATCAGGCCACTATTATTATTGTTGAATGTTTATTCTATTGCTTTACTTTACTCATGTTATATTACAAAGGGATTTCTATAAATATTAATTGAACCGGTTAAAAGTAATTTTTTTCAACTAAGTAACTACTACGAGTTTTCAAGGAAGTTACCATCGGGTAACAAAATTTACCAAGTCACCAATAACTCAGATGATTTTAAAATGCTACATGATCAAATGTTTTCAAAAGGGTTTCTCATTCAATCAGATTTATAAAAAGCCCAACTAAATTTCCAAACCCCGTTTTCATACCTTAGCCAAATTTTACCAAGTTTTCACCAAAATTTCAAAATGACTCAAATTATTTTACTTCGTGGCATACCAGATCCGGTCAGGACTCATGGGCCTAAATTAGGGGTTGTTGAAAATTTAAATATTTTCCCATGTGTGTGCTTGAAGAATTAAATTCTAGGATTATTTGGCATGTTTTAGGGTCTAAAAATAACCCCGAACTAGGTCGGATTTAGAATTAAAAATTTTCTTTTTAAGGATGTAAAAGAAGGGAGCTAGGAGATAGGGGTTAAGTAAAAATTAGGGAGAAGCATGACATGAAAAATGGCTTGGAAAAGTGGCTTCCATGCGCCACTTAGGTGCTACAAGGGTGCGTCTAAGGGTGTTGCAAGGGAGGTCTTGGGTTCGATTCATGGGAGAAACAAGGGGGTGTATTTTTATTTTTGGGCTTTTTGGGGACGTTAAGATAGGGGCTAGGTTGGAAGGCCTTAATAGATTTTTCGGGCAAGGTTTGGACATGAAAGACAGGTTGGTGGAGTGGCTTGGGGCGCCACTTAAGGGCCTTGGTTTAAGGACTCGGGTTCGAGTCATGAGGGACGCAAGGAAGGTGTTTTATTTTGGGCTTTTGGTGAAAGAGGGCCAGGAAGAAGGCTTATAATTAAATGGTGGGGTTATTTGACATGAAAGTCAAATGGGAAAGATGGCAAAGGGCGTTGTAGGGGGCTGCTTTAGTGAGGGCGTGGGTTCGAACCTAAGAAACTGCATTGGCATTTTATTTTTTTTTTTATGTTGCTGGCGTGAATGGGAGAGTATTGGCTTAATTGTGGACTCTTGAATTGATAAGGTTGGAGCTTAATTTTTGCTATAGAATTCAGCTGGAAGAGTGAATTTTAGCAGTTTATTTTCATTTAATTTGTTAAAGAGGAGATTAAGGGATAACAAAAGATAAATGTGATTAGATTAAAGGTGGAATTATCACCAAAAAGAGGGTGTTTGCCGATTATTGGACTCCTTGGGGCTGTCCATATCTCGATTTGTACAAAGAAAGAAGTGCCAAAAGTTCAACCAATTTTCTTTTTTTTCTCTCCAAATTTGCTGCTACCGAATTCTCCCTTGATTCATAGCCAAAATTGTTCAAAAATTTCCAGCTTCTCTTATTTCTTCTTAGCTGAATATACCCTTTATTCCATCTTGTGTTTAGGCCGAATCTCACATCCCTAACTAAGGTGCTGCCGATTTTCAATAAGTGTGGTAAGGGATCACTTTAAGTTTAATTCTTTTTATTATTATTTTGGCCAACCGAAACCATGAGGTTTAACCTTGAATTCTTGTGTATAACCGAACCTATTCAGGGTCTTGGATTGGTAACCCTCACTAAAAGCCAGCATTAAGGAGAATTGAGAGGTCTTCAGGATTTAAGGTGAGCATGATATGTGGGATACATCATTCGGCCAAGGGCCATTTTGTTAAAAGTTTATTGTTAAATGTCGAAACTAATGTGTGCCATGGATTTATAGGCTAATTAAGGCTTTGGGATTTGTTAGGAAATCAAATCCATCCAAGGTAAGTGCCGCACGAGCCTTGGTATTTCTTTTAGTTTGGCCGAATAGGCCAAGGTCCCTAACCATGTTATTGGCCGAATGTAGGGTCAAGCCGAAACTATGTTCCTGTTTGTTCTTGTAGCCGAAATCTCTAAGCCTTTTCCTTGATTTCTTTTACTTTATTTCTAAGCCAAAGCCGAAACACTTTACTCAGACCTTCTAAAAGCTGAAAGTGCATCAGTTCATCTTCTCCGGGATTTTCATAAAAGCCGAAATCCCTAGATCTCATCTCCTGTGTTTGTCGAATTCTATCTGAGGTGTCTGCTTGTGCCAAATCTTGAAGAAAACTCAGAGTAAGTGTCAATTCGTGAGATTTCAGTCTTTTCTGACTTTTTAGAGATCTTAGCCGAATGGCTATATGGTTAACTAATCGGGTGTTTTCTTTAATTTACGGCATTTCGGGATTTGAAGGGGAGTCAATCGCTTAGATTTCTAAGTTAAACTTCAGTAGCACTCGAATCTTGTTACTTTTGGGAATTCAAGGTAAGGAGATCTGTTAATTTTAAGCGTGTAGATTCGGGTATACACTAACCCTTGGCCAAATATAGGAAGGCCTTATCTTTGTGTTTTTTTGGCTTTTGAGCAAAGTTGTAGACAAAGGGCAATAGATCTGATTAGCGAGGGTATCGACGTGGAAGGTAGTCCTACGTATTTATCAGGTGTGTAACACTCCCACACCATTTAGATTTCCTATTATAATATGGTTATAAATCATTATATGTCGTTAAAAGCGAAATCTCGCATATCGGTTGAAACCCAAGTAGGGTAAAGGCGAATCACCGTGTTAGTGATTTCATCATTCCTAAGTGAATGTTTGATTGAGATGATATTTTTATATGTATGCCGATTTCGTGATTGCATGGGGTTGGGAGATTGATGAAAGGGGAGTGTTCTGTTGTAGTGGCTTTTGCCATAATCTGTTGTAGTGGCTTTTGCCATGATCTGTTGTAGTGGCTTATGCCATGATCTGTTGTAGTGGCTATTGCCATGATATGTTGTAGTGGCTATTGCCATGATCTGACGATGAGCAGCATGACTGCCATCGATGGTGTGTAACGGATGGAGGGTTGATTGTAGAAATCCCCACGGTGTGATGGTTGGTACGGGGGTGTGTAGCGGATGGAAACCTAGGATTTGGGTTGGGTTTTGCATATTTTGTAATATATATTATGCTCTGTTATCTGTTCTGTGGGCTAAGGCCCAATTTGATGGTGCACGAGGGTTGCACATTGAGTCTCGCGACTCACCCTATTATTTAACATCTTTTAGGTAGCACCTAGCGCATCGGACCGGGCTAGAGAGGAGCGCAAGGTGGCCATACGAGAGAATATTTTGATTCAGCAAAAGACTTTACTTAGTTTATTTATTTTTATTATTTTTAATTAGTGGGTTTTAAATTTCATTGTAATAAGGCTACGGGCCACTAGCTTCACATTTTTCTTTCTTTTGATTTTATTTTGGGCTTTTATTATTATTAGGCATTTAAATTTTACGTTTTAATTAAACTAAGGCATTAATATAAAATGTATATCTTTTACAACTTATTCAACCATTTAGTTTTCCCGAATAAAAGGTTAAGCTCAAGAAAAATATTTTCCCAAAATTGTGACATCTTTCAAAATCTCCTTAGTGACACGCCAGATAAGGTCGTAGTGTTTGGGCCGGGTTTGAGGTGTTACAAATTAGTATCAGAGCCCAGTTCAAAACTCGGCTTTGGGGTTTTGGGGCTCAAAACTTTTTCTAAAGATGGGTTTTATAAACATGCATGTTTATAAATGATAACAAGTTTGTTAGCGGCATGGCACCTGCATCTCCGGCCCAAGTCCGCCAGGTAAGTATTCTAAACTCACTGTGTGATATATATATCTGTATGTGGGCTTGATGGGCTTCAAGGGACGTAGACTATCTTATCTAGAACTTGATGAAATTTAGGCCTAGTTTACATCATACTTTTCAACTTCCATAAAACTTAAACTAATTAAACAAACCTGGGAATAAGTCACTGAGATAAGGTTTGGCAATAGGCATACGCATGTCTAGGATTGGATTTAGGGAGAGCTTGGTATTTAAGCAGTCCTAGTGACTCACCTCCTCTTCCCTGGAATCCTACCTGGTGCGTAGTGACTGTTCACCTTAATCATGAGGACTTGTTAACGGGCCAAAGCTCTAACTAAAACCCAAAAGGAACCAGCCACTCTATTTTCACAAAATTACTAGAATGCCCTAGTTGTGTAAAATTCCTGGAATACCCCTGATTTGTAAAATTACCAAATTACCCCTACTTTGTAAAATGGCCAAATTACCTTTAATTTGTAAAATTACAAAAATACCCCTATCTTGAAAAATCACTAAGACACCTTATTTTGAAAATTACAAAAATACCCGTGTAGGTTAAAATTACGAAAATACCCCTGGGTAGTGAAATGATGAAAATACCCCTAGGAGAGGAATATGAGTTCATGGATGTTGCTTGTGTGGTTGATGCGTGTATGTGATGTGCTGATTGGTGATGATTGAATGAGAATTCTAGAATTAGGAAATATAGACTTGAGAACTAAACCTGTAGATAGAATTCGAATTCGAAAGAACTACTATCGAAATAATTTTACATAAGATTGTTCACGGTTAATAAGTGGGAAGAATTAATTATTCATAAAATTCTTAATCAGATAAACGTCGATCGAAAGAATGAGTACAAGGGGATGAAGACGCTCCAGATGCGAATAATGGTGCGTACCCTACTGTAGTATATTGAGTGTTCATTTTTTTAAATTGGAGTGCGCAGTGAAGCGTAGTGATGAGACTTGGGTAGTACAATTGATAGTTAGTTGAAAATTTCGAGGACAAAATTTCTCTAAGGGGGTAGAACTATAATATCCCGAATTTGGGCCTAGTAGATTTTGGGCCTATTTGGTTGTAACGCCCCAAAAATCTCGAAACTTTTAATTTCTATGCATGGGAGTTAATATGTATGTGTAGCACTTAGAATAATAATATTAAGGTATTATCGGGATTATTTGAAGCCTTAGAGTTAGGGGAGACCATAGGAAAAATTTATGTTCTTACTTAGTGGACCCTAGTCTCATGCATGAGGCCTCATAAGTAGAGTAAGAAAAGAGAGGACACAAAAAATGGACTATTAGGTTTGGGTTAAGGCCCTAATTAAGTTTTCTGTTTGGGCATTATAGGACTTAAAAAGGTAGTACCTGTGTTTAAAACATCAAAATGGGTTTGTGGCCTAGTGGTCAGTAGCGCCACTAAGGGAACAATGAGGTGACGCCACACTAAGGAGTAAGGGGCCCAAATTTAAGTTTCAAGGAGCCCAATTCCTTTGATTTAAGTTAGCTAAATTTTGGCATTTGGGTTAGGTGGAGTGGACGGCTACAAGGCTCAAAAATAGGAGGATTTATGTGAATGGGATAATGTAGATAATATAGTTGATAATAGGGAAGATAAAAGGAGAAAAATTAGGAGCTATCTGCTGAGAGCAGAGTTGGCCGAAATTCCATCACCTAGAGGAGCAAAGAAATCGGTTTCTAATAGCCATAGGGGGTGCTGAATTTTCTATAAATAGGGGGAATAGCTCATCAATTTCGGCATTTGAACCCCACTCTTTTCTTCATTCTTTATTCTCAGTCATTCCCTCCACAATTTCTGTCAACTTTCTTTCAAAAAGCCGAAAATCACCACCTCCTTCACCCTTTCTTCTTTCTTTGAAATTTTATGTTAGCTGAATCTTCTGATCTCCATTGTTATTCTTCTCTCATTCACTAAAAGCCGAAACTACACTCTTGTTTGCTCTTGTAGCCGAAATCTTCCACTTGTTCATCTTTTTGGGATTTTCATAAAAGCCAAAATCCTTAGATCTCATCTCCGTGCTGCCGAATTCTCTCGAGGTGTGCCTTGTGCCGAATCTTGAAGAAAACTTAGGTAAGTATCGATTCGTGAGATTACGTCTTTTACGACTTTTTAGATACTCTAGCGAATGGCTATATGGAAATTAATCTTGAGTTTTCTCTTATTTTCGGTGATTCGGGATCCAAGAGGAGTCAATCGTGTAGATCTCTATGTTATAGTTCAGTAACACTCAAATCGTGTTACTTTCAAGATTTCAAGGTAAGGACATCTACCGATTTTTAACGTCTAAATTCGAGTATTTACTAATCCTTGGCCGATTGTAGGGGAGGCCAAATCTTTGTGTTCTTTCGGGTTTTGTGCAAGGTTTTAGACAAAGGGTTGTAGATCCAGATAGTAAGGATATTGACTATGGGTGTAAAGCTACGCGATGCCAAGTGTGTAAATTTTCGTACCATTAGATTGTCTGTTAATATGTGTTAACAAATCTGCTTATATTCTGTTAAATGCCGAAATCCCAGCATAACGTTCGAAACCCTAGAAGAGTAAAAGTGAATCACTAGGTTAGTGATCTCTGTCATTCTTTAGTGAATGTTCCTGTTAAGATGATATGTTTTATAAGGATGCCAAATTCTGTGATTGCACGGGGTTGGGTTTGATGAAAGGGGAAGTGTACTGTGTAGTGGCTTTTGCCATGATCTGTTGTAGTGGCTTTTGCCACGATCTGTTGTAGTGGCTTTTGCCATGATCTGTTGTAGTGGCTTTTGCCATGATCTGTTGTAGTGGCTATTGCCATGATTTAACGATGAGCAGCATGACTGCCATCGATGGTGTGTAGCGATGTGGGTTGATTGTAGAAATCCCCAATGGTGTGAATGGCTGGTACGAGTGGCGTGTAGCGGATGGAAACCTAGGATTTGGGTTGGGCTCGCATAATTATTGTTATATATATTAATCTATTATTCTGTTCTGTGGGGCTAAGGCACAAATCTAATGGTGCATGAGGGTTGCACACTGAGTCTCACGGCTCAACCTATTATTTAATATTTTTAGGTAGCACCTAGTGCATCGGACCGGGCTGGAGAGGAGCGCAAGGTGGCCATGCGAGAGAGTATCAAATCCAGCAGAATTTTATAGTGTTCGTTCACTCTAACTGAGAGGACTTGTTGACGGGCCAAAATTTATAATTAAAACTTGAAAGGGACCAGCCACCCTATTTTGTAAAATTATTAAAATAACCTCAAGTTTTGAAAATTTCCAAAATACCCCTGATTTATAAAAATTACCAAATTACCCCTAATTTGAAAAATAACCAAAATACCCTGAATTGTAAAATTATCGAAATACCCCCAGATAGCAAAATTACCAAGATAACCTTATTTTGTAAAATCACCAAGATACTCTATTTTGAAAAATTACGAAAATACCTCTGTAGGTTAAAACTACAAAAATACCCTCGGGTAGTGAAATGACGAAAATACCCCTAGGAGAGAAATATGAGTTCATGGATGTTGCTTGTGTGGTTGATGCATGTATGTGATGTTCTGATTGATGATGATTGAATGAGAATTCTAGAATTAGTAAATATAGACTTGAGAACTAAACTTGTAGATAGAATTCAAATTCGAAAGAACTACTATAGAAATGATTTTACATAAGATTATTCGCGGTTAATAAGTGGGAAGAATTAATTATTCATAAAATTCTTAATCGATAAGCGTCGATCGAAAGAATGAGTACAAGGGGACGAAGGCGCTCTAGATCACGAATAATGGTGCGTACCCTCTTGTAGTATATTGAGTGTTTATTTTTTAATTTGGAGTACGCAATGAGCGTAGTGATGAGACAGGTAGTACAATTGATAGTTAGTTGAAAATTTCGAGGATGAAATTTCTTTAAGGGGTAGAAGCGTAACATCCGAATTTGGGCCTAGTAGATTTTGGGCCTATTGGGTTGTAACGCCCAAAAATCTCAAAACTTTTAATTTACGTGCATGGGAGTTAATATGTATGTATAACACATAGAATAATAATATTAAGGTATTATCGGGATTATTTGAAGCCTCAGAGTTAGGGGAGACCATAGGAAAAATTTATGTTCTTACTAAGAGGACCCTAGTCTCAGGCATGAGGCCTCATAAGCAGAGTAAGAAAAGAGAGGACATAAAAAATGGACTCTTAGGTTTGGGTTGAGGCCCTAATTAAGTTTTCTGTTTGGGCATTATAGGACTTAAAAATGTAGTACCTGTGTTTAAAACATCAAAATGGGCTTGTGGCCGAGTGGTCAGTAGTGCCACTAATGGAACAATGAGGTGACGCCACACCAAGGAGTAAGGGGCCCAAATTTAAGTTTCAAGGAGCCCATTTCCTTTGATTTAAGTTAGCTAAATTTCAGCATTAGGGTTAGGTGGAGTGGACGGCTACAAGGCTCAAAAATAGGAGGATTTCTGTCAATGGGATAATGTAGATAATATAGTTTATAATAGGGAAGATAAAAGGAGAAAAATTAAGAGCTATCTGCTGAGAGCAGAGTTCCCCGAAATTCCATCACCTAGAGGAGTAAAGAAATTGGTTTCTAATAGCCATAGGGGGTGCTGAATTTTCTATAAATAGGGGGAATAGCTCATCAATTTCGGCATTTGAACCCCACTCTTTTCTTCATTCTTTGTTCTCAGTCTTTCCCTCCACAATTTCTGTCAACTTTCTTTCAAAAAGCTGAAAATCACCACCTCCTTCACCCTTTCTTCTTTCTTTGAAATTTCTTGTTAGTCGAATCTTCTGATCTCCATTGTTATTCTTCTCCCATTCACTAAAAGAAGAAATTACACTCTTGTTTGTTCTTGTAGCTGAAATCTTCCTCTTGTTCATCTTTTTCGGGATTTTCATAAAAGCCAAAATCCTTAGATCTCATCTCCTATGCCTGTCGAATTCTCTCTGGGGTGTCTGCTTGTGTCGAATCTTGAAGAAAACTTAGGGTAAGTATCGATTCGTGAGATTACAGTCTTTTACGACTTTTTAGAGACTCTAGCCGAATGGCTATATGGAAATTAATCTTGAGTTTTTCTCTTATTTTCGGCATTCCGGGATCTGAAGAGGAGTCAATCACGTAGATCTCTAAGTTATAGTTCAGTAAAACTCGAATCGTGTTACTTTCGGGATTTCAAGGTAAGGAGATCTACCGATTTTTAACGTCAAAATTTGGGTATTTACTAACCCTTGGCCGATTGTAGGGGAGGCCAAATCTTCGTGTTCTTCCGGCTTTTGAGCAAGGTTTTAGACTAAGGGTTGTAGATCCAAATAGTAAGGATATTGACTAAAGGTGTAAAGCTACGCGATATCAGGTGTGTAACTTTTCACACCATTAGATTGTCTGTTAATATGTGTTAACAAATCTGCTTATATTCTGTTAAATGCCGAAATCCCAGCATAACGTTCGAAACCCGAGAAGGGTAAAAGCGAATCACCAGGTTAGTGATCTCTGTCATTCTTCAGTGAATGTTCCTGTTAAGATGATATGTTTTATAAGTATGTCGATTTCTGTGATTGTACGGGGTTGGGTTTGATGAAAGGGGAAGTGTCTTGTGTAGTGGCTTTTGCCATGATGCATTGTAGTGGCTTTTGCCATGATCATTGTAGTGGCTTTTGCCATGATCATTGTAGTGGCTATTGCCATGATTTGCGATGAGCGACATGAGCGCCATCGATGGTGTGTAGCGGTGTGGGTTGATTGTAGAAATCCCCAATGGTGTGAATGGTTGATGCGGGTGGCGTGTAGCGGATGGAAACCTAGGATTTGGGTTGGGCTTGCATAATTATTGTTATATATATTAATCTATTATTACATTACGTGGGGCTAAGGCCCAAATCTAATGGTGCATGAGGGTTTGCACCGAGTCGCACAACTCAACCTATTATTTAATATTTTGGTAGCACCTAGTGCATCTGATTTGAAATTTGGAGAGGAGCGCAAGGTGGCCATGCAAGAGAGTATCAGATCCAGTAGAATTTTATAGTGTTTGTTCACTCTAACCAAGAGGACTTGTTGACGGGCCAAAATTTACAACTAAAACCCGAAAGAGACTAGCCACCCTATTTTATAAAATTATTAAAATAACCTTGAGTTTTGAAAATTTCCAAAATACCCCTGATTTATAAAAATTACCAAATTACCCCTAATTTAAAAAATAACCAAAATACCCCTGAATTGTAAAATTACCGAAATACCCCCAGATTGCAAAATTACCAAAATAACCTTATTTTGAAAAATCACCAAGATACTCTATTTTGAAAAATTACGAAAATACCTCTGTAGGTTAAAATTACAAAAATACCCTTGGGTAGTAAAATGACAAAAATACCACTAGGAGAGAAATATGAGTTCGTGGATGTTGCTTGTGTGGTTGATGCGTGTATGTGATGTTCTGATTGATGATGATTGAATGAGAATTCTAGAATTAGGAAATATAGACTTGAGAACAAAACTTGTAGATAGAATTCGAATTCGAAAGAACTACTATCGAAATGATTTTACATAAGATTGTTCGCGGTTAATAAGTGGGAAGAATTAATTATTCATAAAATTCTTAATCAGATAAACGTCGATCGAAAGAATGAGTACAAGGGGACGAAGACGCTCCAGATGCGAATAATGATGCGTACCCTACTTTGTAGTATATTGAGTGTTTATTTTTTAAATTGGAGCGCAATGAGCGTAGTGATGAGACTTGGGTAGTACAATTGATAGTTAGTTGAAAATTTCGAGGACTAAATTTCTTTAAGGGTAGAACGTAATATCCCGAATTTGGGCCTAGTAGATTTTGGGCCTATTGGGTTGTAACGCCCCAAAAATCTCGAAACTTTTAATTTCTGTGCATGGGAGTTAATATGTATGTGTAGCACTTAGAATAATAATATTAAGGTATTATCGGGATTATTTGAAGCCTTAGAGTTAGGGGAGACCATAGGAAAAATTTATGTTCTTACTTAGTGGACCCTAGTCTCATGCATGAGGCCTCATAAGTAGAGTAAGAAAAGAGAGGACACAAAAAATGGACTCTTAGGTTTTGGTTGAAGCCCTAATTAAGTTTTCTGTTTGGGCAATATAGGACTTAAAAAGGTAGTACCTGTGTTTAAAACATCAAAATGGGCTTGTAGCCTAGTGGTCAGTAGCGCCACTAAGGGAACAATGAGGTGACGCCACACCAAGGAGTAAGGGGCCCAAATTTAAGTTTCAAGGAGCCCAATTCATTTGATTTAAATTAGCTAATTTTTGGCATTAGGGTTAGGTGGAGGGGACAGCTACAAGGCTCAAAAATAGGAGGATTTATGTGAATGGGATAATGTAGATAATATAGTTGATAATAGGGAAGATAAAAGGAGAAAAATTAGGAGCTATCTGCTGAGAGCAGAGTTGCCCGAAATTCCATCACCTAGAGGAGTAAAGAAATCGATTTCTAATAGCCATAGTGGGTGCTGAATTTTCTATAAATAGGGGGAATAGCTCATCAATTTCGACATTTGAACCCCACTCTTTTCATCATTCTTTGTTCTCAGTCTTTCCCTCTACAATTTCTGTCAACTTTCTTTCAAAAAGCCGAAAATCACCACCTCTTTCACCCTTTCTTCTTTCTTTGAAATTTCCTGTTAGCCGAATCTTCTGATCTCCATTGTTATTCTTCTCCCATTCACTAAAAGCTGAAACTACACTCTTGCTTGTTCTTGTAGCTGAAATCTTCCTCTTGTTTATCTTTTTCGGGATTTTCATAAAAGCCAAAATCCTTAGATCTCATCTCCTGTGCCTGCCAAATTCTCTCTGAGGTGTCTGCTTGTGCCGAATCTTGAAGAAAACTTAGGGTAAGTATCGATTCGTGAGATTACAGTCTTTTACGACTTTTTAGAGACTCTAGCCGAATGGCTATATAGAAATTAATCTTGAGTTTTTCTCTTATTTTCGGCATTCTAGGATCTGAAGAGGAGTCAATCGCGTAGATCTCTAAGTTATAGTTCAGTAAAACTCGAATCGTGTTACTTTTGGGATTTCAAAGGAAGGAGATCTACCAATTTTTAAAGTCTAAATTCGGGTATTTACTAACCCTTGGCCGATTGTAGGGGACGCCAAATCTTCGTGTTCTTCCGGCTTTTGAGCAAAGTTTTAGACTAAGGGTTGTAGATCCAGATAGTAAGGATTTTGACTAAGGGTGTAAAGCTACGCGATATCAGGTGTGTAACTTTTCACACCATTAGATTGTCGGTTAATATGTGTTAATAAATCTGCTTATATTTTGTTAAATGCCGAAATCCCGGCATAACGTTCGAAACCCGAGAAGGGTAAAAGCGAATCACCAGGTTAGTGATCTCTGTCATTCTTCAGTGAATATTCCTGTTAAGATGATATGTTTTATAAGTATGCCGATTTCTGTGATTGCACGGGGTTGGGTTTGATGAAAGGGGAAGTGTACTGTGTAGTGGCTTTTGCCATGATCTGTTGTAGTGGCTTTGGCCATGATCTATTGTAGTGGCTTTTGCCATGATCTGTTGTAGTGGCTATTGCCATGATTTGACGATGAGCAGCATGACTACCATCGATGGTATGTAATGGTGTGGGTTGATTGTAGAAATCCCCAATGGTGTGAATGGCTGGTACGAGTGGCGTGTAGAGGATGGAAACCTAGGATTTGGGTTGGGCTGCATAATTATTATTATATATATTAATCTATTATTACATTACGTGGGGCTAAGGCCCAAATCTAATGGTGCATGAGAGTTACACCGAGTCTCACGACTCAACCTATTATTTAATATTTTCAGGTAGCACCTAGTGCATCGGACCGAGCTGGAGAGGAGCGCAAGGTGGCCATGTAAGAGAGTATCAGATCCAGCAAAATTTTATAGTGTTTGTTCACTCTAACTGAGAGGACTTGTTGACGGGCCAAAATTTATAATTAAAACCCAAAATGGACCAGCCACCCTATTTTGTAAAATTACTAAAATAACATCTAGTTTTGAAAATTTCCAAAATACCCTTGATTTATAAAAATTACCAAATTACCCCTAATTTCAAAAATAACCAAAATACCCCTGAATTGTAAAATTATCGAAATACCCCCGGATTGTAAAATTACCAAAATAACCTTATTTTGAAAAATCACCAAGATACTCTATTTTGAAAAACTACGAAAATACCTCTATAGGTTAAAATTACGAAAATACCCTTGGGTAGTAAAATGACGAAAATACCCCTAGGAGAGAAATATGAGTTCATGGATGTTGCTTGTGTGGTTGATGAATGTATGTGATGTCCTGATTGATGATGATTGAATGAGAATTCTAGAATTAGGAAATATAGACTTGAGAACTAAACTTGTAAATAGAATTCGAATTCGAAAGAGCTACTATCGAAATGATTTTACATAAGATTATTCGTGGTTAATAAGTGGGAAGAATTAATTATTCATAAAATTCTTAATCAGATAAACATCGATCGAAAGAATGAGTACAAGGGGACGAAGACGCCCAGATCACGAATAATGGTGCGTATTCTCACCGTAGTATATTGAGTGTTTATTTTTTAAAATTGGAGTCTTGTGAGCGTAGTGATGAGACTTGGGTAGTACAATTGATAGTTAGTTGAAAATTTTGAGGATGAAATTTCTTTAAGGGGGTAGAATAGTAGCATCCCGAATTTGGGCCTAGTAGATTTTGGGCCTATTGGGTTGTAACGCCCCAAAAATCTCAAAACTTTTAATTTCTGTGCATGGGAGTTAATATGTATGTGTAGCACTTAGAATAATAATATTAAGGTATTATCGGGATTATTTGAAGCCTTAGAGTTAGGGGAGACCATAGGAAAAATTTATGTTCTTACTTAGTGGACCCTAGTCTCAAGCATGAGGCCTCATAAGCAGAGTAAGAAAAGGGAGGACACAAAAAATGGACTCTTAGGTTTGGGTTGGGGCCCTAATTAAGTTTTCTATTTGAGCATTATAGGACTTAAAAAGGTAGTACCAGTGTTTAAAACATCAAAATGGGCTTGTGGCCTAGTGGTCAGTAGTGCCACTAAGGGAACAATGAGGTGACGCCACACCAAGGAGTAAGGGGCCCAAATTTAAGTTTCAAGGAGCCCAATTCCTTCAATTTAGGTTAGCTAATTTTCGGCATTAGGGTTAGGTGGAGTGGACGGCTACAAGGTTCAAAAATAGGAGGATTTATGTGAATGGGATAATGTAGATAATATAGTTGATAATAGGGAAGATAAAAGGAGAAAAATTAGGAGCTATCTGCTGAGAGCAGAGTTGCCCGAAATTCCATCACCTAGAGGAGTAAAGAAATTGGTTTCTAATAGCCATAAGGGGGTGCTGAATTTTCTATAAGTAGGGGGAATAGCTCATCAATTTTGGCATTTGAACCCCACTCTTTTCTTCATTCTTTGTTCTCAGTCTTTGCCTCCACAATTTCTGTCAACTTTCTTTCAAAAAGCCAAAAATCACAACCTCCTTTACCCTTTCTTCTTTCTTTGAAATTTCCTGTTAGTCGAATCTTCTGATCTCCATTGTTATTCTTCTCACATTCACTAAAAGTCGAGACTACACTCTTGTTTGTTCTTGTAGCCGAAATCTTCCTCTTGTTCATCTTTTTCGGGATTTTCATAAAAGCCAAAATCCTTAGATCTCATCTCCTGTGCCTGCCGAATTCTCTCTGAGGTGTCTACTTGTGACGAATCTTGAAGAAAACTTAGGGTAAGTATCGATGCATGAGATTACAGTCTTTTACGGCTTTTTAGAGACTCTAGCCGAATGGCTATATAGAAATTAATCTTGAGTTTTTCTCTTATTTTTGGCATTCCGGGATCTGAAGAAGAGTCACTCGCGTAGATCTCTAAGTTATAGTCAGTAAAACTCGAATCGTGTTACTTTTGGGATTTCAAGGTAAGGAGATCTATCGATTTTTAATGTCTAAATTTGGGTATTTACTAACCCTTGGCGATTGTAGGGAGGCCAAATCTTCATGTTCTTAGGCTTTTGAGCAAGGTTTTAGACTAAGGGTTGTAGATCCGGATAGTAAGGATATTGACTAAGGGTGTAAAGCTACGCGATATCGTGTGTAACTTTTCTCACCATTAGATTGTGCATTAATATGTGTTAATAAATCGCTTATATTACATTAAATGTCAAATCCCAAAGATAACGTTCAAACCCGAGAAGGGTAAAAGTGAATCACCGTGTTAGTGATCTCTGTCATTCTTTAGTGAATGTTCCTGTTAAGATGCTATGTTTTATAAGTATGCTAATTTCTGTGATTGCACGGGGTTGGGTTTGATGAAAGGGGAAGTGTACTGTGTAGTAGCTTTTGCCATGATCTGTTGTAGTGGCTTTTGCCATGATCTGTTGGAGTGGCTATTGCCATGATTTGACGATGAGCAGCATGACTGCCATCGATGGTGTGTAGCGGTGTGGGTTGATTGTAGAAATCCCTAATGGTGTGAATGGCTGGTACGAGTGGCGTGTAACGGATGGAAACCTAGGATTTGGGTTGGGCTTGCATAATTATTGTTATATATATTAATCTATTATTCTGTTCTATGGGGCTAAGGCCCAAATCTAATGGTGCATGAGGGTTGCACACTGAGTCTCGTGACTCAACCTATTATTTAATATCTTCAGGTAGCATCTAGTGCATCAGACCGGGCTGGAGAGGAGCACAAGGTGGCCATGCGAGAGAGTATCAAATCCAGCAGAATTTTATAGTGTTCGTTCACTCTAACCGAGAGGACTTGTTGACGGGCCAAAATTTATAATTAAAACCCGAAAGGGACCAGCCACCCTATTTTGTAAAATTACTAAAATAACCTCTAGTTTTGAAAATTTCCAAAATACCCCTAATTAATAAAAATTACCAAATTACCCCTAATTTGAAAAATAACCAACATGCTCCTGAATTGTAAAATTACCGAAATACCCCCGGATTGTAAAATTACCAAAATAACCTTATTTTGAAAAATCACCAAGATACTATATTTTGAAAAATTACGAAAATACCTCAGTAGGTTAAAATTACGAAAATACCCTTGGGTAGTGAAATGACGAAAATACCCCTAGGAGAAAAATATGAGTTCATGGATGTTGCTTCTATGGTTGATGCGTGTATGTGATGTTCTGATTGATGATGATTGAATGAGAATTCTAGAATTAAGAAATATAGACTTGAGAACTAAACTTGTAGATAGAATTCGAATTCGAAAGAACTACTATCGAAATGATTTTACATAAGATTGTTCGCGGTTAATAAGTGCGAAGAATTAATTATTCATAAAATTTGTAATCAGATACGATCGAAAGAATGAGTACAAGGGAGCGAAGGCGCTCCAGATACGAATAATGGTGCGTACCCTACTGTAGTATATTGAGTGTTTATTTTTTTTTAAATTGGAGTGCGTAGCGGAAGCGTAGTGATGAGACTTGGGTAGTACAATTAATAGTTAGTTGAAAATTTCGAGGATGAAATTTCTATAAGAGGGTAGAACTGTAACATCCCGAATTTGGACCTAGTAGATTTTGGGCCTATTGGGTTGTAACGCCCCAACAATCTTAAAACTTTTAATTTCTGTGCATGGGAGTTAATATGTATGTGTAGCACTTAGAATAATAATATTAAGGTATTATCGGGATTATTTGAAGCCTTAACGTTAGGGGAGACCATAGGAAAAATTTATGTTCTTACTTAGTGGACCCTAGTCTCAGGCATAAGGCCTCATAAGCAGAGTAAGATAAGAGAGGACACAAAAAATGGACTCCTAGGTTTGGGTTGAGGCCCTAATTAAGTTTTCTGTTTGGGCATTATAGGACTTAAAAAGGTAGTACCTGTGTTTAGAACATCAAAATGGGCTTGTAGCCTAGTGGTCAGTAGCGCCACTAAGGGAACAATGAGGTGATGCCACACCAAGGAGTAAGGGGCCCAAATTTAAGTTTCAAGGAGCCCAATTCCTTTGATTTAAGTTAGCTAATTTTTGGCATTAGGGTTAGGTGGGGTGGATGGCTACAAGGCTCAAAAATAGGAGGATTTATGTGAATGGGATAATGTAGATAATATAGTTGATAATAGGGAAGATAAAAGGAGAAAATTAGGAGCTATCTCTGAGAGCGAGTTGCCAAATTCCATCACCTAGAGGAGTAAAGAAATCAATTTCTAATAGCCATAGGGGGTGCTGAATTTTCTATAAATAGGGGGAATAGCTCATCAATTTCGACATTTGAACCCCACTCTTTTCTTCATTCTTTATTCTCAGTCTTTCCCTCCACAATTTCTGTCAACTTTCAAAAAGCCGAAAATCACCACCTCCTTCAACCTTTCTTCTTTCTTTGAAATTTCCTGTTAGCCGAACCTTCTGATCTCCATTGTTATTCTTCTCCCATTCACTAAAAGTCGAAACTACACTCTTGTTTGTTCTTGTAGCCAAAATCTTCCTCTTGTTCATCTTTTTCGGGATTTTCATAAAAGCCAAAATCCTTAGATCTCATCACCGTGCTCGCCAAATTCTCTCTGAGGTGTCTGCTTGTGCCGAATCTTGAAGAAAACTTAGGGTAAGTATCGATTCGTGAGATTATAGTCTTTTACGGCTTTTTAGAGACTCTAGCCGAATGGCTATATGAAAATTTATCTTGACTTTTTCTCTTATTTTTGGCATTCCGAGATCTGAAGAGGAATCAATCGCGTAGATCTCTAAGTTATAGTTTAGTAAAACTTGAATCGTGTTACTTTCGGGATTTTAAGGGAAGGAGATCTACCGATTTTTAAAGTCTAAATTCGGGTATTTACTAACCCTTGGCCGATTGTAGGGGAGGCCAAATCTCCGTGTTCTTCCGACTTTTGAGCAAGGTTTTAGACTAAGGGTTGTAGATCCAGATAGTAAGGATATTGACTAAGGGTGCAAAGCTACGCGATATCAGGTTTGTAACTTTTCACACCATTAGATTGTCTGTTAATATGTGTTAATAAATCTGCTTATATTTTGTTAAATGCCAAAATCCGGGTATAACGTTCAAAACCCGAGGAGGGTAAAAGCGAATCACCAGGTTAGTGATCTCTGTCATTCTTCAGTGAATGTTCCTGTTAAGATGATATGTTTTATAAGTATACCGATTTCTGTGATTGCACGGGGTTGGGTTTGATGAAAGGGAAGTGTCTTGTGTAGTGGCTTTGCCATGACCAGTGGCTTTGGCCATGATGCATTGTAGTGGCTTTTGCCATGATCTCATTGTAGTGGCTTTTGCCATGATCTATTGTAGTGGTTGTTGCCATGATTTGACGATGAGCAGCATGACTGTCATCGATGGTATGTAACGGTGTGGGTTGATTGTAGAAATCCCCAATGGTGTGAATGGCTGGTACAGGTGGCGTGTAGCGGATGGAAACCTAGGATTTGGGTTGGGCTTGCATAAGTATTGTTATATATATTAATCTATTATTACATTACGTGGGGCTAAGGCCCAAATCTAATGGTGCATGAGGTTGCACACCGAGTCTCATGACTCAACCTATTATTTAATATTTTCAGGTAGCACCTAGTGCATCGGATCGAGCTGGAGAGGAGTGCAAGGTGGCCATGCAAGAGAGTATCAGATCTAGCAATATTTTATAGTGTTTCTTCACTCTAACCGAGAGGACTTGTTGACGGGCCAAAATTTATAATTAAAACCCGAAAAGGACTAGCCACCCTATTTTGTAAAATTACTAAAATAACCTCTAATTTTAAAAATTTCAAAAATACCCCTGATTTATAAAAATTACCAAATTACCGCTAATTTGAAAAATAACCAAAATACCCCTAAATTGTAAAATTACCAAAATAACCCCGGATTGTAAAATTACCAAAATAACCTTATTTTGAAAAATTACCAAGATGCTCTATTTTGAAAAATTACGAAAATACCTCTGGAGGTTAAAATTACGAAAATACCCTTGGGTAGTGAAATGATAAAAATACCCCTAGGAGAGAAATATGAGTTCATGGATGTTGCTTGTGTGGTTGATGCGTGTATGTGATGTTCTGATTGATGATGATTGAATGAGAATTCTAGAATTAGGAAATATAGACTTGAGAACTAAACTTGTAAATAGAATTCGAATTCGAAAGAACTACTATCGAAATGATTTTACGTAAGATTGTTCGCGGTTAATAAGTGGAAAAATTAATTATTCATAAAATTCTTAATCAGATAAACGTCGATCGAAAGAATGAGTACAAGGGGACGAAGACGCTCTAGATGAGAATAATGGTGCGTACCCTACTGTAGTATATTGAGTGTTTATTTTTTTTTAAATTGGAGAGCGCAGCGGAAGCGTAGTGATGAGACTTGGGTAGTACAATTGATAGTTAGTTGAAAATTTCGAGGATGAAATTTCTTAAAGGGGGTAGAACTGTAACATCCCGAATTTGGGCCTAGTAGATTTTGGGCCTATTGGGTTGTAACGCCCAAAAAATCTTGAAACTTTTAATTTCTGTGCATGGGAGTTAATATGTATGTGTGGCACTGAGAATAATAATATTAAGGTATTTTCGGGATTATTTGAAGCCTTAGAGTTAGGGGGACCATAGGAAAAAATTTTGTTCTTACTTAGTGGACCCTAGTATCAAGCATGAGGCCCCATAAGCAGAGTAAGAAAAGAGAGGACACAAAAAATGGACTCTTAGGTTTGGGTTGAGGCCCTAATTAAGTTTTCTGTTTGGGCATTATAGGACTTAAAAAGGTAGTACCTGTGTTTAAAACATCAAAATGGGCTTGTGGCCTAGTGGTCAGTAGCGCCACTAAGGGAACAATGAGGTGACGCCACACCAAGGAGTAAGGGGCCCAAATTTAAGTTTCAAGGAGCCCAATTCCTTTGATTTAAGTTAGCTAATTTTTGGCATTAGGGTTAGGTGGAATGGATGGCTACAAGGCTCAAAAATAGGTGGATTTATGTGAATGGGATAATGTAGATAATATAGTTGATAATAGGGAAGATAAAAGGAGAAAAATTAGGAGCTATCTCTCGAGGCAAGAGTTGGCGAAATTCCATCACCTAGAGGAGTAAAGAAATCGGTTTCTAATAGCCATAGGGGGTGCTGAATTTTCTATAAATAGGGGGAATAGCTCATCAATTTTGGCATTTGAACCCCACTCTTTTCTTCATTTTTTGTTCTCATTCTTTCCCTCCACAATTTCTGTCAACTTTCTTTCAAAAAGCCGAAAATCACAACCTCCTTCACCCTTTCTTCTTTCTTTGAAATTTCCTGTTAGCCGAATCTTCTGATCTCCATTGTTATTCTTTTCCCTTTCACTAAAAGCCGAAACTACACTCTTGTTTGTTCTTGTAGCTGAAATCTTCCTCTTTTTCATTTTTTTCAAGATTTTCATAAAAGCCAAAATCCTTAGATCTCATCTCCTGTGCCTGCCAAATTCTCTCTGAGGTGTTTGCTTGTGCCAAATCTTGAAGAATACCTAGGGTAAGCATCGATTCGTGAGATTACAGTCTTTTACGGCTTTTTAGAGACTCTAGCCGAATGGCTATATGGAAATTAATCTTGAGTTTTTCTCTTATTTTCGGCATTCCGGATCTAAAGAGGAGTCAATCGTATAGATCTCTAGGTTATAGTTCAGTAAAACTCGAATCGTGTTACTTTTGGGATTTCAAGGTAAGGAGATCTATAGATTTTTAACGTCTAAATTTGGGTATTTACTAACCCTTGTCCGATTGTAGGGGAGGCCAAATCTTCGTGTTCTTCCAGCTTTTGAGCAAGGTTTTAGACTAAGGGTCGTAGATCCAGATAGTAAGGATATTGACTAAGGGTGTAAAGCTACGTGATATCAGGTGTGCAACTTTTCACAGCATTAGATTGCCTGTTAATATGTGTTAATAAATCTGCTTATATTCTGTTAAATGCCGAAATCTAGGCATAACGTTCGAAACCCGATGAGGTTAAAAGCGAATCACCAGGTTAGTGATCTCTGTCATTCTTCAGTGAATGTTCCTGTTAAGATGATATGTTTTATAAGTATGCCGATTTACGTGATTACGAGGTTGGGTTTGATGAAAGGGAAGTGTCTTGTGTAGTGGCTTTTGCCATGATCATTGTAGTGGCTTTTGCCATGATCATTGTAGTGGCTTTTGCCATGATGCATTGTAGTGACTTTTCCATGCATTGTAGTGGCTTTTGCCATGATCTGTTGTAGTGGCTATTACCATGATTTGACCATGAGCAGCGTGACTGCCATCGATGGTGTGTAGCGGTGTGGGTTGATTGTAGAAATCCCCAATGGTGTGAATGGCTGGTACGGGTGGCGTGTAGCGGATGGAAACCTAGGATTTGGGTTGGGCTTGCATAATTATTGTTAAATAAATTAATCTATTATTCTGTTCTGTGGGGCTAAGGCCCAAATCTAATGGTGCATGAGGGTTGCACACTGAGTCTCGTGACTCAACCTATTATTTAATATTTTCAGGTAGCACCTAGTGCATCGGACCGAGCTGGAGAGGAGCACAAGGTGGCCATGCAAGAGAGTATCAGATCCAGCAGAATTTTATAGTGTTTGTTAACTCTAATCGAGAGGACTTGTTGACGGGCCAAAATTTATAATTAAAACCCGAAAGGGACCAGCCACCCTATTTTGTAAAATTACTAAAATAACCTCTAGTTTTGAAAATTTCCAAAATACCCCTGATTTATAAAAATTACCAAATTACCCCTAATTTGAAAAATAACCAAAATACCCCTGAATTGTAAAATTACCGAAATACCCCCGGATTGCAAAATTACCAAAATAACCTTATTTTGAAAAATCACCAAGATGCTCTATTTTGAAAAATTACGAAAATACCTTTGTAGGTTAAAATTACGAAAATACCTTTGGGTAGTGAAATGACGAAAATACCCCTAAGAGAGAAATATGAGTTCATGGATGTTGCTTGTGTGGTTGATGCGTGTATGTGATGTTCTGATTGATGATGATTGAATGAGAATTCTAGAATTAGGAAATATAGACTTGAGAACTAAACTTGTAGATAGAATTCGAATTCGAAAGAACTACTATCGAAATGATTTTACATAAGATTGTTCGCGGTTAATAAGTGGGAAGAATTAATTATTCATAAAATTCTTAATCAGATAAACGTCGATTGAAAGAATGAGTACAAGGGGACGAAGACGCTCCAGATGCGAATAATGGTGCGTACCCTACTATAGTATATTGAGTGTTTATTTTTTTAAATTGGAGTGCGCAGCGGAAGCGTAGTGATGAAACTTGGGTAGTACAATTGATAGTTAGTTGAAAATTTCGAGGATGAAATTTCTTTAAGGGGGTAGAACTATAACATCCCGAATTTGAGCCTAGTAGATTTTGGGCCTATTGGATTGTAATGCCCCAAAAATTTTGAAACTTTTAATTTCTGTGCATGAGAGTTGATATGTATGTGTAGCACTTAGAATAATAATATTAAGGTATTATCGGGATTATTTGAAGCCTTAGAGTTAGGGGAGACCATAGGAAAAATTTATGTTCTTACTTAGTGGACCCTAGTCTCAGGCATGAAGCCTCATAAGCAGAGTAAGAAAAGAGAGGACACAAAAAATACTCTTAGGTTTGGGTTGAGGCCCTAATTAAGTTTTCTGTTTGGGCATTATAGGCCTTAAAAAGGTAGTACCTATGTTTAAAACATCAAAATGGGCATGTGGCCTACTGGTCAGTAGCGCCACTAAGGGAACAATGATGTGACGCCACACCAAGGAGTAAGGGCCCAAATTTAAATTTCAAGGAGCCCAATTCCTTTGATTTAAGTTAGCTAATTTTTGGCATTCGGGTTAGGTGGGGTGGACGGCAACAAGGCTCAAAAATAGGAGGACTTATTTGAATGGGATAATGTAGATAATATAGTTGATAATAGGGTAGATAAAAGGAGAAAAATTAGGAGCTATCTGCTGAGAGCAGAGTTGGCCGAAATTCCATCACCTAGAGGAGTAAAAAAATCGGTTTCTAATAGCCATAGGGGGTGCTGAATTTTCTATAAATAGGGGGAATAGCTCATCAATTTCAGCATTTGAACCCCACTCTTTTCTTCATTCTTTGTTCTCAGTCTTTCCCTCCACAATTTCTGTCAACTTTCTTTCAAAAAGCCGAAAATCACCACCTCCTTCACCTTTTCTTCTTTCTTTGAAATTTTCTGTTAGCTGAATCTTCTGATCTCCATTGTTATTCTTCTCCCATTCACTAAAAGCTAAAACTACACTCTTGTTTATTCTTGTAGCCGAAACCTTCCTCTTGTTCATCTTTTTCGGGATTTTCATAAAAGCCAAAATCCTTAGATCTCATCTCCTGTGCCTGCCGAATTCTCTCTGAGGTGTCTGCTTGTGCCGAATCTTGAAGAAAACTTAGGGTAAGTATCAATTCATGAAATTACGATCTTTTACTGCTTTTTAGAGACTCTAGCTAAATGGCTATATAGAAATTAATCTTGAGTTCTTCTCTTATTTTCGGCATTCCAAGATCTGAAGAGGAGTCAATCGCGTAGATCTCTAAGTTATAGTTTAGTAAAAGTCGAATCGTGTTACTTTTGGGATTTCAAGGTAAGGAGATCTACCAATTTTAACGTCTAAATTCAGGTATTTACTAACCCTTGGCCGATTGTAGGGGAGGCCAAATCTTCGTGTTCTTCTAGCTTTTGAGCAAGGTTTTAGACTAAGGGTTGTAGATCCAGATAGTAAGGATATTGACTAAGGGTGTAAAGCTACGCGATATCAGGTGTGTAACTTTTCGCACCATTAGATTGTCTGTTAATATGTGTTAATAAATCTGCTTATATTCTGTTAAATGCCGAAATCCCGGCATAACGTTCAAAACCCGAGGAGGGTAAAAGCGAATCACCAGGTTAGTGATATCTGTCATTCTTTAGTGAATGTTCCTGTTAAGATGATATGTTTTATAAGTATGCCGATTTCTGTGATTGCACGGGGTTGGGTTTGATGAAAGGGGAAGTGTACTGTGTAGTGGCTTTTGCCATGATCTGTTGTAGTAGCTTTTGCCATGATCTGTTGTAGTGGCTTTTGCCATGATCTGTTGTAGTAGCATTTGCCATGATTTGACGATAAGTAGCATGACTGCCATCGATAGTGTGTAGTGGTGTGGGTTGATTGTAGAAATCCCCAATGGTGTGAATGGCTGGTACGGGTGGCGTGTAGCGGATGAAAACCTAGGATTTGGGTTGGGCTTGCATAATTATTGTTATATATATTAATCTATTATTCATTGCGTGGGGCTAAGGCCCAAATCTAATGGTGCATGAGGTTGCACACCGAGTCTCATGACTCAACCTATTATTTAATATTTTTAGGTAGCACCTAGTACATCGGACCGGGCTGGAGAGGAGCGCAAGGTGGCCATGGAAGAGAGTATCTGATCCAGTAGAATTTTATAGTGTTTGTTCACTCTAACCGAGAGGACTTGTTGACGGGCCAAAATTTATAATTAAAACCCGAAAGGGACCAGCCACCCTATTTTGTAAAATTACTAAAATAACCTCTAGTTTTGAAAATTTCCAAAATACTCCTAATTTATAAAAAATTACCGTATTACCCTTAATTTGAAAAATAACCAAAATACCCTTGAATTGTAAAATTATCGAAATACCCCTAAATTACAAAATTACCAAAATAACCTTATTTTGAAAAAGCACCAAGATACTCTATTTTGAAAAATTACAAAAATACCTCTATAGGTTAAAATTATGAAAATACCCTTGGATAGTAAAATGACGAAAATACCCATAGGAGAGAAATATGAGTTCATGGATATTGCTTGTGTGGTTGATGCGTGTATGTGATGTTCTGATTGATGATGATTGAATGAGAATTCTAGAATTAAGAAATATAGACTTGAGAACTAAACTTGTGATGGAATTCGAATTTGATAGAACTACTATCAAAATGATTTTACATAAGATTGTTCACGGTTAATAAGTGGGAAGAATTAATTATTCATAAAATTCTTAATCAGATAAACGTCGATTGAAAGAATGGGTACAAGGGGACGAAGACGTTTCAGATGCGAATAATGGTGCGTACCCTCTCGTAGTATATTGAGTGTTTATTTTTTAAATTGAGTCTTGGCGGAAGTGTAGTGATGAGACTTGGGTAGTACAATTGATAGTTAGTTGAAAATTTTGAGGACGAAATTTCTTTAAGGGGGTGGAAGCTGTAACATCCCAAATTTGGGCCTATTGGTTGTAACACCCCAAAATCTCAAACTTTTAATTTACATGCATGGGAGTTAATATGTATGTGTAGCACTTAGAATAATAATATTAAGGTATTATCTGGATTATTTGAAGCCTTAGAGTTAGGGAGACCATAGGAAAATTTTATGTTCTTACTTAGTGGACCCTAGTCTCAGACATGAGGCCTCACAAGCAGAGTAAGAAAAGAAAGGACGCAAAAATGGGCTCAGGTTTGGGTTGAGGCCCTAATTAAGTTTTCTGTTTAGGCACTATAGATTTAAACGAGTAGCATCTGTGTTTAAAACACCAAAGTGGGCTGGTGGCCCAATATTAAGTGACGCTGCAAAAGAGCTAGAGTGTGGAGTCACTAGCAGTTGAAAGAGGCCCAAGTTTGGCCACAAGGAGCCCATGCCTGTGGGCCAATTTCGGCACTTAAAAGAGCAAGGAGGAATGGATGGCATTAAGGCTTATTTTTAGGAGGGATTTAATGATAATATTGTACTGATAATAGAAGAAAGAGGTGGTGTTATCTAGGAGTCTTTTGAAGGTGTGAAGAGATTCAGATAAAGAAGAAAAGATAGGAGCTATCTGTTGAGAGCAGAGTTGGCCGAAATTCCATCACCTAGAGGAGCAAAGAAATCAGTTTCTAATTGCCATAAGGGGTTCCAAAATTTCTATTAATAAGGGGGGATAGCTCATCAATTTCGGCATTTAAACCCTACTCTTTTCTTCCTCCTTTGTGCCAAAAATCTGAAGGCCATCTTAGTTGTTTTTCTTTTCTCATCTTTTCTCTTCCAAAATCCAAAAATCACCACCTCCCTCACCCTTTTCTTTTTCTTTGAAACCTCCTTGTAGCCGAATCTTTTGATCCCCATTGTTATTCTTGTCCCATTCACTAAAAGCTGAAACTACGTTCTTGTTTGTTCTTGTAGACGAAATCTCTAACCCTTTTCCTTGATTTCTTTTTACTTTCTTTCTAAGCCAAAGCCGAAACACTTTACTCAGACCTTCTAAAAGCCAAAAGCCCATCAGTTCATCTTCTCTGAGATTTTCATAAAAGCCGAAATCCCTAGATCTCATCTTCTGTGTTTGCCTAATTCTCTCTGAGGTGTTTGCTTGTGCCGAATCTTAAAGAAAACTCAGGGTAAGTGTCGATTCATGAGATTTCAGTCTTTTTTGGATTTTAGAGATCTTAGCTGAATGGCTATATGGTTAACTAATCAGGTGTTTTCTTTAATTTGTGGCATTCCGGGATTTGAAGGGCAGTCAATTGCTTAGATTTCTAAGTTAGACTTCAGTAGCACTTGAATCATGTTACTTTCGGGAATTCAAGGTAAGGAGATCTGTTAATTTTAAGCGTGTAGATTCGAGTATACACTAACCCTTGGCCGAATGTAGGAAGGCCTTATCTTTGTGTTTTTCCGGCTTTTGAGCAAAGTTGTAGACAAAGGGCAGTAGATCTGATTAGCGAGGGTATCGACGTAAAGGGTAGTCCTACGTATTTATCAGGTGTGTAACACTCCCACACCATTTAGATTACTGTTATAATATGGTTATAAATCTGTTATATGCTGTTAAAAGCCAAAATCCTAGCATATCGGTTGAAACCCAAGTAGGGTAAAGGTGAATCACCAAGTTAGTGATTTTTGTCATTCCTAAGTGAATGTTTTAGTTGAGATGATATGTTTTATATGTATGCCGATTTTTGTGATTGCATGGGGTTGGGAGATTGATGAAAGGGGAAGTGTTCTGTTGTAGTGGCTTTTGCCATGATATGTTGTAGTGGTTTATGCCATGATCTGTTGTAGTGGCTTATGCCACGATCTGTTGTAGTGGCTTTTTACCATGATCTGTTGTAGTGGCTATTGCCATGACCTGACGATGATCAGCATGCTTGCCATCGATGGTGTGTAGCGGATGGAGGGTTGATTGTAGAAATCCCCACGGTGTGATGGTTGGTACGGGGGTGTGTAGCGGATGGAAACCTAGGATTTGAGTTGGGCTTTGCATATTTTATGATATATATTATGCTCTGTTATCTGTTCTGTTGGCTAAGGCCCAATCTGATGGTGCACGAGGGTTGCACACTGAGTCTCGCGACTCACCCTATTATTTAACATCTTTCCGGTAGCACCTAGCGCATCGGACTAGGCTGGAAAGGAGCGCAAGGTGGCCATATGAGAGAATATTTTGATTCAGCAAAAGACTTTACTTAGTTTATTTATTTTTATTATTTTTAATTAGTGGGTTTTAAATTTCATTGTAATAAGGCTACGGGCCACTAGCTTTACATTTTTCTTTCTTTTGATTTTATTTTGGGCTTTAATTATTATTAGGCATTTAAATTTTACATTTTAATTAAACTAATGCATTAATATAAAATGTATATCTTTTACAACTTATTCAACCATTTAGTTTTCCTGAATAAAAGGTTAAGCTCAAGAAAAATATTTTCCTGAAATTGTGACATCTTTCAAAATCTCCTTAGTGACATGCCAGATCCGGTCGTGGTGTTTGGGTCAGTTTGGGGTGTTACAAAAATAGCAATGAAAACATTAAGTTAGTGTCGAATCTAATTGATGCCACTAGTCGAAGTTAGAAATCTGAGATGATAAGAAGTACCTTTGCCGGTGATATAGCATGAAAAATTTTGCAGATCCCTCTTACGGAGTTAGCTCATTAAGATTTGCAAGTATGGCGTAGGGAATTGACAGGGAAATTCTCAGTTAGGAGTGCCTATAAACTATTACAAGATTCTAACTAGGATCCTAATGATATTAATTTACAAATTGTGACAAAGAATTTCTACAGGAAACTTTGGAAACTGGATATCCCAAAAAAAATTCAGATTACAATATGGAGAGTATCTTGGAATCTTTTCCCATCTTTGGTGAATTTCAAGAACAAGAGGGTGGTCACTGATGCTCAATGCCCCAGATGTCGCCAAGCAGAGGAAAATGGAAGCCACATTTTTCAACATTGTCCTGTAACAACCGAGATTTGGAGTCAGTTACAGTTAAACTAGGTGTTAAATCACAATGATCTAGGTATGTGGGATTGACTTACATTGATTTTTGAGAAAGGGTGTAAGGAACAGATTCAGCTATTCTATTGCGGACTTTGGTTCATCTGGTTTAGCAAAAATTCGCTACTATATGAAAAAATCCTCTATCAAGTGCAGAAATAGTCAGAAAGATCAATAGTTATGTCTCAAAATTGGATGCAATAAGAGGCGAAAATAGTATACCTCGGTTTGCTGAAGGATCTCATCAAATACCTAGTAGGGGTAGGGCAATGATTTAGTTCGATGCGGCCTTTGATGGTCAAACACTTAAATCGACTTCTGGCTTACTGATCCGAGATGAAAATGGGGAGATTTTGGCTTCGAAGGTAGTCATCCACTCCAAAATCGCAACCCCATTCACGGCGGAGGCATATGCAGGGTTGCAAGCAACAAAGTTAGGAGTCATGATGAATTTAAACAAAGTGATGATTATGGGAGACTCTAAAACAGTTATCAAGAAATGTCAGAGTAAAAATATAGACAGATCGGTCATCGGAGCTATTATCAGAGACATTCACAGCTATTCAAGTAAATATCAAGAGATCGAGTTTACTTTTGTTCCCAAATCGGAGAATCATTATGCTCACACCATTGTGAAAGATGCTTTAAGAAGAGATGAGAGTTATTACCTGGGAGGTTTCCTCGATCGAGTGCATCAAGTGGTGGATCTTAACCAGCAAAGTTCTTAGAATAGTTGGAAGAAGGTAATGAAAGGGGAAGAGAAGATGTGGTAGTCCTTAAGGTGATGAGAAGTTACGGTACTCGACACAAATGAAAGAAGGCTGAGATGGTGAGCTAAAGGGATGGGAATGAAATCGGAGAGGGCAGGAAAAGAAATGAAAGTAGGCTGAAGGAGAGTGTTGAAGGGGTTGGCGATGGAATCGGAAAGGGCAGGTGAAGGATTGATTAGGAGATTTGAAAAGCAGTGGGTTGTACAAATTGGTAGCAGACATTAATTATGGCCTGGGGAAACTGCTACATTTGTTGCTGGGTTTGTGGATTTGAACGGTCACTGCGCAAAGGGTGGGATCCAGTTGTTATTGATTTGACTGGATTTAAAGTTGATTTATAATTTCTGGTTTAGTTCGGTTTGGTTCTAGGCGACTGTTTTCTTTATTAGTTCCGTTAGGCTTCTAATGGTTTTGCTTCAGGTTGTTTCTTTCTCTGTTTTCGCTTGGGCTAAAGCCCAATTGGTTTTGTTCCTTTATTTTCTCTTCTTTTAATAATAAAGTCCAGTTAGATTTTATTCAAAAAAAAAGTACACTCAAGGTTATTAAGCAGTTAATAAATTAATATTTTAGTAATTTAATTTTAAAAATTATAAAATTATCATTGAACTATTCAAAAATTTTTATTTAAGTTACTTAACTATTTGAAAATTTTCCTTTAATTCATAGGGCTATTAAGTTTATTCTAAAGTCTGACTAGTGAACTTTAAGAGACGATTTGACAATCGATGCAGTGAATTAGTTCTCATTGACAACTAGAAGAATATACTTTAGATCCAAGTCAATTTGATAGTCAATATTAGAGATCAAAGAAAAAATTGTCTAGATTTTGGTTTGCAGATTCGTGACGTTCAAAATTGCATTATAAAAAAAACTGAATTGTAGAAAAGAAGGGAGAATAAGAGCTTTCTATTGGTGCATATGGTGTGAACATTGAAGGCCATACAATAGCGGTTTTAACAACTTAGTGACTTAAATAAAAACTTTCGAATAATTCAATGACCATTTTATAACTTTTTAAAGTTGAGTGACCAAAACGTAAGTTTACTAATAATTTAGTGAACATGAATATAATTTACCCTTTTGAATTAAAATAATTGCCACGAGTGGCTCTCACACTAAATCTTCCATCTAACTATAAATTATTTTTTAAAAAAACCTTAATTCTTTAAATCTAATTATTTTATTAATTATATATATTTAAAATTTAATTCATAAATTGGCTCCTAAAATATATCTTTTTCTCACATTAATATCTATTTTTTTTTGGTCCTAATTACATCCTTAAAAGTTGTAAAAAAAAAAAAAAGAAAAGAAAGGCCAATGAGAAGATGTCACAAATATGACTTTTATATTTAACTATTTAATTATGAAATATATTGGGGAAATGGAAAATAATGGGAAATGAAAAAAAAGCTATTGGAAAAGAAAAGAAAATTAAAGCAAAAAAATTAAATTTTCTGCAATAAAAATTCTTATCTAGAGAAATGATAGTGTAATTTCTTGGATTTTGATCATTGAATTTTTTTTCTCAATCCAAGGTTTTGAATTTGACTCCCATTGATATCCACACATCCAAAAATTCGATTTCTTGAAATTATAGAAAAGAAGTCAAAAAATGTATAGAAGATTTGGTAATTTTATTTTGTTTTAGTTTCTCTTACATCTAAAAAGAGGGGGAGTAAGTGAGTGAGTGAGAGATGGGGATAAAGGAGATGTCAACTCCTTCTTAACCACCCATATTAATTAATTTTTGATAATTTTAAATGATTAAATATAAAAACTACATACGTGGCATCCTCTCATTAGCGTGGTTCTTTTTTTTTTAACGGCAGTTTACTTTTTTTGATTAATTATAATTTTAAAATATCTAATTAGCTCCCAAAAAAAATTATACTTTGTAAATTAAACTTTCAAAAAACTCTGAATATGTTTTCTCTCTACACACAAAAGAAACCTGATGAACAAAAACAGAGATTATTGATAAATTAGAATGATCCCAACAACTTCCAAACCAAAATCTTAAAGTAATAATCAACCTACTGGCATCTCATTTCTCAAAGTGCGGCCGCCGAAAATGTGCAGTGCATATATGAAACCTGATTCTTGTTTTATGATTTATGGGCAGATAACTAGTAACTTCAGATAGGAGTTAGGAGTAGCCCAACGGCATATTGCTTAGTTTTATTTAAAATTTATTGGCTACTTACTTTCCCACTTTCCAATTCCCCTGTATGGATACTCAGCTCTCAAGGCCTCCTTTTTTTTTCTTATTTCTTTTGATTGATGTAGCAGAAAGTTGGTACAAGTTAAAGACATTCAGCTTCAATTCATCCTTATAAATATTATCAATAGAGTTGGCATTTGCTGGCCATTGGGTGGAACTGAATTTAAAAATGAATCCAAGAATTGAAGTAGGTGTAGGAATTTAGGGATTTATGTCAACTTTAAATATACTCTTTCTCAACACTTTATTGATTAAAAGTGACACAAATTTATAATTTTTATTAAAAAATTTACTTCTTCATAAATGTTAGATTCATGGTGATACATTACATTACTAACTTATTGGAAGGAAGGTTAAATAGGGTTTATTATCACTTATTAAGGATCCCTTTGTTTTATTTTCTTTATTGCTTTCTTTCTTCTTTTCTTGTATATTTCTTTTCTTTATATTATTTTTTATCTTTAATTTTATATAAAAAATCATTTTAGCACTTTATTTAATTTGCCTCTTTTAACCTTTAAATTTGTATATTTTTGTCAAATTATCTCAAAATGGATAAAAATCAATGTTTGTTAATTTTGTTAATGGGACATACGTGCATTGTCACACATAAACATTTAATTGATTTTTAAATTTAAAAAAACATAAAAACATATTTTATTTTTAAAATAATTATTATAGTTTTTAAAATTTTTAAAATTAATTAAATGGTAATGTGTTATCTGCATAACAATTCATGTGCATGCAACATTAACAAATTTAAGAAAATGCAAACTTTTCATTCATTTTGAATTGATTTAATAAAACACACAAATAAAAAAATTTAAAAAGATGAAAAAATAGAAAACTAAAATAAATTTAAAAAAAATTGAAGGAGAAAAAATCATTATGCCTCAATTAAAATCGCACTACTCTTGTTGAAGTGAGACATAAATAAAAACACTATAAAAATATTGAAGATGAAATGTATCATTATTAGGGTGAGTAAAAATTGATTCGATTCAAAAAAATAAAAATAAAAATAAAATCAATTTTCAGTTAATCTAATCAAGTTATTGAATAAACTCAAATAAATAATTTAAGTTTCAAGTTCAATTGAGTTGAATTTTACAATTCAAATAACTCGAATAATTCAAATAATGATTAATGTAAATACCCTTTGACCCTTATCAATCTTGAAAATGAGTAAATTTGTCTCTCTCAACAAAAATTACAAAATAATTCAAAATAATTTTCAAAATTCAAAATCATTTTTAAAATTCAAAATATTTATATTTTTAAAAAAAAATTCTAAAGAATATATAAAAAGTTAAAGTTTTAAAAATTTTCTAAAATAATAAATTTGAGACCTAAATAAATAAATTAATTATTTAAGTTTATCATAATAAAGTATCTTATTTATTTTATTATTTTGCTTTGAAAAACTTTTCAAATATATATGGTTTCAAATTTATGTGTTATAACATGGAATTAGTTTGTAACACCCCAAACCCGACCCATGAGTCCCTAATCGGATCACGGTATGTCACGAGTAAAATAATTTGAAGTCATTTTGAAGGTTTGGTGAAAAACTTGATAAAATTTAGCTAAGGTGTGAAAACGGGTTTGAAAACTTAGTCGGACTTTTTATAAGTATAGTTGGGTTGATAAACCCTTTTGAAAACGATTGTTCATGTAGCATTTTGAAATTCGTCAAGGTTATTAAGTTTGAAAAGTTACTTTTAACCGGTTCAATTAATATTTATAAAATTCCATTTGTAATATAACATAAGTAAAATAAAACGATAAAATAAACATCCACATAATGAATAGCGGCCTTATTACAAATCCAAAATAAAAACTTAGAAAGTAAATAATATTAATTTTAATAAAATGAATTTAAATCCATCGACAAGCATGGCAGCCTCGAGTCCTCTCGGCTCCATCTCGCGTTCTACTCATTTGCAAAATGTTAAGGAAAGGGGTGAGTCACCAAGACTCAGTGTGTAATCCCCCACTCGGTAAAGCAACTCATACACAAGTCATTAATAAACATGCACATGCAACCCAACCTAACCATCCATACTCCTTAACTACCCCATGTGGTCAAAACCACTTGTGGTCAAAACCATTGATGACTTAGAGTCACAAATCAAATGATGGGGCCAACCCATCGTGTGGTCAAAACCACTGATGACCATAGGTCACAAATAATCAAGTGTGGTCAAAACCACTGGTGGTACCAAACCACTGGGACTTAGTCGCAAATAATCAATCGATGTGGTCAAAACCACTGATGACCATAGGTCACAAATAATCTGATGGGGCCAACCCATCTTGTGGCCAAAACCACTGGCGACAGTCCAGAAAATCATCCCCCTCCTCTCATCAACCCCACCATCACATGCTTATACATCAATTTTCATATATCATGTCATAGCATTTAATATCATGTGATAGCATGCAAATCATATATCAAAAGTCACAAGTTAGGGGACTTACCCGAAAACCATGATTATGCCACAAGCTAATCACAACCAAAAGATTAAGGCAAACAATAAAGTCATGAAATTAATAAAGTGTGTATTGAGATCTTACACACATTACTATCGTAATTCTTAGATCTCGAAACTCCGATCCGCAACGCTAGATCTTGACCCTACATTCACCAATCATCTTTGTTAGTATCAAAAGCCTATTCGGCCAAACCAAGATTGTACCAAAGGGTTTCACACGAACCCGAAACCTTACCTACACGTCCTTTGAACACTAACCACCTCACGATATGTAAATTCGTTTCACTTCCCTACAATCGGCAACCATACATATTAGTAGCCTTGACTTTTCGATCACTAAAAATATTGTCTATTAAAATAGATCCTTACCACACTTATTGAAAAATCGGCAGCACCCTTTTCCTCAAGGGAGATTCGGCCTAAGCACAATTGGAGGGTTGGAATTTTTAGAGATAAGTTCGGCTACTAGGGAAAGAAAAGAAGGAAATTTTGAAGGGTTTTGGGCAAAGGTTGGAGTGGTTTTACCAAAGATAAAATTAAAAGAAGAAGAAGTATTTTCGGCTTAAGAAGAACAAGAAGCGGAAATTTTCTCTTAAAAGAGGGGTATATTCGGCTAAATGGAAGCAAGAAAAAGCGAAAGTTTTGAATAATTTTAGCTATGAAACAATGGAGAATTAAATGACAAATTTAGGGAGAAGAAAAGAGTTTTGGTTGAACTTTTTGGCACTTCTTTGCTATACAAACTGATTATAGTCAGCCCCCAAAGAGTCCTCAAATCAGCAAACACCTTATTTTGTGATAATTCTAGCCTTGAATTATCCAAGATAATGCAAGGTTTAATCTTCCATCTATCTCCTAATCTTCCTTGAACAAATTAAAAGCAAATAAACCACTAATTACTCCCCCCTTCCAGTCGAAATTAAGCAAAAAAAAATAAGCCTTATCTTATCACTTAAGAGTCCTATATGCTGCCAACATCCCCCTCCTTCACGCCAGCAGCCAAAAAGAGAAAAAGAAAATAAAACCAAGTGCAAATTACGGGTTCGAACCAACGACACAGTGAAGGCAACAAACAGACCTCCTTAACGCCCTTTCCAACTCTCCCAATTGACTTTCATGTCAACTTACCCCACCATTTAATTATAAGCCTTCTTCCTGGCCCTTACTCCTTTAACGCCAAAGACCAAAAATAAAACTCCTTGCTTCCTTCATGTCTCGAACCCGAGACCTCACTGCAGCCCTCACTCTCCAACGCCCTTTGCCACTTCTCCCCATTAAACTTTCATGACATAAGGCCTTCACCTTTTAATTATAAGGCCTTCCTAGGCCTAACGCCCAAAAAGCCCACAAAGAAAAACATTTCCTCCTTGTATCTCCCATGGATCGAACCCAAGACCTCCCTTGCCAACCACACGCTACCGACCACCGCACTGAACCATTCTTGTGTCATAATTAAGCCCAAATTTTATTTAAGCCCTAACTTCACCTAGCTCCCTCCTTTTAAGCCTTAAAAGAGATTTTAATTCTAAAAGCGACCTAATTCGGGGTTATTTCTAGACCTAAATCATGCCAAATAAAGTCATATTATTTATTTCTTCAAGCACACATGGAAAATTAATTAAATTACAAATAACCCCTAATTTAGGGTGTTACGTTTACCCCATTTAAAAATAATTTTATCCTCGAAATTACTTACTAACGAATAGTCGTACATCTTAACTCACCGTACTACGCTTATGCTGCGCATTCTGATAAAACTATCTTACTTCCTAGGCACAATCTCTAAGTTCACAACCAAGGTTTGAGCACTTCCTAGTAAAACAAGAAAACTCTATAAAAATCAAAGCAATTAAGGTATTCGAGTAAGGAACATACCCGTTGTCACATCTGGCACATCTTCCTCCTCGCGACAGCCAACTGCATAAACCAACCTTGGTTGCCTCGCCTCTGCACCTTCAGCACCTCGGCCACACCCGTTACCATTTCCATTACCCCTAACTGCACCTCGACCCCTCTGTGGTTGCTGGTTATCTCTCCTGTTCGGTGCACGATCCTCACCCTCTGATCTCAGTTTAGCTGCCTTTTTCAGACAGTCTCTAACTCGATGCTCCATAGACCCATATTCTAAGCATCCACGATTACCATTCCAACACTCCCCCTTGTGAAACTTGCCACACCTATCATACCGTAGCGGCCATTGAGGATTAGCAGCAGCAGGCCTAGTCGCTTGATCTGACCCATCAAACCTCATCCTCTTCTGTTCATTACCCGAGAACCTTGAAGGTTTCGAGCTCCTCTTATTCAATTTCTATCTTGATTTCGTCTAATGATCGCCTTACTCCTTCAAAGAACCTTCGATTTCTCCACTAGGGACGGTGAACTCCCATTCTGTTGTGGAGCTATCATCATCCTCACTCATCTCTAAGCCCATCTTCGAATCTCACACAGCGTTCATGCTCGGTACCCACAATACCACGAGCATACCTACTCAATCGGAGAAATTCGGCCTCATACTCTGCCACCGTCTTATTTCCTTGAACCAGGTTCAAGAAAGCCTTTCATTGTCGTCCACGTAATCGGTTACGATATACTTCTTACGGTAGGCATCCACGAAAAATTCCCAAGTGAGATTTTCCCCACTGTTCCATCCCTTACGGTGAGCCACCACCGATATGACTCATCTCGAAGCAAAGAAATTATACCCTTCAACTTCTCCTCAGCGGTGAAATCCAAGTCACCCATAATCCTTTCGATGGATTCCAACCAATACTCCGCCAGACTTTGGCGCCACTCCAAAACTCCTCTAAACACCTCATTTCAATTAGTCTTGAGTCGTTCAACCACGATTTGCGGGTTCCTACACTCGCGCCAACCTCAACAACCGTTCCAATACCGTGTCTGACTTGAGACACGACATCATTACCACCATCGATCTTGGAACTCGATTTTCACGCCGCAGATCCAAAGATCTCATTTCCGGACCCATGACCGGACCTCATTGGCTCGGATAAGGTCATCCTACCTCTACTACGGCCACGCGGCGGACGTCCACGACCTCTTGAACTCATTCTAACGATTGCGTTTTATCTGTTTAAAATTTTTATGTATTAGTACTTGTTTCTTTGGATTATCCGAAGAAATTTTATGATAAGAGTTTAGGAGTGGTTCTTTCGTAATCATACATGCACACATTTTCCATTCATTCAATCAAAGAGACGTTGTAGTTTTCATTGTGATTGTTTTCCACTACCGGGGTATTTTCGTAATTCATCCTGAGGGTATTTTCGTAAATTTTCAAAAATAAAATTCTCGGATGATTTAGTCAAAAGTATTTTAGAACTCTTAAATTCAGGGTATTTGGAAAAATTTTAAAATCTGGGGTATTTGGTAATTTTGGACCTTAGGGTATTTGGTAATTTTTCACAAATCAGGGTTATTTCAAAAGTTGTAAAACTTTGAGGGCTCTTTTTGATAATTGCATTTTCCAAAATAGTGACTTGCAAAATTCTAAAAATCAAGGTCATTCTGGTAATTTTGTTGGTTAGGGGTAATTTTGTAATTTCACTCTTGGGGTATTTTAGTAATTTTTTTCATAACAAGATTTCTAAAATTTGGTTCTGATTGTTTTCACAAAAGAAGGATATTTTGAAAATTTTCTATTTGGAAATTTTTCATACGGAGGGTATTTTGGTAATTTTTCAAGCCAGGGGTATTCTGGTCATTTTTTTTAAAACAAGGTTTTAATTTCTTCAAAAACAAAATGGCTAGTCCCTTTCGGGTTTTAGCTATCAAGTTTAACCTGTGAGTGTGTCGTCTCAGCTAGGATGAACTGTTACTACGCACTGTAGGATTCGAGTGAGTAGGAGGTGAGTCACGAGGACTGCTTAAATATCAGGCTCCCACCGAATCCAATCCTAGACATGCGTATAACGATTGCCACATCCCTTGTTTAGTGACAACTCACAGGGTTGTTTAGGTAATTATTAAATCTTATGCTTAGTTGAGGTATGCTAGCCCTAGGGTTCAATAATCTCTATTCTAATAGTCTACGTTCCCAATTTACCCTTCTACCCCAATCAAGTATTCACAAAAATGGATAGAATTACTTACCTGGGCGGATAGATGCCGGAGACTCAGTGCCATGTTGTTCAAGCCATAAACAGTTTCAAAACATCTCAATAAGGCCTACAAATAAAACAAAACATTTTGGGCCCTTGGGCCCCCACAGCCGAGTTTTGAATCGGGCTCTGATACCAATTATGTAACACCCCAAACTTGGCCCATGAGTCCTGATCGGATCTGGTATGTCACGGAGTGAAATAATTTGAAGTCATTTTGAAGGTTTGGTGAAAAACTTGATAAAATTTAGCTAAGATGTGAAAACGGGGTTTGAAAACTTAGTCGAGCTTTTTATAAGTATAGTTGGGTTGATAAACCCTTTTTAAAAACGGTTGTTCATGTAGCATTTTGAAATCCGTCAAGGTTATAGTTGACTTAGTTTAATTTTTGTTACCCGATGGTAACATCTTTGAAAACCCGTAAAAGTTTATTAAGTTTGAAAAGTTACTTTTAACCGGTTCAATTAATATTTATAAAATTCCATTTGTAATATAAAATAAGTAAAATAAAACAGTAAAATAAACATCCACATAATGAATAGCGGCCTTATTACAAATCCAAAATAAAAACTTAGAAAGTAAATAATATTAATTTTAATAAAATGAATTTAAATCCATCGACAAGCATGGCCGCTCGAGTCCTCTCGGCTCCATCTCCGTTCTACTCATACGCAAAATGTTAAGGAAAGGGGTAAGTCACCAAGACTCGTGTGTAATCCCCACCCAGTAAAGCAACTCATACACAAGTCATTAATAAACATGCACATGCAACCCAACCTAACTATCCATACTCCTTAACTACCCGTGTGGTCAAAACCACGGTGGTCAAAACCCTTGATGACATAGAGTCACAAATCAAATGATGGGGCCAACCCATCGTGTGGTCAAAACCACCGATGACCATAGGTCACAAATAATCAAGTGTGGTCAAAACCATGGTGGTACCAAACCTTTGGGACTTAGTCGCAAATAATCAATCGATGTGGTCAAAACCATTGATGACCATAGGTCACAAATAATCGATGAGGCCAACCCATCTTGTGGTCAAAACCATGGCGAGTCCAGAAAATCATCCCCCTCCTCTCATCAACCCCACCATCACATGCTTATACATCAATTTTCATATATCATGTCATAGCATTTAATATCATGTGATAGCATGCAAATCATATATCAAAAGTCACAAGTTAGGGGACTTACCCGAAAACCCTGATTATGCCACAAGCTAATCACAACCAAAAGATTAAGGCAAACAATAAAGTCATGAAATTAATAAAGTGTGTATTGAGATCTTACACACCTATTACTATCGTAATTCCTAGATCTCGAAACTCCGATCTACAACGCTAGATCTTGACCCTACATTCGGCCAATCATCTTTGTTAGTATCAAAAGCCTATTCGGCCAAACCAAGATTGTACCAAAGGGTTTCACACGGACCCGAAACCTTACCTACACGTCCTTTGAACACTAACCACCTCACGATATGTAAATCCGTTTCACTTCCCTACAATCGACAACCATACATATTAGTAGCCTTCGGCTTTTCGATCACTAAAAATATTGTCTATTAAAATAGATTCTTACCACACTTATTGAAAAATCGGCAGCACCCTTTTCCTCAAGGGAGATTCGGCCTAAGCACAATTGGAGGGCTGGAATTTTTAGAGATAGGTTTTAACACGAGGAAAGAAAAGAAGGAAATTTTTGAAGGGTTTTGGGCAAAGGTTGGAGTGGTTTTGGCCAGCAGTAAAATTAAAAGAAGAAGAAGTATTTTCGGCTTAAGAAGAACAAGAGAGGCTGGAAATTTTCTCTTAAAAGAAGGGGGTATATTCGGCTAAAAGGAAGCAAGAAAAGCTGGAAGTTTTGAATAATTTTGGCTATGAAACAACGGAGAATTCGGCAGCAGCAAATTTAGGGAGAAGAAAAGAGTTTTGGTTGAACTTTTTGGCACTTCTTTGCTATACAAACTGATTATAGTCAGCCCCCAAAGAGTCCTCAAATCAGCAAACACCTTGTTTTTGTGATAATTCCAGCCTTGAATTATCCAAGATAATGCAAGGTTTAATCTTCCATCTATCTCCTAATCTTCCTTGAACAAATTAAAAGCAAGTAAACCACTAATTACTCCCCCCTTCCAGCCGAAATTAAGCAAAAAAATAAGCCTTATCTTATCACTTAAGAGTCCTATATGCTGCCAACATCCCCCTCCTTCACGCCAGCAGCCAAAAAGAGAAAAAGAAAATAAAACCAAGGTGCACCCACAGGGGTTGAACCCGTGACTGGTGAAGGCAACAATGCACCTCCTTAACGCCTTTCCAACTCTCCCAATTGACTTTCATGTCAACTTACCCCACTATTTAATTATAAGCCTTCTTCCCGCCCTTACTCCTTTAACGCCAAAGCCCAAAAATAAAACTCCTTGCTTCCTTCATGTCTCGAACCCTAGACCTCACTGCAGCCCTCACTCTCCAACGCCCTTTGCCACTTCTCCCCATTAAACTTTCATGGCATAAGGCCTTCACCTTTTAATTATAAGGCCTTCCTAGGCCTAACGCCCAAAAAGCCCACAAGGAAAAACATTTCCTCCTTGTATCTCCCATGGATCGAACCCAAGACCTCCCTTGCCAACCACACGCTACCAGCCACTGCACCAGAACCATTCTTGTGTCATAATTCGCCCAAATTTTATTTAAGCCCTAACTTCACCTAGCTCCCTCCTTTTTAAGCCTTAAAAAGAGATTTTTAATTCCAAAACCGACCTAATTCGGGGTTATTTCTAGACCTAAATCATGCCAAATAAAGTCATATTATTTATTTCTTAGTTATATTGTAACAATATTTTAATTTGACATGTTTAATTTTTAATTTAACTCAAACAATTTCACTTCATTCGATTCAGCTCAATTTGAAAAATTTTTAAATCGAGTTAAGATGATAAAATAGGACTTGTCAACTCCATTAACTCGAATTTTTTTTACTCGATTCAATCGAACGCTCACCCTTAATCTTTTTTAGTAAAGAAAGTGAGGCTTTTTTATTTATAAAAATAAGATTAAAATATTAAATAATTACGAAAATGACATGGAGAAAAAAATATATACGAAAATGACTCATTTGCTACAATAGAAGTCGGTGCCACCTGACCAACTGGCGGCACCATCCCCTTTTCCCCTTAATAATTACCCAATCATAAGTTTGTAAAAAAAAAAAAAAGAATTTGTTTTGGTGCCTATAACACCCCAAACCCGGCCCAAACGCTACGGCCGAATCTAGAATGCTACTGAGGAAAAAGTTTGAAAAGAATTTGTCATAAGGGTGAAAACATAAAAATTTTCTGTCATTTATAAAAACATTGTATATTTAAAATTCTAAGTAAAATTATATTGTTACAAATTTCCGAATTAAAACTTTAATATAAGTTTTGATGATGTAAATCGCTTTCTAAAATAAAACATTCCAAATATCATCTCGATCGTCAATCCAACTCGAACACAATAAAAGTCCCCAAATACTTTAAATGGCCCTTATTACAATAAATATTTACTCAAAATATTGAAAATATAAAGTGCATAAAACAATGAAAAAAACATCTTCTGCATGGCCACCTCGTATCCGCTCCAGCCCGGTCCAAGAATCATGTATCACCTGCATTGTTTGGTAAAAAAATTGGGTGAGTCAAACCGACTCAGTGTGTAATTAGTCCACAGATTTCCACACATAGGCTTAGCCCAAACCACACCAATCCACATATCAAATAATAATGCAAAATGCACCCAACCCAGCCTAGGGTCCATCCTCTACACACCCCCGTATCCAGCCACCACACACCAGGGGATTACTAAATCAACCCTCCAACCTCTACACACCAATTTGGCAAGTAATGCCATCCACCAAGTGGTCAAGCCATTGGTCCACGTGAAATAAATCACAGTATAATCCACAACGCGACCTCAGTCAACGTCAATCCACGATGTAGCTCGTAGCTAACATCAAATCACGATGAGGCACATAGCCATCACCAACCACGATATGGCACAAAGCCGATACCAACCATGATGAGGCACAGAGCCGATCATCAATCCACGTGAGGCTCGTAGCCATCACTAAACCACGTACATAAATGTACACCCTGTCCTTCAATAATCATATCCCAATCCCTATGCATATGTCAGTATCATGGCCAAATAATAGTAAAATTCCAATGAGCATACATCACATGCTTACCACAATTCCATACATATACCATGGTAAAATAATATCATAAAACTGACATGGTTAACCGAATACCCACTATGGGTAGCCACCATCTCAGCCATTATTTTCGGCTATCATACACATCTTATACGTATATATATACACATAGCAACAAATCCAAACAATAGGAGATCAGTGCGATAACTATGCACATTTTTCAAGTCGACTAAATCCCGAAACCCAAAGCCTAAACGATTTGCACCTTGCGATTTGATGAATTCCCTCCTACACAACTATGTTAGATTCGGCTCTAACATAGAACTCATGAGAGTGGCCTTTGGCCGAACACTATGCGCTTACCTTGAGTAATCAAACCCAAAAGAATCCTTTAATGCTTTTTCACGTTAGCTACAAAAGAAATCCCGAAACTTTCCTTCATGGTTTCGGCGAAAGAGAATAGAAGAGATTAGAGTTTTGCTTTTCAACCGTCAGAAAAAGAAAAAGGAAAAGAAATCAGCCTAGAAGAGATTCTTACCGAAAAAGTAATGACCAAAACGCAAATGGTCACTAAACTCCAAGAAATCGACAAGAAGAACCTGAAGTGGAGAAATCGGTTCAGATGAGAAAGATGATAGGCTTTTGGTCTAATGAATAAATCGGCAGGGGTAGAGATGCAATCGGCTATGGCCACAAGATAGGGATTCGACTTTTGAAAGAACTATGAAAAGAAGAAATGAATGATGGAGTGGTTCGGCTCTTAACAAAAGAATGGAGAGGGAGAGTGTGAGGCTTAGAAGTTGTGGCAAAGGTGAAATAAAAGGGATGAGAGGTTCGGCCTAAACAAAATAAAGAGAGGAGAAAGATGATCAAAAGAGAAAGAGGTGCACAAGAGGTCACTTACTTGGTTTACGGTCTCAAAAAGAAAAAGAACACAAAAGCTTTCTGGAAAAGAAATCACACAAGGAAATGCCCAAACCTCCCTATGCAAAATTGGCTACAAAAGAAAAGGTGTTTTGGAAGTACAAAAAATGACCAAATGGGAAATACACCCAACCACTCATCCTTACCAAAATCAACAACAAAATCCGGCCACCCCCCTTGTCCATAATGCCTTCCACATTCATGGTCAAAATGGCCATGAAATAATTTCCAAAACATCCACCTTGATACATGCCTTGTAATCCTCTACTTTCCCAAAGTTTAAGAAATTCTATCCCCAACATCAAGCAATTCTATCCACAAAGCCCTTGATTCATGCCTTATGTCCCCTTATCATACTAAATTTTCTTGATTCCATACCTTAAGTTAACACTTACCTTATTCCCTTAGTCTACTATCCATAAAAGATAAAGTCCAACCTTACCTTAATTAAAGTTTGACCAACACATGCCATACAAATGCAAAATAAAAGTCACCTTAAGTCTATCCATGGGATTCGAACCTAAGCCCCCCTCACACTGCTTGTGGCGTCACTTTCCAAGGCCCTAAGTGGCGCCTCCTTACCACTTTGCCAACTGAATTCTTGTGATTAAATCCTCCAACAAATTTTCTTAAGGCCTATCTTGACTAGCTCCCTTTTTAAGAATTAAAAATCTAATATTTTTCTAAGGCATTCTCCTACATTCTAAAATTCCCAAAACTCCCAAAACACACTCAAACCACACATAGGCACGCTACCACATACAATTAAGTTAAAAATGCCTAACCCCTAGATCTCGGATATTACAATTCTACCCTCTTAAAAATAATTTCGGCCTTGAAATTACCAACTAACTAACAGTATTACATCCTAACTCACCACACTATGCTCTTGCTGCATACTCTGATCTTAATAAAACTAATAGACTTTCTACTAAATCTTGGAACCCTTCCTCACCATCTTCTCTGCCTTACGAGCAGACACTACATTGGATAAGTAATTCCTCCGTTCACCTATCACTATAACCCCACTGGTTCCGACACTGCCATCTTGCCTCTACCACGCCCACGAGTATTGCGACCACGTCCCCTAGAACTCATGTCTAACATCACGATTTAATCTGATTTAAGAAATTTTATGCATTAGTATTTTGTTCCACCGATTATCCATGAACAATTTTATGTAAAGAAGTTTTTAGTAATAATTCTTTTGATCAACCTAAGTTTTCATCTCAAGTTTACTACTCTAATTCAGAGAGTCACATTCATTCATCCACAACATCCACTACACTACTTTGGGCATTTTGTCCGTTCCCAACCTAGGGGTATTTTAGTAACTCATCCCTGAGGGTATTTTAGTAATAAATCGGGATTAATTGAAAATATTTACAAATCAAAGGCATTCGAATTTACAAATTTCGTGGTTATTTTGAAAATTTTTCCAAATTAAAGGTATTTTGGAAATTCGAAATCGGGGTTATTTTGGTAATTTTGTAAATCGGGGTAATTTAGTAAATTTTCCAAACCAGGATATTTTAGTCAAAATAGTGTAGTTTTATAAAACTCGGGTTTGTATTCAATCGAGGTAATTTTTACAAAAGCAGTGTAGTGGTCCCTTTCGGGTTTTAATTATCGGGTTTATAGGTGAATAAGTCCTCTTGGTTAGGGTGAACCGCCGCTACGCACCAGGTAGGATTCGAGTGAAAAGGAGGTGAGTCACTAGGACTGCTTAAATACCAAGCTCTTACCGAATCCAATCCTAGACATGCGCACAACTGTTGCCACACCCTAACTCGGTGACTTACTCACAGGTTTATTTGGTTGCACTTAAGTCTTATGTATCTTGTGTTGGAGTAAACTAGTCCTAGGGTTCAACAGCTCCTAATCTACTAATCTACGATCCCGTAATGCCCATAAAGTTTCACATACCAATCACTTCAATAGTTAGGGGTACTTACCTCGTGGACTTGATAGGAGATCTGGTGCCATGCCGAATAAACTGAAATAGTTCATGAAAGTCAATGTTTTTGAAAAGCCCATTTTTTTAAAAAATGTTTTTGGCCCCAAAACCCTCAAAGCCAAGTTTTGAACTGGGCTCTGATACCAAATTGTAACACCCCAAACTTGGCCCAAACGCTACGGCCGAATCTAGAATGCTACTGAGGAAAAAGTTTGAAAAGAATTTGTCATAAGGGTGAAAACAAAAAATTTTACATCATTTATAAAAACATTGTATATTTAAAATTCTAAGTAAAATTATATTGTTACAAATTTCAATTAAAACTTTAATATAAGTTTTGATGATGTAAATCGCTTTCTAAAATAAAACATTCCAAATATCATCTCGATCGTCAATCCAACTCGAACACAATAAAAGTCCCCAAATACTTTAAATGGCCCTTATTACAATAAATATTTACTCAAAATACTGAAATTATAAAGTGCATAAAACAATGAAAAAACATCTTCGCATGGCCACCTCAGTATCGCTCCATTGGTCCAAGAATCATGTATCACCTGCATTGTTTGGTAAAAAATTGGGTGAGTCAAACCGACTCAGTGTGTAATTAGTCCACAGATTTCCACACATGGGCTTAGCCCAAACCACACCAATCCACATATCAAATAATAATGTAAAATGCACCCAACCTAGCCTAGGGTCCATCCTCTACACACCCCCGTATCCAGCCACCACACACCAGGGGATTACTAAATCAACCCTCCAACCTCTACACACCAATTTGGCAAGCAATGCCATCCACCAAGTGGTCAAGCCACTGGTCCACGTGAAGTAAATCACAGTATAATCCACAACACAACCTCAGTCAATGTCAATCCACAATGTAGCTCGTAGCTAACATCAAATCACGATGAGGCACATAGCCATCACCAACCACGATATGGCACAAAGCCGATACCAACCACGATGAGGCACAAAGCCGATCATCAATCCACGTGAGGCTCGGTACCATCCACTAAACCACGTACATAAATGTACACCTGTCCTTCAATAATCATATCCCAATCCCTATGCATATGTCAGTATCATGGCCAAATAATAGTAAAATTCCAATGAGCATATATCACATGCTTACCACAATTCTATACATATACCATGGTAAAATAATATCATAAAACTGACCTGGTTAACCGAATACCCACTATGGGTAGCCACCATCTCAGCCATTATTTTCGGCTATCATACACATCTTATACATATATATATATATATAGTAACAAATCCAAACAACAGGAGATCAGTGCGATAACTACACACTTTTTTCGGCACAGTCGACTAAATCCCGAAACCCAAAGCCTAAACGATTTACATCTTGCGATTTGATGAATTCCCTCCTACACAACTATGCTAGATTCGGCTCTAACATAGAACTCATGAGAGTGGCCTTTGGCCGAACACTATACCCTTACCTTGAGTAATCAAACCCAAAAGAATCCTTTAATGCTTCTTCACGTTAGCTACAAAAGAAATCCTAAAATTTTCCTTCATGGCTTCGGCCAAAGAGAATAGAAGAGATTAGAGTTTTGCTTTTCAACCGTCAGAAAAAGAAAGAGGAAAAGAAATCAGCCTAGAAGAGATTCTTACCGAAAAAGTAATGACCAAAACGCAAATGGTCACTAAACTCCAAGAAATCGACAAGAAGAACCTGAAGTGGAGAAATCGGTTCAGATGAGAAAGATGATAGGCTTTTGGTCTAATGAATAAATCGGCAGGGGTAGAGATGCAATCGGCTATGGCCACAAGATAGGGGATTCGGCTTTTGAAAGAACTATGAAAAGAAGAAGTGAATGATGGAGTGGTTCGGCTCTTAACAAAAGAATGGAGAGGGAGAGTGTGAGGCTTAAAAGTTGTGGCAAAGGTGAAATAAAAGGGATAAGAGGTTCGGCCTAAACAAAATAAAGAGAGAAGAAAGATGATCAAAAGAGAAAGAAGTGCATAAGAGGTCACTTACTTGGTTTACGGTCTCAAAAAGAAAAAGAACACAAAAGCTTTCGGGAAAAGAAATCACACAAGGAAATGCTTAAACCTCCCTATGCAAAATTGGCTACAAAAGAAAAGGTGTTTTGGAAGTACAAAAAATGACCAAATGGGAAATACACCCAACCACTCATCCTTACCAAAATCAACAATAAAATTCGGCCACCCCCCTTGTCCATAATGCCGTCCACATTCATGGTCAAAATGGCCATGAAATAATTTCCAAAACATCCACCTTGATACATGACTTGTAATCCTCTACTTTTCCAAAGTTTAAGAAATTCTATCCCCAACATCAAGCAATTCTATCCACAAAGCCCTTGATTCATGCCTTATGTCCCCTTATCATACCAAATTTTCTTGATTCCATACCTTAAGTTAACACTTACCTTATTCCCTTAGTCTACTATCCATAAAAGATAAAGTCCAACCTTACCTTAATTAAAGTTTGACCAACACATGCCATACAAATGCAAAATAAGAGTCATCTTAAGTCTATCCATGGGATTCGAACCTAAGCTCCCTCACACTGCTTGTGGCGTCACTTTCCAAGGCCCTAAGTGGCGCCTCCTTACCACTTTGCCAACTGAATTCTTGTGATTAAATCCTCCAACAAATTTTCTTAAGGCCTATCTTGACTAGCTCCCTTTTTAATAATTAAAAATCTAATATTTTTCTAAGGCATTCTCCTACATTCTAAAATTCCCAAAACTCCCAAAACACACTCAAACCACACATAGGCACGATACCACATACAATTAAGTTAAAAACGCCTAACCCCTAGATCTCGGATATTATAGTGCCGCCACTGTGTTAGGTGGCACCCTATGTATTTTTCAAAATACCCATGAAAAATATGAATATTCACGGCTAAGAAAAATAAAAGGAAAAAAATATTTTTTAATGGATGTTGTCAGTCTATTAGGCGGCTCTGGTAAAATTCTATTTTTAAAAAGTATTCTGTCAATGATAAAAGAAGAAGAAAAAATTAAAATTCTTTGTTGTGCTGCTGCCATGTTAGGCGGCATTGGTGGTTGTTAGAGGAAAAATTTAATAGGTGTCGTTAGTCTGTCAAGCGACATCGGTGATTTTTTTAAAATATTTTTTAATTGGTGTCGCCATGCTGTCAGGCGACACCACCCACTATATATACCCGACCCCCGATGCAAAATATGTATATGTTAAGGTGTTTGGTTTTTTGTTGAAATATCTTTCTATTGAAGAGAAGGAAAAAAAAGGAAGAAAGACTTGTGGTCAGTAGTAGTGGAAAAAAATATTAGTGTTCAATAGAAGTGGAGAAAACATAATTTATTTGTGTTCGTGTTCGAAATTGGGGGAGAAAGATTTATTTGTGTTGGTATTTTAGGGAGAATTTGTGATAGTTTTAAGGTATGTTTGAGTTCACGGTGATGCAATGGCGCTCCGAGACCCACATATTTCATTTGTCGTGTGGGGAGTGCACCATCACCTTAGAAAATGGCGCATTGCATCCTGGGCTCCTAGTTGACTGTGGTTATGCGGTCATAAGTTCAAGTATAGTGTTCAGACCTACACATTGAAAGCCTTACTAGTTGACGGTGATTATGCAGTAAAGTTTAATGCCACTGAAAGATGATGTTTTATAAACTCCATACATAAGTTTGAGATTATAATCATAGGAAAAAAAGGGGTTTAATCAACTTATTCTTTTTTTCTCCATCAAAGTAGCATCCTTAACCTCATTGTCCAAAACTTGTGTCAAAGGTGTGGGCAAGAAGAGTTTTAGGGGCGGGGGAGTGATTGTGACGGTGGAGAAAAGCTGAAATGGGACTTGGGGGGGCAGCAGTTGTAATTATTAAAGTGGTGCATGAAAGGAAAGGTAGAGTGAGAAAATAATTGAATAAAACACTAAGAAAAAAAAAATATGGGGAGACCGTGACCGCCACAGTGTCGTGTGATTATCCCAAATATAGTTAGTATCATTATCATACAACTTAAAATGATAGTGGAGATCATATTTTGATCCATTATTTATGTAACTAGAATTACAATAACTATAAAAAACTTCTAGTCCACTCAAATAAGAATGATCGTTGTTAAGTTCAAAAAATTTCTTTTCATTATCAAAATTTATGGAATAACGGTCTTGGCCGTTCAGTGAAACTTTTTTTTCACTATCACTATCACCACTATCAGGTTAAAATGTTTTTTTTCTTCACTATCACTACTATCAAGTTAAAATTGTTTTAATAGGTGAGAAATATTTTAATGTCTATTCAAGGTGGGAAAAATTGGTTTAAGAAAAAATCTAAGAGAGGAAAAAAAGAAAAATGGGGAAAAAAAAAGAACCGAAAGTAAGAAAGAGAATCTGGAAAAAAAATAAAGGGTGTGGTTTTTCAGCCCATATCGAAGTCCTCCATACTCACATTGCTCTGCTCATCCAACATTCAGATCAAAGTCAAACCTGTGTATAGACGATCGTCTATCAATAGATACCCTCAGAACCTTTGTACATGGGTCTTCAACTCCATATTGTTGACTTAATTGAGTGACATTTTGAATTTGTTCCACATCCCTAACTCAGTAAACAACTGAACTAGTTAAACGTTCACGTTGCTACACGAGCAATAAAGTGTGATCATTGTCTCCAAGTATTCATTATCTACAAGTGATGTGTGTTTTTCGTACTAACTAAAATTTACGACAAAGACAAGCGCACCTATCAAACAATAATATAACTACGGTGGGTAGAGATATCATATCCACGAGGACTAAAATTATTAGTAATTACAATTTTCTTATTATTTAGCAGACAATTTGGAATGATGAGTTTTAATCTAAAATTACTAAAACTAAGAACGCAATAGAGAACGAATCAGGAAAATAACCGAAAGATAACTAATGAGAAAGACAATACCTAAGAAAGAATCCACCTAGACTCCTTCTATTATTATTAATCTGATTTAAATGATTTATTCACTTGGTGTCTTGATCCGTAAAAATCCCTAAATTATACTAATATCTCTTTTGAGAGTAGAAGCAACTTACTCTAGGTTGATTAATTGAAATCTCTTTCTAATTAAAACTCCTATTGTCGCATTGACTCGATCTATGGATTCCTCTATTAGATTTGACTCTTTCTAATTAAAACATACATTATTATTATTCATATAAGTGAAATATTCCATAGTAACATTCGTTTGCCTTATTACTACATTTGCATAACATGAATAAATAATCATATAATTCACTTAGCATATGCTAAAATATATCATCAACTTAACTAATTAAACCACTCAAATAGATTATCAAAATGTTCAAATAATGTGCCATTTGAAAAGCGATACATAAACATATTCATTTCATGTCTATTCGCAACCAAGATCTACTAGTACATATTAATTGATTTTCAAATAATTATCAAATCCAAATGGCCATACCTATCATTATTTTATAACTTAAGCATACTCAATGTATTACATATTCTTGACATACATTTTACTAATTAATGCATTACATTTTATAACTCAAACATAAACATCATTTACTTCATAATCGAAACATAACCTTTTACCCTTATACTTATATATTTTGAGTTAATAAATGAGTCATACCGTTTCATCTTGTGAAGAAATATGAATATATATATACATATATAAATATATATATATAGGTATCGAATCACCAAGTTGACCATAACCCTTCCATATATTTCCACCAAATAACCGAGTATACAAGTACATTATATAAACTTCCAAATCAATTCATGATACAATCTATACTTCACAAGAATAAATCAATAACCAAATATAAACATATATCCCATACACAAATCTTATCTACTACGTAATAAACATATCAAAATAAACTTTTTCTATATTCAAACATAACCTACCATCCTTTAATACCAATTCATGAATAACATCTTAACCAAATTAACAACCAAATTCACTCATACTATTATCTATCCATATGACATAACCGAATCAACCAAATGCACACATCCAAAATTACTAACCAGCTTCAATCCACAAAATAGATATCATGAATACCATTCATTCAAGACATATAGCATAATAACCAAATGAACGTAAGTCATAATAAAACAAAACCGTAATAAAGCATTGAAGTTAGGCCATTTTCGCATGGCTTAATTTATACAAAACCAAAATCCAACATTTCAAATTACAATCTAGCCTATACATGCCATAGGTTCGAAAATTTAGCTTATAAAATACCGAAGATAGTCGATAGTGTGATAAGTTTCTTTGACGATTCCCGAGCTCAAAACTTGAATTCAAAATCTATAAAATAGAGGTAAACATGAACACACACAGAGTAAGCTTACATAGCTTAGTAAGTCATAAGCAAATAAACAACTTAGCTACATAATCCAATCAAATAAACTAAACCAATTTTTTTTTTTTACTATCTTGGTTACTTTAAATCTTTAAACTTACAAATTCATGTATTTTATATGTACTTTCACTTGTATATTATTTAGCTTTGAAATTGAAGGATATTTTGCTATATATATATATATATATAAGCAAAATATCCTTCAATTCAAAGCTAAATATCATTATGTGAACATATATACTTATACTCATGAATCAAAGTACGACTTCTTATGCATAAGTATAGTAATGACCGAAAGAACACTTTTATATATAAAGATGCATTAACAAACTATCATTCAATGACCAAGCCAAAACATCTTTATCATACTAAATACGCATACACTTATATGAATACACTCGTAAGTCAAAGTATAACAATTATATATATTTATATCTGTGGCCAAATATACCACTAATTGCATATATTCAAAAATAATTTCAATAATGTTCATAATATTTATTTACAAGGCCGAATACCTTTTTCACATTCACATATGTACTTACTTTACTTCAAGCATGTCTTGCAACAATTATTAAGTAACTTACTCACTTAGTTTCAAATAGGTAATAAACCAATACATACCTGACCATTTTAGCTCACTTTTGCTCATTTGATCTCAACTTATTCATGTCCGTTGAACCATTCGGAATTGGATAGGACACTCGGATAATCACACATATATTGTACAATGCCAACGTCCTAGACGTGGCCTTACATGTAACCACATATCGATGCCATGGTCTTACTCACACATCACATATCGAAATCCTATGTCATGACATATGTATCCTAACTATTCCTAAGGTTCATACGGGGCTTTCGGACGTCGTAACTCGATCGAAACGAATGCTTGAACATGGTTACCAAGCTTATTCACATTCGGCATAAGCACATCTAAATTCATATTTTTCATTCCAGCATATATATTTAACATTTATCTACAATTAAACACGTCTATTTGCCTACAAACTTACCTCGACGATGTAAAACGGAACGGGACGACTAGTCGACAACTTTCATTTTTCCCTGATCCAAATCTGGTTTCTTTGGTTCTTGATCTGAACATATTCAAATATATTTTCATTCAATTTAGTCCAAAAGCACATAAATGGTCAAATTACCATTTTACCCCTGACATTTACACTTTTTACAATTTAGTCCCTATTGCACAAAACACAAAACATTCAAAATTTCAAGATACCCATGTTTGGCCAAATATTTCTAGTGTTCATACAAGCCCATATATTTCATTTATTTCACATTTTAGTCCCTCAAATTATTATTTTTGCAATTTAGTCCTAATTACTCAAAATCATCAAAAACTCCAATACAAAATATGTTAATCTAAAACATATCTTTCATATTTCATCATCAAACAACAAAAATCACAAGCTATCAACCATGGCACAACTCAAAATATTCATCAAAATAAAAAATTAAAGCATGGGTTTACTAGTATTCAAAGCAACGATATCAAAAACGTAAAAATTATCAAAAACCAAGTAAAAACGAACCTTAAATCATGCTTGAGAGGTGGCCGAACCTTGAAACCTTCTTCTTTTCTTTCTTATTTTCATATTCAATTTTGTAAGAATAATATCCACTTTGATTTTTTAATTATATGTTTATATTATATACATTTTATTACTTAATTTACTTATTTAACCTTGGTATTTTAATATAAAACATTTATAATGGTTGTCCACAACCGTCCATCATTATAAATTATGGTTTAATAGAAACATAAAACCTCCATATTAAAAAAACCAAAACTATTCAGCCCTTTCACACTTTACCACCCAATTTTCCTTTTACGCGATTAAGTCCTTTTATTTAATTAGGCACCAAAATGACAAAATTAAAGCACGAAAATTTCACAGATATAAATTCACACAAAATAAACACAGTTAGTAATTTTTAAATATTTTTCTAACTCATATTCGAGGTCCCAAAACCACCGTTTCGACCAGGGTCTAATTCGGGCTGTTACAACTCTTCCTCCCTCAGGGATTTTCATCCCCGAAAATCTTACCGATGAATAGGTTCAGATAACGTTCTTTCATTGAATCTTTTGGCTCCCACGTTGGTTCTTCAACTCCGCATTTATGCCACAACACTTAAGTAACGAAATTTTATTATTTCGTAATTCTTTAATCTTGTAAGCCAAAATACGAATCAGTTCTTCCTCATATGTCATATCGGATTTAATCTCAATCTCAGACGAATTAATCACATGTGAGGGATCATATCAATATCTTTGAAGTATTGAAACATGGAATACATTGTGAATCTTTTCTAGCTCAGATGGCAATAACAGTCTATAAATAACCAACCCGTTACGCTCTATAATCTCATACTACACAACAAATCTCGGACTCAATTTGCCTTTACAACCAAATCTGAGTATTTTCTTTCATGATAAAACTTTCAAAATAACTTTGTCCCTGATCTGAAACTTTATATCTTTTCGTTTCAAGTCCGCAAGCTATTTCTGACGAGTGGCACCTTTTTTAGACTCTCACGGATCACTTTTACTTTTTGTTCAGTCTCTCTGATCAATTAAACCTGTATATCTTAACTTTACAGAGCTCAGTCCAATTCAATGACGTATGACATTTACGACCGTATAAAGCCTCATAAGGTGCCATTTCATTGTAACACCCCAAACGCGGCCCATGCTTTATGACTGAATCTGATGTGTCATATGAGGAAAACGTATAAAATCCTTGTGATTCGTACTAAAATAGATATTGATTTGTTATAAACAAGAAAACAAATTTGATTTGAAATATTTGATAAAATACAGAGTAAACAAGTTAATACAACTATTTTTGAAAGGTTTATTGATGAATAAAAAATCAAGGTAGTGAACTTTAAAACCGTGACTGTTAAAAATGTCATCGATAATTTGAAAGAAAGTCTGAGTTAAAATCATTTGTAAAAGTTTATTATAAAATCTATTTTAGAAAAATCCCCATTTTAAAAATAATTCAAGCAACATAATAAATACGTCCAAACATAAAGCAAATTAGAGTTTACCCCAGAGGCCTTATTACAACTTTAAAACCTGAAATAGTAAAGGTAACAAAAAAATACTGAAAAGTAGTTTACTAATATTTTCAAACATCATTTATGAAGTATGGCCTCCACCAAGTCATCCATGGCCCCAAGGCCTCGTCACTGAGCATTACCTATAGGGATTAAGGAAAGCAAGGGGGTGAGTTACAAGAACTCAGTGTATAATCCCCTTACCGTTTTTCACTGGGCTTGAACCTGTTTAGCAAAAATTTGGGCTTGAGCCCATATAACAATAACTTGGGCCGAAGCCCATAAAGCATAATCTTGGGCCAAAGCCCATTTACAAAATAGAATATATCAAATGAATCAAATGAATGTAATGCAATCCCAAACCAACCTAATAATCCATCCGCTACACACCACCCGTACCAACCAACACACCTACGGGGATCAAGTCAACCCACCCCGCCAACACACCAATCGCAGGCATTATGCTATTTATAACAAATTTAATTGTGGGCAAGCCACCAGAATCATAGGGTATCATATTATCAAACATATTTGTGGCAGTGCCACCGAATTTCTTCTCTTCAACATTTTTCGAACCTATGCAAAACCATGTAAATGCATCATACATAACAAATCATGATATTTACAAATATAACAACAATAATTAATTCAGACAAAAGTTCGTGTAACAGCCCAATTTTGACCCTAATCGGAACGATGATTTTGGGACCACGAATTCGAGTTGGAAAAATATTTTAATATTATTTTATATGCTCATTATATGTGAATTGGTGTGTGTGAAAAGTTCGTATTAAAATTTGATCGTTTTAGTGCTTAATTGTGAAAAAAGGGCTTAATCGTATAAATAGAAAATTTGGTGGTTAAATGTGTAAGTACTGAATTGATGATGTCTTTATAAATTGGAGGTTTAGAGTTGCAAATTGACCATAAAATGGATATAGTGGATGGTCATGATTATGCATGTAATGGTGATTGAATTTGGTTGTTTTATTTTATATTATAATGAAATAATTTAATATATGTTATAATATTATAATAGATAAAAGATGAAAAAAAAATTGGTTTCTATGAAAGTTGGTGGTCAAATTGAATAGTTTTATTTTGCATGGGTGTTGGAGTGGTAAATTAACCACCATGAAGGTATAGTGGACGGCAAAAGCACTTTAAATAATACTAAATAAATGTTTTATATTCATAATATGAAATGAATAATAATATATGTATGAAATGATTATTATAATAAAAACAAAAACAAGTCACTAATGGGTGGAATGTCCATCTTTTATTTCTTTGTTATTTAGAAACTTTAAAGAAGAAGAAGAGAAATGGCCTTCATCATTTTGGTCTTTGCATGGTTTAATTAGGTGAGTAATTCATCTTGATTTTGATAATTTCAATACTTTTGAGGTTGTAGTCTTGTAAATTAGTTAACCCATGTCCAAATTTTCATTATAGATGTGTCATTCGAATGTTGCCATGGATAAGAATTTTGTGTTTGTATGGTTTAAACTAGAACATGTAATATATATTTTAGATTATCAATTTCTTCTTTGAAATTCTTGATGGAAATCATTTCAATGAGGAACTCAAGAAAAGAAAATTCATGAATAAACTATGTAGCTAAAAAAATAAAATAAAATGAGATGATATATCAACTATGAATATTCGGCATTGAGTTGGTGTTATTAGATTTTTGATATCTTGTACTTAGAACCTTAAGAATTATATTGTGAGCATGGTAAACGATTGAGGGTTAAATATGCAAATTAACTGTTCAAATAGATTTAATAAATCATGAGGAAGATTCGGTCCTTGAGAATTTAGTCTAAATTTCTTGTACTTTGAGTGTTATGCTTTGGGGATTAAATAGCAAAATTTGAGAATTCTAGGGGTAAAAGAATAAACTTTATAATCTTGAATTTTGGATTAAATTAAATGGAAATAAATGTGAATAAGTTTTATTTGACATTTAATTAGATCGAGAGCAAAAAGAAAAGGAGCTGGATTGGGGAAAAGCTAAAGTGAACGAATAGCCGAAAAATACGAATTTATCGACCTCAGAGGTAAGTTTATAAGCCATTGGTTTGTTTGAGTGGTTTTAATAAATAAAGATATTTGTGCAAATGAATTTAAAGTTTCAATTATAATGATGTCGAATAGGATATGGATTTTGAGTATGATGATGTAATGGGAATTATTAAGCACTTGTATATGGATATATTTCTTGGATAAATTGGGATTAGTTGTAAAATTCAATGTTGTCGAATTCAATAAGGTATGAGAACAAACATAATTATAGTATGGCGAATGCTAAGATGAAATACATATATTTATATACATGTATAAGGGTGGATGCATTGAGTGTTTTGAACATATATGTATATATATTTATGATTAGAAAGGAGCTATATATATACAAATATGAGATGAGATGGATATTGAACCGAAAGTATGGTTAATAATACACATAATACATCTGTATATGTGCAGAGCTTAGTGCCGGTGACATATTCAGGCTTCGTGCCTAGCAGGCTTAGTGCCGGTGATATATTCGGGCTTCGTGCCTAGCAGGCTTAGTGCCGGTGACATATTTGGGCTTCGTGCCTAGCAGGCTTAGTGCCGGTGACATATTCGGGCTTCGTGCCTAGCAAGCTTAGGGCCGGTGATATATTCGGGCTTCGTGCCTAGCAGGCTTAGTGCCGGTGATATATTCGGGCTTCGTGCCTAGCAGACTTAATGCCGGTGATAGTTTAAAACGAAGAAACCATAAATTGCTCGAGCTGTAACATAGTGAATCTATTGAGTTAAAAACTGAGGTAAGCATAAGTCCCATTTGAATTCATCAGAAGTAAGGTAAGTTGTGATTAATGTTACTTGAGTTGAAATATTATGTTAAGAATGGTGTTATGTGAATTTGAGCTTATAATCGATGTGTATGAATATAGAAATAATAGAATTTTTAGTGTGATAATGTAATGGATATGAATGTTGAATTTACATGATTATAAACATGCGATTCATGTAATATATGTACTTTGTGCTTTGATGAGTTGCAAGTTGATGGTAGTGAAGTAATTGAGTTAATATATTACTAGTATTCGATTTTGTATCAATTGTATATCAAAATATACATATACAATGTCCTACATTTATTGATTAAAAGTGTTAAAGTGCTTGATTAGTGAATTATCTTTGGCTTAAGACTTACTAAGCTAGTGAGCTTACTACTGTATGTGTGTTTTTACATTTTATAGATCATTGATTCAACTACGAGCTCGGGGATCATCAAGAAAGTCGACCACACTATCACTCTCTTTGGTATATATATGTTTCCTTTTTGAATCAAAGGCATGTATAGGCTGTATTTTGATAAGTAATGAATGATGTTGGTTTTGTAAATGTATATATATGGCCTTGCGAATAAAGTACATTACTTTGGGATTAAGCATTGTTTATAAGTTTGATATAATGGTCTATTTTAATCTTTGGTATAAGACGTATGCTTATAATGCTTGGAAGTTAAATGTAGTTGTATAGAAATGATCATATATATGTATAAGTATGCTTACTATGTCGTGCGAATATCTCCACTTAAATTATTATGTGCTTGGTATAATTCAGAGATGATCATGAAAATGTATATACTAATGCTTTGGGTTGATCATTGAAGTTTTATATTGAGAACCGAATATGTGGTCAATGGATTGGCTGTATTTATATTTATAATTTGAATTAGTCACATATCATGTGTGTTTGGTAGGTTATTCAATGATCTTGTATCCATGAATTAATAAGGTAAAATGAACTGAAAAATTTTAGATTGACATGGCTTATGTTTTAGGGACATTGCGCATATTATGGTAGTATGATGTGTTTGTTTGGTCATGCTATACTGTCCGAGTGTCATATGTATGAATGATAAGCTATTTAAGTATCATGGACCTATCCTTTCAAATATGCATATTTGCGAATGTATAAAATAAAATCTTGATATTAGGTTAATGAGATGGATGTATCATATATGTGTGACATCTGAAATTTGGGGTTGTTAGGTGGAAACTTGATTGAAACTTGTATAGATTAGGAGTTATGATGTATTGCATTATGGAACATGGTTTGTAAAGTAAGTCTTGCTCATTATTTGTGGATATGGAAAATGTAAATGTGCGTATTAGGTTTATTCCATAAATGACCTGTGAAAAATTGTGTCTAGTTTGGTAGCGCCTCATAACCCTAATTGGCGGAGTGCAGGTTAAGGGTGTTACATTTTATTGGTATCGAGCTACGGTTTAGTCGATTCTAGGACTACCAGTAGTGCGTAAAACCTAGCTATACATGCCTTTGAATTGTAGATATGATAGTGTGGTGACTTCTGATAATTTTAATTGTATTTTATATAGTAAATGGATCTTGATCCCGATAGAGTCGTAGCTGATGATGTGGAGAGCGTTGTGCCTGATCCCACGTGTGGATCAGCGCAATTAGACTCTCGACCAGTTTCGGGTAGCCATGAAGGGGAGGCTGAACAAGCCTTCTATCGATGATGATGAGCGAATGGTTTACTCGGTTTATTCAGACTAATCCGTTGTACAACAACCTCCACCCCGAATAATCCAACTCCGGTACCTTGACACCCAGATGATAGATTCGATGAGATCTAGCAGGCTTCCCCTTGATAAAATCAGAAAATATGGGGTCGAGGAATTCAAGGCCAATGATGATGATGACGCAGAGCGAGCCGAGATGTGGCTTGATAACACTATTCGAGTACTCGATGAGTTATCTTGTACTCTAGATGAATGCCTAAAGTGTGCTATATCTCTACTTCGGGACACTGCCTATCACTGGTGGAACACACTGGTATCCGTAGCTCCAAAAGAAAAAGTAACTTGGGACTTCTTCCAAATTGAGTTCCGTAAGAAATATATCAGTCAGAGATTCATCGATCAGAAACGGAAAGAATTTTTAGAATTAAAACAGGGTCGCATGACTATGACGGAATATGAGCGAAAGTTTGTCAGATTGAGCCGTTACGCTCGGGAGTGTATATCTACCGAAGCCATTATGTGTAAAAGATTTGAAGACGGCCTGAATGAAGACATAAAGTTACTTGTTGGCATTCTTGAAATCAAAGAGTTTGTGACATTAGTTGAGCGAGCTTGTAAAGCCGAAGAGCTCGGAAAGGAGAAAAGAAAAGCTGAAGTAGAAGCTAGAGACACTCGAAAAAGATCATCGAGTAAAATTTTCCATTTTGTGCATAAGAAGTTCAGAGATGACCCCAGTTGACATAAAGCCACTTCAGACTTGCCTAGACGTGATCGACCTCCAGTGAGATCCCGAGCCACATTGATAGCTAGTGTCGGTAATGTTCCACAGAACCAGGCCGAGTGTAAACATTGTGAGAAATGGCATCCTGAGAGTTGTAGAGTTCGTGATCGGTCCTACTTTAAATGTGGATCGTCGGATCATTTTATTCGAGAGTGCCGATGTTAGCCGAGCAAAATGCAACTCAAAACACTAGACCGAAGCGGTCTTGCGCCACGTGGGGTGACCACTCAGACATTCAGGCAATGTAGGTGGTAGTCAGAGAGGGACGAAGGACACCGCAATACGATCAGAGGCTAGAGCTCCAGCTAGAGCTTATGCTACACGAGCCAGAGAGGATGCTTCCTCCCTCGATGTCATTATCGGTACTTTCACCCTTTATGATACTACTGTGATTGCATTGATTGATCCTGGTTCGACTCATTCATATGTGTGTGAAACTCTAGTATTCGGTAAGACTCGCCATTGAGTCTCACGAGTTTGTGATTCATGTGTCCAACCCTTTGGGTAGATGTGTACTTGTTAATAAAGTGTGTAGAGGTTGCCCGTTGATGATTGAGATTCTTGCTTCCCAGTCGATTTAATGTTGTTGCCCTTCGATGAGTTCGATATAATTTTGGGAATGGACTAGTTAACTTCACATGATGCAGTGGTGAATTGCAAAAGAAAGCTTATTGATTTGAGATGTCAGAACGGTGAGATCATCAGAATTGAATCCAGTGATTTAAGTGGGTTTCCTACAGTAATATCCTCGATGTTAGCCCGAAAGTATGTGAGAAAAGGGTGCGAAGCTTATTTGGCCTATGTACTAGATAATAAAGTGTCTGAAAAGCATATTGAATCTGTACCGGTTGTGTGTGAATACTCAGATGTGTTTCCTGAAGAACTACCGGGTTTACCACCAGTACGAGAGATTGAGTTCGGCATTGAATTAGCACCGAGAATGACTCCGATCTCGATAGCTCCATATCGGATGGCATCTACTGAGTTAAAAGAGTTGAAAGCACAGTTGCAAGAGTTAACAGATAGGGGCTTTGCACGATCGAGTTTCTCTCCTTGGGGTGCACCAGTTCTTTTTGTGAAGAAGAAAGATGGAACGATGTGAATGTGTATTGATTATCAAGAATCGAATAAGGTAACTATAAAGAATAAGTACACGTTACCTCGGATTGATGATTTGTTTGATCGGTTGAAAGGGCTTGATATTTTCGAAGATAGATTTGAGATCGGGTTATTATCGATTGTGAGTCGAGATACAAATGTGCCAAAGACTGCATTCAGGACGAGGTACGGACATTTTGAGTTTCTGGTTATGCCTTTTGGACTCACTAATGCACCTGCTGTTTTTATGGATCTAATGAATTGGGTCTTCAGATAGTTTTTGGATCGGTTTGTAGTAGTGTTTATGTAACACCCCTAACCCATATCCATCACTGAATTAGGGTTACGAGGTATTACCAGTCATATAATAGTTCATATAGATATTCATTGCATTTCACAACTCAAAATTTAATCACATCAATGCTCGTACCTTAATCAAATATCGAGTCTTAAAACCATAGCATTCTTAACATTTCATAATTAAAACATAATCCAAACATCTATTAAAACATATCATATATAGAATGTATAACAAAACAACTATTCCATTAGTGAATATCAAACCTATTATTATTTATATCTTTTGTACATACAAAATTTAAACATCAACGAACCATACTTTACTACTATTTTTTTTTTTTATTTATACGGCAATGGTGATATAAAAACATAACCAATCATACTTTAGTTACTATTATACCATGCGTATATTCACTAATGTCAAAGGCATATCTAAGCAAAATTACCGAATCAATATTAACTTATTCGATTAATTAATTCATGACTATACCAATTCACATGTTATGCACATTAATCTAAGTTAAAATAACCACACAGCATACTAGCCATACATACACATATACTCATTTAAATAATTATCATTTCAAGACCAAATATACTTCTTCTCTTGACAAAAGTTCATGTGCATATGACCATATTGATTTTAACCATTTTGTGCACAAATAACATTAAAAGTACCCCCAATTCGCATTCTTAAAATACATACACATAATCAATCACTTAACTACATATTCGGTCATCCAAGATAACTTCAATACATAACATAAACTATACCACATACTCAATAATAAGAGTCTAATACTTTGCCGAATCATAAATCCAAACATTATCAATGTATATACCATATATTAAGCTCATCAACATGAACCAACTAATAAGTCTTTCTTATCATAATCTAACATGCACAAATAATAATACCACTCTCACACATGATTAAACCATAATCAAGCATAAATAATAGTTCATGGCATGAGCAAACAATATCATCAAAACACGAAACAAGTTATTCAAAATAGATAGCCATTTTCGCATGGCTAGCATATTTACACTATTACAAAACATTAGTTTATGCGATTCAATCTAGCCTATACATGCCCTTTTAAATAACAAACTAAGTTTTCAATACCAAAAGAAAGTCGATAGTGTGGTTGACTTCACGGATGATCCTTGAGCAGTAGTTGAATCAAAATCTATAAAAAGAGATTAACAAAGACACACACGAGTAAGCTTACTAGCTTAGTAAGTCTCAAGCAAATATAAATATAATGAGCATATAGCATAAAACATAATTATTTCATTATGTAAAATATAGATCGTTGAATAATAGTAATACTCTTTACTTAAATATCATTGCTATAACATTGAAAACCAATCTAGGCATCGATCTTCTATTTCTACTTATTCACGAGAACAAGCGCTTTTGTCACACTCATCAACGATCTTTAACTATACATTAAGAATTTTTGTTCACTTCATTCCTTACTAAAATGGTAGGTTAGTGTTTACGAACTTTTACCACATAACACTATATAAACATCTCACCTTGTTTGATGTTCGAACCTCCACTTATAGCATATCAAGCATAAAGCACGCTAGGCATTTAAAGCCGAAATAAATCAAACACTAAGCACGCTAGGATTAAGCCGAATATATCACCAAGACGAAGCACGCTAGGCACTAAGCGAATATATCAAAGCGAAGCTCGCTGAGCACTAAGCCCGAATATATCCAAGACGAGGCTGCTAGGCACTAAGCGAATATATCATAAGACGAGGCACTGCTAGGCACTAAGCGAATATATCAATGTGATCAATCATTCCACTCACATTTCATATCTATATTACCTATCCAATTCAACTAAACTTATTCACCTTAAACAAATAAATCATTACTTCATCGTACAATCCCACAATTCGCATTGATACACTTATTTATATCACATTATCAATTTATGAAATCAATCCAATACACATATATACATTCGGCTATAACATGATTATATACTAAAATTTATCAAACATTATCATTTAATAAGTTCATGAATAATTCTTTAACAAATTTAAACAAATACTTACCTCGGTTGTCGATAAGTGATGCGAATCGGCTATTCGAGAACCAAATCTTTCCCGATCTAACTCAGTTTTTCTTTGCTCTTGATCTAAAACACATTAAATTTAGCTTATTCAAGCACAATTCATCTCAATTTAGTCCCCAAGCACATAAATGGGCAAATTACTATTTTACCCTAATATTTCACAACTTTGTAATTTAGTCCTATTTGCATAAAACTCAAAATACATCAAATTTCCCATACTCCTTAAGGGCGAATATATATGAGGACTATACAAGTCCATATCTTTCATTTATTTTGCAATTAAACCCTCTAAATTTTTATTTTTACAATTTGGCCCTAAAACACAAATTCACCAAAACTTCCAACACATAATATACTAATTTTAACCTATCTATCATCTAACATCATCAAGCATCTTAAACCTCAAGAATTCATCAATGGCGATTCATACATACACAATAATCTTAGAAATTCTAGCATGGGTGGGTACATTTCAAACAACGATCTCAAAAGCGTAAAATAATCAAAAATCGAACTCAATTACATACCTAATCAAGCTTGCAAAGACCGAATATTTGAGAGCTTTGGTTTCTCTCTTCTTTTCTTTTGTTTGGCAATTACAATGAAAATAAAGATGAACATTCCACTTTCTTTTCTTTTATGTTTCCTTTATAATATGTTTATAATATAATAATATATTGTAATATAACATATAATATAAACATATATTTACTTTATAAAATTTGCATGTTACCGTCACTATCTCTAAAAAAATGGGTTATTTACCCTTTTAATGCTTCATATTAAAGCCATGCTCAAATAGGCACTTTACACTCTAGTATGCCACTTTTACCTTTTACGCGATTAAGTCTTTTTTGTCAAATTCGATGCTCAAGCGATAAAATTTTTCTCTGAAACTTTCACCCACATAAATTCATATATAATAAACTCAAAATATAAATATTAAATATTTATCGACTCGATTCGTGGTCCCAAAACCACCTTTCCGATTAGGGTCGATTCGATGCATTACAACTCTCCCCCTTAAGGATTTTCGTCCCGAAAGTCTTACTATTAAACAAAGTCGGATATTGTTGCCTCTTTGAATCTTGAGCTCCCGTTGCCTCTTCAACTCCGTGTCGATTCCATAAAACTTTAACTAAGGAAATCTTTTGTTTCTTAACTCTTTCATTTCCCGAGCTAAAATACGGATCGACTTTTCCTCATCGTCATATCAGTTGTATCTCAATCTCGAATGAACAATTACATGTAGCGGATCGATCTGTATCTCTGAAGCATAGAAACATGAAATACATCGTGTATCTTTTCTAATTAGAGGTAGCTTCAATCTATAAACAACAGCCCAATACGTTCAACGATTTCATACGGTCCGATGAACCTCGATTCAACTTGCCTTTTCGACCAAATCGAGTACTTTCTTCCACGGAAACTTTTAAGAATACACGATCTCCTACACGAAATTCAATGTCTTTACGTTTCAAATCAGCATAGGACTTTTGTCGATCGATGCGACTTTCAAATTATCTTTGATTATGGCCACTTTACATTGGTCTCTTTAATCAAATCAACCCGTGTATCTTATTTTCATGAGCTCGATCCGGTATAATGGTGTTCGACATTTTCACCGTATAAGGCTTCATAAGGTGCCATTTGATACTTGATTGAAAGCTATTATTATAAGAAAATTCAATTAAAGGTAGGTATCATTCCCGTACCTTCAAACTTGAGAACGCAACATCTCAACATGTCCTCAAGTATTTGAATAGTTATTTCGGATGGCCAAATGCATCTGCGGATGGAAGGTCGTACTAAAATGAAGTTTAGTACCTAAAGCTTCTTGCAACTTCTTCCAAAACGCGATGTGAATCTCGGGTCTCATGCGAAACAATGGAACTCGGTACACCATGCGGTCTCACAATCGTGATACGTACAATTCACAAGTTTATCAAGTGAATAGTGCATGCGTCTTGGCACAAAATGAGTGATTTAGTCGACCTATCAACTATAACCCAGACGGCATCTTTCCTATTCGATTGTCATAGGAGACCGGATACAAAATCCATCGTGATTCTATCCCATTTCCATTCAGGTATCATGATTGGTTGAAGTAGTCCGGATGGCACTTGATGTTTAGCTTTTACTTGCTGACAAATTAAACATTTTGAGACAAATTCAGATATATCCCGTTTCATGCCCGGCCACCAATAGAAGCTGTTTCAAATCATTATACATCATTGTGCTACCGGATGTAATGATAATCGACCACTATGGGCCTCACTCGAATCATCACGTATCAAATCGAGTTTTTGAACACACATTACATTTTTAAAATTCAAGCAGATCATTTGCATCAATCTGAAAATCGATTCGTACCCTTTTCACCTTTGAATTCGACTAGCAATCAAATCTTCATCAACTTTACATGCATCACAAATTTCTTGAATAAACATCGGTCTTGCTCGTAACTCGGCTATGATCAAACCATCACTAGACATAGCCATCTGCATTCAATGCACAAAGAGCAAATAATAATTTCGACTTAACGCATCCATAGCGACATTAACTTTTCGGGTGATAGTCAATCACCAATTCATAGTCTTTCAACAGTTCTAGCCACCTGCGTTGTCTCAAATTCAGGTCTTTCTGAGTCATTAGATACTTTAGACTTTTATGATCTGAATCAATGTGACATTTCTCGCCAAATAAATAGTGACGCCAAATTTTCAATGCGAAAACAATGGCTGCAAGCTCTAAGTCATGCGTCGGGTAATTTCTTTCGTGCGGCTTCAGTTGTCTTGAAGCATAAGCTATGACTTTGCCTTCCTGCATCAAAACACAGCCCAAACCATTCAAAGAAGCATCAGAATAAACAACAAGTTCTTTACCCGATTCAGGCTGTACTAACACTGAAGCTTCCGTCAAAAGGGCTTTCAACTGATCAAAACTTTTCTGACATTTTTTTGACCACTCGAACCGGACATCTTTCTCTGATAACTTGGTCAGCGGGGTAGCTATCATAGAAAAATCTTTCACAAATCATCGATAGTAACCATAAGTCCCAAAAACTTGAATCTCGAAAACATTTTTGGTGGCTTCCAATCAAGTATAGCCGAGATTTTGTTCGGATCAACTCGAATGCACGATTTGAAACCACATGTCCCAAAAAGTGACCTCTTTCATCCGAACTCACACTTACTAAACTTCATCACACGGTGATGATCTCATAAAGTTTGTAGCACTAACCTCAAATGTTCAGCGTGTTCAATTTCATCTTTGGAGTAGATCAATATGTCATCAATAAACACCACCACAAATCGATCCAAAAGCGTCTAAAACCCGATTCATCAAATCCATAAAAGCAATGAGATGCATTAGTAAGCCCAAAAGGCATTACCAAAAACTCAAAATATCGTACCTCGTCCGAAATGTAGTCTTTGGCACATCTGTATCTCGACTCATGAATCGATAATAACCCGATCTCAAGTCTATCTTGAAAATCTGAAGCCCCTTTCAACCGATCAAACAAATCATCAATCCAAGGTAACGGTACTTATTCTTTATAGTTACCTTATTAGATTCCGATAATCAATACACATTAGCATCGTTCCATCTTTCTTTCTCACAAAAAATGGTGCACCCCAAGGAGAGAAACTTGGTCGTGCAAAGCCCCTATCTGTTAACTCTTGCAAGCGTGCTTTCACTCTTTTAGCTCGATGGGTGCCATCGATATGGAGCTATTGAGATTGGAGTCGTTCGGAGCTAATTCAATGCCAAACTCAATCTCTCGTATAGGGGTAAACTCGGTGGTTCTTGAGAAACACATCGAGTATTCACATACAATCGAGCTGATTCAATCTACTTCTCGGACAATTTATTATCCGATTACATAAGCCAAATAAGCTTCACACCCTTTTCTCACATACTTTCGGGCTAACATCGATGATATAAGCTTGGAAACCCACGAATCATTGGATTCAATTCTAATGATCTCACCATTCTAGTGTCTCAAATCAATAAGCTTTCTTTTGCAATTCACCTTGCATCATGCGAAGTTAACGGTCCATTCCCAAAATTATATCAAACTCATCGAAAAGGCAATGACATTAAATCAAGCTGGGAAGCAAAAATCCCGAATCATCAATGGGCAACTTTTACACTTTATTAACAAACACACATCTACCCAAAGGGTTGGATACGCGAATCACAAACTCGATGAGACTCAATGGCGAGTTTTACTAAATACCAGAGTTTCACATACATACGAATGGGTCGCACGGGATCAATCAATACAATCACAGTAGTATCATAAAGGGTGAAAGTACCGATAATGACATCTGGAGAAGCAACATCCTCTCTAGCTCGAGTAACATAAGCTCTAGCTAGAGCTCTAGCCTCAGATCGATCTGTTGTGTTCTTTGTCCCTCTCTGACTACCACCTACATTGCCAGAATGCCTGGGTGGTCTTCCCCGTACTGATGCACTACTCGATCTAGAGTTCTGTGTTGTATTCGGCTCAGCTAACATCGGGCACTCTCGAATAAAATGGTCTGAGGATCCACATTTAAAGCAAGACCGATCACAAACTCTACAACTCCCAGGATGCCATTTTCCACAATGTTTGCATTCAACTCGATTCTGTGGGACGTTACCAACACTGGCCATCGAGGTAGCTCGGGAGCCCACTGGAGGTCGATCACGTCTAAATGAATCTAAAGTAGCTTTGTGTCGACTGAAGTCATCTCTAAACTTTTTAGATGTGGAATGAAAATTCTTACCCGACGATCTTTTACGGGTGTCTCTAGCTTCTGTCTCAGCCTTTCTTTTCTCTTTCCCAAGCTCTTCAGCTTTGCAAGCTCGCTCAACTAGTGTCACAAATTCTTTGATCTCAAGAATGCCAACTAGTAACTTCAAATCTTCATTCAAACCATCTTCAAACCTTTTGCACATAATGGCTTGAGAGATACACACTCCGAGCATATCGGCTCAATCGACAAATTTTCGCTCATATTGATCACGGTCATTTGCCCTGTTTTAGTTCAAGAAATTCTTTACGTTTGGTCGATGAACCTCTGGTGATATATTTCTTCTTGAATTCATTCGGAAGAAATCCCGTCACTTTTTCTTTTGGAACCACGATACTAGTGTATTCCACGGTGATAAGCGGTGTCCCGAAGCAAAGATATAGCACATTTTAAACATTCATCCGGGTGCAAGATAGCTCATCAAGTACCGAATAGTGTTATCAAGCCACATTTCATTTCGCTTTGCATCATCATCATCTTTAGCCTTGAATTCTTACCCCAAATTTCCTAATTTTATCAACAGAGGCCTACTAGATCTCATTGGATCTATCATCGAAGTCTTTGAAGGTCCGGAGTTGGATTATTCGGGGTGGAGGTTGTTGTACCGTTGGATTATTACGAATAAACTGGGTAAACCATTCATTCAACATTTGGTAGAAGGCTTGTTTAGCCTCTCCTCGTGGTTACCCGTGGCGGTTGAGAGTCTAGTGGCAGATCCATATGCGAGCCGAACACGACACTCTCCACATCATCGCTCACGGCTCTATCGGGATCGAATTTATTTACTATATAAAATACAATCGAAATTGTCAGAAGTCACCACACTATCATATATACAATTTAAAGGCATGTATAGCTAGACTCTTTCATACTACGGTAGTCCTAGAATCGACTAAACCGTAGCTCTGATACCAATAAAATGTAACACCCCTAACCCATATCCATCATTTGAATTAGGGTTACGAGGTATTACCGGTCATATGATAGTTCATATAGATATTCATTACATTTCACAACTCAAAATTTAATCACATCAATGCTCGTACCTTAATCAAATATCGAGTCTTAAAACCATAGCATTCTTAACATTTCATAATTAAAACATAATCCAGCATCTATTAAAACATATCATATACAGAATGTATAACAAAACAACTATTCCATTAGTCGAATATCAAACCTATTATTATTTATATCTTTTGTACATATAAAATTTAAACATCAACCGAACCATACTTTACTACTATTTTTTTTTATACGGCAATGGTGATATAAAAACATAACCAATCATACTTTAGGTACTATTATACCATGCATATTCACTAATGTCAAAGGCATATCTAAGCAAAATTACCGAATCAATATTAACTTATTCGATTAATTAATTCATGACTATACCAATTCACATGTTATGCACATTAATCTAAGTTAAAATAACCACACAGCATACTAGCCATACATATACATATACTCATTTAAATAATTATCATTTCAAGACCAAATATACTTCTTCTCTTGACAAAAGTTCATGCGCATATGACCATATTGATTTTAACCATTTTGTGCACAAATAACATTAAAAGTACCCCCAATTCGCATTCTTAAAATACATACACATAATCAATCACTTAACTACATATTCGGTCATCCAAGATAACTTCAATACATAACATAAACTATACCACATACTCAATAATAAGAGTCTAATACTTTGTCGAATCATAAATCCAAACATTATCAATGTATATACCATATATTAAGCTCATCAACATGAACCAATTAATAAGTCTTTCTTATCATAATCTAACATGCACAAATAATAATACCACTCTCACACATGATTAAACCATAATCAAGCATAAATAATAGTTCATGGCATGAGCAAACAATATCATCAAAACACGAAACAAGTTATTCAAAATAGATAGCCATTTTCGTATGGCTAGCATATTTACACTATTACAAAACATTAGTTATGCGGTTCAATCTAGCCTATACATGCCCTTTTAAATAACAAACTAAGTTTTCAATACCAAAAGAAAGTCGATAGTGTGGTTGACTTCACGGATGATCCTTGAGCCGTAGTTGAATCAAAATCTATAAAGCGAGATTAACAAAGACACACACGAGTAAGCTTACTAGCTTAGTAAGTCTCAAGCAAATATAAATATAATGAGCATATAGCATAAAACATAATTATTTCATTATGTAAAATATAGATCGTTGAATAATAGTAATACTCTTTACTTAAATATCATTGCTATAACATTGAAAACCAATCTAGGCATCGCTCTTCTATTTCTACTTATTCACGAGAACAAGCGCTTTTGTCACACTCATCACCGATCTTTAACTATACATTAAGAATTTTGTTCACTTCATTCCTTACTAAAATGGTAGGTTAGTTTTACCTGAACTTTTACCACATAACACTATATAAACATCTCACCTTGTTTGATGTTCAAAACCTCCACTTATAGCATATCACCGGCATAAAGCCTACTAGGCATTTAAAGCCCGAAATAAATCACCGGCACTAAGCCTGCTAGGCACTAAGCCCGAATATATCACCTGCACGAAGCCTGCTGAGGCACTAAGCGAATATATCAAGACGAAGCACGCTGAGCACTAAGCCCGAATATATCAAGCACGAGGCTGCTGAGCACTAAGCGAATATATCACCTTGACGAGGCACTGCTAGGCACTAAGCCGAATATATCAATGTGATCAATCATTCACACACATTTCATATCTATATTACATATCCAATTCAACTAAACTTATTCACCTTAAACAAATAAATCATTACTTCATCGTACATTCCCACAATTCGCATTGATACACTTATTCATATCACATTATCAATTTATGAAATCAATCCAATACACATATATACATTCGGATATAACATGATTATATACTAAAATTTATCAAACATTATCATTTAATAAGTTCATGAATAATTATTTAACAAATTTCAAACAGGACTTACCTCGGTTGTCGATAGGTAGTGCGAATCGGCTATTCGAGAACCTTCGTCTTTCCCGATCTAACTCCATTTTCTTTGCTCTTGATCTAAAACACATTAAATTTAGCTTATTCAAGCACAATTCATCTCAATTTAGTCCCTAAGCACATAAATGGGCAAATTACTATTTTACCCCTAGTATTTCACAACTTTGTAATTTAGTCCTATTTGCATAAAACTCAAAATACATCAAATTTCCCCATACTCCTTAAGGGCTGAATATATATGAGGACTATACAAGTCCATATCTTTCATTTATTTTGTAATTAAGCCCTCTAAATTTTTATTTTTACAATTTGGCCTAAAACACAAATTCACCAAAACTTCCAACACATAATATACTAATTTTTAACCTATCTATCATCTAACATCATCAAGCATCTTAAACCTCAAGAATTCATCAATGGCGATTCATACATACACAATAATCTTAGAAATTCTAGCATGGGTAAGAATGCGTTTGAACAACGATCTCAAAAGCGTAAAAATAATCAAAACCGAACTCAATTACATACCTAATTAAGCTTGCAAAGACCGAATATTTGAGAGCTTTGGTCTCTCTCTTCTTTTGTTTTGTTTGGCAATTACAATGAAAAATAAAGATGAACATTCCACTTTCTTTTCTTTTATGTTTCCTTTATAAGATGTTTATAATATAATAATATATTGTAATATAACATATAATATAAACATATATTTACTTTATAAAATTTGCATGTTGTCGTCCACTATCTCTAAAAAAAATGGGTTATTTACCCTTTTAATGCTTCATATTAAAGCCATGCTCAAATAGGCACTTTACACTCTTGTATGCCACTTTTACCTTTTACTGCGATTAAGTCCTTTTTGTCAAATTCGATACTCAAGCGATAAAATTTTTCTACGAAACTTTCACCCACATAAATTCATATATAATAAACTCAAAATATAAATATTAAATATTTATCGGACTCAGATTCGTGGTCCCAAAACCACCTTTCCGATTAGGGTCGATTCGATGCATTACGGTTTATTGATGATATACTAATCTACTCCAAAGATGAAACCGAGCATGCCGAGCATTTGAGATTAGTGCTACAAACTTTGCGAGATCAACGGTTGTATGCAAAGTTTAGTAAGAGTGAGTTCGGATGAATGAAATCGACTTCTTGGGTCATGTTGTTTGACATCGGTATTGGGTGGATCCAAACAAAATAGCAGCTATACTCGATTGGAAACCACCAAAGAATGTTTTCGAGATTTAAAGCTTTCTAGGCCTTGCGGGATACTACAGACGGTTTGTAAAAGGTTTTTCTGTGATAGCTACACCTTTGACAAGGCTACTATAGAAAGATGTCAAGTTTGAGTGGTCAAAAAAGTGTCAGAAAAGTTTCAAGCAATTGAAAGCTCTTTTGATCGAAGCTCAGTGTTAACTCGGTGAATCGGGTAAAGAATTTGTCATTTTAGTGATGCTTCTTTGAATGGGTTGGGTTGTGTTTTGATGCGGAAGGCAAAGTTATAGCCTACGCTTGAGACAATTGAAGCCATACGAAAGAAATTATCCGACTCACGATCTGGAATTAGCAGCCATTGTTTTCGCATTGAAAATTTGGCGTCATTACTTATTCGGGGAGAAATGTCACGTTTATTCGGATCATAAAAGTCTAAAGTATTTGATGACCTGAGACAACATTATTGGTGGCATAGTATGAAACGAGACATTTCAGACTATGTGTCGAAGTGTTTAATATGTCAACAAGTGAAAGCCGAGCATCAGGTGCCATCAAAACTACTCCAACCGATTATGGTACCTGAGTGGAAGTGGAATCGAGTCACAATAGATTTCGTATTGGGTTTTCCGTTGATACCGAGTAAGAAAAATTCAATCTGGGTTATTGTTGATAGATTGAACGTATCAACCCGGTTGCATACAGACTTATGTTGCCATCTGAGTTAGAAAAGATCCACAATGTTTTCCATGTTTCGATGCTTTGACGATATAGATTCAATCCTTCTCATGTGATTTGGCCGTCAGAAATTGAGATTCAATCTAATTTGACCTACGGGGAAGAACCGATTCGTGTTTTGGGCTCACGAAGTAAATGGGTTGCGTAACAAGAAAATCTCGTTAGTAAAAGTATTGTGGCATAAGCATGGAGTTGAGGAAGCAACTTGGGAGCTTGAGGATTTAATGAGAGAACGTTATCCTAACCTATTCACCGGGTAAGATTTTCGAGGACGAAAATCCTTAAGGGGGGAGAGTTGTAATAGCCCAATTTTGACCCTAATCGGAACGATGGTTTCGGGACCACGAATTTGAGTTGGAAAAATATTTTAATATTATTTTATATGCTCATTATATGTGAATTGGTGTGTGTGAAAAGTTCGTATTAAAATTTGATCGTTTTAGTGCTTAATTGTGAAAAAAGGGCTTAATCGTGTAAATAGAAAATTTGGTGGTTAAATGTGTGAGTACTGAATTGATGATGTCTTTATAAATTGGAGGTTTAGAGTTGCAAATTGACCATAAAATGGAGATAGTGGATGGTCATGATTATGCATGTAATAGTGATTGAATTTGGTTGTTTTATTTTATATTATAATGAAATAATTTAATATATGTTATAATATTATAATAGATAAAAGATGAAAAAAAAATTGGTTTGTATGAAAGTTGGTGGTCAAATTGAATAGTCTTATTTTGCATAGGTGTTGGAGTGGTAAATTAACCACCATGAAGGTATAGTGGACGTCAAAAGCACTTTAAATAATACTAAATAAATGTTTTATATTCATAATATGAAATGAATAATAATATATGTATGAAATGATTATTATAATAAAAACAAAAACAAGTCACTAATGGGTGGAATGTCCATCTTTTATTTCTTTGTTATTTTGAAACTTTAAAAAGAAGAAGAGAAATGGCCTTCATCATTTTCGGTCTTTGCATGGTTTAATTAGGTGAGTAATTCATCTTGATTTTGATAATTTCAATACTTTTGAGGTTGTAGTCTTGTAAATTAGTTAACCCATGTCCAAATTTTCATTATAGATGTGTCATTGAATGTTGCCATGGGCAAAATTTTGTGTTTGTATGGTTTAAACTAGAACATGTAATATATATTTTAGATTATCAATTTCTTCTTTGAAATTCTTGATGGAAATCATTTCAATGAGGAACTCATGAAAAGAAAATTCATGAATAAACTATGAAGCTAAAAAAAAATGAAATGAGATGATATATCAACTATGAATATTGGCATTGAGTTGGTGTTATTAGATTTTGATATCTTGTAATTAGAACCTTAAGGATTATATTGTAAGCATGGTAAATGATTGAGGGTTAAATATGCAAATTAAAGGTTCAGATAGATTTAATAAATGATGAGGAAGATTCGGTCCTTGAGAATTTAGTCTAAATTTCTTGTAATTTGAGTGTTATGCTTTGGGGATTAAATAGCAAAATTTGAGAATTCTAGGGTAAAAGAATAAACTTTATAATCTTGAATTTTGGATTAAATTAAATGGAAATAAATGTGAATAAGTTTTATTTGACATTTAATTAGATCGAGAGCAAAAAGAAAAGGAGCTAGATCGGGGAAAAGCTAAAGTGAACGAATAGTAGGAAAATACAATTTATCGACCTCGGAGGTAAGTTTATAAGCCATTGGTTTGTTTGAGTGGTTTTAATAAATAAAGGTATTTGTGCAAATGAATTTAAAGTTTTAATTATAATGATGCGAATGGGATATGGATTTTGAGTATGATGATGTAATGGGAATTATTAAGCACTTGTATATGGATATATTTCTTGGATAAATTGGGATTAGTTGTAAAATTCAATGTTGTCGAATTCAATAAGGTATGAGAACAAACATAATTATAGTATGGCGAATGCTAAGATGAAATACATATATTTATATACATGTATAAGGGTGGATGCATTTAGTGTTTTGAACATATATGTATATATATATTTATGATTGAGAAAGGAGCTATATATATATACGAATATGAGATGAGATAGATATTGAACCGAAAGTATGGTTAATAATACATATCTCTGTATGTGTGTAGAGGCTTAGTGCAGTGACATATTAGGGCTTCGTGCCTAGCGGGCTTAGTCTTGGTGATATATTCGGGTTTCGTGCCTAGTAGGCTTAGTCTGGGTGACATATTAGGGCTTCGTGCCTAGTGCTTAGTCTTGGTGACATATTAAGCCGTGCCCTTAGAGCTTAGTTCGATGATATATTGAGGCTTCGTGCCTAGCAGAGCTTAGTCTTGGTGATATATTCGTGCTTCGTGCCTAGCGGGCTTAATGCGGTGATACTTTAAAACGAAGAAACCATAAATTGCTCGAGGTGTAACATAGTGAATCTATTGAGTTAAAACTCGGTAAGCATAAGTCCCATTTGAATTCATCGAAGTAAGGTAAGTTGTGATTAATGTTACTTGAGTTGAAATATTATGTTAAGAATGATGTTATGTGAATTTGAGCTTATAATCGATGTGTATGAATATAGAAATAATAGAATTTTAGTGTGATAATGTAATGGATATGAATGTTGAATTTACATGATTATAAACATGCGATTCATGTAATATATGTACTTTGTGCTTTGATGAGTTGCAAGTTGATGGTAGTGAAGTAATTGAGTTAATATATTACTAGTATTCGGTTTTGTATCAATTGCATATCGAAATATACATATACAATGTCCTACATTTATTGATTAAAAGTGTTAAAGTGCTTGATTAGTGAATTATCTTTGGCTTAAGACTTACTAAGCTAGTGAGCTTACTCTGTATGTGTGTATTTCTGTTTCATAGATCATTGATTCAACTACGGGCTCAGGGGATCATCAAGAAAGTCGACCACACTATCACTCTCTTTGGTATACATATATGTTTCCTTTTTGAATCAAAGGCATGTATAGCCTGTATTTTGATAAGTAATGAATGATGTTCGGTTTTGTAAATGTATATATATGGCCTTGCGAATAAGGCTGTTACTTTGGGATTAAGCATCGTTTATATGTTTGATATAATGGTCTGTTTTAATCTTTAGTATAAGACGTATGCTTATAATGCTTGGAAGTTAAATGTAGTTGTATAGAAATGATCATATATATGTATAAGTATGCTTACTATGTCGTGCGAATATCTCCACTTAAATTATTATGTGCCTGGTATAATTCAGAGATGATCATGAAAATGTATATACTAATGCTTTGGGTTGATCATTGAAGTTTTATTTTGAGAACCGAATATGTGGTCAATAGATTGGCTGTATTTATATTTATAATTTGAATTAGTCACATATCATGTGTGTTTGGTAGGTTATTCAATGATCTTGTATCCATGAATTACTAAGGTAAAATGAATTGAAAATTTTGGATTGACATGGCTTATGTTTTAGGGACATTGCGTATATTATGGTAGTATGATGTGTTTGTTTGGTCATGCTATACTGTCCGAGTGTCATATGTATGAATGATAAGCTATTTAAGTATCATGGACCTATCTTTTCAAATATGCATATTTGCAGAGTGTATAAAATAATATCTTGATATTCGGTTAATGAGATAGATGTATCATATATGTGTGACATAAGAAATTTGGGGTTGTTAGGTGGAAACTTGATTCGAAACTTGTATAGATTAGGAGTTATGATGTATTGCATTATGGAACATGGTTTGTAAAGTAAGTCTTGTTCATTATTTGTGGATATGGAAAACGTAAATGTGCGTATTGGGTTTATTCCATAAATGGTATGAAAAATTGTGTCTAGTTTGAGAACGCCTCATAACCCTAATTGGCGATGATTTGCAGGTTAAGGGTGTTACTGATTCAGCCCAATAACACTTTGCAAATCGGCCCTTTATGGCTAATTATCAAATCGACCCATTAAGCAATATATCAATTTGGGCCATTAAGCAATATATCAATTCAGCCTATTAAGCAATATATCAATTCGGCCCATTAAGTAATATATCAATTCGGCCCATTAAGCAATCTATCAAATCGACCTATAAGGGCCATTTTCGTAATTAGGCCCATAAGGGAATTTTGGTAAATCAGTAATCTCGCAACCCAGGGGTATTTCGGTAATTTATCATCTAAGGGTATTTTCGTAATTTCGTAATTTCGCAACCCCAGACTAAACTACTAATTTGGGGCATAAAAATTGAAACTATCCATCTGCGTCATATTGAATAAATTGACTATAACTTGAGTTAGGAAGCCCAAAATTTAGATCCGTAAATTTTCCTTAAATCTAGACTCATGTATCTTCTTACTACAATTTTTCAGAATTTTTGGCTTAGCTGTTTAGTACAATTTATTCCTTAAAATTTATCTTGTTTCACTGTCCAATGATTCTGACCTCTCTTACCTTAATTTCAAATATCTCACTATACAATTTTCATATATTTCTCTCACTTGTTTCTAATGAAAATAGGCTCACTAATAAATCTATACATATAAATTATAACCCATAATTCACTTTGTATAATTTTATAAGATTTTTCAAAGACAGATCAGGGAACCACAAAGTCAATCAAAACTAGTTACACTAAAATTAGAATATCACAGAAAATAAAATCTCTTTTCCTTCTCTGTTTCTTTCATATCAAAATAGATACAATAAGCTTTTATTCGATATCTTATTCACTTTCAAATTCTCTTTATCCTATTTTTCATGATTTTTCTAATTCACATCACTGCTGCTGACTAAACTGTTTCATAGCAAAAATATGGTTACCACTATGAACCTACGTACGCCCGAGTGATCACAGATGCGGGTTTTGGTTTTCTTTGGTATTTTGACCAAAGCACAGAACATTTCATGAAAATTTTTAGAGAAGTGTGAGATTACACACCATTTCAAACATGTATTCGGAAAGTACGGGATTACACACCTTGATTAAGACTCCCTAAAGAACCACTCTTCGTTGCCCCCTAAAAATAAAATCGATCAAAAGTTAGCCTCGATTTCTTAAAGTTTCCAAAAGCCCAAAAGTACTCTCTCACAAGAGTCACTTACCACAATCGCGACCCTTCCCTACTAGATTCTAAAATCTGGCCTTACACCTTGGCTATTGCAATGAGTCCCAATCAACTTTCGAAACCAAGGCTAAGAGAAAGATAAGTAGCAGCAAAGGATGGCTTGATTTGGCCTTCATCAAAAAAGAATAAGAGGAGTTTAAAATAACAATAAGTGGCTAGGTTTGGCTTAGCCAATGGGCTTAGCCAAGTCATGAGAAGAAAGAACAAACAACATGAATAAGAAGAAAGAACCTTTACCTTAATAGTAGGGATGAACCGAAATGAAGAACACGGTTTGGCACTAGTAGCAAGACAACAAAGAAAGATCGGTAGTTTCGATTTTCAAGAGAAGATGAGTGAAAAATAATTGATCACAAAGGCTAGGTGTTTTCGGCAAGACAAGAAAGAAAAGAGAAAATGTCCACTATTGTCTTGAAGTTGTGGCAATGGGAGGATAAGTTGGAAGAATGAATACAAAGGATGCTAAAAGGAATTAGACCTAACAAACACCAAAACTATCAAAATGCTCCCATCAAAATTCGGCTACCCTCTCCCTTTTCCAAACCATTATCATCTTTACCAAAAGATGAAAATAGACCAAATAAAACCTTTCCAAAACATCCCCCACGAAAAATGCCAACATGTTCCCCATTCCTTCCCTTTTCTTTTACTCATTTCCATCCATTTTTCCTTACCATATTTACTTAGTCACCTTTCCAAAATTAAAAGTCCACCTTACCAAAAATACACCCATGGTAGACACTTAGGAAAGAATTCAAAAAATTAGTCAAAATTTGCACTTGATGGGATTTGAACCTCTTCTCTCCATGTCCTCCACTTGATGCCATAACCTCCTTACCATATGCTCATTTATGCTAGCATATTACTCACCTATTTCCATAAGCCTTGATGCCACTTACTATCTCTCCTTAATAGGCTTAAACACAAAATTTTACCAAGGCCCAACTTAAACCCGGAACTTCCTAGAAACCCAATAACTTTCCAAAATCACCCTCCCAATAAGTTCAACTTGAAATAAAGCCATGCTCTTGCTCTCCATAAATTTTAAATGCTTCCGTGCTCAAGGCCCAATGGGCCCAATCCTACTAGGCCCAATTTCGGGGTGTTACATTTATTGTACAGAAATCCAATCAGAGGTAGATGTCGTTCCTACGTACCTTCGAACTCAAGAATGCAGCATTTCAACATATCATCAAGCATTTGAATGACTCGTTTAGACTGACCACCTGTCTGTGGATGGAAAGCTGTGCTAAAATGTAATTTCTACCTAAAGTATCATACAGTTTCTTCCAAAACCCGATGTAAACCTCGGATCTTTATTCAAATCAATAGATATAGGTACAACATGTAATCTTACAAATTGAGAAACATACAATTCAGCCAACTTATCAAGCAAGTAGTCTGTACATATTGATACAAAATAAGTCGATTTAGCCAGTCAATAAACACTAACCCAAATTGCATCTTTCTTGCTCGGTGTCAATGGAAAACCAAATACAAAATCCATCGTGGCTCTATCCCATTTCCATTCAGGTATCATATCGGCTGAAGCAACACAAAAGGTACATGATGCTCAGCTTTTTACTTGTTGACAGATTAAGCATTTCGAAAAAAAGTCAAAAATATCTCGTTTCATACCATACCATCCAGTAAAGTTGTTTCAGATCATTATGCATCTTTGTACTACCTAGGTGAACAGACAATCAACTGTTATGGGCTTCATTCAAAATCATCTAAATCAACATTTGAATTCCTTGAAACACATATTTGTTTTCTAAACCTCAGACAACTTTCAGCATCAACTTCGAAACTCTGAATCAACCTTCAAATCACCTTGGACCTGCTTTGCTAACAAATCATTATCAACTTTTTGAGTATTACAAATTTTGCTGAATAAATAACGGTCTTACTTTTAATTCAACTATTATTGAACCACCATCATATATAGCCATATACGCATTCATTGCACACCAAGCAAACAGTGATTTTCTGCTTAAAACATCAGTAACAACATTATCCTTTCCCGGATGGTAGTCAATCACAAGCTTATAGTCTTTTAACAATTCTAACCATAAGGAATCACAGGATATCTCTGTGTACTCCATTATTATACTTCAACCCATCCATTGACACATGACTGAGGTTCGCAAAATCTTCGTTAGTTTAGGCTAAATCAGAATTAATATTTTAGTGGATAATGTCTTCGTGCAAAAGAAAGCTTCAACAATTGAACTAACTTTAATTTACCACAACATTTCTCAGATAGGATTGTTCCGATAGACATAATTCTATATCAAATCCTCAAAAATACAAGTTCTACTTCCATACTATCCTTTAGATCACACATGTACATTTAAAATTTGTTTCCAATCCAGTGGATAGATTCAAACTCATATAACCCAGTTACATTTTCAATCAAATAGTTTCACATCAGATTAAACCACAGAATCGGTCTTTTCGAAGAAATCTTTTCTTCTTGTTAGAAAGAATAATCCAGACATATCTTTATATATATACACTACAGTCATCAAATAGAAATCATATTGTCATACTAGGACTATTGTCTTACCCATGACAATAGATAATATCCCGTCTATAAACGAAGCATCTGAACCCAAAAGAAAATCAAATATGATTTGAACAACAACAAATGCAGAAGAAAAACTTTTATAACTATTTCCTTCAAATGGACATCTCTTATAGATAATCACATAGAATCATGAGAAAACTAGAATAACTAAATTTTCAACATCTGAAGCTACACTAAATATCAGAAAATTACAACCGATATAGAATGATATCAATTCCGATGATATTCCAAAAATGTCCAGAAAGAATAATATTACTCGTAAATGTTGAAATCCACATTAATAGAAGCAATATAATCTTTACATATTTTCAACAGAACAATAGCTAGCAGAAACAGAGTATTAGCATTATACTGATTTCACCATCGTCTTTCATATCCGCACAAAGGAATAAATACGAAAAAAGACTTAGCAATGTTGAATACAACCCCAAACAAACCAACGATACTTTCGTCTATTAATATGTTTAGCCAATGTTCTTTTATGATAAGAATTCCTTCTGAAATTAAACAGTCACATATACTTTTGAGAATAAATATACACATAGAATGCCCAAAAGGAATCATAATAACTGCCCGACTATAACCACTACACTCAGCCCTCAATACAATTCAAACATTATTTCAACTGTCTAATTCTACCATTAGAAATTTTCACATTATCCCTTCACTAACAGAAGTCAATTCAGAAAAGCTTTTAACTAATATTTTCCTTAGTTAACATACCTGAATAAGTCATTTGATCGGAGTAACTTCTTTTTAACAGTGATGTCACATAATCTGAATAATCTGAGAACTATCCAATGTCTCTTTTAATACTGTCTTCATTTGCAGATTCAATCTCTTTTCTGGCCACATTATTAATCTTTCAAATATGGACTTCTGTAATTCCACACTCTTGAGCTTATTCAACCCAGATCTTACAGATTTCACAGTAACTTTTCACTAATAAGGGGGGTGAGGGTAGTAAAGCCTCAAATTTAACTTACACATATATACACATAACACACACTTTCACAAATAGTCGATTCATTAATAATTTCACATTGTCCAAACATTTAATAAACATTTGCTTTTAATCACCTTTATTCTTAGCACTTAATTCATATACTCAAAACATTTCAGATAGCAATCACAACTCACATATCATAATCTATATGCTCATATAATTATAACATTTGTCAACATCAATATGTCATACTCTTTGATCCATACCTTTATGAATTTCAACTCATCATCAACACATTTCCATTCAAACATTCGAGTACACATTCCGTACTATCAAAATTAGTTCGATTGAAAACTTATCTGTCTCATCAAAATAATTTTTGTTAGAGTCAGGAGATATCACACTATTGTAGGTTAAATATGACATGTATAGCTAGACTCACATACACTATGGTAGTCCTAGAATCGACTAAACCATAGCTCTGATACCAATAAAATGTAATACCCTTAACCCGTATCCGTCGCTAGATTGGGGTTATGAGGCATTACTGATCATAAAACAATTCAAAACAGACTTCCTTTATTAGGTTAATCATCTAGAATTTTTTTTCATATATGCATTTCATTTCACATACTTATCAAATATGTATACTTTAACTTTGATGACATTTGAATAATTCAAATATAAAATATTTTAATTATCAAACAGATGTCATGCGCATACTTTATACAAGCAAACATACATTATTACCGTTCATATAAGTGAAATATTCCATAGTAACATTCATTTGCCTTATTACATTTGCATAACATGAATAAATAATCATATAATTCACTTAGCATATGCTAAAATATATCATCAACTTAACTAATTAAACCACTCAAATAGATTATCCAAAATGTTCAAATAATGTGCCATTTGGAAACGATACATAAACATATTCATTTCATGTCTATTCGGCAACCAAGATCTACTAGTACATTTTAATTGATTTTCAAATAATTATCAAATCCAAATGGCCATACCTATCATTCTTTCATAACTTAAGCGTACTCCAATATATTACATATTCTTGACATACATTTTACTAATTAATGCATTACATATTATAACTCAAACACAAACATCATTTACTTCATAACCGAAACATCACCTTTTACCCTTATACATATATATTTTGAGTTAATAAATGAGTCATACCATTTCATCTTGTGCAGAAATATGAATATATATACATATATAAATATATATACAGGTACTGAATCACCAAGTTGACCATAACCCTTCCATATATTTCCACCAAATAACCGAGTACACAAGTACATTATATAAGCTTCCAAATCAATTCATGATACAACCTATACTTCACAAGAATAAATCAATAACCAAATATAAACATATATCCTATACACAAATCTTATCTACTACGTAATAAACATATCAAAATAAACTTTTTCTATATTCAAACATTACCTATCATCCTTTAATACCAATTCATGAATAACATCTTAACCAAATTAACAACCAAAGTCACTCATACTTTTATCTATCCATATGACACAACCGAATCAACCAAATGCACACATCCAAAATTACTAACCGGCTTCAATGCGCAAAATAGATATCATGAATACCATTCATTCAAGACATATAGCATAATAACCAAATGAACATAAGTCATAATCAAACAAAACCATAATAAAGCATTGAAGTTAGGCCATTTTCGCATGGCTTAATTTATACAAAACCAAAATCCAACATTTCAAATTACAATCTAGCCAATACATGCCATAGGTTCGAAAATTTAGCTTATAAAATACCGAAGACAATCGATAGTGTGATAAGTTTCTCTGACGATTCCCGAGCTTGAAACTTGAATTCAAAATCTATAAAACAGAGGTAAACATGAACATACACAGAGTAAGCTTACATAGCATAGTAAGTCATAAGCAAATAAACAATTTAGCTTTAAAATCAAATCATATAACCTAAACCAAATTTTTTACTATCATGGTTACTTTAAATCTTTAAACTTACAAATTCATGTATTTTATATGTACTTTCACTTGTATATTATTCATGGTTGAATGAAATATATATATATATATATAACCAAAATATCCTTCAATTTCAAAGTTAAATATCATTATGTGAACACATATACTTATACTCATGAATCAAAGTACAACTTCTTATGCATAAGCATAGTAATGACCGAAAGAACACTTTTATATATAAAGATGCATTAACAAACTATCATTCAATGACCAAGACAAAACATCTTTATCATACTAAATACACATACACTTATATGCATACACTGTAAGTCAAAGTATAACAATTATATATATTTATATCCATGGTGAATATACCACTAATTGCATATATTCAAAAAATAATTTCAATAATGTTCATATTATTTTTTTACAAGGCCGAATACGTTTTTCACATTCACATATGTACTTGCTTCACTTCAAGCATGTCTTGCAACAATTATTAAGTAACTTACTCACTTAGTTTCAAATAAGTAATAAACCAATACATACCTAACCATTTTAGCTCACTTTTGCACATTTGATCTCAACTTATCCATGCCCATTGAACCAATCGAAATTGGATAGGACACTCGAATAATCACACATTTATCATACAATGCCAACGTCCTAGACGTGGTCTTACATGTAACCACATATCAATGCCACTGTCCTAGACAGGGTCTTACTCGTACACATATATCGGAATCACATATCGATGCCATGGTCTTACTAGCACCTCACATATCTAAATCCTATGTCATGACATATGTATCCTAACTATTCCTAAGGTTCATATGGGGCTTCTGGACTTCCTAACTTGGTTGAAACAAATGCTTGAACATGGTTACCAAGCTTATTCACATTCGGCATAAGCACATATAAATTCATATTTTTCATACCAGTATATATATTTAACATTTATCTACAATTAAACACGTCTATTTGCCTACAAACTTACCTCGGACGATGTACAATGGAACGGGACGACTAGTCGACAACTTTCGTTTTTCCCCGATCCAAATCCAATTTCTTTAGTTCTTGATATTAACATATTCAAATATATTTTCATTCAATTTAGTACAAAAACACATAAATGGGAAAATTACCATTTTACCCCTGACATTTACTGTAATATCCCGAATTATGGCTTGTGCATTTATGCTTAATTATATGAAATAGCATGTCTTATGTATTATGAATGTGTTATGTGAATTTTTAGAACCTTGGAATATAGGGAAATGCCCTAGAAAATATTACGTTTTAAGTTAAAAAGGGGAGAACTGAAGCAAGGTGGTCTTAAGAGAAAATGAAAGGAAAGTATGACACACAAACGGGCTTGGAAAAGTGGCTTGGAGGTGCCACTTAGGGCCTCTGAAAATGACGCCATGGGCTATGAAGAAGGACCTAGGATCGAGTCGCATGGGAAGCTAAATAAAGCTTTTATTTTTGAGGCAATATGAGGAAGAGATGGACGGCATGGGGAGTCTCTAAGAGGAGTTTAAGATGTGCTTAAATTCCTAGGAAATTTCGACTAAAAGCATAAGATAAATAAGGATTTATTTTAAATGAAGAAAATCAAGGAATAGCTAGTGTTTGAATGCTAGCCGAATTTAGGACGGGAAGTAAGTAAGGCATTCGGCTATACTAAGGGGGGATTTGTGCCGAAAAATTCATTCTCTTCTCATCTTTTCTTTTGTGCTGAAATTCTCAAAGAAATCAGCTCGTGTTTTTTTTATTTTCTTCCTTTTTGCTATTCCTCTCCATAGGCCAAATCTCATCAAACCTTTTCTCTTATTCTTTTTCCAATTCAATCAAAAGCTGAATCTCCCTAAGTATTCTCCAAAGCCGAATCCCTCTGAGGTGTTAGGCAAGGTGCTGTCAACTTTTGTATTAGGGGTAAGGGCCAATTGTCGTTTGATTTCCATTCTTTTCTTTTAGATTTATCGAAATCTAGAACTAATACTATCAATGTAACATCCTGATATTTTGGGGGCTATGCAATTTACATAATTGAATGATGTTGCATGCTTAAACATTAGTAAGTGCAATTTTGGAAGTTATTTGAGCTTCATTTATTAAGTGAATACTTTGTTAAACTTTTAATTTCTATTAATTAGAGAGAGAACTAAGCTAATAAGGCCTTAAGAATTGATGATAAGAAGTTCTAGCATAAGTTAAGTAATTGGCAAAGTGGTTAAGATGTATGGATGTGTGCTTGAGGTGTAAGGTTCGAATCTCCTAGCTAACATTAGGGAGATTTTTAATTTTTTTGTTTTCTTCCTTGTAAGTGTCGGCCAAGAATATTCTAGAGTGGATGAGCTTTCATCCATTTTTGGCTAGTTGACCATGTGGAAAAGGAAGTTAAAAACTTAAGGCATGGGATGATAAGTTGGTGATAAGATGAAGGGGACAAAGGCTTGATATTTGGCTATGTTTTGGGGATGTGTCCATGGTCATTTGACCATGAACCTAGACAGCATGGAGGCTAAAGGGAGAGGTTTATTTCTTTGATAGCAAATCAAGAGTGGATAGGGAAGAAACAAGGAGGAAAAGGGGATATGTTGGCATTGATGTGGCGAATTTATGCTTTGCCATTAGGGGAAAAGTTAGCCAAAAGTCCTTGTTTGTCCATCTTTTCTCATTTTCTCCAAAAATTCTTTCCTAACCAAATTTGCCATAGAGTTTAGGTAAAAACTCTCTTTGTTTTAGCTTTCATCTTTTGACCAATTTTCTTCATTTTGGTAGAATGTACCTTAGTCATTTTGGTACATTTTAAGCTTTTGATTTAGCCTCAATTGCTTGAACCAAACACAACCTTCTTTCTCTCATTTAGTTTTCATTTTGAAACCAAAACCACAAAGATTAAGCACCATTATTCTTCTTCATTTTCTCTCCTCTTCTTAGAATGCATCTAAGTTCCATAGTCAATCTCCTTCTCTTTGATCATATTCTCTTTTCTTTTTCTTTTCATCTTATTTTTCTCTTATCTTTCTCTCATTGCCGAAATCACCATTATCATTTTCTTCTCTTCTTTCTCTTTACTTCCTTCTCTTTTCATTCTCTTTCTTCTTTCCCTTCAAAACCGAAACCATCATATTGAAACCACCATTTTTATTCTTTTATTTTGTGAAGGTAGAATCATCATACTCTTTTCTTCTTTTTCAAAGCCGAACCTCCAAGTGATCAAAGTAAGATGCTATCAATTATTTTCATTATTCCTTTTTACTTTAGCAAACTTAAAATCATAATCTTTATTTCTCTCTTAGGGCGAATCTTTTGAAAAGATTTTCAAAGATCTTTGTTGAAGACAACCTTTAAGTGACCATTCGAATCATCAAGGTAAGACTACTAATTTAGATTATATCATTTTTTTAGGCGGATCACTAATCTAAGTTATTTTAGGAGCGATCTAAGATCATCAAGATAGGTAAGAAAAGAGCCGTTCAAGTGTTTGGAAGAGAGGAGGTATTCCTTTACCATCGAACTACAAGCGAAGAAGCGATGTCGGGGTTAGAGACTTTCCACCGGTTGTGGACCCTCCGCAAAGCGAGGATCGATTATTCAAGTAGTGCGATACAACCAACCACTTTACGTTGGTGGAATATCGGCGGGTTTTGATCCATCTAGTGGAGAAAACCGCAAATAACTATCATTCGTGAATCAGGGTAAGGATTTAGATCCATCGTTTATAAGTATAGTTTTGCTAACAATAGTTTATACTAACCGAGTGTATTAATCATTTAGGTGTGGACGAGCTAGAGGGTATTGTTCTCACTTTGTTACTAGGTGTGTAACCATACATTAAAATTTCCATAGATTTATATTATTAAAAGTGATTATATGATAATATGTTTGTTTGCGGATACCAATCATTGGTATACAAAATTCGGTATGTTACCCAATATTCCGTTTATTTTGATATATGCATCAATATGAAATAAGCATGACTATATTATGATTTGTGGGTACATAGCATGAAAATCGATTTGATATGTATGTGCATGGGCATATGGGTATGTTTAATAAAGGAGGAAGTATTCGGTGGTTTTACCACAATTACGTGACTTCGGTCACATATGTGAAATTGGTGACTTGGTCACATATTTGACTCCGGTGGCTTGGTCACATATTTGACTCGGTGGCTTGGTCACATATTTGGCCTGGTGACTTGGTCACGATTTGAAATTTGACTTGATCGGTGACTTGGTCACATCTGTTTTGGTGGCTTTGCCACAATAAGAGCGATGTGCATGTTGATGCAAGAAGCGCCTTCGATGGTGTGTAGCGGATGGAGGGTCGATTTAGTAATCCCACGGTGTGCTTTGGTTGGTACGGGGTGTGTAGCGGATGGATATTTAGGTTGGTAGGCTTGCATTTCATTTCATATACATATCCATGTAACATTGTATGATTATTATTTGATCTGCTATGAAATGGGCCTTTGGGCTAAATTTGAGTAAAATGGGCCTTTGGGCTAAATTTGAGCTAAAATGGGCCTTTGGGCCAAATATTTGATTAAATGGGCCTATGGCCATATGTGTGATTTTTGGGTTTGAAAGCATTTCATAAAATGGGCTTTTAGTGTATGTGTTATACATTGAGTTTATGACTCACCCATTTTATGGGATAACTTTTCGGATAACTCGTAGTGCGATGGATCGGGAATGAAGGATTTCGAGGTGGCGAGTGCTCGTATTAAGTATTGTGGAGATTTTCCAACTTAAACTCTTTAAGTTAAATTTTATTACTTAGACTTTAATTTGGGTTGCCAATATTATGTAATAAGGCCATTATAAACTATCTTTAATTTCGTGTTTGGATTTACTTTTATTTTGCCATGAATAAATATCTATTAAATAACTAAATTATTTTTTAATAATTATTTAAAAGGTTTTTGTCTTTAATATATAAATGTTTTCAAGGAAATTTTCTTAAGTTTGGTTTCCTATGATTTTATTAATTCCTCCTAAGAATAATGTTTTTAAAGACAAAATTTCTTTACAATGGAATTCCGCTAAAGTTTTACTCAAGGAACATACCAAATCCGGTTAGACTTTTTGGGCCGGGTTTGGGGTGTTTCAATCAATATTCTTGTTTGCCGAAATTTGGAAGGATCTTTCGGGATTTTCAGTGTGGTCAACCATAAGGAGGATTATTCGGGATTTCAACATCCAAGGTAGGTTATGTGATATTCGGCCATAGGCCATTCTTATGTGATTTAAAGATTAGAATTAAATCTAACCTATGCCTATAGGTATTTTGACACCTTCATAATTAAGTAGCACTTTTCGGGATTCTCAAGGTAAGTGAATCTGATATTCGGCCAAGGCTATAAATAATGATGTAGATCTATACTTTACTTATTCAAAAGCCAAAACTAACTCAGCCAATTGATCTAGTGTTAGCCGATTGCAAGGAAGAAACTCACAAAGTTTTGGGATTTGTTTAGGGATCAAAATGACAACAAGGTAAGGATTCGGGATTTGGTCATTTGGCCGAATGGCCTTTAGCTAAAATACTATATGTTGACCGAATGTAGGGGCTAGGGATATAGGACGCTAGATCGGGATTGTAATATCCCGGGTTAAGGGGCTATTTCGATTTGGCATTGTTTGCATGTTTAATTGCTTGCTATGATGTTGTTTTGGTGTTTTTGGATTTAGTTGTAGGCTAGGTGTGAGCCTGGTAGGTGGTGAAATGCTTGTTTTGGGCTTTAGGGGATAGAAGCAGAAGGTGTTGGGGTTTATATTTAAATTAAGTGGAATTATAACACAAATGAGGAGCTAGCAAAGTGGCAAGCATGCGCCACATGGAGAGTGTGTGTGGCGTCATCTACAAGGGAGGTCTTGAGTTCAAGTCATGAGAATCCCACCCCTTTGCAACCATTTTGGGACGGCATGGAGGAAGAGGTAGAAGGCAACTCAATTCTTCCTTGGACTTGGTCTTCACATTCAAAGAGGGGTGGAGAGTGAAAGTAGGAGGAAGACTTGGTCTTGGAATTTGAAATGGTGGTTTGAGAGTAAATGGGGGAGATTTGGCCGGTTTTGGTGAGAGTTTGGGGGGAGAGGGAGTGTGTGGCCGGTTGGTAATTGGGGTGTGCCGAATTTGCCTTAGGCATAGGTGCATTTTTCGGTCACAATTGTTTTTGTTTTGGAAGCTAAATTGTTGTTAGTCAAAAGCTAGTAAAAGAGCTCTCTTCTTGCAATAGCCTAAGCCGAAAGGAACCTCCCATTTTTGCTCTTTGAAACAAAACACAAAGCAACTTTAATTGCCAACCTTGCACTCTTCTTTTGCGTTTTCTTCTTTTATCTTTTGTGTCAACCAAAAGCCCTATAGTAGTGAAACTTCTTTTGTTCTTTTGTTTCTTCCATTTTCCTTCTTGGAAACCAAAACCCCAAGTAACCTTTACCATTGCCGAAACTTCACTTGTTTCTTTCTTAATTTTTCTTTTGTAGCGAATGCTATTTGGGTTCTCAAGTCTTTGCTTATTTTGCTTCCTCTTCTACTCTTGGCGAACCATATATTCACTATCTCCTCTTTTCTTTTCCATTGGTGTTAAGTCAAACCGGTGATCATTTCTTCTCACTTTCTTCTTTTGCTTTCACAACCCTTGTGCCGAATTCTCCTTTGTTCCATACCATTTCTTCTGAAAATTTCTCTTCTTCTAAACACACCTTATTCTTTTCTTCCCTCTTCAAAACCGAAAGTGACCCCTCCACTCATATCTCTTCGTTTCATCTCTTTTCCAAAACCAGTTAGTCAATCCTCCTTGTGTTGGCGAATATTTGGTGGTGTTGGGAGCTTGGTTCCAATCGTTTGGTAGTGGGTAAGTACTAGGCGAATGGCCATTCCTCTTCTTTCTCTCACCTTGCCGATTCTTATTATGTTGATGGCGATTGTGATTGTTGGAAGGTGCTATTTTTTTATAAACCAATTCTTATTATAGGACATCCGGATCTAAGGAGCGTGCTAAAGGAGTTTTCTTTCTCGTAAGCGAGCGAGGGTAGTGGTAGAACGAGTGCTATATTCGATTGCATTTAGTTTTCTTTAAGACCCGGTTGTTAAGGGATTAATCGCTTCGTTTATCGTGGTGTGCCGATTGTGTAAGGAGACACCATTGTTGAAAGCGCTTTGAAAGAACCTTTGTTGGGTTGGTTGGTAGAAACCAAATCCAGGATAAGGTAAGGGTAAGCCGATATACCCTTTGATTTCTTTAGTTATGGCCGAATGATATGTGTGCTAACCCGTTGGTTGGTCGATTTTAGGATCAAAGTTGCCGAGGTGGTCGAGGGTCTTAGATCGGTTCTTAGTATTAGAATCTCCCTTAATTCAGGTGTGTAACTAACACACTTCTATTTAGTAATATGATTGATAACCTGTGTGATGATTAATGAAACAGTGATGATTGATGTGATACCCTAATGGGTATGATTCTGGACTCGGGTAAGTCAGTATTATTATTATGAGTTTACTGATGATCTATATGATACCATGGTTGTAGATATATGTGACATGGGGTATGAGATTGGACATATTAGCATGATATGCATGATTATATGATATGCATGATTATATGATATGCATGATTACATGAGTGTGGTATGTTGATGGGTGATACGAGTGGAGGGAGCGGTGATATTTTGTCTTGTGAGCACCGGTGTTTTAGTAACACACTTTGTGACTTTGGGTCACGAGGTTTAGCACCTCCAGAGGTTTGGTACCTCGGCGTCTCGTCCTGTGGTTAACACCACCGTGGGTTGGCCCCACTTGTGAGATATGGGATTGACGCCGGTGATTTGGTATCACACGATGGGTTGGCCCCATCAAGCATTTGTGACTACGGTCACCGGTGCTTTAGTAGCACAATTGTGTCTTTGGGACACAGAGGTTTGGCACCTCATTGCGACTTGTCCTGTGGTTTAACCACAGTGGGTTGGCCCCCATGAGATATGGGATCGTCTGCTAGTGATTTGGTATCACACGATGGGTTGGCCCCATCAGCATTTGTGACTTCGGTCACCGGTGCTTTGGTAGCACAATTGTGTCTTTGAGACACCGGTGTTTTGGTAACACATTGTGACTATATGTCACCGGTGGTTTGGTACCACACGGGGTAGTAAAGCGATATGGATGGTTAGGATCGGGTTGCATTAATTATGTTGCTTTGTATGATGTGTGTTAGCATGTTGTTCTTTGGGGCGGGATTTACACATTGAGTCACTCGACTCACCCTCTCCTTTAACATTTCGGTGACTTCGTGAGGCGCGGACATGGGCCGGGATGGACTCGGGTGCACATGCCATGCTTTAATAAAAGTGTTGCTCGGCTATTGAATTTGGGTACTTTAGCTTATTTACTTTACTTGGGTTTTATATTGGATTTGTAAAGGCCTTTAATTTATGTTTTGGTGATGTTTATGTTTTAATTAGATTTTAATATGCCTTAACAACACAAGATGGTATGAATTTTCTAAAACTTGGAAAGATAATGATTTCAAAATTATAGCATAATGTGTTTTTTAACCATACCATCGGGTATTACACTATGACTTTACGGTAAGCAAATTCAAATGATTTTCAAATCAAACTTGTATGACCCTAAGTCTAAAAAAAGGGTTTTAAGTAGCACTAAGAAACTATTAAGGTTTAAATGGTTTAAACTCGTTTAACCACACATTACAGTTAAGATTTCAAAATCTCTGGGTTTCAAATACTTCATCGATTTCAAATAAGTCTACTCAAATTGTCTCCCAAAATACTTTGTGTTTCCACTCGGCTTTTAACGAAAAATTTAACCTCTCATTAAACATGTTTCCGTAACATACAGATTCGGACGTGGTGTCTTGTCCGGTTTGGGGTGTTCTGAGGATTTTCGAGATTTGCGATAAACTTGCTAGGAGAATCGGTGTGTACCCCACACTAAACTTCAATTAAATTATGGTTATGCGTTAATATATGCGTTAATAAATGAAGTGGCTAAAAGTACCATGCAATGGTACGAAGCGAAATACTCAGTGCGTTTTCCTACCCTACTATGAGTATATTGTGAAAATATCATTAAGGAACATAAGTGCAAATATAAGAATGTGAATAAGTATAAGGCATAATATTTGCATGTTTTGTATGACATGGGCATATGGGTGATATGTAAAGGGAAGTGAATTGGTGGTTTTATACCCCAATATAAGAATGTGGTGACTTATGTCACAATATAAGAATGTGGTGACTTATGTCACAATATAAGAATGTGGTGACTTACTGTCACAATATATGAATGTGGTGACTTATGTCACGAATTTTATAAGGCGATGAGCACGTCATTGCTGATGATGCCTTGATGGTGTGTAGCGGATGGAGGGTTGACTTAGCAGTCCCTACGGTGTGATGGTTGGTATGGGTGATGTGTAGCGGATGGTTATCTAGGCTTGGGTTGGGTTGCATCATGATTTATATGTGTTTATTATGATTTGATATGCGAATTTAATTTGAGACTTGTGTTGGTTGTACACATTGAGTCTGTTTGACTCACCCTTTGTTGGACTATTTTTGGTTCGTGTGACAGCTCAATGGTGGCCATGCGATTCGGGATTTTATTTTTATTTTGGACTTGTTATATTTTAAGTATTTTGGATTTAATTTGGGTTTTGATTTGATGTAATAAGGCCTTGGTTTGAACTGTTATGCATGCACATTTAATTATCTAAGCATGACTCGATTTTAATAATTCAAAGTTAAAGTCTATTTTTCTTACGTATATATATATATATATATATTTAAATGTTTCGACACATAATCAACACGAGTTTTAAAATTCAAGCCCAACCCAAATCAACTGTTTTCAAAAACACGAAAAATTTTAGTAAAGTTTCAAATAAGATTTGAATGGTTTTTCCTAGAAGCATGCCAGATCCGGTCGGGGCTTATGGTAGGGTGTGGGGTGTTTTAACAGTATTAGAACCCGATTCAAAACTCGGCCTTGAGGGCTTTTAGGGCCCAAAACATTTTCTTTTGGAAAATTGGGTTTTTCTAAGAAATAACCGGAGCTTTACGGCGTGGCTTTGAGTCTCGGCCGAAGTCCACCAGGTAAGTACCCCTATCTATTGTGTGGATTATCATATGAATTGTAAAAGGGTAGAAATGGAACGTAGATTAGTATGATAAGTACTTGAACCATAGGACTAGTTTACCCCAACAATTACATAAGACTTCAATGCCTAACTAAACAGACCTGTGACTAAGTCGCCGAGCCAGGGTGTGGCAACCATTGTGCGCATGTCTAGGATTGGTTTCGATGGGAGCTTGGTATTTAAGCAGTCCTAGTGACTCACCTCCTCTCCACTCGAATCCTACCTGGTGCGTAGTAATGGTTCACCCCAACTAAGAGGACTCAGCCACAGGCTAAACCCAATAACTAAAACCCGAAAGGGACTAGCCATATTCTTATAAAAACCCTAGTTCTAAAATCACCAAATGACCCCTATGATGTGTAGAAAAACTATTTTGAAAATTTTTCCAAAATATTCTTGATTTACTAAAATGACCCAAATACCCCTGGTTGGAAAAAAATTACTAAAATGCCATTGATTCCAAAATTACCATACTACCCACGATTTCAACAATAATTTTTGATTTTGCACAAATATCCAAAAACTTTACAAAATATCAAGACACCTTGATTTGGAAAATTTATGAAATTACCCCTAATTTGTAAAATGACCAAATTACCCCTAACTTGAACAAATGGCCAAAATACCCTCAGTAAGGAAAATTACCGAAGTGCCCTCAAATTAGAAACCTTTAAAAAATACCCTTGTTTAGAAATGTCATCAGGAGCCATATTTTGCAAAAAATTACCGAAATGACCCTGGTTTGAAAAATTACGAAAATACCCTCAGTTTATAAAATTACCATTTAACCTTGAAATTCCCTACCAAGTATTTCAATTTTGTAAAAACACCAAAAATCTCTATTTTGCAACATTTTCAAATACCCTAATTTGAAAAAAATTACCAAAATACCCCTGTAGGATAAAATTACGAAAATACCCTTGGGTAGTGGAAAACAACAAACAACGACAACTACAACATTTCTCTGTAATGGACGCAAGTTTATGTGTGTGACTAAATGAAAGATGTAAGACTGTATGTGTATGAATCGAAAGAACTACTTTCTAGAACTATTAAACATAAAACTGTTCGTGTTAAATCAGTGGAACAAAACTAATTCATAAAATTCTTTAATCAGATAAACGCAAAGCGAAAGTATGAATTCTAGGGGCGTGGTTGCAGCGTGCGTGGTTGTGGAAGAGGCCGAATGACCGTGTATCGAATTGTTAGATCGGTCAAGGATCGAGAATGAAATGCCACCACCACCACCGCCGTGATGTGGAATATCGAGGATTAGGCGGGGATGACGCAGTGTCACGAGCGATCTGCGGGTTTTGGGAAGGTGGTTGGAGTGGGTGGAGGCATGGGAGCTCGAAAGTCGGTACTGGCGACTCGAGCCAATGAGTGAGGTGTTCCGTGGTGTATCGGTGTGGCACCAGTCTGGTGAACATTGGTTGGAGGCGTGGCGGATTATGGATGAGCTCAATTTAAGCGGCGAGGAAAAGTTAAAAGGGTTGGTGTCGCTTCTCATGACGAGTCATATCAATGGTGGCTCACGGTTCGAATGGTGCTACGGTGAAGAACTCACTTGGGATTATGCTAAGGCGACATACCGGAAGAAATATGTTGGTACCCATTATATTGATGCGAGAGAAAGGCATTTAAGAAATTTGGTTCAAGGAACAAGTCCGTAGTCGAGTCTGAAGTTGAATTCTAAAATTTGAGCCATTATGCTCGAGGATAGTGGCTCTTGAGCATGAGCGTGTGTCCGGTTTGAAGACAGACTAACGGATGACTTGAGGTTGCTGATAGCTCCACAACAAGAGCGGGAGTTTACTGTGTTGGTAGAGAAGGCTAAGGTAGTCGAGGGTATCAAGGATTCCGTAAGGCAGAACACCGATCGAAATAGACAGAAAAGAGGATTTAGATCATCAAGGCCATCTAGGAATGAGTAAAAGAGGCCTAAAGTTGATGGGCTATGAGGTCAGCAGACTGCTACTGGAGGGCAGTATCATACTTGTGATCAGTGTGGGAAGAAGCATTTAGGAGAGTGTTGGAAGAAGACGGGAGGATGCTTCAAGTGTGGGTCCAAGGACCACATGATTAAGGATTGCCCCATGAGAACCGAAGGGGGTCGACCAGTGAATCAAGGACCTAACCAGGCGGGAAGAGGAGGACAACAGCCACCGCGAGGTCGTGGTTGGGCTAGCAGAGGTAATGGTGCTGGTAGAGGATGGCGAACACCGGGCAGAGGTGTTAGTAATACAAAGGCAAGACAGCTGGGTTTGGTTTATGCGATTCACCGGAGGGAGGACAGAGACGCACTGGACGTCATAACCGGTACATTCCTTATATCTAACAAACCCTATGTTGCTTTGATTGATGTGGGCTCGACCCATTCTTATGTTGCATGTAGAGTAGTTGAAACTACGGGATAGCCTTTGAACTATCTAGTAAGGAGATGACTGTAGTAAGCCCACTAGGTCAAGCGTAGTGGTGAATAAGATGTTTCGGAGAGTACCTCTAGAACTTCAAGGAGTGGTATTTCTTGCCACTTAATGGAATTACCCTTCGGGGAATTTGATCTTATACTTGGCATGGATTGGCTAGTAGAGCATCGGGCTATATTGGATTGTGCAGCCAAACGAATGGAGTTAAGGACCCCAGAGGATGAGGTGATGGTTATGATAGGAGAAAGAAGGAACTACTTGTCTAACGTAGTTTTGGCATTAAAGGCGGATAAGATGGTTCGGAAGGGGTGTAAGGCATTTTTGGCCTTCATTTGTGCTTTGGATACAAACGAAGTGGGAGTTAGTAGAGTTAGAACTGTAAGGGAGTTTGTGGATGTCTTTTTTGAGGAATTACTAGAATACCCCGGACGGGGAGGTGGAGTTTGGAATTGACTTTCTTTGCGGGCATGCTGACTCCTGTGTCCATTGCCCGTCTGAGAATAGCACCAAAGGAGTTGGTTGAGCTCAAGGCTCAAATCCAAGAATTGCTAGACCGTGGGTTTATTCACCCCAGTGTGTCTTCATGGGGAGCACCGGTCTTGTTTGTGAAGAAGAAGGATGGAACTATGCGTATCGTGCATAGATTATCGTCCGTTAAACAAGTGACCATCAAGAACAAGTACCCATTGCCAAGGATAGACGACTTGTTCGATCAGCTTAAGGGGGCCACAGTATTCTCAAAGATAGATCTAAGGTGTGGATACCATTAGCTTAAGGTGAAAGAGGCTGATATCCATAAGACGGCTTTCCGAGCAAGGTATGGGCATTATGAGTTCTTAGTAATGCCGTTCGGATTGACAAATGCCCCAGCCGTGTTTATGGACATGATGAACCAGATTTTCTAACCCTATCTGGACCGGTTTGTTGTTGTGTTCATAGACGATATCTTAGTGTACTCGAAGTCTGAGGAAGAACACGATGAGCACCTCTGAGTTGTGTTGCAAGTGTTGAGGGAGAAGAAGCTCTACGCCAAATTCAACAAGTGTGAATTTTGGCTTAAGGAGGTTACATTTTTAGGACATGTGGTATCTGCTAAAGGAATAAGGGTAGATCCTCAAAAGATAGAGGCAGTGTTGGATTGGAAACCACCTAAATCTGTGGTGGAAGTTCAGAGTTTCTTAGGATTGGCAGGCTATTATAGAAGGTTTGTGGAAGGGTTCTCATCGATAACCGCGCCTTTGACAAAGTTATTGAGAAAGGAAGTACCTTTCGTTTGGATAGATAAGCAATAGGAGAGCTTTGAAAAGCTTAAGAGGGTCTTGACTGATGCTCCAGTTTTGATTCAGCCGAAGGCAGGGAAGGATTTTGTAGTATATTGTGACGCTTCTCATACAAGATTGAGATGCGTGTTAATGCAAGAGGGGAAGGTAGTTGCTTATGCGTCTCGGCAATTAAGGCCTCATGAGGTTAACTACCCGACGCACGACTTGGAATTGGCGGCAGTGGTCTTTGCTCTTAAGGTATGGAGGCATTATCTTTATGGAGAAAAGTCGATGATCTACACAGACCACAAGAGCCTTAAGTATCTGCTGACTCAAAAGGAGTTAAATCTGAGACAGCGAAGGTGGGTGGAACTATTGAAGGACTATGATTTCTCAATAGAGTATCACCCGGACAAGGCAAATATAGTGGCGGATGCCCTAAGTCGGAAGGTGGTGTCAGATCTAAGGGCGATGTTTGCGCATTTGAGTTTGTATGATGATGGAAGTCTACTGGCAGAGTTGCAAGTTAAGCCGACATGGCTGAATGAGGTGAAATAGGGACAGTTGGTGGATGAGGATCTGAGTGCTAAGCTAAGGCAAGTGCAGAATAGAGAGTTGGAAAATTATGGTATTAACGATGAAGGAGTATTGTGTTTCAAGGGAAAAGTCTGTATGTCGAAGGATGAGGAGCTTAGGCAAAAGATTCTTCGGGAATCGCATAGTAGCCCTTATGCTATGCATCCCGGAGGTAGTAAAATGTACAGAGATCTAAGGGAACAATTTTGGTGGCCTGGTCCTAAGAGGGAAGTTACCGAATTTGTAGGGAAATGCTTGACATGTCAGCAAGTCAAGGCTGAACACCAAGTTCCGTCAGGATTACTTGACCAATCTGAGATCCCTTGATGGAAGTGGGAGAGAATCACCATGGACTTCGTTAGTGGGCTTCCCCTTATGCCTACTAAGAAGGACTCGGTATGGGTGATAGTGGATCGGCTGACAAAGTCCTCGCATTTTATTCGGTCTTGGGTTGACTACTCCTACAAAAGTTAGCAAGGTTGTATGTGGCGGAGATTGTAAGGTTGCATGGAGTACCGATGTCAATTATCTCAGATAGGGACCCAAGGTTTACGTCTCGATTTTGGAAAGCGCCACATCAGGCTTTAGGCACCAGATTGTATTTTAGTACGGCCTTTCATCCACAATCGGACGGTCAACTTTGAGCGAGTGATCCAAGTGTTAGAGGACATCTTTGAGGGATGTGTGATAGACTTGAGGGAAGTTGGGAAGAATATCGCCTTTAGCTGAATTTGCATATAACAATGACTATCAAGCCAGTATTCGGATGGCACCATATGAAGAACTGTATGGACGGAAGTGTCGCACTCCTACGTGTTGGATGGAATTGGGGGAACATCGAGTTTTGGGTCCAGAGTTAATGGCAGAATCTGAAGAGAAGGTTAGTGTGATTCGAGCACGGTTGAATGAGGCATCTGACAGGCAAAAGTCGTACGTGGATCTCAAATGGAAGGAGATAGAATTTGATGTGGGAGATCAAGTGTTTCTTAAAGTCTCACCTTGGAAAAAGGTAATGAGATTTGGTCGAAAAGGGAAGTTAAGTCTGAGGTTTATAGGACCTTATCGGGTATTGAAGCGAGTTGGACCAGTGGCATACCAATTAGAGTTGCCTTCAGAATTGAAGCAGATACACGACGTATTCCATGTGTCCATGCTATGTCGTTATCAATCGGATCCATCTCATGTGGTACCAGTTGAAGAGGTGGAGCTAAGGCTAGACTTGTCCTACGAAGAAGAGCCGATTCAGATCTTGGAACGGGACGTGAAAGTATTGTGAAGAAAATCAATTCCTCTAGTCAAAGTGTTATGGCAAAATCATGGATCAGAGGAAGCTTCGTGGGAGCCAAAAGAGGCAATGCGACGGTAATACCCTCACTTGTTTCAGCCAGGTAATTTCGAGGACGAAATTATTTTAAGGGGGTAGAACCGTAATATCCGAATTATGGCTTGCATTTATGCTTAATTATATGAAATAGCATGTCTTATGTATTATGAATGTGTTATGTGAATTTTGGAACCTTGGAATATAGGGAAATGCCCTAGAAAATATTACGTTTTAAGTTAAAAGGGATAAGCTGAAGCAAGGTGGTCTTAAGAGAAAATGAAGGAAAGTATGACACACAAGCGGGCTTGGAAAATGTGGCTTGGAGGCGCCACTTAGGGCCTCTAGAAATGGCGCCATGGGCTATGAGGAAGGACCTAGGATCGAGTGCATGGGAAGCTAAATAAAGCTTTTATTTTTGCGACAATATGAGGAAAAGATAGACGGCATGGGGAGTCTCTAAGAGGAGTTTAAGATGTGCTTAAATTCCTAGGAAATTTCGGCTAAAAGCATAAGATAAATAAGGATTTATTTTAAATGAAGAAAATCAAGGAATAGCTAGTGTTTGAATGCTAGCGAATTTAGGAGGGGACGTAAGTAAGGCATTCGGCCATACTAAGGGGGATTTGTGCCGAAAAATTCATTCTCTTCTCATCTTTTCTTTTGTTCCAAAATTCTCAAAGAAATCAGCTCGTGTTTTTTTTTTATTTTCTTCCTTTTTGCTATTCCTCTCCATAGGCCGAATCTCATCAAACCTTTTCTCTTATTCTTTTTCCAATTCAATCAAAAGTCAAATCTCCCTAAGTATTCTCCAAAGCCGAATCCCTCTGAGGTGTTAGGCAAGGTGCTGTCGACTTTTATATTAGGGGTAAGGGCCAATTGTTGTTTTATTTCCATTCTTTTCTTTTAGATTTGTCGAAATCTAGAACTAATCCCATCAATATTCTTGTTTGCTGAAATTTGGAAGGATCTTTCGGGATTTTCAGTGTGGTCAACCATAAGGAAGATTATTTGGGATTTTAACATCCAAGGTAGGTTATGTGATATTCGGCCATAAGCCATTCTTATGTGATTTAAAGATTAGAATTAAATCTAACCTATGCCTATAGGTATTTTGACACCTTCATAATCAAGTAGCACTTTTCGAGATTCGCAAGGTAAGTGAATCTGATATTCGGACAAGGCTATAAACAATGATGTAGATTTATACTTTACTTATTCGGAAGCCAAAACTAACTCAGCCAGTTGATTTAGTGTTAGCCGATTGCAAGGAAGAAACTCACAAAGTTTCGAGATTTGTTTAGGGATCAAAATGACAGCAAGGTAAGGATTCGAGATTTGGTCATTTGGCCGAATGGCCTTTAGCTAAAATACTATATGTTGACCGAATGTAGGGGCTAGGGATCTAGGACGCTAGATCGGGATTTTCAAGATTTGCAGTAAACTTGCTAGGAGAATCAGGTGTGTACCCCCAAACTAAGCTTCAATTAAATTATGGTTATGCATTAATATATGCGTTAATAAATGAAGTGGCTAAAAGTACCATGCAATGGTACGAACGAAATACTCAGGTACGTTTTCCTACCCCTACTATGAGTATATTGTGAAAAATATCTGTTAAGGCACATAAGTGCAAATATAAGAATGTGAATAAGTATAAGGCATAATATTTGCATGTTTTGTATGACATGGGCATATGGGTGATATGTAAAGGGGAAGTGAATTGGTGGTTTTATACCCCAATATAAGAATGTGGTGACTTATGTTAGAATATAAGAATGTGGTGACTTATGTCACAATATAAGAATGTGGTGACTTCTGTCACAATATATGAATGTGGTGACTTATGTCACAAATTTTATAAGGGCGATGAGCACGTCGACTGCAGCGACTGCCTTCGATGGTGTGTAGCGGATGGAGGGTTGACTTAGCAGTCCCCACGGTGTGATGGTTGGTATGGGTGATGTGTAGCGGATGGTTATCTAGGCTTGGGTTCGGGTTGCATCATGATTTATATGTGTTTATTATGATTTGATATGCCTGAATTTAATTTGAGACTTGTGTTGGTTGTACACATTGAGTCTGTTTGACTCACCTCTTTGTGGGACTATTTTTCAGGTGACACTCAGTGATGGACCGGGTCGGCAGAAGCTCAGTGGTGGCCATGCACAGTTCGGGATTTTATTTTTATTTTGGACTTGTTATATTTTAAGTATTTTGGATTTAATTTGGGTTTTGATTTGATGTAATAAGGCCTTGGTTTGAATTGTTATGCATGCACATTTAATTATCTAAGCATGACTCGATTTTGATAATTCAAAGTTAAAGTCTATTTTTCTTAAGTATATATATATATATTTAAACGTTTCGACACATAATCAACACGAGTTTTAAAATTCAAGCCCAACCCAAATCAACTAGTTTCAAAAACATGAAAAATTTTAGCAAAGTTTCAAATAAGATTTGAATGGTTTTTCCTAGAAGCATGCCAGATCCGGTCAGGGCTTGTGGGCCGGGTGTGGGGTGTTTCATTTACACTTTTTACAATTTAGTCCCTATTGCACAAAACACAAAACATTCAAAATTTCAAGATACCTATGTTTGGCCGAATATTCCTAGTGTTCATACAAGCCCATATATTTCATTTATTTCACATTTTAGTCCCTCAAATTATTATTTTTGCAATTTAGTCCTAATTACTCAAAATCATCAAAACCTCCAATACAAAATATGTTAATCTAAAACATATCTTTCATATTTCATCATCAAACAAAAAAATCACAAGCTATCAACGATGGCACAACTCAAAATATTCATCAAAATCAAAAATTAAAGCATGGGTTTACTAGTATTCAAAACAACGATCTCAAAAACGTAAAAATTATCAAAAACCGAGTAAAAACGAACCTTAAATCATGCTTGGGAGGTGGCGAACCTTGAAACCTTGTTCTTTTCTTTCTTATTTTCATATTCGTTTTTGTAAAAATAATATCCACTTTGATTTTTTAATTATATGTTTATATTATATACATTTTATTACTTAATGTACTTATTTAACCTTGGTATTTTAATAGAAAACATTTATAATGGTTGTCCACAACTGTCCATCATTTTAAATTATGGTTTAATAGCAACATAAAACCTCCATATTAAAAGAACCACAACTATTCAGCCCTTTCACACTTTACCACTCAATTTTCCTTTTATGCGATTAAGTTCTTTTATTTAATTAGGCACCCAAACGACAAAATTAAAGCACGAAAATTTTACAGATATAAATTCACACAAAATAAACACAGTTAGTAATTTTTAAATATTTTTCTAACTCAGATTCATGGTCCTAAAATCACCGTTTCGACCAGGGTCTAATCCGGGCTGTTACAATCAAATTCACCAATTTTTATAAATAATAATCCAAAAACGCATTAAGAATGAGATTAAAATATGTTAGTTTTATCATTTGTCAAATATCCTCACACTTAAGCATTTTCTTGTCCTCAAGCAAAATCCTCAACTCACATTAAAATTAATTTTTTTCAACTTATAATTCACATCAACAATGTTTCGAAATAATTTGCAAATAATCATGCATTGACAATTCAACTAAAAGGGCACTAAAGATTCAAACAATCCAAGTCGAAATTTAAAGCATGAAAACATAGGTATCTCCATTATCTAAGTAATTACCTTTAATTCAAAATTGGCAAGAATTAACATCCTCACTAAAGATTCACTCAAATCATTCAAAGTGTTTAAGGTTCAAGAATAAGCACTCAACAGTCGAACAAGAAATGTCATTACCATAAGCTTGCTTGATAATCAAATCTCCACCACTATAAAATGATATGACACACTAAGCAAAAGGTCTTTAAGAGGTTGTAATGGGGCTTAAGTTAAGGGTTTGAAGAAATGCTAGAAAACTTGGTTAAAATCAAGATCGAGTTGATAAATTACCAAACTAGAAAAAAAAATAAACAAATGCTGAATTAAAAACAAGTGCATCAATCAAGAATGTTCAAGAACAAAAACAAGGTTTTTCTCAAAATATGAATTTAATTGTTTAAGCTCAATCAACATAGAACTAAATAATAATCAATTTCTTTTATTTTTTTAAGAATAATAAGAAATAATTTAGCAAATCAAACAGAAGCACATGGCTAGGAAACTAACCAAATCAAATCTCAACAAAAAAGGGAGTCAATAAAATGGGAAAAAGTCATAACGAACAAAAAAAATGGATTATGGGTTAACATTAATGGGTTAATCAAGAAATGGTGTGTTAGACTCAACGGGGTTCACTAAGGGTTAAGTTAAAAGGTAGGCTTTTTATGGGATAAGTGGGTTGCCTTTATCATCTTAGTATATCAAATCAAAAGTAGGATCTCAACATGCATAATTGAAGCAAGTTCTAGAATAACAAATCAAGTTGAAATACTCATAACCAATAATAGAATGAGCATGAAAAATGTATGCTCTATAGGCTCAAAATCTCACAAAAATTCATGGTTTTGATGTCAAACATACAAATTTCAAACTTCAAGATAATACCTCAATTCAAGGAAACAACCAAAAAATTTTAATTTCTAAAAAAAACTTACCATGCTTGGTTCTCTCATGTCTTAAAGTTTAAATCAACCAATGCACAAATATATAAAAATTAATCCAAAACACATCAACAAAAATCTCAAATCGACAAAAAATTATTTTAATGGAAGTATGAGAAAATTACTTAAATACAAGAAAAATATAGAGAATTTCTAATAATTATCTAAATAACCTCCCCACACTTAAGATGTACATTGTCCTCAATGTAAAATAGATATAACCACAATATAAGCAGAATATCGTAAGATAGGGAGAAAACTGAAATTGTCATCAATATTGGATGAAATCGTCAAAATGGTGAAAATCGAAATTGTAGGAAATTCTAAATGTAGTGCATGATTCCAAGCAAACTAATAAGAAAATAAACAGAAATAGTAGAGAAGATCAAAAGGTTGCGGCTCAATTAGAAACACCCATAAAAATAAAAATACAGTTCAAAAGATAAGAAATGAAATAAGTCTAAGAAAATAAAAATAAAACAACTAACAATAAAATTAAAAATAAACATAAAAATAAAAATAAAACTAAAATTAAAAAGAAAAAAATAAAATCAATGATCCTCATCATCAGATACATCAGTATCGTGAATCGCCGGTGTTGAAGAGGATATATGGAGGTGCTGACACATCTACTACAAGGTCACGTCAATACTATTGAACCGCTAAAGTAGTGCTGCTCGAAGCAAGTGAATCGCTCGGAGAGGTTCGCTAAGGTGGTAGCAGACGTAGCAGAATAGTGACTTTGAGATGGAGAATGAGGTGGATCCTCGTGGTGGAAGGGTACATCATCAGTGACGTCCGTATGCTCATCCTGAGGGTTAGAATGAGATACTCGGTACTGAGGAGGATCCACTCCACGCAGTAGCTCTATCATCCTCATGTGACTCATATTGGATAATCCCTAGGGGACATATGTCCAACTAGTGCAAGGGAGGAGAACTTCTCTGGTGTGTCGAGGAGACTGAAGTGACATACGAGTCGAGTCATGTAAGGGCCTAAGTAGATAGGACCCTTCCTACTGTACTCTGTTTGATGGCGGACAGCGAGGGCGATGATATATGCAAGATCAAATGTGCACCCCGTGGCCATGCTCCACAAAAAAACATGTGTTGGTTGTACCAACGACGCCGGTGCTCACTTTCTTACCGGTTAAAGTATGAGCCAAGATGGCTTGAATGTAGTCAGGGCCAGAGGAAGGTAAGTTGCATTTGATCGACTCGGGTCATAAGGCATCGTACTTGCCGTGAGGTCTACCCAGCAAAGAGATGGTGAGTAGTGGATGTCCCAGTATAATCAAAGATACCTATCAATACCCATGAAATCCTTATTATAGAGTCCTAATACAACTCGAACTCTCGAATGCTTATATGACGCGCCATACTACCAAGTTAGAAAGTAATAGTATGCAGCCCGTCATGGGTCGACATCACCTACTGTAGGATAAATGTCGAACAAAACTCTAAGGTTAGTTTCGAGTATGTGGGCTCGATGATGGAAAATAATCGATCCCGAAGAGCTGTAACAATGATGGCGCAGACATGATCAGCTAACTAGACTTGCTCTAAAATGGCCCAATCAATACATCGGCCTAATCCGAATGGCCTCAGTCGAAGATGCTGATATAAGTCTCTTGGGGACCCTATGGAAATTGGAGATAGGGGTGGCATGTATCGGCGGAAGCACCCAAAAAAGAGGTCATGCTAAGAGTCTTCCGCTTTTTCGAAATGGGGTTGGCGACCTTAGATTTGCTGCGTGTGTTGGTCATGGTGTATTGCAATAAAAGTGGACCAAATAACAATTTCAATATTCAAGGTAAAAAAATGAATCGACACAATTGATTAGTTCAAATAATCATAAAACGAAAGTCGATCGCGATAAAATCCACAATCACAAGATCGAACACACAACTAAATACTTGAATCCAACTTGCATATGAAATAAGCAGCAAGAATATACAAAGAGTAATAATAATACTAATAAAATAATAATAATAATTAAAGAAAACAAGACTGAACATAATAAAACAATAAGTCATCAACTACTAACATAACTACGAAATACCAAAATGATGCATAACAATAATAAGACTAAGTAATAATAAGAAGAAATGAAAATAATAAAGCAACCAAAATTAAAAGGAACAAACTAATTTAAATCACCAAAACATAACTACATAGTTAAATAACATAACAATAATAAGAATAAAAATAATAAACATAATGATAAAAAATAGAAAGAATAATAATAAAATAAATGTTAATAAATAAAATAAAATAAAAATAAAAAGAAAGGGTAAAAGGGATGACCGATGGAGGGGCGGTGACAATGACTGGAGGTGGGGCGATTAGCGCGAGGTGGGCACGGGGTTGGGACACAGCGTGGGAGAAATCATGGACGGTGGGAAGGAGAAGGGAGCGTGTGCATCGAAGGAAAAGGAAGAGGAATCGGGGATGGTTCGAGGTGCGACGCAATTGTGTTGGTGAGTGGAAAGAGGGTTCGGTTAGGGGGAAGAAGAGAAGGGGGAGGTTGTGATGGGAGGGATGGAAGATGATGCTCTGACGAGATGGTTCAGTGAGGGGAGAAAGGGGTTCGGTAGGGGTGATGACTCGAAAGGTGAGGAGAGGGGAGAAAAGAATGTTCGGGATTAGAAGGGGAAGCGCAAAGACGATGGCGACAGGGTTTGGTGCGGAGGGTGCGCGACGACGGTGGTCGGACAAGGAGAGGTAGACGTGGGTAGAGCGATAGCTAGGGTTAGGAATTGAGGAAGAATAAAAAATGACAAAACAAATTAGGGTTTGGGTTAAAAAAAGGGAACACGATCATGTAAAGGCCCGTGTTAGGCCACACAACTATGTCACATGCCCGTGTGGCACTCTCTCAACCCGTATGCGATTTCTTTTGCTTCTTTCATGCTCGTGTACGAGGCCGTGTTGGGTATACGGTCTCACACATGCCCGTGTATCCCAGCCTTTTCTCGCACACTGTCGTGCCTCTTACTCATGTAACTTATCGACTTTAAATTAAATTTGAAAAATTAGCTCCAGTACTCACACGGCCTAAGACACGCCCGTGTGTCCAAGTCTTGTGTGCCACAGGGTAGTGTGGACTATCTTAGGCTGTAAAACCTTTGAAAATTGAAAAAAAAAATTAAGTTTCAAGACTCATATGGCCATGGACACGCCCATGTGTTCAGGCTGTGTGGGTCAAAAACACATTTTTTATTTAATATTTTAAAATTAGCATGCAATGGAATTAAAAGAATTAGCAAAAGTTAAACATTCAATTGCCTCCTGAAAAGTGCTTATTTAAAGTCTAAGCTCGACTTACCTTGTATTCGCACGGTTATGGTGGTTCGCATAGCCCAAGCTCTTCTTTCTTGTCTACAATGTTTTTACAAAAATAAGGTCTAAGTCGAGTACTGTTTACCTTAAATGTGCCGAATTCAGAATGAGTTACCTTGACTGTACTATATGGAAGACGTTCAGTCCATAAATGAGTTTGATCCGTTTGATTCGAGCTCCAAAAAGGAGATTTGTGGATCTATTTTGTCTAGTAGTACCTTTTCCCCAACCTTAAATTGATTTGTTCTCATCACGTGCTCATCATGGCGCCACTTTGGCTCTTCATCTTGTTCTTTCGGTTTCTCCTTAGCATGCATTCCCCATTCATCTAGTTCATCTATTTGCAACATTCGCTCTTCATAAGTTGTTCGATTTCTGTCACCTTGATTGTAGCATGGCTCCATTACGTTTTTTGAGGGTTCCTGCAAAGAAGGTTGAGCCACATGGGCACTAACATTAACATAACATTTAAAATCATCTCTATCACTGGATGTTCTCATAGAATCACGTGTTTGGAGAGTAATCATTTCATTACCTATACAAAGTATGAGTTTACTTATACCAACATCTATTATAGTCCTACCACTTGCTTAAAAGGGTCGCCCTAAAATTAAAGGTACCTCACTACCCTCATCCATGTCCACGCACATCCTCGATAACACCCCTAGATATCTAATGGTTCTATCCGCTAATTGAATACTCATCCTAGTTTGTATGGGCTTCCCAAGACCTAGTTGTTTAAACATTTTATAGGGCATGAAATTAATACTAGCCCCTAAATCAGCCAAAGCATTATCAACATTTAAACTACCAATTAAGCAAGGAATGGTAAAACTCCTTGGATCTTTCAGTTTGTTGGGTAGTTTATTTTGTAAGATGGTCGAGCAAACTGCATTGAGCTCCACAGTGGACGAATCGTCTAACTTCTGTTTGTTTACCAACAACTCCTTTAAAAATTTGACATAATTGGGCATATGCGAAATGGTAAGTTAATATGTAATTTTTTTAAGAGTTCAAGAAATTTACCAAATTGTTCGTTCATGTGGTCTCTCTTCGTCGTATTAAGATATGACACTCGAGGTTTATATTATTTGGCAACCGAATTTTTCTCTTTCTGGCTTACATCAACGTTATCATTATTCACCATAATTTATTGCCTTGGTTCTTGTTCAGATTCAACTAACCCTTCTTCATCTCGAACAGTAGTTACATAAAGCTGCTCCATTGGGTTAGTTTCGGTATTTCTAAGGAAACTACCTTGTGGTCTTTCTGAGATTAATTTAGCAAGTTGGCTTAATTGATTCTTGAGTCCTTGAATCGACGCTTGTTGATTTTTTAGTGTTGCATCAGTGTTTTGAAAACACTTTTCCGACACTGAGATAAACTTGGTCAACATCTCCTTAAGGTTCAGCTTTTTCTCTTGCTAGTAAAGTTGTTGTTGGTAGCCTGGAGGGGTTGTGCTCTTTGATTTCCTTGACCACCCCAAGAGAAATTGGGATGGTTCCTCCAACCTGCATTATAGTTGTTACTATAAGGGTTATTTTGAGGCCTAAAATTATTACCCATATAATTGATTTGCTCGTTCTCTATGCTAGGACCTAAGGGTAAACATTCTGGATTATTTGTTCCATTTCCATTTGTATCGCATTGCATTACTAGATATACCTGCGTAGATATAAACCATCAATTTTCTTATTAAGTAAGTCTACCTAATTTGATAACATGGTGAGTGCATCTAAATTAAAGACACCGACTACTTTCATCTGCTTTTTCCTCATGACTTGCCACTGATAATTATTCAGTGCCATCTCCTTAAGAAATTTATAAGCCACTTCAGGTGTTTTATTGTTCAGAGGTTCACCAGCTGCTGCGTCGATTAGCTGCCTAGTTGAGGGATTCAAACCGTTGTAGAATATTTGAACTTGTAGCCAAAAAGGTAACCTATGGTGATGACACATTCTAAATAAGTCCTTGTATCTCTCCATGCATTATATAAAGTCTTTAAATTGATTTGAAAAAAGGAAGATATATCATTCCTCAACTTGGCTATCTTAGCCGGTGGGAAGTACTTCAGAAGGAACTTCTCGGTCATTTGAGCCCTGTAGTGATGAAACCTAGTGGTAAAGAGTTTAACCACTGTTTAGTTTTATTCCTCAACGAGAAGGGGAATAACCATAAGTGAATTATGTCATCAGTGGTGCCATTAATCATGAAAGTATCGCAGATTTCCAGGAAATTCACCAAATGAGTATTTGGATCTTCGCCTTGCAAGCCATCGAATTGAACAAACTATTGTATCATCTGAATAGTGTTTAACTTCAGTTAAAAATTATTTGCAGTAATGGTGGGTCGCACAATACTCGATTCAGCCCTAGTCAGAATAGGCTTAGCATAATCGTACATAGTACGAGGAACAAGAGCTGCTGCATCTGTAGGAGGTAGCTGAATATTCTGATTATCGTCCATCTCCTCAGTAATAATGATGTCCTCTTGTTAGTCTACTATACTTTGTCGACTCTGCCTTGCTTCTCTACGATTTTTGCGAGCTGTACTTTCAATTTCACTATCAAATAGCAATGGTCCTGACGGGTTTCTTCTAGTCATAAACCAAAAAGAACCTGCCAGAATCAAATAGAAGAAAAAATTAGAATGTAAAAATTAAACTAAAAACAAAAATATAAACTAAAATAAAAATGGCTAAATTAAAAACAAAGTGTTCCTAATATTTTAGTACCGGATAACGGCACCAAAAACATGATGTGTGTTTTTCGTACGAACTAAAATTTATGACAAATGCAAACGCACCTATTGAACAATAGTATAGCTACGGTGAGTAGAGATATCATATCCACGATGACTAAAATTATTAGTAATTACTGTTTTCTTATTATTTAGTCGACAATTTGGAGTGATTAGTTTTAATCTAAAATTACTAAACTAATTTAACTAAGAATGTAACAAAGAACGAATCAGGAAAATAATCAAAAGATAACCAATGAGAGATAATACCCAAGAAAGAATCCACATAAACTCCTATTATTATTAATCTAATTTAAATGATTTATTCACTTGGTGTCTTGATCCGTAGAATTCCCTAAATTATACTAATATCTCTTTTGAGAGTAGAAGCAACTGACTCTAGGTTGATTAATTGAAATCTCTTTCTAATTAAAACCCTTATTGTCGCATTAACTCGATTTATAGATTCCCCTATTAGATTTGACTCTAATCTGGTAGGGTTATGTCGTCCTATTTCTAGGATTGCATGCAACTCCACTCAAATATGCTAGATCTACTCTTAAATAGGGACTTTTGCTCGACTGAATTAAGCACATTAAATATGAATTAATATCCTGGAAATATTAAAATAAAAAATAAGTACACATAATTGAGAACAAGAATAAAGTATTTATCATGTAAAACAAAAATTAAATAATAGAATTCGTCATAGGTTTCATCCTCCCTAGGTATCTAGGGAATTAGTTCATAATTCTGAAATAAAACATCTCAAAGTCAGAAAAACCATAAGAAACAAAGAGACTCATAAAAACTTCAGAAGAAATTAAAAGGAGGTCTTCAATCTTGACGGAAATCTGCTTCGGAAGTGGCTCCAATGGTGTTCATTGAGTGTTTTCTTTGATCTTCTCTGATGGCTCCTATATCTCTTCTTCTATTTGATATTTATAGACTTTAAAATGCTTGAAAGCCTAAAAATTGTGTTTTTCTGCGTGTTTGGGAAGCAATATGCGAAATCAACACGAGTGGCACATAGGAGTGTGCCCGGCCGTGTGGCTCTTGAAATCTACTCTTTTTCTCCGATTTTCGCCCATTTTGCTCCCAAATGCTCACCTAAGTATAAGGACATGAATTCAAAGGATTATAAGTATCAAATTCACCAATTTACATAAATAATCATCCAAAATTGCATTAAGAATGAGATTAAAATATGTTAGTTTTATCATTTATCAACAAGTTCCATCTCGGTAAATTTGAATGCATTTGACGAAATTGGAAATTTGTAGAATAGTTTAGACATCCTCCTTCCACAACATCAAGCAGTTTTTGCACTAATATTTTGTTTCATATCTTCGAGTTTTACATTCTTATTAAACTTCATTTCTATTTGTTGGTGAGATTCAAATATACAATCAACTGCTATTTGTAAAATTACCCCATCAAAATGAATGTATACGAAAGATTGATTATTCATCTTGATACAATATCGTAAAATAAATTAAAAATAAAAAGTAGTTTTATTTAAAATAGTAGCTCTTACAAAAAAATAATTAAATACAAATAATTGCAAACTAACCTTATAAACTCAAACTTGATTTTTAAAACTTAAAACACAAATCTTTCTTCTTTTTATTTGTTTTCTCCTCCTACTATACACAAATCTTCCTTTTTTTCTTTTGTCTCTTAAGCAGACATCAAAACTTCAACGAAAACCAAAACATTCAATAGATATAATTTCTTGGCGGGTGGAGTTATATAGTTCGGTGGCGTTGCTTAATGATGTGATGGGATCACTAGTGCCACTGTAACACCCTTACCGAAACCTTTGCGGTCGAGTATGTGGCATTACTAGACTTGACTACTAATTTGGGGCATAAAATTTAAAGCTGTCCAACTGCATCATGCTGACTAAATTGACCATAAATCGAGTTAAAAACTTGAAATTTAGATCCGTAAATTTTCCTTGAAACTAGACTCATATAACTTTTACCATAATTTTTCCAGAATTTTTCATGTGGCCAATTAGTACAGTTTATTCATCAAATTTACCCTATTTCACTGTTTAATAATTCTGACCCATCTTTACAAAATTCAGTTATCTCATTGTACAAAATTTCAATAATGTTCTTGTTTATTCCAATCAAAAATAGACTCATTAAGGATTCTAAACATATAAACTATGCTCCATAATTATTTTTTACAATTTTTAACAATTTTCCAAGACAGAACAGGGACTCACGAATTCATTCAGGACAAGTCTCACTAAAACTTAAATATCTCATAATATATAATTCCTTTGCCTAACCTGTTTCTTTCATATCAAAATAGACACAATAAACTTTAATTCTATGTCTTATTCACTTTCTAAATCAATTTCTCCTATTTTTGGTGATTTTCAAAATCACATCACTGCTACAACTAAAAACTGTTTCATAACAAAATATGATTAACTAGTTTATAACTTCCTTAATTTATTTAAACTCTATACTTAACCATACATACATACATATATATATATATATATATGTATACCAGAAACAAATCCATATATAATTTAGGCCATGATCAAAATTAAAACATCCATTTACATACAAGCAAGTTATAAAATTCAAACATAGAAACGATACCTAACCAAAGGAAATAGCCATTTTGAATGGCTTATTTATACAATTCAAATTATCATTCAAGCATTAAACTAGCCTATACATGCCTTAAGTTTTTACGTCCAAACTTTAAAAGTACCAATATGAGTCGATAGTGTGGTTGACTTTCTTGGCGATTTCTCGAGCCCGTGGCGAGACCAAAATCTATAAAATGAACATTGAACCACACGAATAAGCTTACTAGCTTAGTAAGTCTCAAGCAAATAATAATGTAACACTCAAACCCTTAAACATTTTATTCTTTAAACTTATGACATTAAATATAAATATTTCCATAAATGAATTTATGCAGGGCCGAATACTAACAGTTCATTAACCCAAGCATTTACACTTCATTACCATAATTCTGTAACTCATCGAACCATAGTATAAACATATATTACATGAATCACATGCTTCAAGTCCCATAGGTACAACATTCATATCAACTATATTATCACATTCACAGTCTTTTCACTCTTAGCATTTCTACTTGTAACCGAACCTCCCAAAATAGTACATTTAAGCTCAAATTCTATCTTATACCATTCATACACATCGATCAATAAGCTCAATCACACATAACACCGTTCTTAACATAATATTTCAACCCAAGTAACATTAATCACAACTTACCTTATTTACGATTAATTCAATGAGACTTAAGCTTACACGAGTTAAACATATAGTCTATCATTGCGAACTCCAATACCTCATTTAACTTAACATTTATCACTATTTTGCCTTTAACAAATAAATTACCATTTCGCATAAGGTTCAAATGGAAAATATCAACTTTCAACCATCTACTCATTACATATGCATATCATTCAATAAGGCCACATAAATGAATATATATACACTTGTCCATTCAACATTTCATATATCCAAGTATTCAATATCAATGAAATAACAATATGACCACATAACCAAAGGTCCAATATATATATATATATATATATATGGTCTTTAGTCACATTCTTGCCCAATGAAATTCACATATATGCTTATCTATTTGATCGAACATAGAAACTCAATTAATTAACTCATAGGCACTTACCTGTATGGTTGAATGTAAATAACTTGTATTATCAACTTACTTACTCAATAAACACCTCATGATGTAGTCTCATAAACCACAAGTTGATATTTCATCAACGGTATAAAACACCGCTAGACCAAAGGTCCGAAATTTAAACACCGCACGAAGCTTGCTAGGCATTAAAGCCGAAATAAATCAAAGCACGAAGCACGCTAGGCATTAAAGCCGAAATAAATCAAAAGACGAAGCTTGCTAGGCTCAAAGCCGAGTAATAACACCGCAAGACGAGGCCTGCTAGGCTCAAAGCCGATTATCAACCCAATCAACATACTCATACACATTACTTAATGCTAAAATCACATCCATCTCGTATACTTTATTTTACAATTTCATGTTAAACCGAACATAATTATTCACATCACATTCAACAAACAAATTTACTACAATTTCATACCCACATTCGCCTACCTCTATTTTCTTGCCTTCAATACCAATTTTTATCATATACTACTTTCGTAAATAATTTCTCGACATAAATTTGCTTAAGGACTTACCTCGGTTGTTGTTAGACCGTGTAAATCGACTATTCGAGAACCTTTGTCTTTCCCCGATCCAATTCCGTTTTTCTTTGTTCAAGCTCTCTAAGTTGCCGAAACTCAAAGCTCTACAATGGTGTTTTATTTTCTTACTCGGCTATCAGAGGAGGAAGGTGATGATGTCTTTATTTTATGTTTTGTTTAATATATACACTAACTTTATTTCTTTATAAAATAATAACATAACCTTATATATATATAAAAATAATAATTAAACTAACATATATATAAGGCTAACTTGGCCCATTGCCGTCCATCATTATGGTCAATGGGCTAATTGCCCTTTAGGACACCCACTTAAAAGTCACAAGCAAATTAGTACATTACACCTTAGCATGCAACTTTTACGCTTTTAGCGATTAAATCCTTTTATCAAATTAAGCACTTAAAAGGTAAAATTTTTCTACGAAACTTTCACACATTTTAATTCACATATAATAAGCACAAAATAAAATATTAAAATATTTCTCGGACTCGGATTCGTGGTCCCGAAACCACCGTTTCGATTAGGGTCAAATTCGGTCTGTTACAACCTGACACTTTGGTGGCACCACTAACAAATTTTTTTTCTAATCTCTTTTTTCTCTTCACAGCTACTTTTTTTTTTTTTTTGAAAAAACATTGGTGTCGCCGGACACATTGGGGACACCCATTAATTTTTTTTTTTGACAATTTGCCACCGGTGTTGCCTTATAGCATGGCGACATCAATTAAATTTTAAAAAAAAAATCATTAGTTTCACTTGATAGACCGACGACACCCATTAAAATTTTTTCCCTGATAGTCACCTGTGTCGCCTGACACGATAGCACGAAAAAATAATATTTTTTTCTTCTTATATCACTGCCATAATATTTTTTTAAGAAAAAATTGACTTCTGCCGCCCGATTTGATTAAAAAAATATCTTTTTTTTTTTTTTTTTTAATTGGTACCAACTTTTATATTAGCAAACGAGTCATTTTATATATAAAATTTTTCAAGTCATTTTATAATTAATTAATATTTTAAAGTTATTTTTAAAAAAAAAAAAAGCTGGCAATGTCAACAATTTGTATTGGCAACCTTATCAATCAAATTGATAGTATCTTTCATTAAAAACTTTCACTACAATTGATTAATCAATAAAAAAAGGGTTCACTTACATAACTTTGGGTAATTAATAAATTATTTTAGTAAATTAATTTAAAATGGAAAGTTGGGGAGTCTGACAATCGTAAAGCACCCCACAAAAATACATGTTCACTTTTGGCATTTCAATCTTATTTGTCACTTCTCTCGCCAATCACTAAGCTTTGGTCACACAGGAAAAAGGCATGGAGTTTCAAACTCTAAACAACTTAGAAACAGAACTCCATGAGCCTCCTCAAGTTTTGTTTGAAGACTATGACAGCACCTGCTCCACACCTTATGTTAGTGCTCCTTCAAGCCCTGGTCGGGTACCAGGACCAGGATGGATCCATGGTGGGTTATTTTATAGTGCACCAGCTAGCCACATCCACTTTACAATGACCTCAATAGCTTCAAAGGTATCATCAACTCGACCATCTTCACCTGATAACTCATCGCTGCCTCTAGGTTCCGAGTTTGAGTTTTCTGCAAGTTTTGGTTATACTCCGTCGGATCAAACAAGATCCATGACCTCAGCTGATGAACTTTTCTTAAATGGGAAGATCAGACCCTTGAAGCTATCAACTCATTCTGAAAGGCCTCAGGTTTTGGCTCCTTTACTGGATGTTGAGCATGAAGATGATGATGGAAGTGAAGATGTAAGAGGCAGAGATGTGAAGGTGAAGGTGGATAAGAGAAGAGCAAGATCCATGCTCCCTTTAAGAAATGCTACTTTCGGCCTTAAAATCCATGACCAAAACATGTGCCTAGATAAAGATTTAGGCCATAAAACTGACAGCAAGAACAATGAAACCATCAGTGATCCAATGTCAGCTTCTTCTTCTTCAGATGGAAGAAGATCAAAAAGATGGGTTTTTCTCAAAGGTTTTATAAGGAGCAAAAGTGAAGGGCGAAGCAACAATATTAAGTTATGGTAAACTATTTCATTCTCTCCATTGAAGGAAAAAAAAGCAGGGAACAAAAGCAATGCTGTGGTTGAGGAACCTAACCACAAACCTGTGAATGGGATAGGGAACAGGAGGGTTCCACCATCACCCCATGAATTGCATTACACAGCAAATAGAGCACAAGCTGAAGAAATGAGGAATAGGACTTTTTTGCCTTACGGACAAGGCTTGCTTGGGTGTTTAGGGTTCAGCTCAAAAGGTTATGGTGCCATGAATGGCTTAGCTTTAAATCCTGTTTCTTCCAGGTAACTGATCCACTTAATTAGGGGAATCAAAGAAATTATATAGATTAAAAAAAAAAAAACCCTTCTTAGCTTTTCTTTAACAACTTTTATTATCATAAATGTATTTTATAGTTAGAACATGTAAAAATAATATGCAATACAATCTAATATCTATTTTCCATATCTCTTGTATTTTGCAGTGAAGATGCAATACAATCTAATATAGTACTTCCTCTGATAAATGTTTATCCATGAGCACATTATGTGTTTCATAAGATAAAATATTTGAGAATAAATTTTAATATGATGTTTTTAAAATTCTTCATCCATCTAAACTGATTTTGAAATTTAATGAGCTTACTAAAGCAATGGGTATATTGTACCGATATTGAAAAACAAATAATTAGAACAGCACCTGCCATTGTTGATGTATTTGTAATTAGATATTAAACTGAGATTATAAAAAGTCACCAGGTTTTCTTCTTTGGGGGACCTAAGCATGATCTATGTTTCATCATCATTAAACACTGTTCCTGTTAGATCATTGAAGCAATAATAATAACAATAATATCACACACGTCGTTCAGTTGAGGGTTCTCAACTCTCAACTTCCCTGGTTTTCAAATCGGTGGCACCGCTAACGCCCAATGGTTACACCACATTAGCACTAGCACATCAGTTCGCTATTCGCTTCAAGTAAACTGTATCTATACTATTAATAAATGATTTTTCGTATTCGAATTTAGTTGTGTTATTAGATCACACTCTCATATTTTTAATTTACAATAAAAATATGTGTAGTATGAGATTTAAACCTACATTCGAAAGTTTTTAAATTTATCATTCAATTAAGATTTTATTTTGATTTGCTTATATATTTTAATTTTATTATGTATATTTTATTACCTCGATTAATTTTATTAGGTACATATTTATTTTTTAATTATGTGGTCTTATTTTTCCTTATTTATTATATATTATTTTTAAATATATGTTTATATTTTAAATTTATAATTTCAATATACATACGTATACGCATATTATAGCACTCATATAATTGTTTGTAGATAAACATGACTATTAGAAACTGTACCTCAAACTATATTTTCGAAAGCAATGATAAAAACCACAAAAGTAGTCAGATGAGAAGACATAATGAGGTCCAGGGGCATACCGATGCATGGGCCGGGGGCGAATTTTAAAATTTTTTTTAGTTAGTACATATAAATTTATATATGTATATCAAATTGACCCAACAACTTTTAAAATAAATATTATTATATATTAAATTAAATTATTAATAAAAATAAATTTGATAAATTTATCTATAATTTAATTGGGTCTTCATCAAATTTAAATCACATACGTGTAATTTCAAAATAATTTTTATTTTATCTTTCTTAACAAGCTTTACTGAAAATTTCTCAAGTGTCTTCCCTCTTTCAAGCTTCAAGTTTCTTTCTCAGCAAATCTTATCCCAAAACAAAAACTTTTAATTGAAGTTGAGGTTTGTAAATTTTTTTTTGTAATATTTGTATTTTTCATTTTAACTTCTAATTATATATATTTTAGCATAATAAACTCATTACAAGTTTTATGAGATTTCACGCATTTAAAACAAAAATAAAGGAAGGAGACAAGAATTCTTTAGCAAATATGTAAGTTGATTTTTTTATCATATTTTTATTTGTCATGATCCACTTAATTCAAGAAAATGACAAATAAGCGTAAATTTCATGAAATATTTTTATTTTAATAATTTTAAAATTTTTAAATAAAAGTAAATAGACTAAAAATATTATGGGTTCTTTACTAAAAGCATTATTCCAAAGGGTGTTTCTTTGATGATTAATAATTTTAGCTTTACACAATAGTAGGTGTGTATATGTAATTTATCTCATAAAACTAATAATGTTGTGGATTATATGTAGCAGGTATGTAGGTGTATATATACACACTCATACAAATGTAAATTTTATATCTTACAAACTTATAGTGTAGTGGAACTGATGTTATATTTCCTGTTGGAAGCAAAATAAGAAATATAAATTTAAACTAATATATATGTGATTATAGGCTGTGCAAATTTATTGTTCATTAGAAAGGAAAAAAAGATTGGACTTTTTTTTTTTTTTGAGAGAAAGATGTTGATACAATAGAAAGTAGTATACCACTCAAATTTTCTAGACTTGATTATCAAAGTTGTACTCAATCTCCTCTAAAATCCGTGTCTATCGATGTTAAAGAAGTTAACTATCCTCAAATAAAACATGATTCAGGATTACATTGACCAATGATTAATAAAAAATGCTTGCAATCCTTTCCGTTCCTCGCACATATTGTTAGCCCCATCATAATCTTGACCACGAATATTTTGAATATCAAAATTATGATGAAAAAGAATAGCACATATTTCGTTCTTAAGAATTAATGATTGTGCCATGAGAAAGGTAAAAAAAAAAAAAAACTCCCTAATAAAGCCATCTTTATCAGCAAATCTCAAAACAAGATCCGTTTCTTCTCTTTTCTATTCATCACGAGCTTCATCAACAACGATGCAAAATTTTATATCTCCAATATCTTCACGAATCTTCTTTTGCACTTTATTAAGAAGAACATGCAAAATCTCCTTTTGAATTGAAAGAGAGACATATTTAGTTGTTTTAGGAGCATTTTCCAACACAACGTTCTTAACGTCACCATTATAGGATGTTAAAATCCCAATTAGAAATATATGTTTTATGGTTTTTATGAGGTCTATAACATGTTTGCATGGTTGTGTGAAAATTTCATGAAGAAATTTTATGATTTAGTGATCAATTTATCTTTTAGGACTAAATTGCAAAAATTGAAAAATATGAGATTCTAGAATTTTTAAGTATGAGATAGCATTAGAAAATTTATTAGAGGTCCTTATTTAGTAATTAGACCATTATATCTCATGATGGACAAAAATGGACATGGAAGGGAAAAATCTCAATGAAGGGCCTTAAGGGCATTTTGGTTATTTGGTAATAAATTAATAAAAAGGGAAAAAGAAGTCAAAATTGGTGTCCATCTTCATCCTCCATAGCCGAAATTTGCAAGGAGCCATAGCTAGGGTTTTGTTTCACTTTCAATCTTAATTGTAAGTACCTCCTAGCCTCGTTTTTGATGTTTTTTGTATTTTTGAAATCCTCGTAGCTCGATCTAGCTATTTCTACCACTATTTTGAGCTAGAGTTTGTGTTTAAAATTTTACCCATAGATGACATGCATGTATTTTGATGTCTAGTGGTAGAATATGAAAGTTTGAAGTGTGATAAACAACTTTTGCTAGATGATTTTTGGTGAAATCGATAAAAAGGACTTATTTGCAAAAGATGAAATAATGTGTATAAAATGTAAAATAGTTAAAATTTTGGACTGGTATAAGAGAGATTATGAATTGGCTAGGCTTGGGTGTGAGAAAAATGAACACATTTCATCATACGAGCATAGGGACCATTTTGTAAATATGTGAAAGTTTAGGGGCAAAATTATAATTTTTGCCAAAGTATGATTCATGGGTTGTTTTAGTCAATGTGATAATTAAATAAGTGAAATTTTTCATTATAGATCAAGAAACACGAAGTCCGGATCTAAATTGAAGAAAGAACAATGTGGTGGACTAAATTGAACAACTATCTATATTTTAATACCGAGGTAAGTTGGTGTGTAATAAATCAACATTATGTTATTATGTATTTAAATGCTTGATATTACATGAAATGTATATTCTTTTTATGAAATTGGTTAATGAGGTCTCGATGAAAAATATAATGAAGTTTTACTATATCGAAGTCCCAATTGAACATTAGGAATAGAAAGGATACCCTTGTCACGACATTAGATTAATAAGGTCCCCTGTAAGACCATATCTAGGATATGACCTTGGCACCAAATTGAGATCCCGTGTAAGACCATATCTGGGATATGGCATCGACACCGAATAGTGATTCCGTGTAAGACCATGTCTGGGACATGGCATCGAAATACGATCTCGTGTAAGACCATATCTGGGATATGACGTCGATATTGATACGAGATCTCGTATAAGACCATATCTGGGATATGTCATCGACATCGACCTATGATCCCATGTAAGACCATATCTGAGATATGGCTTTGGCATCTTACTATGTGTATGACAATTCCCTAGTATCCTTCGATATTCCAAGTGGTTCAACGGGGTAAAGAATTAAAGTTTATAATAAGGATGGAAAAAAAGGCTAAAGTTATGTGATGGAGTGATACAGGTACATATGCGAAACTCACGAGAAACGAGTCCGATATGTGGAATGTGGTTGGTAAGAGTGAGCATGAGTAAGCCATGTTAATGTTGCTTGAGAATTTTGTGTTAATTCATAATGTAACGTGTGGATGTTTTCACAAGATTTTATGTCGTTATTTATTACATGCAAACTTACTAAGCTTTATGCTTACTCCCTCTCTTTTCCCTTTTCTTGTAGTATCGCCAAGCTAGCTCAGGGATCGTAGGACGTCGAAGCTCAATTCACACTATCAAGCTATTCTTTTGGGTATAGTAAAGTTTGATTATTTTGGGTATGACAGGTATAGGAATTTGGTCATTTTGTTATATGTCATATTGGTTAGCCAAGGTGTTGGCTATTAATGTTACTTATTTCATTTTGTACATGGCCATTGGAATTGGCCAAAACTAGGTAAGTTATATCTATTCAATGATGAGGAAATTCATGAAGTGCAAGCTTGTGCAATTGAATGAGTAATGTGTTTAGTATATGCATGATGAACGCAGTGTGAAATTAAGGTGTGGATGTCTTGATTTTGGATATTAGAGGTGCATTATTGTTATGCTATGTGTTGCTGGAAACGGCATAAGTGTGCTTGCTTTTCTAGGTGGCAAATGGCTTGGTAAATAGCCTTATAATTGTCCACACGAGTGGGCATACGGGCGTGTGTCTAGGCCGTGATTGACACATGGTCTACCTTATGGGCGTGTAGCCTGGCCTGTGTCCCCTGCACCTAATTTACGAAAAAATCAAGCTCGTCACACGGGCTAGCACACAAGCATGTGATTCAGCTGTGTGACCCTAAATGTCTGTTGACGTTTTAAACAGAATGTTAAGGTTTTCACACACAGGCCATAGACTCGGGCGTGTGTCAAGCCGTGTGAAAACCTTTGTAGGTTCGAAATGAAAAATAAAATCCACATGGACTAGGGGCACAGGCGTGTGTGACCACACGGCCCTTCCACACGGGTGTGTGGCCCTGTTTTGAGCAAAAACTTTCTAATTATTTGTAAGTTTCGGTTCAGTCTCGAACCACTCTATATGTATGATTTGGGTCTCGTAGGCTCGTAATAGGGACAATATGATTATGAATGAAAAGTTTTAAGTTGGAATGAAAATTTATGGCCGATTTTGTGTGATTAAGTATGTTAAAATTTATGGCCAATTTTGTGTGATTAAGTATGTTAAGTCTGGTAATACCTTTACCCGGTTCCGACGTCGAATAAGGGTAAGAGGTGTTACATTTAGTGGTATCAGAGCTACGATTTAGTCAATTCTTAGACTAACGTAGCGTATGCACGGGTGTAGCTATACATGCCATATGTATGTGTATATACATAATGATAGTGTGATGACTCCTTAAGATTTAAATTATGTTTTCGTATAGCAAATGGATCCCGACAGAGTAGTGGCGGATGATGTAGAAAGTAACATGCCGGAACCCTGCCCAAGGGACGGTGCCAATTGAAAATGAAAATAGACCAATGATTGTGAGTCGAGAGGAGGAAAAGAGGCTAGGGAAGCCTTTCTCCAAATGATGAATGCCTGGTATACAGAGTTCGTTCAAATGAACCCGGCCACTCAACAACAACCTCCACCCCCTCCAAATCCTCAGCCTATCCCTGTAGCTCCCCAAGTTGTAGAAATGGTAAGAAGGGAAAAGCCCCCAGTTGATAGAATTGAAAACAAGGAGCTGAGGAATTCGAGATAATAAAGATGATGATCTGGAAAGAGCAGAATTCTGGCTTGAAAATACCATCAGGGTATTTGATGAATCGTCTTGCACATTCGAATAGTGTATGAAATGTGTTGTGTCTCTCTTGAGAGATTCGGCTTACCAGTGGTGGAACACCCTTGTGTCAGTTGTACCAAGAGAGAAAGTTAATTGGGCATTTGCAAGAAGAGTTTCGAAAGAAGTATATTAGCCAAAGGTTTATCGATTAGAAGAGAAAGGAATTCCTTGAGCTAAAACAAGGTTAGATGACGATAACCGAGTATGAACGCGAGTTTGTAAGGCTTAGTAAATACACTCGGGAGTGCATATCCATCGAAGCCATCATTTGTAATAGGTTTGAGGACGGATTAAATGAGGACATCCGATTGCTTGTTGGTATTCTAGAACTGAAGGAATTTGTTGTGTTAGTAGAGAGAGCTTGCAAGGCCGAGGAATTGGCCAAAGAGAAAAGAAAGGCTGAAATTGAGTCCCGTGACTCGAGGAAGAGACAATTGGGTAAGTCATTTCAGTCCTCATCCAAGAAATCATCCAAGAAATCAAGAGAGTTCACTACTCGATCAGCCATTTTAGTTGGGTTCTCAAATAGAAGTAAAGGTAAACACTACTCAATTTCTAAAGCTTAGACCACTTTGATTGCTAGTGTTGGTAATGCTCGACCAAGTAGACCGGAATGTTCACAGTGTGGTAGACGTCACCTCGGTGAGTGCCAAGCAAACGAGAGAGCTTGTTCCAGGTGTGGTTCCCAAGATCACTTCATTAGAGACTGCCCCAAAATGGTTGAAAAAGATAAAAATCGGAGTGTGAGATCGGGTAACACTGCTAGTAAAGGGAGACCACAGAGAAATCTGAGAAATGGAACGAGCAGTAAGAATACACCTAGAGAGCAGACTGCAAGATCTGAGGGTAGAGCGCCTGCGAGGACTTATGCCATTCACGCTCGCGAAGAGACGTCATCCCCTAATGTGATTACGAGTACATTTTCTCTCTATGATACTCATGTTGTTGCTTTAATTGATCCGAGATCTACCCACTCGTATATTTGTATGAAAATAGTATCTAGTATGAACATGCCTGTAGAGTCTACAGAATTTGTGATAAAAGTGTCAAATCCCCTAGGCAAATGTGTGTTAGTTGACAAGGTATGCAGAGATTGCCCTTTAATGATTAGAGGTCATTATTTTTGGCAAATCTCATGCTATTTCCTTTTGATGAATTTGATGTAATTCTTGGCATAGATTGATTAACTGCTCATAATGTGATAGTAAATTGTGGAAGGAAATTTATTGAATTGAAATGTGAAGTTGGGGATATTCTTCGTGTTGAATCAGATGAACAAGATAGATTGCCTGTAGTGATTTCTTTTATGTCTGCTCAGAAATACATAAGAAAAGGATATAAAGCTTATCTTACCTTTGTGATGAATGCCAAAGAGTCTGAGTTACGAATTGAATCAGTGCCGATAGTATGTGAGTATCTAGATGTATTTTCAGAAGAATTGCCAGGGTTGCCTCCAGTTAGAGAGATTGAATTTGGTATTGAGTTAGCCCCTGGTACTGCGCCCATTTTGATTGCTCCGTACAGAATGGATCTAATCGAGTTGAAAGAATTGAAGGCTCAGTTACAAGAGTTGATGGATAAAGGTTTCGCAAGACTGAGTTATTCTCCGTGGGGTGCTCCCGTATTATTTGTGAGAAAGAAGGATGGTTCTATGAGTTTATGTATAGATTATCACTAACTTAATAAGGTAACCGTAAAGAACAAGTATCCCTTGCCAATGATCGATGATTTGTTTGACCAATTGAAGGGAACCAATGTGTTTTCCAAGATAGACTTGAGGTTTGGTTATTACTAGTTGAGAGTCAAAGACTCAAATGTGCCGAAAATTGCATTTCGGACAAGGTATGGTCACTATAATTTCTAGTTATGCCTTTTGGATTAACAAACGCCCTTGCCGTGTTTATGGATTTAATGAACCACATATTTTGTCCATATTTGGATAAATTTGTTGTAGTCTTTATTGATGATATATTGATTTACTCTCATGATGAGAATGAGCATGCTGAGCACTTGAGGATGGTTTTACAAATTTTACAAGATAAACAGTTATATGCCAAGTTTAGTAAAAGTGAATTTTGGCTTAAAGAAGTCAGATTTTTGGGGCACATTATTTTGGGTGATGGTATTCGAGTTGACCGATAAGATTTTAGCAATTGTTGATTGGAGATCACCGAAAAATGTATCCGAGGTTAGAAGTTTTCTAAGCTAGCTGGTTATTACAGACGGTTTGTCAAAGGATTTTCTATGATAGCTACTCCGATGGCGAGGTTGTTAAAAAAGATGTTAAGTTTGAGTCGACAGAAAAGTGCCAACAGAGTTGCAAGAAACTAAAGGCATTGTTGACTGAGGCTCAAGTTTTAGTACAACTTGAATCGGGAAAAGAATTTGTCATTTATAGTGATGCATCCTTGAATGGATTGGGTTGTGTACTCATGCAAGAAGGCAAGGTAATAGCTTATGCCTCTAGATAGCTGAAACCGTATGAGAAAAATTATCCAACACATGATTTGGAGTTAGCCACCATTGTGTTTGCATTGAAGATTTGGAGACACCATTTGTATGGCGAGAAATGTTGGGCATTCACTGATCATAAAAGTCTAAAATACTTGATGACTCAAAAGGAATTGAATCTAAGGTAACGAAGATGGTTAGAGTTGATAAAGGATTACGAGCTAGTGATTGACTACCACCCGAGAAAGGCGAACGTAGTCGCCGATACCTTGAATAGGAAATCTTTGTTTGCATTGAAAGCTATGAATACACGGTTGGCTTTATCAGATGTTGGTTCTATTCTAGCTGAGTTGAGAGCTAGACCAATGTTTCTCCAAGAGATTTATGAAGCTCAGAAAGGCGACAGTGAATTGCAAGCCAAAAGAGTTCAATGTGAATCGGGTATGGAGTTAGACTTTCGGACTAGTTCTGATGGATGTTTAACATTCTGAGACAAAATTTGTGTACCGAGAGACAATGAGCTTATTCAAAAAATTTTACACAAGGCACATAGTGGATGTTTATCTGTTCATCCATGCTGTACAAAGATGTATAATGACTTGAAGAAATGGTATTGGTGGCCAAGTATAAAGAAAGATATTTCGAGTTCGTATCGAGATGCTTGATTTGTCAGCAAGTGAAAGCTGAAAAACAAGTACATTCGGGTTTACTTCCGCCGGTGATGGAAAAAGGATGCTGTTTGGGTTGTAGTTGATAGGCTTACGAAATCGGCTCATTTTATTCCGGTACGTATTGATTACTCACTTGATAAATTAATCGAATTGTATATGTATGAAATTGTAAGATTGCACGGAGTACCGTTGTCAATTATTTTGGATAGAGATCTGAGATTTACAACATAGTTTTGGAAAAAGTTGCAAGATGCCTTGGGCACAAAGTTGAATTTTAGTATAGCTTTCCATCCGCAAACCGACAGATAATTGGAAAGGGTAATACAGATACTTGAAGACATACTCCGATGCTATGTTTTGGAGTTTCAAGGTAATTCGAAAAAGTATTTACCGTTAGTGGAATTTGCCTATAATAACAGTTTTCAGTTGAGTTTGAAAATGGCGCCTTACGAGGCATTGTATGGGCGTAAGTGTTGAACGCCCTTGTATTGGACCAAACTCAGAGAGAATCAGATTAATGAAGTCTATTTGGTTAGAGAAACCGAAGAGAAAGTAAAAGTGATTCGTGATTGTTTAAAAGCTGCTTCGAATAGACAAAAATCCTACGCAGATTTGAAACGGAAAGAGATTGAGTTTCAAGTTGGTGATAAGGTATTTTTGAAAGTGTCACCATGGAAAAAGGTTCTCAGATTTGGCCGGAAAGGGAAATTGAGTCCGCGCTTTATCGCACCGTATGAGATTACCGAGAGGATAGGGCTGGTAGCCTATTTTTTTGCTTTTCCATTTGAGTTGGAAAAGATCCATGATGTGTTCCATGTGTCTATGTTGCACCGTTATCGATCAGACATATGATTGTACCGACAGAGGTTGAAATTCAACCCGACATGACTTATGGCGAATAGTCGGTTAAGATTTTGGCATCGGAAGTCAAACTGTTGAGAAATAAAAGTATAGCCCTTGTGAAAGTACTATGGAAAAGACATGGGATTGAAGAGGCTACATGGGAGCCTGAAGAGGCTATGCAAAACCAATATCCAAAACTTTTTATTGGTAAGATTTTCGGGGATGAAAATCCCTAAGGGGGAGAATTGTAACAGCCTGATTTAAGGCCTAGTTGGAATAGTGGTTGCGAGACCACAAATTTGAAGTAGAAATATATATTTTATGGTTTTTATGAGGTCTATGACATGTTTGCATGATTGTGTGAAAATTTCATGAAGAAATTTTATGATTTAGTTATCAATTTATCTTTTAGGACTAAATTGCAAAAATTGAAAATATGAGATTCTAGAAGTTTTAAGTATGAGATAGCATTAGAAAATTTATTAGAGGTCCTTATTTAGTAATTAGACCATTATACCTCATGATGGACAAAAAAGGACATGGAAGGGAAAAATCTCAAGGAAAAACTAATATATATATATGTGATTATAGGCTGTGCAAATTTATTGTTCATTAGAAAGGAAAAAAAGATTGGACTTTTTTTTTTTGAGAAAAGATGTTGATACCAAAGAAAGTAGTAAACCACCCAAATTTTCTAGACTTGATTATCAAAGTTCTACTCAATCTCCTTTAAAATCTATGTCTGTTGATGTTAAAGAAGTTAACTATCCTCTAATAAAACATGATTCAGGATTACATTGACCAATGATTAATAAAAAATGCTTGCAATCCTTTCCGTTCCTCGCACATATTGCTAGCCCCATCATAATCTTGACCATGAATATTTTGAATATCAAAATTATGATGAAAAAGAATAGCACATATTTCGTTCTTAAGAATTAATGATTGTGCCATGAGAAAGGTAAAAAAAAAAAAAAAATGAAACTCCCTAATAAAGCCATATTTATCAGCAAATCTCAAAACAAGATCCATTTTTTCTCTTTTCTATTCATCGCGAGCTTCATCAACAACGATGCAAAATTTTATGTCTCCAATATATTCATGAATCTTCTTTTGTACTTTATTAGGAAGAATATGCAAAATCTCCTTTTGAATTGAGAGAGACATATTTAATTGTTTTAGGAGCATTTTCCAACACAACGTTCTTAACGTCACCATTATAGGATGTTAAAATCCCAATTAGAAATATATGTTTTATGGTTTTTATGAGGTCTATGACATGTTTGCATGGTTGTGTGAAAATTTCATGAAGAAATTTTATGATTTAGTGATTAATTTATCTTTTAGGATTAAATTACAAAAATTGAAAAATATGAGATTCTAGAAGTTTTAAGTATGAGATAGCATTAGAAAATTTATTAGAGGTCCTTATCTAGTAATTAGACCATTATATCTCATGATGGACAAAAATGGACATGGAAGGGAAAAATCTCAAGGAAGGGCCTTAAGGGCATTCTGGTCATTTGGTTAATAAATTAATAAAAAGGGAAAAAGAAGTCAAAATTGGTGTCCATCTTCATCCTCCATAGCCGAAATTTGCAAGGAGCCATAGCTAGGGTTTTGTTTCACTTTCAAGCTTAATTGTAAGTATCTCCTAGCCTCGTTTTTAATGTTTTTCATATTTTTGAAATCCTCGTAGCTCGATCTAGCTATTTCTACCACTATTTTGAGCTAGAGTTTGTGTTTAAAATTTTACCCATAGATGACATGCATGTATTTTTATGTCTAGTGGTAGAATATGAAAGTTTGAAGTGTGATAAATAACTTTTGCTAGATGATTTTTGGTGAAATCGATAAAAAGGGCTTATTTGCAAAAGATGAAATAATATGTGTATAAAATGTAAAATAGTTAAAATTTTGGACTGGTATGAGAGAGATTATGAATTGGCTAGGCTTGGGTATGAGAAAAATGGACACATTTCATCGTACGAGCATAGGGACCATTTTGTAAATATGTGAAAGTTTAGGGGTAAAATTATAATTTTTTCCAAAGTATGATTCATGGGTTGTTTTAGTCAATGTGATAATTAAATAAGTGAAATTTTTCATTATAGATCAAGAAACACGAAGTCCGGACCAAAATCGAGGAAATAACAAGGTGGTGGACTAAATTGAATAACTATCTATATTTTGGTACTGAGGTAAGTTGGTGTGTAATAAATCAACATTATGTTATTATGTATTTAAATGCTTGATATTACATGAAATGTATATTCTTTTTATGAAATTGGTTAATGAGGTCTCGATGAAAAATATGATGAAGTTTTACTATATCGAAGTCCCGGTTGAACCTTAGGAATAGAAAGGATACCCTTGTCACGACATTAGCTTAATAAGGTCCCCTCTAAGACCATATCTGGGATATGGCCTTGGCACCGAATTGAGATCCCGTGTAAGACCATATCTGGGATATGGCATCGGTAATGAATAGTGATTTCGTGTAAGACCATGCCTGGGACATGGCATTTACATACGATCTCGTGTAAGACCATATTTGGGATATGACATCGACATCGATACAAGATCTTGTATAAGACCATATCTGGGATATGGCAATAGTATCGACCTGTGATCCCATGTAAGACCATATCTGGGATATGGCTTTGGTATCTTACTACGTGTATGACAATTCCCGAGTATCCTTTGATCTTCCATGTGGTTCAACGGGGTAAAGAATTGAAGTTTATAATAAGGATAGAAAAGAAGGCTAAATTTATGTGATGGAGTGATACAGGTACATATGCAAAACTCACGAGAAACGAGTCCGGTATGTGATATGTGGTTGGTAATAGTGAGCATGTGTAAGCCATGTCAATGTTGCTTGAGAATGTTGTGTTAATTCGTAATGTAATGTGTGGATGTTTTCAGAAGATTTTATGTCGTTATTTATTACATGTAAACTTACTAAGCTTTATGATTACTCCCTCTCTTTTCCCTTTTCTTGTAGTATCACCAAGCTAGCTTGGGGATCGTAGGACGTCGGGGCTTGATTCAAACTATCAAGCTTGTAACACCCCAAACCCGACCTAGGAGTTAGGCCCGAATCCGGAATGTCACATTAAAGGCACAATTCAAAATGATTTTACTAATTAACAATTTAAGGCCCAAAAGCCCAAAATCCTTGAGTCTTGTTAAGTAATGATTGAAACACCCCAAGCCCTACCAAAAAGCCCTAACCGGATTTGATATGTTCCTCGAGTAAAACTTTAGCAAATTCTCGCTTTGTTTAAGAAAAACTTGATGATTACGAATAAAAAGATTAACTTAAAGATCGGGTTGAAATCAAATTGTAAAGTAAATTTGTATCTTCTTAAAACATTATTTTTAGAGAAATTAATAAGTTAAAAGAAAACCAAATTTAATGAAATTTTTTATTTATTACTTTAAAACATATATATATATATATTAGTGTCAAAAACATTTTAAATTATTTATCGAAAACCATTTAGTTATTTAATTAATAATTGTTCATGGCGAAAAATAAATCCAAACACAAAAATTAAAAAAGTTCATAATGGCCTTATTACATAAAAATAGCAAAACCCATAATAAATTCTAAATAAGTTTAATAAGTTTAATTTGGAAAATCTCCAAAATACTTTGTTTGAGCATTAGCCACCACGTAGTCCTCACGATTCGATCCATCGCGCTAAGAGTCATCTCAAAAATTATCCTACAAAAGGGTGAGTCATAAACTCAATGTGTAACACATACATTAAAAGCCCATTTGATCATAGCCTTTAAGCCCATTAATAACACATATAGCCATAGGCCCATTTTAGTCATATTTAGCCAAAAGCCCATTTTATAGCAAATCAAATAAAAATCATTTAAAAGTCATATGGATATTTATATAATGAAATGCAAACCCAAGCCCACCTAAATATCCATCTGCTACACACCACCCGTACCAACCAATCACACCGTGGGGATTACTAAATCGATCCTCCATCCGCTACACACCATTGAAGGCGATTCTGCAATCAACATGCACATCGCCTTATAATTTTGTGGCAAGGCCACTGACAAATGTGACCGAAGTCACAGATTCAAAATATGTGACCAAAGTCACCAGATTCACATATGTGACCAAGTCACGGATTCAAATATGTGACCGAAGTCACGGATTATGTGGTAAAACCACCGAACACTTCCCTTTATCAATTTCACCCATATGCCCATGCACACATATTATTTAGTTTTCATGCCATTTACCCCAAAATCATAACATAGCCATACTTATTTCACATTTATGCATATAGCAAAATTAACGAAGTATTGGGGTAAACATACCTGAATATCGCATACCGTTGAATGGTACCCGCAACCATTATTACGCATATTTTCATACAAATCACATTTAATATAGATCTATGAGATTTTAATATAATGTTACACACCTTATGGCTGTGAGAATGATACCTCCCCGCTCGTCAACACCTAGTTAATTATCACACTTGGTTAGTATACACTATTACTAATAAAACTATACTATTGATGAGAGATCTAAATCCTTACCCTCGGATTCTCGAACAACCGTTATTTGTGGTTTTCTCCGTTAGATGGATCAAAACTCACGACAACCCACTAACGAAAAGTGGTTCGGTTTATGACGACTTCAAATAAATGATCTTCGTTAGCGAGGGTCCACAACCCGGTGGAAAATCTCTTATCGCCGATACAGCCCTTCGTTTGAAGTTTGAGGGTAAAACAGAGCCTCCTCTCTTCCAAACACTCCGTACTGCTCTTTTCGAACCTATCTTGTTAGTCTCAAAATCACCCCTAAAATAAAGTTGATTAATAATCTATCTAAAAGAATTGATATAACCGAAAGTGATAATCTTTACCTTGGATGATTTCGAAAGATCTCTCCTTAAATGTTGATTTCAAAAAGGATCCTTAACAATCCCTTCCAAAGTTTTACCTAGGAGAAAAGAATGAGAGAATTAAGTTTCTAAATCGGCTATTCTAAAAGAAATAATGAAAACACTTACAAAAATTCTTACTTGACCACTTGAAGATTGACCTTGAACAAAAAGAAGAAAAAAAATATGGTGTTTTGGCTATGGTGGTTTGGGTTTCCAACAAAAGAAAAGAAAGATTAAGATGAAAATGGAAGATGATTCGGTTTGAGAAAAGAGAAGAAAAGAATGTTGACTTTGGTTTTGTTAGAAGGTGGTTTAGGTTGAAAGTGAAGAAGAAAGAAAATGAAAAGAGAAAGAAAGAAAGGAAAGAAAGAAAATAAGAATGTCTTTTGATGCTAGATGATTCGGACTAGAGAGGGAGAAAAGAGAGGAAAATTGTCTTCAAAATCTCTTTGATGTTTTCGCAATGAGGAAAAGAGAAGAAAATGGTCATTGATTATTTGTATTTTCAGTTACAAAGAGAAAAGAAACCGAAATGGTAAAGTACCAAATGGCTAAAAGAAAAGAAAAGTTCTCTTTTGGTGTATTATGCAATTGGCTAAGAAACAAGGCTTTGAGGAAAGGGAAAAGATGAACAATTTGGTTAAAATTTTGGCCAACATACACCCCTAATGCCTATGCAAAATTCGCCAACCTATGCCAACATGATCCCTTTTCCTCATTATTTCTTCCCCATCAATCCTTTGATTCCTAACACAATTAAGCCTTCTCCCTTAGCCCCTAAAACCGACTAGGTTCATGGTCAAATGACTATGAAAAAGCTTCCAAAACATTATCATTTCTTCAAGCCTTTTGTCCCCCTATCTTACCTTAACCTCATGATTCCATGCCATAACTTCTAGCTTGCCTTTTACATATGGTCTACTAACCAAAAATAAAAAGATGCCATCCATTCTAGAATGATCTTGGCCGACACTATAGGAAAGAAAACAAAAAAATATTAAAATTCCTTCCACTTGCTAGCTAGGGGATTCGAACCTCTCCCCTCAAACATTCATCCATGCGCCCTTACCACCTTGCCAATTGACTTATTATGCTTTAAACCTCTTGTCAATATTTCTTAAAGCCTATCTTGCTTAGCTCCATCTTATTTATTAAAAACTTAATATTTCTCTAAGCATTCACCTATATATTGAAGTTCAAAAATAAACTTCCAAAACACACTCAATCATATTTAGGCATGCAACAACATTCAATTAAGTAGAAATGCATAACCCCTAATTATCAGGATGTTATAGTTCTACCCCCTTAAAATAATTTCGTCCTTGAAATTACCTGGCTAGAACAAGTGAGGGTATTGTTGTCGCAACGCTTCTTCCGGTTCCCACGAAGCTTCTTCTGATCCATGATTACGCCATAATACTTTGACGAGAGGAACCGATTTTTTCCGTAACACCTTTACATCCTGCTCTAGGATTTGAATTGGCTCCTCTTCATAGGACAAATCTGGTCTTAATTCCACCTCCTCAACTGGCACTACATGAGATGGATCCACCGGAAGCGTAACATTGAAACATGGAACACATTGTGCATTTGCTTCAACTCCAAGGCAAATCTAAGCGATATGCCATGTGTCGACCCGCTTCAAAACCCGATAAGGTCCAATGAACACGGGACTTAACTTCCTTTATGACCAAATCTCATCACCTTTTTCCAAGGTGAAACCTTTAGAAATACTTGATCCCCACAACAAACTCTATTTCTTTCCGCTTAAAATCTGCGTCGACTTTTGTCATCGGATGCTTCTTTTAATCGAGCCGGATTACCTTAACCTTTTCTTTGGATTCACCACTATTTACGGACCCGAACTCGACGTTCCCTAGTTACATCCAACACGTAGAGTGCGACACTTCCGTCCATATAGTGCTTCATATGGTGCCATCCGAATCTTGGCTTGGTAATCGTTGTTGTACATAAATTTCGCTAACGGTATGAACTCTTCCCAACTTCCACAAATCCATCACACATCCCCTTAACATATCTTCTAAAATTTGGATTACTCGTTCAGATCCGTCGGCCGATTTGTGGATGAAATGCCGTCATCAAGTCCAATCGGTGCCCAAAGCTCGATGCAATGCTTTCCAAAACCGAGGCGTAAACCTCGGATCTCTGTCCGAAATAATTGACACCGGCACTCTATGCAATCTCACTATCTCAGCCACATATAACTTTGCCAATTTTTGCAAAGAGTAATCAACCCGAACTGGGATAAAATGTGCAGATATCTTCAATCGGTCCACTATTACCCATACAAAGTCTTTCTTAGTAGGCGTAAGAGGAAGCCCACTAACAAAGTCCATGGTGATTCTCTCCCACTTCCTGCGCAGAATCTTTATCGGTGAAGTAATCCCGAAGGTACTTGATGATCGACCTTGACTTGTCGACACGTTATGCACTTTCCTACAAACTCAGAACTTCTCGTTTAAGACCGGGCCACCAAAATTGATCTCGCAAATCTCAGATAACTTACTTCCTCCGGGATGCATAGCATAGGGGCTACCATGTGATTTTCAAGAATCTTTTGCCTCAACTTCGATCCTCAAACATCTGATTTTACCTTTGAAACACAATACCCCATCGTTGTTAATACCAAAATCTTCTAATTCCCCATTCGTACTGCAGTAGCTTTGCACTCAGATCATCGTCTACCAAATGTCTCTCTTTCACTTGACTCAACCATGTCGGCCTTACTTGTAATTCTGCCAGCAAGCTTCCGTCATCATAAAGACTAAGATGTGCAAACATTGCCCTTAGATCTGACACCACTTTCCGACTTAGAGCGTCTACCACCACATTTGCCTTGCCCGGGTGGTACTCAATAGAACAGTCATAATCTTTCAACAATTCTATCCATCTTCGTTGCCTCAAATTTAGTTCTTTCTGAGTCAGTAGATATTTCAGACTTTTGTGGTCCGTATATATCACTGACTTTTCCCCGTATAAATAATGTCTCCAAACTTTAAGAGCAAAGACTACAGCTGCCAACTCCAAATCATGCGTCGGGTAATTAACCTCGTGTGGCCTTAACTGTCGAGACGCATACACAACTACCTTCCCGTCTTGCATCAGAACACATCCTAATCCCGTGTGAGAAGCGTCACAATACACGACGAAATCCTTCCCTGCCTCAGGCTGAATCAAAACCGGAGCTTCAGTCAAAACCCTCTTGAGCTTCTCAAAGCTCTTTTGCTGCTTATCAGCCCATACGAAAGGTACTTCCTTTCTCAACAATTTCGTTAAAGGTGTAACTATCGATGAAGATCCTTCAACAAATCTTCTGTAATAACCTGCTAATCCCAAGAAACTGCGAACCTCAATTACGGACTTGGGTGGTTTCCAATCTAGTATAGCCTCAATCTTCCGAGGATCCACCCTTATCCCTTCCGCAGACACCACATGACTTAAAAATGCAACTTCTTTCAGCCAAAATTCACACTTGCTGAATTTGGCATAAAGTTTCTTCTCCCTTAAAACTTGCAACACAATCCGGAGATGCTTATCATGCTCCATTTTGGACTTAGAATACACCAGGATGTCGTCTATAAATACCACGACGAATTGATCCAAGTAGGGTTGGAAAATCCAGTTCATCATATCCATGAACGCAGCTGGGGCATTCGTCAATCCGAATGGCATTACTAGAAATTCATAATGCCCATATCTAGTTTAGAAAGCCGTCTTATGGATATCCGCTTCTTTCACTTTAAGCTGATGATACCCCGACCTTAAATCAATCTTTGAGAATACCGCTGCTCCCTTAAGCTGATCGAATAAGTCGTCGATCCTTGGCAAAGGATATTTGTTCTTGATGGTCAGCTTATTCAACTGTCGGTAGTCTATACACATCCTCATCGATCCGTCCTTCTTCTTCACAAATAGGACCGGTGCTCCCCTTGGAGACACACTAGATCGGATAAATCCACGATCAAGTAACTCCTGAATCTGAGCCTTAAGCTCAACTAACTCTTTCGGTGCCATTCTATATGGAGCAATAGAAACTGGCGTCGTTCCAGGCAATAAGTCAATCCCGAATTCTACCTCACGATCTGGAGGCAATCCTGGCAGTTCTTCCGAAAAAACATCTACAAATTCATTCACAGTCCTGACTTCATTAACAGTTGCCTCCTTAGCCTCCAAGACACTCACCAACATCAGAAAGGCTATACATCCCTTTCTAACCATCTTTTCTACCTTAAGAGCGGATACTACATTAGATAAGTAGTTCCGTCTCTCGCCTATTACTACAACTTCTTTGTCATCAATAGTTCTTAAGGACATCCGCTTAGCAGCACAATCCATATTTGCACGATACTTCACTAGCCAGTCCATGCCTAAGATCAAGTCGAACTCTCGAATGGTAACTCCATTAAATCGATTGAAAGCTGTATCCCTTGAACTTCTAAAGGCACTTCCTTAAAAGTTTATCTATTACTACCGTCATCCTAAAGGACTAAAGCGATCATCTTCCTAGGTACGATCTCGAAGTCACATGCGAGTTTCAGATACTTCACTAGCGATGTAAGAGTGAGTTGACCCTATATCTATCAAAGAAATAAAGGCAACCCGTAAATCGAACGCATCGTGATAACATCAAAAGTGCGTCACTATCTTCTCTCTGATTTAATCGATATACGGACACATTGTCTCGCCTCCGAGCTACCACTTGCCTCTCATCAAGTTTGCGACCTCTACCGTAACCATTACCCTTCCATTTGGACCACGGCCCTTATCTACTGCTATTCACCTCTGCCACTGATTAACACCACGACACATTGGGCGGTTCTTATCTAAATTCATCGGGCAATCCTTGATCATATGATCTTTAGACCCCACTTGAAACATCCCCGGTCTTTTTCCAACATTCTCCAGGTGCATCTTCCCACATTGAACACACGAACGATGTTGTCCACCGTAGTAGTCTGTGCGACTTGGCCCATCATTCCTTGGTTTCTTTTGAAAATTCACGATGACCACAAGACCCAAAGCTCCTCTTATTCTTATTCGCCTCTGCTCGGTTACGTCTTTCAGTCCGCTTAACTTCTTCAGCTATTCTTGCCCTTTCTACTATGATTGAAAAATCTCTTTCCCGGTACGGAGCAATCATCACTCGTAGTTCATCTCTAAGTCCATCCTCAAATCTGACACACCCTTCATATTCAGTAGCCACTATCCCTCTGGCATATCCGCTAAGTCGCAAAAATTCTGCTTCATATTTAGCTATCGACTTATTTCCTTGCACTAAATTCATAAACGCCTTTCTCTGGGAGTCGATGTAACTAGCTCCAACGTATTTTCCTTCAAACTTAACTTTAAAATACCCCAATCCACTCGATCCACGGGGTACTCTCCTTGATAGTGAGCCACCACCGGTAGGCCTCATCACGGAGTAGTGAAGCGACACCTTTCACTTTTCTTCGGAAGGGTCTAAATCGTCCATGATCCTCTCGACTACCTCCAACCAAGATTCAGCTACATTTGGAGCTACTCCAGATACTCCCTAAAACCTCAGCTCCATTTGATCTAAGTCTCTCACCATCGACTTTCGAGACCCATTTCCAAGATTAGCTAAGCCACACGCTCCAAAACTCAAGACACGACTTGTGATCTGCGTCATCTCCTCCATTTTGTTCTTGAAATTCCACCCCAACAATAGTGGCGAGCTTCATTTTCGTAACCTTGACCAGATCTAAGCTGGTTCCGGACACGATCATTCTTCCTCTCTACGTCCGTGATGACCACGCCCCTAGAACTCATGTCTACTACGCGTATTATCTGCTTTCTGAAAAAGTCTTATGCATTAGAGTCTTTTCACTTCTTATTAAAAGAAAGTTTTATGCAAAAGATATTCATGGTTTTTAGTAGTAGTACACATACACCTAGGGTCCATGTCTCTAAAGTATAGTTTCCTTAGGCTTATCATACATTCATATCACTTTTTCAATAAAAGTACTTACCGATGGATCCGGGTCATGAACTCTGGGTGCCATGCTTCTATAAAACAATTCTAACTAAAGAAAATTTTCAAAAAGTCATTTGGGCTAAATTTTGAAAACATTGTGGACTTCAAAACCCAAGGCCGAGAGTTTAAAGCTGGCTCGATATCAAGTTGAAACACCCCAAGCTGGCCCAAAAGCCTCAATCGAATTTGATATGTTCCTCGAGTAAAACTTTAGCAAATTCTCGCTTTGTTTAAGAAAAACTTGATGATTCGAATAAAAGCAGTTAACTTAAAGATCGGGTTGAAATCAAATTGTAAAGTAAATTTGTATCTTCTTAAAACATTATTTTAAGAGAAATTAATAAGTTAAAAGAAAACCAAATTTAATGAAATTTTTTATTTATTACTTTAAAACATATATATATATTAGTGTCAAAAACATTTTAAATTATTTATCGAAAACCATTTAGTTATTTAATTAATAATTGTTCATGGCGTAAAAATAAATCCAAACACAAAATTAAAAACAGTTCATAGTGGCCTTATTACATAAAAATAGTAAAACCCATAATAAATTCTAAATAAGTTTAATAAGTTTAATTTGGAAAATCTCCAAAATACTTTGTTTGAGCATTGGCCACTACGTAGTCCTTGCGACCGATCCATCGCGCTAAGAGTCATCGAAAAATTATCCCACAAAAGGGTGAGTCATAAACTCAATGTGTAACACATACATTAAAAGCCCATTTGATCATAGCCTTTAAGCCCATTAATAACACATATAGCCATAAGCCCATTTTCGGTCATATTTAGCCAAAAGCCCATTTTATAGCAAATCAAATAAAAATCATTTAAAAGTCACATGGATATTTATATAATGAAATGCAAACCCAAGCCCACCTAAATATCCATCCGCTACACACCACCGTACCAACCAATCACACCGTGGGATTACTAAATCGACCTCCATCCGCTACACACCATCAAGCGATTGTCGCAGTCAACATGCACATCGCCCTTATAATTTTGTGGCAAGGCCACTGCACAAATGTGACCAAGTCACCAGATTCAAAATATGTGACCAAGTCACTAAATTCACATATGTGACCAAGTCACCGGATTCAAATATGTGACCGAAGTCACGGATTATGTGGTAAAACCACCGAACACTTCCCTTTATCAATTTCACCCATATGCCCATGCACACACATATTATTAGGTTTTCATGCCATTTACCCCAAAATCATAACATAGTCATACTTATTTCACATTTATGCATATAGCAAAATTAACGAAGTATTGGGGTAAACATACCTGAATATCACATACCGTTGAATGGTACCCGCAACCATTATTACACATATTTTCATACAAATCACATTTAATATAGATCTATGAGATTTTAATATCTTGTTACACACCTTATGACCGTGAGAACGATACCTTCCCTTTCGTCAACACCTAGTTAATTATCACACTTGATTAGTATACACTATTACTAATAAAACTATACTATTGATGAGAGATCTAAATCCTTACCCTGATTCTCGAACAACCGTTATTTGTGGTTTTTCTCTGTTAGATGGATCAAAACCACGACAACCTACTAACGAAAAGTGGTTAGGTTGTGCGACGACTTCAAATAAACGATCTTCGTTAGCAGAGGGTCCACAACCCGTGGAAAATCTCTTAAGCCGATACTGCCCTTCGCTTGAAGTTTGAGGGTAAACAGAGCCTTCTCTCTTCCAAACACTCCGTCGCTTCTTTTCGAACCTATCTTGTTAGTCTCAAAATCAGCCCTAAAATAAAATTGATTAATAATCTATCTAAAAGAATTGATATAATCGAAAGTGATAATCTTTACCTTGGATGATTTGAAAGATCTCTCCTTAAATGTTGATTTCAAAAGGATCCTTAACAATCCTTCCAAAGTTTGACCTAGGAGAAAAGAATGAGAGAATTAAGTTTCTAAATCGACTATTCTAAAAGAAATAATGAAAACACTTACAAAAATTCTTACTTGACCACTTGAAGATTGACCTTGAACAAAAAGAAGAGAAAAAATATGGTGTTTTGGCTATGGTGGTTTGGGTTTCCAACAAAAGAAAAGAAAGATTAAGATGAAAATGGAAGATGATTCGGTTTGACAAAGAGAAGAAAAGAATGTTGATTTTGGTTTTGGTAGAAGGTGGTTTTGGTTGAAAGTGAAGAAGAAAGAAAATGAAAAGAGAAAGAAAGAGAAAGGAAAGAAAGAAAATAAGAATGTCTTTTGATCTTTGGATGATTCGGCACTAGAGAGGGAGAAAAGAGAGGAAAATTGTCTTCAAAATCTCTTTGGTGTTTTCGGCAATGAGGAAAAAGAGAAGAAAATGGTCATTGATTATTTGTATTTTCAGTTACAAAGAGAAAAGAAACCGAAATGGTAAAGTACCAAATGGCTAAAAGAAAAGAAAAAGTTCTCTTTTGGTGTATTATGCAATTGGCTAAGAAACAAGGCTTTGAGAAAAGGGAAAAGATGAACAATTTGGTTAAAATTTTTGGCCAACATACACCCCTAATGCCTATGCAAAATTCGGCCAACCTATGCCAACATGATCCCCTTTTTCCTCCTTATTTCTTCCCCATCAATCCTTTGATTCCTAACACAATTAAGCCTTCTCCCTTAGCCCCTAAAGCCGACTAGGTTCATGGTCAAATGACCATGAAAAAGCTTCCAAAACATTATCCTTTCTTCAAGCCTTTTGTCCCCCTACCTTACCTTAACCTCATGATTCCATGCCATAACTTCTAGCTTGCCTTTTACATATGGTCTACTAACCAAAAATAAAAAGATGCCCATCCATTCTAGAATGATCTTGGCCAACACTATAGGAAAGAAAACAAAAAATATTAAAATTCCTTCCACTTGCTAGCTAGGGATTCAACTCTCCTCAAACATTCATCCATGCGCCTTACCACCTTGCCAATTGACTTATTATGCTTTAAACCTCTTGTCAATATTTCTTAAAGCCTACCTTGCTTAGCTCCATCTTATTTATTAAAAACTTAATATTTCCCTAAGCATTTACTTACATATTGAAGTTCAAAAATAAACTTCCAAAACACACTCAATCATATTTAGGCATGCAACAACATTCAATTAAGTAGAAATGCATAACCCCTAATTATTAGGATGTTACAATGATAAAAGCCCATTTTATTATTTTAAGCATTTCCGAAACCAAGTTTAAACATACGAAATTTACTTAGGTTTAATACTTAAGTAAACAGTTGAAAACAACAAACCCAAAATCTATAGTCAAATCGAAGTACAAGGCCTTATTACATCCAACTAAAATAAAGCAATTAAAACCATGTTTTTTTAAACAAAAAAAATTAAACATCTCGTAGTGTGGCCATCTCTGAGTCCTCTCCCACGCTGAGCTGCTTATTGAGGATCACTTGAAATATTAAATAAAGGGTGTGAGTTTTGAAACTCAGTGTGTACAACCCTCGGCAATCAAATAAACATACAAACATTCACATTGGGCCTAAGCCCTATCAAAATCGGTGGTCTTGGCCTTAGCCCTCAATGACCTCATATCATATCATATCATATCATATCATATCATATCATATCATATCATATCATATCATATCATATCATATCATATCATATCATATCATATCATATCACATGCAAAACAAGGTAATGCAAAAACCTCCCCAAAAATCCATTCGCTACACACACCATTTCCCTTCCAACACTACACACCTGTGGGTATTTCTAAATCAACCCACCCATCCTCTACACACCAAAGGTAGCACTCACAGTGGCACTACTCAATGTTGTAGCAAAGCTACTAATCACAAAATGCGCTTAAAGTCACCAGTGGATCCACGGTCGTCAAGCGACTATGCGATCCTCAAATTCTTCCTCCATACCATAATTCCCACCCATATGCAACCTAAACAGAATATCGTATGAATGCAACATGCACATGCGTAACATCCACAACACTCATACTCATCACATAATGGTATTTTCGTCATTTCACAACCCAAGGGTGTTTCCGTAAATCTACTCTATAGGGGTATTCAGGTAATGTTGAAAAATAGAGGTATTTTGGAAATTTTGTAAATCAGGGTTGTTTTGGTAATTTTGCAAATTAAGGGTATTCTGATAATTTTATAATTCGGGCTATTTTAGTGATTTTGCAAATCTAAGGGTATTTTTGTAATTTTCAAACTAAAGGTATTTTGGGTATTTTCAAATCAGGGTATTTTAGTAATTTTACAAATCTAGGGGTATTTGGTCCCTCTCGGGTTTTAGTTATGAATTTTGGCCCATTAACAAGTCCTTACATTTAAAGTGAACAGACACTATACACCAAGTAGGATTTTAGAGAAGAGGTGGGCCACTAGGACCGCTTAAGTACCAAGCTCTCCCTAGATCTAATCCTAGACATGCATATGTCCATTGGCATACTCTAACCCAGCGGCTTGTTCACGGACATGTTTAATTATTAGAAAGTCTTATGTGGTTTAAGAGTTGTTCAAAACTAAGCTTAAATTCCATTAAACCCTAGCATACTTATCTACGTCCCCATAAAGCCCATAAAGCCCATTTCACGTTCATATAACCCATTATGGCCACATCACATCTTTACGGCCCACTAGGCCCAAATCTCAGTCATATGGCCTATTAGGCCCCAAACAATTCCAGATCATGTAAAATGCACGCCTAACCCAATTCATATAATCAAATTAATCCATTTCATCAAACTTAGCCTTAGGGCCCATCAGGCCCATTTAGCCCCTTCTAGCCTTTTGGCTTTCCGACATTGTCGATATCGTGTGTGTAGTGTTTGTACACACCTGGGAACCACGCATGCTGCAAACCCCTTAATCACGAACCTACAATCGACATCACTTAACAATTAATCATGGCTTAATACACACTTTATCAGAAACCAAAACCTTATCGCATACCCTACGGTGTGCCACACGTTCTAGTAGCCCTTCATTCGCTAGTATTTGCGATTATCCTCTAGATCTACACCCAAACGTGTATCATAAAAAATAAGTGACTCATATTCCACATAAGTCACCCCTATAAGCCATATTATATTTGGCCATTTACTAAACCAAAACCGAAACGAGTACACTTACCTCTTTGCTAACGATCCTTACCACGCTTGTGATCTTTGAACCCTATCCTTGTTATTACAGGTTTAACGATAGGAAAATTTAGATAGCCTTTCAGCTTTTAACAAAACGTACAAGAGAGGTTAACCGAATACTTACAAGAAAGGTTAACCGAATACTTACCAAATCCACTTTCGATCCTGCGGCCTAAATTGACTTTTCAATCTTGACTAAGTACTTACCCAAAAAGCAATCAGCCCAAGAAGTTTTCGGCTTTAGAGATTAGTATGGTGACAGGGACTATAGGCTAGAACCAAGGTGAACATGAAAGAGAATTTGAGTAGAGAGGGTATGGAGGATTCGGCAAAGAAGAGAATTCGACTATAGGGAAAAACAAAATTTCGGCAAAGGAATGATGGTTTTTTTCGGTAAATGGAAGAATTCGGCTGAGGGGGAGAAAAGAAAAGTAATGGAACCTTTTAAAAGAATTCAACACCCCCTTTTATAACCAAAAGCCGAAACTCCGTTCCCCCTAGAGTCCTATTCGGCACCACCTCATCCACACTCCTCATCTCCTAACTTTTCTCTCTGATAACTCCTTAATCTCATCTGAAATTCCCTCCACATCCATCGCACCAGATTACTTCAAACTCTCCACAGAAAGAGTTCAAAACCAACACAACTTTGGCCGTCCACTCTGTAAAATAAACACTCCAACAAATTACCACTCCTAAGCCTCGAACCTTGGACCTCTTCAACTGACCATCACGCCACCTTATAGCTCCCTAAGTGAAGCCACTTGCCATTGGACCACAGGCTCATTTGTGTCCTATCTTTCCCTTAATCTATTTAAAAGGCCTACTAACCGAAGTCACAATTCCCTTGGGGCTAAAACCAAAATTTTTCCTGTACCCTTACTTGATCCCAGGACTTCTTCAACACCCCTAGACACTCCAAATTCCTTAACCATTAAATCAAACATGCAATTTGTCATTTTCTTGCTCACTTAAAAGTTTTTTGAGACCCAAAGCCCTATAGGCCCAATACTTCTACGCCCAAATTTGGGGCGTTACAAAGCTATTCTTTTGGGTATAGTAAAGTTTGATTATTTTGGGTATGGCATGTATAGGAACTTGGTCATTTTGTTATATGTCATATTGGTTAGCCAAGGTGTTGGATATTAATGTTACTTATTTCATTTTGTAAATGGCCATTGGAATTGGCCAAAACTAGTTAAGTTATATCTATTCAATGATGATGAAATTCATGAAGTGCAAGCTTGTGCAATTGAATGAGTAATGTGTTAAGTATATGCATGATGAACGCAATGTGAAATTAAGGTGTGGATGTCTTGATTTTGGGTATTAGAGGTGTATTATTGTTATCTTATGTGTTGCTGGAAATGGTATAAGTGTGCTTCTTTTTCAGGGTGGCAAATAGCTTGGTAAATAGCCTTATAATTGTCCACATGGGTAGGGACACGGGCGTGTGTCTAGGCCGTGAGTGACACATGGTTTATGTCATGGGCGTGTAGCCTGGCCGTGTGTCCCCTGCACCTAATTTGCGAGAAATCAAGCTCTTCACACGGGTTAGCACATGGGCATGTGACTGAACCGTGTGGCCCTAAATGTCTGCTGACATCATAAACAGAATGTCAAGGTTTTCACACACGGGCTAAGACATGGGCTTGTCATGGCCTTGTGAGGGACACATGCCATAGACATGGGCGTGTGTCAAGTCGTGTGAAAATCCCTGTAGGTTCAAAATGAAAAATAAAATGTAACACCTCTAACCCAAAAACTATCACCAGAATAGGGTTAAGAGGCAATACCGAACAATAGGATTATTTCACATCACATTCACGACACAAAGTCAATCATCAATAATCTCATTTGTATTCAATCAAAGAGTCCCTTAAATGAGTCATCGAGACCCTAAGCATGCTTATAAACCGAGTCGGGACTAAACCAAAACACATAAGCAATTTCATAAAAATTTGAAACTTTTCTAACATACAGGGGACACACGACCGTGGGGGTAGGCCGTGCCTCACCCACGGCTACATGACACACCCGTGCGACCTCCCCGTGGTAGTATTCTGCCAAAATCAACACGGTCACCAAGCACCCCCGTGTGCTAAGTCTGTGTACTACTAGATCACATATTGTCATTTCTCAGACGACTGTAGCAAACGCCTGCACCAAGGCCATGTGCGTTTAAGCTACATTCGCTTAATTTACCCACGGCCTTAGGCACGCCGTGTGCCTCAACCGTGTGACATTATAAGCCATTTTACAAGGCCAATATGCCACCCACTTAGGGTCTTCTGTTGAACGCCAGCACCCCAAGGCGCAATGAATAAAATTAATCCCGTGATCCAAACCATGAATCCATGTGTGAGGAACGAATCGGGTGAAATAAAGGTTTCAAATTACCAAAGTTTCAATCGAGTAGATAGCAACCTCGGCGACAAGATATCGATCCATCGTCGAACCAAGCCACAACCTTTACGATGTCGGCCTCTACGTAATCCACCCGGTTTGACTATGAAGCACGATATCTCTAAAACTATTTTAGAGAGGTGTTTTGCTTGACTACCGCTAGACCTTTTAAGCAAAATTCTTGGGGTTTTCTTCACATCTTACCCTTTTATAATCAGTATTAAATAAATATAATAATGTTTTAACCGAAAATTATAATTACATTAATTATACCCAAAAGTTATAATTACATTAATTATAACATGGATTTCGTAAACTATATTTATTTAAATTTATATAGGAACCAAATTCATATATTAATTCTCATTATGTGTACAACATCCTTGTACATATAATATATTCAATATTTGATTGTCAATTAAATTAATTCTTTAATTAATTTAATTCATGTGACAATCAAACACAATACCAACTATGTTTCATTCCGCTCATTTCAACCATAGGTGTGACCACATGAGGTTCTTGTAACGTTAGTAGTAATACTAGAATGATTCAATGTCACAAACAATGAGTGGCATCTAGCAATGCATCATTGCTACCTAAGATACAAGAAGTCATGATTCGACATAACTTTTGTGATTAACTTTTCATGCATTAATCCTTAAGTCCTTTATCTCCGAATAGATACAAGTCATGGAATAGTCACACTTGTATAGTCCATCCCATGTTTCTTGATATCTTGAGTAGACTATGATATACAAATTAGTATGACATCTCATGTCAACTTATTTGAGCATGGCCATGCATTTCTAGTCTCACTCAATCAAGTGGCCTAAGATATTACTCCCATTATGTGGGAGGGACTTATCCTATATTGATCAATAATATCCTCTACATTGATTGTGATATATCCAACATCGACCTTTATAGAACAAACCGATTCACGATTGCACGCTTGATATGTATCAAAATATACGACTCACGATGTTGGGATAATCATTATCTCAAGTCTAAAGATCATATACATATTAATCACTATGAGTAATGTTGTGACAATTACATAATAATCCAAGAAACATACTCATAGCGGGTCACCAATATGTTGTTCTCTAACACACATATTCATGCATTGATTTTGACACTCCATATCAATGATAACTCTTTATCATCAATCAACTACATGTTAGTCTTAATGCATTATTGTTGTCCTAGTCAACAATAATACTTGACTAAGGATATTTTAAGAATAATCATATTATTCTCGTGACATTATTATAAAAAGCAGTTTATTTGTACATACGTAAGGAAAACCGAAATAATAATGACAACGCTTTATATTAATAAACATGGTAAATCAAGTATGTTATTACAACCATCTCATGATTGATCTTTGGGCATACTCTACAATCTCCCACTAGCACTAAGACCAATCAATCATATATCTAATACCAAGAGACTTAGTGTGACGATCATGCCTGGCGTGTCGAGGCTTGGTCAAGGGATCAACAATGTTATCATCTCGTAGGTACTCTACATATCTCAACATCTCCTCGATCGATAATCTCTCTAATAAGATAATAGCGCCTAAGTATATGTTTGGATCATTGGTGAGATCCGGGTTCTTTAGCTTGTGCAATAGCTCCATTGTTATCACATCGAGTTCTATAGCATCCGATATGCTAGGCACAACCCCTAGTCCAAGAATGAATTTCTTGATCCAAACCGCTTCTTTTGTGCCTCACCGGCCGCAATATACTAAACCTCTGTTGTAGAATCACATCGTGACTTTGCTTTGAACTCTTCCACTCACAAAGACCACCATTAAGGCAAAACACAAACTCGATTGCGATCGAGAATCATCCTTGTCGGCTTGAAGCGGCATCGGTGTAACCTTTACACTTAACTCTTCCTCACCTCCATATATTAGGAACGTATCCTTAGTTCTTCTCAAGTACTTAAGGATATTCTTGGATCGTGGTCCAAATGACCTTCACCGGATCTACTTGGTACCACTCGTCATACTTAAGGCATCTGAGACATCGGACGGGTACATAACATGGCATACATGATAGATCCAATAGCGAAGCATATGGAATTTTACTCATGCGTTCTCTCTCTTGTGGAGTTGAAGGACACATTTTTCGAGAGTGAAATACCATGTCTCATAGGTAGAAATCCTCTTTAGATTCTTCCATACCAAACCTTTTCAAGATTTTATCTATGTATGTACTTTGGCTTAGACCTAGTAGTCGTCTTGATCTATCTCTATAGATCTTGACTCCTAAGATGTAAGTAGCTTCACCAAGTCCTTCATAGAAAACAACTTCCTAACCAAGTCTTAATAGACGCAATGTAGGTATGTCATTTCCCATGATAAGTATGTCATCCATATATAGTACCAAGAATGTGATAGTGCTCCCACTAACTTTCTTGTAAACACATGGTTCATCTTCATTTTGATAAAACCAAACTCTTTAATTGCATCGTTAAAACGAAGATTCCAACTTGAGAAGCTTACTTTAATCCATAAATGGATCTTTGTAGCTACAAATCTTTCCAAAGATCCTTTGATTGACAAAACCTTCGTGTTGTGTCATGTACACATCCTCTTCAAGTTTCCCGTTAAGGAAAGTCGTTTTGACGTCCATCCGCCAGATTTCATAATCATGAAATGCAAATATGGCGAAAGCAAGATCTCGATGGATTTAAACATAGCTACTGGAGAAAAGGTTTCATCATAGTCAACACCATGAATTTGGCGAAAACCTTTAGCGACTAATCGCCCTTGTATGTTTGTATGCGTTACCATCCATATCGGTTTTTTTGAAAACCCACTTGCACCCTATAGGTTTAACTCCTTGGTGGGTCAATCAAAGTCCATACTTGATTTTCATACATGGAATCCATCTCGCATCTCATGGCCTCAAGCCATTTCTCGAGTCTGGCTCGTCACCGCTTCTTGATAAGTCCTAGGCTCATCTTGATCTATAAGAAGAACGTCACCATGTGTTGTAATGAGAAATCCATATCTCTCGGTGCATGGCGTTCTCTTAAAGATCTTCATAGTGGTTGTGTTTCTACGATAGCTACTTGTTCCTCAATTTCTTGTGGAATTTGTTGTTGTTCTATCACGGTTGGTTGGTATCTTGTGATTCCTAATTTCTTCAAGTTCAATCTTTCTCCCACTTCCTTTTCTAGAAATAAATTCTCTCTCTAGGAAGACACGGTCCGAGCAACAAACATTTTGTTCTCGGTGGGATTAAAGAAATAATAACCTTTGGTTTCTTTCTGGATACCCACAAAATACACTTTTCGATTTAGGTTCAAGCTTAGTAGGCGCCCGACGCTTAACATAAGCTTCACAACCCCAAATTTTCATAAAAGACATACTGGGACGTTTTCCAGTCCACATCTCATATGGCGTCTTTTGAACCGATTTAGATGGAACACGATTTAGTGTGAAAGCAGCTGTCTCAATTGCATGTCCCCAAAAAGAAGTCGGTAGATCAGCATGACTCATCATGGATCGAACCATGTCTAATAAAGTTCGATTTCTTCTCTCGTAAACTCCATTCCATTGAGGAGTAGCGGGAGGAGTAAGTTGTGAGACAATCCCACATTCCTTCAATAGATCATCAAACTCTAGGCTCAATACTTCCACTCGATCGGATCAAGTGACTTGATAGTTTTGCCTAGTTGATTTTGTACTTCATTTTGAATTCCTTGAACTTTTCAAGAGACTCGCACTTATGGCGCATGAGATAAACATACCCATATCTCTGAAATCATCGATGAAAGTAATGAAGTATTGAAATCCACCTTCGGCTGTGTATTTATTGGTCCACATACATCGAATGTATTAGGCCCAATAAATCACTAGCTGTTCACTTTACCAATGAAAGGAGATTTAGTCATTTTTCCCAATAAGCAAGATTCACATACTTCAAATTGTTCAAAACAAATGAATCTAAGAAACCATCTTTATGGAGTATGGATATGCGTCTATCACTTATGTGGCCCAAACGACAATGCCAAAGATAAGTTTGATTTGAGTCATTTATTTTAGATCTTTTAGTATTTATGTTGTAAATAGGGTTCATTTGATCTAAAATATAGAGGCCATTAATCAATTGTCTTGAGCCATAGAAAACATTATTGAGATAAAAGGAACAACAATTATTCTTAATAATTATCTCAAAACCAATTTTGTCTAAACAAGAAACCTGAAATAATGTTTTTAGTCAAACTGGGCACAAAATAACAATCCTCTAAAATTAAATCAAGTCCACTAGGCAAAGATAAAGTATATGTTCCCACGACTAATGCAAAGCAACCTTTGCTCCATTTCCAACTCGCAGTCCACATCTCCTCTAGCCAACGTCCTACTCCTTTGTAGTCCCATGCATGTAAGTACAAATATGAGAACCACAACCAGATCTAATACCCAAGAAGTAGTAGTTGATAAATTAATATCAATAACATAAATACCGAAGCGACATTCCGCTTGTTTTGGCTTTCTTGACTTCCTCAAGATAGATAGGGCGATTCGCTTCCAATGTCCAATACACCACAATGAAAGCGCTTCCTTCCTTAGACACTCCACCTTTAGGTTTCATTGCAGCCTTTCCTTTGCTGTGCTTGGGCTTACCTTTACCCTTGGGCTTTGTCCGAACTTTGGCCTTTCCTTGCCCTTGTTGTTACGGACCATCGGTATGGGCTTGGGTCCAACCTTTTTCATGTTACCTTGATTCAGAACATAACGAGTAAGCGTGGCGAGTCTTGTCAATTTCATTCATATTTAATTAAGGACAAGCGTGTAGCTATCCAACAACGATTGCGAGAATAGCATCGGTGGCCAACTCTTGGCCCAATGGAAAACCAAGCTTAGATGGACTTTCAATATAGCCAATCATCTTAAGGACATGAGGTCCCTCTTGGGCTTCCTTCACCAACTTACATTGGAATAGGGCTTTAGAGATATCGAACCTCTCTTGCCGTGCTTGCCCTTGATAAAGTTCTTTCGGTGCTCGATCATATCATGAGCAACCATGTCCTCATGTTGCTTCAAGCTCGAGATTCATAGTGGCAAGCATAAGGCATCCAACATCTACCATGTCATCGAGATACTTCTTGTAAGCATCTTTATCAGTTCTCGAGGCATTAATAGGTGGTTCATTAGGAAGTGGTTGTTCAATGACATACAATTTCCGTTCTTGTTTGAGGACAATCCTCAAGTTCTGAACCGATCAAGAAAATTCAAACCATTCAATTTGTCCTTCTCAAGGACCGATCGCAATGATAGTGTGCTAGTATTTGCGACCATAATATATCTACAACAATTAAATATGCGTGTGAGTAAATTTACCAAGTTTATATAAATCATTAAAAGACTTTATTAAATGATGATCCCACTATTTTATTTCAAAATTAATAACCCCATATATTAATTTGAAAAACTTTCTCCAAAGTATTTCTAGTGGGTTAAGGACCCATATTTCACCTCCTCTTAAGTCGACTTTGGCTTTACTCTCAAGACTATGGTTATTTAGGTAAGCAACCTTTGCTAATTACATCATATGTAACTCCTAATATTTGATGAACAACTCTTGTTCTAATCATCTTATGATTTATCCAATTTAATTGCCTCTAGGTTTCTAATCCTATTAGAGTAACCTAGTTAAGTCATTAACCAATTTTAACCAAATGAATATCACTTGTTTATTCTTCGCGTTTAACCAAGATAAATACTAGTACTTTGCTTTGGCATAACCTACATAGTATTGATCGAGGCCTTAACGAGGCAAAATTGAAAGGCCATGTTGACTTAATATTTTAATAGAGGGATTTTATTAAGGATGTTCCATCTCACCAATTATGGTCTAATTTAGTCCATTTAGTCTTTTAATTGATCTCATCAATTAATTGGGTTTATTATTAAATTTTAATATATAAAATTGGCATGCTTTAAACATCCATAGCATCTCATACATGAATAAATAAAGCAATAAATAAATGCAATAGTTATAGCCCATAAACTAAGGTGATTCAACCCAAGCCAATGGGAGAACCAAAAGGAAACCTAAAGGTGTAAGCGGTTTCATAAACTATCATTCTTCAATAGTTGTCCCAACTTCCTTCTAAATCGCCCATAGCAACTTTTGCAAATTACAATATGCGTAAACTCGTTTTACATACGAGGGAGTAAGATGAGAAGAGAAATACAAGAGAATAGTAGTAAGGCACGACACGCAGTAGTATTTATAAAATTACAACCTTTTATCAAATGGGCTTAAAAGAAGGAGCTAGGTGAGAAAGGGTTCATGGGAAATTTAATAATTATGGCACAAGAATGGTTCTGTGCAAAGGTCGGGTAGCGTGTGGTTGGTAAGAGAGGTCATGGTTCGATCCGTGGAAGTAACAAGGGATATGCTTTTTTCTTTTGGGCGTTAAAGGAAGGGCCCAAGTAAGGAAGGCCTTAAAGAATTTTTGGGCAAGGATCGAACATGAAAGTCAAGGAGGTGGAGTGGCTTGGGCGCCACTTAAAAGGGTTTTGGTTAAGGTCTCGGGTTCGAGACATGAAAGACGCAAGGAGTGTTATTTTTTGGGCTTTTATGTTAAAGGCAAGAGGCCAAGAAAAGGGCTTATAATTAAAAGGTAAGGGCTCATGACATGAAAGTCTAAGGGAAAAGTGGCAAAGTGCGCTGGAGGAGAGGGCTGCATGAGGTCGCTGGTTCGAATCAAAGAAGCAGCACCTTGGTTTTATTTTCTTCTTCTCTTTTTGCTGCTGGCGTGAAGGAGGGGGATGTTGGCAGCTTATAGGACTCTTAATTGATAAGAGATAAGGCTTATTTTTTGCTTATTTTTGGCTGGAAGGGGGGAGTAATTAGTGGTTTATTTGCTTTTAATTTGTTCAAGGAAGATTAGTAGATAGATGGAAGATTAAACCTTGCATTATCTTGGATAATTCAAGGTCGGAATTATCACAAAAACAAGGTGTTTCTTGATTTGAGGACTCTTTAGGTCGTCTATAATCGGCTTGTATAACAAAGAAGTGCCAAAAGTTCAACCAAAACTCTTTTCTTCTCCCCAAATTTGTCTTCAATTCTCCATTGTTTCATAGCCAAAATTATTCAAAACTTCCACTTTTCTTGCTTCCTTTTAGTCAAATATACCCCTCTATTAAGAGAAAATTTCCGACTTCTCTTGTTCTTCTTAAGCCAAAATACTTCTTCTTCTTTTAATTTTGTCTTGGTCAAACCACTCCAACCTTTGCCAAAACCCTTCAAAATTTCCTTCTTTTTCTTTCCCTAGTAGTCAACCTATCTCTAAAATTCCAGCCTCCATTTGAGTTTGGCCAAATCTCCCTTAAGGAAAAAGGGTGCTTTTTGGTTCCTTTCTTCTTGAAGATAGTCGAACCCTCTCACAACATTAAGAGGTCTTGCCAAATTTTCAATAAGTGTGGTAAGGGTAATCATCTCTTTTAGAATTAAAGTTATGGCCTATGATTCTTACTAATACGATTAAAGCGATTGTAGGAAGCCATAGCCATTAAGGGAAACTTTCGGATTTATTCTCCTAAGGTAAGTGGTGGTAGGATCTACTTTAATAGACTATATTTTGGTGTTCAAAAGTCAAGGCTACTAATATGTATGGTTGCCGATTGTAGGAAGTGAAATGGATTTACATATCGTGAGGTGGTTAGTGTTCAAAGGACGTGTAGGCAAGGTTTCGAGTTCGTGTGAAACCCTTTGGTACAATCTTGGTTTGGTTAATAGGCCTTTGGTACTAATAAAGGATGATTGGTCGATTATAGGGTCAAGATCTAGCGTTGTAGATCGGATCTTCAGGATCTAGGAATTTCGGTAGAAACAGGTGTGTAAGAACTTACTACACACTTTATTAATTTACATGACTTTATTGTTTGCCTTAAATCTTTTTGGTTGTGATTAGCTTGTGGCATAATCATGGTTTCCGGGTAAGTCCCCTAACTTGTGATCTTTGATATATGTTTTTGCATGCCATCACATGCTGTTAAATGCCATGACTAAATACATGATTAAATGATATGTTGTACATAAAGCATGATGATGGTGGGATTAATGAGAGGAGGGGATGATTTTATGGATCGTCGCTGATGGTTTTGACCACAAGATGGGTTGGCCCCATCAAATTATTTGTGACCTATGGTCATCAGTGGTTTTGACCACAAGATGGGTTGGCCCCATCAGATTATTTGTGACCTATGGTCATCAGTGGTTTTGACCACACCGATTGAAAATTTGCGACTAAGTCCCAGTGGTTTGGTACCACCAGTGGTTTTGACCACACTTGATTATTTGTGACCTATGGTCATCAGTGGTTTTGACCACACGATGGGTTGGCCCCCGCATTTAAATTGTGACTTTAAGTCATCAGTGGTTTTGACCACACGGGGTAGAAAAGGAGTATGGATGGCTAGTTGGGTTGCATGAGCATGTTTATTAATGAATTGTGTATGAGTTGTGTTTTCTGGGTGGGGGATTTACACACTGAGTCTTGGTGACTCACCCCTTCCCTTAACATTTTGCAGATGAGTAGATCGCGGAGATAGAGCCGGAGAGGACTCGAGGCGGCCATGCTTGTCGTTGGATTTGTCTTACATTCTTTAGTTAAACTTAACTATTTTCTAAGTTTTTATTTTAGGCTTGTAATAAGGCCGCTATTCATTATGTGGATGTTCTTTTTATTTTACTTATGTTATGTTACAAATGAAATTTTTAAAAGATAAGTGAACCGGTTAAAAGTAATTTTTTTCAAACTTAATAAACTTCTACGGGTTTTTTTTTAAAAGAAGTTACCATCGGGTAACAAAATTTACCAAGTCACCAATAACTCAGATGTTTTTAAAATATTACAAGCTCAAATGTTTTCAAAAGGGTTTATCAGCTCAACTGTATTGTAAAAAAAAAGAACCCAACTAAGTTTTCCAAACCCCGTTTTATTACCTTAGCCAAATTTTATCAAATTTTCACCAAACTTTCAAATTGGCCTAAATTATTTTACCCAGTAACATACCAGATCCGGTCAAGACTCATGGGCCGGGTTTGGGTGTTACATTTTAATATCGAGCTCTGGCTCAAAACTCGATCAGTAGGGGGCCCAAGGCCCAAAATGTTTGGTTTTTGTTAGTAGGCCTTATTATGATGTTTGAGAAATTATTTTGGCATGAACAGCATGGCACCGAGTCTCTGGCACCTATCCGCCCAGGTAAGTACTTCTATCAACTTTTGTGAATTCTTTTGATGAGGGGTAGAAGAGTAAAATGGGAATGTAGACTATTAGAATAGGAATTATTGAACCCTAGGGCTAGCATACCTCAACTATGCATAAGATTTAATAATTACCTAAACAACCCTGTAAGTTGTCACTAAGCAAAGGGTGTGGCAATCGTTATACGCATGTCTAGGATTGGATTCGGTGGGGTCGGTATTTAAGGTCCTCGTGACTCACCTCCTACTCACTCGAATCCTACCAGTGCGTAGTAATCTGCTCATCCTACCGAGATGACGCACTCACGAGCTAAACTCGATAACTAAAACCCGAAAGGGACTAGCTGCTTCGATTTTGGAAATAAATAAAATTTTAGTTTTTAAAAAATGACCAAAATACCCCCGGTTTGAAAAAAAGACCAAAATACCCCCGCTTGTAAATTATCAAAATACCCTCGTATGAAATTTTTCAAAAGAAATTTTCAAAATATGCTTCTTTGTAAAATCACTTAGAACCCAATTTTGGAAATCATTTTTGGTGAAAATGCCCTAATGTAAAAATTACCAAAATACCCTTAGGTAAAATTACAAAAACGCCCGATTTATTATATTTCCAAAATACCCATAGTTACAATCAAAATTTCCATTATATATAAAAGTTCCCAAAAACCTTACTTTGCAAAATATCGAAAACATCATGATTTTAGGAAAATTACAAAATTGCCCCAAACCAACAAAATTACCAAAATGACCTTGGTTTTCAAAATTTTTGCAACACCATCAAAATAGAAGATAAATTCTTAAAAATAACTCCCAAAGTTTTACAACTTTTTGAAACATCCCTGATTTATCAATTTTACAAATTCACCCTGATTTGTGAAAAATTACCAAAATGCCCCTGAGTTTCAAAATCACCGAAAGACCCCCGAATTTCAAAATTTTCCAAAATACCCCTGGGTAGTGGAAAAACAATCACAACTAAACTACAACGTCTCTTTGATTAAATGAATGAAAGATCGTGTGTTGGTATGATTACTGAAAGAACCACTTTAAAACTCCTCATCATAAAACTTCTTCGCGGATAACCAAGTGAAATACTAATGCATTAAATTCTTAAGCGGATAAACGCGATCGTTAGAATGAGTTCAAGAGGTCGTGGACATCCGTCGCGTGGTCGTGGTAGAGGTAGGATGACCTTGCCTGAGCCAGCAAGGTCTGGTCATGGGTCCGGAAATGAGATGTCCGATCACGGCCAAGAGTAATTTCAAGATCGACGGTGGTAATGATGTCGTATCTCAAGTCAGACATTACGAGTGTTAGAACGAGTAGTCGAGGTCGGGCGTGGTGCAGAACCCGTGAATCTGTGGTTGAACGACTCAAGCTAACGGAGTAAGTATTCGAGGAGTATCCGAGTGGTGCCCAGTGCGGCAGAAAATTGGTTGGAATCCACTGAGAGGATTATGGGTGATTTAGATTTCACCGATGAGGAGAAGTTGAAGGGTATCATCTCCTTACTTCGGGATGAGTCATATCAGTGGTGGCTCACCGTAAGGGATGGAACGGTGGCTGAAAATCTTACTTGGGAATTCTTCAGGGAAGCTTACCAAAAGAAGTATATTGGAACTAGCTATGTAGACGCGCAGCGGAAAGCTTTCCTGAACCTGGTTCAAGGAAATAAAACGGTGGCAGAGTATGAGGCCGAGTTCCTCCGATTGAGTAGATATGCTCGTGGTATTGTGGGTACCGAGCATGAACGCTGTGTCAGGTTTGAAGATGGCCTGAGAGATGAGCTGAGAATGATGATAGCTCCACAACAGGAAAGGGAGTTTGCTGTCCTAGTGGAGAAATCTAAGGTTCTTCAAGGGTAAGACAATTGCTAGACGTAACCAAGATAGAAATTGGAATAAAAGGAGCTGGGAACCTTCAAGGTTCTCGGGTAATGAGAAGAAGAGGACGAGGTATGATGGGTTGGATCAAGTCGCTAGCTCGCTGCCGCTAATCCTCAATGGCCGCCAAGGTGGCTTTGGTGTGGCAAGTCTCACACGGGAATGTTGGAATGGTAATCGGGATGCTTGAGTGTGGGTCCTTGGAGCATCGAGTTAGAGACTGCCTAAAAAGGAAGCTAGACTAAGATCAGAAGGTCAGGATCGTGCACCGTAATGTGAGGGATAACCAATAGCCAGAGAGGGGTCGAGGTGCAGTTAGGGGTAATGGAAATGGTAACGGGCGTCACCGAGGTGCTGAATGTACAGAGGCGAGACAACCAAGGTTGGTTTATGCAATTGGCCGTCATGAGGAGGAGGATGTGCAGATGTGACAACGGTATGTTCCTTATTTTTGGAATACCCTTAATTGCTTTGATTATTGTAGAGTTTTCTTGTTTTGATAGGGAAGTGCCTGAAACTTGGGTTGAGGACTTAAAGTTTGTGCCTAGGAAGTAAGATAATTTTATTAAGATCAGAGTTGCGCAGCATAAGCGTAGTACGGTGAGTTAAGATGTACGACTATTCGTTAGTAAGTAATTTTGAGGACGAAATTATTTTTAAGGGGGGTAGAACTGTAACACCCTAAATTAGGGGTTAATTGTAATTCAAATATTTTCCCATGTGTGCTTAAAGAAATAAATAATATGACTTTATTTGGCATGATTTAGGGTCTAGAAATAACCCCGAATTAGGTCAGATTTGGAATTAAAAATCTCTTTTTAAAGTACTTAAAAGAAGGGAGCTAGGTGAGAAAGGGGTTAATGGGAAATTTGGGCGAATTATGGCACAAGAATGGTTCTGGTGCAGTGGCTAGTAGCGTGTGGTTGGCAAGGGAGGTCGCGGGTTCGATCCGTGGAAGTAACAAGGGGATTTGTTTTTTTCTTTTGGGGCGTTAAAGGAAGGGCCCAAGTAAGGAAGGCCTTAAAGAATTTTTGGGCAAGGATCGGACATGAAAGTCAAGGAGGTGGAGTGGCTTGGGGCGCCACTTAAAAGGGGCTTTGGTTAAGGTCTCGGGTTCGAGATATGAAAGACGCAAGGAGTGTTATTTTTTTTGGGCTTTTTGCGTTAAAGGCAAGAGGGCCAAGAAAAAGGCTTATAATTAAAAGGTAAGGATCATGACCGAAAGTCTAAGGAAAAGTGGCAAAGTGCATTGGAGGAGAGGGTCGATGAGGTCGTTGGTTCGAATCAAAGAAGCAAAGACCTTGGTTTTATTTTCTTTTTTCTTTTTTTGGCGTGAAGGAGGGGATGTTGGCGACTTATAGGACTCTTAATTGATAAGAGATAAGGCTTATTTTTGCTTATTTTAGGTGGAAGGGGAGTAATTAGTGGTTTATTTGCTTTTAATTTGTTCAAAGAAGATTAGGAGATAGATGGAAGATTAAACCTTACATTATCTTGGATAATTCAAGGCTGGAATTATCACAAAAACAAGGTGTTTGCTGATTTGAGGACTCTTTGGGGGCTATCTATAATCAGTTTGTATAACAAAGAAGTGCCAAAAAGTTCAACCAAAACTCTTTTCTTCTCCCCAAATTTGTCATTGAATTCTCCATTGTTTCATAGCCAAAATTATTCAAAACTTCCAAACTTTTCTTGCTTCCTTTTAGCCGAATATACCCCCTCTTTTAAGAGAAAATTTCCAGCTTCTCTTGTTCTTCTTAAGTCGAAAATACTTCTTCTTCTTTTAATTTTGCTGCTGGCCAAAACCACTCCAACCTTTGCCCAAAACCCTTCAAAATTTCCTTCTTTTTTCTTTCCTAGTAGCCAAACCTATCTCTAAAATTCCACCCTCCATTTGAGTTTGGTGAATCTCCTTAAAGAAAAATGTGCTATTTTCTGCCTTTCTCTTCTTTGAAGATAGCCGGACCCCTCTCACAACATTAAGAGGTGCTGCCAAATTTTCAATAAGTGTTGTAAGGGGTAATCATCTCTTTTAGAATTAAAGTTATGGCCTATGATTCTTACTAATACGATTAAAGCGATTGTAGGGAAGCCATAGCCATTAAGGGAAACTTTCGGGATTTATTCTCCTAAGGTAAGTGGTGGTAGGATCTACTTTAATAGACTATATTTTTAGTGTTCGAAAAGCCGAAGGCTACTAATATGTATGGTTGCCTATTGTAGGGAAGTGAAACGGATTTACATATCGTGAGGTGGTTAGTGTTCAAAGGACGTGTAGGTAAGGTTTCGGGTTCGTGTGAAACCCTTTGGTACAATCTTGGTTTGGCCGAATAGGCCTTTGGTACTAACAGTGATGATTGTTCGATTATAGGGTTAAGATCTAGCATTGTAGATCGGATCTTCAGGATCTAGGAATTTCGGTAGAAACAGGTGTGTAAGAACTCACTACACACTTTATTAATTTACATGACTTTATTGTTTGCCTTTAATCTTTTTGGTTGTGATTAGCTTGTGGCATAATCATGGTTTCCGGGTAAGTCCCCTAACTTGTGATCTTTGATATATGTTTTTGCATGCCATCACATGCTGTTAAATGCCATGACTAAATACATGATTAAATGATATGTTGTACATAAAGCATGATGATGGTGGGATTAATGAGAGGAGGGGGATGATTTTATGGACTGTCGCCAGTGGTTTTGACCACAAGATGGGTTGGCCCCATCAAATTATTTGTGACCTATGGTCATCAGTGGTTTTGACCACAAGATGGGTTGGCCCCATCAGATTATTTGTGACCTATGGTCATCAGTGGTTTTGACCACACCGATTGAAAATTTGCGACTAAGTCCCAGTGGTTTGGTACCACCAGTGGTTTTGACCACACTTGATTATTTGTGACCTATGGTCATCAGTGGTTTTGACCACACGATGGGTTGGCCCCATCATTTAAATTGTGACTTTAAGTCATCAGTGGTTTTGACCACACGGGGTAGAAAAGGAGTATGGATGGCTAGTTGGGTTGCATGAGCATGTTTATTAATGAATTGTGTATGAGTTGTGTTTTCCGGGTGGGGGATTTACACACTGAGTCTTGGTGACTCACCCCTTCCCTTAACATTTTGCAGATGAGTAGATCGCGGAGATGGAGCCGGAGAGGACTCGAGGCGGCCATGCTTGTCGTTGGATTTGTCTTACATGCTTTAGTTAAACTTTATTTTTTCTAAGTTTTTATTTTGGGCTTGTAATAAGGCCGCTATTCATTATGTGGATGTTCTTTTTATTTTACTTATGTTATGTTACAAATGAAATTTTTAAAAGATAAGTGAACCGGTTAAAAGTAATTTTTTTCAAACTTAATAAACTTCTTCGGGTTTTTTTTTTAAAAGAAGTTACCATCGGGTAACAAAATTTACCAAGTCACCAATAACTCAGATGTTTTTAAAATATTACAAGCTCAAATGTTTTCAAAAGGGTTTATCAGCTCAACTGTATTGTAAAAAAAAAGAACCCAACTAAGTTTTCCAAACCCCGTTTTATTACCTTAGCCAAATTTTATCAAATTTTCACCAAACTTTCAAATTGGCCTAAATTATTTTACCCAGTGACATACCAGATCCGGTCAGGACTCATGGGCCGGGTTTGGGGTGTTACAATCTTAAATCCTAAAAACTACCACTTGCTCCTGAAATTGACGAAATCCCTACATACCACATGTTAGATTCAGCTTTAACCTTAAACCCATGACGGTGGCCCATGGTTGAATGCTACTTATCACTTACCTCGATCACTTCAAATCCCGAAAGACTCCTTCACGCTAGCTACAACCAAAACACGAGATTATGGCTTAATACCCATTCGGCCATCCTTAGAAATCAAGGCTTAACTATTGATTTTGGCACACTAAAAGAGATAGAAGAAACGATTAGGAGAGAACTCTTACCTACTATAGAGGATCAATTGGAGCAACTCACAACCAATGGCACTTCCGGCTTCTAAAACTTGCGACAGAAGAAAAAGAATGAGGCCCCTTTGAGATTCGGCTCAAGCTTCAAATGGTGAAGAAAGAAAATGCAAGAGTGGGGAGAGTTGAGTGCTTAAAGGATTCGGCCAAAAATAAAACTAGATCAAGTGGTCAAGGTTTCGGTTTTGAAGAGAAACGAGAGAAGAAACAAAATAGTGGGAAGGTTCAATGGAGAATTTGGCAAGAGAGACTGAGAAAGAAATAAAAAGATGAACACACTCCCTAATAAAATTCGGCACTTATCCCCTCCCATATGACCGAATTTTGCCAACCAAAGAGTCCCTTGGCTGGCCACTATATCCTTTCTTTTCAAATCCCAAATTGCTCTCCTATTTTTCCTCCATGCTACTCATTCAAAATAAATTGAATAAGCCAACATTATCCTACTCTTTTAGGCAAATTTTTAAAAGAAAACCAAAACTTATCTTCATCTTTTCAAAGCCCTTATGCCGTCCAACACTCCCCCCTCTCTCTTGATGCCAAACTGCAAAATAAAAGCACACTCCATGCTGTCAACATGACTCGAACCTGAGCCCCTTGCACCTTGCATCTGGCGTCACATACTGAGGCCCTAAGTGGTGCCTCCAAGCCACTTAAACAAGCCCATTCTTGTGTCACATTTCCCCTACTAATTTTCTTAAGGCCTATCAGGCTTAGCTCCCTCTTTGAAATTTAAAATCAAGTAATTCTTAAGGCATTTTCTACACTTTAAAGTTTCCAAAATTCATGCAACACAATTCAGAACACACATAGGCATGCTACCTCATACAATTTAGTATTAATGCATTAGCCATAAATCCGGATATTACAATTAAGAATAAGCACAAGTATTTATCTCATAAATCAAATAATAATAAGATCTGTCATAAGTTTTATCCTCTTAGGTATCTAAAGGATTTAGTTCATACTAGAAGAGGCAAACATCATAAAAGAGAAAAAATGACAAAACATAAGAAAACCCAAAAACTTCTAAAGAACATGATGAGAGATCTTCTGTCTAGATGGAGATCGTTCTCCTAAGCTGTTCTTGACGGCTGTCTTGGAGTATTTTCTCTTTCTACTTGGCATCTATTCGACGTCCTGTCAACTCCCCTTATAAGTTGCCTCCTAGGGTGTTTATATAGGCTTTGGAACACCTTTCTTGGCCCGAAAGTATCCTAATCTGAGTGAAACTCTTCTTTGCTGTGGTAGGGACACGCCCGTGTGACACGTCCGTGTGAATCGAGCCCAGGCCGTGTTCGAGTATGCTAAAATGGCACGGTCGTGTGATGAACTCCAGGCCATGTTGATTTATCATGTAGGCCCATTTTTCCCCTTTTCACCCGTTTCTCATTCTTTTGACTCCCTAAGCTTTCATGAGTATAAAACATGAAATTAAGAGATTAGAATCACCGAATTTATCAAATCTAATAAATATTTATCCAAAATTAAGCCAAACATGGGGTTAAAATATGTGTAAAATATGGTTTATCACCTAATCAGAAATGAGAAAACTAATTGAAAGACTAATATGCCATCTATCAAGTCCAATTAGGGAGATACTTTGTCTTGAGCATCAAAATGAATGACTTCTAGAAGATAGAGACATAGATGTGACTAGCAGGACTGATATTACATAGGTCATGACCCAAGTAGAATAAATCCTGGATCCATTTATGGATTTATTCACTTGTGGAATTCATAGTGTGACATACCTTAATCCTGAGTGCATGATGGACTATGTATGTGTGACTCGTATACTTTGATGTAAGTAAAAATTTGATTTCAAATAGACAAGGAATCGAAAATTGGTGTGTTGGGTATACGACTTTTGCAATATGTAGCATCATTCACAATAGTGGAATTTATAACTCAAATAATGGGTAAATGATATCCTCTCATTGGTATTACATGATAGATGAAAAGAAAACATGGTCATAGGTCATTTGTCTTTATGATAAGTGACATGATTACAGTTCGATAGTGATTGACTTTTTAAGAAAGAAGATGTAAGAGATATCATGAGATAAAATAATATCATATTAGGAGAATATATTTATCCCAAAGAGATTAAAGATATCCTATGACGATAAAATATTGATGACAAGGTCGTTGTGTAACGACCCAAATTTGGGCCTAGTAGAATTGGGCCCATTGGGCCTTGGCCATGGGAGCGTTTAAAATTTTTTGAGAATGAGAGAATGGCATTATTGCAAGTTGGACCTATTAGGTGAGTGATTTTGGAAGGTTAGGGGGCTTCTATGAAGTCCCGGATCAAACTTAGGCTTTAGGAAAATTTTGGTTTTATGTGAATAAAACCCTAGGAGTTAGTAAGTATACATTAAGAATAAAATATGGAGAAAAATGACATAAAAGGAGTTGTGGTCTAGTGGAAAATGACGCCACATGGGAGACAAGGAGGTGGCGCCACACAAGGAAGCAAGGGGTCCAAGGTTCAACCTTTGGCGCTGGCATTTCATTTTGATTTATTTTTAAGTGAACTTGGACTTTAACCCATAAATTTATATTTAGTTGCGCATGATGTTAGACATAAGGAAGCGAGTGGTCTAATGGCAAGGCGTCATTAAGGGTGCAAAGGAGCCTGGGTTCGAATCTCATGACATGCAGGGAAGTATTTATTTTACGGGCTGGACGACCAGAGTTTGTGTTGGATTTAAACTCTGTTAAAGAAGGGATCCCACATCGAAAAGCTAGCAAGAGGGAAGATGAGAATCTGGCTATATATGGAGCTGTCTATGAGGAGAGGAAGCATACCTTGGTGGGCGTTTGGGCATAGGAGCATTCGGAGCGTGTATTAGCTTTAGACTCCTATCAGGTGTGTATCTCGCACTAGTCTAGCTATAGAGCGGCAAATGCCGAAATGCCGGTCACATGGCGATGGTAGCCACACCAGCGTGCTGGGCACACGTGTGGGAGCTTCGACGCGATAGTCAAGACCACCATGAGTATTCTTGTAGGTTGACGTTGTTTGGGCTACGATGGGCCTAAAGGAGCCAAGTGGGCCTAATGGGCCTAGGGGCACATATGAATAAATTGTATGATTGTGTAGTAGATAGTGAACTGGACTAGGTGAATCTCATATCTGTGGCTAGATTTGGGCTAAATAGGCCACACGAGTGTGTGGGCCTACTTGGGCCAAGAATGGGCCTTAGGCCCATTCACTTCATTATCTCTGTTTAGAACATTTGAGTCGCTCGAGGCGACTGTAGACCTTCTGAGGGGTTGGCAAAATTACCAAAATACCCCTGGTTTGCAAAATTATCGAAATACCCCTGGTTTGCAAAATTACCGAAACACCCTTGGTTTGCAAAGTTACCGAAATACCCTTGGTGGGTAAATTACTGAAATACCCTTGGTGGGTAAATTACTAAAATACCTTTGGTGGGTAAAATTACTGAAATACCCTCGGTGGGTAAATTTACTGTTATACCCTTAGTGGTTGATTAGTATGATTGTATGTATTCTATTTAACTGGTTATGATGGTAATTCAATTCATACATCATTTTGATATGTGTTTGCATACATGACATTCTGCATGGGATTGGGATATTGATGATCGGAGGAAGTGTTATTCTGGTGGCTCTGCCACATATTCTGGTGGCTCTACCACAATCTGTATAGTGGCCATGCCACGTATATTTTGTTATTCTAGTGGCTTCGCCACAAATTCTATGATAAGCAGCTTGTTTGCCATCGAGGTGTGTAGCGGATGGATGGGTCGATTTAGAAATCCCCATAGGTGTGTTGGGCTGGTACGGGTGGTGTGTAGTGGATGGATTATTAGTCTGGGCTACATATTTTGTTTACGTGATCATGTTTATAGGGCTAAGGCCCAGATTGTTATCGAATAGGGCTTCGACCCAGTCCGCTTCCATATGGGCTCGGGCCCAGTTAATGACTGACTAGGGGAATTGCACATTGAGTTCTCGTAACTCACCCCTTTGCTTTAACCTTGCAGGTGATTCCCAGCATTAGAGGATTTGGAGCAGCGGAGGACTCTGTGGTGACCATACATCGGAGCTTTATTCACAAATTTTAGTAAATTCGATCTTTACTTCATTTTAAGGTTATTTTAATTTGGGTTCAGTAGTTTGTAATAAGGCCTTTGGATTTTGTTTTACTTTTTAACTTTCATTTCTATTTTATTCAAACTATAAATGATTAAACACTGGGTTTTCTTAAAAAGTTAATAACTATTTTCAAAATATCATGTTTTTGTAAATTACTGGACCTGATTTCTACTATAAACAAAGTTTTCGCTAATAGCAATAACAACACTTTTACAAGAAAACCATAAAAGGAAATCTGAATTTCACAAACAACAAAGCGCGGAGTTTCAAAAAGAATACAAAGTTTTTAACGAGCGCGCATTTTTTAAACAACCCTTTCATGTGACATGCCAGATCCGGTCGTAACGTCTAGGCTGGGTTTGGGGTGTTACATGTTGGACGAGCATTGATTAAGTAGCTTTCATCATGATATGTAATTAGGCAGAACTCAGTCACAATACTATAGTGGAATGACATTTTGACAAAATAAGTTTATAATTAATAGGCAAAAAGTTGGAACTTATTTATAAATTATTTGAGTCCTAATTACATATGTCCAATCAATCCTTTCGTTAGTTCGTTGAAACTAGAAATGAATTGCATGTAGAACCAAATTAACATAATTGAATAGAAATGAAGAAGTTAGAAAAATGGGTTGCATTCACAAATGAATACGTTTTCTCACTGAGTATAGAAATGACATGAGAATAAATTGAAGGTTTCTAAATGATTATTTAATTAATTGTAATTAAATTTGAAAATAGAATTAAATTAATTATTCATCATGAATTCATTGAATATTAAAATTAAATATATTTCCTCATAAATTATTTTACAAGAAAGTCGTTATGACTTTAACGAAATTAGAATTGAGTTGAGAAAATTATTTAATCTAGAGTTTAATTTACTTACTTACTTACTTAATAATTATTTTGGGAAATAGAAAAACAAATATTGGATTGGATTAAATTATGAAGTGTTGGGTGAAAAGTCTAGGAAGCACATATAATTGGACACAATATATGGGATGTCTAGTCTAACTCAAATAAACATGTGAGGGGTGGAAACTCTAAGGAAATTGAGAGAGTGTGTCTCCCTCTCTTGTAGTTAGACTAGAAGACTATTTTTTATTAAATAAATATTATTTGTGTTATATTTATTCAACCATGATTCTCTTATCTCTCTATATAAATAACATTGATAGTGCTATCAACACAAGTTTTTATACAGAAGTTCATATATTGTCATTCTGTTAGAAAGTAGTGAGAATTAATTTTCATAGAATAAATTTTATTTTTTGGGAAAAATAATTTCTACCGGTTTCTATTTGAGAGAATTACTTTCTTATTGGAAGTAATAAATTATTTTGATTCTTGTTATTTGAGCCCACACTCAACGCAATTCGAGATACGAGGACAACATAGAAGACAATTAATTGAAAGCAAGGAATGTTTCAAATTTGTCTAGCAAAAAACATAAGTAATTTTTAGGAAAAAGTTTATTACTATAAATATAACAAAATGGTTCAGTTTTCAAAATGTAAATTTTCCACTATAACTGCAAATCATTTTCTAAACAGAATTTTTATTAAAATTGGTATCAAAACTAGATTATGCTATGTTTATAGTATAAATCGAAACCGAATTTTCTATCTTCTTTGTGTTTGGTTAATTTTGGTAAGCTGTGACATTCTTGTAATTATATGCATGTTTTGGGTTATGTATGCGAATAAATATATTTTTATTATTTTATATGTGATAAAGTAATTTTGTCAAAGTTGTGATTCTTAGAAATTAAATTGGGTGTAAATTTAGGTTTTATTAAATTTTTAGGATCTGTAGTTAAATCGTGGACTATCATCTCCACATAGTTTTATTTATTTTAGAGTAATACATGTGAGTTGGAAACATACTCAAGTGTTTTTAATGAAAATATTCGATGAATCATAGACAATCGAGATTTATCCAAAATTAATTGAGATGACACAATCCCAACCTATCCAACTGAAGAAAGACCGACAATAGGCCAACCGACGAAAGCCAGTGGTAGCCAGAGGTGGTTGGAGGAGGTTGGCGATGGTCGAAAAGTGGTCAATGGTGGTGGTTGGACGATTGGTGGAACTCAACAATGACATCAGTAACCTGTGGTGGTGACAATGGTTTGACGGTAGATCCCTTCGGTGATTTTCTCAAAGTTTTAGGAAACCTAAAAACCAAGATATTTGGCTTTCACCTAGAAGACCCAAAGAATGCTTTGGGGTAATAATTGTAAATTTTACTATCTTTTTTTCTAGGATGGAATAATGAAAACTTTGACTAGTGAGAGTCATTTAACTTTATGATTTTCTTTAACAACATGATGATATTTGAATTAACTACAAAGTATGTTCATGCATATATATGATAAACATGCCATATAGTTTAGGAAAAGAATGTCACATGTACTTTTCATGACATTTTAATTATTCATAATTGAAACCGAAAATAAAAACCTTCCATGTTTTCTAAAAGATAAAGTGGGAGAAAGTCCCTAAATAATACTTATGGCCTCTATCAATGGTTTCTTGTGATGGCGTGAAAATTTTTCGGCCCTAAGTTAGGTATTGTCATGTAGATTCCACTGAGGAGATTTCCTTAAAAGAGATATGTAACACCTCTCACTTGGTCCGGTCGTTGGACCCGAGGTATAGGATGCTACAACAATTAAGAAAGCCTACCATATACAATTTCGGCTTTAAACATTCAATTAAGCAAAAAACATTCTATAAGCAGAGCATAACATGATTTATAAACAAAACTAAGTCTCAAACAAGCTTACGTTTAACACCCCAAACCCAGCCTAGATGTTACGACCGAATTTGGCATGTCACATGGAAGGGTTGTTAAAGATACTTCGCGTTCGTTCAAAATTTTGAGTTTTTATGCTTGTGAAATTCAGGATTTGTTTGTATGGTTTTCAAATTAAGAAAAACATTGTTATTGCCATTATCGATATTACCAAAAACTTGTTAACACAAAAAACAGATTTTATGGGTTGCACGTATGAGACATCTTAATAAAACTGTTTTCGACGTTAAGAGAACCCAGAGTTTTATCCATTATAGTTTGTAAACCGTTTGTTATCATTTTGGAAAGCAATTATTAATGTTTTAGGAAAACCCCGTATTGAACATTTAATAATAAATAAGAACTGAATTAAAGGCTAAACCAAAATAAAATCTTAAAGGCCTTATTACAAAACATAAACCCAAATTTAAAATAGAAATTTATAGCAAAATGAAATAGAAATTACTATAGTTACGATGTATGGCCACCATTGAGTCCACCCCAGCTCCAAATCCTTAATGATGGGAATTACATGCAAAATTTAAGTAGAAGGGGTGAGTTATGAGAACTCAGTGTGTAATTCCCCAATCGGACAAATACTGGGCTGGAGCCCACGAAGCGGATTGGGCCTAAGCCCATACAGAAGAAAATTGGGCCTAAGCCCTAATAGCATGGTAGAGCAGATGATTTATGCAATGCACCCCAACTCAACCTAGTATTTTGTCCGCTACACACCACCCGTACCAACCCAACACACCTGTAGGGTTTTCTATAATCAACCCTCTATCCACTACACACCTCGATGACAGTCACGCTGCTCATCACCGAATTTGTGGCAGTGCCACCAGATTAACAAAATATATGTGGCATAGCCACCAGACAGATTGTGACAGAGTCACCAGAATATGTGGCAGAGCCACCGGATTACACTTCCCCGATCATAAATATCCCAATCCCATTAAAGATATCAGGTCATATTAACTTAGTGTATGCATGAATATACCGATATGTCAGAGAATCAGAATACCCAGTCATGCTAATCTTACCCAAGAGGGTACAACCGTAAATTTACTCACTTGGTTTATTTCCAACCTCGCCCACTAGGGGTATCTCAACTGCTTACCCATTAAGGGTATTTCGAATTTTAGTCGACACATATAATACAAAACAAAACGAATAAAGGTGTGAGATTACACACCTGATTACGCGAAGAACTATACACTCCTGATCGCCTTCACCTATGCCAACATATCATACGATCAACTTACAACAATAGAAATGGAAGATCTTTAATCCACAACTAACCATCTGATTTACTAACACTTACCCTCACTAGTGCGAACAACAACAATTTGCCTATCCCAAACAGATGTCGGCTCCCTTCTACAACCCGATAGAAAATCTCGAATCACTGACACCTTATGCCATTTGAACTTGGGAGCAGGGGCTACGAGTCCACTTTCCTTGGGCTCCCTTATCGATACCCCCTTAGACTGACTATCACTCGATTAGAAAATTACCACAATGAGAAATAGTGGTTGTCTAACAAGGGGTTTCAGCTCGTACCACCACTTGCTGAAGTCCAAATGTTTAATAAACAATGAAGAGAATTGGTTAATCCTTAACACAATTTGCCTAGCCAAAATTGAAGAAGTTATGGTAGAGTAAAACAAAAAGAGAATAGCTGCAAAGAAACCAGAGAGAGAACTCCTTACCTTGATTAATGAGGAACCGCACAACAACAGATTCGACTAAGGAACTAAACCGAAGTGAACCTTTCAATTTGAGAGAAGGAAAGAAGAAATTAGCTGAGGACTAGAAGAAAGAGAGATAGCCACTTCGGCTATGTGAAACATAAAAATGAAAAGAAAGGAATACGAGAAGGAATCACCGTACCTTATGATCATAGAAGAACCAAATACCCCTGACAACTTTGACAACCTAGAAAACACCAAGCTTTCGGTTGCAAGGTGTTCGGCTACCAACAAAATAAGGAGAAACCATTCAAAAAAAAAAGAATAGGATAAAGTTTGGTCGATGGAGAAAAGAGTAGAAAGACAATGAAGAAGAGAATAGGTTTTGGCTATGGTGTATACGAGAGAGGAAAGGTGGGAGAAATTCGACTGCAGGTGCTTTGCTACAACCAAGGGAAGAAAGCGTCTAAGACAAAAAGAAATGAGAAGCAGAAGTTACTTGAATGTTTAAGGTGTCGGCAAAGAGAGCAACCAAAAGACTTGAAATGTTCTAAGCCAAAATACAAAAAGAGTAAAAAGAATTCTCTCTCAAATGCACACCTAAAGAAACGACACTCTCCCCATACACTTATGACCGAATATGCTGAAAAATACCTAAGAAACAAAATAGAATTTGGCACACACACACACACACACACACACACACACAAACCAAAACCGAAAATGCTCCCTAAGCACCTCCCACTTTCGGCCAAACACTTCCACACATCCACTCTCACGATTCTCTCTTTGATTTACTCCCCCACTCACTCTCCAACATCTATTCAAACGGTTTAACAACTTCAAACCTTCACCTAGCAGAATCCCATTCCAACTCCACCTCTTCTCCTCCCTTAGCATAAAAATAAACCACAATTACATGCCATGGGATTCGAACCCCACTTCCCTTGCTACATAAGTGACGCCTATACCACTCCACCATAAGCTCTCTTTTGTTAGTACAATACCAACAATTAAACCTAAATCCTGCCTCCACCAGCTCACCCCACTAAAGTGCCCAAAAACCAAACTTTCACCAGGGCCTAGGTTCGACCCCGAGCCTTTCTAGGACCCCCGAACACACCCAAAACACAGCTTAGCTAGCCAAACACATAGAATAGTGCAAAATGCCAAACCCCTAATTTTAGAATGTTACATTACGAAAGCTTTCAAACCAATTCGGGATCAAATGGGGACTTAAATTGAAAACTTAACAAAAAATAGGGAAATTTTAAGAAAAAAGGGGTCACACGACCTTGTGCCTAGGTTGTGTGAGAAATTGAAACCACGTGGAAGGGAGTCACATGGCTGTGTAGCGAGACCATGTAACTAATTGAAGTCATATGGACCTAAATGAAAAAATTTCAACTTAAAGTCACACGACTGTGTATCTAGACCGTGTAACAAACTGAGATTGAGTGCAAAATTTAATGACCATATGAACAACTCCACACAAGCATGTGGCCAACCCATATGATTGATCTGCTATAATTGGGTGTAGCAGATTAAGCTAGTTTTTACACTTTAAGAGCTCAAACTTAAGCATTTTAGTTAAGTTTTATTAGGTTTTCTTAAGTTTAGTTAAATTTAATAAAGTGTGTAATTTGAGTCTTTTATTAACCTTAGAGGCTGAATGAGACCTAAGGGTGAGCTAATATACTTTGTGAGTGTGCATGAGACCATTACAAGGCATTCTAACTCGATACTGGTCACTATGTTGAAACATAAAGCATTGGATGTTGCAACATAGGGAGTAGAATAGAAGAATTCCAAGACTGCCATCAATGTCACAATATAGCTTGAGGATGTCATGACATACACCTGAAGACACCCTAAAGATAAGCATATTGCCCTTGATGTCGTGACACAAGACCTGGTGTGTTGCGACATCGCCTCTGTATTGGAAATAATTACGAGCCAGTGGCATTTTAGTCCACACAATCAAATGTTAAGCATGAGGAAGAAAACTAATCTAGGGTTAAGGATGACAACTACCCTAAAGTCTATAAATAGGCTCATTTAACACATGTAATGTACACCTTTCTGTAGTGTCTAATTTTCTCTTTAAATTTAGTCTTTAGTTTTTATTTTTTATTAGGTTTTAGGTTTTAGGTTTTAGGTTTTAGGTTTTAGGTTTTAGATTTTATTTTCATTTTTATTATTTAATTTTGTGGGGGAAATCAGATTTGGGAGATATTGTTAAACTCTGTGAGGATTCCATGCTTAAGATTAATACAAATCAAGCTTCTTGTAAAATGTATTCTCTTGAATTGTTCTTTATGTTTATTATTTCTATCAAGTTTATAGTTTTATTAGATCCATGATGAACTAATCCTCCTATTGGGGATTAACGAGTGGATGTATGATTAATTAACTGTTCTGTAGGGGTTTCTTAGTGGATCAGCTATTCAGGAGAGGAAAAACCTAAAACCTAGGCCTGACAACCCTAGGAATTTATTAAGGTAGGGATTAGCCTAAATTTGGTATGGCCTATCCGTGAACACCTTAACCCTGAACCAGTCTGGACAGTGAGGTCGAGAGGTAAATAGTTCTTGTCGACTCAGTAGTAGAAGATTGGAAAACCCTATTGGGGTATTGACAAGTTGGTTGAAGAAGAAAACCCAAAATGACAGTTGGTTATGATTACTGAAGCAAGTTAATCACCCATGATCAGATTTGATATTACTTTTTGATTTCTCGTGTTTTTTTTATTTCATTACTTTTTTTAGTATAGATCACCAAAAACTTTCTTTTTATTCTTCATAATATAATTCAACTAAATTACTAATTATATCATTTATGTTTAGGTTAGAATTAATTTAGTGTTCACCTCCCTTGGGTACGATCCTCAAAGTACTTACCTACTCCGTTGTAACTATATTACAACCTGACTTGTATAGTTGCGGATACTACCTTTAATATCTTTTGTGCATGATTTTTACTTGGAACATTGGTACGTTTGGAGGCGGTCAATTTGTTGGCATCGTTGACGGGGAGGCAACATCACTATATTGATTTTAATTTTTGCATATTAATAGAATAATTAGGAAATTTTTAGATTATAATTATGAATTTATTTATCTTATTTTCTACTAATCTTGTCTTTTTAAGTTTAGTGTATGAATTTTAGTAGGGGAACACCCATAGAGCCAGTCACAGATCTAGGAAAAATAATTGAAGAAATTGTCGAAAGCAATAATAGCAGCAGCAACAATCAATGCAGAATTAGTTACTTACTGGAGGGGAATTCACCACCACGTGAGAATCCACTGTTTGACAAGGCTAACAATAACAATTTAGACGATCCAATGCCACCACCACTACAACTACCTGCAAATATACATATGGCGCGTAATGAGAGGACTTTGAGGGAATATGCAGTATCGATTTTGGATATGGTTTAAGGAAATATAACAAGGCTAACTATCAAGGCCAATAATTTCAAGATTAAGCCAACTATGATCCAAGTGATCCAGAATAATTTGCAGTTTCGAGGAACAATGACAGAAGATCCAACTCAACATTTAAAATGATTCCTCCAGCTTTGTGGTACCTTCAAATACAATGGGGTTACTGATGATGCTATTCATCTTCGGTTGTTCCCCTTTTTATTAATCAATAATGCCTTTTCTTTGTTAGTTCGCAAGCACTAGGATCAATCATAAAATGGGACGAACTTGTAGGAAAGTTCCTACAAAATTTCTTTCCCATGAACAAGACGGTCCAGCTAAGAAGAGAAATATCTATGTTTCAACAATTAGAGGGAGAAAGTTTTCATGAAGCATGGAGGTGTTTTAAGATGCTGATTCAAAATGCCTACATCATAGATTGCCTGAGTGGTTACGACAGTAAATATTGTACAATGGGTTGGATGTACACATATGATCAAGATTGGGTGGAGCCGCAGGAGATGCCTTAATGAACAGAACTTGCGAAGATGCGTATGAATTAATAGAAAATATGGTGATTAACTCCTGCTAGTGGCCAACTGAATGATACACATATGGCTAGAGACCATCTACGGTAAAGGTTGTCCAAGAGGACGATAGATACCAATAACTAGTGGACAGACTTAATCGTATTGAGTCTTTGTAACACCCCAAACCCGGCCTAGAAGTTAGGCTCGAATCTGGCGTGTCACATGGAAGTGTTTTTCAAAACCATATTTCTTGTTGTTAAAACTTGTTTGAGAGTTAAAGCCTCTTTGTTAAAACTCAAAACACTTAAGCAATTGCTATTCAGTTGAAAATGTAATTACTTTTAAAACCTTATATGTTGCAGAAGCATATTTAAAATAAATAATTTACGAAAAAGATTAAATTGTGAACCCATATAAAAAATGTGATGTTTAAAAATTGAGTTGCAGAAGCATTTCGAAAACATTGCAGAAACGTAGTGTTTTGAAGCCAATTATCGTTTTGGAAATCGTATTCCACTTTTAGCAGTTAGAAAACATCATAAATAAATATCACAAATAATAAGTTAAAGATAGAGAGGCCTTATTACAACCCAAATAAAAATATTTAAAAGTAAATAATCAAAACGGCAAGCATACGCAGTGTGCGGTCTTCTCCGAGTCCCTCGCAGCTCCGATCCGTCAAAGCTGGGGATTTCCTGCACAGTTAAAAATAGGGTGAGTTTACGAAAAATCAGTGTTCAGTAACAGTCAGTATACAGAAATAGAACTCAAACAGTCTAGGACAAAGCCCTTTAATAGTAACGGTACAGTCCAGTTTAGAGCATACGTGGGCCAAAACCCACTACCATATCATTTGGGTCACAGCCCATGTAGAATCAATTAGGCCTAGCCTAAATCAATAACAGAACAAGTAGGCCTAAGCCAAGTACAGTGACAGATCTTATAAACAAGTATGCAATAGTATGAGGATGCATCCCACCCCGATCCAGCCAACACACCACCCGTACCAACCAATACACCCTGTGGGGATAAAATCGACCCACCCAGCCAACACACCAAGCTTAGCACCGGTTGTGGCACTAAGTCAATAGAACGGCTCAGCGCCGTGAATAGAATGACTTAGCACCGTGAACAGAACAACTTAGTGCCATGAACAGTACGGCTAAAAGCCATAAATATCGCAACAACGCTGCTAGTTAACAGAACGGCTAAAAGCCATAAATATCGCAGCATCGCTACTGGTTAACAGAATAGCTAAAAGCCATAAATATCGCGGCATCGCTGCTAGTTAACAGAACGACTAAAAGCGATAAATATCGCAGAAAGGCTGAAAGCCTTGTACAGAATGACAATGGGCTGTACACTTCCTCCGTAACTTTGTCCCAACCCCATCCAATATGTCGTGTATGTCATGCTCAATCATTACACGTGTATGCAAAATGGCCATGCTCAGTAACAATCATTTAAACATGTAATAATAGCATATCAGTCATACAACCACAATCAAATTAGTCAACTCATAGTCTAAGTCAGTCTTTTACCCATAAGGGCAAAATAGTCATCTTACCCTATAAGGGTATTTTGATAATTTTACAAACCGGTGGTATTTCGATAATTTCACAAATCGGGGGTATTCGGTAAATTTGCAACCTAGGGATATTTCGATAATTTCATAAATTGGGGGTATTTCGATAATTTCACAAACGGAGGTATTTCAATAAATTTATAAATTGGGGGTATTTCGATAATTTAATAAATCGAGGGTATTTCATTAATTTCACAAACTGGGGGTATTTTGGTAATTTCACAAACTAGGGGTATTTCAATAATTTTACAAATTGGGGGTATTTTAGTAATTTCACAAATCGGGGGTATTTTGATAATTTTGTAACTCGAGGGTTTTTCGGTAATTTTGTAACTCGAGGGTATTTCGGTAATTTTGCAACTCGGGGGTATTTCGGTTATTTTGTAAACCAAGGGTATTTTAGTAATTTTGTAAACTAAGGTTTCTAAACAGAGATAATGATGCGAATGGGCCTAGGGCCCATTCTCGGCCAAATGGGCATGCTCGTGTGGCCCATTTAGCCTAAATCTAGCCACAGATATGAGATTCACATAGTCCAGTCTAATATTTACTACATAATCATACAACTTATCCGATTGGGCCTACAGGTCCATTGGCTTCACATGGCCCCTCTCGGCCCATCGTGGCCCATATAGCCTAAACCTATAAGAACACTCATGATGGCCTCAACTATTGCGTTGAAGCTCCGACACGTGCACTCGCACGCTCATGTGGCTACCATCCCCATGTGACCAGCATTTCGGCATTTGCCGCTCTATAGCTAGAGTAGTGCGAAATACACACCTGATAGGAATCTGGAGTTAATCCGCGCTCCGAACACTCCTATGCCCAAACAACACCCAAGGTATGCTTACTCTCCTCATAGATCGCTCTATTTAAAGCTAACTTCTCGCCTACTCTCATGATAGCTTCCCGTTGTGGGATCCCTCCATCAATCCTCCAAAACCATCCCAAATTAGTAAAATAGTCACCTTTCGTATGCAAGGGGTTTCGAACTCAGGCTCCTCTGCAACTTAATCCACGCTGCTAGCCACCTTACCAACTATCTCCTTATGTAACAAAATAAGCTCAACTAAATATAAGCCTATGACCCAAACTTTAAGTTCATTTAAAAGGAAATCAAAATGAATTGCAAGTGCTAAGACTTGAACCCATGCTTCGTTCGAACCTTAATGATGCCTTGCCACTAGACCGCTCACTTTATTGTGTCACATTTTATTATCAAATATTCTTAAAGCCTACTTACTTACAACCAAGGTTTTAATCACCTAAACCAAAAAGTTTTCCTAAAGCAGAGGTTTGAACCCAAGACTTCATGGAAGCCTCCTAACCTTCCAAAATCACTCACCTAATAGGTCCAACTTGTATTATTGTTGTTTTCTTGTTCTCAAAAATTTTAAACGCTCCCATGCCTAAGGCCCAATAGGCCCAATTATACTAGGCCCAAAAATTCAAGGACGTTACAGTCTTCAAATAGTACACCATCTATATATGTAGGAGATAAACCACTTTTCCATTACATTAATAATCTTACAAGGATGTGAACTACATAGGGAATATGGGTGGAAACCCTTATTCAAATAATTATAATCCCAGATGGAGAGATAACCTTAACCTGAGATGGAGAGGAAATTAAGGAGGAGGTAATAATTTGAACTAAGTTAAAAATACTAACTATCAACCTCATTAATTGCAGAAACCTCAAGAAAGGACCAACCCTAATGACCATACTATATGTGGTCAACGTCTGGATCAAATCGAAGGGGAAATGCAGTCAATGAGGATAGACATAAAATAAGTGCAATATGAGTACACCAATTCAGCAAGAACATTGACTAAGCTCAAAGATGAAATGACCCGATTAATGAGCATGATGGGAGATATAAAAAGGCAAATTGGCACAGGTATTCATAGTAATACCAAAAATAATCCTCGTAGATAAGGGAAGGATCATGTGAAAGCAATAGCACTCGATCGGGTAAAGTATTAGTATCTTAGAAAACCCAAGTCAAGAGGTAAATATGGAGAATACTGATGATCTTCAGGAAGAAACCTTAAAAGTTGATAATAAATAGGAGTTAGAGGAAGTAGTTACACCGAAAGTTGAACCAAAAAAGAGACAATTAAAGACCTTGCTGTGGTAAAGATATCGTTCTCTTCAAGGCTAGAAGAAAAAGCAAAAACGGGATGAAGACAAGTTTGTAAGTTTTCTAAACTTGTTCAAGACATTAAATGTCAACCTACCTTTGATTGAACTAATCGAGAAAGTTATTAAGTATGCCAAATTTTTAAAGGAAATCATATCTAGGCATAGGAAAATTAAGGCAGGAGAACAAGTTAACATGAGAACTTCCTATAGTGCTATTATTCCTAAACAGGTTCCCCAAAAGTTGAAAGACCCAGTCCATAGAGATAAGGAGCATTTATTTCAATTGAGCTCTTTGTGACTTAGGAGCTAGTATGTGTAACACCCCAAACCCGGCCCATGTCTTATGACTGGATCTAACATGTCACATGAGAAAACATGTTAAATCCTTTTGTTTCGTACTAAAATAGGTATTGATCTGTTAAAATCAATAAAACAAGTTTGATTTGAAATATTTGTTAAAATACTACTAACCTCGAAGATTGATTGATAAATCGATAATTTTGAACTAGAAATTTTATAAACAGTGACTTTTGAAAATATCGTTGATATTTCGAGAGAAAATTATCGAGTTAAAAATATTTGTAGAAGTTTGTTATGAAATCCATTTGTTAATCTATTTCGGAAAATCCTTATTTAAGTTTTTGAAAAATTCCCATTTTAAAATAATTTAAGCAACGTAATAAGTTCAGTCAAACATAAAGCAAAAATTAAAATATTTTAGAGGCCTTATTACAACATAAAACCCAAAATAGTAAAGTAAACTAAATAGAAATCTAAAGTTCAAAATAAACACCATTTCTGAAGTATGGCCTCCACCGAGTCATCCATGGCCCAAATCCATGTTACTGAGCATTACCTGCAAGGGTTAAGGAAAAGGGGTGAGTTACTAGAACTCAGTGCATAATCCCCTTACCATTGTCCACTGGGCTTGAAAATGTTTAGTAATAACTTAGGCCGGAGTCCATTTAGCATAATCTTGGGCCCAAGCCCATTTATAAAATAAAATATATATATATATATATATAATTATGTGCAAAGTATGCAACCCAACCCATCCTAATAATCCATCCGCTACACACCACCCGTACCATCCCATCACACCTGTGGGGATCAAGTCAACCCACCCCGCCAAACACACCAATCGCAGGAAAGTTGCCATTTATAATAAATTTTGATTGTGGCCAAGCCACCGGAATCATAATGAATCATATTAACAAACATTTTTGTGGCAATTTCATCCTTGCCTTATTTCCTTAGCCTCCTTTCCAAAATTAAAAAGTCCACCTTGCCTTATATACCACCATGACCGACACTATGATTGAATAGCATAAAAAATTAATCAAAATTTGCACAAGATGGGATTTGAACCTCCTCCCTCAAAGTCCTTCATGTGGTGCCATATCCCCTTTACCATAAGCTCCTTTATGCTAGCAAAATACTCACATATTTCCATAAGCTTGATGCCACTTGCTATCTCTCCTTAATAGGCTTAAACATGAATTTTTTACTAGGACCCAATTAAACCTCGAGCCTTCTTAGAACCTTTAAACGCACACAATTAATAATTTAACTAGCCTCACTCAAGATATAATGCAACAAATAAAATTTCTAAATTTTAGGATGTTACAAGATGAAACTAATGCCTCTCAAAATGTGAAAAACTAAAGTTAAGGGACCTCAAGAACACCCAAATAACACTATAGTTGGCTAACAAATCTTTAGTACATCCGAAAGGAATATTAAAAGATGTGTTAGTCAAATTATGAACTTCATCATCCCAACAGAATTTGTAGTTCTAGATTTTGAAGAGGATCGTGAGATACCCATTCTATTAGGGAGACCATTTTTAGCAACGTCAAGATCCACCATTGATATGGAGAAAAATGAATTAACAATGAAGATCAATGGTGAGACAAAAAGTTTTAAACGTGGTCATCAACAGAGTGGGGAAAATGAAAGGGATTTAGGGGATTATTGTAATGGATTACCTATTGTTAACCCTAATAATCCAAAATCAAGGGACATACTTCATACGCTTAATGCAGGACAAAAGAATAGGTTCAGGAAAGAGATAAATAAAAGAAGGTGGAATGGCACGATAGGCTATGACTAATACTAAAATAATCAAAGAATCGCCCTTATATGAATTAATGGTGTTGCTGGATGAATCGACATAAAAAACTTGATTACATAAATTGATATTTAAATCTGTAAATTATGTATATTCAACATACATAGTAAATCATGATATTTATGAGATATAAATAACAATCATTAATTCGAGATTCATTATAAAAATTCGACCCATTATAACACTTTGCAAATCGACCCATTAGGGACATTTTTGTAACTTGGCCCATTAGGGCAATCTATCTAATCGGCCCATTAGGGCATTTTCGTAATTCTCACAGTGTTAATACCATTTTTGACAAATTTATAAAAATAGTGTAATTTAGACTAATTTCCCGGTTTATGCCATATTATGATTTTAACCATAACGATTTATTTCCAATATGATATCGAATATTAAAACCCACGAAAAAATGATGTGAGATTACACACTTGATTACGGTAAGTACTAGGCCTTCTTGATCGTCAACACCTATGATATCAAAACACTCGATAAATTGAGATACGTGATTTTATTAATCTAACTCTAAAATAAACGATCTAAAATGTTTACCCCTAGAATCGTGAACAACCACAATTTGCCTACTTTCACTGGATGATGGTCTACAGCCCGGTGGAAAATCCCGAACTATCGATACTGCCTTTTTCTTGAACTTAGGAGTAGGAATCATAAATCCACTCCTTTTGAGTTCTCCGCTCTCCTTTCTTTTTGAATCGGCACCACAAACCTCCAGTGGTTTAAATTTTAGTCAGAACGATATTATGTTGATATGAGATGATTGACTAAGGAAAGGATTCGGCTTACCACTAGAATCGTATGATCAACAAGTGGATAGATCGAGCGATTTAGTCCCTAAAATATAATTGATTAGTCACAACCACTATTTTGTTTAACAAACTAACCGGTCAATGAAAAAGATCGAAATGAACCATAACAAATCCCTAACCTTAACGACTATAAAATTGATTCCCAACGATTTTACAATGGCTACGGATGAGTCAAAGTTTTGGCCTTCCACTATAACTCTACATTAGAAGGTGATCACATTGTAAAGAGTTATGAAAAGAAGATATTTTGGTTGGAACAAAGGGGATATTCGAATGTTGATAAAGACACATTCGGCTAGAAAAAAAAAGAGAAAAAGATAGAATAGAACCACTTACCGATTGATCAAAGGAGTGAGTGTCAACACGAATGAGAAGAAATGATAAAGAAGAGATGAAGGGTTCAGCTATGGAGGTAAAATGAGCAAGAATATTCAGCTATGGAAGTATGGATTAGAGAAGAAGAAAGAATGGTTCGAGAATTTTGTAAAAAGGAAAAGAAAGATGGAAAATGAGTGCTTAACTAGATTCGGTTTTTCCAAAGGAAAATGAATGAAATAATTTGGTCTCAATGGTTAGGTACTTTCGGAAAACAAGAAAGAAATGAAGAAAAATGCTCACTAATGGCTTGAAGTTTCAGCAAAGAGAAGGAGAAGTTTGGATAAGAATGACATAAAATAATGCTAAAAGGAATTTGGCCTAACAAGCACCAAATTTTGCCAAATAACAAATGAAGAATTCGGCTACCCCAATACCCCTTCCCAAATCGTGTTTTGCTTTGCCAAAAGGGATAAGTGTAGACCAAAAACACTTTCCAAAACATCACCCACGAAAAAGGCCAACATGTTCCCTTATCTTGCCTTTTTCTTTTGATTTCTTTCCTTACCCTCATCGTTGCCTTATTTCCTTAGCCTCCTTTCCAAAATTAAAAAGTCCACCTTGCCTTATATACCACCATGACCGACACTATGATTGAATATCATAAAAAATTAATCAAAATTTGCACAAGATGGGATTTGAACCTCCTCCCTCAAAGTCCTTCATGTGGTGCCATATCCCCTTTACCATAAGCTCCTTTATGCTAGCAAAATACTCACATATTTCCATAAGCTTGATGCCACTTGCTATCTCTCCTTAATAGGCTTAAACATGAATTTTTTTACTAGGACCCAATTAAACCCCGAGCCTTCTTAGAACCTTTAAACGTACACAATTAATAATTTAACTAGCCTCACTCAAGATATAATGCAACAAATAAAATTTCTAAATTTTAGGATGTTACAGTATGAAACTAATGCCTCTCTCAATATGTGAAAAACTAAAGTTAAGGGACCTCAAGAACACCCAAATAACACTATAGTTGGCTAACAAATCTTTAGTACATCCGAAAGGAATATTAAAAGATGTGTTAGTCAAATTGCGTAACTTCATCATCCCAACAGAATTTGTAGTTCTAGATTTTGAAGAGGATCGTGAGATACCCATTCTGTTAGGGAGACCATTTTTAGCAACGTCAAGATCCACCATTGATATGGAGTAAAATGAATTAACAATGAAGATCAATGGCGAGACAAAAAGTTTTAAACGTGGTCATCAACAGAGTGGGGAAAATGAAAGGGATTTAAGGGATTATTGTAATGAATTACCTATTGTTAACCCTAATAATCCAAAATCAAAGGACATACTTCATACAGTTAATGCGGGACAAAAGAATAGGTTCAGGGAAAGAGATAAATAAAAGAAGGTGGAATGGCACGATAGGCGACGGACTAATACTAAAAGAATCAAAGAATCGTCCTTATATGAATTAATGGTGTTGCTGGATGAATCAGACAGTAAAACTTGATTACATAAATTGATATTTAAATCTGTGTAAATTATTGTATACTTAACTAGATATGTAGTCTAGATTCTAATTTCTATCAAATTTATGTTTTATAAAAATCGTGACATTCTATAAATTGGAAATTTGGGTAAAAACAGAGCCAATGCAGCAACACAGAAACTCCGTGCCGCAAGACCAAAGGAAAAATCGATGAAATTGAGAAAATCATCTCGATGTTGTGACATAGACTTTGTATGATGCAACACCAAAGCCAGTATACCTATAAATCCAAAATTCTAGAGTGTGTTGTGACATCAAACCCTGACGTCGCAAAAATGAAAAATTGATAGGGATGTAGTGACAAGGAACCCCTGTGTCGTGACACCGCTACAATTTTCTATAGGGTTGACGCGACCCATTCGCACAACCTGGGATGTTAATCCCTAATTATACTTGATTTAAACCCATAAATCTTTATTTTAAAACTCCAAAACACTATTAACCATTATTTAAAACCTCATTTACTTCTAATTCTTTCAAAATCCTCTAAACTCCTAAAACCCTAAAATCTTTAAAACCTAAAAATCTCATTTTTTCTCATGATCTTTATTTTGCAGCTCTTGTTTTCAGAATAGACTCATTCGGTGCAAGGACTGAAAGAAGAAAAAAAACAAGATTTCTCAAGGGAATCAGATGAAAGTCCATTTAATGTTAAGGGTTCCTAACCCCTATTTTTACCGTTCTATTAGAAACTTTGCTTATTAGTTCATTAGTTTTTAAGTGTAAACAATATTCAAAATGCCTCCGCGAAAGATTAGAAGAACAAATAAGCCAGAACCTTCGACGGTTCTGAACTCCTCTAATTTTTCAATTCCGAACATTGAAAAATATTTTGTAAAACTTCAAGGAAAAACGTTTATTCAAGTGAGGGGATTTGAACCATTGATGGTTCTCTATCAGGAGATGTGACCTTTAGTTAGATATCATAGATAACAACATTTTGTAGGACCCCAAAAGACTTTGCTATGGCCCCTTTAGTTCAGAATTTTATACATCTTTACAAGACCGGAGTATAGAAAAGCGAAGGTCATACATAAGAATTAATTCACATGATTTAAAAGATGTACGAATCACCCTTGGGTTATTTGTGAATTTTATAATACTCCATTCTATGAAAAATATTTATAGAACAAACTGATTCGAAATATTTACGAGACATAGATATGGATAACATTATAAACTTCCTAACAAAGGGAATGGGTGAATGGAATTGTGGCCTGAATCGATATTCCATCCTCGTTCTCAAGTAAAATGTGGATCCAGTTTTTGTGCACTAGAATATCTCTAACTTCGAATGTTTCTAATGTCAATACTTTTCGAGCATTTTTTTCTTTACACTATTTTGTAAAAAAAATAAAAATATATCGAAACTTGGATTTACCAAAATATGAAATGATGTGTTAGTGGCCAGAGAGTGGGAGTCTTCTTTCCTCACTTAGTGACGGCCTTATATAAGAGAGCAAGCATTTCGATGGCATCTATGAGCAATCAATGAAGCTATCTCAAGCATAATTGGCAACACTCTATATATATAGTATCTTGAATGTGGGCTAAATAGATTAAAGAGTGGAACAAATGCCGCAAGAGATGATGGTGTAACGCTTAATTTGGGCCTAGATGTATTGGGCCTTGAGTTTGGGTCCATAAGGAGGTCAGTAAATAGGTATAGGTATTTAATTGTGCAAATAAATGAAACAATTAAATGTCCGTGAAAGTGGTTAAGGGTCACGAGAAGAGTTGGAAAAGTCACGGTTCAAACCTAGGCTTTACCAAAATTTTGGTTTTAAGTGAATAAAACCACGGATGCTTGGATGTAGGCCTTTTAAATTATTATGTTAAAAAAGGACACAAGGAAGCATGTGATGCAGTGGTCGTGGCATCATTAAGGTTGTAAGGAGCACAGGTTCAAGTCTTGGCTCTTGCAATTTATTTTGGTTTTTCTTTTAAAGGAACACGGACTTTGGCCTATAGAGCTTTTTATTAGTTGAGGATATTTTGTGACACAAAGAGCTTATGGCAAGGAAGCAAGTGGCGTGTTGAGCTATTGAGGGAGGCTTGGGTTCGAATCCTTAGCAAGCAAAATACAATTATTTTGCTACATAGGGATGGTAAGTGGTCGAATTGGATTGAAACTCGGAAGGTTGTTGTGGATTTGGTAAAGGGTGAAGGTTGAATTGGTCATGGAGAAAATGTAGGGCGAAAATGGGGAATTTGAATTGAATGGTGGAGAGGTTGGAGGAGGGATTTTAGGAGTGGATTAAGGGTGGTGGATGGTTTGAGTGATTTGGAGAGGAAAATTTGGGATTTTGAAAGGAAAGAGGGTGTCTGTTGAAAGAGAATTCAGCTTATTAGAAATCGGCTTTGAGTAGTCTTTTACTCTCTAATTCGGTGGTGAAAAGAAGAAAAAACAAGATTTCTCAAGGAATCGATGAAAATCCATTTAATGTTAAGGGTTCCTAACCCTATTTTTACCGTTCTATTAGAAACTTTGCTTATTAGTTCATTAGTTTTTGAGTGTCAACAATATTCAAAATGCCTCCACGAAAGATTAGAAGAACAAATAAGCCAGAACCTTCGACGGTTCTGAACTCCTCTAATTTTTCAATTCCAAACATTGAAAAATATTTTGTAAAACTTCAAGGAAAAACGTTTATTCAAATGAGGGGATTTGAACCATCGATGGTTCTCTATCAGGAGATGTGACCTTTAGTTAGATATCATAGATAACAACATTTTTGTAGGACCCCAAAAGACTTTGCTATGGCCCCTTTAGTTCAGGAATTTTATACATCTTTACAGGACCAGGAGTCTAGAAAAACTGAAGGTCATACATAAGAATTAATTCCTGTGCGACGAAAAGATGTATGAATCACCCCTTGGGTTATTTGTGAATTTTATAATACTCCATTCTATGAAAAATATTTATAGAACAAACTGATTTGAAATATTTCTGAGACATAGATATGGATAACATTATAAACTTCCTAACAAAGGGAATGGGTGAATGGAATTGTGGCCCAGGTACTGATATTCCATCCTCGTTTCTCGAAGTAAAAATGTGGATCCAGTTTTTGTGCACTAGAATATCTCTAACTTCGAATGTTTCTAATGTCAATACTTTTCGAGCAATTTTTCTTTACACTATTTTGCCAAAAAAAAAATGCATCGAAACTTGGATTTACCATAATATGAAATGATGTGTTAGTGGCCAGAGAGTGGGAGTCTTCTTTCCTCACTTAGTGACGGCCTTATATAAGAGAGTAAGCATTTCGATGGCATCTATGAGCAATCAATGAATCTATCTCGAAGCATAATTGGCAACACTCTATATATATAGTATACTAAGCTGTGGGCTAAATAGATTAAAGAGTGGAACAAATGCCAGCAAGAGATGATGGTGTAACGCCCCGAATTTGGGCCTAGATGTATTGGGCCTTGAGTTTGGGTCCATAAGGAGGCTGTAAATAGGTATAGGTATTTAATTGTGCAAATAAATGACACAATTAAATGTCTGCTGAAGTGGTTAAGGGTCCTGATAAGAGTTGGAAAAGTCCTGGGTTCAAACCTAGGCTTTACCAAAAATTTTGGTTTTAAGTGAATAAAACCCTGGATGCTTGGATGTAGGCCTTTTAAATTATTATGTTAAAAAAAGGACACAAGGAAGCATGTGGTCTGGTGGTCGTGGCATCATTAAGGTTGTAAGGGAGCCTGGGTTCAAGTCTTGGCTCTTGCAATTTATTTTGGTTTTTCTTTTAAAGGAACCTGGACTTTGGCCTATAGAGCTTTTTATTAGTTGAGGATATTTTGTGACACAAAAGAGCTTGTGGCAAGGAAGCAAGTGGCGTGTTGAGCTATTGAGGGAGGCTTGGGTTCGAATCCCTTAGCAAGCAAAATACAATTATTTTGCTACATGGGGATGGTAAGTGGTCGAATTGGATTGAAACTCTGGAAGGTTGTTATGGATTTGGTAAAAGGGTGAAGGTTGAATTGGTCATGGAGAAAATGTAGGACGAAAATGGGGAATTTGAATTGAATGGTGGAGAGGTTGGAGGAGGGATTTTAGGAGTGGATTAAGGGTGGTGGATGGTTTGAGTGATTTGGAGAGGAAAATTTGGGATTTTGAAAGGAAAGAGGGGTGTGTGCTGAAAGAGAATTTTGGCTTATAGAAATCGGCTTTGAGTAGTCTTTTACTCTCTAATTCGGTGGCTTGAAATATTTTGGTTTTTTTCTTTCTTGGAGGCTGACTTGTGCTAAGAGTGTGGGCATTATCTTTTCGTTTTTGGTCATATCGAATACCTTTTGGGTTCTTCTGTTCTCTACTTTGCATTCCTCTGCAAACCTCCTATCAAACCGATTCTTTTTCTCTCCTCTACCTCTTCACACTTTTGCCGAATATTTCTTTTCTCTCTCAATTGGTTGATATGTTTTTGGCCAAACACATTGTTATCTCCTCTCTTCCTTCTTTTAGCTTTTCTCATTTCCCTCCTCTTTTGCTAGAGCCAAATAACCTCTGAACTTTTGTGCTAGTCGAATACTTAGTATCAGGGGAGTGTGATTGTTTCTTCTCGTGCCTCAGTTTAAGGGTGTGTTGTGGTGGTGGCCGAATACTTCTGTCTCTCAATCTTAATTCCATAGTTTGGGTAAGTTGCGATACTCCTAGTTCAATTATTTGCGTATATGATATTACTTATTGAGTCGCGAATGGAATGCAGGTAAATTTTTTTAAGGACTTGAAGTGAAGTGATCTCCTGCGACGACCTGAGTGAGATTGATTAAGGCGGGTTATAGGTAAGCCTCCGAACAGGATTTTTGGGTTGAGGTTCTCTTCAATTGATTGATAAGCGACTAACCGAAATTTCTGATTGTGTTAGGTTGGTGTTCTTGTGGGTTAGTCGCGCATGTTCGCAATTAGGTGTGTATTTTTACCCTGCACTTGATAGTCGGCTGATAAGCCTAAGGTGTGTAACAGTACCCTGTATTCGATAGTCGGCGAGAAAGTCGATAGAGGGTGTGTAACCACACTCCTTATGCTCGTAGATTGACAAAATACCGAAAAGTTAAAGTATCGGCGAATGATGCCACACGAGTGTGCGATCGCACGTGCGGTGGACTAAGCCCACGAATATGGGCGTAAGATGGTTGAGGCCAGCATGAGCGTTTTCATGGGCTTAGGTCGTTTTAGGACTCGTTGGGTCGTGGGCCCAATGGGCCTATGGGCCAACATAGATTAAATTTGAATATTATGGTAAATGTTAGACCGAGCCGTGTAGTCCACATGGCTAGGGTCATTTTTAGGCAATGGGCCGTGTAGGCCCATTGGACTGGTGGGCCACACACGAATTAAATGCATGTTATTGGGTTTCTACTGGTTTGAACTGTGTTGTTCGTATAGCTATGGCTATTTCTAGGCTAATTCGACCACACGATCATGTGGGCCCACTTGGGTCGAGTAATGGGCCTTAGGCCCATTTACACCGTTGTGACTATTTAGGTTACTTAAGTTGCTCGAGGCGACGGTGTACCTTCCATTGGGTCGCTGAGGCCCCAGTTTGCAAAATTATTGAAATACCCCCAGTTTGTAAAATTATCGAAATACCCCGATGTATGAAAATTATCGAAATACCCTCAATTTATATAATTACTAAAATACCCCTGATTTGTAAAATTACTGAAATACCCATGGTTTGTAAAATTATCGAAATACCCCCAATTTGTAAAATTACTAAAATATATTCGATCAGCAAAAATTATCAAAATACCCCTAATTTGTAAAATTACCAAAATACCCTTAATTTGTAAAATTACCGAAATACCCCAGATCTATGAAAATTATCAAAATACCCCTAGTTTACAAAATTTCTGACCCCTAATTTGTAAAATTACTGAAATACCCCTAATTTGCAAAATTACTGAAATACCCCTAATTTGTAAAATTACTAAAATACCCACGATCTACGAAAATTATCGAAATACCCCTAATTTTTAAAATTATCGAAATACCTCTGATTTGTAAAATTATTGAAATACCCCCGATCTGTGAAAATTATCGAAATACCCTTGATTTGTAAAATTACCTAAATACCCCTGTAGGGTAGAATTATCGAAATACCCCTATATGGAAAAATTACCGAAATACCTTTGAAGGGTAGGATTATCAAAATACCCTTATAGTGTAAAATGACTATTTTGCCCTTCTGGGTAAATGACTGACTTAGACTATGAATTTGACTGATTTGACTGTGATTGTATGACTGTGTTTAAACTGACTTGACTATGATCGTGTGACTGATATGCTTTTAATATATATCTAAATGACTGTTACCGAGCATGGCCATTTTGCATACACGTGTAATGATTGAGCATGACATAACGACATATTGCATGAGGTTGGGACATTGATATGGAGGAAGTTCTGATAGGGTCACACGGGTCGCATGAGACGATTGTAGACCGACGGACGGCTTAAAGTTGCGTAATCTGATTATGGCTCTGTGCCATCTTGATTATGGATTTGTGCCAATTGTATTTACCTGTGGTTGTGTGCCTAACATAAATATTGATGACTTTGTGTCGATTATAATTACCCGTGGCTGTGTGCCGATTATATTACTGTCGCAGATGGCTATGTGCCAAACTTATTATAGTTACTGATAGTTTTGTGCCATCCTGATTATGGCTCTGTGCCATCCTGATTATGGTTTATAACCATTCTGTTTATGGCTTCTAGCCATTCTGTCCACGATGCCACAATCGGTGTTAAGCTTGGTGTGTTTCCTGGATGGGTCGATTTTATCCCCACAGGAGTGTAGGGTTGGTACGGGTGGTGTGCTGGCTGGATCGGGGTGGGACGCATCCTCATACTATTGCATATCTGTTTAGGAGATCTGTCACTGTACTGGGCTTAGGCCACTTGTTCTGTTATTAGTTTGGGCTGGGCCCAATTGATTCTGTTATGGGCTGTGACCCAAATGATATTGTAGTGGGTTATGGCCCATGTATGCTCTAAACTAAACTATACTGTTACTGTTAAAGGGCTTTGGCCCAAACTATTTCAGGTTTCTATTTCTGTAAACTAGCTATTACTTTAGCAAAGGGATTACACACTGAGTTTTCGTAAACTCACCCCGTTTATTAACTTTTCAGGAAATCCCTAGCCTTAAACGGATCGGCGCTGCGAGGGACTCAGAGAAGGCCACACACTGCTTATGTTTTCCGTCTTGATTATTTACATTCAAGTATTTTAATTTGGGGTTGTAATAAGGCCGTTTTAAGTTTCTGGAATTTAACTTTGGGTTTTAATTTACTTTGGTATATTTGTTAGAAGTAAGTCACGATTTTTCCAAAATGTTAACTGTTTTATTTTTTCAACAACACTACGTTTTCGCAACATTTTCGAAATAGTTTCGAGGCTTAATCTTTAAACATCACGTTTTCGTAAATCGGTTACTTTTAAACTTAGCTTCTGCATCTGAAAAGGAACTTTGGGAATAAACTTAATAATTTTTCTATATACCACGTGCTAAGAATAAACTATTTTCTATGTACCACATGTTAAGAATAAACTAACGTAACTAGGATTTTACTCAAGCTTTTAAATAAGAAGGGTTTTCAATGAAAACATAGTTTTCGAAAAATACTTCAATGTGACACGCCAGATTCAGGCCTAACTTCTAGGCCGGGATTGGGGTGTTACAGATGGCCACTCCAGCTTCATCCTAAAGAAAAGAAAAACCGACTGTTCAACAGGAAATTGGCAAGAGTAGTCATCCCAAGTTAGACTGGATGATACATTGGATGCAGGAGTTAGGCCTGATCTTTTAGGAATTCACATAGCAGAATAATATTAGGGTACCTAATTATACACCGGATACATTTGGGCTGACACATCCAGAGCAGGAAGAAGAGAAACAAGAGAGTGAAGAAGAAGAAAAGCTAAGGAGGGGGAGGAAGATGATAAGATGGATTTTGAGGAGGATGACTGAACTTTTAGTTTTAGTTTTTAAAGATTATATTATTTTTTTGATGATTTTTAATTTATTTAAAATTGTTAGGAGTAGGAGTAGAGAATAGATTAGTAGTTGTTTTTTGTTTAAATTTTCTATGCAGGAACTTAACATGGGAGAAACACAATGATTTTGAGCTATCAATGATCAAAGGCAGAGGTACCCACTAATAGCTTATGAAACTATCACGATCAATTGGGTAACTTCTTTCCTTCATTTTTTTACATGGGCTACACATTGAGGACAATGTGTTATCTAAAGTGTGGGGAGGTAACATAGAAAATTTGTTTTAAATTTTTATGCTTTTTCTTGTCAATTGTCTACATGAGCTTGTAGAAATACAAGTGATTGGTTAGGAGCATGTACATAGGTTGATTGTATTTACAATAAATTTGACATGATAATAGGTGATTTTAAGTTTTTGATTATTAGACTACTAAGTTCTATATATTACACTATAAATAGGTATTAAGCAATAGAATGTACCAAATGATATAGAGAATACAAGGAAACGAGCATGCTAGTATGAATGATAAATTGTTGAAATCTATGATTATTTGGTTGACTAAATTTGTGAATGTTGAGATACCTAGGGATAACCTAAGGCATTGTTTGGTATACACCTAAAGCAAAAAAGCTAACCATATTTATTCATCTTTAGTACCTATTTTGAGCTAGAAAACCCTTCTTGATGAACCTCTATACAAAACCCGAGCTAAGAACGATAATTTGTGCTTACCCTTTTCTTTGGTCCTAAACTGCATGATTATAGATGTTTGGCCTCACATATTGAGGGATAAGTAGATACATTATAGTGGTTTTGTAAAAACAAGAGTGATACGAAAGATTATTAGAATATAGTGATTATGGGTTAGCTTAAAAGTGCAAAAAGTAAATAAATCAAAAAGAAAAGTTAATGAGTAGAAAAAGTATGTGAGAAGTAAAAACAATTGTGGTGAGGTACCATGATATGAAAGAAAAAAAGTGACATGCTCACAGCTATAGAAAAACTCAATCATTATTGTATAAAAACTCGTGAGCTAACCGTAGTTACTATATAATATTGAGATTTCCTATAAAGGAGATAAAAGGAAGGTGAGAAAAGGAGAAACAAGACGGTGAGCGGGAAAAGGTCACTAAGGGGGAGAATAGGGGGCAATATGATGTGCCAAACTATTTTCGTGCTTGAAACCATTTTGATGCCTACTATTTTTGAATTCCATACCTATCCTAAGCTTCAGAATGTTACAAGCCTAAAAGCCCTATGTGACCTAGGTAGACTTATTCACAATTTGAAATCATACTGAATAGTTGCATATTATGACTGTTTGTATTCTACTAGGATAATCAAATTACTTGTATAATTTATTAATGGACTCATACATTGTAGACCCTTAATGCTTGTATTCTTTGTAATATATTGAACTTAGGTGTTTGATATCAAAAGTGGTAAGTATATTATATATCATGCCAAGATTATATGTGACTATGGAATGCCTATTTATGTGCTCCAAATCTATTAAACTAGTTTTGTTTTTGTTTTTTGAGGATAAGTAATGAATTAAGTGTGGGGGAGTTTGATCTACCATAATTCGGTGTAGTAGATTAAACTAGTTTTCGCACTTTAAGAGCTCGAATGCAAGCATTTTAGTTAAGTTTTAATTATGCTTTCGTAAGTTTAGTTAAATTCAATAAAGTGTGTAATTTAAGTCTTTTATGACATTAGGGGCCGAATGAGGCCTAAAGGTGAGCTAATATACTTTGTGCGTGTGCAAGAGACCATTAGAAGGCATTCTAACTCGATACTAGTCACTATGTTACAACACAGAACATTCGATGGGAGTAAAATTGAAGAATTCCAAGAATGCCTTCAATGTCGCGACACATTTTGAGGATGTCGTGACATACCCCGAAGACATCCTGAAGATAAGCATACTTCCCTCGATGTTATGACATAGGACCTAGTGTGTCATGACATTGCTTCTGCATAGGAAATAATTACGAGCTAGGGGCATTTTGGTCCGCATAATCAAAGGTTAAGCATGAGGATGACATCTAATCTAAGGTTAGGGATGAAAGCCACCCTAAAGTCTATAAATAGACTCATTTAACACATTTGATGTACACCTTTCAATAGTGTGTAATTTTCTCTTTAAATTTAGTCTTTCGCTTTTCTCTTTTGTTATGTTTTAGATTTTATTTTCGTTTTTGTTATTTACTTTTGTGGGGGAAATTAGATTTGGGAGATACTATTAAACTCTGAGGATTCTATACTTAAGATACAAATTAGGCTTATTCTAAAGTCTATTATCTTGAATTGTTCTTTATATTTATTTTTTCTATCAAGTTTATATGGTTTATTAGATCCATGAGGAGCTAATCTTCATGTGGGGGATTAACAAGTGGAGGTATGATTAATTAACTATTCTGTAGGGATTTCTCATCGAATCATTTGTTTAGGAGAGGAAGAACCTAAACCCTAGGCCTGACAAACCTAGGAAGTTATTAAGATGGGGATTAACCCAAATTTGGTATGTCCTATCCGTGACCACATCTGGACTGTAAGGTCGAGAGATAAGTAGTTCTTGTCAACTTAGTATTTTAGTAGAAGATTGGAATACCCTGTTGGGGTATTAACTAGTTGATTGAAGAAGAAAACCCGAAATGGCAGTTGGTTGCGGTTACTGAAGCAAGCTAATCACCCATGATTAGATTTGATATATTTACTCTTTGATTTCTAGTGTTTATTTATTTCCTTACTTTCTTTTATTATTATTAGTATAGATCACCAAAAACTTTCTTTTTATTTTTCATAATATAATCCAACTAAAGTACTAATTAAATCTATTTATATTTAGATTAGAATTAATTTAATGCTTGCCTCCCTTGGGTAAGATCCTCGGAGTACTTACCTACTCTGTTGTAACTATATTACAACCTGACCCGTATTTACGGATACCGCCTTTAATATCTTTCGTGTAGGATTTTTTGTAACACCCTTATCCGAGTTCAAAGCTGGAACCGGATACAAGGTATTACCTAACTTAACATGCTTGAACATAACACATCGGGCTATAAAATTTTGTTGCAGCTTAAAAACTTTCCATTTAAACTCATAACCTACTCATTCTGGACCTACGAGGCTCTAAACATACTTCCGGGAGGTTTCAGAATTAAACTGAGAACATTTACTTAGAAAATTTTTGTCCAAATAGGGGCCACATGCCCGTGTTGTTCAAGGCACATGCCCGTGTGTCCTTGAGACATGTTCGTGTTCTTCACCCATGGTTGACACTGACTTATTTCACACGGCCATACACACGCCCGTGCCATTAGCCTTTGTCCCTCACACAGCCTCGACATGCTCGTGTCTTAGCCCGTGTGCCAAAACCTTGGCATTTTGTTTATGACATCATTACCTCACTAAGGTCACATGGCCAAGACACACGCTCGTGTCCTTAGACCATGTGTCGAATTAAATTCCACATTTAAAGTGCAAACTTCACACGCACTGGGCACACGCCCATGTCCAAGGCCGTGCCTTCCACACGGCTAAGGCACACGGCCGTGTCTCTACCCATGTGTTTACTACTGAGCTTCGACTTGTAAACCAAGCATGAAGGGGACACACGGTTGATCAACACGTCTATGGGGCTGGCCGTGTGTCCCACACGGCCTAGACACACGCCCTTGTGTCTACCCGTGTGGACATAAAAAGGCTATATTCCAAGCCAAATGCCACCTTGCATAGTAAACATACCAACTCCAACTCATATAAACATCATTCATGTCCCAAAGACACATCCATGAACTCAATTCAAAGCATTCACACAAGCATAAACTTCATAATTTCATTATCATTGAATAAATATAAACTTATCAAGTGTTGGCCCATTTCTGATGACCATTTACAAAATGACTTTGATAACATATATAGCCAACACTTTGGCTAACAATTACGACCTAACAAAATACCCAAGTCTTATACATGCCATACTCAAAATAAGTCTAAATTGTTATACCAAAGTGATGTTGATAGTTTGATTTCTGAACTCCTGCGTTCCATGATCCCCGAGTTATCTTGGCAATACTACAAGGAAAAGGGAAATGAGAGGGGTAAGCACAAAGCTTAGTAAGTTTGCATGAAAATAAATAACAATAATAAGTTCATAATGGCATCAATCCATGGCATTTAATAACAACATAAGGTCATAAATACTTTGCCATAACTTACTCGTACCCGTTCTTATCTATAACATACCATGCCACATATTGTAACATTCTCATGAATTTCTCATGGGTATCTGTATTCACTCAATCACATGACTTTAGTACTAATCTCATTTCTATTTCCAAGCTTATCTACTTATCCCATTAATAACTAGGGATACTCAAAGATGTATACTCATCGTCATTATTATAAGTGTGAAGCCAATTCCATATCCCAGATGTGGTCTTACATGGGGTCACCTCTAAGTGCCGATGCCATATCCCAGATATGGTCTTATATGGAATCCTCACATCAAGTATCGAGGCCATATCTCGGATATGGTCTTATACGATTCTCATATTCAATACTGAAGCCATATCCCAGATACGGTCTTACACAGATTTCAATTCAGTGTCGAGGCCATGTCCCCGACATGGTCTTATATGGGACCTCGATCCATCTCATGTCTTAATGATAGTGTTATCACATTCATAATAGTCCCACCAGGACTTCAATAACTCAACTTACTCATTCAACATCAATTACTCAATTAATAGAATATCATGTAACATCATAATATTAAACATTCTCAAGCATGTTGGTATAATTGTTGAATTTATCACATACAAACTTACCTCGATTTCAAAGTAAGCTAAATCGTCAATCTAGTTCGAGACTTTGCTCTTGCCCCGATCAAGGTTGATTCTTGGTTCTTCTTGCTCTATAATAGCAAATTAGCTCATTTTAATCATCACATTAATAAAAAGCATTTCAATAATCATGCTTTGGTAAAATTACTATTTTGCCCTTAGATCTTTGGCAAAATGACCATTTTACCCCTAGGCTCAAAAATTAATTCAAATCAAATTTCTACCTTTAATGAGCCTAGATGAACATTTATTTCTCTTATGGCTATCATCAAAACCCAACATTTCATGCATTTTACTACCAATTTTACAACCTTTACAAAAAGGCTCATTTAGGTGTTTTCATGGCAACACCTTTCACAAAAGTTGTTCATCTAACAACTAAGACTCATTTTCTTCCATAAAAATGCAGAAAATAACAATGAAAGGTCTCATGGAAAAACTCTAATCTTTTCACCATATCGCAAGATAGTCCCCTCATTAGAAAGCCGAAGCTCTAAGGTTCTAAAAGTACAACTATCTTAAAGAAAAACCATTAAAATCACTTACTTGAATGGATATGAGTTTGATGAAATTTTGAGCTTCCAAAACCCTTATTTTACATGCTATTTTCTATGGAGGAAGATGGAGAGAAAAGATGATATATTTTCTTTTTTTTTTTTAATAATACAAGTCAATTTAGTCACCAACTTTTACCAACTTTGACCAATTTTGCCAATTTTTGTCTCCTATCTTAGGGGTCTAATTGCACTTTAAAGACCCCAAATTATTATTCTATGGCTATTAGGCACCTTTATCTTATAAAATAGAACTTTTGCACTCTATGCGATTTAGTCCTTTTTCGCGATTAAGCTTGAAATCACTAAGATTAAAGCACCAAAATTTTCATGCACTTATATAATCATACCCTATTTCATAAAATAACATTAAAATAAACTTTATCTGACCCTGGATTAGTGATCCTGAGATCACTATTCTGACTAGCCACTAAATCGGCTATTATAATTCTCCCTCCTTTAGGATTTTTGTCCCCGAAAATCTTACTGGTGAAAAGGTTGGGATATTGGTTTCTCATGGACTCCTTGGGCTCTCATGTAGCCTCTTCTTTTCCATGTCTTTTCCATGGCACTTTCACAAGAGCTATACTTTTTTTCTCAATTGTTTGAGCTCCCGTGCCAAAATTTTAATCGGCTCTTCACCATAAGTCATGTGGTTGAATCTCTACCTTTGATGGAAAAATCACATGTGAAGGGTTCGAATGGTATCATCGTAACATGGATAGGTGGAAAACATCATGAATCTTTACCAGCTTAGGTGGCAAGGCCAAACGATAAGCTACCGATCTTATCCTCTTGGTAACTTCATAAGGTCCGATAAAACGCGGACTCAATTTGCCTTTCCAGCCAAATCTGAAGACTTTTCTCCACGATGACACTTTCAGAAACACTTTATCACCTACTTGGAACTCAATCTCTTACCTTTTCAAATCCAAATAGGACTTTTGTCTATCTGAAGCCATTTCATACATTCACGTATCACTTTTACTTTTTTTTAGTTTTCCTAACTAAATCGACACCGTGTATCTAATTCTCCTTAAGTTCTGTCCAATATAAAGGCGTTTGGCACTTATGCCCATACAATGCCTCATAAGGTGCCATTTCGAAACATGACTGGAAACTATTGTTGTAAGTGAATTCTACCAACGGTAAGTATTTCTCCCAATTACCTTGAAATTCCAAAACACAACATAGAAGCAAGTCTACGAGTATCTGTATTACTCTTTCTGACTGCCCATCGGTTTGCGGATGGAAAGCTGTACTGAAACTAAATTTTATGCCTAACGCCTCTTGAAACTTTTTCTATAATCATGACGTAAATCTCGGATCTCTATCTAAAATGATCGATAAAGGTACTCCATGAAGTCTTGCTATTTCTGCCACGTACAGTTCAGTCAACTTATTGAGCGAATGAAATGGGCCAACTTCGTAAGTCTATCGACTACGACCCACACGACATCTTTCTTTTTCAGCGTCAATAGTAAACCTATCACGAAGTTCATGGTAATACGGTCCCACTTCCACTCAGGAACCATAATGGGCTGAAGTAGACCCGAAGGTACTTGGTGTTCAGCCTTCACTTGCTAACAAATTAGGCATCTCGACACGAACTCAAAAATTTCTTTCTTCATACTAGGCCACTAATACCACTTCCTCAAGTCATTGTACCTCTTCATGCTACCAAGGTGCACAGTTAAACATCCGCTATGTGCTTTATGCAAAATCTTCCGAATAAGCTCTTCATTTCTGGGTACACAGACTCTACCTCAAAACATCAAACATCCATCAGGACTTATCTGAAAGCCCGAATCAATATTTGATTCACATAGAACTCTTTTGGCTTGTAAATTGCTGTCACCTTTCTGAGCTTCACAAATCTCTTGAAGAAACAATGGTCTAGCCCTTAGCTCGGCTAGAATAGAACCATCATTGAACAAAACCATCTAAGTATTCATTGCTCTCAGCACAGATAATGATTTTCTACTCAAAGCATCAACAACTACGTTCGCCTTTCCCGGATGGTAGTCAATCACTAACTCATAATCCTTGATCAACTCCAATCACCTTCGTTGCCTCAAATTTAATTCCTTTTGAGTCATCAAATATTTTAGGCTTTTATGGTCGGTAAATATCTGACACCTCTCACCATATAAATGATTTCTCCAAATATTTAATGCAAACACAATGGCAGCCAACTCTAAGTCAAGGGTCGGGTAATTCTTCTCATGCGGCTTTAACTGTCTAGAAGCATATGCTATCATCTTGCCCTCTTGCATAAGTACACAATCCAACCCATTCAGGAATGCATCACTGTAAACCACAAATTCTCTTCCTAGTTCAGGTTGTACCAAAACAGGAGCCTCAGTCAACAACGCCTTTAGTTTCTCAAAATTCTGTTGACACCTCTCTGTCCATTCAAACTTCACATCTTTCTGTAGCAACCTCGTCATCGGAGTAGCTATCATGGGAAATCCCTTAACAAAACGTCTATAGTAACCTGCTAGGCCCAGAAAACTTCTAACCTCAATTACATTCCTCGGTGGTTTCCACTCAACAATTACTGAAATCTTACTTAGGTCGACTCTTATTCCATCTTTCGAGATAATATGCCCCAAAAATCCAACTTTCTTCAGCCAAAATTCACTTTTACTAAACTTGGCATACAATTGTTTTTCCCTCAAAATTTGCAAAATCATTCTCAAATGCTCGGCATGCTCGACATGCTCATTCTCATCTCGAGAGTAGATCAATATATGATTGATGAAAACCACGACAAATTTATCCAAGTATGGCTGAAAAATGCGAATCATCAGGTACATGAAAATAGCAGGGGCATTCGTTAGACCAAAAGGCATAACCAAAAATTCATAGTGGCCATACCTCATTCAAAATGTAGTTTTTTGGCACATCCGAGTCCTTGACTCTCAATTGATAGTACCCAGACCTTAAGTCTATATTGGAAAATAATGTGGCTCCCTTCAATTGATCAAACATATCATCAACTCTCGGCAACGGGTACTTGTTCTTAACAGTTACCTTGTTAAGTTATCGATAATCTATGCATAATCTCATGGAACCATCTTTCTTCTTTACGAATAATATGGGAGCACTCCATAGAGAGTAACTCGGTCCTACAAAACCTTTATCCGTTAGTTCTTGCAACTTTGCTTTCAACTCTTTTAACTCAGTTGGGGCTATTCTATAAGGAGCAATAGAGATGGGGGTGGTACCTAGAGATAGCTCAATCCCGAATTCAATCTCTCTAGTAGGAGGTAACCTGGAAATTCTTCCTTGAAAACATCTGAATACTCATATAATATAGGTACCGAATCAATTTTCAGTTCAGTCTCTTTAGTATTCATCACAAAGGCAAGGTAAGCTTCGTACCCCTTTCTTAAATTTCGAGTTAACAATGAATATATCACTATTGGCAATCTATCTTGCTTATCTGATTCAACATGAATAAGATCCCCATTTTCACATTTTAACTCAACAATATTTCTCCCACAATTTACTATCGCATAATGAGTAACGAATGAATCCATCTCAAGGATAACATCGAACTCATCAAATGGCAATAACATAAGATCAACCTGAAAGCAATGACCCCTAATCATCAAAGGACAACCTTTGCATACTCTATCAACCAACACTTACTTACCTAGAGGATTAGACACTCTTATTATGAATTCAGCAGACTCTATAGGCATGCTCATGCTATAGACTAATTTCATGCATATGTATGAGTGGGTAGATCCCGGATCAATTAAAGCTATAACACGAGTATCATAAAGAGAAAATGTATCCGTGATTACGTCAGGGGAAGATGCCTCCTCGCGAGCACGGATGGCATATGTTCTTGCCGATTGTAATATCCTAGTTTATGGCTTATGTATTTATGCTTAATTATATGAAATAGCATGCTTGAGTGTGTTGTGAATGTGTATTGTGAATTCTGTGAACCTTCGAATGTAGGAAATGCCTTAAAAAATATTTAATTTTAAGTTTTAATAAGGGAGCTAAGCTTAGTAGGGCCTTAAGAGAAATTGTATGTGGAATATGACACAGAAATGGGCTTGTCTAAGTGGCTTGGAGGCGCCACTTGAAGCCCAGTAAGTGGCGCCATATGAGGGCTTGAGTTGAGTTGCATGGGTAGCAAAAAGAATTTTATTTTTGGCTACAAGGAGCTAGAGAAGTGGACTGTAAAGGGCACTTAAAAGATGAGTTTTATTCTTTTTAGAATTCGGCTAGAAGAGTAGGGGATAATTATTTTTTTTTTGAATAGGTGATTAAGAGATAAATAGGAGAAATATGAAGGATATGATAAGTAAAGATAAAGTGGCCGGCTAAGGGACTCTGTTGGTAAGTAATTTCGGTCATGTAGGGGGACGGGATAAGTGCTGAATTTTATTAGGAAAAGTGTCCATCTTTTATTTTTCTTAGTCTCCATTCTTGAAATTTTTGAGTCAAGGGAATTCATTCTTTTCTTTGAAGAAAGAACCGATTATTGAGTAGCCATATGTGCATGATGTGCATCTTTTCTTCCTCTCATTTTTTTTTCAAAGCCGAATCTAATAAGCCCCTTATCTCTTTCTCTTCTTCACACATCCTAAAAACCAAAAACTCTCCCCCATTACTCACCATTGCCGAATATTCCAGCTTTATTTGATGAGCCATAGCCGAATTTTTATTTGAATCTCCCTATCTATAACTTCTTTTACTCTTCAAAGCTGAAAGTTAAGGGCCAAAATCAATTCCTCTTTTGTGGCCGAACTTGAACGTTAGTGCTAAGCAACAAGAAGGGTAAGTGTTTATTTCTTTAGCAATCGGTTTTGGATTCTTTTCACAAGGGAGCCGAATCTAGTGATTAGGCCTTGGTTAAGGCATGGTCGAATACCGTAGTATCATAATATTGTGTCTTTTGTATGTAGCCGATATCAAGGAGCATTGAAGGAGTCATCCGGGATTTGAAGTGATCAAGGTAAGCAAGTACAGTATTCGGCCAAGGGCCATTTTGCCTAGAGTTATGTGTTAAGCCAATTCTAACAGGGGTTAAGCAGGGGATTTCGACAGCTTCTAAGGCAAGTAATAAATTCGGGATTTTAGATTCACAAGGTAAGTGAATCTGACATTTGGCCAAGACCCTATTGTGGTATTTAGATCTATTTCTTATTCACTTTAAAGTCAAAAATTAACCAAGCCAATTGATCTAGTGCTTGTCGATTACCAGGAAAAAGGATTACGACGTTCTGGGATTTGGTTAGGAGACAAATCGGCAACAAGGTAAGTTTCGGGATTTGATTACTTGGCCGAATGGCCTTTAGCTAAAATATTGCATGTTGGCGAATGTAGGAACTTGAGATCTAAGGCTTTAGATCGGGCTTTTCGGATTTGGAGTGAATTTGCTAAGTTAATCGGTGTGTAATTCTACACTAAATCTTAATAATTTTATGGCTTGAATTTATTATATGAGTTAATAAGAATATGGAAAATAAGGCTAAAGTACCTTGCCATGGTACAATGTACTCGAGTGCGTTTTCCTACTCCTACTATGAGTATGACTTGAGTTGTTATGGCACCTATGTGCACCTATAAGAATGTGAATATATAGAACATGGCATGTTAATGTATGATCTGTATAACATGGGCATTTGGGAGATTATGAAAGGGGAAGTGAATATGGTGGTTTTATACCACGATATCTAAATGTGGTCACTTCGGTCACATTATCTGAATATGGTGTCACATGACACAAAATAACTATCTGGTGGCTATGCCACAAATTATAAGGGCGATGAGCACGTCGATTACTGTGACGCCTTCGATGGTGTGTAGCGGATGGAGGGTTGACTTAGTAGTCCCCAAGGTGTGCGAGGTTAGTGCGGGTGATGTGTAGCGGATGGCATCTAGGTTGGGTTGAGATTGCATCATTTTTTTATGTTTTATATTTGTATGTATGATTACGTATACCATAATCTGTTGGGCCTTAGTGTTGGCCGTACACATTGAGTCCGTTTGACTCACCCTGTTGTGGGAACATTTTTTTCAGGTGATGATCAGTGATGGACCGGGTCGACAGGAGCTTAGTGGTGGCCATGCTCAGCAAGGAATTTATCTTATTTGGACTTTTTATTTTAAGTACTTTGGATTTAATTTGCGTTTATGATGATGTAATAAGGCCATAGTATGAACCATTTTATGCATGCATGTCATTTATTTCAGTACGATACAATTTTTATAAGGGTTTAAAGTTAAGTAAGTTTTCTTAAAATAAACCTTCAAATATTATGACATCTATATAGACAAATGCTTTAAATTCAAAGGTAAAATTTTTAAAACAAAATCGGCATGTGCTTTTGATATAAAAACCAAGTTTTAATAAATCTCTGATTTCAAAATTTACAAAGTTTCCAATTGGACCCAACATAATCAAATTTTCCTTTAAAACCATTCAAATTTTTCCTAAGTGACAAATAGTTTTTCAAGTGTTTTACTCGAGGAACATACCAGATCTGGTCAAGGCTCGTGGGCCGGGTTTGGGGTGTTTCATCGGTTCTCTACCCTCGACTCTTGTAGTCTGCTCTCTGAATGTATTCTTGCTACTCATTTCATTTCCCAGGTTCCTCTGTGGTCTTCCTCTAGCAGTACTCCCTAGTCTTGCATTCTGAGATTTCTCTTTCTCACCCATCTTGGGGCAATCTCTGATAAAATGGTCTAGAGATGCACACTTGAAACAAGCCTTCTAGCTTGCTCAAGACTCACCAAAATGACATATGCCACACTACGGGCACTCCGGTCTGCTCGGTCGAGCATTGCCAACACTGGCAACTGATGTAGTGTAACACCTTAAAATTTGGGCCTAGTAGAATTGGGCCTATTGGGCCTTGGGCATAGGAGCATTTAAAACTTTTGAGAATAAGAGAATGACACAAATGCATGTTGGATCTATTAAGTGAGTGATTTTGGAAGGGTAAAGGGCTTCTATGAAGTCTTGGGTTCAAGCCATGTCTTATGGAAAATTTTATTTTTTAGCATTGGGGAGCCTTGACTCCAAGTTGTGAGCCTTTTAAGTAATTGTGATTAAATTGTGACACAAGAGGAGCTTATGGCTTAGTGGCAAGTGGTGTATGGAGTGAAGTTTGTGGTTTAAGGTTCAAGTCTCTTGAGCAGCAAGGGAGGTTTTATTTTGCAGCATGGATGGTAATAGTTTGTTGTGGATTCAAACTCTTTAGAGTGGTTGTGGAGTTGGTAAAAGGGGGAGAGTATCATGGGGTTTGGATGATGGTTGTTATGGATATGGAGGAGATTTTGGTGGAGAAAATCGTGGAGTTTGATAAGGGGTGGAGTTGGCCAAATTTAGGAGTCTATAGGTGCCTATTGTATTTGGACTTAATACCGTTTTGGTAAGGGGAAAACATAAGAATTTAGCTAGGTGGGTTCTCTTTTCAGTTTTTGGTCATTTTCTTTATTTCTAAATTTCTGAATTCTGAGTTCCTAATCTCCTTTCATCTCTTTTCCCTTTAGTGCCGAAATTACAAGTAACCATTCGAGATTCTATTATTCTGCAACTATTCAACAAATGTGTCGAAACCTTTAATTGTCAAAATACTGAAGCCTTGTGTTGTTTTGCCCAAGTCTCTTTCTTTCTTTCCTGTTTCAATCCCTGTCGAATCACTCAATTGTGAGTTGTCTCTCCTACCATTTCTTGTTTGGCCAAATAGTGTTAAGACCCTACCTTATTTTCTTTCAAATTTTCTCCTAAGTCAAACCTCTCCTCTTTCGGCAATCAACTGATTTTGGGAGGTACGTATTGTTGGGCCGAATATTTCATGACTTGTGGATTGGACTTAAAGCCATATTCTCGTAAGCAATTTTGTTAATAGAATTTTTGATATTACAGATATTTGACTAAGGAGGGTAACTGATTATGGTCAGTGGATTTAGGAGATTCAAGGACTCTCATTCAAGCAAGGTGAGGAAGGTTTACGTTCTGGGTTAAGTAATGGAATGTAATTAACTTGAAAGGATGTTCGACTAACAAAGTGTTTTTGGATTATAGGTTCGGCGCGAGTGGGTTAAATGCACATTCGTAAACAAGGTCTATTCATACACCACTCAATCAGTAGATCGACAAATGTTGAAAAGCAAAAGTACCGACGAATGATGCCACACGAGCGTGCGATCACACTTGTGGTGGATCGAGCCCACGAAAATGGGCATAAGATGGTTGAGGCCACCATGAGCGTTCTTATGGGCTTAGGCCATTTTTGGGGCCAAATAGACCAGAATGGGCTGAGTGGACCTAATGGTCCCGTAGGCCTTACGCGAGTAATTTTATGGATGGATAGGAAATAATAATCCGGCCATGGTGATCACATGTCTAAAGGTAGTTTTGGGCCACACGAGTGTGTGGGCCCACTTGGGCCAAATATTGGGCTTTGGGCCCAAATACTCCATTTTGATCATATATGTTGTCTATGTTGCTCGAGGTGGCTATAGACCTTTGGGAAGGGTAAAATAACCGAAATACCCCTGGAGGATAAAATGATCGAAATACCCCTAAAGGGTAAAATGACCAAAATACCCCTGAAAGGTAAAATGACCGTTGTGCCCCTAAAGGGCAGAATGATTAAAATGCCCCTACGTGTTATATGATTGTTATTGTATTCTATTTATGGTGTGTTGCATTCATGTGATATTATGTTGTATGGAGGATGGGATCATTGATTTGGAGAAGGTATATGATTTGTTAGGGTCGCATGGTCGCTTGACAACTATGGATCCACTGACGGCTTTAAGCTGATTATGTGATTGGAAGCTCTGCTGCAATATTGGTTAGTGCCACAACCGGTGCTACATAAGAAGTGTAGGGATGGGTGGGTTGATTAAATCCCCATAGGAGTGCATGGTTGCACAGGAGACGGGGCGCAGGGTTGGTATGGGCATTAATGCATTGCATACACTTGTTCTGTTATTGAGATGGGCTTAGGCCCAGATAGATGTGATCTGAGACATTTGATATGGGCTAAGAGCCAACTGAAGCTATTATAGGCTAAGGCCCAATTGGCACCGTTGCTGTGTTGGGCTTAGGCCCACATTGATTACTATAATGGGCTTAGGCCCAGATTGATATGATGCATGCTTTATAACCGATGAGGGTTGTACACACTGATTTTTTGTAAACTCACCCCTCTTTTTAATTTTCAAGTAATCCTCAGTAGGCGGTTTGACTTACGGAGGACTCAGAGGTGGCCATATTACGAATTGCTTTAAACTTTAGTGTTCTATTTCCCCTTAATTAAGTCATTTTCTTATTGGGTTGTAATAAGGCCTCTTTTAATTTCTAGTTTTAATTTGGGATTTGCAGATTATTACAAGTATATCGCAGTTTTCCAAAACAATACCTGTTTTCAAAACACTACGCTTCCACGACTTAATCTTTAAACATCACGTTTTCGCAAATCATCTACTTTAAAGTAAGCTTCCACAACAAATAACGTTTTAAAAGGGAATGACTTTTTAAGAAACCACGATAAAAAATAAACTGACGTAACTGGGAGTTTTACTCAAGCTTTTCTTTAAGAAGGGTTTTCAATGAAAACATGGTTTTCAAAAACACTTCAATGTGGCACGTCGGGTTTGGGCCTAACTTCTAGGTCGGGTTTGGGGTGTTACATTTAGTGGTATCAAAGTCTGGTTGCCAAACTTGGGCTGTAAAATGGGCTTTAGTTTTTATTTTAAAGATGTTTACAAAGGATTTTGAAGTAGTTTTGAAACATTTTTGTTGGCACACCGAGTCTCCGGTGTTGGACCAAGTAAGTTCTCCTGATATTGAAATCTATTTTAAATTGTTATATTGTAAATAGTTACTGGCTTACTTTAGATGATAGACTATACTGAGACTCTTAGTTAGAGTAAAACTGAAGCCCGTAGGAGACTAAAATTGTAGTGAGCCTACGACTGCGTAAACAACTCATAACTGCTACTTCAATAAAACATCTATTTAATCATTGAAACTATGAGCTAAATTCATAAAATTTCTAATTCAGATAATACGTGAAGTGATAATAAACACTAAATGAGTTGCAAGAGGCAGCAGTAGAGGCCGTGGAAGTGCTAGGGCTAGATCTTTGGCATCAAGCCATATGCCCAACATTAAAGCGAGAGTGGCTCCAGCTTCACCGGTAATCGAGACAGGGTCGTTCGATCGAGCTACTAGGGATGACGCATTGTCTCAGGAAATGCTTCGCACTTTGGAAAGAGTTGTTGGGTCTGTTGGGCCTAATATCGTTATTGGGGGCCATGGGGCGGTTACGAAATGACTTCGGTCCAATAGAGCAGAGATCTTCAGGGGAGTTTCTGGGGTGGCCCCAAGTGTGGCGGAGTACTAGTTGGAGGCCATTGAAAGAATTATGGATGACCTCGATTGCACGCCAAAACAAAAGTTGAAGGGTGCCGTGTCCTTGCTGAGGGATGAAGCCTACCAGTGGTGGCTTACGGTAAAAGAGGGTACCCTGTCTGATCGATTGACCTAGGAATTCTTCAAGTCCACATTTCAGGGAAAGTATGTGGGTGCTAGTTATGTCGACACTCATAGGAAAGAATTTTTGAGTCTAGTTCAAGGTGACAAGTTTGTGGCTAAGTACGAGGCAGAATTTTTGTGACTTAGTGGTATGCTCAAGGAATTGTGGCAATGGAGTACGAACGTTGTGTTCGGTTCGAAGATGGCCTTAGAGACATTCTTCAAGTACTGATTGCTCACCAAAGGGAGCGGGATTTTATAGTATTGGTGGAGAAAGAGAAGATCACTAAAGAGGTGAAGCGTTCTAAACCCTAAATCGAGAAAGAGAAAGGGGTAGAAACAAGAGGGATTCTGAGCCCTTCAATTTTGATTAGAGACCTAAGAGAAGGGCCGAAATGGATGAGCTAGTCAGAGCTGGGCCCCCTATTGTTACTATTGGGTTACCACCTTGTGCTATTTGTGGGAAAGGTCATGTGGGCGAGTGCTAGAGAAGGATGAGGGCTTGTATGAGTTGTGTTTCTATAGAACATCATCTCAGAGAGTGTCTTAGAAGACCAGATCAGATGCAGGCCTTGGTAGGGGTAATGTATAGCCACCAAGGGGTGGACAGCAACCACTTAGAGGCCATGGATAGGCCGGGGTGGAAACAGTTGGGGTCGTGGAGCTCCAGCTAAAGGTGCTGGTCATGCGGAGGCGAGGTAGCCAGTTTTGGTTTATGCTGTACGTCGCTGAGAAGACGGAGATGCTCCAGATACGAATACTAGTACGTACTTTACCTATAGTGTACTATTTACCTAATTTGCGATTAGGATCAGAGTGAGCAGCAAAAGCGTAGTAGTGTAACCTAGGTTGTGCGGGTACTAGATAGTTAGAAATTTTGAGGATCAAATTTCTTTAAGGGGGTAGAGTTGTAACACCCTAAAATTTGGGCCTAGTTGAATTGGGCCTATTGGGCCTTGGGCATGTGAGTGTTTAAAATTTTGAAAATAAGAGAATGACACAAATGCATGTTGGATCTATTAGGTGAGTGATTTTGAAAGGGTAATGGGCTTCTATAAAGTCCTAGGTTCAAGCTGTAACACCCAAAACCCGGCCCATGAGTCCTGACCGGATCTGGTATGTCACGGAGTAAAATAATTTGAATCTTTTTGAGTGTCTGGTGAAAACTTGTTAAAATGTGGCTAAGGTATTAAATCGGGGTTTGATAAAACTCAGTTGGGATTATTTTCATAAACATGGTTGGGTTGATGAACCCTTTTAAAACGTTTGATCATGTAAATTTTAAAATCATCAAGTTATAATTGACTTGGTGTATTTTGTTACCCGATGGTAACATCTTTGAAAACTCGTAAAAGTTACTTAGTTGGAAAAGGTTGCTTTTAACTTAACATTTTACTTAACATTTGTAAGTTCATTGGTAATATAGCATAAGTAAAAACAAAAATAACTATGTAAACATCCAAATAAAAATTAGCGGCCTTATTACAACCCAAATTAAAAACTTGGAAAAGAAAACAAATTAACTTAACCATAATAAATTAAATTCAACTCCAACGATTAAGCATGGCCACCTCGAGTCCTCTCCGGCTCCATCTCCGCGATCTACTCATCGCAAAATAGTATGGGAAGGGTGAGTCACCAAGACTCGGTGTGTAAATCCCCACCGGAAATGTAACTCATACAGTTATTAATAAACATGCAACATGCAACCCAACTAACCATACATACTCCTTTACTACCCAGGTGTGGTCAAAACCACTTTGGTGGTCAAAACCCTTCGTGACTAGAGTCACAAATTAAATGATGGGGCCAACCCATCATGTGGTCAAAACCACTGATGACCATAGGTCACAAATATCATAATGTGGTCAAAACCACTGGTGGTACCAAACCACTGGGACTTAGTCATAATTTAGCATCGGTGTGGTCAAAACCACTGGTGATCGAAGTCACAGTTAATATGATGGGACCAACCCATCTTGTCGTCAAAACCACTGGTGACAGTCCATAAAAATCATCCCCCTCCTCTTATCAATCCCACCATCATCATGCTTACATCACAATTATCATATATCATGCATTTATGTATAGCATAACATTTAACAGCATATGATGGCATACACATACATCATAGATCATGTAATAGGGGACTTACCCGAAATCCATGCTTAAGCCCACAAGCAAATCTACCACAATAATTTAAAAGGCAACAATATATTCATGTTACTAATGAAGTGTGTAGTGAATTTTACACACCTGTTACCACCGAAATTCCTAGATCCCGAAGATCCAATCTACGACGCTAGATCTTGACCGTATATTCGGCCAATTACCAAAGTTAGTGCCATGGACCATTCGGCCAGACCAAATAAACTCAAAGGGTGAACGTATGCACCCGAAACCTCACCTAAATGCCCCTGAGTGCTAGCCACAGCACACGTTTTGTGAATCTGCTTAACCTTCCTACAATCGGCAATCATCAATACCCACAACAATAGCCTTCGGCTTCATTAAATAAATAGTTTACTAGGTTGAACTCTTACCACTACTTACCAAGACCGATCGCTAGAGAAATAGAGGGTTGGATTGAGTACTTAAAAATCCCGGAGTACCATATAAAAAATCGGTTCCAGAGAAGAAAAATAGTTAGCCACACCATCAACAAATGTCGGATTTCAGCTTTCCCTTTCATCTAAGTCGACAGAGAACAAGAGAATGTGGGAAGAGAGTTTCGGCAAACACTTACCTTCACAAATCGATTGAAAAAGAAAATCCCGAAGAGATATATATCCACTTGATATTCGGCCAAAGTGAATCAAATAGGAGGAAGGGAATTTCGGCACACCAATGGAGTATGTTCGGCTAAAGAGAAAGGAAAGAGATGAAAGGACGGACTTAGGGGATTTCGGCAAGGATGGAGGAAGAGTTTTCAGTACAAGGACTATGGTATGCTTCAAAGAAAAACCGAAAAGTAGCAAAGGAGAAGAAAGGAGTTTCGGTTTGAACAACAATGAGAGAAAAATGAAAGTAACATGTGCTAGCCGAAAATACTCCCTATCACTCCTTCAAAATTGAAACTCAAGCCCCTAAAGTCCCTATTTCGGCCATTGCTCCCCATGTGATAAATCTTTATCTTTTAATTATCCCCCACATAAACTGAATTAAAATATTTTTTGTCTTCCATTCTATCCCTTAATCTCCTCCTTAAACAAATATAATGAAAATAAACTACTTAACACTTACCCTCCAAATAGAAAATATGCAAAAATTTAAGCTCATCCTTATCAAAATAAGAGTCCAAAATCAAGCCACCACCTCACCCTCTTCACGACTTCCAAAAAATAAAATAAAATGCCAACTGCAGTTTATTTGGTTCGAACCAGGACCTCACCGCCATGACCCTCCTTTCAACGCCCCATGCCAACCTTCCCATCGACTTTCATGTCATAAAACCACACCATTTATTTATAAGGCCTTCTTAGGCCAACATTCCATACATAACATAAAAATAAAAGCCCCAGCGTAACCTTGGCATTTCGAACCCCTACTTTGCCGCACCATTCTAGCTCCCTAGGTAGAGTCCCAACCACTCTACTAGCTGCTTCCTTGTGTCATGTTTCACACCAATAAATTTTAAAGCCTCCTCACTTAGCTTTTCCTTCTCAAGTGCTAAAAAGAAGTTTTTAATCCTAAGTCGACCTGGCAGGGTTATTTCTAGACCCTAGAACATGCTTAGCAATCATAATATTCACTTCTTCAAGCACACACATGAGAAAAATAATTAAATTACAAATAACCCCTAATTTAGGGTGTTACAGTTCTACCCCCTTAAAAAGAATTTCGACCTTGAAATTACCTGGATCGGAAGAGTTGGGGGTATTGCTGCCGCATCACATCCTCGGGTTCCTATGTGGCCTCCTCCGTACCATGATTCCGCCATAACACCTTTACCAAAGGCAATGACTTCCTACGTAGAACTTTGACATCTCGATCCAAGATTTGTACTGGCTCCTCCTCGAAAGACAAGTCCGAGCTCACTTCAATTTCCTCAAGCGGAACAACGTGTAAGGGATCGATCGATAGTGCCTCAAGATCGAAACATGGAAGACATCATGGATCGGCTCAATTCTGCTGGCAACTCAAGCCGGTAAGCTACCGGTCCCTGCGTTTAACACCGTATGCGGTCCGATGAATCTAGGGCTTAGCTTGCCCTTACCGCCAAACCTCAAGACCTTCTTCCAAGGTGATACCTTCAAGAAGACCTTATCACCTTTGCATATTCAACCTCTCTTCGCTTAAGATCGGTAGAGATTTACGCTGTCAAGCGCCTCCTTAAGATGATCCGGATTACTCTAACTTTATCCTCCGTCTCGCCACTAACCTGGACCCAACATCTGCCGCTCTTTTAGTTCCGTCCAACATGTAGGAGTACAGCATTTTCGACCATACAGTGCCTCATACGGTGCCATCCAAATGCTCGCTTGATAACTATTGTTATAAGCGAACTCTGCCAAACGTAGATACTCCTCCCAACTGCCACCGAAATCCAAAACACAGCCCCTCAACATGTTTTCCAACACTTGGATGACCCTTTCAGATTGTCCATCAGACTGCGGATGAAAAGCCGTGCTGAAATTCAACTTAGTGCCTAACTCCTAATGTAAGGCCTTCCAAAATCTCGACGTAAACCAAGGATCTTGATTCGAAATAATGGACACAGGTACTCCATGCAACCACACTATCTCGACTATATACAGCTTGGCTAACCTATTGAGTGAATAGTCAACCCTTATCGGTATGAAATGAGCCGACTTAGTCAACCGGTCTACTACCACCCAAACTGCATCTTTCTTACTTTGGGCGTAAGGGAAGCCCACTTACAAAATCCATAGTAATTTCCTCCCACTTCCTTTGTGGAATCTTTCTGGTCAGAATAATGCTTACCACGATGGCAATTGATGCTCAGCCTTAACTTGCTGGCATGTCAAACACTTGCCTACCAACTCGGTCACTTCCAGCTTAAGACCCGACCACCAAAACTGCTCCCTTAAGTCCCGAAACATCTTGCTGCTTCCGGATGCATAACGTACGCACTGCTATGAGCTTCTTTAAGAATTCGCTGCCTCAAATCATCATCCTTAGGCATACATACTCTCCCCTGAAAGTACAACACTCCATCACTACCCAAGCTGAAACATTTAGCCTCACCATTCTGTACTTGTAACCTTCGAGTATTCAAAACTTCATCAGTCATCTGCCTTTCCTTAACCTCATTAATCCAAGACGGCTTCACTTGCAATTCTACCAGAAGGCTCCCATCCTCATAGAGACTTAGATGAGCAAACATAGCTCGCAAATCCACTACCACCTTTCGGCTCAATGCATCAGCTACCACATTAGCCTTCCCCGGATGGTATTCGATTGAGCAGTTGTAGTCCTTCAACAACTCAATCCACCTCCGCTGCCTCAGATTTAAATCTTTCTGAGTCAGGAGGTACTTCAGACTTTTGTGATCTGTGTACACTATCGACTTCTCCCCATACAGGTAGTGCCTCCAAATTTTCAAGGCAAAAACCACAGCAGCCAATTCCAAGTCATGTGTCGGATAGTTAGCTTCGTGAGGCCTCAACTGTCGTAACGCATAAGCGACCACCTTCCCTTCTTGCATCAATACACAGCCTAAACCAGTATGTGATGCATCGCAATATACAGTGAACTCCTTCCTTGCCTCTGGCTGAATCAAGACTAGTGCCTCTGTTAAAATCCTCTTCAGCCTATCGAAACTCTCGTGCTGCTTCTCAGACCACACAAATGGAACCCCTTTTCTCAATAGCTTAGTCAACGGTGCTGCAATTAAGGAGAAATTTTCCTCAAATCTCCTATAATATCCTGCCAATCCCAGAAAACTCTGAATTTCTGTAACCGACTTTGGTGGTTTCCACTCCAATACCTCCTTCATCTTACAGGGATCTACCCTGATGCCCTCAGCTGAAACTACATGCCCTAGAAAAGTTACCTCCTTGAGCCAGAACTCACACTTACTGAATTTGGCGTACAACCGCTTCTTCCTTAGAACTTGCAGAACCACATGAAGATGTGCGTCATGCTCCTCCTCCGACTTTGAGTACACCAAAATGTCGTCTATAAAGACCACGACGAACCGATCCAGATAAGGTTGGAAAACCCGATTCATCATGTCCATAAATCTTGTCGGTGCATTCGTCAAACCAAAAGGCATTACCAAAAACTCGTAGTGTTCATCCGAGTACGGAATGCCGTCTTGTGGACATCACCTCCTTCACCTTAAGTCGATGGTACCCGAACTAAGGTCAATCTTAGAGAACATCGATGCTCCTTTGAGTTGATCGAGCAGATTGTCAATCTGGGCAAAGGATCCGGTTCTTTATTGTCAACTTGTTCGATTCTGTCGATAGTCTATACACATCCTCATCGTCCCATCCTTCTTCTTGACAAAAAAGCTTTGGAGCTCCCAAGGTGATACACTTGGTCGGATGAACCTCTATCCAACAATTCCTAAATCTGCACCTTCAACTCTACCAATTCTTTCGGTGCCATTCGATACGGTGCTATAGATACTGGCGCGATTCCAAGTATCAAGTCTATACCAAATTCAACCTCACGGTCCGGAGGTAGACCCAGAAGCTCCTCTGGAAACACATCAACATAATTCCTTACAGTTCGGACATCTCTCATAGCCACATCTTTAGCTTCCAAAGCACAGACATGCACCACATAAGCTTCACAACCCTTCCTAACCATCCTTTTCGCCTTCAACACGAAACCAGTTAGCAGGTAATCCTCCTTTTACCTATCATCACCACCTCATCACCTTCTACGGTCTTTATTACCATGCGCTTAGTCAGGCAATCCGAGCTAGCTCGATACTTTACTAGCCAATCCATCCCGAGGATTAGGTCGAACTCGAAATGGTAGTTCCATCAAAGTCGCCAAGAACACGACCCCTTGGAGTTCTAGGGTGCGTTCTATAAAGTTTACTTACTTCTACAGAGTGACCTAGGGGGCTTAATACAGTCATCTTCCTAGAAGTAAGCTCAGAGTCTAAGTGCAAAGTTTCCACTACGCTACTAGCAATGTATGAGTGGGTTGAGCCAATGTCAATCAAAGTATTATAGGGTACACCAAAGATCAAGAACATACCGATTATAATGTCCAGTGCGTTGCCCTCCTCTTGATGCCTCATGGCATAGACTAGACCAGGTTGCCTAGCCTCAGTACCACCGGTACCTCCCCTCGGTGCCCCACGACCTCTGCCAGCACCATTACCTCCTCTTCCTGCACCACGACCCCTTGCTGGTTGTTGATTATCCCTTCTATTCGGTGCACGGTCCTGACCCTCTGATCTCAGTCTAGTTGCCTTTTTTGGGCAGTCTCTAACTCGATGCTCCAAGGACCCATACTCGAAGCATCCCCGATTACCATTCCAATACTCCCCCATGTGAGACTTGCCACACCGAGCACACCGTGGCGACCATTGAGGATTAGCAGTAGCAGCAGGCCTAGCAGCTTGATCTGACCCACCAAACCTTGTTCTCTTCTACTAATTACCCGAAAACTTTAAAGGTCCGGAGCTCATCTTATTCCAATTTCTATCTTGATTCCATCTAACCGATTGTCTTACCCCTTCTGCAACCTTTGATTTCTCCATTAAGACAGCGAACTCCCGTTCTTGCATCATCCTCAGCTCATCCCTCAGCCCATCTTTGAATCTAACACAGCGTTCATGCTCGGTACCCACAATACCATGAGCATACCTACTCAATCAGAGAAATTCGGCCTCATACTCCGCTACTGTCTTATTACCTTGAACCAGGTTCAAGAAAGCCTTCCACTGTGCATCCACGTAACTAGTTCCAATATATTTCTTTTGATAAGCATCCTTGAAGAATTCCCAGGTGAGATTTTCTACCACCGTTCCATCCCTTACGGTGAGCCACCACTGATATGACTCATCCCGAAGCAGAGATATTATGCCCTTCAACTTCTCCTCAGCTGTAAAATCTAGGTCACCCATGATCCTCTCAATCGATTCCAACCAATACTCCGTCGCACTGGGTGCCACTCCAAAAACTCTTCTAAATACTTCTGCTTCGTTAGCCCAGAGTCGTTCAACCACAAATTTATGGGCTCCACTTTGCGCTTACCTCAGGAACTCATTCCAACACTCTAGCACCACTTGGGACACTACGTTGTTACCACCATTCTGATCTTGGAACTCGGGCCATTGGCAGATTCAAGCATCTCATTTCCAGACCCATGATCAGACCCTGCTGGCTTCGACAAGGTCATCCTACCTCTACCACGGCCACGGGGCGGCGTCCATGACCTCTTGTACTCATTTTTAATGATTGCGTTTATCTGGGCGGATAGGTGCCGGAGACTCGGTGCCATGCTGTTCAAGCCATAAACAATTTCAAAACATTCCAATAAGGCCTACTAACATAAATAAAACATTTTGGGCCTTGGGCCCCCACAGCTGAGTTTTGAACTGGGCTCTGATACAAAAAAAGTAACACCCTAAACCCGACCCATGAGTCCTGACCAGATTTGGTATGTCACGGAGTAAAATAATTTGAATCTTTTTGAGTGTCTGGTGAAAACTTGTTAAAATGTGGCTAAGGTATTAAATCGGGGTTTGATAAAACTCAGTTGGAATTATTTTCATAAACATGGTTAGGTTGATGAACCCTTTTAAAACGTTTGATCATGTAAATTTTAAAATCGTCAAGTTATAATTGACTTGGTGTATTTTGTTACCCGATGGTAACATCTTTGAAAACTCGTAAAAGTTATTTAGTTGGAAAAGGTTGCTTTTAACCGATTTACTTAACATTTGTAAGTTTATTGGTAATATAGCATAAGTAAAAACAAAAATAACTATGTAAACATCCAAATAAAAATTAGCGGCATTATTACAACCCAAATTAAAAACTTGGAAAAGAAAACAAATTAACTTAACTATAATAAATTAAATTCAACTCCAACGATTAAGCATGGCCGCCTCGAGTCCTCTTCGGCTCCATCTCCGTGATCTACTCATTTGCAAAATAGTATGGGAAGGGGTGAGTCACCAAGACTCAGTGTGTAAATCCCCCATCCGAAAATGTAACTCATACACAAATTATTAATAAACATGCAACATGCAACCCAACTAACCATCCATACTCCTTTACTACCCCGTGTGGTCAAAACCACTGGTGACTAGAGTCACAAATTAAATGATGGGGCTAACCCATCGTGTGGTCAAAACCACTGATGACCATAGCTCACAAATATCATAATGTGGTCAAAACCACTGGTGGTACCAAACCACTGGGACTTAGTCACAATTTAGCATTGGTGTGGTCAAAACCACTGGTGACCGAAGTCACAATTAATATGATGGGGTCAACCCATCTTGTGGTCAAAACCACTTGTGACAGTCCATAAAAATCATCCCCCTCCTCTCATCAATCCCACCATCATCATGCTTACATCACAATTATCATATATCATGCATTTATGTATAGCATAACATTTAACAGCATATGATGGCATACACATACATCATAGATCATGTAATAGGGGACTTACCTGAAATCCATGCTTAAGCCTACAAGCAAATCTACCACATGATTTAAAAAGAAACAATATAGTCATGTTACTAATAAAGTGTGTAGTGAATTTTACACACCTGTTACCACCAAAATTCCTAGATCCCGAAGATCCGATCTACGACGCTAGATCTTGAACCTATATTCGGGCAATTACCAAAGTTAGTGCAATGGACCATTTGGCCAAACCAAATAAACTCAAAGGGTGAACGTATGCACCCGAAACCTCGCCTAAACGCCCTTGAGTGCTAGCCACAGGACACGTTTTGTGAATTTGCTTAACCTTCCTACAATCGGCAATCATCAATACCCAACAATAGCCTTGGCTTCATTAAATAAATAGTTTACTAGGTTGAACTCTTACCACTACTTACCAAGACCGATCGCTAGAGAAATAGAGGTTGGATTGAGTACTTCAAAATCCGGAGTACCTTATGAGAAATCGGTTCGGAGAAGAAAATAATTAGCCACACCATCAACAATTGCGATTTTGGCTTTCCTTTCATCCAAGTCGACGAGAGAACAAGAGAATGTGGGAAGAGAGTTTCGGCAAACACTTACCTTCACAAATCGATTGAAAAAGAAAATCCCGAAGAGATATATATCTACTTGATATTAAGCCAAAGTGAATCAAATAGGAGGAAGTGAATTTCGGCACACCAATGGAGTATGTTCGGCTAAAGAGAAAGAAAAGAGATGAAAGGAAGGACTTAGGGGATTTCGGCAAGGATGGAGGAAGAGTTTTCGGCACAAGGACTATGGTATGCTTCAAAGAAAAACCGAAAAGTAGCAAAGAAGGAGAAAGGAGTTTGGTTTGAACAACAATGAAAGAAAAATGAAAGTAACATGTGCTAGTGAAAATACTCCTATCACTCCTTCAAAACCAAACTCAAGCCCGAGAGTCCCTATTTGACCATTGCTCCCCATGTGATAAATCTTTATCTTTTAATTATCCCCACATAAACTAAATTAAAACATTGTTTATCTTCCATTCTATCCCTTAATCTCCTCCTTAAACAAATATAATGAAAATAAACTACTTAACACTTACCTCCAAAGCCAAAATATGCAAAATTTAAGCTCATCCTTATCAAAATAAGAGTCCAAAATCAAGCCACCACCTCACCCTCTTCACGCTAGCTTCCAAAAATAAAATAAAATGCCAAGCTGCAGTTTCTTTGGTTCGAACCAGACCTCACCGCCCTGACCCCTCTTTTCAACGCCCCATGCCAACCTTCCCCATTGACTTTCATGTCATAAAACCACACCATTTATTTATAAGGCCTTCCTAGGCCAACATTCCATATATAACGCAAAAATAAGAGCCCCAAGCACAACCTTGGCAGCTCGAACCCCTGCTTTGCCGCACCATTCTAGCTCCCTAGGTAGCGTCCCAACCATTCTACCAGCTGCTTCCTTGTGTCATGTTTCGCACCAATAATTTTTAAAGCCTCCTCACTTAGCTTTTCCTTCTCAAGTGCTAAAAAGAAGTTCTTATCCTAAGTCAGACCTAGCCTGGGGTTATTTCTAGACCTTAGAACATGCTTAGCAATCATAATATTCACTTCTTCAAGCACACACATGAGAAAAATAATTAAATTACAAACAACCCCTAATTTAGAGTGTTACACAAGCCATGTCTTATGGAAAATTTTTATTTTTTAGCATTAGGGGAACCCTGACTCTAGGTTGTAAGCCTTTTAAGTAATTGTGATTAAATTTTGACACAAGTGGAGCTTGTGGCTTAGTGGCAAGTGGTGTATGGAGTGAAGCTTGTGGTTTAAGGTTTAAATCTCTTGAGGAGCAAGGGAGGTTTTATTTTGCAGCATGGATGGCAAGAGTTTGTGGTGGATTCAAAATCTTTGGAGTGGTTGTGGACTTGGTAAAAGGGGGAGAGTATCATGGGGTTTGGATGATGGTTGTTATGGATATGGAGGAGATTTTGGTGGAGAAAATCGTGGAGTTTTATAAGGGGTGGAGTTGGCCAAATTTAGCAGTCTATAGGTGCCTATTCAGTTTGGAATTAGTGCTATTTTGGTAAGGGGAAAACATAGGAATTTGGCTAGGTGGGTTCTCTTTTAATTTTTTGGTCATTTTTTTTATTTCTTTATTTCAGAATTTCTTAGTTCCTAGTCTTCTTTCCTCTCTTTTCCCTCTAGTGCTAAAATTGCAAGTAACCATTTGAGATTCTATTGTTCTGCAACTGCTCAGCAAATGTACCGAAACCTTTAATTGTCAAAATACCAAAGCCTTGTATTGTTTTGCCCAAGTTTCTTTCTTTTTTTTTTCTGTTTCAATCTCTATCGAATCACTTAATTGTGAGTGGTCTCTCCTACCTTTTCTTGTTTGGCCAAATAGTGTTAGGACCCTACCTTGTTTTCTTTCAAATTTTCTCCTAAGCCGAACCTCTCCTCTTTTGAAAATCAACTGGTTTTGGGACGTAAGTATTGTTGGGCCGAATATTTCATGACTTATGGATTGGACTTAAAGCCATGTTCTCGTAAATAATTTTTTTAATAGCATTTGTGATATTACAAAAATTTGACTAAGGAGGGTAACCGATTGTGGTCAGTGGATTTTGGATATTCAAGGACTCTCATTCAAGCAAGGTGAGGAAGGTTTACGTTCTGGGTTTACTAATGGAATGTAATTAACCTTAAATGACGTTCAGCTAACAAAGTGTTTTTGGATTATAGGTTCGACGCGAGTGGGTTAAATGCATGTTCGTAAACAAGGTGTGTTCACACACCACTCAAACAGTAGATCGGCAAATGCCGAAAACCCGAAGTACTAGCAAATGATGCCACAGAGCGTGCGATCGCACGTGTGGTGGACCGAGCCCTCAAATATGGGCGTAAGATAGTTGAGGCCACCATGAGCATTCTCATGGGCTTAGGCCATTTTTGGGGCCAAATGGACCAGGAAAGGGCCAAGTGGGCCCAATGGGCCCATAGGCCCTACACGAGTAATTTTTTGGATGGATAGAAAATAATGAGCCTGCCATGGCAATCACATGACCAAAGGTAGTTTTGGGCCATACGAGCATGTGGGCCCACTTGGGCTGAATATTGGGCTTTAGGCCCAAATACTCCATTTTGATCATCGATGTTGTCTGTGTCGCTCGAGGCGGCTATAGATTTTGGGAAGGGTAAAATGATTGAAATACCCCTGGAGGGTAAAATGATCAAAATACCCCTAGAAGGTAAATTGACTGTTATGCCCCTAAAGGGCAAAATGACTAAAATGCCCCTACATGTTATATGATTGTTATTGTATGCTATTTATGGTATGTTGCATTCATGTGATATTATGTTGCATGATGGATGGGATCATTGATTTGGAAGAAGGATATGATTTGTTAGGGTCGCATAGTCGCCTGACGATTGTGGATCCACACGTCCGTGTGCCCTTGAGACATGCTTGTGTTCTTCACCTGTGATTGGCACTGACTTATTTCACACGGCCAGACACACGCCTATGTCATTAGCCCGTGTCCCTCACACGGCCTCAATACGCTCATGCCTTAGCCCGTGTGCCAAAACCTTGGCATTCTATTTATGACTTCATCACCTCATTAAGGTCACACGACCCAAGCACACGCCCGTGTCCTTAGACTGTGTGTCAAATTAAATTCCACATTTAAAGTGCAGACTTCACACGGCTTGGGCACACGCCCATGTACAAGGCCATGCTTTTGACACGGTTGAGACACACGGCCGTGTCTCTACCCGTGTGTTTACTACTGAGCTTCCTGTCTTTGTAAACCTAGCATGCAAGGGAAACGCGATTGACCAACACGCCTATGGGGCTGACCGTGTGCCCCACACGGCCTAGACACACGCCCATGTGTCTTTCTGTGTGAACATAAAAAGGCTATATTCAAAGCCAAATGCCACCCTGTATAGTAAATATACTAACTCCAACTCATATAAACATCATTCCTAACCCAAAGACACATCCAAGAACTCAATTCAAAGCATTCACACAAGCATAAACTTCATAATTTCATTATCATTGGATACCCAAGTTCCTGTACATGCCATACTCAAAATAAGTCTAAATTATTATACCAAAATGATGTTGATAGTGTGGTTTCTGAACTCCTGTGTCCCACGAACACCCCGAGTTTTCTTGGCAATACTACAAGGAAAAGGGAAATGAGAGGGGTAAGCACAAAGCTTAGTAAGTTTGCATGAAAATAAATAACAATAATAAGTTCATAATGACATCAAACCATGGCATTTAATAACCACATAAGGTCATAAATAATTTTCCGTAACTTACTCGTACCCGTTCTTATCTATAATATACCATGCCCAACCAATATGCCACAATTGGCATCGCAATACAATAACTCTCAGCTAAACCATTTACTATCAAATATACCATAACATTGCCTAAATTGTCATCACATTAACATGATTTCAAAGTGTCAAGTTCATCAAATAGGGTATGCAAAAACTATCAAATGTATATAAGCATATTCTTGATGCAAACCAACCAAAGCAATAACAACACTTTGACGCATTGCAATTATATTCACATCAACATAACCAACTCATAAGGTTCAACCACATATATATATATATATATATATATATATATATATAACCATTAAACCCTATTTAAATGCCACTTATAACTGGGCCAAAATGTTTGAAAGTCTATCGAAGGGATTTGTGGATAGTGTGAGCACCAAAAATTATCCAATCGACAACACGATTTTCGATAATCACAAGGAAAAAAATGAATCAATGGTAAGCTTACTCAAAGCTTAGTAAGTTCGTATGAATTTAAATACAACATACCTGACATTTCATATCTTAATAATTAAAATAACATACAAACATGGTATTCCTTATCACCTTACACAATCCATGCCATAACCAACTTGGTTAGTACATTATCATATAATGATCAAAACATATATATAAGTAACATAGTAACCATAATAGCCATATTCAATTCATGGTTAACATTTCCATTCAAATACTCTTTCATCTTAATTCGATTTCATAACTCAATTTCACCTAGACAACTATAGTAAATTAACCTCGGATACTCGGGATAACTTTTCTCACACAAGATGTAAATAGGGACATTAACATTTACTCGATATTGCTCATACGAGCTGTGGAAAATTCATAAAAATGTTGGATCTCAGCCATCAATAAGGCTGTAACACCTCAAACTTGATTTGATAAATCGAACCTGAATATTGGGGGTCACGCCTTAATACAAATGTAACTTAACTCTTTTTCTTAGATGAAAATTTTTATTTATGACTATTGCATAGTTACGCTTAGAATTGAATTTGTTTAGATATGTACTATAACTGATTACAAATTCGATGCATAACAACAATAATAAAGAAATAAGAATGCTATTTATATTTTTTATTTTTCCATGCTATACAAACGTAAGTACCGAACACGCTAATCTGCAATCATAGGTTTGTTCCCTTGTTCACACCACTTAACTCACCCTGTATGCATAATAACTAATCTTGTTGCTCTTTTGGCACAACCTTGGCATCGTCTCTCCAAGCACAAACTCATATTGCTAACTTGAAAACACAAGATACTAAAGTAAGTTCATAAGAAATTAGTGTGGCAAACATCCTTTACTCGAATTGCATTTGACACTTCCTTTTTCGACCTTCGTATACTTATTCTTCAACTTAAAGCTGGCATTTATCATTATAGGTTTTCCCTTATTCGTACCGTGGTGTTGTGCCTTACTCTGACATTATACCTTACATCTATTCCTTTTCTTATTCAATACTTGTGTTCATCCCTTCACCTTCTCATGTTCTTCCTTAACCAGACTCATTTTAGAAATCTATTTAGGCAGAGTACTATTGTTTTTACGTTCCTATTCTAAAGCATCGTTTCCTTAACTATTTATGTTGTTCATAGACACTCATGGATCTTTCATTCCTTACCTTGCCAAAAATTGCCCTTACTAGCCTTAGTCCTTCAATATTAAGTGACTTATTATTTTTTGTTTGCAAAATAGTCTTGCTAATGCTCACCTAATTGCTCTATTTATTCCTTGCCAAAGATCTATTCACCCAAAAAGTTTCCATTTCAACATTCATTAACCCCTACTTTTGTCTCATCGAAACTCTTTAACTATTATCCATAGTTATTTAATACTCATTCAAGTTACCTGATTTAAGATCCTTTATTGAAATTACGCTTCCATAAGTTAGCTTATAACTCCTCTATCTCCTTTCAATCTATTATCCTCGTAAAGCAATGTAGTATTCTATTTTTCCGAAGTGCATTGATTCTAAATCATGGAATTCATACTAATTACTCTTATGAGTCTTACTAGTCATGCCATATCCATTTATTTTGTGGCTCACTACAAGATTCGACCTTTAAGACTTCGTCGTACATACAGTTTCTCTCAAACTCACCATAGCAGTTTTTCTTTCATATTATGCCATAAATGTAATGCCCTGAATTATAGGCCTAGAAGTTTTAGGATTTGAGTGTAGGGACAGTAGGGAGGTTGCACATATGTGTGTGGATGTAGTTTAGTTTAGAATGGGCTTGCTGGTTTGGAGGTTGAGAGAGTGTTAGGGAACCTCATGGTTCCAGGTTCGAGTCTTAGTGTAAACATTTTGGTAAGTATTTTATTTTGTTTTGTTTTTATTTAACAATTATATTATTTATAATTATTAAATTATTAGTTTTATGGCTAAAGATGCTTTTATGTTTATCTTTTATTTTATTTTTGGCTTTTCTATTTTCACGTTCTCCTCTCCTCCCCTCTTTTCTACTTTCTAAATATTTCTCAAAATGGTTGATTGGTGGATTCGTGAATTTTGCGCCTCTGCCGTCTTTTTCGATCGCAAATAGGTGTGGGATTCGAACCTTCTCTACACTATTTTAGTTTTCCAAATGCTTAATTTGACCTATTTTGTGTGTGTTTTCTAACCCTTTGGTTTTGGGTTTTCGAAATGCTGGAATGATTGAAATACTCCAATTTCTGATATATGTTGATAGGGAAAAGGTTAGAGAAGGTTCTGGTAGCTAAAACAATAGTTTTGGGGCTGTTGTAGGGTGGTTTTGTGATCACACTGTCAGCCACACGAGGCACACACCCGTGTGGATTTGGGAACTAGGGTTTCTGGGCTAAATTGGGTGCCACACGACTGTGTGGCTGATTTGGGGATTTTATCAAAATTTACACGGCTGTGTCCCTTGGGCACATGGGCGTGTGAGATTGGGAATTAGGGTTTCAAAGATTTGGTGTCACACGACCTGGCCACACGGTCGTGTGATAGATTTAGGGATTTAGGGATCCCACATGGGCGTATGTTTCAGAACACACGGGTGTGTGAGACCCTCAAACAGCCATGTCTGGCCTACACCTTATTTTAGCAAAATTGGATAGTAAGTTACATAGCTTGTTCACACGGTCGTGTCCCTGTACCACACAGGTGTGTGCCTCTGTCAAACGGGCATGTGCTACCCTTCACACGGGCGTTTGGACCCGCACACGGCCTGGATTGCTCCACACAGCTGGAGCACATGGGCGTGTGGCCCTATCTTGCCACATAATGGTTTTAGGTCAAATTTAAGTGTAATCGCAACTCTGGGTGTTTCAACCCTTGACTGAGCTTTATTGAGGGTAATTGTGACTCTGCTCTGGGCTTGATGTGTGTGTTATTTGTGATTGGTTGTGTGATAAGCTTGATACTGAACTCGAGTTATGAGTGTGCACATGTATGATTCTGTGACGGACTGATTGGATGTGAGTTTCTGCTTTTGATTAACTGTCTGAAACTGGTATTCTGATCGTGTACATCTGACTACATACATACATATGCATATACTATTTTTTAGGTGGGATTTTGAAGAGAGGAAAGATTGACTGAACGGGCAGCTGATCTGCTGGTTACTAATAGCCCTATTACCCAGAGGGTCAAGGGCAGTCCTAATACGCTGAGGGTTGTGGACTTTACTGATAACGATATAGCAGATTACCACATTGCACCGTACAGCATGTATACTAGCTACGCTACGTACCATTGACTGAACTAGTAGGTTAACTGCAACCTATAGGTATAGCGGATTACCGCATTTGTAACCCCCTAACCTATAACCGTCGCCGGTTTAAGGTTAAGAGGCATTACCATACAATCAAAAACTTTTACAGACATTTCATATCTTAGATTGAAAAATGACATCAAAGTGTCCCTTAAATAGGTCTTTGAGACCTTTAACATGCTTTAGAATAGGGCCGGGACTAAATCAGACACATCTGAAATTCTCAAAAAATTAAAATTTTTCTAAGTTACAGAGGTCACATGCAGTATGGGCAGCAGTGTGCCTCCTGACCTCGAACACGCCCATGTGTCTAAGCCGTGTCAAAATAAGGCATACGACTTGTCCACACGGCCTGAGACACGCCCGTGTGTCTCACCCATGGTCGACACTGACTTGCACCACACGGCCAGTCACACGCCCGTGTGTCTAGTCCATGGTCAGGTCTAATTTGTTTTGAATTGCACCCTCGAAGGACACGGTCGAGCCACACGCCCGTGTGCTCAACTGTGTGGGCAAATATAGGCCACTTGCAAGGCCAAATTTCCACCCACACATTAGGTCATCCTTACAAGCAACATACCAATACAATTCATGTCAAAATAACCAACTTTTCCCAAGCATTCAAAAGCATCTTAAACACAACATCTCATACTACAATTAGCTCAATCAATTCACAATCATTTTCAAGTATAATTCATCACAAACATACCATTTCCTTATACCAACCATTCATCCAATATATTCTTACCATGCATAAATGAACTTACCATTATTTTGACCCTTTCTTAACCATAGAACCATACCAAAACCAAGCATCATATAGTGTGACTTTTCATTCATAACACAACCATTTATCTAGCCATATTACATGGCCATGTACATATATCAACATATCCCAAAACAACTAGCCTATACATGCCATAGTTAGCTAAATACACATTCAAAAGTACCAAAGTAGAGTTTGATAGTGTGGTGATGATCCTTGACGATTCCCGAGCCTTTCGTAGCTTTGACGATCTGTAAAATAGAGTAAACACACATAAAGTAAGCTTTCAAAAAGCTTAGAAAGCCATATACAAATAAACTTAACCTATAATTCACATTATCATATCAATACATGAATCATTAACATATCTCCATAGCAAATTCATAATTCTTCATTGGCTCATTATTTAGCCATTGCTTAACAACCATTATTTCTCTTTCTATCTCATTTTCTCTTATCACATTTATTCATATATTGGATTTTAGCTTATTGCATCTATGTATGTATTTACTCAACTTTCATTCCTATTCAAAGCATATGCATCAAACGTACCTAAAACGCATATACTACTCACATAGTCATTCATTTATCAGACTTGCCCGTTGAATCGTTCAGAATCAAATCGAATACTTAAAATGCTTGGAATAGTCGTACAATGCCAACGTCCTAGACGTGGTCATACATGTAACCAAATATCAATGCCACTGTCCCAGACAGGGTCTTACACGAATCAATATGATGCCAATATCCCAAACATGATCTTACACGTAAATATCATATCGATGCCAACATCCTAGATGTGGTCTTACACAAAATCTTGAATCAATACCAACATCCCAAATGTGGTCTTACATGATACCACATGTTGAAAACCTATGTCATGACACACGTAATCCTATCTATTCCTAGGTTCGTACGGGGCTTCTCGGACATTGTTACACTATCGATACATCCTCAGATTTCATATATTTATCATTCTCGAACACATTCATCATAGTGAGATTTCACATGAACATACATAAATCAATACAAATACATTTATTTGTATATAGACTTACCTCAGATTCGGTTAACGTACAGACTCAACTATTCGACCACTTTTGACTTTTCGCGATCTAAATCCATTTTCTTCGTTCTTGATCTATACATATTGAAATTTAATCCATTTATTCACCAAATCATTCAATTAAATCCAAAAACACATATTTAGGGAAATTTACAAATTAGCCCTCATATTTTTACATTTTGACATTTTAGTCCCTATTTCACAAATTCGCAAAATACACCAAATTTGCATACACTCATGCTTAGCCGAATATCACCCATGGTTATACAAGTCCATACTTTTCATTTATTTCATAATTTAGTCCCTCATAATATTATTTTCTCAATTAAGTCCAAATTACTCAAAATCACCAAAAGCTCAAAGACAAACTATGTTAATCTAACACATATCTTTCATAATTCATCTTCAAACATCACAAAACTCATGTGTTCATCAATGGCACATTTCAAAATCTACATCAATTCACAAAATTGAAGCATGAGTTTTGAAGAACACAAAGCAATAATCACAGAAACACAGAAATTATCAAAAATCGAAGCAAAACATACCTTGAATCAAAGAACATCTATGGTCGAATGTTTGAAAGCTTTAAACCCTATTTTCTTTTCTTATTTTCAGAGGTGGATGAGTTAAAATTATGAAACAAATGTTTTATTATGTTTTAATTATCATAATATTACTTTTACTAATTTACCCTTTATAATTACATTATAAATTCTTTAAATACATGTCCACTACCATCCATCCTTATAAAAAATGGTAATTTCATTTTAAGGCCTTCACATAATAAAGACAATAACAATTCGGTACTTTCACATTAATAGCCAACCTTTGCATTTTATGCGATTTAGTTCTTTTCTCAATTTAAGCACACAAATGACCAAATTAAATCACAGAAATCTCACACATGCTTAATTATATATTGCAGACACAGAAAATAATATTAAAATATTTTTCTAACTAGAATTTGTGGTTTCAAAACCCCTATTCTGACTAGGGTGTAAACCGGATTATTCTGAAACCTTGCATCGCATCGCATGTACGTTAGCTACACTACGTACAACTATTTGAACTGGCAGTTCATACTGCATGTCTGATCACATGATTTCTTGCATTGCACAATCTGACTTATACGCTAGCTTTGCTACGTAATATAAGTGACTGGTAGTTTATCTGCATACTGTTAGTCCTAATACCCGGAGGGTCGTGGTCAATGTTGATGGCCATTGTTGCCGAGCAACCTGGGATGACATCATATGGAGTGTATGGTTGGATGGGCTTTTCGAGGTTCTATATGGAGTGATTGGTTGGATGATCTTAATAGCTCTATTGAGGAGACAGAGAGGTGTGTTGGCTGGATGGGTGGGTTTTCTTTAACTCAACTGCATTCATATGCATCTTATTGACTATTTTGTGAGTGCAATTGTTTATTTTACAGTTCGACTGAAAAGCATTTATGGCACTGTGAAATTGTTAAACTCTAATTGTATCTGACTAACTAAATTGAGACTAGTGACTATTGAGAGTTTTGTTACTGGACTGAGTAGTATTTGCGATTGTGTAACTGAGTTTGATTTCGATATGCTCTAAATATTGATGTCTGCCTGTACGTCCATTTCGAACGTACCAACTGTTTCTGTACAACTCTGTAAGTATGTTCCATTTTAGGACTACTACTGGTTTTCTATTTCTAATTCCGTAGTTAATTGGTTTTGATCTCAGACTGATCTCAAGTAGCTCACCCCCTCTTCTATTTCCCCTTATAGGTACATTTCAGAATTTTGGACACTGGACTAAGTACGCTGAGGTCTCAGATAGGCTTGTGAACAACAATCATGCACTTTTTGTTTAATGATACTATCTTGGTATTTATTTCATTTTGAACTGTAAGATTTTGTAACAGCCCGATTTAGGGGCTAGTTGGATCAGTGATCTCAGAATCACTAATTCGAGGTTAGAAAGTTATTTTCATGTTATTCTATGTGTTATAACATGTTTATAAGGATGTATGGAAATTTTAATGCCTTAATTTTAGTAATTTCTAGCTAAATTGTGAAAAAAGACTAAATCGCATGAAGTGTGAAAGTTCTATTTTAATTGCTAAAGGTGCCTAATAGCTATGGTTTATAAATTACAGGTCCCAAGTGTGCAATTTGGCCTTGTTTTAAGTAGGTTGGCCGGCCATGTTACATAGGGGACAAGGGTTTTTAATTTTGGTCAAAGTTGGTGGGATAAGATGGATGTTTTATAATATAATAAAAAAATATCACCTTTCTGTCCATCTTCTCTCCACTGAAAATGAGCAAAAAAATGGGGGTTTTTAAAGCTCAAAATTTTAGCAAACTGTCCTCCTCTCAAGTAAGTGATTTTGATGACTTTTCTTGATAAAAAATATACTTTTGGAGTCCCCAAAGCTTAAGCTAGCTAATGAGGGGACTAATTTGTAACATGGTTGAGAGTATAAGGACTTTCCATGAGAAAGTTTATGCTAGTTGCTGAATTTTTATGGACGAAAATGAATGATAGGATGATGAGAAACAACTCTTGTGAAAGGTGTTGTCATGAAAGCACCTAATTGGGACTAAAATGCAAAAGTTGTAATTTATTCATTAAGGCATGAAATAGTTGGAATTGAGGATAGTTGTAAGAGGATTAAATGATTAGCTAGGCTTGTTTAACAAGAAAATGTGATGAAAATTTATTTACGAGCCTAGGGACAAAATCATAATTTTGCCAAAGTATAGGGGCAAAATGGTCATTTTTGCCTAAGTGGATATTAAGTTGTAATATGATCGTTAAGTGACTAAACGAGTAAATTTCATTATTCTAGGTTGAAAAAAATGAGATTCGGACCTAGAACGGAAGAAAAGAGAAATGTGGGCAAAAAGTCCTTTTTGGCATTTTCATCATCGAGGTAAGTTCGTATGCAAACCTTGCAAGTACGTACGGGTTATTCAATATTCCAATGTTGTATGGAATGTATAGTTATGCAATGAATGTATTAAATAAGTGTTGATGAGTTGTTAAGAGATTTGGAATCTAAGAATAGTAAGAAATGCAAATATTATGAAAAGATGATAGTTTAGATTCCGTGTAAGGCCATATTGAAATATGGCCTCGGTGAGAGATTTTGAATAGGACCATGTTAGGAACATGGCATCGATAGGTTAACTCGTGTATGATGTCAAAGTAATGTTATGTGTACGAGACTTAAGGGAGTTACTTAACGATTTTAGTGACTCAATAAGTATTTGAGAATTGAGAACGAATGTATTGTACATGAGAGGTGCAGGAATGCGTTAGAACTGAATTGAAGTGGATTCGGTATTTTATGAACCCATAGTGGGTGATATGTAAAGGATGCACTTTAGTTGCATAAGTTATAATTATTGTTGCATTGTGTGAATGCGAACAATTATAGTAGAAAGCTAAGTAAGAATGATAGTGAGTGAGGATGTTCACGGATGAACATTTGAATTAGAGAAATGTATGTGGATAAATATTTATAAATGTATAATATCGGTGAGCTGTGTGCAAATACACCTCATTGAGGGCTATTAAATGATGGGCTGTGTGTGATACCATCAACCATATAATCATTGGTGGGCTGTGTGCGATACCATCACCTATATTATCATCGGTGGGCTGTGTGTGATACCATCACTTATAAATGATTGGTGAGCTAAGTGCGAAATCACCATAAGTATAAATGATTGGTGGGCTATGTACGATACCACCCTATAAGAGATTCAATTGTGGGCTAAGTGCGTAACCACTGGGAGATTAGTAATATGAATGGCTTATTGAAAATGCTTGACGTGTTGTTTTATATGATCTTGTGACGATCAGTGCAGGAATGTATGCTAATTTAATAAGCATTTAGCTTGTGGCATGGTAAGAATATGGTAAGAGATAGAATGAGTAAGCTTTAAGGATGATTGAGTAAGTAACCATGAGTTCATGAGAAAAGCTCATCATAATAACTTGAAATCATGTATATTCAATGAATGTCAGTGTTTATTAGTTATATGCAGATGAACTTACTATGCATTATTGCTTACTCCTTTTCTTTTCCAATCTCTTATAGGTTATTTTGGCTAGCTCGGGTTGGAGGCCGCAGGAGATGTTTTTACACTATCGAATAAATGCTTGGTATGGTGGTCCAAGTCCTTATGAGTCATGGCATGTATACGAATTCTTTTAGAATTAACTAAGTTCTAATTGATGTAGCCAAATTGTGTTTGCCTAAAAGAACTTAGAGTTTTGGTTGTGTAAAGCCATAGATGATGGCTTAAGTTGTTGTAATTGTATTGGAAGTAGTTCTCCCTAGTGTATGGGATGAAGACTTTATTTCTCTTATGATTAAGTGCCTATAATTTAAGAGTTAGATTGATGCAATATGGAGTTATGTGATGACGATTGTATGTATGTATGTATGTATGCAAATGAGAGTGGCAAAAAGGCTTGGAAGATAGCCTCTAAGTGCCCACACGGTTGGATACACGAGCGTGTGTCTATATTGTGCGAACCCTGCACCTTAGTGTTTTAAATTAGGATAGACCACGGGCAAAACCCACGGTCATTTGTATGGACTATAGGTGATACATAGTTAGAACATAGGCGTGTGCCCAGGCCGTGTTGAATAAGTCAATATATCAAGGTGTGGCACACAGTCTAGGGCCACGGGTGTGTCCGGGCCGTGCTAAATTAGTCAGTAACTTCCCACTAGCGGAAGACACGGGCATGTTGTAAGGGCACACGGGCGTGCCCCCATTTCACATAGGCGTACCCTAGCCGTGTGAGTTTTGGCAGAATGTTGGGGTTTTTAGGCACGGTGTGAGCACATGGGTGTGTGTGACTACACACGGGCGTGTGTGACTACACACGGGCATGTGTGTCATCTAGCACGGGCGTGCACTGTTTGTTTAGATGAAAAGAAATTTTATGGACCGTAAAACTTCTTATATGGTCCTAAGAGTTCTCGTAGGTGCGATTGAGATCTCATAGGTTGAGTGTGAAGTAGTTGAAGCGATTCGAGGAGAGTAGTCACATTGAGCCGAAGTGGCGATCAGGTAAATTGTTCGATAACGTCTCGTGCCTGATTTTGGCGGTGATTATGGGTAAGGGGTGTTACATTTAGTGGTATCAGAGTATGGTTTATTCGGTTCTCAGACTAACCTAGCTTGAGTAAGAGTCTAGCTATACATGCCATAGGTAGACTATGAAAATATGATATCTCTCGGCTCTAACGAAATTGTTTTGTTAAGACAGGGATGGTTCCCAACCGAGCTAAGCCCAATAATGTTGTAACACCCCTTACCCGTAATCCCCGCCGGAATCGGGCACGAGACATTACCGAACAATTTACCTGATATTCGCTTAGGCTCAACGTGACTACTCTTCTCGAATCATTTCAACCACTTTACACTCAACCTAAGAGATCTCAATCGTATCTACGTGAACTCTCGGGATCATATCGAAAATCTTATGGTCTATAAAACTTCTTTTCTTCTAGATAGGAAGTACACGCCCGTGCTAGATGACACACACGCCCATGTGCTCACACCGTGCCTAAAAACCCCAACATTCAACCAAAACTCACACGGCTAGCGCACACCCATGTGAAATGGGGGCATGCCTGTGTGCCCTTACAACCCGCCTGTGTCTTCCACCCGTGGTCGACACTGACTAATTTCACACAGCCTGGACATGCCCATGTCTTCAACCATGGAAACCTACTGACTTGATCCACATGGCCTAGGCATACGCCCATGCCCAAACCGTGGGTCTTACACGACTCATGCACACGGCCGTGGGATTCACCTGTGGCCTATTCTAACAAATAATAATAAGGTGTAGGGTTCGCACGGCCTAGACACACGCCCATGTGTCTAACCATGTGGATTCTTAGAGGCTATCTACCAAGCCTTCTTACCACTCTCATTTGTATACATACATATACTAATTCAATGGAAACTCAAATCATCAACTAAAACACATGAACTTATACATTTGATTCATGAAGATAAGGTTTTCTTCCCATACAATTACAACAACTTAATCAACCTTAAATTCTAGCCCTATACATGCCATGACTCATAAGGACTTGATACCTCCTACCAAGTGTCCGCTCAATAGTGGGAAATTATCTTCGGCGATCTCCAACCCAAGTTAGCTAAATTAACCTATAAGGGATGAGAAAAGAAGATGAGTAAGCAACATTGCTTAGTAAGTTCATCTATGTAAATCTAACAAATATTGCTATTCATTAAATATAGATAACCACATAGTATTATACTGAGTTTCTTCTCTTACCTCAATGTTACTTTCCAACCACTCATGAAGCTTACTCATCTTATCTCTTACCACATTATCACCATGCCACAAGCCAATTGCTCGTTCAATTAGTACACAATCCTGCACTGACCACCACAAGATCATATACATATAACAGCATTTCAAATATTTTCGCTAAGCCACTCATACCACTAAACTCTCGGTGGATACGCACTTAGCCCACCATAAAATCTCTTACGGGGTGGTATCGCACACATCCCACCAATCATTTATAAGCGATGGTATCGCAAACAACCCATCGATTACTAATTCAATCAGGTGGTAATGCACACAGCCCATCGATAGTATTACGGTTGATGGTATCACACACAGCCCATCAATTAATGATATCTCGGGTGGTATCGCACACAGCCCACCATTCATTTATAAGTGATGGTATCGCACACAGTCCATCGGTTATAATATCTCCACAAATATCTATCCACGTACATTTATCTAATTCGAATGTTCGCCCAGGAACCTTCTCACACACTATTATGTTTACTTAACTTTCTATGATACTCATTTGCAATCACAAATTGCAATAATAAATCTATCTCAATTAACTAAAGTGCATTGTTACACATAACCCACTAGGGTTCATTATATATTGAAATCACCTCAATTCCATTCTAACACACCCTTGTGTTTCCCATGATACAATCCCATACGTTCTCATTTTCAATTCTCTTGTTAAATCACTCAATTCGCTAAATGACTCTCCAGAGTCTCATATACATAGTGCCACTTACATTAACATATACATGCCATGTCCCTGATGTGGGCTTATACGAATTCTCACATCGTTGCCATGCCCTTGATATGGTCTTATTTAATATCTATCACCAAGGCCATATTTCAATATGGTCTTACACGGAATCTTAACTATCATCAGATCATACTATTTACATTTATCATTACTTTTAGACTTGATTCTCTTGATATCTCATCAAATAGATTTCATACGTTCATAGTATAAACATGCATTCCATTCCACATTAGAGTATAAATTTAACTCATATGTAATTGCCACATACACACATGAACTTACCTCGATAACAAAAAGGCCCGAAAAGGACTTTTTACCCATATTTCTCTTTATCCCGTTCTAGATCCAAATTTCATTTTCCTCGATCTATAACAATAGAATTTACTTGTTTAATCACTTAATGATCAGATTACAACATAATATCTACTTAGGCAAAAATGACCATTTGCCCTACACTTTGGCAAAATTACGATTTTGCCCCTAGGCTCGTAAATAAATTTTCGTCACATTTTCATATTAAAAAAAGCCTAGCTAATCATTTAATCCTCTTACAACTATCCATAATTTCAACTATTTCATGCCTTAATAAACAATTTGCAACTTTTGTATTTTAGTCTCAATTAGGTGTTTTCATGACAACACCTTTCACAAAAGTTGTTTCTCATCATCCTATCATTCATTTTCTTCCTTAAAAATTCAGCAACAAGCATGAAATCTATCATGGCAAGTCCCTAGAATTTCAACCATATTGCAAAATAGTCCCCTCATTAGCTAGCTTAAGCTTTGGGGACTCCAAAATTACAATTTTTATCAAGAAAAGTCATCAAAATCACTTACTAGAGTGGAACAAAGCTTGCTAAAAATTTGAGCTTTCAAACACCCCTCCATGGTTGAAATTTTCGATGGAAGAAGAGATGAAATAAAAAAGATGACAACTTTTGCTTATTTTCTCTTATTTTATTTCTTTTTAATAACCTAACATGACAACATTTAATGCCCTTGTCGCATTTGTCTTCTTTGACCGTCCAAGCCAATTCCCATGGTCTAATTTCACATTTAGGACCTCCAATTTATAACCTATAGCTAGTTGGCACCTTTAGGAAATAAAATAGAACTTTTTCACTTTTTACGATTTAGTCTTTTTCACAATTTAGCTAGAAATTGCTAAAATTAATGCACTAAAATTTACATACATCCTTATAAACATGTTATCACACATAACATATCATGAAAATAATTTTCTCTAACCTCAAATTAGTGATTCTAAGATCATTGTTTCGACTAGGCCCTAAATCGGGCTGTTACAATTCTCCCCCTTAGGGATTTTCGTCCTAAAAAATCTTATCAGGAGGAGTTATTACCAGCATTCTTAAAACATTTCCATAAACACTTTTAAAAAATCACAAATTCACAAATTCACTTATCTACAAGTTTTTTCTGTCAACAATTTCTAACCATAGATTCAATCTTATAGTGAAATGTATTCTATTGTCAAAACATTTATGCACATAACTGTATTTCCTTATTCTTGTATTAGTAGATAATTTACTACTAAATCTCATACCAAAACTCCTACATAAGTTCTGGATTCCTCATCCTTCCAATTCTATTTTGAGAAAGTATCAACAACAGAAAATTTATCCGACTCGTATATTATTATCTTAAATAAACTCACTCAGAGCTCATTTATAATGCCATTTACTAACTCACTTCTGAATCCTTTTGTTCTGAAAGGAAGACTCACTCTAGTCATTAACCTCGTTAAAACTAGGGTATTACCATAACCATACCCACAATGGTGATAGCTCAAGTCGTTTCTACTATCGCATTTCATAAGATACCCCCACTCATAAAAACTCAAAAAATTACATATCAATTTTTCCCATGGATTATTACAACACATCTAACCTCAACAGAGATACAAAAGCGGTCATTTCTGGATCACCAACATGTCAACTCTTTTTCTTAATTTAGACCGAACTCAATACTAGAACTTTCAATTAGTAGTTCCTTCTAACTTTCAACTCAACCATCACGGTTTGAATATTTCAAGGAGTACATCCTTGTATCATGCTCCCTATTCACGTGCATACAAAATTTATTCTCTTTACTGATTCATGCAATATAAACAGAACTTGAATCATATCTCAATACATTAATCTATTCTTTTCTCCATATTGAGAACATATCTTAAGCACACTTTCATCTGTGTAACATCCTGAAATTGGGCCTAGGAGAATTGAGCCCAATGGGCCTTAGGCGTAGTAGCGTTTAAAATTTTTGGAGAACAGAAGATCAGCTTAAGTGCAAGTTGGACCTTTTAGATAAGTGATTTTGGAAGGTTAGGGGGCTTCTATGAAGTCCCGGGATCAAATATTGGCTTTGGGGAAATTTTGGTTTTAGGTAAAAAAAAAACCCTAGAAGTTGGCAGGTAGGCCTTAAAAATAAAATATGAAGGAAAATGACACAAGTGGAGTGTGTGGTGTAGTGGCAAAGTGACGCCACAAGGAAGGAATGAGGTCTAAGGTTCAAGTCTTGGCTTTTGCATTTTGGTTTTCTTTTTACTTGGATCTTAGAATTTGGCCATAGTTTATATTTAGTTGCGCACGGGTTAAGACACAATAGGAGCTTGTGGCTTAGTGGCAAGTGGCGTGAATTGGCTGAGGGGAGAGCTTAGGTTCGAATCTCATGAGGAGCAAGGGAGTATTTATTTTGCAGATTGGACGGTAAGAGTTTCAGTTGAATTTAAACTCTACTGAAGGGATCCCACATCAGAAAAATACAAGGAATGAAGGTGATGAGCTAGCTATATAAAGAGCATGCTAGGAGGAGAGTTAACATACCTTGGTGGGTGTTGGGCACAGGAGTGGTCGCAGCGCGGTTTAGCACCAGAGTCCTATCAGGTGTGTACTTCTCTACTCTAGTCAGAGAGCGGCAAAGCCAAAATACCAACACACAAGCATTAGTAGTTACACGAGCGCATTTGGCGCACGTGTGGGGCTTCGACGCGATAGTTGAGGCCATCGTAGTATTCTTGTGGGTTGGGGCTGCTTGGGCCGTGATGGGCCAAAGTGGGCCCAATTGGAATAAATTGTTTGATGATATAGTATATAGTGAACTAGACTAGGTGGAACCTATACACGTGGCTAGATTTGTGTTAGGTGGGCCACACGAGCGTGTGGGCCTAAATGGGCTAAAATCGGGCTTTAGGCCTAATAGTCTAGTGACGATCGAAAATGGTACCCGAGTCGCTCAGGGTAACATTAGACCTTCGAGAGGGCCATTGTAGGTGCGAAACTACAAAAATACCCTTGGTGGGTAAATTGCAAAAATACCCTTGATAGGTGAAATTACTGTTATACCCTTAGAGGTTGGTTAACTTGATTATGTTGTATGTTATTATTCTGATTATGATGGTAATTCGTTTCATACGTTATCTGATATATGATTTGCATACATGTCATACTGCATACACGAATTATTATATTATGCTGCATGTGCATGGGGATCGAGATATATATATTAAATGAAGGGCAGGGTGTACATTTATTTACGTGGTGGTGATTGGCTATGTGCCATATCACGACTTGATGTCGGCTATGTGCTACATCGAGGGAATAATGCTTGCTTTGTCCTTCATCGTGGTTTGATGATAACCATGGGTCACATCGTGGATATCGAGATTTGGTCACATAGTGATCTGTGGCTAGGCCACGACATATTTGGTCACATGGTGATCGGTGGCTAGGCCACGATATATTTGGTCACATGGTGATTGGTGGCTAGGCCACGTTATATTAGCTTTGAGCAGCTTGACTGCCAAAGAGGTGTGTAGCGGATGGATGGTCGATTTAGTAATCCCCTGGTGTGTGTGGCAGGATACGGGGGTGTGTAGCTGATGGATATTAGGTTGGGATGGGTAACATATTGCATCATTATGCGTGGTATGTGGTTTTATGTGGATTTGGGGCCAAGCCCATTTGTGGAATCATGTGGATTAATTGCATTGCACTAATTATTGATATGCCATGGCATTGGGCTAACATATTACTGTGGGCTTAGGCCCAGTTATCGTGGTAAGGGGAATTACACACTGAGTCTCGATGACTCACCCATTTGTTTAAATTTTGCATGTAATCATTAGATCGTGAATTTGGGAGCGGAGGCAGACTCGAGGTGGCCATGCTCAATATTTTGATTTTATATTAATATTTATCATGGGAGTTGTTTTACTATAAGTTTGGTTTGCAGTTTTGTAATAAGGCCTCTACAACTTTAGTTTTGGTATTTTGGTTGGTTTCGCTTTTAATTTGACTACTGCCTACTATTATTAAATGTTCAATATGGGAATTTCCTAAACCCTTAATAACCATTTTTCAAAATATTAATAAACCGTTTCTTATTCAAAATTACTTAAACTTGACTTTTCACAACAAATATAAAGAACACGAACTTTTTAACGAACGCACAATTTTTAGACATTCCTTTCATGTGCCATGCCAGATCCGGTCGTAACGTTTAGGCCGGGTTTAGGGTGTTACAATTTTGGTATCAGAGCCAAGGTTCAAAAACTCGGCTGTGGGTTTGTATTCAAAAATGTTTTCAAGGGATGGTTTAGAATATATATATATCTCTTTTCTGTAAATATGGCACCCGAGTCTCCAAGACCAAATCCGTAAGTTTCCTTTTTACTATATTCTGTTATAAGCTGAATGATTGTATTTATTCTGCGATGTGTGGATGTGATATAGGAATTGTATGTATGAAAAATATTTGTTTGCTTCGGTGGTAGATAGTTAGTTATGTGAAGGGGTTCCAAGATTTAGTTAGAAAGTATATTAGTTTTATTAAGATCAGAGTGAGCAGCAAGAGCGTAGTGTGGTGGGTTAGGATGTGTGACTGTTAGTAGTTGGAAATTTCGAGGATGAAATTTCTTTAAGGAGGGTAGATTTGTAACATCCTGAAAATGGGCCTAGGATAATTGAGCCCAATGGGCCTTAGGCGTAGTAGCGTTTAAAATTTTTGGAGAATAGGAGATCGGCTTAAGTGCAAGTTAGACCTTTTAGATAAGTGATTTTGAAAGGTTAGGGGGCTTCTATGAAGTCCCGGGATCAAATATTGGCTTTAGGGAAATTTTGGTTTTAGGTGAAAAAAAAAAACTGGAAGTTGGCAGGTAGACCTTAAGAATAAAATGTGGAGGAAAATGACACAACTGGAGTGTGTGGTGTAGTGGCAAAGTGATGCCACAAGGAAGGAAGGAGGTCCAAGGTTCAAGTCTTGGCTTTTGCATTTTGGTTTTCTTTTTACTTGGATCTTAGAATTTGGCCATAGTTTATATTCAGTTCAAGACGGTTTAAGACACAAGAGGAGCTTGTGGCTTAGTGGCAAGTGGCATGAATTGGTGAGGGAGAGCTTGGGTTGAATCTCATGAGGAACAAGGGAGTATTTATTTTATGATTGACGGTAAGAGTTTCATTGAATTTAAACTCTATTGATGAAGGATCCCACATCGAAAAGATACAAGGAATGAAGGTGAAGAGCTAGCTATATAAAGAGCATGCCGGAGGAGAGTTAACATACCTTGGTGGGCTATGCATGTGAGTGGTCGCATAGCGGCTTAGCACCGAGTCCTATCGTGTATACTTCTCTACTCTAGCTAGAGAGCAAAGCCAAAATATCCACACAAAGATTAGTAGCCACATGAGCATGAAGCTCACGTGTGGGGCTTCAACGCGATAGTTGAGGCCATCGTAGTATTCTTAGGGTTGTGGGGTTGCTTGGGCGCGATGGGCCAAAGTGGGCCCAATGGGCCTGTGGGCCTAATTGGAATAAATTGTATGATGATATAATATATAGTGAACTAGACTAGGTGGAACCTATACACGTGGCTAGATTTGTGTTAGGTGGGCCACACAAGCGTGTGGGCCTGAATGGGTCAAAATTGAGTTTTAGGCCCAATAGTCTGGTAACAACCGGAAATGGTAGCCGAGTCGCTCAGGGTAACATTAGACCTTCGGGAGGGCCATTGCAGGTGCGAAACTATGAAAATACCCTTAGTGGGTAAATTACGAAAATACCCTTGGTAGGTAAAATTATTGTTATACCCTTAGAGGTTGGTTAGCTTGATTATGTTGTATATTATTATTCTGATTATGATGGCAATTCGTTTCATACATTATCTGATATATGATTTGCATACATGTCATACTGCATACACAAATTATTATATTACGCTTCATGTGCATGGGGATCCGGATATATATATTAAATGAAGGACAAGGTGTACATTTATGTACGTGGTGGTGATTGGCTATGTGCCATATCACGACTTGATGTCGGCTATGTGCCACATTGAGGGAATGATGCTTGCTTTGTGCTTTATCGTGGTTTGATGATGACCATGGGTCACATCGTGGATATCGAGATTTGGTCACATAGTGATCGGTGGCTAGGCCACGACATATTTGGTCACATGGTGATCGGTGGCTAGGCCACGATATATTGGGTCACATGGTGATCGGTGGCTAGGCCACGTTATATTAGCTTTGAGCAACTTGACTACCAAAGAGGTGTGTAGCGGATGGATGGTCGATTTAGTAATCCCCTGGTGTGTGTGGCAGGATACGGGGTGTGTAGCGGATGGATATTAGGTTGGGATGGGTAACATATTGCATCATTATGCGTGGTATGTGGTTTTATGTGGATTTGGGGCCAAGCCCATTTGTGGAATCATGTGGATTAATTGCATTGCACTAATTATTGATATGCCATGGCATTGGGCTAACATATTACTGTGGGCTTAGGCCCAGTTATCGTGGTAAGGGGAATTGCACACTGAGTCTCAGTGACTCACCACTTTGTTTAAATTTTACAGGTAATCATTAGATCGCGAATTTGGGAGCGGAGGCAGACTCGAGGTGGCCATGCTCAATATTTTGGTTTTATTTTAATATTTATCATGGGAGTTGTTTTACTATAAGTTTAGTTTACAGTTTTGTAATAAGGCCTCTACAACTTTAATTTTGGTATTTTGGTTGGTTTCACTTTTAATTTGACTATTGCCTACTATTATTAAATGTTCAATATGGGAATTTCCTAAACCCTTAATAACCATTTTCCAAAATATTAATAAATCGTTTCTTATTCAAAATTTCTTAAACTTGACTTTTCACAACAAATATAAAGAACACGAACTTTTTAACGAATGCACAGTTTTTTAGACATTCCTTTCATGTGACATGCCAGATCCGGTCATAACGTTTAGGCCGGGTTTGGGGTGTTACAATCTGAGTTTCTCTTCTATTTTGTAAAACCTTTCTATCCATATCAATGATAGAAGAATCTCTATCAAATTCATCAACTCTATTCGGCTTGCCCGAAAACTCATCCCACAATGTGAAACTTATAATTTCACTCCTTATACTAGAATCATCACCAACTTCCTCCTCAAAGTACCTGAATAAGGTTACGAGGAGATAAAGGGTTGTCAATTCCAATTACTAAATCCACAATCGTTTGATTCTAGATTCACAATCGGCTAACATTCTCACACGATCTCAATTCATGAGATAAACAACTACATCGCCCTTGAGAAGCAAAAGATATTTACACTTAATACTTAAAGAGATCATTATGACCCATACAACTAGGGTTATCATAATTGAACACTCCCACATTTCAAACATGGTTCCTTTAACCATTCCATCCTCAAACTTCTTAAGAATTCTTTTCATAAATGAACATCAATTTAACAAGATCTCGATAAACATACATCTTAGGCCTCCTACTCACTTGCGTCAAAATAGCCTAGGCTAACTTTCCCTTTATTCTCAACATTTCATAATCAATACGATCGTCAAAGCATTTAGGCATACTCACCTACAATTGCCTCTATTAAGCATATACCATGTCACACTCTGTACTTATTTCTTTGCGACTCGTTCACGAGTGCCTGCTCTCACTCATTTACATAACTTTAATACTATACTCAGTTCTATCTCTAGACTCATTTATGTGTCCCATTGATCCCTAGGGATATTTAAAGACACATATTCATCATCATTCATGTAAGTATGAAACCAATGCCACATCCCCTAGGTGTTCTTATATGGACTTCCACATCAAGCATAAATGCCATATTACAAATATGGTCTTGTACGAAATTCTTAACTTGATGCCGAGGCCATGTCTCAAGCATGGTCTTATACGAGACCTTATCTATTTCATATCTCACTGATAATCTTTCTCATTTTAGTCCTCTAGGACTTCAACCTCATGTTTAACAACAATTACTCCATCTAGTAGGAAATCATGCATCAAAGAAATAACAAGCATTCTCAATTATGCTAGCATAAATATTGTATTAACCAAATACAAACTTATTCAACTTAACTCTCATAACATCTCATCGTAATTCAATAGTGGTAAGGGGGTGAGGTCGTAGCGTCCCATAACTTGCCCTCATGACTACAGACATATTATTTAACATTCTTCATCAATGAAATATCATCACAGTAACACAACTCACTCCAAGTGAGTTTTCACGTTTTCAATGCTATAATTATTTCTATCACTCATACCTTCAAACAGTGACTTTACTTACTTAAGTTCCACATCAATAACTATTGAGTACTTAGCATTTGACTCTACTTTCTCTTACTATCACTTATCAATTAAAGAATGTCTTACGAGTTTGAGTACGTTATTTATCTGATTGCCATAGTCTATTTATGGTCTTACTCGCATCACAACATCATAGCCCAGCTATTTCTTTTCATGTCATCACGAAGCCATAGCCTCGCTATGGTCTTACACGAAATCTCATACCACTACCAGGTTTCAGATGTGGTCTTACACGGGATCACTATTCGTCACCAATGTCATGCCCCAGACATGGTCTTAGATGGGATCACATGTACCGCCATGGTCCAACCATGGTCTTATTGATCACTTTATCATTAAACAACCGTACTCATTTCCTGCATCTACTTAGTCAAATTTCCTAGTTTAACTTTCACACCATATTACGTTTGGTTTCATACCGAGTCACAAAATAAAACATTATACATCATCTACTTTAACAGTCACACATGAGATTCAACTATGTGGACATATTGATCATGCATCATTTAAACAATCGTATATACACATATACCCCATCCTCTGGGTAAATTTACTCACCAAATACACCTAACCCACTAGTTTGGGTATATAACACCTTATGCACACTAAACCAATGTAAATATGTTTATCACTTTATAACTCTTGTTTCATGCATTATCGCACACAAATCATAAACTTCTATTCATACCTCTTGGTACTTACTAGTCTTATGCTTTTAGGGTAAACAAGACACCCGTATTACTTGGTCACATAGGTCAGTATATTTTTGCTATGATAAGCATAATCTCAATATCATCATTCATAACATGAACAATACTCTTAGTCAGATTTAACTAGAATAACTTGATAACAACTTTACTCGACTGCCCAATGAATTACTATGAATGACCAAGGATACTGAATCTCAATACACATTTGTCTCGATGCCAAGGCCAAATCCTAGATATGGTCCTACATGATATCTCATCTCAATGCCGATGCCATGTTCCAAACATGGTCTTACACAAACTTTCTCGTTTCATATGGTAGATTGAGTATCCTTGGTATTTCAATTTCAATCAAGACTTTCCCATGATTAACCTTAGTAACTTCTTTGTTTAATATAACAATTAAACATTTTCATAGAAATAACATGCATATAATCACATTACAAGAAATTCGATGAAAATATTCATGAAGCTTGAAAATCATACAAACTTGTTGACATTAGCTCGATTGGGAATCATCTCTTTCTTAACAAAATAATTTTGTTAGAGCCGGGAGATATCACACTATCACGGTCTACATATGGCATGTATAGCTAGACTCTTACTCACGCTAGGTTAGTTTTAGAATCGACTAAACCATAGCTCTAAAACCACTAAACGTAACACCTCTTACCTGTAATCCTTGTCGAAATTGGGTACGAGACGTTACTGAACAATTTACATGATCACCACTTAGGCTCAACGTGACTACTCTTCTCGAATCGCTTCAACCACATCACACTCAACCTATGAGATCTCAATCGTACCTACGAGAACTCTCAGGATCATATCAAAAATCTTACGGTCTATAAAATTTCTTTTCATCTAGACAAGGAGTACACGCCCGTGCTAGATGACACACGCCCGTGTGTAGTCACACACGCCCATGTGCTCACACCATGCCTAAAAACCCCAACATTCTGCCAAAACTCACACGGCTAGGGCATGCCCATGTAAAATAGGGGCACGCCCGTGTACCCTTACAACCCACCTGTGTCTTCCACCCGTGGTAGACACTGTCTAATTTCGCACGGCCTGGACACGCCGTGTCTTCAACCGTGGGAAGCTACTGACTTGATCCACACAGCCTGGGCACATGCCCATGCCTAAACTGTGGGTCTTACACGGCTCATGCACACGGCCGTGGGATTCACCCTTGGCCTATTTTAACAAATAATAATAACGTGTAGGGTTCACATGGCTTAGACACACGCCCATGTGTCTAACAGTGTGGACTCTTAGAGGCTATCTACCAAGCCTTCTTACCACTCTCATTTGCATACATACATATACTAATTCAATGGAAACTCAAATCATCAACTAAAACACATGAACTTATACATTTGATACATGAAGATAAGGTTTTCCACCCATACAATTACAACAACTTAATCAACCTTAAATTCTAGCCCTAAACATGCCATGACTCATAAGGACTTGATACCTCCTACCAAGTGTCCGCTCAATAGTGTGAAATTATCTCCGGTAATCTCCAACCTGAGCTAGCTAAATTAACATATAAGAGATGAGAAAGGAAGATGAGTAAGCAACATTGCTTAGTAAGTTCATCTATATAAATCTAACAAATATTGGTATTCATTAAATATAGATAACCACATAGTATTATACTGAGTTTCTTCTCTTAACCCAAGGTTACTTTCCAACCACTCATGAAGCTTACTCATCCTCTCTCTTACCACATTATCACCATGCCCAAGCCAATTGCTCGTCCAATTAGTACACAACCTGCACTGACCACCACAAGATCAAATATATATAACAGCATATCAAATCTTTTCGCTAAGCCACTCATACCACTAAACTCTTGGTGGCTACGCACTTAGCCCACCATAAAATCTCTTACGGGGTGGTATCGCACACAGCCCACCAATCATTTATAAGCGATGGTATCGCACACAGCCCATCGATTACTAATTCAATTAGGCGGTAATGCACACAGCCCACTGATAGTATTACGGTTGATGGTATCACACACAACCCATCAATTAATGATATCTCGGGTGGTATCGCACACAGCCCACCATTCATTTATAAGTGATGGTATCACACACAGTCTATTGATTATAATATCTCCACAAATATCTATCCACGTACATTTCTCTGATTCGAATGTTCGCCCAAGAAGCTTCTCACACACTACTATGTTTACTTAACTTTCTATGATACTCATTTGCATTCACAAAATGCAATAATAAATCTATCTCAATTAACTAAAGTGCATTGTTTACACATAACCCACTAGGGTTCATTATATACTAAAATCAACTCAATTCCATTCTAACACACGCTTGTGTTTCCCATGATACAATCCCATACGTTCTCATTTTCAATTCTCTTGTTAAATCACTCAATTCGCTAAATGACTCTCCAGAGTCTCATATACATAGTGCCACTTGCATTAACATATCCATGCCATGTCCCTGATGTGGGCTTATACGAATTCTCACATAGTTGCCATGCCCTTGATATGGTCTTATTTAATATATATCACCGAGGCCATATTCCAATATGTCTTACACGGAATCTTAACTATCATCAGATCATACTATTTACATTTATCATTACTCTTAGACTTGACTCTCTTGATATCTCATCAAATAGATTTCATATGCTCATAGTATAAACATACATTCCATTCCACATTAGAGTATCAAATTAATTCATATGTAATTGCCACATACACACATGAACTTACCTCGATAACGAAAAGGCCCGAAAAGGACTTTTTGCCCATATTTCTCTTTATCCAGTTCGAGGTCCAAATTTCCTTTTCCTCAATTTATAACAATAGAATTTACTCGTTTAATCACTTAATGATCATATTACAACATAATATCTACTTAGGCAAAAATGACCATTTTGCCCCTATACTTTGGAAAAATTACAATTTTGCCCCTAGGCTCGTGAATAAATTTTCGTCACATTTTCATATTAAACAAGCCTAGCTGACCATTCAATCCTCTTACAACTATCCAAAATTTCAACTATTTCATGCCTTAATGAACAATTTACAACTTTTGCATTTTAGTCCTTATTAGGTGTTTTCATGACAACACCTTTCACAAAAGTTGTTTCTCATCATCCTATCATTCATTTTCTTCCATAAAAATTCAGCAACCAACATGAACTCTATCATGGAAAGTCCCTAGACTTTCAACCATATTGCAAAATAGTCTCCTCATTAGCTAGCTTAAGCTTTGGGGACTCCAAAAGTACAATTTTTATCAAGAAAAGTCATCAAAATCACTTACTAGAGTGGAATGAAGCTTGCTGAAATTTTGAGCTTTCAAACACCCCTTCATGGTTAACATTTTTTGTGGAAGAAGAGAAGAAATAAAAAAGATGAGAACTTTTGCTTATTTCCTCTTTTTTTTTCTTTTTAATAACCTGACATGACAACATTTAATGCCCTTATCCCATTTGTCTTCTTTGACCGTCCAAGCCAATTTCCATGGTCTAATTGCACATTTAAGACCTCCAATTTATAACCCATAGCTATTTGGCACATCTAGAAAATAAAATAGAACTTTCATATTTTTACGATTTAGTCCTTTTTCATAATTTAGCTAAAATTGCTAAAATTAAGGCACCAAAATTTTCATACATCCTTATAAACATGTTATCACACATAACATATCATGAAAATAATTTTCTCTAACCTCGAATTAGTGATTCTAAGATCACTATTTTGACTAGGCCCTAAATCGGGCTATTACAAATGTTGTAAGTGATAATGAGGTAATTGAAATACTCCTATGCATTGATGAGATTCAAAGAGGTATGAATAGAAGTATATGACATGTGTGTGATAATGCATGAGATGAGAGTTATAAAGTGATAAGCTTATCTGTATTGGCTGGATGTGCATAAGGTGTTATATACTCAACCTACTGGGTTAGGTGCATATAGTGAGTAAATTTACCCAGAGAATGGGGTATACGTGTATGTATGATTATTTGAATGATGTATGATCAATATGTCCACATAGTTGAATCTCATGTGTGATTATTAAAGTAGATGATTGTATAACGTTTTATTTTGTGACTCTGTATGAAACTACGAGTAATATGGTGTGAGAGTTAAACTGGGAAGTTTGATTAAATAGAATGTAGGGATGAGTACAATTGTTTAATGATAAAATGATGAATAAGACCATGGTTGGACCATGGCGATACATGTGATCCCATGTAAGACCATGTTTGGGACATGGCATTGGTGACGATATGTGATTCCGTGTAAGACCACGTCTGAGACCTGGTATTGGTATAAGATTTCGTGTAAGACCATGGCGAGGCTATGGCATCGTGATGACATGTAAAGAAATAGCTGGACCATGATGTTGTGATACGAGTAAGACCATAGTTGGACTATGGCAATCAGATAAACGACATACTCAAACCCTTAGTTGATGAGTGATTGTAAGAGAAAGTAGAGTTAAATGTTGAGTACTCGAGCAGATATTAATATGGAACTTGAATTATTAAAGTCACAATTTGAAAGTATGAGTGATAGAGATGATTGTAGTGTGATAAACGTGGAAACTCACTTGGAATGAGTTGTGTGGCTATAATACTATTTCATTGATGATGAATATTAAATCATATACAAGTAGTCGCGAGAGTTAGGCTAAGGGACTCTACAACCTCGCCCCCTTACCACTGTTGAATTATGATGAGATGTTATGAGAGTTAAGTTGAGTAAGTTTGTATGTGAGTAATACAATATGTATGTTAGCATAATCGGGAATGCTTTGTATCACGCTGATACACGATACTCTACTAAATAGAGTAATTGTTGTTGAACATAAGGTTAAAGTCCTTGGGAAACTATCAATAAGATATGAAATAGATAAAGTCCCGTATAAGACCATGTTCAGGACATGGCCTCGACACAAGCTATGATCCTGTTTAAAACCATATTCAGGATATGGCTTCGGTAATGAATATGAAAATCGTATAAGACCATATTTAGAATATGGCATCGATATACGACATGAAGCCCATATAAGACCATATCCGGATATGGCATTGGCATTTAGAGTTGACTCTATATAATACCACCTCGAGGATGTGGCATTGGTTTTGTACCTATATGAACGACGATGAATATGCCTATAATTATCCCTAGTGATTAAAGGGTCAGATGGACAAGTATAGAGGTAGAAATGAGAATTGTATTAAAGCCATGTGAATGGGTGAATACAAGCACTCGTGAGCGAGTAAAAAAAAATGAGTATGATATGTAGCACGGTGTGTGCTAAATAAATGGCAAAATATGGGTAAGTTGGCTCTAAGCTTCTTGTTTGTGCGTGGTTATTTGATGCCATGAATGGATTATAATAATCTCCTTAAGCATTATGTATTGACGTCTGTTGCCTTTCAGGGCTGATGTAGTTGTTTTTTTTATAAACTGTGATTATGTGAAAATGTTAGCCGTTAGTAAAAATCAGATAAAACGGTTGCCGATTTAGTTAATTGAAATTGACATTCCTTTACCTCATCGTAGCCTTATTTGGGTACCCTGAGGAGGAAGTTGGTGATGATTCTCGTGCAAGAAGTGAAATTACAAATTTCGCGTTGTGTGATGGGATTTCGAGTAAATTGAATAGAGTTAATGAATTCGATAGAGATGTCCCTATTAACGTGAGAGATGACGATGGTAAAAGTTTTAGATTAGCATAGCAAGAGAAACTCAGATGAGAGTGTGCTTAAGGTATGTTCTCAGTATGGAGAAAAGAATAGATTAACGTATTGAGATATGATTTGAGTTTTGTGTATATTCACACCTGATTCAATAAGGAGAATAAAATTATGTGTGTACGTGAGTAGAAAACATATTTTAAAGATATGCTCATCGAAATGTTCAACCCATGATGGTTCAGTTTGTAACACCCATAACCCGTATCCGTCGCCGGATTAGGGTTACAGGCATTACCCAATAGCCAAATCTTTTTCAATCAATTAATTCTTATTTTAGACAAACAAAGCACATGGGTATAGTCTATATATATACTTGATTTACCAAGTTAAAACATATTCAATATAATCATTCACATATGCAAAATGATCAAATAACATACTTCTAACCTCATTATTAGCATATTTATCTATTTTATTCTATGATACAGTCATCTATTTAGTAACACTACCTTTGTAACCGTTTCATGCAAACATGCCTCACGTACTATTTCATTTTTAATCAAGCACACTGAACCTTGTAGTTGGAACTATTAATAAGCATCATTAAGGTTACATGCATATATCACTTGACTTTACATCTATAGACTAATAGACAATACACTTCATTTATAAATAAATGAATATATCCGAATACGCATAACCTTAGCTTTTAATGCATAACCACAACCTAAGTCAAAGGCCGAATGTGCCAAATAAACTTCCATAACTCATGCAAAATTTATATTACTAATTGTACAACAATTAAACATACATGAACATAGGTCTCAAAACCAGCTTAACCTAAAAACATAAGTATATAAACCATACCTTGACCGAATATTCATTATCACTTTTCCATAATTTGTAACTACTTATACTTATCATTATCAACGAATCCAACAAGTTAACTTACATATACAATCTTTGATCATAATATCACTCATATTACTTAACCGAATCAACTATATTAAGTAACAACGGCCCAAGTCAAGTTTTTCTTCAACTAGATACATAACATTCATATCACCCATTCATATTTCAAATAGTACCTAAACCACATCCGAATACAAACATTAATTCATAGCATGAGCAAGCCATTTCATCAAAACACATGAGCAAAATTTAACCAAAATAGATAGCCATATTTGCATGGCTAAATATATATATACATGACCAAGTATCATTAGTAATACAGTTCAGTCTAGCCTATACATGCCTTTTCAACTCAAAAACTAAGTTTATCAATACCTAAAGAGAGTCGATAATGTGGTTGACTTCTTCAAAGATCCTTCGAGCCCGTAGCTTGAATCAAAAGTCTATAAAATAGAAATGGACAAGAACACATTGTAAGCATACTAGCTTAGTAAGTCTTAAGCAAAAGATAATTCACTAATCAAGTACTTTAACATTTTTAATCAATAAATGTAGAACATTGTATATGTAGATTTCAATATGCAATTTATACAAAACCGAATACTAGTAATGTATTAACTCAATTACTTATACTTCAATACCATCAACCTGCAACTCATCAAAGCACAAAGTACATATATTACATGAATCACATGTTTATAATCATGTAGATTCAACATTCATGTCCGTTACATTATCACACTAAAAATTCTATTATTTCTATATTCATACCTGTCGATTACAAGCTCAAATTCGCAAAAAACCATTCTTAACATAATATTTCAACTCAAGTAACGTTAATCACAACTTACCTTACTTTTGATGAATTCAATGGGACTTAAGCTTACCTGAGTTTTTAACTCAATAGATTTACTATGTTTCACCTCAATCAATTTATGGTTTCTTTGTTTTATCGTATCACCGACATTAAGCTCAAGGCACGAAGCTTAATATATCAAGCAAGACTAAGCCGCTAGGCACGAAGCTTAATATATCACCAAGCACTAAGTCTGCTAGGCACGAAGCCTGAATATATCACTGACACTAAGTCTTCTAGGTAATAAGCCCGAATCAATTCATAAACCAGTCCATCAAATTACATTTCTTAACACTATCATCACTAACTAAACATATACACAATTCACATTCACATATCACAACGAATGTACAAATTCTTATCATATATACAAAAACACATCTAATCCATTTTAAAGCCTTTACATTCGGCTAACACATATATTCATACTCAAATTTATCAAATAATTTCATTGAACCTATTCATAAATAATTCTTTAACATACTTTAGCTTAAGGACTTACCTCAACTGTCGACGGACAACTTAGACCAGCTATTCGAGAACTCTTGTCTTTCCCCGATCCAATTCCGTTTTTCTTTGCTCTTGATCTAAAACACATTAAATTCAGATCATTCAAGTACATTTCAATTCAATTTAGTCCCAAAACACATAAACATACAAATTACCATTTTACCCCTAAGGTTTCACATTTTTACTATTTAGTCCTAATTGTACAAAACACAAAATACACACAATTTGCCAAGACTATACAAGGGCGAATATTCCTAGGGACTTTATAAGCCCTCTCATTTCATTTATTTTTCAATTAAGTCCTCTAAAATTTTATTTTTATAAAATAGCCCTAAATACAAAATTTCATCAAAATTTCGATACAAAACTTGTAAATCTTTAACACATCTTTAATCTAAAACCATCAAATATCAAAACCATAAGAACACATCAATGGTCGAACCTCATATACACATGATTCTCAAAAATTCAAGCATGGGTGGGTAATATCTGAAGCAACGATCTCAAAACGTAAAAATTATTAAAATCGAGCTAAAATTCATACCTAATTGAGCTTGATGATGGCCGAATGTTTCAAGCCTTTAAACCCCTTTTTCTTAGCTAACTCACGGCAATGGAAGAAGAAAACAACTAAAATGGCTTTTAATTTCATGCATTTTAACATATAATAATATTTTAATGATTTACCATTTTAACATTTATTTAATAATAAAAACAAAATATAATATAAGGTTAATCTTGTCATAAACCACCCACTAACTTAAAAATGGGCTATTTACTCTTTTAATACCCCACTTTAAAAAGCCATAATCAAATAGACACTTTTCACTATAGTTTGCTACTTTTACCTTTTACGCGATTAAGTCCTTTTTCTAAATTAAACACACAAACGATAAAATTTTTCTACGAGACTTTCACACACATTAATTCACATATAATAAACACAAAATATAATATTAAAATATTTCTCAGACTCGGATTCATGGTCCCGAAACCACCGTTCCAATTAGGGTCAAATTCGGTCTGTTACAACTCTCCCTCTTAAGGATTTTTGTCCCCGAAAATCTTACCGTTAAACAACATCGGATATTTTTGCTTCATTGAGTCCTCAGGCTCCCACGTAGCCTCTTCAACTCCATGCCGATTCTATAGTACTTTCACTAATGGAATCCTTTTGTTTCTTAACTCTTTCATTTCCCGAGCTAAGATACGGATCGGTTCTTCCTCATACGTCATATCGGGTCAGATTTCAATCTCAGATGGAGCAATCACATGTGACGGATCTGATCGTATCTACGGAGCATAGAAACGTGAAATACATCGTGTATCTTTTCTAATTTAGAGGGTAACTTCAACCTATAAGCAACAAGCCCAATACGTTCGATGATTTCATACGATTCGATAAATCTTGGACTCGGTTGCCTTCCAGACCAAAACGAAGTACTTTTTTCCACGAAGATACTTTCAAGAATACCCGATCTCTGACTTGAAATTCTATATCTTTACATTTCAAATCAGCATAAGACTTTTGACGATCTGATGTGGCTTTCAAACTATCTTTGATTATAGCCACTTTTTGTTCAGTCTCTTTAATCAAATCAACCCCTTGTATCTTATTCTCACTGAGCTTGGTCCAGTACAAAGGCGTACGACACTTACGGCCATATAGAGCTTCATAGGGTGCCATTTTGATACTTGATTGAAAATTGTTATTATAGGAAAATTCAATCAAAGGTAAGTACTTTTCCAACGTACCTTCAAACTCGAGAACGCAACATCTCAACATGTCTTGAAGTATTTGAATGGTACGCTCAGACTGACCGTCTGTCTACGGGTGAAAGGCGGTGCTAAAATAAAGTTTAGTACCTAAAGCATCCTATAACTTCTTCCACAATCGTGATGTGAATCTCGGGTCTCTGTCTGAGATAATAGAACTCGGCACACCATGTAATCTCACAATTTGAGATATATACAACTCAGCAAGTTTATCGAGTGAAAAGTCTATACGAACTGGTACAAAATGAGCTGATTTGGTCAGTCTATCTACTATAACCCAGACTGCATCCTTCTTGCTCGGTGTCATAGGCAAATCAGATACGAAATCCATAATGATTCTATCCCATTTCCATTCAGGTATCATGATCGGTTGAAGCAACCTAGAAGGCATTTGATGCTCGGCTTTTACTTGCTGACAGATTAAGCACTTTGAAACAAATTCAGATATATCTCGTTTCATGCCAGGCCACCAATAGAACTATATCAAATCGTTATACATTTTTGTGCTACTCGGATGTATCGATAATCGACCACTATGAGCCTCACTCAGAATCATCTGAATCAACTCTGAGTTCTTCAGAACACACATTCGGCTTTTAAAGTTTAAACAATCATTTGCATCAATTTGAAACTCTAATTTCGTATCTTTTTCACACTGAATTCGTCTAGCAATCAAATCTTTGTCAACTTTCTGTGCATCATTAATTTGCTAAATAAACATCGGTCTTACTTGTAACCCGGCTATGATCAAACCATCACCAGACATAACCATCTATGCGTTCATCGCACGAAGAGAAAATAATGATTTTTGACTTAACGCATCTGCAGCAACATTGGCTTTCCCGGATGGTAGTCGATCACCAGCTCATAGTCTTTCAACAATTCTAACCATCTGCGTTGTCTCAAGTTCAGATCTTTCTGAGTCATTAAATACTTTAGACTTTTATGATCCGAATAAACATGACATTTCTCACCGAATAAGTAGCGACGCCAAATTTTCAATGCGAAAACAATGGCTGCTAATTCCAGATCGTGAGTCGGATAATTTCTTTCATGCGGCTTTAATTGTCTCGAAGCGTAGGCTATAACTTTGCCTTCCTGCATCAAAACGCAACCCAACCCATTCAAAGAAGCATCACTAAAGACGACAAATTCTTTACCTAATTCAGGCTGAGTTAACACTGGAGTTTCGGTCAAAAGAGCTTTCAGCTATTCAAAACTTTTCTGACACTTTTCTGACCACTCAAACTTGACATCTTTCTGTAGTAGCCTTGTCAAAGGTGTAGCTATCATAGAAAAACCTTTTACAAACCGTCTATAATATCCCGCAAGGCCTAGAAAACTTTGAATTTTAGAAACATTCTTTGGTGGTTTCCAATCGAGTATAGCTACTATTTTGTTTGGATCCACCCGATTACCTAATGCTGAAACAACATGACCCAAGAAGCTGGCTTCATTCATCCAGAACTCACACTTACTAAACTTTGCATACAATTATTGATCTCGCAAAGCTTGTAGTACTAATCTCAAATGCTCGGCATGCTCGGTTTCATCTTTGGAGTAGATTAGTATATCATCAATAAACACTACTACAAACCGATCCAAAAACTATCTGAAGACTCGATTATTAGGTCCATAAAAATAGCAGGTGCATTAGTGAGTCCAAAAGGCATAACCAGAAACTCAAAATGTCCGTACCTCGTCCAGAATGCAGTCTTTGGCACATCTGTATCTCTAACTCGTAACTGATAATAACCCGATCTCAAATTTATTTTCGAAAATACCGAAGCCCCTTTCAACTGATTAAACAAATCATCAATTCGAGGTAACGGGTACTTATTCTTTATAGTTACCTTATTCAGTTGCTGATAATCAATACACATTCGCATCGTTCCATCTTTCTTCCTCACAAAAAGAACTGGTGCACCCTAAGGAGAGAAACTCGGTCATGCAAAGCCCCTATCTGTTAACTCTTGCAACTGTGCTTTCAACTCTTTTAATTCAATAGGTGCCATCCGATACGGAGCTATCGAGATTGTAGTCATTCCAGGTGCTAATTCAATGCCGAACTCAATCTCTCGTATTAGTGGTAAACCCAGTAGTTCTTCAGGAAACACATCTGGGTATTCACACACAACCGGCACAGATTCAATATGCTTTTCAGACATTTTATTATCCAATACAGAGGCCAAATAAGCTTCGCACCCTTTTCTCACATACTTCTGGGCTAACATCGAGGATATTACTATAGGAAACGCACTTAAGTCACTAGATCCAATTCTGATGATCTCACCGTTCTGACATTTCAAATCAATAAGCTTTCTTTTGCAATTCACCACTGCATCATGTGAAGTTAACCAGTCCGTTCCCAAAATATTATCGAACTCATCGAAGGGCAACAACATTAAATCGGTGGGAAGCAAGAATCCCAATCATCAACGGCAACCTCTACACACTTTATTAACAAATACACATCTACCCAAAGGGTTGGACACACAAATCACAAACTCGGTGAGACTCAATGGCGAGTCTTACCGAATACTAGAGTTTCACACACATATGAATGAGTCGAACCAGATCAATCAATGCAATCACAAGAGTATCATAAAGGGTGAAAGTATCGGTAATGACATCGGGAGGAAGCATCCTCTCGGCTCGTGTAGCATAAGCTCTAGCTGGAGCTTTAGCCTCGATAAATATGCGGTGTCCTTTGTCCCTCTCTGATTGCCACCTATATTGGCTGAATGTCTGAGTAGTCTACCCCGTACTGGCGCACTACTCGGTCTAGTGTTCTGAGTTGTATTTTGCTCGGTTAACATTGGGCACTCTCGAATAAAATGATCTGACGATCCACATTTAAAGCGGGACCGATCACGAACTCTACAACTCCTGTGATGCCATTACCCATAATGTTTACACTCTACCATTCGTGGAACATTACCGACACTAGCTATCGACGTGGCTCGGGATGTCACCGGAGGTCGATCACGTATAGGCAAGTCTAAAGTGGCTTTATGTCGACTGGGGTCATCTTTGAACTTCTTATGCACAGAATGGAAAATTTTATTCGATGATCTTTTTCGAGTGTCTCTAGCTTCTACTTCAGCTTTTCTTTTCTCCTTTCTGAGCTCTTCTGCTTTACAAGATCGCTCGACTAATGTCACAAACTCTTTGATTTCAAGAATGCCAACAAGTAACTTTATGTCTTCATTCAGGCCATCTCCAAATCTTTTACACATAATGGCTTTGGTAGATGTACACTCCCGAGCATAACGGCTTAATCTGACAAACTTCCTCTCATATTCCGTCACAGTCATGCGACCCTGTTTTAATTCAAGAAATTCTTTCCGTTTCTGATCGATGAATCTCTGACTGATATATTTCTTACGGAACTCAATTTGGAAGAAGTCCCAAGTTACTTTTTCTTTCGGGACTACGGATACTAGTGTGTTCCACCAGTGATAGCCAGTGTCCCAAAGTAGAGATATATCACACTTTAGGCATTCATCTGGAGTACAAGATAACTCATCGAGTACCTAAATAGTGTTATCAATCCACATCTCGGCCACTCGTCATCATCATCATTGGCCTTGAATTCCTCTACCTATATTTTCCGATTTTATCAACGAGGGCCTGCTAGATCTCATCGGATCTATCATCGAAGTCTTGAAGGTACGGAGTTGGATTATTCGGGGTGGAGGTTGTTGTACAGCCAATTAGTCTGAATAAACCTGGGTAAACCATTCATTCATCATGTGATAGAAGGCTTTTAGCCTCCCCCTCATGGCTACCCGAAACTGGTTGAGAGTCTAATGGTACTGATTCTCTTGCGAGACCAGGCGCAACGCTCTCCACATCATCAGCTACGGCTCTATCAGGATCGGGATCCATTTACTATATAAAATACAATTGAAATTGTTAGAAGTCACCATACTATCATATCTACAATTTAAAGGCATGTATAGCTAGGCTCTTACACACTACGGTAGTCCTAGAATTGACTAAACCGTAGCTCTGATACCAATTAAAATGTAACATTCCTAACCCGTATCCATTGCCGGATTAGGGTTACAGGCATTCTAACACCCCAAACCCAGCCCAAACGTTATGACCGAATTTGGTATGCTACGGAGAAGACATTTTGGAAAAAAATCCCTTTAAGCCGTTTTAAATTTTTGATAAAAGATATTGTTTTGGTTTAATAATTTATTAGGTTAGGTTATTCTGATTCAAGTGTACCCGATGGCACAATAAAACATTTTTATGTATTAATTTGAGAAAACATGTATCCATTTTCAAGTTATTAAGTTATTAAACAAATTATCCAAAATGATAAAATAACCAAAATATAATCCTAGTAGGCCTTATTACAATTTAAGCAAAATAACCAACAATAAAATAAAAGTAGTTCATAAATTATTTAATCCAAAAGTTCACGGCATGGCCACCTCGAGTTCTTAGGCTCCTTATCCGCGATCTACGAGTCATTGAAAAATTTAAAGGAGAAGGTGAGTCACCAAGTCTTAATGTGTAACCCTTCTCCGGTTTAGTGCAACACATACACAAGTCATAACCAATTAACATGCAAAGTTTAATATGCACCCAACCTAGCCATCCAAACGCCTTTTCTACCCCGTGTGGTACCAAACCACCGGTGGTGCTAAACCACCGTGACTCAAAGTCACATATGTGATACCAAATCACCGGAGATACCAAATCTCGTGTCCGAAGACACAAATCGAATGATGGGGCCAACCCATCGTGTGATACCAAATCACCGGCGTCAATCCCATATCTCAAAGTGGGGCCAACCCACGGTGGTGCTAAGCCACGGGGACGAGACGCTATGAGGTGCCAAACCTCTGGAGGTACCAAACCTCCGTGACCGTAGTCACATTGTGTTACCAAAACACCGTGTCCGTCGACACGAATATCACGCCCTCCACTCATTAGATCCCACATGAATCAATAATATTTAATTAACAATTGTCATGCCAATAGATTTATTAATCAATATCCACAGATCTACCATGAGCCATATATTATAAGCCACATATACCAAATATGCCATGCTTCCCAAAAGCATCCAAAAGAAGGCTCATAGCAACAAAGACTTACCCTAATCATTGTTTATACCATGATGGTATTACATCCATATCTACACAAACCGATTAAGCATACATATAACACTTAGTATGTTAAATAGTTATAAGGTGTGTATGTACACACCTGCCACCAACGATAGTCCTAATCCTCAAAGAGTCAATCGGCCACACAAGATTTCTTGCTCCTATATTCGGCCAAACACAAGAGTTAGGGACATGGACTATTCTACCAAACTAAATAATTCCACGGGTTATCATATAAACCCAAAACCTCACCTAATCGCCTTCGAGTACTAACTACTAAGAACCGCAGACGCGAATCGCTTCACTTCCTTACAATCGGCAACCATTAAAATAATAGCCTTGACTTTAGAATAATGAAAAGAATAATCCCTTAAAATAAATCCTTACCACCTTTGACTTACCAACCTTTGATTGCTAGAGAGATATAGGGCTTAAATCAATCGCCCAAAGTCCCAAAGAGCCTATCTTTCAAAACCGATTGTACAAAAATCAAAGAAAACTACCCACGAATATTCGACCAAAACAAAGACTATAAGAGAGGAAGAAGATTCGGCTATGGTTGATTTGTATTAACAACAAGGATTGAATTAAAATTGAGAAAGAGAAAGGAAAAACTAAAGAAGAAAATGGAAGAGATTTCAATGGAAAAGAAATGTTTATGGCTTAAAATAAAAGAAAGTAAAGAGAGATGGAGAGATGGAAATTTCGGCCAAGAGAGTGTGTAGGAGAAAAGTGATTTGAACAATATTGAAAGAAAGAAAAGGAGAGAGTTGTAGGAGAGATTCGGCCAAGCACTACTTTGCCAAAAGAAAGTGCACAAAAATACACAAGTTAGATTGTAGTTTCGGTTTCAAAAGGGCAAATGAAAGAAAGTAAAATGATGTGATTTGGTTAAACAAAAAGAGGCTAAAATCAAAAGTAAATTTGCACAAAATGCTTATGGTGCATTCGACCAAAGAGTGATTTGTTTGGAGAGGAAGAGAAAAGTATGCCCAAAAGGTGAACAAAAGCAAAAGTCGGCCAAATATCCCCCAAACCGCCTATCACATTCGGCCATCCCCCTTTTTCACACATGCCGTCCACATTCGACCATTAAGGCCTAGGAAAACTTTCCAAAACATCCTCCACCCTTCATGCCTTTTGTCCCCTCATCATACCATAACCTTAAGAATCTTATCCCTACTTTCAAGCTTTCCTTAAACATATATTCAACTTACCAAATGATGAAAGTCCAACCTATCATAAACATAGGTTGACCGCCATTAATGTTAAAATACAAAATAAACTTTCAAATTGCTAAACATACTACTCGAACCTCTAACCTCAAGCAACCTTTCAAGCTCCTTATCCACTATGCCACTAACTACTCATGTGCTTTAATTAACACTTAAATTTACTTAAGTGCTAAGCTCACTTAATCCACTTCATTAAATAAATCATAATAAAAATTATTCTACTAAACCGAGCATACTCAAGACCCCTAATTTAGTCTTATAACTCTACGAATAATATCACAACAATTCACACACAAGAAAAATAATTCAATCACAAATAACCCCAAATTTTAGGATGTTACAGGCATTACCCAATAGCCAAATCTTTTTCAATCAATTAATTCTTATTTTAGACAAACAAATCACATGGGTATAGTCTATATATATATATACTTGATATACCAAGTTAAAACATTTCAATATAATCATTCACATATGCAAAATGAGCAAATAACATACTTCTAACCTCATTATTAGCATATTTATCTATTTTATTCTATGATACAGTCATCTATTTAGTACCACTACCTTTGTAACCGTTTCATGCAAACATGCCTCACATACTATTTCATTTTTAATCAAGCACACCGAACCTGGTAGTTGGAACTATTAATAAGCATCATTACGGTTACATGCATATATCACTTGACTTTACATCTATAGACTAATAGACAATACACTTGATTTATAAATAAACGAATATATCCGAATACGCATAACCTTAGCTTTTAATGCATAACCACAACCTAAGTCAAAGACTGAATGTGCCAAATAAACTTCCATAACTCATGCAAAATTTATATTACTAATTGTACAACAATTAAACATACATGAACATAGGTCTCAAAACCAGCTTAACCTAAAAACATAAGTATATAAACCATACCTTGACCGAATATTCATTATCACTTTTCCATAATTTGTAACTACTTATACTTATCATTATCAACGAATCCAACAAGTTAACTTACATATAAAATCTTTGATCATAATATCACTCATATTACTTAACTGAATCAACTATACTAAGTAACAGCGACCCAGGTCAAGTTTTTCTTCAACTAGATACAAAACATTCATATCACCCATTCACATTTCAAATAGTACCTAAACCATATCCGAATACAAACATTAATTCATAGCAGGAGCAAGCCATTTCATCAAAACACATGAGCAAAATTTAACCAAAATAGATAGCCATATTCGCATGGCTAAATATATATATACATGATCAAGTATCATTAGTAATACAGTTCAGTCTAGCCTATACATGCCTTTTCAACTCAAAAACTAAGTTTATCAATACCAAAAGAGAGTCGATAATGTGGTTGACTTCTTCAAAGATCCTTCGAGCCTGTAGCTTGAATCAAAAGTCTATAAAATAGAAATGGACAAGAACACACTGTAAGCATACTAGCTTAGTAAGTCTTAAGCAAAAGATAATTCACTAATCAAGTACTTTAACATTTTTAATCAATAAATGTAGAACATTGTATATGTATATTTCAATATGCAATTTATACAAAACCAAATACTATTAATGTATTAACTCAATTACTTATACTTCAATACCATCAACCTGCAACTCATCAAAGCACAAAGTACATATATTACATGAATCACATGTTTATAATCATGTAGATTCAACATTCATGTCCATTACATTATCACACTAAAAATTCTATTATTTCTATATTCATACCTGTCGATTACAAGCTCAAATTCGCATAACACCATTCTTAACATAATATTTCAACTCAAGTAATGTTAATCACAACTTACCTTACTTCTGATGAATTCAATGGGACTTAAGCTTACCTGAGTTTTTAACTCAATAGATTCACTATGTCTCACCTCGATCAATTTATGGTTTCTTTGTTTTATCGTATCACCGGCATTAAGCCTGCTATCCACGAAGCCCGAATATATCACCGGCACTAAGCTTACTAGGCACGAAGCCCGAATATATCACCGGCACTAAGCCTGCTAGGTACGAAGCCTGAATATATTACCGGCACTAAGCCTGCTAGGCAATAAGCCCGAATATATCACCGGCACTAAGTCTGCTAGGCAATAAGCCCGAATCAATTCATAAACCAGTCCATCAAATTACATTTCTTAACACTATCATCACTAACTAAACATATACACAATTCACATTCACATATCACAACGAATGTACAAATTCTTATCATATATACAAAAACACATCTAATCCATTTTAAAGCCTTTACATTCGACTAACACATATATTCATACCCAAATTTATCAAATAATTTCATTGAACCTATTCATAAATAATTCTTTAACATACTTTCGCTTAAGGACTTACCTCGACTGTCGACGGACAACTTAGACCGGCTATTCGAGAACTTTCGCCTTTCCCCGATCCAATTTCATTTTTCTTTGCTCTTGATCTAAAAGACATTAAATTCAGCTCATTCAAGTGCATTTCAATTCAATTTAGTCCCAAAACACATAAACATGCAAATTAGCATTTTACCCCTAAGGTTTCACATTTTTACTATTTAGTCCTAATTGTACAAAACACAAAATACACACAATTTGCCAAGACTATACAAGGGCCGAATATTCCTAGGGACTTTATAAACCCGCTCATTTCATTTATTTTGCAATTAAGTCCCTCTAAAATTTTATTTTTATAAAATAGCCCTAAATACAAAATTTTACCAAAATTTCTAATACAAAACTTGTAAATCTTTAACACATCTTTAATCTAAAACCATCAAATATTAAAACCATAAGAACACATCAATGTCCGAACCTCATATACACATGATTCTCAAAATTTCAAGCATAGGTCGGGTAATATACGAAGCAACGATCTCAAAAACGTAAAAATTATTAAAAACCGAGCTAAAATTCATACCTAATTGAGCTTGATGATGGCCGAATGTTTCAAGCCTTTAAACCCCTTTTCTTAGCTAACTCATGGAAATGGAAGAAGAAAACAACTAAAATGGCTTTTAATTTCATGCATTTTAACATATAATAGTATTTTAATGATTTACCATTTTAACCTTTATTTAACAATAAAAACAAAATATAATATAAGGTTAATCTTGTCATAAACCACCCACTAACTTAAAAATGGGCTATTTACTCTATTAAGACCCCACTTTAAAAAGCCATCATCAAATAGGCACTTTTCACTATAGTTTGCTACATTTACCTTTTACGCGGTTAAGTCATTTTTCTAAATTAAACACACAAAAACGAGACTTTCACACGCATTAATTCACATATAATAAACACAAAATATAATATTAAAATATTTCTTGGACTCAGATTCGTGGTCCCGAAACCACCGTTTAGATTAGGGTCAAATTCGGTTTGTTAAGCTATAGAGGGAACTATCAATTGAAAGTTCTAGTACTAAGTTCAGTCTGAATCGAGAAAAAGAGTTAACAAGTTGGTGATCCAGAAGTGATCATTTTTGTGTCTATGTTGTGAATTAGATGTTATGTAATGATCCATGGGGAAAATCGATGTGTATTTCTGAATTTTAATGATTGAGGGTATCTTATACTACAGAAGATTTTCAAGACGAATTAGTGGAAACTGCTTGAGCTACTACAATGGTGGGTATAGTCATTGTAATACTTCTCAGATAGCGGACATAGTGTAGGTGACTGAATGGAAGATCTATGTTAAGCAATGCGAGTTAGTTACTCGGTTGACTCTAGTTGATAATATCCTAGTTTCAGCAAGGTTAATGGCTATAGTGAGCCTTCCTTTAAGAATAGAAGAGTTCGAAAGAATTATAATAAATGGTATTATAAACAAGCTATCCATGCTGGATGACATTTCCATTGTTGATGCTTGTAACACCCTAAAATTTGAGTATCAATTTGAATGCATGTTTTTGGTGCTTAATTTATGAAGAAAAAAAAATTTTTCTTATTTCTTCTCGTAGTTATTATAGTCTTGAAGAAGAGTATAGAATTTTTTGGGAGTAGAATAATTTTTATTTTTTGAGAGTATAATGAAGTGGACTAAGTGACATTAATACTTAAGTAAAAATAAGTGTCAAAGTGAAGCATAAGATGAGTAAATGGTAAGGTGGTGATGGCTCATGAGTTATGGCATGAGGGGAGTGGTTCAAATCCTTGGTTAGCATCTAGAAATTTTATTTTTTGGCTTTAATTCATGCATGTGTCGGCAAGGGATAAGGATGGATGAGTTGTGTTGTTTTATTTTTGGTAAGTAAGACTAAAGGAAAAGGTAATTTTAACTTATGGTATGGAATCAAAGGAATTTGGAAGATATGGGGACATGAGGCTAGTATCAAGGAAGATGTTTTGAAACAAATTCATGGTCATTTGACCAATGAACTTGGACGACAATATGGCTAGGGAGGTTGGCGATTTTTGCTAGTAGCTTTGCTAGGGTAGGAATTTGTTTTGGTCATTCTTAGCATCTTGTGCAACTTTGATTTTCATTTTTTTCTCTCAACCTTCTCTTTGGCCGACTTTATGCTTTTGGTTTGCAAAACTCTTTTGACCATTTGGTCATTTTATTTTGCTATCACATTTCTTTGTATGCCTTTTCATTGTGCCGAAAATACAACACCAAAAGACATTTTTTCCTTCCTTCCTCCATTGCCGAATGTACCATGTTCTAAACACATCTCTACTTCCTCTTTTCTTCTTTTGAGAACCAAATCCTCATCATCATCATCATCATCATCTCTTACTCTTATCTTTTAATTTTCTTTTCAATCATACTGTCTCCATAAAAAATCCCTCATGGCCGAATGTTAGTGTGCCTTGCCGAACCATATTATCAATATCTTTTCTCTTTGATTTTCATAGTCGAATATCTCTCTTTTCATAAGCGTTTTCTCAATCATCTCTTTTCAACCGTGGAGAATAGGTAAGAGTTCTTTTAGTTTATTTTTTTTATGGTGGTGTTGGCCGATTATGGATGGTGTTAATGAGAATTTCTTGAATCGAAATACCCGTTCATTCTATTAACGTTTCTCTTTATTTTACTTTAGTGTCATAATGGAAGATCGAAAATCGACTGTTCGTGTGCATCTTGGAACGTTCTTGGTCGACTCTCTTTTTGAGAAGCAAGAATCTTTGTGGTAAGGAAATCTCGCCTATAAGATATTTAGTATATTTTTTCGATATATTATTATGATTAACGATAGTTTGATATTGAAGATTTTCAAAATAGGGAAGAAAAGGGCAGTGTTTAGTTATCGTAAGAGAGACGGATCCACTATTTTCCCTAAGTATAAATGAAGGACGATTTCGGTAGTCTGGGATTTTCCAACGGGTTGCGGACCATCTACCGAAGGAAATCAATTATTCGAAGTAGTTAGAACTCCCGAGCCTTTTAACGTTAGTGGATTCTCGTGAATAACTAATCGATAAACGAGGAGAAACTAAAATTGAAGTGATTCAAAATCAAGAGGGTAAGGTTTTGGATCGAATATCGATAATGTATTTTTACACATGATAGTGTTCTAACGGATCGAAATATGATTTAGGTGTCGAGGAGCGAGAAGGATTAGTACTCACGATATCGAGGTGTGTAACTTCACACTTTTCTCGGGTTGGATGTCAATTACGGTATTGAGTAAAATCGTAAAAATGACTAGATCGGTATAAAACAGAATAACTGGTATTTTGACGAAAATACACGAAAACGACTAAAATTGTGAAAATTACGAAAATGCCCTCGAGAAATTAGTTGTTAATATGTAAATTGTATGTCTCGTAAGAATGGGCCTAAAAGCCTGATAAATTGCTGAATGAGCCAAAATCTCTGCTAGATTAATAATTGGGCCAAAATCTCTGCTAGATCGATAATTGGGCCAAAATCTCTGCTAGATCGTAAATGGGCCGTAATCTTTGTTAAATTGTTAAACGGGTTGAAATCCCTGCTAAATCGATAAATGGGCCTTAATCTCTGTTAAATTGTTAAACGGGCTGAAATCCCTGCTAGATCAATAAATGGGCCGAACTCTTGCTAGATCGTAAATTTGGGCCTAAGATGTTATATAGTTAATTGGACCAAATGTTATTTTTGGGTCTTAATAAAAATTGGAAATATTAACTCTTGTTAATGGGCCTTTTTAATAAAATCATTGTATGATCATAATCTACCTTGCATACATATGGCATGGGTTGGGAAATTGATGAAGAGAAGAAGGCTGTTTGCCAAAATCTAGTTCGGTGGCTCGCCACAAAATTATGGCTAATTGCCTCTAGTTGGTGGCTCTCGCCACAAAATTATGGCTATTTGCCTCTAGTTGATGGCTCGCCACAAATAATAATTGGCTCAATGCCTCTAGTTCGGTGACTTTGTCACAATCTAGTTAATGGCTCGCCATAAATATAAAAAGGCTTAATGCCTACGATTGGTGTGACTACGGGTGGGTTGACTTGATCCCCGCAGTGTGTTGGTTGGTACGGGTGTGTAAGCGGATGGAAATTAGGTTTGGGAGGAAAATTCATTTTGCATGCACATTATTATTCATGTTGATAATTACGCTAATGGATGAAGCCCAAATCCATAACTTGATAATCGGCCCGATGAACAAGTAAGTAAGTTATACACCGAGTTCTAAGTAACTCACTCCTCAAAATTTTCATCTCGGTAATGGAAACCGCGTGGACTTGGGCCGAGGATGACTTCGTGGAGGCCATCTTGCAAAACATGGTTTATTAAACTTGAACTTTTAATAAGTAATTTTTTTACTATTTTGGGTTGATGTAATAAGGGCCTCTATTAATACTTCATGGATTTTTTGTGTGGTTGGATTAAATTATATTTTGGACATTTTATTATGGGTGATGATTATATGATGTTTTCTTAAAATAAATTGGGTTTTCAAATATGCGAAATTATTTTATAAATATTTTAGTATTTTTATCTTTTATATAATTTACTTAAGGATTTTGATAATACAATATTATTGATGTTTTCAACTAATGTTTTCTAATATACATCAAATTTGAAATACTCTTTCGATATTTACTAAACCTTGTACTAAAAAAATAATATTGTAGATTTCGACTCACTGAAATTTTTAAGATAGCTCGATTCATGTAACAAACCAAATCCATCTTAATGCATAGACCGGGCTTGAGGTGTTACATTTAATGGTATCAGAGCCAGTTTCAAAAACTCGGCTGTGGTTTGGGTTCACAAATAATTTCTATATGAATTCATTCAATTATGTTTTAAAGATCAGTATGGCGCCACAAGCATCCGTCAACAAGTCAAGTAAGTATTTATTACTTAATGATTACTATGATGATCATAGGAACATTCTAGAACTTCTAGTTTTAGATGTGAAAAATCGTAGAGATTGAGACTATAGGATATATTGCGAAAAATAACTTTTCTCTCGAATCTCATAAAACATTGTTAATAAACACGAAACAATTTCTTGATTCATAAAACTTGTAATCGATAAAACGAATAAGCCATCATGAGCACTAGAGGACGTGGTCGTGGACGCAGATGAAGCGTGGTAGTGGTAGAGGCCGAGGTGCTACAATCAAGCACCAAATAATATGCGAAATGGATGCACTGCATCATTTGAGAGTGAGACGGGATCACGCGATCACATGGAAGAAGATAATGCATTGACACAAGCCATGCTGCGAATCCTAGAAAGGGTCTCCTAACTAGAATTGGGCCAACAACTCGTGGGTCAATTTGAGCGACTCAAATCCAATAATGCGAAGTTTTAGAGGAGTTTCGGTGTAGCTCCAAATGTGGTGAATCTTTGACTCAAGTCGTGGAGCGGATTATGGATGAATGGAATGCCTTCTTGAGCAAAAAGCGAAAGGAGTGTGTCCTTGTTAAGAGGCGAGGCGTGTCAGTGGTGGCTCACTGTTCGAGAAGGCACCGAAGCTGCACTGATTACTTGGGAATTCTTTAAAGCTACCTTCCAAGGAAAATACGTTGGAACAAGTTATGTAGACGCTCGAAGGAAGGAATTTTTGAATCTTGTACAAGGGAGTAAAACAGTAGCAGCATATGAAGCTGAGTTTTTACATTTGAGCCACTATGCTCGGACAATTGTATCAACAGATCATGAACGTTGTGTACATTTCGAGGATGGACTTAATGATGAGCTGAGGGTTCTGATTGCTCCACAGCAAGTTAGAACTTTTTCCACGCTTGTAGAGAAGGCCAAGATAACCGAGGAGGCTGAGAACTCAGAACGGCAGAACTGAGAAATATTTAGAAACAAGAGAGAGACACAACAGTCTGGTTCTTCAAATAGATTCCAGAAGAGACCTCGGAATGATGAACCAGCTCAAGTTAGAACATCGGTAACTAATAATCGAAGTCGAGACTATGCTGAATGTGGAAAAAGACACTTTGGAGAGTGTTGGAGGAAAACGGGCGCTTGTTACAAATACGGTTCAATGGATCATCAGTATAGAAATTATCCTCGACGTATGGATACGACTCAAGAAGTTCGTAATAATGATGCACAACCAGCCAGAGGTACTCAGCAGCCATCGAGAGGTCATGGACCAGGTCGTGGTGGTAATGGGGCTGGTCGTGGTCAAGGTGCATCGGGTCGAGGCAATGGTCCTAGAGGGAATGCGGATGCAAGACAGCCTGGACTAGTCTATGCAGTTAGACGCCGTGAGGACGGCAATGCACCAGATGTGATAACTGGTATGTTCTTCATCTTCGATGTGCCTGTTATTGCTTTAATAGATGTTGGTTCTACCCACTCATATGTTGCTAGCGCCATATCTAGAAACCTGAATCTAGAATCTAAAATTACCGATAGTGAGATGACAATAATTAGTCCTTTAGGACAGTCGGTAATTGTTAATAAAATGTTTAGAGGCATGCCCTTGGAAATTCAAGAAGAGGTATTCTCGACGAACTTGATGGGACTGCCTTTCGGTGAGTTCGATCTCATTTTGGGCATGGATTGGTTGGTTAAATATCGGGCGCAATTGGATTATGCTGAAAAATGAATGTCAATAAGAACCTCGAATGATAAGGAAGTCATAATGATTGGTGAACGAAGGAACTACTTGGCAAATGTGGTATCTGCATTAAAGGCAGAGAAGTTGGTTCGAAAAGGATATGGAGCATTCTAACCTTTATCGTGCTTTGGATGCCAAAGAGTTATCTCGTGAATGATGTGAAAGCAATGAAGGAATTTCCGATGTATTTCTCGAAGAACTTCCTAGTATACCTCGGATCGGAAGTAGAATTTGGCATTGAGCTTTTGCTCGGGGCACTCGGTGTCCATTGCTCCTTATAGGATGGCACCGAATGAGTTGGCAGAGCTTAAAGCTCAAATTCAAGAATTACTGGATCGGGGATTTATTCAACCAAGTGTGTCTCCGTGGGGAGCACCAGTTTGTTCGTCAAGAAGAAAGACGGATCGATGCGTATGTGCATTGATTACAGACAATTGAATAAATTGACGATCAAGAATCGGTATCTTCTGCCGAGAATTGACGACCTATTTGATCAATTAAAAGGAGCTTCAGTTTTCTCCAAAATTGATTTGAGATCGGGTTATCACCAGCTCAAGGTGAAAGAAGTGGACATTTATAAGACGGCATTTCGGACTCGTTACGAACATTATGAGTTTGTAGTGATGCCGTTTGGATTAACCAATGCACCAGTCGCATTTATAGACATGATGAACCGAGCCTTTCAACCATATTTAGACCGGTTTGTGGTAGTGTTCATAGATGACATATTGGTTTATTCAAGAAATGATGAGGAGCATGACACGCATTTGCGGATAGTATTACAACTACTTCGTGATAAGCAACTGTATGCCAAATTCAATAAATGCGAATTTTGGATAAAGGAAGTGACTTCCCTTGGTCATGTAGTATCAGCCGAAGGAATAAGGGTGGATCCTCAAAAAATTGAGGCTATTCTAGATTGGAAACCACCAACATCGATAGCTGAAATTCAGAGTTTCTTAGGTTTGGCTGGTTACTTTAGACGTTTTGTAGAGGGGTTTTCTTTGATTGCTGTACCCCTAACTAAAGCATTGCGGAAGGGAGTTCCGTATAATTGACCGAAAAGCAAGAGAGTTTTGAGAAATTGAAGAAGATCTGACGGAAGCTCCGGTTTGATTCAAATAGGAGGCTGGAAAAGAAGTCCTTGTGTATTGTGATGCGTCTCACAGGTGCAGGTTGTGTGTTGATGCAAAATGGAAAGGTAGTGGCCTATGCTTCTCGTCAATTGAGACCGCATGAAGTAAACTACCCTACTCATGATTCGGAGTTAGGCTTTGTGGTCTTTGCTTTAAAGATTTGGAGGCACTATCTCTATGGTGAGAAGTCTATAATCTACACGGATCACAAGAGTCTTAAATACCTCCTTACCCAAAAGGAGTTGAATTTGAGACAAAGAAGATGGGTAGAATTATTAAAGGATTATGATTTCTCAATCGAATATCATCCTGGAAAGGCTAACATGGTAGCTGACGCGTTAAGTCGTAAGACAGTATCTGAATTGAGAGCATTGTTTGCCCATTTGAGTTTGTATGAGGATGGGAGTTTGTTAGCAGAACTTCAGGTGAAGCCGCTGTGGCTGGAACAAATCAAGGAAAAACAAACATCAGATGGGAAGTTGGGACCTTTACTTCAACAAGTTGAAAATGGTGAAATCGAGGAATTTGGAATAAACACGGAAGGTGTGTTGTGCTTTCGAGGAAGAGTTTGTATGCCTAAGGACTCAGATCTGAGGCAAATGATTCTTCGGAGGCGATAGTAGCCCTTATGCTATGCACCGGAGGAAATAAGATGAATCGAGATCTCCGTGAGCGTGATTGGTTGCGTGGTTGAAGCGTGAAATTTGAGTTTGTGGGAAAATGTTTGACTTGCCGCAAGTGAAGGCGTAACATCAATTATTATGCGGATTGTTGCAACCTATAAAATTCCTCTTTGGAAATGGGAGCGGATAACTATGGATTTTGTTAGTGGGTTACCTTTAACACCTACTAAGAAAAATTCATTTGGGTAATTGTCGATCGTTTGATGAAGACCGCTCATTTCCTACCGGTTCATACGGATTATTCATTGCATAAGTTGGCAAAGTCATGCGTATTTGAAATTGTGAGGTTGCATGGGTACAGTATCTATTATATCGATGTGGATCCGATTTACATCACGATTTTGAAAGCTCGCATGAAGCCTTGGGGACAAAGTTGAATTTCGATCGGCTTTTCATCCTCGGTCTAATGGTCGATCGAGAGGTAATTCAGATATTGGAAGATATGTTAAGGGGATGTGTAATCGATTTCAGGGGTAGTTGGGAGGATTTTCTACCACTGGCAGAATTTGCATATAATAACAGCTATCAGTCTAGCATTCAGATGGCACCTTACGAGGCATTGTATGGTCGTAGGTGTCGTTCTCCTATTTGTTGGACTGAGTTGGGCGAACGATAGATGTTAGGTCCGGAGATGATATCTGAAACAGAGAATAAGGTAAAAGTTATTCGAGCACGGTTGAAAGAAGCCTCAGATAGACAGAAATAGTATGCAGACCTGAAGCGTAAGGATATCGAGCATGCTGTGGGGGATCAAGTTTTCTTAAAGGTCTCACCTTGGAAAAAGATTTTTAGATAGGAAAGAAGGGCAAGTTAAGTCCTAGGTTCATTGGACCATATCGTGTGCTGAAGCGTGTTGGTCTAGTGGCTTATCAGATTGAGTTACCTCTGGAGTTGGGTCAAATTCATAATGTTTTCCATGTTTCCATGTTGAGGCATTATAGATCGGATCCTTCGCACATAATACCGGTAGAAGAATTGGAGTTGAATTCAGACTTGTCTTTTGAGGAAAAACCAGTGGAAATCTTAGACCGAGATGTTAAAGTGCTAAGAAAGAAAACTGTGCCGTTGGTCAAAGTTTTATGGCGTAATCACGGAACGGAGGAAGCTACGTGGGAACCTGAGGAAACTGTTCGGCAACAATATCCTCACCTCTTCTAATCAGGTAAATTTCGAGGACGAAATTTTCTTTAAGGAGGGTAGAGTTGTAACACCCTAAAATTTGAGTATCAATTTGAATGCATGTTTTGGTGCTTAATTTATGAAGAAAAAAATTTTCTTATTTCTTCTCGTAGTTATTATAGTCTTGAAGAAGAGTATAGAATTTTTAGGAGTAGAATAATTTTATTTTTGAGAGTATAATGAAGTGGACTAAGTGACATTAATACTTAAGTAAAAATTAGTGTCAAAGTGAAGCATAAGATGAGTAAATGGTAAGGTGGTGATGGCGCATGAGTTATGGCATGAGGGGAGTGGTTCAAATCCCATGGTTAGCATCTAGAAATTTTATTTTTTTTTTGGCTTTAATTCATGCATGTGTCGGCAAGGGGATAAGGATGGATGAGTTGTGTTGTTTTATTTTTGGTAAGTAAGACTAAAGGAAAAAGGTAATTTTTAACTTATGGTATGGAATCAAAGGAATTTGGAAAGATATGGGGACATGAGGCTAGTATCAAGGAAGATGTTTTGGAAACAAATTCATGGTCATTTGACCAATAAACTTGGACGGCAATATGGCTAGGGGAGGTTGGCCGATTTTTGCTAGTAGCTTTGCTAGGGTAGGAATTTGTTTTGGTCATTCTTAGCATCTTGTGCAACTTTGATTTTCATTTTTTTTCTCTCAACCTTCTCTTTGGCCGACTTTGTGCTTTTGTTTTGCAAAAACTCTTTTGACCATTTGGTCATTTTATTTTGCTATCACATTTCTTTGTATGCCTTTTCATTGTCGAAAATACAACACCAAAAGACATTCTTTTCTTCCTTCCTCCATTGCCGAATGTACCATGTTCTAAACACATCTCTACTTCCTCTTTTCTTCTTTTGAGAACCAAATCATCATCATCATCATCATCATCATCATCATCTCTTACTCTTACCTTTTAATTTTCTTTTCAATCATACTATCTCCATAAAAAATCCCTCATGGCCGAATGTTAGTGTGCCTTGCCGAACCATATTATCAATATCTTTTCTCTTTGATTTTCATAGCCGAATATCTCTCTTTTCATAAGCATTTTCTCAATCATCTCTTTTCAACCGTGGAGAATAGGTAAGAGTTCTTTTAGTTCATTTTTTATGGTGGTGTTGGCCGATTATGGATGGTGTTAAGGAGAATTTCTTGAATCAAAATACCCGTTCATTCTATTAACGTTTCTCTTTATTTTACTTTAGTGCGATAACGGAAGATCAAAAATCGAGTGTTCGTGTGCATCTTGGAATGTTTTTGGTCGACTCTCTTTTTGAGAAGCAAGAATCTTTGTGGTAAGGAAATCTCACCTGTAAGATCTTTAGTATATTTTTCGATCTATTATTAGGATTAACGATCTTTTGATATTGAAGATTTTCAAAATAGGGAAGAAAAGGGCAGTGTTTAGTTATCGTAAGAGGGGCGGATCCACTATTTCCCCTAAGTATAAACAAAGGGCGGTTTCGGTAGTTCAGGATTTTCCACCGGGTTGCGGACCATCTACCGAAGGAAATCAATTATTCAAAGTAGTTAGAACTCCCGAGCCTTTGTACGTTAGTGGATTCTCAGCGAATAACGAATTGATAAACGAGGAGAAACCGAATATTGAAGTGATTCAAAATCAAGAGGGTAAGGTTTTGGATCAAATATCGATAATGTATTTTTACACATGATAGTGTTCTAACGGATCGAAATATGATTTAGGTGTCGTGTAGCGAGAAGGATTAGTACTCACGATATCGAGGTGTGTAACTTCACACTTTTCTCGGGTTGGATGTCAATTGCAGTATTGAGTAAAATCGTAAAAATGACTAGATCGGTATAAAACGGAATAACTGGTATTTTGACGAAAATACACGAAAACGACTAAAATTGTGAAAATTATGAAAATGCCCTCGAGAAATTAGTTGTTAATATGTAAATTGTATGTCTCGTAAGAATGGGCCTAAAAGCCTGATAAATTGATGAATGAGCCAAAATCTCTGCTAGATTAATAATTGGGCCAAAATCTCTGCTAGATCGATAATTGGGCCAAAATCTCTGCTAGATCGTAAATGGGCCGTAATCTCTATTAAATTGTTAAGCAAGGTGAAATCCTGCTAGATCGATAAATGGGCCTTAATCTCATTAAATTGTTAAGCAATGAAATCCTGCTAGATCAATAAATGGGCCAAACTCTTGCTAGATCGTAAATTTGGGCCTAAGATGTTATATAGTTAATTGGACCAAATGTTATTTTTGGGTCTTAATAAAAATTGGAAATATTAACTCTTGTTAATGGGCCTTTTTAATAAAATCATTGTATGATCATAATCTACCTTGCATACATATGGCATGGGTTGGGAAATTGATGAAGAGAAGAAGGCCTATTGCCAAAATCTAGTTCGGTGGCTCTGCCACAAAATTATGGCTAATTGCCTCTAGTTCGGTGGCTCTGCCACAAAATTATGGCTATTTGCCTCTAGTTGATGGCTCGCCACAAATAATAATTGGCTCAATGCCTCTAGTTCGGTGACTTTGTCACAATCTAGTTCGGTGGCTCGCCACAAATATAAAAAGGCTTAATGCCTACGATTGGTGTAATACAGGTGGGTTGACTTGATCCCCACAGGTGTGTTGGTTGGTACGGGTATGTAGCGGATGGAAATTAGGTTTGGGAGGAAAATTCATTTTGCATGCACATTATTATTCATGTTGATAATTACGCTAATGGGTCAAGCCCAAATCCATAACTTGATAATCGGCCTAGTGAACAAGTAAGTAAGTTATACCTTTGAGTTCTAAGTAACTCACTCCTCAAAATTTTCATCTCGGGTAATGGAAACCGGCGTGGACTTGGGCCGAGGATGACGTCGTGGAGGCCATCTTGCAAAACATGGTTTATTAAACTTCAAACTTTTTAATAAGTAATTTTTTTACTATTTTGGGTTGATGTAATAAGGGCCTCTATTAATACTTCATGGATTTTATGTGGTTGGATTAAATTATATTTTGGACATTTTATTATGGGTGATGATTATATGATGTTTTCTTAAAATAAATTGGGTTTTCAAATATGCGAAATTATTTTATAAATATTTTAGTATTTTTATCTTTTATATAATTTACTTAAGGATTTTTGATAATACAATATTATTGATGTTTTCAACTAATGTTTTCTAATATACATCAAATTTGAAATACTCTTTTGATATTTACTAAACCTTGCACTAAAAAATAATATTGTAGATTTCGACTCATTTGAAATTTTTAAGATAGCTCGATTCATGTAACAAACCAAATCCGGTCTTAATGCATAGGCCGGGTTTGGGGTGTTACAATGCTTCCTCGAGATAGAAAGTGAATGATGATGAATCCAGAACTTATACAGAAGTTTTGACATGAGATTTAGTAGTGGCATATCTGATATAGTAAGAATAAAGAAGTACATTTACATGTTTTGACAATAGAGTACATTTCACGATAAGATTGAGTTATGGTCAGAAGTAGTTGACCACTAAAAGCTGAGTTTTCAAAGCGTACAAGTCAAGACTTTTACAGTTGGTAAATGCTTTAATGAGAAAGAGAGGTAAAGCCTTAAAGATTTCAAATTTGGGTTGACAAAATTCCTAAGAAGGGGGAATGTCATTCGAATTGTAGTGAATCAACCAGTAAAGATCTAAACAAATGTTTGGACATGTATGGATTCCACATTAGTGGATTATTGAATATAATATATGCCCCAGAGGAAGAATAACCTAGGTCTCAAGTTGCGTTTCGACCTTATGTCTCACAGCTTAAGAGTTATTAGCAGGATAAATTTGAGGATAAGTGGAATTTGCAATTTTGAAGAGTAGATGGAAACATTTTAAGAATGTTGGTAGTAAATCTGAAACACCCCAAACCCGGCCCACAAGCCTTGACCAGATCTGGTATGTTCCTCGAGTAAAACGCTTGAAAAACTGTTTGTCACTTAGGTGCACATAAGTGCCACAACAAATCAAATTTGAAGGAAAACTTTGTAAATTTTGAAATCGGAGATTTATTAAAACTTGGTTTTATATCAAAAACACATGCCGATTTTGTTTTAAGAATTTTACCTTTGAATTTAAAGCATTTGTATATAGATGTCATAATATTTGAAGGTTTATTTTAAGAAAATTTACTTAACTTTAAATTTTATAAAAATTGTATCGTCTTGAAATAAATGACATGCATGCATAAAATGGTTCATACTATGGCCTTATTACATCAACATAAAACCCAAATTAAATTCAAAGTACTTAAAATAAAAGTCCAAATAAGATGAATTCCTTCGAGCATGGCCACCACTAAGCTCCCGCCGAGGCCGGTCCATCATGATCATCACCGAAAAATGTTCCCACAAGGGGAGAGTCAAGCAGACTCAATGTGTACGACCAACACTAAGGCCCAGCAGTTATGGCATACGAGAATCATACATACAAATATAAAAACATAAATAATGATGCAATCCGAACCCAACCTAGATGCCATCCACTACACATCACCCGTACCAACACGCACAGTAGGGACTACTAAGTCAACCCTCCATCCACTACACACCATCGAAGGCACTTCTTTGCAATCGGCGTGCTCATCGCCCTTATATAAATGTTGTGGCATAGCCACCAGATAAAATATTTTGTGTCATGAGACACCACATTCAGATAATGTGACCGAAGTCACCATATTCAGATATCGTGACATAAGTCACCACATTCACTTCCCCTTTCATAATCACCCATATGCCCATGTTATACAAGTCATACATTAACAAGCCATGTTCTATATATTCACATTCTTATAGGTGCACATAAGTGCCACAACAAATCAAATCATACTCATAGTAGGAGTAGGAAAACGTACCTGAGTACTTTGTACCATTGCATGGTACCTTAGCCTTATTTTTACACTTTCATATTATCATATGCATAAAAACAATACCATAAATCTATTAAAACTGAGGGTGGGGTACACACCTGATATACTTAGCAAATTCATTCCAAATCCCGAAAAGCCCGATCTAAAGCCTTAGATCTCAAGTTCCTACATTGGGTCGACATGCAATATTTTAGCTAAAGGCCATTCGGCCACTTAATCAAATCTCGAAACTTACCTTGTAGCCGATTTGTCTCCTAACCAAATCCCAAAACTTGCAAACCCTCCTCCTTGTAATCGGCTAACACTAGATCAATTGATTTGATTAGTTTTTTACTTTTGAACAATTAAGAAATAGATCTAGGTTCCTAAATAGGCCTTGGCCGAATGTGTAAATACACTTACCTTGCGATCCACAATTCTAAAAGCGCTACTTGATTATGGAAGTGTTGAATTACCTATAGACATAGGTTAGATTTAATTCTAACATTAAATCACATAGATTTGGCCTATGGTAGAATACCACATAACCTACCTCGGATGTTGAAATCCGAATAATCCTCCTTATAGTTGACTACTGAAAATCCGAAAGATCCTTCCAAATTTCAGCAACCAACAATATTAATGGGATTAGTTCTAGATTTTGACAAGTCTAAAGAAAAGGATGGAAATTAAATGATATTTGGCCTTTACCTTCTTTAAAAAAATCGTGACACCTTGCTTCACACCTTAGAGGAATTAGGCTTTGAAGGATACTAGAGAGATCCGGCTATAGGCTATGCAATGACCAACACGTTTCTGCTTTTGATGATTGCTAAAGAGATTCGGCCTCACAAGAATGAAAAGAGAGGGATATGAGGCTTAGAAAGAATCGGCACTAGTGGAATTTGGAAGAAGTTTCGGCTAGAACACAGGGTATTTCGGCTTTGGAAAAATAAAAGAGAAGAGAAGAGTTTTACTTGAGATTTCGACAGAGGAAAAGAAAGAATGAAGAATAGTCACCATTTTCCCCTTTCTGCCGAAATTAGTCTACCTAGAGGCCCTTATTCGGCCAACTCTCCGTATTCTGATAGCTTTATCTCTTCAATTATCACCTTATTCAAATTAATAAAAATTTAATCCAACATTTATCCCTTGCTAGCCAAAATTTTAAAAGAGTTTAATCTAACTAAAGCTCATCCTTTCAAAGTCCTTTAGCCATCCATCACTCCCCTCTCTTTGACGTCAACAAGGAAAATAAAACCCCAAAATATTACTTCCCACGTGACTAGAATCTTAAGACCTTCCCCATGCTTGTGGCGTCATTTCCAGAGCCCCTAAGTGGCGCCTCCAAGCCACTTTTCCAAGCCCGTTTGTGTGTCATAATTTCCCTTCATTTTCTCTTAAGGCCACCTTGCTTTAGTTCCCTCCTTTAAACTTTAAACTTAATATTTTTCTAAGGCTTTCTCCTATTTTCTAAAGTTCACAAATTTCATTAGACACATTCACAACATACTCAAGCATGCTATTTCATATAATTAAGCATAAATGCATAAGCCCATTTTCAGGGTGTATGGAAATTTTAGTGCCTTAATTTTAGCAATTTCTAGCTAAATTGTAAAAAAGGACTAAATCACATAAAGTGTAAAAGTTCTATTTTAATTGCTAAAGGTGCCTAATAGCTATGGTTTATAAATTGGAGGTCCCAAGTGTGCACTTTGGCCTTGTTTTAAGTGGGTTGGCCAGCCATGTGACATAGGGGACAAGGGTTTTTAATTTTGGTCAAAGTTGGTGGGATAAGACGGATGTTTTATAATATAATAAAAAAATATCACCTTTCTATCCATCTTCTCTCCATCGAAAATGAGCAGCAAAATGGGGATTTTTGAAGCTCAAAATTTTAGCAAACTTTCCTCCTTTCAAGTAAGTGATTTTGATGACTTTTCTCGATAAAAATTGTACTTTTGGAGTCCCTAAAGCTTAAGCTAGCTAATGAGGGGACTAATTTGTAACATGGTTGAGAGTCTAAGGACTTGCCATGAGAAAGTTTATGCTAGTTGCTGAATTTTTATGGAATAAAATGAATGATAGGATTATGAGAAACAACTCTTGTGAAAGGTGTTGTCATGAAAACACCTAATTGGGACTAAAATGTAAAAGTTGTAATTTGTTCATTAAGGAATGAAATAGTTGGAATTGTGGATAGTTGTAAGAGGATTAAATGATCAGCTAGGCTTGTTTAACAAGAAAATGTGATGAAAATTGATTTACGAGCCTAGGGGTAAAATGGTCATTTTTGCCTAAGTGGATATTAAGTTGTAACTAAACGAGTAAATTTCATTGTTCTAGGTCGAAGAAAACGAGATTCAGACCTAGAATGGAAGAAAAGAGAAATGGGGTAAAAAGTTCTTTTTGGCCTTTTCGTCATCGAGTTAAGTTCGTATGCAAACCTTGCAAGTACGTACATGTTATTCAATATTCCAATGTTGTATGGAATGTATTAAATAAGTGTTGATGAGTTGTTAAGAGATTTGGAATCTAAGAATAGCAATTAATGCAAATATTATGAAAATATGATAGTTAAGGTTCCGTGTAAGGCCATATTGAAATATGGCCTCGGTGAGAGATTTTGAATAGGACCATGTTGGGAGCATGGCATCGATAGGTTAACTCGTGTATGATGTCAATGTAATGTTATGTATACGAGACTTAAGGGAGTTACTTAATGATTTTAGTGACTCAATAAGTATTTGAGAATTGAGAACGAATGTATTGTACATGAGAGGTGCAGGAATGCATTAGAACTGAATTGAAGTGGATTTGGTATTTGATGAACCCATAGTGGGTGATATGTAAAGGATGTACTTTAGTTGCATAAGTTATAATTATTGTTGCATTGTGTGAATGCGAAGTAAGAATGATAGTGAGTGAGGATGTTCACGAATGAACGTTTGAATTAGAGAAATGTATGTGGATAAATATTTGTGAATGTATAATAACGGTGAGCTATGTGCAAATACACCTCATTGAGGGTTATTAAATGATGGGTTGTGTGCGATACCATTAACCATGCAATCATTGGTGGGCTATGTGCGTTACCACTTGATTTAATTATTAATTGATGGGCTGTGTGCGATACCATCACCTATATTATTATCGGTGGGCTATATGGAACCACGACTAATTAATGTCGATGGGGCATGTGCAATACCATCGCTTATAAATGATTAGTGAGCTAAGTGCAAAATCACCATAAGTATAAATGATTGGTGGGCTGTGTATGATACCACCCTATAAGAGATTCAATGGTGGGCTAAGTGCGTAACCACTGAGAGATTAGTAATATGAGTGGCTTAATGAAAATGCTTAACGTGTTGTTTTACATGATCTTGTGACGATCAGTGCAGGAATGTATTCTAATTAAACGAGCATTTGGCTTGTGGCATGGTAAGAATATTGTAAGAGATAGAATGAGTAAGCTTTAAGGATGATTGAGTAAGTAACCATGAGTTCATGAGAAAAGCTCATCATAATAACTTGAAATCATGTATATTCAATGAGTGTCAGTGTCTATTAGTTGTATGCAGATGAACTTACTAAGCATTATTGCTTACTCCTTTTCTTTTCCCATCTCTTATAGGTTATTTTGGCTAGCTTGGGTTGGAGGCCGCAAGAGATGTTTTCACACTATCAAATAAATGCTTGGTATGGTGTTCCAAGTCCTTATGAGTCATGGCATGTATAGGGATTCTTTTAGAATTGACTAAGTTCTAATTGATGTAGCCAAATTGTGTTGGACTAAAAGAACTTAGAGTTTTGGTTGTGTATAGCCATAGATGATGGCTTAAGTTGTTGTAGTTGTATTGGAAGTAGTTCTCCCTAGTGTATGGGATGAAGACTTTATTTCTCTTATGATTAAGTGTTTATAATTTAAGAGTTAAATTGATGCAATATAGAGTTATGTGATGATGATTGTATGCATGTATGTATGTATGCAAATGAGAGTGGTAAAAAGGCTTGGAAGATAGCCTCTAAGTGCCCACAGGTTGGATACACGGGCGTGTGTCTAGACCATGAGAACCATGCACCTTAGTGTTTTAAATTAGGATAGACCACGGGCAAAACCCATGGCCGTTTGTGTGGACTGTAGGTGAGACACGGTTAGAACATGGGCGTGTGCGCAGGCCGTGTTGAATAAGTCAGTATATCAAGGTGTGGCACACGGTCTAGGGCGACGGGTGTGTCTAGGTCGTCCTAAATTAGTCAGTAACTTTCCACGGCGGAAGACACGGGCATGTTGTAAGGGCACATAGGCGTGCCCCCATTTCACATGGGCGTGCCCTAGCCGTGTGAGTTTTGGCAGAATGTTGGGGTTTTTGGGCACAGTGTGAGCATGTGTGACTACACACGGGCATGTGTGACTACACACGGGCATGTGTGTCATCTAGCACGGGCATGTACTCCCTGTTTAGATGAAAAGAAATTTTATGGACCGTGAAACTTCCGATATGGTCCTGAGAGTTCTCGTAGGTACGATTGAGATCTCATAGGTTGAGTGTGAAGTAGTTGAAGCGATTCAAGGAGAGTAGTCACGTTGAGCCGAAGTGGCGATCAGGTAAATTGTTGATAACGTCTCGTGCCCGATTTGGCGGGGATTATGGGTAAGGGGTGTTACAGATTTTATAAAGCTATGGTACAAATTCTATTTTAAGTTTTATACACTTTTATTCAGTTTATATAAACATATATTTTAACTAAAATTTTTCGATGGGATTTTAAAGCAGTAGCATCCTAAAATTTAAAATTTTATGTGTTGCATTATTTCTTGTGTTAATCTAGTTAAAAATATTAATTGTGTATGTTTAGGGGTTCTATGAAGGCTCGTGGTTGAATTGGGTCTTAGCAAAATTTTTGTGTTTAAGCACTTTAAAGAAAGAAGGTAAGTAGAATCAAGGCTTATGGAAATTAGTGTGCAATTTGCTAGCACGAGTGAAGCTAGAAGAGGAGTGGTGTGGCGTTGCATGCATGGGTTTGAGGGGTGAGGTTCGAATCCCATCTAGTACAATTTTTTATTTATTTTTATGATATTCATCCCTAAGTGTCAGCCATGAATGTATTTAAGGCAAGGTGGACTTTTTAATTATGGAATGGTGGCTAAGGTTTATGGTAAGGAGGAAGATAAGGGATAATAAAGGAAAGAATCAAAAGAAAAAGGCAAGAAAAGGGAGCATGTTGGCCTTTGATCGTGTCAAATAGTCGAGTTTTAATATTTATATGAGAATGATGGAACCTGTAGACTAACTATGACAACGATAGAGGCAAGTGCACCTATCGAACAATAGTATAGTTTAGGCAAGAATATCTTATCGATCCCAAGGGAACCTAAAAGTACTACTACTCACTTTCTTTCTATTATTTAGCCTAAAATATGGAGTGGTTGGTTGATTTATCTAATACTAAATGAAATACTTAAACTAAATGCAAAGTTAAAAGAATGAATTGGAGAAAGACCTTAGGAAAACTCAGTTGATGAAGACGATACCCTCAGGAAGAATCCACCTATGACTTCATTTATTATTTATTCCCCGAACCATATGATTTCTTTACTTAGCTTGATCCGTGAGACTCCCTAACCTATATTAAACCCTCTCTCAAAGAAAATAACGTCTAACCTTAGGTTAATTAGTGGAACTCTCGTTTTTTTATAATAACCCCCTAAGGAATCAATAAATCGATCAATGGACTCCCATATTAGGTTTCACCCTAATCTGGCAAAATCTTGTAACCCTATCTCTAGGCGTTCGATCAACTCCGCTTAATTATCCTAGATCTACTCTTAGGCAGTGTCTATTCCTCCTCCACCTAAGCACATCAGATTAAATTAAATAAAATAATTAAGAATAAACTAAGTATTTATCAGATAAACCAAAAAATCAAATAAAAAAATCCATCACAGGTTTCATCCCCTTCAGGTATCTGAGGGGTTTAGCTCATAACAAAGTAGGAAAACATCTCAAGAGAAAAGATAAAACAAAACATAAGAAATCCCTAAAACCCCCTGAAGGAATTGAGGAGGAGATCCTCTGTCTTGAGTAGAACTCTGCATTCTTGAGATGGATCAACTGGCTATCTTCGAGTAATTTCCTGAATAAAAGCTCGCGAAAACTCGCCTCTGTTTAACCTCTAGAACTCCCTTTTTAATTGCTACCTTGGGTGTTTATATAGGCTTTTAGATGCTTTACTTGGATCCTAAGTATCCTAATTCAAGTAGAATTTCGCCTAGGATGTTTAAGTAGACTTAGGAATATATTTCTTTGCCTCCAAGTATCCAAATCCGAGTGAAATTTCTCATTCCCATAGCAGGGGCACAGCCATGTTACACGCCCGTGTAATCAACTTTAGGCCGTGTGTTAATTCTGTTGATTGAGGCACGCCGTGCAAGTCGGGGTTCAGGCCGTGCTTCGGGTCTGTCGATTGGGGCACAGCCATGCAAACCATGCCTGGGTTGTGTTGGGCTTTTTGTCTACGAGGAATGGCCGTGTAAATCAGGGACAGGCCGTGTTCTAGATGGATGGCAAGGCACGACCATGTGACATGAAGCCCAGGTGGTGTCGTCTTCTCGGGTTGGCCCAATTTGGTCCATTTTAAGCCCGTTTCTCATTCTTTTCATCCTCGGGTGCTTTCCTGAGTATAAACATGAAAAGAAAGGATTAAAAGCACCTTTTTAAATAAATCAAGGGCTAAAGCATACTAAATATGGGGTTAAAATATATTACTTTTATGGTTTATCAAATACTCCCTCACTTTAGCTTTTACTTGTCCTGAAGCAAAATTCTCAACATATAATTAAAACGAACTTTTTGTAATTCATAATTCCTATCGACAATGTCTCATCATAATTCATAGATAATTTATACATGGATAATTCAACTCAAAGAACCCTAAAGATTCAATCAAGATAAGTCATACCTTTGTAGCAGTACGAAAACATAGGTGTCTCCCCCTATCTAAGTAATTACCTTTAATTCAAAATCGACAAGGATTGACATCCTCACAAAAGATTCACTCAAATCACTCGAAGTGTTTAAGGTTCAAGAATAAGCACTCTAAGTCGAACCTAAAAAGTTAATCCCATAGGGTTGCCTGAAAATCAAATCTCCACCACTGTATATGAGATGATACACAAATCAAAAGGTCTTTAATCAGGGTTGTAACAGGGCTTGGGTTAAAAGGTGTGGATGAAGGCTGAATTAGAAGGTTAGAATCGAAACTGACTTGACAAATTACATAACTAGAAACAATGAACTAAATATGAATTTTTACATCGAATGAAAACTAATAATACCTACTATTGATAATTACTTTATAATAAAGAGTATTTTCATCACTTAAAATTTGACAATACTTTAATACGAGCTTTTTCTTCAAAAATTGGAGTTTAAATGCTCTAAGCTTTTTTTAAGAACAAACATAGATATTACATCATAAATGATAACTGTAACTACTGAACTAATATAATTTGGTAACTTAATCAAATCAAACCTCGATTAAAGGGTAGTCAAAAGAAAAGGTGATAACAAATACAAAGGGGTTTTGGGTTAATATTAGTGGGTGAGTCAATAAAAAGGTTGTTAGGATTCAACGGGGTTCACTAGGGGTTAATTTGTATGGGTAGGCTTTTTAGTGGAGTGAACGGGTTAAAACCTAGGTGCCTTTATCCTTTCAGTATATCAAATCATTAATGTGGTCTCAACATGTATAAACAAGGCAAGTTCTAAAATAACAGTTCAAAGTTGACACACTCATAATTAATAGAGTGAGCACGAAAAAGAATATATGTTCTATAAGGCTCAAAATCTCATAAAAATTATGGGTGTTTTTGACCTCAATCCCTGTAAATTTCAAACTTCAAAGTAATACTCAAATTCAGTTTAACGACCTATTAATTTTTAATTTTTAGAAAGTAGACTTATCATGCTCGATTCTCTAGTATCATTCAGATTTAATCATCAATGCAGAATTAACTATGACTTACTCTAATACATATCAATAAAAATCATTAACTATGACTTACTCTAAAACATATCAATAAAATCATACATCATTAGAAATATCTTCCTAATTAGTAATATGAGAAAAGTACTTTCGAACAAGACTAAATTCAGGATTTTGAGAATAATGCAAAAAGTCAGGTACTTTTACCCCCCACACTTAAGATGTACATTGCCTTCAATGCACAAAGATACATAAACAATTATGTAATAATAAAATCAAAGAGAAGGGGAGAAGTAACACTTCCTGAATTTTTGGATGAAGTCTATGAAAAGAAACCGATTAAGATTGGAGGTGAACGTGGGGAAGTGTCTCGAACTGTTTGAAATTGAATCCTTGAAGTAGCCACTTAGTTTTATTGTATCCTAAGCTAAATCAAAATATCATAAAGAATAAGAAGAAGAAAATAAAATAAAATAAAGTAAAAAATAATGATGAAATAAAATAAAAACAAAAATAAATAATAGAAAATGAAAGACAACTAGAAAAATGGGGAATGAGGTTTAAATAGAGATGTAGCCCGTGTTTTGGGATTTTGAATTTTGAACACATTTAGGGTGTTCGAGCATGGCCGTGGGTGTCGTGGCACGCCCGTGTCTTTCTTCACACGGTCATTCAATACGGTGTGCTCCTCCCGTGTTTTATAAGTCATAATGTTGGCATAGTTGAAAGGCACGGCCATGTTTAGCACGTGCTTGACAAGTTAGTAACCTCGCACGGGGCATCGGCACGGGCGTGGACTATTATTGCCAACCGTGTTAGGAAAAGAAATTTTTTCTATGTGGTGGTACTGACTCTCGCACGCCCATGGTTCATCCCCAGCTTCCACACGACCACGGGCACGCTTTGTGTATAGGTAGTATGGCCTAGAAATCGCTCTTTGGTTGGTTTATGGTTAGGTGCTAAAAGAAAAAGAAAAGAAAAAATAATAAAAAATAAAAAAATAAAAAAAAATGTAAAAATGGGGTTAGTGCTCGGGTTGCCTCCCGAGAAGCGCTCATTTATAGCCTTAGCTAGACTTTACCTCTCATTCGTATGGTCATGGTGGTTTGATGAGGTGAAAATCCTTTCTCATGCGATCACTTGAGTTATGGATATATAGCTTAAGTTGAGTAATGTTTACCTCAGAAGTGCCAAATTTAGGATCGCTTACCTCGACTGTGTCGTATAGGAAGACATTAAGTTCCTCAAAAGTGATTTTTTCATTTTCCTTGAGTTCTGAATTGGTGATTCGAGGGTCTTCCTTATTCAACAATACCTGATCCTCTATTCTGATGTGATTCGTTGTTCCTATCAGCTCGTCTGGGGGCTCCTTCGATTTCACTTCGTGCGGTTCTTGTTCCTCTTTGATTTGTGTTTCTTGCTCTTTTAGTTTGTCAACCCTAAGGCTTTGTTCCTTATGTATTTCTTCTTTTTCGGCACGAGGTCTAGGATCTAGCTCAGCTAAGTGATTTCGTGATGCTTCTTGTAAAGAAGGTTGAACCAAATGATTATCAATAGAATTAACGTTCGTACCTTTATTACTCGATGTCCTAGCTGAGTTAAGAGCTTGAAGAGTGATTGTTTCATCGTCTACACGAAGTGTGAGTTCACCGAATTCTTCCTCGAGTGGTCTTTCTTTATTGCATTAGGATATGGCACACGAGGTTGGTACTCTGTAATTGCCGATTTTGGTAAATCATGGTACCTCTACCTTACCTTCATCCACCTTGTTTTCTTGTATTGAGTTTGGTTCATCTAACCCCTTGCTGTCTTGAGCTGAGATGGCTTGGATCTGTTCTTTTGGGTTTATTTCTGTGTTGCTTGGTAGATGTCCTTGTTAACATTCAGAAATCAGCTTTGTGAGAAGTCCCATGACCTAGTAAGTTCTCCAACATGATTCTCGATCCCTTTGATCGATTTTTGTTGTTCATCAAGTGTTGCTTCAGTCTTTTGAAGATGAGAATCTATAGCTGCCATGAATTTCGTCAGCATCTCTTCAAGATTCGGCTCCTCTTCTTGTTGGTGAGGTGGTTGTTGAAAATCTAGAGGAATTTCCAATCATTGGCTATTTTGATCATCCCATGAGAAATTGGGATGATACTTTCAACCTGCATTATAAGTGTCACTATAAAAATTATTTTGATATCTAGAATAGTAACCTGTATAGTGATCTTGCTCATTTTCCATGCCATATCCATAGGGTGGGTACTCAAGATTCGCCACGCCTCCTAGATTCAAATCATATTGTATTTCTAGATGTACCTGTGAGGGATGATACCAATCATCAATCTTGTTATTCATCATCTCTAATAGATTAGATAACCTGGTGACGACGTCGAGGTTGAAGACACTGGCTGTTTTAGTAGGAATTGCCCCCATGCCTTGCCACTGATAATTATTCAGTGCCATCTTATACATAGATTAAAATTTTCTGCTCAAAGTAAAATAGAGGAATAAATTAACAAAGAAAAAAATTAAAAGTAAAAATAATAATAATAAAATAATAATAATAAATTGTAATTAAAAAATTGGCTAAAGTAATAGAAATAGAGCTTTCTTAATATTTTAGTGTTCCCCGGCAACGGCGCCAAAAACTTGATCGTGTCAAATAGTCGAGTTTTAATATTTATAAAAGAATGATCGAACATGTAGACTAACTATGACAACGATAGAGGCAAGTGGACCTATCGAACAGTAGTATAGGTTAGGCAAGAATATCTTATCGAACCCAAGGGAACCTAAAAGTACTACTACTCACTTTCTTTCTATTATTTAGCCTGAAATATGAAGTGATTGGTTGATTTATCTAATACTAAATGAAATACTTAAACTAAATGCAAAGACAAAAGAATGAATTGGAGAAAGACTTTAGGAAAACTCAGTTGATGAAGACGATACCCTCAAGAAGAATCCACCTATGACTTCACTTATTATTTATTCCCCAAACCATATGATTTCTTTACTTAGCTTTATTCGTGAGACTCCCTAACCTATATTAAACCCTCTCTCAAAGCGAATAACGTCCAACCTAATCTGGCAAAATCTCGTAACCCTATCTCTAGGCGTTCGATCAACTCCGTTTAATTATCCTAGATCTACTCTTAGGCAGGGTCTATTCCTCCTCCACCTAAGCACATCAGATTAAATTAAGCAACATAATTAAGAACAAACTAAGTATTTATCATATAAACCAAAAATCAAATAACAAAATCCATCATAGGTTTCATCCCCTTCAGGTATCTGAGGGGTTTAGTTCATAACAAAGTAGGAAAACATCTCAAAAGAAAAGATAAAACAAATCATAAGAAATCCCTAAAACCCCTGAAGGAATTGAAGAGGAGATCCTCTGTCTTGAGTAGAACTTCAGCTTCTTGAGATGGATCAACTGGCTATCTTCTAGTAATTTCATGAATAAAAGCTCTGGCAGAAAACTCTGCCTCTGTTTCGGCTTCTGCCGAACTCCTTTAGTTGCTACCTTGGGTGTTTATATAGGCTTTGAGATGCTTTACTTGGATCCTAAGTATCCAATTCAAGTGAAATTACTCATTAAGTAGACTTAGGAATGTGGCATCTGGTGAAATTGCCATGTCACGCTTCGTGTAAGTCGACTTCAGGCTGTGTGTTGATTCTGTTGATTGAGGCACGGCCATGCAAGTCGGGGTTCAGGCCGTGCTTCATGTTTGTCAATTGGGGCATGGCCTTACAAACCATGCCTGGGTCATTTGGGCTTTTTGTCGACAAGGAACGACCGTGTAAATCGGGGACAGGCTGTGTTCTAGATGGATGGAAAGGCACAGCCGTGTGACATGAAGCCCAGGCCGAGTCGTCTTCTCTTGTTGGCCCAATTTGGTCTGTTTTAAGCCCGTTTCTTATTTTTTTCATCCTCGGGTGCTTTCCTGAGTATAAACATGAAAAGAAAGGATTAAAAGAACCTTTTTACATAAATCAAGGGCTAAAGCATACTAAATATGGGGTTAAAATATGTTACTTTTACGGCTTATGAGCCTTTTTCGTGGGTGATGTTTTGGAAAGATTTTTGTTGGTCAACATCCACCCTTTTGGCTAGAGTACATACGGTTTTGTTAGGGGAAGGGAGAGCCAAATTTCTCTTTTCTCTTTAGATCATTTTGTTAGTTTTGGTGCATGAGAGGTACACTTTTTCTCTTTGACCAATTGTGTCTTCTTTTCAAATCCATCTCCCTCTTTGCTTTGGCTGAAACCTCCTAACACAATTGTGCATTTTTTTCTCTTTCGTTTGGTAGAAACACTCACCTTTTCTCATCTCCCCTTTGATATTCGAACAATCTAGCACTCTACTCTCCATCCATTCTTTTCTTTTTGACCATTTCATCAACTTTCCTCTTTTCTTAAATCGACATCACCTTGTGACCACATTTTCTTGTTCGATTTTCTCTTCACTAGTCGAACCTATCAACATCTAATCTCTTCTTCTTCAACTCTTTTTCTTTTATGTTGGGCACTCCTTTTGATCGAATTGGTACAGAACTTCATTCCCCTCTTTTCATCTTTATTTTCTTTTTCAACTTGGCCGAATATGTGTGTCCATCACTAATCGGTATTTCACTTTGTTCTTTTTCAAAATATATCTCTCCTACTCTCTTATATTATGATCTTCTTCTAGTGTACAGTTATAGTGGGTGGCCGAATACCATTCTAGCATTAAGAAAAATGGCAGAAATCGAATCTAATATTGATAAGGTAAGGAGTTCTTAATGGATTATTTGAAATCATTGATTATTCGTTTAGCTGCTAAAGAAATATGGTTTGGACTAATTGATTATATTTTTAGGGACTAAATCACTCTATCTATCCACTTGTTGATCATACGATTCTAGTGGTGAGCTGAATCTTTTCTTAGTCAATCATCTTATATCAAAGTTGTAACATCCTGAAATTAGGCCTAGTAGGATTGAGCCCAATGGGCCTTAGGCGTAGTAGCGTTTAAAATTTTTTAGAGAATAGGAGATCGGCTTAAGTGCAAGTTGGATCTTTTAGATAAGTGATTTTGGAAGGTTAGGGGCTTCATGAAGTCCCGGATCAAATATTAGCTTTGGGAAAATTTTGGTTTTAGGTGAAAAAAACCTTGGAGGTTGGCGGGTAGGCCTTAAGAATAAAATGTGGAGGAAAATGACACAAGTGGTGTGTGTGGTGTAGTGGCAAAGTGGCGCCACAAGGAAGGAAGGAGGTCAAGGTTCTAGTTGTAGCGTTTGCATTCCTTTTAGATTATTTTATTAAATGAATTTAGACCTTAGACATAGGGTTCTATTTAGTTCGCATGGTTTAAGAGACAAGGAGCTAGTTGGTAAAGTGGCTAGCGGCGTGGATTATGCTACAAGAGAGTCTGGGTTCGAATCTCATGAGAAGCAAGGGAGTATTTATTTTGCGGATTGGACGGTAAGAGTTTCAGTTGAATTTAAACTCTACTGACGGAGGGATCCCACATCGGAAAGATACAAGGAATGAAGGTGAAGAGCTAGCTATACAAAGAGCATGCCAGGAGAAGGGTTAACATACCTTGGTGGGCGTTGGGCACAGGAGTGGTCGCAGCGCGGTTTAGCCCCAAAGTCCTTTCACGTGTGTAACTCTCTCTACTCTAGTTGTAGAGCGACAAATGCCGAAGTGCCCGTCACGGTAATAGTAGCCACACGGGCTTGTGAGCGCACGTGTGGGGCTTCGACGCGATAGTTGAGGCCATCAGTAGTATTCTTGTGGGTTGGGGCTACTTGGGCCGCGATGGGCCGAAGTGGGCCCAATGGGCCCATGGGCCCAATTGGAATAAATTGTATGATGATCTAGTATATAGTGAACTAGACTAGGTGGAACCTATATACGTGGCTAGATTTGTGTTAGGTGGGCCACACGAGTGTGGGCCTAAATGGGCAAGTCGAGTTTTAGGCCCAATAGTCTAGTGGTGAGGAAATGGTAGTCGAGTCGCTCGGGTAACATTAGACCTTGGGAGGGCCTTGCAGTGTGAAATTACGAAAATACCCTTGGTGGGTAAATTCTGAAAATACCTTAGTGGCGAAATTATGAAAATACCTTGGTGGGTAAATTCTGAAAATACCCTTGGTGGGTATATTCTGAAAATACCCTTGGTGGGTAAATTACAAAAATACACTTGGTGGGTAAATTACGAAAATACCCTTGGTGGGTAAATTCTGAAAATACCCTTGGTGGGTAAATTCTGAAAATACCCTTGGTGGGTAAATTACGAAAATACCCTTGGTGGGTAAATTACGAAAATACCCTTAGTGGGTAAATTACAAAAATACCCTTGATGGGTAATTACGAAAATACCCTTTGTGGGTAAATTACGAAAATACCCTTGGTGGATAAATTATGAAAATACCCTTGGTAGGTAAAATTACGGTTATACCCTTAGAGGTTGATTAGCATGATTATGTTGTTTTATGTCTATCGATTATGATGGTAATTCATGTTATACTTATATTTGATATATGTCTAGCATACATGACATCTGCATACACGAATTATTATGTCATATTACGGGTATGATGAGAGGAGGGAAGATTGATATCGTGACTTGGTCACGGTGATTTAGTATCACATTCGTGTCTTGGACACGGAGGTTTGGCACCTCATAGCGACTCGTCCCCGTGGTTAATACCACAGTGGGTTGGCCCCACTTTTGAGATATGGGATAAATCGCGGTGATTTGGTATCACACGTAGGTTGGCCCCACAACTTGATGATTCGTGACTTGGTCACCGTGGTTTAGCACCACCGGTGATTTGGTATCACATTCGTGTCTTTGGACACGGAGGTTTAGCACCTCATGGCGACTCGTCCACTGGTTAACACCACCGTGGGTTGGCCCCACTTTTGAGATAGGGCATAAATCGCCGGTGATTTGGTATCACGTGGGTTGGACCCACGGATGGATTATTCGTGACTTTGGTCACGGTGATTTAGTATCACATTTATATCGTGACTTGGTCACGGTGGTTTAGCACCACCGGTGGTTTGGTACCACACGGGTAGAAAAGGAGTTATGGATGGCTAGGTTGGGTGCATTATACATATATGTTGCTTTGTTATAATTTGTGTAAGTATGTGGTATTTACCGGAGAGGGAATATGCTTTGAGTCTTGGTGACTCACCTTCTCCCTTATCTTTTCAGTGATTCGTGAGTTTGCGGATGAGGAGCCGGATGAACTCGAGGAGGCCATGCAATAAAATTTGGTTTTACATGAATTTCCAATTGGGTACTTTATTTTAATTTGGTTTCATATTTTATAGATTTGTAATAAGGCTGTTTAATTATGTTTTGGATTATTTTTATGTTTTGAATATGTTTAAAATATGGCTTTTAAATTACTTGGTTAATTTAATAATTGAGCCCAAAGTTTTCTAAACTAAAAACTCATAATGGTTTTAAAAATCTTACCATCGGGTAACATGAATAGTTCAATAGTAAAATTACAAGTTAAATGTTTTCAGCAGATTAAGTGATTTCCAAAATTCAAGTTTCTATACTCAATTGCAAGCGGATTTTCTAAAATGATATTTTGAATTTTCTTAAAAGATATAAATGTTTTCTATCCTATGATTTATCAACTAAGTTTTAAAGTTTTATGTAATTTGAAGTAAATTTCAATTTTAACTTATTTTAGACAAATAAAGAATTACAAAGAGTTTTTCACAAAATTTAATTGTTAATTGATTCTTTCAAAAATTATTTTCCTTAGTGACATACCGATTCGATTCGTGGCGTATTGATTAGGGTTTGGGGTGTTACAAATTGTATCGAGCCTAGGTTTCAAAAACTTCTTGTGGGTTATGGGGTTCAAAAAGTTTGTTTGAAAATACATGTTGTTTGGAAGTATGGCACCTTGAGTCTCAAGCATCCAAATCTGTAATTTCCCTTATTTTATGTTTGTTAAGACAATGTTATGGTGTATTTTTGGTATTTATTTTGTGTGTCTTGGTTTGGATATAGAAATTATATGTATAAATATCGATTTGCTTTTGTGTTTAGTTATCTAGTTATGAGAAAGAATTTTGAGAATTGGTTTATTAGTGTTATTAGATCGAGTCTTGTGACGAGGCGTAGTGTGGTGGGTTAAGATGTGTGACTATTAGTAGTTGGAAATTTTGAGGACGAAATTTCTTTAAGGAGGGTAGATTTGTAACATCCGAAATTAGGCCTAGTAGGATTGAGCCCAATGGGCCTTAGGCGTAGTGGCGTTTAAAATTTTTTGGAGAATAGGAGATCGGCTTAAGTGCAAGTTGGACCTTTTAGATAAGTGATTTTGGAAGGTTAGAGGCTTCTATGAAGTCCTGGATCAAATATTAGCTTTGGGAAAATTTTGGTTTTAGGTGAAAAAAACCTTGGAGGTTGGCGGGTAGGCCTTAAGAATAAAATGTGGAGGAAAATGACACAAGTGGTGTGTGTGGTGTAGTGGCAAAGTGACACCACAAGGAAGGAAAGAGGTCCAAGGTTCTAGTTGTAGCGTTTGCATTCCTTTTAGATTATTTTATTAAATGAATTTAGACCTTAGACATAGGGTTCTATTTAGTTGCGCATGGTTTAAGAGACAAGGAGCTAGTTGGTAAAGTGGCTAGCGGCGTGGATTATGCTACAAGAGAGTGCAGGTTGAATCTCATGAGAAGCAAGGAGTATTTATTTTGCGGATTGGACGGTAAGAGTTTGATTGAATTTAAACTCTCTTGACGGAGGATCCCACATCGGAAAGATACAAGGAATGAAGGTGAAGAGCTAGCTATACAAAGAGCATGCCGGAGAAGGGTTAACATACCTTGGTGGGCGTTGGGCGGGGAGTGGTCGAATGGCGGTTTAGCCCCAAAGTCCTATCGGTGTGTAACTCTCTCTACTCTAGTTGTAGAAGCGACAAATCTTTGAAGTGCCGATCACGGTAATAGTAGCACACCAGGCGTGCGGCCTGCGTGTGGGGCTTCACAGCGATAGTCGAGGCCATCGGTAGTATTCTTGTGGGTTGGGGCTACTTGGGCGCGATGGGTAGAAGTGGGCCCAATGGGCCCGTGGGCCCAATTGGAATAAATTGTATGATGATCTAGTATATAGTGAACTAGACTAGGTGGAACCTATATGTGGCTAGATTTGTGTGAGGTGGGCCACACAGCGTGTGGGCCTAAATGGGTAGAAGTCGGGTTTTAGGCCCGATAGTCTAGTGGGTGAGGAAATGGTAGTCAGTGTTCGGGGTAACATTAGACCTTCGGGAGGGCCTTGTAGGTGTGAAATTACGAAAATACCCTTGGTGGGTAAATTACGAAAATACCCTTAGTGGCGAAATTATGAAAATACCCTTGGTGGGTAAATTACGAAAATACCCTTGGTTGGTAAATTACGAAAATACCCTTGGTGGGTAAATTACAAAAATACCCTTGGTGGGTAAATTACGAAAATACCCTTGGTGGGTAAATTACGAAAATACCCTTGGTGGATAAATTACGAAAATACCCTTGGTGGGTAAATTACGAAAATACCCTTGGTGGGTAAATTACAAAAATACCCTTGGTGGGTAAATTACGAAAATACCCTTTGTGGGTAAATTACGAAAATACCCTTGGTGGATAAATTACGAAAATACCCTTGGTAGGTAAAATTACGGTTATACCCTTAGAGGTTGATTAGCATGATTATGTTGTTTTATGTCTATCTGATTATGATGGTAATTCATGTTATACTTATATTTGATATATATCAGCATACATGACATCGCATACATGAATTATTATGTCATATTACGGGTATGATGAGAGGAGGGGAAGATTGATATCGTGACTTGGTCACGGTGATTTGGTATCACATTCGTGTCTTGGACACGGAGGTTTGGCACCTCATAGCGACTCGTCCCGTGGTTAATACCACCGTGGGTTGGCCCCACTTTTGAGGTATGGGATCGTCACGGTGATTTGGTATCACGTGGGTTGGCCCCACAACTTGATGATTCGTGACTTCTATCACGGTGGTTTGGCACCACCAGTGGTTTGGCACCACCAGTGATTTGGTATCACATTCGTGTCTTGGGCACCGGAGGTTTGGCACCTCATAGCGACTCGTCCCATGGTTAACACCAAGTGGGTTGGCCCCACTTTTGAGATAGGGGATCGTCGCGGTGATTTGGTATCACACATGGGTTGGCCCCAGATGGATTATTCGTGACTTTGGTCACCGGTGATTTAGTATCACATTTATATCGTGACTTGGTCACGGTGGTTTGGCACCACCGGTGGTTTGGTACCACACGGGGTAGAAAAGGAGTTATGGATGGCTAGGTTGGGTGCATTGTACATATATGTTGCTTTGTTATAATTTGTGTAAGTATGTGGTATTTACGGGAGAGGAATATGCACTGAGTCTTGGTGACTCACCTTCTCCTTATCTTTTAGGTGATTCGTGAGTTTGCGGATGAGGAGGGATGAACTCGAGGAGGCCATGCAATAAAATTTGGTTTTACATGAATTTCCAATTGGGTACTTTATTTTAATTTGGTTTTCATATTTTATGGATTTGTAATAAGGCTGTTTAATTATGTTTTGGATTATATTTATGTTTTGAATATGTTTAAAATATGGCTTTTAAATTACTTGGTTAATTTAATAATTGAGCCCAAAGTTTTCTAAACTAAAACTTCAATGGTTTTAAAAATCTTACCATCGGGTAACATGAATAGTTCAATAGTAAAATTACAAGTTAAATGTTTTCAACAGATTAAGTGATTTCCAAAATTCAAGTTTCTATACTCAATTGCAAACGGATTTTCCAAAATGATATTTCAATTTTCTTAAAAAGATATAAATGTTTTCTATCCTATGATTTATCAACTAAGTTTTAAAGTTTTATGTAATTTCAAGTAAATTTCAATTTTAACTTATTTTCGACAAATAAAGAATTACAAAGAGTTTTTCACAAAATTTAATTGTTAATTGATACTTTCAAAAATTATTTTCCTTAGTGACATACCAGTTGATTAGTGGCGTATTGGTAGGGTTTGGGGTGTTACAAAAGTAATATCGTTTTGACTAAGTTTTAAACCAATGGAGGTTTGTGGTGCCGATTCAAAAGGAAAGGCGAGTGGAGAACTCAAAAGGACTGGATTTATGATTCCTACTCCTAAATTCAAATGAAGGGCGGTATCGGCGGTTCGGGATTTTTTACCGGGTTGTGGACCATCATCCGGTGAAAGCAGTCAAATCGTGGTTGTTCACGATTCTAAGAGTAAACATTTTAGATCATTTATTTTAGAGTTATGTCGATTAATCGAGTGTTATGATATCATAGGTGTCAACGATCAAGAAGGCCTAGTACTTTCCGTAATCGGTGTGTAATCTCACAGATTATTCAAGATTTTAAGATTTGATATCATATTGGAAATAGATCGTTATCACTTTTATGATTAAAATCATAATATGGTATAAATCGAGAAGATTGGCTTAAATTACATTGTTTCGATAGATTTGTCAAAATCAGCATTTAAAACTATGAGAATTATGAAAATGCCCCTAATGGGCTGAATTACGAAAATGCCCCTAAAGGGCCGATTTGCTAGAATGCTTTAAACGGGCAGATTTATTATTGCTTAAATGGGCCGAGCCTTTGGAATAAATTATTTGATTAATGGCTGTTAATTATATGCGAACATCTTATTATGTATGTTGCATATTCATATATTGCATTGGGTTGCAAACAAAAAAAAAAAGTGTTGAAGAGAAGTGTAGCCCGGTGGCACTGCCACAAAAATGTTTGTTAATATGATTCACTCTGATTCCAGTGGCTTGGCCACAATCAAAATTTGTTATAAATGGCAACTTTCCTGCGATTGGTGTGTTTGTCGGGGTAGGTTGACTTGATCCCCACAGGTGTGATGGGATGGTCCGGGTGGTGTGTAGCGGATGGATTAGTACGATAGGTTGGGTTACTTACTTTGCACATAATTATATATGTGTATATTCTGTTTTATAAATGGGCTTAGGCCCAAGATTATGCTAAATGGGCTCCAGTCCAAGTTATTGCTAAATGGGTTCAAGCCTAGTGGATAACGGTAAAGGGATTATGCACTGAGTTCTAGTAACTCACCCCGTTTTCTTAACCCTTGCAGGTAATGCTCAGTAACGTGGATTTGGGCCATGGATGACTCGGTGGAGGCCATACTTTAGAAATGGTGTTTATTTGGAACTTTAGATTTCTATTTCCGTTTACTTTACTATTTTAGGTTTTTATGTTGTAATAAGGCCTCTAAAATATTTTAATTTTTGCTTTATGTTTGACGAACTTATTATGTTGCTTAAATTATTTTAAAATGGGAATTTTTCAAAAACTTAAATAAGGATTTTCCAAAATATATTAACAAATGGATTTCATAACAAACTTCTACGAATATTTTTAACTCGAAATTTTTCTCTCAAAATATCAACGATATTTTCAAAAGTCACGATTTATAAAATTTCTAGTTCAAATTTATCGATTTATCAATCAATCTTTGAGGTTAGTCGTATTTTATCAAATATTTCAAATCAAACTTCTTTTCTCGATTTTAACAAATCAGTACCTATTTTAGTACGAATAAAAAGGATTTAACATGTTTTCTCATGTGACATGTCAGATCCGGTCATAACGCATGGGCCGAATTTAGGGTGTTATATTTTATGGTATCAGAGCTTAGTTGTAAAACTCAGCTGTGGTTTAGGTTCAAAAGCGTTTTCCAAAATTGTTTGAGTTATAATGTATGTTTTAAAAGAAGTATGGCACCACTGGTATCTGGCACCAAGTCAAGTAAGTATCTGTTATTATGTTATGAATATTGTGGTATGACTGTAGATATACTCTAGAACTTTTAGCCCTAGGAGCTGAAACTATAGAGATTGAGACTATAGGATTTGTTTTTACGAAAATAACTTTACTTTCTAAACTTCATAAAATATTGTTTAATACACACTGAAACAGTATACTGATTCATAAGACTCGTAATCTGATTCAATTAAACCAACAAATATGAGCGCTAAAGGGCGTGGACGCGTAGACGTGGCCGTGGTAGAGGTATAGGTGCTAGAGTTGTGTTTGAGGCATCGGGACATATGCTGGAAATGGACTCACCGTCACCTGTGACTGAAGCTGGGTCACATGATTGTTTGAGAGAGGACGACGCTGTATCCTAAGCAATGTTGCTATTTTTGGAAAGGGTTGCTGAGGCAAGAACTGGGGTAGCAGCTCGTGGATCAATATCAGAGCGACTCAGATCGAATGGTACTGAGGTTTTTAGGGGCATCTCGGGTGTATCCCCAAATGTAGCAGAGTACTAGCTTGAGGCGGTAGAGCAGATCATGGACGATTTAGATTGCACCGCTGAGCAGAAACTAAAAGTAGCTGTGTCATTGTTGAGAGACGAGGCGTATCAGTGGTGGCTCACTGTTCGAGAAGGCACTCAGGCTGATCGCATTACCTGGGAATTCTCTAAACCCTCATTTCAAGGAAAGTATGTTGGGGCTAGCTATGTTGATGTCCGAAGGAAGGAATTCCTGAATCTGGTCCAAGGAGGTAAGTCTGTGGCAGCATACCGATAGAATTTCTGCGTCTAAGGTGGTATGCCTGAGGAATAGTGCTGATTGACTATGAACATTGTGTGCATTTTGAGGATGGGTTGCATAATGAGTTACGGGTACTGATAGCCCGTAGAATGAGATGAATTTTGCTACATTGGTGGAGAAAGCCAATATAGCTGAACAGGTTAAACACTCGAAGAGGCAAAATCGAGACAGGGATAGAGGCAGGAGCAAGAGAGACTCGGGGTACTTAAGTCCTTCTAGAGGGTTTTAGAAGAGGCCCAAGAATGAGGAGCCAATTCAAGCTAGAGTAATAGCAGCTACAAATTAGTTATAGCCATGTGCGGATTGCGAGAAACTTCACCTGGGTGAATGCTAGAAGAGAATCGGTGGTTGTTTCAAATGTGGTTCCAAGGACCATTGACCTAGAGATTGCCCTCGGTAGCCTTTTCAGACTTAGGGTGCTCGTAACAATGATGCGCAGCCAGCTAGAGGCCCTCTACAACCGCTGAGAGGCCGTAGGCCAGATCAAGGTGGCAATAGTGTATGACGAGGTCAGGGTGCACCATGTAGAGGTACCAGTAATAGAGGTAACACGGAGGCAAGACAGCCAGGGTTGGTTTATGCAGTCAGACGTCGAGAGGATGACGATGCACCTGATGTCATAATCGGTACGTTCATATTTGATGTACATGTTACTGCTTTGATAGATATTGGATCCACCCATTCGTATGTCGCTTATGCTGTATCTAGAAATTTGAACATTAAATCTGAGAATACTGCTAGAGAAACAACTGTAATTAGCCCTTTAGGATAGCTAGTGATAGTAAATAAGATGTTTAGGGATGTGTCCTTAGAAATTCAGGGGGAAGTTTTTCTGGCGGACTTGATGGAACTACCATTCGGTGAGTTCGACCTTATTTTGGGTATGGACTGGTTGGTGAAACACCGTACGAACTTGGATTGTGCTGTAAAGAAGATGGTTCTAAGAACCTCAGAGGATAAGGAAGTGATGATGATAGGTGAAAGAAGAAACTATTTGTCTAACGTCATATCTACTTTAAAGGTAAAAAAGTTGGTGCGTAAGGGGTGTGGAGCGTTATTAGCCTTTATCAATGCTTTGGATGTCGAAGAGTTGTTGACAGATAGCGTTAGAATGGTGAAAGAGTTTTCATCGTCTTTCCCGAGGAGCTTTCAGGATTGCCTCCAAATCTGGAGGTAGAGTTTGGCATTGAGTTATTACCAGGGACGGCTCCGATGTCTATTGTTCCTTATAGAATGGCGCCAAAGGAGTTAGTGGAGCTTAAAGCTCAAATTTAGGAGTTGTTGGATCACGGATTCATTCGACCAAGTGTGTTACCGTAGGGAGCGCCGATTTTGTTCATTAAGAAGAAGGATGGGTCGATGTGTATGTGCATCGATTATAAGCAATTGAATAAGTTAACGATCATGAACAGGTATCCATTATCGAGAATCGATGATCTGTTCGATCAACTGCGAGGAGCTTAGATTTTCTCAAAGATAGATTTGAGATCGGCTTATCACCAGCTTAAAGTTAAGGATGCAAATATTCATAAGACAGTGTTTCAAACTCGTTATGGGCATTATGAGTTCTTGGTGATGTAGTTTGGGTTGACAAATGCACCAGCTGCTTTTATGGACATGATGAATTGGGTTTTCCAACCCTATCTAGAATGGTTTGTCTTTAGTGTTAATAGATGATATTTTGGTGCACTCGAAGAATGAGGAAGAGCATGATTCGCATCTATGAGTTGTACTACTGATTTTAAGAGAGAAGCAATTGTATGCCAAATTCAGTAAGTGTGAACTTTGGCTGAAGGAAGTGACCTTTTTGGGGCATGTTGTGTCTGCTGAAAGAATTAGAGTTGATCCCTGTAAAGTCGAGGCTGTGTTAGATTGGAAGCCACAGAAATCAGTGGCAGAAATCTGAAGTTTTTATGTTTGGCTGGGTATTACAGGTGATTCGTTGAAGGGTTTTCGTTGATTGCTGCACCCCTAACTAAGCTATTGCGTAAGGAAGTACCATTTGTGTGGTCAGATTAGCAGCAAGAGAGCTTTGAGAAATTGAAAAAGATTCGACGAAGCACCGATCTTGATTCAACTTTGAAATTTGGAAAAGAGTTTATTGTTTATTTTGATGCGTCACACACGGGCTTGGGATGTGTGTTGATGCAAGGAGGAAAAGTGGTGGCTTATGCATCTTGTCAATTAAGGCCGCACGAGGTGAACTATCCCAAGCATGACTTGGAGTTAGTTGTAGTGGTGTTTGCTTTGAATATTTGGGGACACTATCTGTACGGTGAGAAGTCGATTATCTATACGGATCATAAGAGTTTGAAGTACCTCTTTACCCAGAAGGAGTTGAACTTAAGACAACGGAGGTGAATAGAATTGTTGAAAGATTATGATTTCATAATCAAGTATCATCCTGGAAAGGCTAACGTAGTGGCAGATACGTTGAGTCGTAAGGTGATATCAAATTTGAGAGTGATGTTCACTCACCTCAGCCTTTATGAAGATGGTAGTCTGTTAATTGAACTTCAGGTAAAGCCTACATGGATAAGTCAGATTAAGGAAAAGCAGTTGATAGATGAAGCATTGGGTTCGTGACTTCAACAGTGAAAGGTGGTGAGATAGGGGATTTTGGATTAAATAGTGATGGAGTATTGTGTTTCCGCGGAAGAGTTTGTAGGCCCAAGGATTCGAAATTGAGACAAATGATTCTGTGTGAGGCGCATAGTAGCCCATATGCTATGCACCCCGGGGGAAATAAGATTACCGAGACCTTCGTGAGAAATATTGGTGGCCAGGGTTGAAACGGGAGGTTACTGATTTCGTGAGCAAATGCTTGACATGTAAACAAGTGAAGGCGAAACATCAATTACCTTCGGGATTGCTACAACAGGTGAAAATTCCATTATGGAAATGGGAAAGGATAATGATGGACTTTGTTAGTGGGTTACCTTAACACCTACTAAGAAAGATTCTGTTTGGGTAATAGTGGATCGGTTGACGAAGACTGCTCATTTCTTACCTATTCGTATGGATTACTCATTGTAAGAGTTGGCCAAGCTGTATGTAGCAGAGATCGTGAGGTTATATGGGGGTACCAGTGTCTATTATATCGGACAGGGACCCTAGGTTTACATCGCGATTTTGGAAGGCTTTACAAGAAGCTTTGGGTTCAAGGTTAAATTTGAGCACGGCGTTTTATCCGCAATCAGATGGTCAGTCGGAGAGAGTGATCCAGATTTTAGAAGATATGTTGAGGGGCTATGTGATCTATTTCAGGGGAAGTTGGGAAGATTTCCTACCTTTGGCGGAGTTTGCATACAACAACAGCTATCAATCTAGCATCCAGATGGCACCCTACGAGGCATTGTATGGTCGTAGGTGTTATGCTCCTTCTTGTTGGACAGAGTTGGGGGAGCGATAGTTATTGGGTCTTGAGTTGATTTCGGAGATGGAGAAAAAAGTAAAGGTAATTTGGGTATGGTTAAAGGAAGCTTCAGATAGACAAAAATCGTACGCAGATCTAAAGCGTAAGGATATAGAGTTTGCGGTGGGAGTTCAGGTCTTTTTGAAGGTCTCACCTTGGAAGAAGATCTTTAGATTTGGGTGGAAGGGCAAGTTGAGCCCTAGATTCGTCGGACCGTACCGTGTACTAAAACGTGTTGGGCCAGTGGCTTATCAGCTTGAGTTACCTCCGGAGTTAATTTAGATACATAGTGTATTTCATGTCTCAATGTTAAGGCGTTATCAATCGGATCCGTCTCATATAGTACCGGTAGAGGAAGTTGAGATAAGACTTGACTTGTTTTTTGAAGAGGAGCCAGTGCAAATTTTAGATCGGGACGTTAAAGTGCTGAGAAGGAAGTTGGTACTGCTAGTCAAAGTTCCATGGCATAATCACGAATCAGAGGAAGCTACATGGGGGTTAGAGGACGTGATACGACAGCAATATCCTCAACTCTTTTAATCAGGTAATTTCTAAGGCTGAAATTTTCTTTAAGGGGGTAGAATTGTAACATCCTAAATTTTAGAATTTTATGTGTTGCATTATTTCTTGCGTTAGGCTAGTTAAAAATATTAATTATGTATGTTTAGGAATTCTATGAAGGCTCGGGGTTAAATTGGGTCTTAGCAAAATTTTTGTGTTTAAGAAGTTTAAAGAAAAAAGGTAAGTAACATCAAGGCTTATGGAAATTATTGTGCAATTTGCTAGCACAAGTGAAGCTAGAAGAGGAGTGGTGTGGCGTTGCATGTATGGGTTTGAGGGGTGAAGTTCGAATCCCATCTAATGTAATTTTTTATTTATTTTTATGCTATTCATCCCTAAGTGTCGGCCATGAATGTATTTAAGGCAAGGTGGACTTTTTAATTATGGAATGGTGGCTAAGGTTTATGGTAAGGAGGAAGATAAGGGATAATGAAGGAAAGAATCAAAAGAAAAAGGCAAGATAAGGGAATATGTTGGCTTTTTCATGGGTGATGTTTTGGAAAGATTTTTGTTGGTCAACATCCACCCTTTTGGCTAGAGTACACATGGTTTTGTTAGGGGGAAGGGAGAGCCGAATTTCTCTATTCTCTTTAGATCATTTTGTTAGTTTTGGTGTAATATCTCAAATTATGGCCTATGAATTAATTGCTTAATTAAATGAAATAGCATGCTTAAGTGTGTTGTGGATGTGCATTATGAATTTTGTGAACCTTAGTGCGTAGACAAATGCCTTAGAAAGTATTAGATTCTAAATCTAAAAGAGGAAGCTAAGCAGAAAGGCCTTAAAAGAAATATTAGAGGAAATGTGACACACAAACAGGCTTGGAAAAGTGGCCCGGAGGCGCCACTTAAGGCCTCTGGGAATGACGCCATAAGCAGGAGTAATGGGCCAAGGTTCGAGTCGCATAGGAAGCTAAATAAAGCTTTAATTTTTGCGAAAAAAGAAGTAGAGTTGGACGGCATAGGGAGACTGAGGAAAGAGTTTAAGATGAGGTCAAATTCTTTTGGAATTTTGGCTAAGGTAGGAGAATAAGTGTTGGCCGGCCAAAAGACTCTATAAGTGAATATTTTCGGCTATGTAGAGGGGGATTAGGTGCCGAAATTATTTGTTCATCTTTTAATCTCCATTACCGAAATTTGTAGTCAAGAGAGTTCTTGTAATATCCTGGAATAGGGGCTATTTTGTTATTGCATTGTTTGCATGTGTTTGATCTGCGGTGTGGTTGTTTTGATGTATTGGGGCTTAGTTGTAAGCCTGGTGTAAGCCTGAGTGGTAGGGAAAATTTTAGTTTTAAGCTTTAAGTGAATGGAGCTAAAGGAGCTAAGGGGTATAGGTTTTTTTAGGTGGATTTTAGCAAAAGAATTGAGCTAGTAGAGTGGCAAGGAAGGCGCCACTTAGAGCTTGTGTGTGACGCCACTTGCAAGGGGAGGAGGTCCTGTGTTCGAGCCACAGAAGCCTCACGTTTTGCTTCCATTTTGGTGGCATGGAGGAGGAGAAGTAGTGTGCAGTTCAAACTCTTCCATAGACCAAGTCAAATATTTAAATGGTGGGTGGAGAGTTAATCTAGGAGGTTGACTAGTTCAAAGTTGTTTGAACTAGTGGTTGGGAGTGTTTGTAGGTGGTGGACGAATCTTGGGTGCTTCATGGGGGGAGTGGCCGGTTTGGTAGGTGAGTAAGTAGGAGTGCAAAATTCTTTTGGCATTTTGAGTGACTTTCGGCCACCTTAGTCTAGTGCCTAGTCAATTTTCAAAGGAGTCTCTCATTTGTTTTTTCATTGAAACCAAAACCCCAAGTAACCTTCACTTTGCGAAATTTGCACTTATTCTTTTGATGTTGTTTGGCCGAATGCTCTCTTGAGTGCAAAGAAAACTTTGTTTGTCATTTCACTTTTTGCCTTCTTTTGATTCTTGGCCGAAACACTTACCCTCTCTTCTCTCTCATTTCTTTTTCCATTTTGTGCTTAAAGTCGAAAGTACCTTTTTCTTCTTCTTTTACTTTCATTTTCTTGGTTCTTCTTGAAACCCTTTTTGTCGAAACCTTATCTTCATCTCACTTCTTCTCTTCCTCTCTTACCACTCAAGCCGTACCATAGGTGGTGTTAAGCACCCATAGCCAAAACTTCCCCTCTCCTAGTAGTTTTCATATTGGCCGAATATTGGTGTGGTGTGGATCTCTTCTAGTTTGGTTCCAATCGGGTTTAGAGGAAAGTAAGTGCTTGGTCGAATGTCTATTTCTCTTCTCCCTTATTTTCTGTCGATTCTGATATGGTTAAGAGCCGATTTCGGCATTTGTTGAAAGGATTTAATCTCTTGTGTTGGAACCGATTTCATTATAGGGTATCCGGGATTTTAAAACAGTCAAGCGAAGCCTCCACTTGTGAGTGATCAGTGGGTAAGTGGTGGTAAGGGTTGGTTTTATTAGTCTATTCTTTTAGTTTCGTTAAGCCAAAGTATTCAAAGGATTAACTGTTCTTCTTAATAGGGTGTGGCCGATTGTCAGAGGAACCATCAGTTGGTTTGGGATTTGGTAGGAAACCAAATCATTTGCAAGGTAAGGGTTCAAACGTTAACCCTTTGGGTTTATTTGGGTTGGCCGAATGGCCTTGGTCCTGATGTCCATGTTTGGCCGATTATAGGAGCAAGGTAATCGAGGGTCTTAGATCGGTTCTTTAGGATTAAGGCTTGCGTTTTAACAGGTGTGTAAACTAACACACTCTTTACTTAGTAATATGCTTAATAACCTGATTGTTTAATAAAGCCAAAACAGTATGGTTGATTGATATGATACCCTATGGGGTATGCGCACGGATTCGGGTAAGTCCGTTTCATTACGAGTTCTGTTATTGATATATGATATCATGATCTATGATGTATGTGTTGTTAGATGCAATATTAACATGTTAGCATGATTTGCATGTTTGGCATACTTTACATGAGTCGGTATGACATGTCTATGGGTGATATGAGAGGAGGGGGAATATGATATCCGTGTCTTTGGGACACTAGAGGTTTGGCACCTCCAGTGGTTTGGTACCACAGATCGATTTATTGTGACTTTGGGTCACCAGAGGTTTGGCACCTCATAGCGACTTGTCCCAGTGGCTTAGTACCACAGTGGGTTGGCCCCACAGTTGATATTACGGGATTGTCGCCAGTGATTTGGTATCACACGTGGGTTGGCCCCACAACTTAACTATTCGTGACTTCGGTCACCAGTGATATGGTATCACAACTGTGTCTTTGGGACACCAGAGGTTTGGCACCTCATAGCGACTTGACCCTGTGGTTTAACGCCACCGTGGGTTGGCCCTACTATTGAGATACGGGATCACTGCCTGTGATTTAATATCACACGTGGGTTGGCACCACAGATGGATTACTCGTGACTTCGGGTCACCAGTGGTTTGGCACCACATTGATGGATATCGTGACTTTGGGTCACGGTGGTTTGGCACCACCGGTGGTTTGGTACCACAGGGTAGAAAAGGTGTTATGGATGGTTAGGATTGGGTGCATTAATTGTATTGCTTTGTTATGATGTGTGTTAGTATGTTGCATTCATCGGGAGGGGATTTATGCACCGAGTCTCACGACTCACCTTCTCCTTATCATTTCAGTGACACTTAGATCGCGGACATGGAGCCGGTGGGCTCGAGGTGACCATGCCATGAATCAATTGGGATTTGCACTGATTTACAAACTTGGTACTTTACTTTATTTATTTCCATTTAATTTTGTTGGGATTGTAAAAGGCTTTTTTTAAAATTATACTTTGGTTATTTTTATGCTTAAATTTGATTTCAAATATGCCTTAACAAATTATTGGGTTAATATTAGATAAAACTTGGAAAGATAAGGTTTTCAAAACTACAAAGCGATATGTTTTAAACTTTACCATCGGGTATCACGCTGTAATTTAAAATGAATGCAACTCAAATGTTTTCTAAACTTAAACTAAGTTCAAAATGTTTTTAAGCAACCATAAAGGAATAACTCAAATTTCCACACGATATAAATTGGTTTTACTATTAGATTCAACTAAGTTTTCAAAACTTCCGGGTTAGCAAAATGCACTATCGGTTTTAAAACAATCATGCCCAAGATTTTTACAAAGTACAAATACAGCAAAGAGTTTTCATCAAACCTTTATCCGGAAACCTAACCTCTCCAATGCGTTTTCCCCGTAACATACCAGATTCGATCGTGGTGTATTGACTGGGTTTGGGGTGTTACAGTTCTCTCTTTTTCTTCTTTGTCATTTGAAGCCTAATTCTCCCTAGTCACCTTTGCCAAAATTCTTCTACTCTTCTATTCTTTTCCTTCCTCTCAACCCCAATTCCCCTATAGCCGAATATGCTTTTGTGATTTAGAGGCTAGTCGAACCATTATAAGCATTCACCTCTTCTTTTTACAAGTTTTTCAAAAGTCAAAATATTCTTTGTGATACCCGAATGTGTCATCATCATTAGAAGTCATAGCCGAATATCAAGGGGCCCTTATTCTTTTTCTTCTGTCGCAAGTCTTAAAGCCGAATCTCTAAGGGGGCTGTCGACTACTCTTTTCTGATCTTTCCTAGTCTTAATCGTGTTTGGTGGTAAGTATTTCTTCCTTAGCAATGGATTTCCCTTCTTTCTATTAGTGTGCCGAAATCATGGTGTTAGGCCTTAAGGATGGCCGAATGTTTTTTAAGCCATATTATGCGTCTCTGTTGAAGGTAGCCAACGATAGGAGCATCAAGAGGTGTTTTCGGGATTTTAGATTCACAAGGTAAGAGAATATTTTAATCGGCCAAAGCTAAATTTGGTAGTTCAAATCTATTTCTTGTTTATTCAAAAGTCGAAAACTAATTATTTAGGTAATCTAGTGTTGGCCGATTGCTAGGGGGCAAGATCACGAAATTTCGGGATTTGAGAAGTACTCAAATCAGCAAGCAAGGTAAGAAGTTGGTTACATTAAGCCTTCGGGATTTGTTTTTTTTTTTTTAGCTAAATGGCTTTTTACTAACATGTTAGGGTTACTTAATATAGGAATTAAAGATCTAAAGCGATAGATCGAGTTTTCTGGATTTCAAGAAATTGCTATAAATCGTGTGTACTCACACTATCTCTTAATGGATGTAAGGCAATATTTAATATATATGTTATAATAATGTGAATGTGGCTATGTTACCATGCGATGGTACAAAGTACTCGTGCACGTTTTCCTACTCCTACTAGGAAAATAATACGATCTATTATGGCACATAAGTGCAACTATAAGAATGTGAATAAAGCATAAGGCATAATTTTTGCATGTTTTGCATGACATGGGGCATATGGGTGATATGTAAAGGGGAAGTGAATTGGTGATTTTATACCCCAATATATGAATGTGGTGACTTATGTCACAATATATGAATGTGGTGACTTATGTCACAATATATGAATGTGGTGACTTATGTCACGAATATATATATCTGGTGGCTATGCCACAAAATTATAAGGGCGATGAGCACGCCGACCGCAATGATCGCCTCGATGGTGTGTAGCGGATGGAGGGTTGACTTAGTAGTCCCCACAAAGTGTGATGGCTGGTACAGTGATGTGTAGCGGATGGTTATATAGGCTTGGGTTCGGAATTGCATCATTCTATATAAATGCTATGTGAATATGTATGATGTGACATGCCCGAACTGCTTGAGACTTAGTGTTGATTGTACACATTGAGTCTGTTTGACTCTCCCCTTGTGGGACTATTTTTCAGGTGATGATCAATGATGGACCGGGTCGACAGGAGCTCAGCGGTGGCTATGCAAAGCTCAAAAACTATTTTCATTTTATTAGTTCTATTTAAGTTTTGAATTATTTCGGGTTTTTATTTGATGTAATAAGGCCAAAGGATTAAATTGTTTATGCATGCTTTCAAACTTCTTAGTATGATACGATTATTATCTAATTGAAGTTAAAAGTAAATTTCTCTTAAATACTAGAGTTGAATGTATTAACATCTAAACAACATGATTTTTTTTATTTAAGCCCAATCCAAATCAACTGTTTTCAAAATCACATAAGTTTTTGGCAAAGCCCAAATAGAATTTGAAAGGTTTTTCTTTAGAAGCATACCAGATCTGGTCAGGGCTTGTGGGCTGGGTTTGGGGTGTTTCAGTTTGGTATCAGAGCCCAGTTCAAAACTCGGCCTTGAGGGCTTTTAGGGCCCAAAATGTTTCTCGCTTTTTGAAAGTGGATTTTCTAAGTAATAAGGTGTTTTCTAGCATGGCTTTGAGTCTTCAATTCAAGTCCACCTGTAAGTACCCTATCCATTGTGTGAATTATTGTATGATTTGTAGAATGGTAGAAATGGAACGTAGATTAGCATGATAAGTACATGAACCCTAGGATTGGGTTACCTCAACAATTACATAAAATTTTAAGTGCCTAATTAAACAATCCTGTGGTTAAGCCGTCGAGTTAGGGTGTGGCAACCATTGTGCGCATGTTTAGGATTGGTTTCAGTAGGAGCTTGGTACTTAAGCAGTCCGCGTGACTCACCTCCTCTCCACTCGAATCCTACCTGGTGCGTAGTAATGGTTCACCCTAACCAGGAGGACTTAGTCACGGGCTAAACTCAATAATTAAAACCTAAAAGGGACTATCCGCATTTTTATGGAAACCCTAGTTTTAAAAGTCAACAAACTACCCTTTTGAATTGTGAAAATTAATATTTTGGAAAAACTTTCTAAGAATTTTTAATTTACAAATTACCTAAATACCTCTAGTGGCAGAAATTACTAAAATGCCCTTGGTTCTAAAATTTCCATATTACCCTTGATTTCAATAAAATTTCCCTACTTTGCAAGAATACCCAAAAACTTTACAAAATATCAAGATATCCTGATTTGGAAAATTTATGAAATTACCCCGATTTGCAAAATAACCAAAATACCTCAAGAAGGAAAATCAACGAAGTACCTCAAATTAAAAACCTTTAAAACACCCTTGTTTTGAAAAGTAACCAGAACCATATTTTATGAAAAATTTTGAAAAGACCCGGCTTGAAAAAATTACAAAAATACCTCTAGTGTATAAAATTATCATTTCACCTTTGAAATTTTTCTCGCAAGTATTTTAATTTTGCAAAACATCAACAATCTCTATTTTGCAACATTTTCAAATACCCTAATTTGAAAATTACCAAAATACCTCAGAGGACAAAATTACGAAAATACCCCCGGTAGTGGGAAACAACAAACAACGACAATTACAACATTTCTCAGAATGAACGCAAGTTCATGTGTGTGACTAAATGGATGATGTGAGACTGTATGTGTATGAATCGAAAGAACTACTTCTTAAAACTATTAAACATAAACCGCCGCGTTAAATCGGTGGAACAAAACTAATACATAAAATTATTTAATCGATAAACTCTAAGCGGAAGTATGAATTGAGGACGTGGTCGTAATAGCGTGCATGGCCGTGGAAGAGGTCGAATGACCGTGTCTGAACCCGTTAGATCGGGTCAAGGATCTGAGATTGAAATGCCACCACCACCACCCGCCGCTGATGTGGAATATCGTGATCGGATCGGGATGACGCAAAGGTCACAAAGCGATGTTTTAGAAAGGGTGGCTGGAGTAGGTGAAGGCATGGGAGCTCGAAAGTCGGTATTTGAGCGACTTCGAGCCAACGGAGCCAAAGTGTTCCGTGGTATATCTAGTGTGGCACCTAGTACCACTAAGTATTGGTGGGAGGCGACTGAGCGGATTATGGATGAGCTCGACTTAACTGACGAGGAAACGCTGAAAGGGTTGGTGTCGCTCCTCCGCGATGAGTCGTATCAATGGTGGCTCACGGTGTGGGATGGTGCTTCAGCTGAGGATCTTACTTGGGAATATATTAAGGCGACATATCAAAAGAAGTATGTCAACACGCATTATATTGATGCTCAGAGAAAAACTTTTCTGGGGCTGGTTCAAGGGAACAAGTCGGTAGCTGAGTACGAAGTAGAATTCCTAAAGCTAAGCCGTTATGCTCGAGGCATAGTGTCGACTGAGTATGAGCGGTGTGTCCGGTTTGAAGACAAACTAAGGGATGACCTGAGGTTATTAATAGCTCCACAACAAGAGCCAGAGTTTGCGGTGTTGGTGGAGAATGCTAAGGTAGCCGAGGGTATCAAAGATTTTGTAAGGCAGAACACTGATCGGAACAGGCAGAAAAGAGGGTTTGGATCATCAAGGCCATCTAGGAATGAGCAAAAGTGACCTAGAGTTGATGGGTCATGAGGTCGCAAGTCTTCCGCTAGAGGGCAGCATCGTACTTGTGATCAGTGTGGGAAAAAGCACTTGGGTGAGTGTTGGAAAAAGATGAGAGGATGCTTCAAGTGTGGTCCAAGGACCATATGATTAAGAATTGTCCCGAGAGAACCGAAGGGGGGCAACCAGTAGGTCAAGGACCTAACCAGGCGGGAAGAGGAGAACAGCCGCCATTGCGAGGTCGTGGTTCGACTGGCAGAGGTAATGGTTCTGGTAGAGGACGAGGAACACCGGGCCGAGGTGTTGGTAACACGGAGGCCAGGCAACCAGGTTTGGTTTACGCGGTTCGTCGGAGGGAAGATGGAGACGCACCGGACATCATAACCGATACGTTCCTTATATCTGGCAAACCCTATGTTGCTTTAATTGATGTGGGCTTGACCTATTCTTATGTTGCATGTAGTGTAGTTGAAACACTAGACATAGCCTCTGAACTTTCTAGTAGGGAGATGACTGTAGTAAGCCCACTAGGTCAAACTGTAATGGTGAATAAGATGTTTTGGAGAGTACCTTTGGAACTTCAAGGAGCAGTATTTCTTGCCGACTTAATGGAATTACCCTTCAGGGAATTCGATCTTATACTTGGCATGGATTGGCTAGTGGAGCATCGGGCTATATTGGATTGTGCAGCCAAACGAATGGAATTAAGGACCCCTAAGGATGAGGAAGTGGTTATGATAGGAGAAAGAAGGAACTACCTATCGAATGTAGTTTCTGCTTTAAAGGCGGATAAGATGGTTCGAAAAGGATGCAAGGCATTTTTGGCTTTCATTAGTACTTTGAATGGGAAAGAAGGGGGAGTTAGTGCAGTTAGAACTGTAAGGGAGTTTGAGGATGTTTTTCTAGAGGAATTATGTAACAGACCGAATTCGACCCTAATCGAAACGGTGGTTTTGGGACCACGAATCGAGATCGAGAAATAATTTAATATTATATTTTGAGTTTATTATATGTGAATTAATGTGTGAAAGTTTCAGAGAAAAATTTTATCGCTTAAGTGCTTAATTTGATAAAAAGGACTTAATCGCGTAATAGGTAAAAGTGGCATGCTAAAGTATAATGTGCTAGCTTGAGCTTGGCTTTTTAATATGAAGTGTTAAATGAGTAAATAACCCATTTTAAGTTAGTGGGTTGGTATATGACAAAATTAACCTTAAGTTTTATATTATATAATTTAATGAATTAAGGTTAAAATAGTAAATAAATTAAAACCATATTATATGTTAAAAAACATAAAAGAAATAATGGATATTTTCATTCATCTTTTTGGTAATATTGAGAAACACAAGGAGCTAAGTTCTTTGAAATTTCTGCAATATCCAAGCCAAATTCAAGGTAAATTCTTAGTCGGTTTTTGTAAATTTTACGTTTTGAGATCGTTGCTTGAACCGTGAATCACCCATGTTGTAATTTTTGAATCTAAGTATGATTGATGTTCGCCATTGTTGTATTCATGTGGTTTTTGATATTTGATGGTTTTAGATGAAAGATATGTAAAGGATTAATATGTTTTGTGTTGGAAGTTTTGATGAAATTGAGTTTTTAGGGTTAAATTGTAAAATAATTTTTAGAGGGCCTATTTGCAAAATAAACGAAATGTGAGGACTTGTAAGGTCCCTAGGAACATTCGCCCTTGCATAGTTTTGGCTAATTTGGTGTATTTTGTGTGTTAAGCAAATAGGACTAAATTGCAAAGTTGTGAAATGCTAGGGGTAAAATAGTAATTTGCCCATTTATGTGCTTAGGGACTAAATTAAGATGAATTGCACTTGAATGAGCTGAATTTTAATGTGTTTTAGATTAAGAGCAAAGAAAACAGATTTAGATCTGGGAAAGACGAAGGTTCGGAATAGCCGATTTGTACTACTTATCGACAACCGAGGTAAGTCCTTACAAATTTAAATTGAGAATTTAATTACCAAAGTAGTATATGATAAAATTTAGTATACTAAGGCATGAAAATGTATATAGGCCAATGTGGGGCATGAAATGGTATTGAATTTGTTGATTGAATGTGATGTGGATACTTACGCTCGGCTTAACATGATATTGTAAAATAAAGCATATGAGATGGATGTGATTGTAGCATTAAGTAATGTGCATGGGAATGTTGATTGTGTTATATATTCGGCTTAGTGCCTAGCAGTGCTTCGTGTCGATGATACATTCGGGCTTAGTGCTCAGCAGTGCTTCGTGTCGTGATACATTCGGCTTAGTGCTCAGCAAGCTTCGTGGGTGATACATTCGGCTTAGTGCTCAGCGTGCTTCATGCGGTGATATATCAAGCTTAGTGCCTAGCGTGCTTAGTGCTTAGGTGATTTATTTCGGCTTTAAATGCCTAGCGTGCTTTATGCCATGATGTATTTTACAAAATAGAAACCAAATTTATGTTCAAGGCTAATTAAGCAAACTTATCGAGTTAACGGCTCGTGTGAGTATGTGAAGTAGGAATGAATTTCTTACTTATATGAGACAAGGAAAATCAATAATTTATTACAAATGGCATGTGTTACGAGTGTGGAATATATACATATATATATGGTTATAATATGTGTTCTCGCTTTACTAATGAATGATATGATTGTTGTATCTTGGTCTTCTAATATGAGGATACATGACTAGGCATATTCGCCACATGAGTGGTTGTGTAATTGATGCCATGTTATAGTAATTGACATTTAAGTATATAAATGCATGTACCTATGATTATACGATGACATATTGGTTTTGAAGGTTGGTTTATAAACAAGTATTTTGATCATAAGCATGTGGGTAGAGAGATATCGTTTCTATGAATTCATACTTGTTAATACGGGTATAAAAATTAAAGTTTGAAAATAAGTATGAGCACAAGTCCACAAGTTGAATTATAGTAATTTAATTGTTAAAATTCAAATGTTATTTTTATGAAATTAGGACTTACTAAGCTAGCAAGCTTATCATGTGAAATGTTTCTCTGCTTTATAGTTCAGTGCAAGCTACAAGCTCTTCGAGATCGTTGGAAAGTCACTCACACTATCAATCTACATTTTGGGTACTCTTTCATTTTGATTTTTAAACGAAGGCATGTATAGGAAAGACTTGGTCTTTGTTTGATGAAATCTTAAGGTTCATGTATATAATAGCCATGCTAATATGGCTAAATTTTTAGTTAAGTATGTCGTTGTGTCTTGATATGTATGTTGGTTTATGATGGCAATGTTTATGCATTCTTAATCAAATTTTAATCGCTTTTGTTAAGGAAATGTTTGTATACTAAATGAATCCTTGAATTAGGGATGTAGGTAGGTTCGGTTAGAAGCTAGTCTTTCACAAAATGCAACAAAATAGCTTGTAGTAAAGAGCAGTGATGTGAGTTAGAAAAATCACCAAAAATAGGGTATATTGAATTAGAAGGTGAATGAGGCGTGAAATTAAACCTTATTGTGTCTGTTTTTACATAAAAGAAACAGAGTAGGCAAAAGATTTAGATATTATGAGATAATTAAGTTTTAGTGAGACCTGCTATGAATGAATTCATGAGTCACTGTTCTGTTTTGGAAAAATTTTCAAAAATTGTACAAAAATCATTAAGAAGCATGGTTTATATGTGTAGAACCCTTAATGAGTATACTTTTCATTGGTATAAACAAGAACATTATAGGAAATTTGTGAAATGAGATAACTGTATTTTTGTAGAGACAGGTCAGAATTGTCAAGCAGTGTAATAAGGGAAACTTTGATGAATAAAATGTACTAATTGGGCACATGAAAAATTATGGAAAAATTATGGTGAAAATTTATATGAGTCTAGTTTCAAGGAAAATTTACGGATATAAATTTAGAGTTTTGTAACTCAAGTTATGGTCGATTTGGTCAGTATGACGCAGTTGGACAGCTTTAAAATCTTACACCCCGAGTTAATAGTCAAGTCTAGTAATGCCATGTACTGATTAAGCAAGGGTTTCGGTATGGGTGTTACATTTTATTGGTATCAGAGCTACGGTTTAGTCGATTCTAGGACTACCGTAGTATGAAAGAGTCTAGCTATACATGCCTTTAAATTGTATATATGATAGTGTGGTGACTCGACAATTTCAATTGTATTTTATATAGTAAATGGATTCTCGATCCCGATAGAGTCAGTAGTCGATGATGTGGAGAGTGTCGCTACTGGTCTCGCACATGGATCATGCCACTAGACTCTCAACCGATTCACGGTAACCACGAGGGAGAGGCTAAACAAGCCTTCTACCAAATGATGAATGAATGGTTTACCCGTTTATTCGTATTAATCCAACAGTACAACAACCTCCACCCCGAATAATCCAACTCGTACCTTCAAAGACTTCGATGATAGATCCAATGAGATCTAGTAGGCCTCTGCTGATAAAATTAGGAAATTTAAATAAGAATTCAAGGCTAATGATGATGATGACACTATTTGAGTACTTGATGTGCTATCTTGCACCCGGATGAATGTTTAAAATGTGTTATATCTTTGCTTCGGACACCGCTTATCACCGTGGAATACACTAGTATCGTGGTTCCAAAAGAAAAGTGACGGGATTTCTTCCGAATGAATTCGCAAGAAATATATCACCAGAGGTTCATCGACCGTAAACGTAAAGAATTTCTTGAACTAAAATAGGGCAAATGATCGTGGATCGAATATGAGCGAAAATTTGTCGATTGAGCCGATATGCTCGTGAGTGTGTATCAACCAAGCCATTATGTGCAAAAGGTTTGAAGACGGTTTGAATGAAGATTTGAAGTTGCTAGTTGGCATTCTTGAGATCAAAGAATTTGTGACACTAGTCGAGCGAGCTTGCAAAGCTGAAGAGCTTGGGAAAGAGAAAAGAAAGGCTGAGACTGAAGCTAGAGACACCCGTAAAAGATCATCGGGTAAAAATTTCCATTCCACATCTAAGAAGTTTAGAGATGACTTCAGTCGACACAAAGCTACTTCAGATTCATTTAGACGTGATCGACCTCCAGTGGGCTCCCGAGCTACCTCGATGGCGGTGTTGGTAACGCCCCACGTAATCGAGTTGAATGCAAACATTGTGGAAAATGGCATCCAGGAGTTGTAGAGTTCGTGACCGGTCTTGCTTTAAATGTGGATCCTCGCACCATTTTATTCGAGAGTGCCCGATGTTAGTCGAAATGAATACAAGATGTAACTCTAGACCGAGTAGTGCATCAAGACGGGCGCACTCACCCGTGCATTCCGCAATGTAGGTGGTAGTCGAGAGGGACAAAGAACACAACAGATCGATCTCGAGGCTAGAGCTCCAACTAGAGCTTATGTTACTCGAGCTAGAGGATGTCGCTTCTCCGTATGTCATTACCGGTGACTTTCACCCTTTATGATACTACTGTGATTGCATTGATTGATCCCGGTTCGACCCATTCATATGTATGTGAAACTCGGTATTCAAGAAGACTCGCCATTGAGTCTATCGAGTTTGTGATTCGCGATCCAACCCTTTGGGTAGATGTGTTTGTTAATAAAGTGTGTAAAAGTTGCCCATTGATGATTTGGGATTTTGCTTCCCATTGATTTAATGTGCTGTTTTCGATGAGTTTGATATAATTTTGGGAATGGACCGTTAACTTCACATGATGCAAAGGTGAATTGCAAAAGAAAGCTTATTGATTTGAGACACCGTAACGGTGAGATCATTAGAATTGAATCCAAAGGATTCGTGGGTTTCTATAGTTATATCATCGATGTTAGCCCTAAGTATGTGAGAAAAGGGTGCGAAGCTTATTTGGCTTATGTAATTGGATAATAAATTGTCTCGAGAAATGATTGAACTGCATGGATTGTATGTGAATACCCGATGTGTTCCTCAAGAACTACCGGTTTACCCCAAAGACGAGAGATTGAATTTGGCATTGAACTAGCTCCAGAACGACTCGATCTCAATAGCTCCATATCGGATGGCACCGATCGAGCTAAAAGAGTTGAAAGCACGTTGCAAGAGTTAATGATAGGGGCTTATGCCACCAAGTTTCTCTCCTTGGGTGCACCAGTTTTTTGTGAGAAAGAAAGATGGAACGATGCGAATGTGTATTGATTATCAAGAATCGAATAAAGTAACTATAAAGAATAAGTACCGCTACCTCGGATTGATGATTTGTTTGATCAATTGAAAAGGGCTTCAATATTTTCAAGATAGATTTGAGATCGGTTATTATCGATTCATAGTCGAGATACGATGTGCCAAAGACCCATTTGGACGAGGTACGGACGTTTTGAGTTTTTGGTAATGCCTTTGGGCTTACTAATGCACCTTCATTGCTTTTATGGATTTGATGAATCGGGTTTTAGACGCTTTTGGATCAATTTGTGGTGGTGTTTATTAATGACATATTGATCTACTCCAAAGATGAAATTGAACACGCTGAACATTTGAGGTTAGTGCTACAAACTTTATGAGATCATCACCGTATGCTAAGTTTAGTAAGTGTGAGTTCTAGATGAAAGAGGTCACTTTTTGGGACATGTGGTTTCAAAGATCGTGCATTCGAGTTGATCCGAACAAAATCTCGCTATACTTGATTGGAAGCCACCAAAAATGTTTTCGAGATTGAGTTTTCGGGACTTGCGGGTTACTATCGACGATTTGTGAAAGATTTTTCTATGATAGCTACCCCGCTGACAAGGTTATCGCAGAAAGATGTCGGCTCGAGTGGTCGAAAAATGTCGTAAAAGTTTTGATCGGTTGAAAGCCTTTTGATGAAGCTCCAAGATTGGTTTAGCTTTGAATCGGGTAAAGAATTCGTTGTTTATTCCGATGCTTCTTTAAATGGTTTGGGCTGCGTTTTGATGCGGGAAGGCAAAGTTGTAGCCTACGCTCAAGACAATTGAAGCCGCATGAAAGGAATTACCCGACGATGATTTAGAGCTTGCGACCATTGTGTTCGTGACCAAGATTTGGCGCCATTACTTATTTGGCGAGAATGTCATGTTTACTCGATCATAAAAGTCTGAAGTATCTAATGACTCGTAAAGATCTGAATTTGAGACAATGTAGGTGGCTAGAACTATTGAAAGACTATGAATTGGTGATTGACTATCACCCGAAAAGCTAACGTTGTTGCGGATGCGTTAAGTCGAAATCTTTATTTGCTCTTCTGCAATGAATGCACAGATGGCTATGTTCTAGTGATGGTTCGATCATAGCCGAAGTTACGAGCAAGACCGATGTTTATCCAACAAATTTGTGATGCACGTAAAGTTGACAAGAATATGATTGCTAAACGAATTCAATGTGAAAAGGTGCAGAGTCGATTTTCGATTGATGCAAATGACTGCTTGAATTTTAAAAGCCGAATGTGTGTTCCAAAGAACTCGATTTGATCTGATGATTTTGAGTGAGGCTCATAGTGGCCGACTATCGATACATCCGGTAGCACGAAAATGTATAACGACTTGAAATGACTCTATTGGTGGCCCGGTATGAAACGAGATATATCTGAATTTGTTTCAAAGTGCCTAATTTGTCGCTAGTAAAAGTCGAGCATCAAGTGCCTTACGGGTTGCTTCAAACCGATCATGATACCCGAGTGGAAATGGGATAAAATTACAATGGATTTTGTATCCGGTCTTCCTATGACACCGAGTAAGAAAGATGCCAGTATGGGTGATAGTTGATAGACCGACTAAATCAGCTCATTTTGTGCCGATTCGCATGCACTTTTCACTCGATAAACTTGTGAATTGTATGTATCGCAGATTATAAGATTGCATGGTGTACCGAGTTCCATTGTGTCGACAGAGACCCGAGATTTACGCGCGATTTTGGAAGAAGTTGCAAGATGCTTTAGGTACTAAACTACATTTTAGTACGACCTTCCATCTCGCAGATGCACGGCCATCCGAGCTTAACTATTCAAATACTTGAGGACATGTTGAGATGTTGCGTTCTCGAGTTTGAAGGTACGTGGGAACGATACCTACCTTTGATTGAATTTGCTTATAATAATAGCTTTCAATCAAGTATCAAATGGCACCTTATGAAGCCTTATACGGTAAAATGTCGAACACCATTATATCGGATCGATCTTAGCGAGAATAAGATACACGGGTTGATTTGATTAAAGAGATCGAATGTAAAGTAGCCATAATCAAAGATAATTTGAAAGTCGCATCGATCGACAAAAGTCCTATGCTGATTTGAAACGTAAAGACATTGAATTTCGTGTAGGAGATCGTGTATTCTTAAAAGTTTCCGTGGAAGAAAGTAATTCGATTTGGTCGGAAGGCAAGTTGAGTCCGAGATTTATCGGACCGTATGAAATCATTGAACGTATTGGGCTGTTGCTTATAGATTGAGATTGCCTCCGAGTTAGAAAAGATACACGACGATTTCACGCTTCGATGCTTCATAAGTACAGATCGATCCGTCTCATGTGATCACTCAAGCGGAGATTGAACTCCAACTGATTTGACATATAATGAAGAACCGATTCAGTATTTTAGCTCTGGAAATAAAAGAGTTGAGAAATAAAAGAATTCCGTTAGTGAAAGTTCTATGGAATCGCCACGGAGTTGAAGAGGCTACGTGGGAGCCTGAGGATTCAATGAGGCAACAATATCCGACCTTGTTTAATCTGTAAGATTTTCGGGACGAAAATCCTTAAGGGGAGAGTTGTAATGCATCGAATTCAACCCTAATCAAACGGTGGTTTCGGGACCACGAATCGAGACCGAGAAATAATTTAATATTATATTTTGAGTTTATTATATGTGAATTAATGTGTGTGAAAGTTTCAGAGAAAAATTTTATCGCTTAAGTGCTTAATTTGATAAAAAGGACTTAATCGCGTAATAGGTAAAAGTGGCATACTAAAGTATAATGTGCTAGTTTGAGCTTGGCTTTTAATATGAAGTGTTAAATGAGTAAATAACCCATTTTAAGTTAGTGGGTTGGTATATGACAAAATTAACCTTAAGTTTTATATTATATAATTTTATGAATTAAGGTTAAAATAGTAAATAAATTAAAACCATATTATATGTTAAATAAAACATAAAAGAAATAATGGATATTTTCATTCATCTTTTGGCGAATATTGAGAAACACAAGGGAGCTAAGTTCTTTGAAATTTCGCAATATCCAAGCCAAATTCAAGGTAAATTCTTAGTCGGTTTTGTAAATTTTACGTTTTGAGATCGTTGCTTGAACCGTAATCCACCCATGTTGTAATTTTTGAATCTAAGTATGCTTGATGTTCTACCATTGTTGTATTCATGTGGTTTTTGATATTTGATGGTTTTAGATGAAAGATATGTAAAGGATTAATATGTTTTGTGTTGGAAGTTTTGATGAAATTGAGTTTTAGGGTTAAATTGTAAAATAATTTTTAGAGGGCCTATTTGCAAAATAAACGAAATGTGAGGACTTGTAAGGTCCCTAGGAACATTCGTCCCTTGCATAGTTTTGGCTAATTTGGTGTATTTTGTGTGTTAAGCAAATAGGACTAAATTGCAAAGTTGTGAAATGCTAGGGTAAAATAGTAATTTGCCCATTTATGTGCTTAGGGACTAAATTAAGATGAATTGCACTTGAATGAGCTGAATTTTAATGTGTTTTAGATCAAGAGCAAAGAAAAAGATTTAGATCGGGGAAAGACGAAGGTTCTCGAATAGCCGATTTACACTACCTATCGACAACCGAGGTAAGTCCTAACAAATTTAAATTGAGAATTTAATTACCAAAGTAGTATGTGATAAAATTTAGTATACTAAGGCATGAAATGTATATAGGCGAATGTGGGGCATGAAATGGTATTGAATTTGTTGATTGAATGTGATGTGGATACTTACGTTCTGGTTTAACATGATATTGTAAAATAAAGCATATGAGATGGATGTGATTGTAGCATTAAGTAATGTGCATGGGAATGTTGATTGTGTTATATATTCGGGCTTAGTGCCTAGCGTGCTTCGTGTGTTTGATACATTCGGGCTTAGTGCCTAGCGTGCTTCGTCTTGGTGATATATCGAGCTTAGTGCCTAGCGTGCTTAGTGCTTGATGATTTATTTCGGCTTTAAATGCCTAGCAAGCTTTATGCCTTGATGTATTTTACAAAATAGAAACTGAAATTTATGTTCAAGGTGAATTAAGCAAACTTATCGAGTTAACGGCTCTGTGAGTATGTGAAGTAGGAATGAATTTCTTACTTATATGAGACAAGGAAAATCAAGAATTTATTACAAATGGCATGTGTTACGAGTGTGGAATATATACATATATATATATATATATGGTTATAATATGTGTTCTCGGCTTTACTAATGAATGATATGATTGTTGTATCTTGGTCTTCTAATATGAGGATACATGACTAGGCATATTCGCCACATGAGTGGTTGTGTAATTGATGCCATGTTATAGTAATTGACATTTAAGTATATAAATGCATGTACCTATGATTATACGATGACATATTGGGTTTCAAAGGTTGGTTTATAAACAAGTATTTTGATCATAAGCATGTGGGTAGAGAGATATCGCTTTTTCTGAATTCATACTTGTTAATCTGGGTATAAAAATTAAAGTTTGAAAATAAGTATGAGCACAAGTCCACAAGTTGAATTATAGTAATTTAATTGTTAAAATTCAAATGTTATTTTTATGAAATTAGGACTTACTAAGCTAGCAAGCTTATCATGTGAAATGTTTCTCTGCTTTATAGTTCGTGCAAGCTACAAGCTCTTGGGATCGCTCGAAAGTCACTCACACTATCAATCTACATTTTGGGTACTCTTTCATTTTGATTTTTAAACGAAGGCATGTATAGGAAAGACTTGGTCTTTGTTTGATGAAATCTTAAGGTTCATGTATATAATAGCCATGCTAATATGGCTAAATTTTTAGTTAAGTATGTCTGTTGTGTCTTGATATGTATGTTGGTTTATGATGGCAATGTTTATGCATTCTTAATCAAAGTTTAATCGCTTTTGTTAAGGAAATGTTTGTATACTAAATGAATCCTTGAATTAGGGATGTAGGTAGGTTCGGTTAGAAGCTAGTCTTTCACAAAATGCAACAAAACAGCTTGTAGTAGCAGCAGTGATGTGAGTTAGAAAATCACCAAAAATAGGGTATATTGAATTAGAAGGTGAATGAGATATTAAATTAAACCTTATTGTGTCTATTTTTACATAAAATAAACATAGTAGGCAAAAGATTTATATATTATGAGATAATTAAGTTTTAGTGAGACCTGCTCTGAATGAATTCATGAGTCACTGTTCTGTTTTGGAAAAATTGTCAAAAATTTTACAAAAATCATTAAGAAGCATGGTTTATATGTGTAGAACCCTTAATGAGTCTATTTTTCATTGGTATAAACAAGAAAATTATAGGAAATTTGTGAAATTATATAACTTTATTTTTGTAGAGACAGGTCAGAATTGTCAAGCAGTGTAATAAGGGTAAATTTGATGAATAAACTGTACTAATTGGCCACATGAAAAATTCTCGAAAAATTATGGTGAAAATTTATATGAGTCTAGTTTCAAGGAAAATTTACGGATCTAAATTTAGAGTTTTGTAACTCAAGTTATGGTCAATTTGGTCAGTATGACGCAGTTGGACAGCTTTAAAATCTTACACCCCGAGTTAATAGTCAAGTCTAGTAATGCCATGTACTCGATTCCGGCAAGGGTTTCGGGTATGGGGTGTTAAAAATTACCCGGAATACCCCCAGACAGGGAGGTGGAGTTTAGAATCGACTTGCTGCCGGGTACAGCTCCTGTGTCCATTGCCCCATACAGAGTGGCACCTAAGGAGTCGGTTGAGCTTAAGGCTCAGATCCAAGAATTGCTAGACCGTGGGTTTATTCGACCCAGTGTGTCTCCATGGGGAGCACCGGTTCTATTTGTGAAGAAGAAGGACGAAACTATGTGTATGTACATAGATTATCGTCAGTTGAACAAGCTGACCATCAAGAACAAGTACCCATTGCCAAGAATTGACGACTTGTTTGATCAGCTTAAGGGGGCAGTATTCTCGAAGATAGATCTAAGGTCTGGATATCATCAGCTTAAGGTAAAGGAGGCTGATATCCATAAGACAGCTTTCTGAACAAGGTACGGGTATTATGAGTTCTTGGTAATGCCGTTTGATTTGACTAATGCCCCAGCCACGTTTATGGACATGATGAACCGAGTTTTCCAACCTTATCTGGACCGGTTCGTTGTTGTGTTCATAAATGACATATTGGTGTATTCAAAGTCAGAGGAAGAGCATGATGAGCACCTCCGAATTGTGTTGCAAGTGTTGAGGGAGAAGAAGCTCTATGCCAAAGCAAGTATGAATTTTGGCTTAAGGAGGTGACGTTCTAGGACATGTGGTATCTGCTTTGAAGGAATAAGGGTGGATCCTCGGAAGATTGAGGCAGTTTTGGATTGAAACCCCTAGGTCCTGGCGAAAGTTCGAGTTTCTTAGGATTGGCAGGCTATTATAGAAGGTTTGTAGAAGGGTTCTCATCGATAGCCGCGTCGCTGACAAAGTTGTTAACGAAGGAAGTGCCTTTCGTATGGACCAATAAGCAACATGAGAGCTTTGAGAAGCTTAAAAGGGTATTGACCGAAGCTCTAGTTCTGATTCAGCCAGAGGCAGGGAAGGATTTTGTGGTGTATTGTGACGCTTTCCATACAGGATTGGGATGCGTATTGATGCAAGAGGGAAAGTAGTTGCCTATACGTCTCGACAACTACGGCCACACAAGGTTAACTACCCGACGCACGACTTGGAATTGGCGGCAGTGGTCTTTGCCCTTAAGGTGTGGAGGTATTATCTTTATGGAGAAAAGTCGGTGATCTACATAGACCACAAAAGCCTTAAGTATCTGCTAACTCAGAAGGAGTTGAATCTGAGACAGCGAAGGTGGGTGGAATTATTGAAGGACTACAATTGTTCCATAGAATATCACCCAGGCAAGGCAAATGTAGTGGCGGATGCCTTAAGTTAGAAGGTAGTGGTGGATCTGAGGGCAATGTTTGCTCATCTAAGCTTGTATGATGATGAAAGTCTGCTGGCAGAGCTACAAATTAAGCCAACATGGTTGAATGAAGTGAAAGAGGGACAGTTGGTGGATGAGGATCTAAGTGTTAAGTTGCGACAAGCGCAGAATGGAGAGTTGGAAAATTACGGTATTAACGATGAAAGAGTATTGTATTTCAAGGGTAAGGTCTGTATGCCGAAGGACGAGGAGCATAGGTAAAGAATTCTTCGGGAATCGCATAGTAGCCCTTATGCTATGCATCCCGGAGGTAGTAAAATGTACAGAGACCTAAGGGAATAGTTTTGGTGGCCAGGTCTTAAGCGAGAAGTTACCGAATATGTTGGCAAATGCTAGACGTGTCATCAAGTTAAGGCCGAACACCAAGTTCCATTGGGATTGCTTCACCAATACAAATTCCCCAATGAAAGTGGGAGAGAATTACCATAGACTTCGTTAGTGGGCTTCCCCTTACGCCTACTAAGAAGGACTTGGTATGAGTGATAGTGGATCGACTGACAAAGTCCGCGCATTTTATTCCAGTGCGGGTTGACTACTCCCTACAAAAGTTAGCAAGGTTGTATGTAGCGGAGATTGTAAGGTTGCACGGAGTACCGATGTTAATTATCTCGGATAGGGATCCGAGGTTTGGAAAGCTCTACATCAGGCTTTAGGCACCAAATTGGATTTCAGCACGGCTTTTCACCCACAATCTGACGGGTAGTTTGAACGAGTGATCCAAGTGCTAGAGGATATGTTAAGAGGCTGTGTGATAGACTTCAGAGGAAGTTGGGAAGAATATTTGCCTCTAGCAAAATTTGCTTACAACAACAGCTATCAGGCCAGTATATGGATGGCACCATACGAGGCATTGTATGGATGGAAGTGCCGCACTCCTACGTGTTGGACGAAGTTGAGAGAACGTCAAATTTTAGGTCTAGAGTTAGTAGCGGAATCGGAGGAGAAGGTTAGTATTATTCGATCTCGATTGAAGGAAGCATCCGATAGACAAAAGTCGTATGCAGATCTCAAACGAAAGGAGATAGAATTTGATGTGGGAGATCAAGTGTTACTTAAAGTATCGCCTTGGTAGAAGGTGATGAGATTTGGTCGAAAAGGGAAGCTAAGTCCAAGGTTCATAGGACCCTATCGGGTATTAAAGCGAATCGAACTAGTGGCATACCAGTTGGAATTACCGTCGAAATTGAAGCAGATGCACGACAAATTCCATGTTTCCATGCTACATCGATATCGATTGGATCCATCTCACATAGTTTCGGTTGAAGAGGTGGAGCTAAGGCTAGACCTGACGTACGAAGAGGAGTCAATTCAGATATTGGAACGAGATGTGAAAGTGTTACGGAGGAAGTCAGTACCTTTAGTCAAAGTGTTATGGCAAAATCATGGATCGGAGGAAGCTTCGTGGGAGCCGAAAAAAGCGATGAGACAACAATACCCCCACCTATTCTAGCCAGGTAATTTTGAGGACGAAATTATTTTAAGGGGGTAGAACTGTAATATCCCAAATTATGGCCTATGCATTAATTGCTTAATTAAATGAAATAACATGCTTATGTGTGTTGTGGATGTGCATTATGAGTTTTGTGAACCTTAGTACGTAGACAAATGCCTTAGAAAGTATTAGATTCTAAATCTAAAAGAGGAAGCTAAGCAGAAAAGCCTTAAAAGAAATATTAGAGGAAATGTGACACACAAACGGGCTTGGAAAAGTGGCCCGGAGGTGCCACTCAAGGCCTTTGGGAATGACGCCATAAGCAGGAGTAATGGGCTAAGGTTCGAGTCGTATAGGAAGCTAAATGAAGCTTTAATTTTTGCGGCAAAAGAAGTAGAGTTGGACGGCATAGGGAGACTGAGGAAATAGTTTAAGATGAAGTCAAATTCTTTTGGAATTTTGGCTAAGGTAGGAGAATAAGTGTTGGCCGGCCAAGAGACTCTGTAGGTGAGTATTTTCGACTATGTAGAGGGGGATTAGGTGCCGAAATTGTTTGATCATCTTTTAATCTCCATTGCTGAAATTTGTAGTCAAGAGAGTTCTCTCCTTTTCTTCTTTGTCATTTGAAGCTGAATTCTCCCTAGTCACCTTTGCCGAAATTCTTCTACTCTTCTTCTATTCTTTTCCTTCCTCTCAACCCCAATTCCCCTGTAGTCGAATATGCTTTTGTGATTTAGAGGCTAGCCAAACCATTATAAGCATTCACCTCTTCTTTTTACAAGTTTTTCAAAAGTCAAAATATTCTTTGTGATACCCGAATGTGTCATCATCATTAGAAGTCATAGCCGAATATCAAGGGGCCCTTATTCTTTTTCTTCTGTCGTAAGTCTTAAAGTTGAATCTCTAAAGGGGGTTGTCGACTACTCTTTTCTGATCTTTCCTAGTCTTAATCGTGTTTGGTGGTAAGTATTTCTTCCTTAGCAATCGATTTCCCTTCTTTCTATTCATGTGCCGAAATCATGGTGTTAGGCCTTAAGGATGGCTGAATGTTCTTTAAGCCATATTATGTGTCTCTGTTGAAGGTAGCCAATGATAGGAGCATCAAGAGGTGTTTTCAGGATTTTAGATTCACAAGGTAAGTGAATATTTTGATCGGCCAAAGCTAAATTTGGTAGTTCAAATCTATTTCTTGCTTATTCAAAAGCCGAAAACTAATTATTTAGGTAATCTAGTGTTGGTCGATTGCTAGGGGGCAAGATCACGAAATTTTGGGATTTGAGAGTACTCAAATCGGCAAGCAAGGTAAGAAGTTGGTTACATTAAGCCTTTGGATCGGAATGGCTTTTTACTAACATATTAGGGTTGGCGAATATAGGAATTAAAGATCTAAAGAGATAGATCGAGTTTTCTGGATTCGAAGAATTGCTAAGTAAATCAGGTGTATACTCCACACTATCTCTTAATGGATGTAAGGCAATATTTAATATATATGTTATAATAATGTGAATGTGGCTAAGTTACCATGCGATGGTACAAAGTACTTAGGTACGATTTTCCTACTCCTACTAGGAATATAATACGATCTATTATGGCACATAAGTGCAACTATAAGAATGTGAATAAAGCATAAGGTATAATTTTTGCATGTTTTGCATGACATTGGGCATATGGGTGATATGTAAAGGGGAACTGAATTGGTGATTTTATTCCCCAATATAAGAATGTGGTGACTTATGTCACAATATATGAATGTGGTGACTTATGTCACAATATATGAATGTGGTGACTTATGTCACGAATATATATATCTAGTGGCTATGCCACAAAATTATAAGGGTGATGAGCACGTCGACTGCAGCGACTGCCTTCGATGGTGTGTAGCGGATGGAGGGTTGACTTAGTAGTCCTCACGGTGTGATGGTTGGTACGAGTGATGTGTAGTGGATGGTTATATAGGCTTGGGTTCGGGAATTGCATCATTCTATATAAATGCTATGTGAATATGTATGATGTGACATGCCTGAATCTGTTTGAGACTTAGTGTTGATTGTACACATTGAGTCTGTTTGACTCACCCCTTGTGGGACTATTTTTCAGGTGATGATCAGTGATAGACCAGGTCGGCAGGAGCTCAGCGGTGGCCATGCAAAGCTCAGAAACAATTTTCATTTTATTAGTTCTATTTAAGTTTTGAATTATTTCGGGTTTTTATTTGATTTAATAAGGCCAAAGGATTAAATTGTTTATGCATGCTTTCAAACTTCTTAGTATGATACGATTATTATCTAATTGAAGTTAAAAGTAAATTTCTCTTAAATACTAGAGTTGAATGTATTACATCTAAACAACACGGGTTTTTTTTTAAGCCCAACCCAAATCAACTGTTTTCAAAATCACATAAGTTTTTGGCAAAGCCCAAATAGAATTTGAAATGTTTTTCTTTAAAAGCATACCAGATCCAGTCAGGGCTTGTGGGCCGGGTTTGGGGTGTTTCATTTGGTGCATGAGAGGTACACTTTTTCTCTTAGACCAATTGTGTCTTCTTTTCAAATCCATCTCCTTCTTTTCTTTGGCCGAAACCTCCTAACACAATTGTGCATTTTTTTTCTCTTTCATTTGGCAGAAACACTCACCTTTGCTCATCTCCCCTTTGATAGTCGAACAATCTAACACTCTTTTCTCTATCCATTCTTTTCTTTTTTGACCATTTTGTCAATCTTTCCTCTTTTCTTGAATCGACATCACCTTTTGACCACATTTTCTTGTTCGATTTTCTCTTCACTAGTCGAACCTATCAACATCTAATCTCTTCTTCTTCAACTCTTTTTTTTTGTGTTGGGCACTCCTTTTGACCAAATTGGTAAGGAACTTCTTTCCCCTCTTTTCATCTTTATTTTCTTTTTCAACCTAGCCGAATATGTGTGTCCATCACTAATCGGTATTTCACTTTGTTCTTTATCAAAATATATCTCTCCTACTCTCTTATATTATGATCTTCTTCTAGTGTAGAGTTATAGTGGGTGGCTGAATACCATTCTAGCCTTAAGACAAACGGTGGACATCGGATCCAATATCGATAAGGTAAGGAGTTTTTAATGGATTATTTGAAATCATTCATTATTCGTTTTGTTGCTAATGAAATAATAGTTTGGACTAATCGATTATATTTTTAGGGACTTAATTGCTCGATCTATCCACTTGTTGATCATACGATTCTAGTGGTAAGTTGAATCTTTTCCTTAGTCAATCATCTTATATCAACGTAATATCGTTCTGACTAAGTTTTAAACCAATGGAGGCTTGTGGTGCTAATTTGAAAGGAATGGCGAGTGGAGAACTCAAAAGGAGTGGATTTACGATTCCTACTCCTAAATTCAAACGAAGGGCGGTATCGATGGTCCGGGATTTTCCACCGGGTTGTGGACCATCATCTAGTGAAAGTAGTCAAATCATGGTCGTTCACGATCCTAAGGGTGAACATTTTAGATCGTTTATTATAGAGTTAGATTAATAAAATCACGTATATCGATTAATCGATTGTTATGATATCATAGGTGTCGACAATCAAGAAGGCCTAGTACTTATCGTAATCAGGTGTGTAATCTCACACCTTTATTCCGTAGATTTTAAGATTTGATATCATATTGAAATAGATCGTTATCACTTTTATGATTAAAATCGTAATATGGTATAAATCGAGAAGATTGGCTTAAATTACATTGTTTTGATAGATTTGTAAAATCAGCATTTAAAATTGTGAGAATTACAAAAATGCCCCTAATGGTACGAATTACGAAAATGACCCTAAAGGGCTGATTTGCTAGAATGCCTTAAACGGGCCGATTTATTATTTCTTAAATGGGCCGAACCTTTGTAATAAATTATTTGATTAATGGCTGTTAATTATATGCGAACATCTTACTATGTATGTTGCATATTCATATATTGAATTAGGTTGGAAATAAAAAAAAAATGTGTTGAAGAGAAGTGTAGCCCGGTGGCACTGCCACAAAAATGTTTGTTAATATGATTCACTATGATTTCGATGGCTTGGCCACAATCAAAATTTTCTATAAATGGCAACTTGCCTGCGATTGGTGTGTTTGGCGGGGTGGGTTGACTTGATCCCCACAGGTGTGATTGGATGGTACGGGTGGTGTGTAGCGGATGGATTATTAGGATGGGTTGGATTGCATACTTTGCACATAATTATATATGTATATATTCTGTTTTATAAATGGGCTTAGGCCCAAGATTATGCTAAATGGGCTCCTGTCCAATTTATTGCTAAACGGGTTCAAGCCCAGTGGACAACGGTAAGGGGATTATGCACTAAGTTCTAGTAATTCACCCCGTTTCCTTAACCCTTGCAGGTAATGCTCAGTAACGTGGATTTGGGCCATGGATGACTCGGTGGAGGCCATACTTTAGAAATGGTGTTTATTTTGAACTTTAGATTTCTATTTTCGTTTACTTTACTATTTTGGGTTTTTGTGTTGTAATAAGGCCTCTAAAATATTTTAATTTTTGTATTATGTTTGACGAACTTATTACGTTGCTTAAATTATTTTAAAATGAGAATTTTTCAAAAACTTAAATAAGGATTTTCCAAAATAGATTAACAAATGGATTTCATAACAAACTTCTACGAATATTTTTAACTCGAAAATTTTCTCTCGAAATATCAACGATATTTTCAAAAGTCACGGTTTATAAAATTTCTAGTTCAAATTTATTGACTTATCAATCTATCTTCGAGGTTAGTAGTATTTTATCAAATATTTCAAATCAAACTTGTTTTCTTGATTTTAACAAATTAATACATATTTTAGTACAAATAAAAAGGATTTAATCTCATGTGACATGTCAGATCCGGTCATAACGCATGGGTCGAGTTTGGGGTGTTACATAAACGGTTAATTGGTACGATTCAACATGTTAACTTGTTTTGTAAAAATTCACCTACGATCACTTTGGTGATCATTGTAGCATCACGGATTTGGTCTAGACTTCTAGGCCAGGTTTGGGGTGTTACAATAAAAACTTCTCTTCTTATGGTACACCGCAGAGTCTTTCCTTTCACATTATTCCTCAAAGATAGTTATTTTAAAAGTTGCCACCCAAGCTTTCCTTTTAGATTGCGCCACTAAGGCATTTCCTCCCATTAATCACCATAGAGGTTTTTCTTTTAGATACTCGACAATGGTTTTCCTTTTAGATATTTGCCACAAAGGAATCCTTTTCTTTCAGTACTCACCACAAAAGCTTTTGAAACACCCCAAACCCGGCCCACAAGCCCTGACCGGATCTGGTATGTTCCTCGAGTAAAACTTCAATTACATCTCATTTTGTTTTATAAGAAAATGTGATGGTTTCGTATAAAATAGATCTATTTAGTGATCGCATTGAAAAATTGTGTTGTTAAATAAGTTTGTATCTTATTAAACGTTATCTTTATGAAAAAGATTATAAATTAAAAGAAAACTAAATTTAAAACTTTTTATTATTGTGAAAACCATAGGTGTTTAGGTGTCAAAAGCAGTTTAAGTTATTTTTTGAAATCATTTAATTATTTAGTAAATATGTGATCGTAGCAGATAAAAATCTAAAACGTAAAAATAAAACAGTTTATAGTGGCCTTATTACAAAAACATAACCCAAAATAAAGTCCTAAATAATAAAAGAAAATATAGTAGGTTTAATTAAAAGAAAATCTGAGATACAGAGTTGAGCAATGGCCACCACATAGTCCTCGCTGACTCGATCCATCACGCTAAGCGTCACCTGAAAATATATCCCATAAAGGGTGAGTCAACAGACTCAATGTGTAACATAACACTAAAAACCCAACCGATCATAACATTAAAGCCCATTTAAATCACATTTAGCCATAAGCCCATAAAATAGCAAATCATATTAAAACCGATTAAATCACATGTACATATAAAATGAAATGCAATCCCGAGCCCACCTAAATATCCATCCGCTACACACCACCCGTACCTACCAATCACACCGTGGGGATTACTAAATCGACCCTCCATCCGCTACACACCATCGAAGGTAGTCGCTGCAGTCAACTACACATCGCCCTTATAAATTGTGGCATGGCCACCGGATAATTGTGACAAAGTCACCAGATTCATAATATGTGATCAAGTCACGGATTCATATATGTGACCGAAGTCACGGATTATGTGGTAAAAACCACCGGAACACTTCCCCTTTATCAAAATCACCCATATGCCCATGCACATACATATTATTTCTTTATCATGCCATATACCCCCAAAATCATAATGGAATCATACACATTTCATATTCATGCTTATAGCATTATTGATGAAGTATTAGGGGTAAACATACCTGAATACCATGTACCACTGAATGGTACCCGCAACCATTATCTTACATATTTTTCTTAACACATACAAATCATTAATATTATCGATCTAATAGAAATTTAGTGTATTGTTACACACCTTATAACAGTGAGAACTATACTTTCCCGCTCGTCAATACCTTAATATTTATCACGCTTGATTAGAACACTAATACTTATAAAACTATATAATTGATAACTACTCTAAATCCTTACCCTTGGAATCTCGAACCACAACTATATGTGATTTCTCTCCGATTGATGGTTCATAACCCGATGAAGAACCACGAACAAACAATGGCTCGGGTGTACGTTCGACTTCAAAAAATCGATCTTCATTGGGAGAGGGTCCACAACCCGGTGGAAAGTCTTGGATCCCGATCTGACTTCTTCGTTTGAAATTTGAGGGTATAGTAGAACCACCCTCTTCCAAACACTCCTTACCACTCTTTTGAACCTATTTTGTTTGCCCCAAAATCTTACGTTCACGGAAAAATAATAATCGGCGATAGAGTCCCTAAAACGAAATCGATTAGTATACCATCTAAAATGATATAACAAGTAACATAAAACCCTTACCTTAACACTTGATTCAATTTTTCTAACGAGTCACGAAGATTATGAAGAGAAAAGGTTGAGATTTGATACGATTAAGTTTTGGTATCCAAAGAGATATTCGGCCTTAACAAATAAGAAAGAAAAGAAATGGAGTTTAGGGAGATTCGACAATGATGGTGTTTTGGGTTGAAGAGGTTGCGGCAATGGTGAAATAAGGAGAGGAAGATTTCGGCCTTGACAAGGTAAATGAGAAGAGAAAAGAAGAAAATAAAAGAATGAAAGAAGCAGATGATGATGAATTGGTTTTCAAAAGAAAAGAAGTGAGTTTAGAAGCAATGTTCATTCGGCAATGAGGGAAAAAGAGAAGAAAATGGTCTTTGATGTTTTGGTATTTTTGGTCACAAAGAGGAGAGAAAGAAGATATGATTTGGAGAAAAAAGGACAACTCAAAACCGAAATGGTAAAATATCAAATGACCAAAAGAAAAGAAAAAGGTTTACCTTTTGTCCAATATACATTCGGCTAAGAGGAGGAATATTAGAGAGAAATGCTTTGTGACACAAAATGACTAAAAGAAAGATGTGCACAACTAATTCCTAACTCATCAAAAGCCTTCAAACTTTTGGCCACCCCCTAGTCCATAAAATCGTCCATGTTCAAGGTCAAAATGACCCTGAAATAATTTCCAAAACATCCACCTAGATACATGCCTTGTGATCCTCTACTTTCCCAAAGTTAAAGAAATTCTATCCCCACAAACTAGCAATTCTATCCCTTATTTCATGCTTACCATAACTTTAAGCCTTTTGCCATAAAAAAAATGTCCATCCTATTCATAAATACCTCTTTGACCGACACTTTAGGAAAGCATGCAAAAAAAAAAAATAATAATAATCAAAATTTGCACACCAAGTGATTCGAACCTCATCCCTTCAAGTCCATCATGTGGCATCATATCTTTCTTACCAATAGCTTATTTTATGTTAGCTATTTACTCATAAATTTCCATATGTCTTGAAGCCACTTACCATCTCTCCTTGTGATTAAATCCTCATACAAATTCTTCTTAAGGCCAATCTTGCTTAGCTCCCTTTAAGACTAAAAATATAATATTTTTCTAAGGCATTCTTCTACATTCTAGAATTTCTGAAGTCCCCAAAACACATGCAGACAACACACAACATGCCACTACACACATTCAAGTGAAAATTCATAACCCTTAAATCCTGGATATTACAGTTCTACCCTCCTTAAAAATAATTTCGACCTCGAAATTACCTGACTAGAATAAATGAGGGTATTACTGTTGCATCGCTTCCTCCGGTTCCCATGAAGCTTCTTCCGATCCATGGTTACGCCATAACACTTTGACGAGGGGAACTGACTTCCTCTGTAACACCTTCACATCCCGTTCCAAAATTTGAATTGGCTCCTCCTCGTAGGACAAATCTGGACTTAGCTCAACTTCCTCAACTGATACTACATGAGATGGATCCCACCGGTAATGACGTAGCATTGAAACATGGAACACATCATGCATTAACTTCAACTCCGAAGGCAATTCTAACTGATATGCCACTGATCCAACCTGCTTTAAAACCCGATAAGGTCCTATAAACTTGGGACTTAACTTCCCTTTGTGACCAAATCTCATCACCTTCTTCCAAGGTGATACCTTTAGGAACACTTGATCCCCGATAGCAAACTCTATTTCCTTCCGCTTAAGATCTGCGTACGACTTTTGCCTGTCAGATGCTTCCTTTAACCAAGCCCTGATTACCTTAACCTTTTTTTCGGATTCAGCCACCATCTCTAGACCCAAAACTTGATGTTCCCCTAATTCTGTCCAACACGTAAGAGTGCAACACTTTCGTCCATTTAGTGCTTTATACGGTGCCATCTGAATACTGGCTTGGTAACTATTATTGTACGTAAATTCCACAAAAGGTAAGAACTCCTCCAAGCTTCCTCTGAAATCTATCACACATCCCCTTAACAAATCCTCTAACACTTGGATTACTCGCTCAGACTGACCGTCCGACTGTGGATGAAATGCCGTACTGAAGTCTAACCTGATGCCCAAAGCTTGATGCAATGCTTTCCAAAATCGAGACGTAAACCTCGGATCTCTATCGAAAAAAATTGACACTGGCACTCCATGCAACCTCACAATCTCAGCCACATACAACTTCGCCAATTTCTGCAAAGAGTAATCAACCCGTACTGAGATGAAATGTGTAGATTTCATCAATCGATCCACTATCACCCATACCGAGTCTTTCTTAGTAGGCGTAAGGGAAGCCCACTAACAAAGTCCATGGTGATTCGCTCTCATTTCCATGCGAAATCTTTATCGGTGAAGCAATCCCGAAGGTACTTGATGTTGACCTTGACTTGTCGACACGTTAAGCACTTCCTTACGAATTCTGTAACTTCTCGCTTAAGACCAGGCCACCAAAACTGATCTCGTAAATCTCGGTATAACTTACTACCTTCAAGATGCATCGCATAAGGGCTACTATGCGATTCCTGAAGAATTCTCCGCCTAAGTTCTGCATCCTTTGGCATACAGGCCTTACCTTTGAAACACAACACTCCGTCACTATTAACACCATAATCTTTCAACTTCCCACTCTGCACTTGCCGTAGCTTAGCACTTAGATCATCGTCTACCAACTGTCTTTCTTTCACTTGACTCAACCACGTCGGCATTACTTGTAATTTTGCCAGCAAGCTTTCGTCATCATAAAGACTAAGATGTGCAAACATCGCCCTTATATCCGACACCACTTTTCGACTTAGAGTGTCTGCCACCACATCTGCCTTACGCGGGTGGTACTCTATAGAACAATCGTAGTCCTTCAACAACTCCACCCACCTTCGCTGTCTCAAATTTAGCTCCTTTTGAGTCAGCAGATATTTCAGACTCTTGTGGTCTATATATATCACCGACTTTTCCCCATATAAATAATACCTCCATACCTTAAGAGCAAAGACTACCGCTGCCAACTCCAAGCCATGTGTCGGATAGTTAACCTCGTGTGGCCTTAATTACCGAGACGCATAAGCAACTACATTTCCATCTTGTATCAGAACACATCCTAATCCTGTGTGAGACGCATCGTAATACACCACAAAATCCTTCCCTGCCTCAGGCTGAATCAAAACTGGAGCTTCAGTCAAAACCCTCTTAAGCTTCTCAAAGCTCTCTTGCTGCTTATCTAGCCCATACAAAAGGTACCTCCTTTCTCAACAATTTCGTTAAAGGTGCAACTATCGATGAAAATCCTTCGACGAATCTTCTGTAGTAGCCTGCTAATCCCAAGAAATTGCGAACCTTAGTTACATACTTAGGTGGTTTCCAATCTAACACAGCCTCAATCTTCCGAGGATCCACCCTTATCCCTTCTGCAGACACCACATGGCCTAAAATGCAACCCTTTCACCAAAATTCACACTTTTAAATTTGGCATAAAGCTTATTCTCCTTAACACTTGCAACACTATCCGAGATGCTCATCATGCTCTATCTCGGACTTGGAATACACTAAGATGTTGTCTATAAACACAATGATTTAACCGATCCAAGTAGGGTTGAAAACCCGATTCATCATATCCATGAACGCAGTTGGGGCGTTCGTCAATCCGAACGGCATTACTAAAAATTCATAATGCTTGTATCTTATTCGGAAAGCTATCTTATGGACATCCGCTTCTTTCACCTTAAGCTGATGATACCCCGACCTTAGATCTATCTTTGAGAATACCGCAGCTCTCTTAAGCTGATCGAACAAGTCGTCGATCCTCGACAAAGGATACTTGTTCTTGATGGTCAGCTTATTCAACTGTCGGTAATCTATACACATTTGTATCGTTCCGTCCTTCTTTTTCACGAATAGGACCGGTGCTCCCCATGGAGACACATTGGGTCGGATAAACCCACGATCAAGCAACTCCTGGATTTGAGCCTTAAGCTCAACCAATTCCTTTGGTGCCATTACATGCAGAGCGATGAATCTGGCGCCATACCAGGCAACAAGTCAATCCCAAATTCCACCTCACGATCTAGAGGCAATCCTGAAAGTTCTTCCGAAAAGACATCCATAAATTCACTCACAGTCCTAACCTCTTCAACAGTAGCTTCCTTAACCTCCAAGGCACTAACCAACATCAGAAAAGCCAAACAACCCTTCCTAACCATCTTTTCTGCCTTAAGGGCAGATACTACATTTGATAAATAGTTTCGTCTCTCGTCCATCACCATAACTTCCTTGTCATCAATAGTTCTTAATGACATCCGCTTAGCAGGACAATCCACATTTGCACGGTATTTCACTAGCCAGTCCATGCCTAAGATCAGGTCAAATTCCCTGAATGGCAACTCCATTAAGTTAGCCAGAAACTGCGTCCCTTGAACTTCTAAAGGCACTTTTAAAAGCTTATCTACTACTACAGTCTGTCCTAAAGGACTAAGTACAGTCATCTTCCTAGGTACAGTCTCAGAAGTCACATGCAGAGTTCTAGATACTTCACTAGCGATGTATGAATGAGTTGACCCTATATCTATCAAAGCAATAAAGGGCAACCCAGAAATAAGGAACGTACCCGTTATAACATCAGGTGCATCACTATCTTCCCTCCGATGAACCGCATACACTAGACTCACTGCTACCACTGCCTCTGCCTGGGGTCCTGCGACCTCTACCAGAACCATTACCTCTTCCATTCGGACCACGACCCTCATCATTCTTTGTCCACCTCGCGCGACTGATTATAACCACGACACATTGGACTATTCCTATTTGTATCCATCAAACAATCCTTAATCATATGGTCCTTGGACCCGCACTTAAAACATCCCCCTATCTTTTTCCAACATTCTCCCGGTGCATCTTTCCACAATGTACACAAGTACAATGCTGTCCTCCCGTAGTAACCTGCTGACCTCGAGGCCCATCAACTCTAGGTTTCTTTTGAAAATTCCCAGATGAACCTGAAGACCCATAGTTCCTCTTATTCTTATTCTGACCTCTATCTCGATTCTATCTCTCAGTCCGCTTAACTTCTTCAGCTATTCATGCTTTATCCACTAAGACTGCAAAGTCTCTTTCCCGGTACGGAGTAATCAACATTTGCAGCTCATCTCTCAGTCCATCCTCGAATCTGACACACCGCTCATAATCAGTAGCTACTATCCCTCTGGCATACCGATTAAGCCGTAGAAACTCCGCTTCATACTCAGATATCGACTTATTTTCTTACACTAAATTCAGAAACGCCTTTCTTTGAGAGTCGATATAGCTAGCTCCAACATATTTCCCTTCAAACTTAACCTTGAAATACCCCCAATCCACTCGATCTGCAGGGATACTCTCCTTGACAGTGAGCCACCACTGGTAGGCCTCATCTCAAAGTAGCAAAACAGCACCTTTCAGCTTTTCTTTAGTAGTGTAGTCCAAATCGTCCATGATCCTCTCGACTGCCTCTAACCAGTACTCCGCTACATTCGGAGCTACCCCAGATACTCCCCTAAAAACCTCGGGTCCGTTTGATCTAAGTCTCTCAGCTACTGACTTTCGAGTCCCATTACCCATACTAGCTCCGCTACTCACTCTAGAACTCGCAGCATAGCCTGCGATACTGCATCATCTCCTCCATTTTGCTCTTGAAATTCTACCCCAATAGCTGGTGGCGAAGCTTTATTTTCGGAACCTTGACCAGACCTAACTAGTTTCGACATAGCCATTCTGCCTCTACCGCGTCCACGATGACCATGTCCCCTAGAACTCATGTCTACTTTGCGTCTTTTCTGTTTTTATGAAAAGTTTTATGTATTAGAGCCTTTTCACTTCTTGTTTAAAGAAAGTTTTATGCAATGTAGATTTATTAGATGGTTTTTCCGTAGAAGTACACATATACCTAGGGTCCATGTCTCTAAAGTATAGTTTCCATAGGCTTATCAATTAAAGTATCATACATTCACATCAATTCGTCAACAAAAGAACTTACCTGGTGGACCTGGGTCGAGAACTAGGGTGCCATGCTTCTATAAAACCATCTTAACCAAAAATTTTCAAAAAGTCATTTGGGCCTAATTTTGAAAACGTTGTGGGCTTCAAAACCCAAGGCCAAGTGTTTAAAACTAGGCTCTGATACCAAGTTGAAACAACCCAAACCCAGCCCACAAGCCCTGACCGGATCTGGTATGTTCCTCGAGTAAAACTTCAATTACATCTCATTTTGTTTTATAAGAAAATGTGATGGTTTCGTATAAAATAGATCTATTTAGTGATCGCGTTGAAAAATCGTGTTGTTAAATAAGTTTGTATCTTATTAAAACATTATCTTTATGAAAAGATTATAAATTAAAAGAAAACTAAATTTAAAACGTATTATTATTGTGAAAATCATAGGTGTTTAGGTGTCAAAATAGTTTAAGTTATTTTTTGAAATCATTTAATTATTTAGTAAATATTTGATCGTAGCGAGATAAAAATCTAAAACGTAAAAATAAAATAGTTTATAGTGGCCTTATTACAAAAACATAACCCAAAATAAAGTCCTAAATAATAAAAGAAAATATAGTATGTTTAATTAAAAGAAAATCTGAGATACAAAGTTGAGCAATGGCCACCACATAGTCCTCGCTGACCCGATCCATCATGCTAAGCGTCACCTGAAAATATATCCCATAAAGGGTGAGTCAACAAACTCAATGTGTAACATAACACTAAAAACCCAACCGACATAACATTAAAGCCCATTTAAATCACATTTAGCCATAAGCCCATAAAATAGCAAATCATATTAAAATCGATTAAATAACATGTACATATAAAATGAAATGTAATCCCGAGCCCATCTAAATATCCATCTGCTACACACCACCTGTACCTACCAATCACACCGTGGGGATTACTAAATTGACCCTCCATCCGCTACACACCATCGAAGGTAGTCACTGCAGTCAACTACACATCGCCCTTATAAATTGTGGCATGGCCACCAGATAATTGTGACAAAGTCACCAGATTCATAATATGTGACCGAAGTCACCGGATTATGTGGTAAAAACCGCCGGAACACTTCCCCTTTATCAAAATCACCCATATGCCTATGCATATAGATATTATTTCTTTATCATGCCATATACCCCCAAAATCATAACGGAATCATACACATTTCATATTCATGCTTATAGCATTATTAACGAAGTATTAGGGTAAACATACACGAATACCATGTACCATTGAATGGTACCCGCAACTATTATCTTATATATTTTTCTTAACACATACAAATCATTAATATTATCGACCTAATAGAAATTTAGTGTAGTGTTACACACCTTAAAACAGTGAGAACTATACTTTCCCACTCGTCAATACCTAAATATTTATCACACTTGATTAGAACACTAATACTTATAAAACTATATAATTGATAAGTATTCTAAATCCTTACCTCAAATCTCAAACCACAACTATATGTGATTTCTCTCCGATTGATGGTTCATAACCCGATGAAGAACCACGAACAAACAATGGCCCGGGTGTATGTATGAATTCAAATAATCGATCTTTGTTGGCAGAGGGTCCACAACCCAGTGAAAAGTCTTAGATCCCCGATATAGCCCTTCGTTTGAAATTTGAGGGTATAGTAGAACCACCCCTCTTCCAAACACTCCTTACCGCTCTTTTCGAACCTATTTTGTTTGCCCCAAAATCTTACATTCACGGGAAAAATAATAATTGAGCGATAGAGTCCCCTAAAATGAAATCAATTAGTATACCATCTAAAATGATATAACAAGTACTATAAAACCCTTAACCTTAACACTTCGATTCAATTTTTCTAACGAGTCACTAATTTAAGGAAAAGGAAGATTATGAAGAGAAAAGGTTGAGATTTGATACGATTAAGTTTTGGTATCCAAAGAGATATTAGAAGCTCTTTTCTCTCCCAAGTCTTTTCTCCTTCCTCTCTTGAAATCGAATCATAACAAATAATCTCTCCAATAAAAAAGAAATGGAGTTTAGGGAGATTCATAGTGAATGATGGTGTTTTGGGTTCAAGAGGTTCAAAGGCAATGGTGAAATAAGGAAAGGAAGATTTCAGCCATATTTTGATAATATTTAGTCGGACTTGACAAGGTAAATGAGAAGGCGGTTTCACTAAAAAGAAAATAAAAGAATGAAAGAAGGAGATGATGATGATTTGGTTTTCAAAAGAAAAGAGGTGAGTTCGTTTAGCAATGTGCATTCTAATGGAATGAGTGGAAAAGTTTAGAAGAAAATGGTCTTTGATGTTTTGGTATTTTCGATCACAAAGAGGATAGAAAGAAGATATGATTTGGAGTAAATTTTAAAAGGACACTCAAAATCAAAATGGTAAAAACTCAAATGACCAAAAGAAAAGAAAAAGGTTTACCTGTTTTGTCCAATATACATTCATATGTATATAGATGCATGTTGCATGGGATGGGATTAAGAGGAGGAATATTATCTAGAGAAATGCTTTGTGACACAAAATGACTAAAAGAAAGATGTGCACAACTAATTCCTAACTCATCAAAAGCCTTCAAACTTTTGGCCACCCCTAGTCCATAACTTTTGAAATTATTTCAATTATGTTTTAAAGATTAAACCACAAGCATCCATGTTCATGGTCAAAATGACCATGCGAAAAACAACTATATCTCAAAATAATTTAAACCAAAACATCCACCTAGATACATGCCTTGTAATCCTCTGCACTTTCCTAAAGTTACATCTTTGTCGAGCAAAAAAGAAATTCTATCGTTATGCTCGGACTATAGTGTCCCACAAACTAGCAATTCTATCCCTTATTTCATGCTTACCATAACCTTAAGCCTTTTGCCAGAACGGTGAAAGAATTTCGGATGTATTTCCGATGAACTTAAAAATGTCCATCCTATCCATAAATACCTCTTTGAGTGTGCCTCCGTTCGGCACTTTAGAAAAGATTCCTCTTTGGAAATGGGAGTAACATCCTAAATATTCGAGTATCATTATGTTGCTAAGTGTTAGCTATCCTAGGTTTACTTCGAGTTAAAATAAATATTAGTAAAGTGTATTTTAATGTAAAGAAATTAGGTGACCTTGAAACTTAAGTTAATTAAGTACTAAAAGATGGCATAAAATGAGCTAGTGGCAAAGTGGTGATCCATCTTTGACGCTTATAGATCGGATCCATCTCACATATTACGGTAGAGGAGGTGGAATTGAAATCGGACTTGTCTTTTGAAGAAGAACCGCCATGCTAAGAAAGAAAGTGCCATTGGGACATGAGCTACGTGGGAAGGAGTTCTTTTAATCGGGTAAATTTTGAGGACGAAATTTTCTTTAAGGGGATAGAATCACCTAGCATGCAATTAGGTGACCTTGAAACTTAAGAATTTTTATTTTTGCTTTAGCATTGCATGTGTCGACTATGGATAAGGTTAGGATGAGTTGGATTGTTTTTATTTTGGTAAGAAGACTAAGGATTTGGAAAGCTAAAGATAAGGGCTTGAATTGGGGATTTTGTCTCTCTAACTTAAGGAAAAAGGAGGAGGATAAGGCTTAAGATTAGGGAGATGTTTTGGAAACTTCTTAATGGCCTTTTGACCATGTATTTGGACGGCTTAAAGGCTAAGGGGATGGCCGGTTTTGGGTTGATTATTTTGGTAGGCTTTAGTGTTGGTGAAACACTTTCACTTTGGTCATTTTCTTTAGCAAAACATATTTCCTCTCCATTCATTTCTCTCTAGCCGAAATTTGCCAACATCCTTGAGTAAGCAACTCATTTTTGTGTCATTTTCTTTTGACCATTTTGGTTTAGAAGCTCTTTTTCTCTCCCAAGTCTTTTCTCATTGTGACCGAAATCACTTATGCAAGCAAGGATTCTTCTTTCTTTTCTTTTTTCTCATTTTTCCTCCCTAAAGCCGAATGCACTTTTCTTCTAAACTAAGTTCTTTTTTCTTCTCTTTTCTTTTTCTCTTCCTCTCTTGAAACCGAATCATATCACTCCCATTTTCCCATTCTTTTATTTTCTTCTTCATTAAAATCTCTCCAATACCTTCACTCATGGTCGAATGTTAATATACTCTTGTGCCAAAATTTTTTTCATTTCTTTGTTGGTCATAACCGAATTCTTCTCACTCGATGTTCTTTTCAATCGTGGGCATAGTGAGATTTTTGGAGGGCAGAAACTCAAAGTGTCTTGAGTTTTGGGGAACATTGGAATCGATCTCAAGTTAAGGTAAGGAGATTATTCAAAGGATTCTCACTTTATTCATTTTATTGGATTAGTTAGTTATTTAATCGATTTCGTTATACGAACATAATCGCTCGATCATTTCTTCGAGGAACGAAGATAATCGTGGTAAGCCAATCTCAAATCTTATAAATCGTTAGCCATATTTCGATAATTTTTAGTCGGACTAATGATCTTATGTCTTTAGAGACATTCAAGATAGGGCAGAAAAGGGCAGTCCATAGTCTTCGAAAGAGGGGCGATTCCGCTAATCCCCCTAAGTATAAACGAAGGGCAGTTTTAGGAATCTGGAATTTTCCACCGGGTTGTAGACCTTCATCCGAGGAGAATCAATTGTTTGAGGTTATTCGTACTCCTGAGCCTTTGTTCATTCGTGGATTCTCATCGGGTAACGAATCAAGAATCGAGGAGAAACCAAAAATAGAAGTGGTTCAAAATCAAAAGGGTAACGATTTAGATCATTTACCAATAATGTATTTTAATAAATGAAAGTGTTCTAATGGTTCGTGTTACGTTTAGGTGTTGACGAGCGGGAAGGTTTAGTACTCACGATAACAAGGTGTGTAACTTCACACTTATCTCGGGTTAGATGTCATACCGTAATATTGAGCAAAATCATAAAGACGACAAATTCGGTACAATACGTAATAATTGGTATTTTTTGGTGAAATTACATGAAAACAGTTAAAGTTGTGAAAATTACGAAAATGCCCTTGATGAATTAGTCGGTAAAATGTAAATTTTATGTCTCATGTGTAAATGGGCCGAAAACCCTGATAGATCGTAAATGGGATGAAATTTATACTAGATCGTTAAATGGGCCGAAATCCCTAATAGATCGTAAAATGGGCCAAAATCTATACTAGATCATTAAATGGGCCGAAATCCCTGCTAGATCGTTAAATGGGCCAAAGTTGCTAGATTGTTAAATGGGCTAAATGATATTTTGTATTATGGGCCTTAATAAAAACCTAAAATATTGACTCATATGTAAATTGGGCCTTTTTGTTAAAATCATCATATGTATATAGATTATTTTGCATACATGTTGCATGGGATGGGATTAATGATGAAGAGAAGAAAGGACTGTTGCCAAAATCTAGTTCGGTGGCTTTGCCTCAAAGAATTAAATGGCTCATTGCCTCTAGTTCGGTGGCTTTGCCACAAAATAATTAAATGGCTCATTGCCTCTAGTTCGGTGGCTCTGCCACAAATATTTTAATGGCTCAATGCCTCTAGTTCGGTGACTTTGTCACAATCTAGTTCGGTGGCTCTACCACAAATATAAAAAAATGGCTTTATGCCTACGATTGGTGTGTTGGCGGGGTGGGTTGACTTGATCCCCACAGGTGTGATGGTTGGTACCGGTGGTGTGTAGCGGATGGAAATTAGGTTTGGGTGGGAAATTTCATTTTTGCATGCATCTCATTATTTATATTGTTAAACCTGCTTATGGGCTCAAGCCCAAAATTTATGACTTGATGATCTAGCCCAGTGGATAAAGTAAGTGAGTTATACACTGAGTTATGAGTAACTCACTCCCTTATATTTTTCCATCTCAGGTAATGGAAATTGACATTGTCTTGGGCCGAGGATGACTTCGTGGAGGCCATACTGCAAACATGGGTTTAAAAACTTTGAACTTTTAATAAATACTTTCTTTAATTTGCTATTTTGGGTATGATGTAATAAGGCCTCTATTAATGTTTTATGGATTTTTATGCGTGGATGGATTTAAATTATGTTTGGATATTTAATATGGGCTTATGTTTATCCTATAATGTTTTCTTAAAATACTATGGGTTCTCAAACATATAAGATTCTTTATCTATTCTTATTTTCAAATCCTTTGAACTCTTATACAAAATTACTTTAAGGTTTTGATAATTAAATATTAAATGATAAGATTTTCAACTAATGTTTTTTTTTTTTTCAAATTCATCGAACTTAGAATTATTTCTCTTGGTTTTATTAAACTTTTATTTCAAAAGGGTTTTGAAATACCGATTCACCTAAATCATTAGATAGACTAAAAGAATGTTCGATTTGTGTGACAAACCAAATCTCGTCTTAACACATAGACCGGGTTTGGGGTGTTACAAAAGCATGCAAAAAAAAAAAAAATCAAAATTTGCACACCAAGTGATTCGAACCTCATCCCTTCAAGTCCATCATGTGGCATCATATCCTTCTTACCAATAGCTCATTTTATGTTAGCTATTTACTCATAAATTTCCATATGTCTTGAAGCCACTTACCATCTCTCCTTGTGATTAAATCCTCATACAAATTCTTCTTAAGGCTAATCTTTCTTAGCTCCCTTTAAAACTAAAAATATAATATTTTTCTAAGGCATTCTTCTACATTCTAGAATTCATGAAGTCCCCAAAACACATGCAGACAACACACAACATGCCACTACACACATTCAAGTGAAAATTCATAACCCCTAAATCCTGGATATTACAGCTTTCCTTTCAAATATTCGCCACAAGCATATCCTTTTCTTTCAATACTTGCCATAGTGGCTTTCTTTTCAAAAATTTGCTATGAAGGCATCATTTTCATTTAGTACTCACCACAAAGGCTTTCCTTTTATAGATTTTCAATATAGGAGTCCTTTTCTTTCAGTACTCGATACAAAGGCATCCTTTGTCTGGCATATTTACGATAGATATTTGCCTAAACTCACCTTACGTGAGGTTTGCCCCTTATGGCCTAGGGTCACACAGAGAACCTCATTACGTAATAAGCTACCTTTAATTCTTTTTATATGATGCCATAGCACACCATTTATGGTCTTGCATGATATGGTCTTTCCATATGACCCCATATCCTACCAGCTACAATCTTACACGGTATGGTCCCATGGACTTTTCTTTTCAGAGGATCGTGTTTAAAATCTCGACGGACACTTTTAGACGACTCTGGAGGCTGACACAAGCTCATTATTCATACTGACTCATTCGTAACAGACACATACACATGCATTTCAATATTTAGATTCCTATTACACACTTAGACTGTTAGATTTCATGCAATCTATATACACAAGTCCATAATTCGTACATTTCTCATCAAAGTCATCACATCATACTTTCTTAGCTTGAATCTCATAGTTTTATCTATTTTCACTAAATTTTCTAGAATAAATATCACACATGCAAGAGTCAGCTTAGGGACTCACATGATGGCTTCGATGGACAAGTTAGATTCCAAATCCTACACTCAATAAGATATTGTAGCAACCATTTGACATGGAGAAAAATCACTTAGTAAATATCAAAATTTCAGATCCAACTTTAACAAGAAAAATACTTCTTGTTTCCTTCAGCTCGAGATCTTAATACCTTGGAGAAAAGAGGGAAGAAGATAACTCCCTTTAACCAAACCAGAGTACTCTTTTAATTTAACCTAAGTCTCTATTGGAACTTGGTAAACGTCACATTCATACTGAGTTGTCTTATCCAAAATCTGCCACTTCCAACAAACCCACTCAATTATTTTCTTAGCTTTTAACTTTTCATAGTTTATGCTCAGTTAATCCCTAGCCAGCTTACCTCACAAATTAACTGGTACAAGACCACAATTGTTATATGGTGTATTATGCCAATGACATGAAAGCATATCCTAAAAATCATTTTACCTAGCCGTGAGTCTCATTTCATTAGTTGTAGTAATCTGACATGAAACCATTATTTCACTTATTTTCATATTGGAGTCCACCTATCTTAAACGCCAAAAAGTGTATCTAAGTGAATACCATTTCACCTATCATAGTTCTTTATGACCATGCGCCATATCCATATATTTATTCATACAATTATTCCTTATTTTTCATACTTACCATTCATCAGAGTTAGCCACAAGCTTCATTCTTTCAAAATCTGCCAGATCAGGGCGTTATGGGTGCACTTGAAAAGTTCTTACACAAAATCAAATCTTAAAGTTGGATGCTTAAAACTTAATCCTTAAGCCTTACTTCAATAAACGATGTTTCATGATTTGCAGTTCATTCCTTTCAATGTCAAAATTTGTAATTCATACAACTCAACCATGAGTAATATATACATGTATAATACAACACAAACTACTTTAGTCAAAATGAATATTATATGAACTTACCTAACCAAAACAACAACTAACACAACACCAATGACTATTCAATAATTTTTCCTTTCTCGCGTTCATTGACCTGTTGTTATGTTTCTTGATCTATATAATATGTAACGAACCGATTGTCATAGGTGTCGAAAAGTGCATTACCGGGACCCTGTTCCTGTAAATCAGACTTGTAAATATTTATTAAAAATATTTACGAAGCTAGTTGTGTAGTTAATTAGATTTTGGTAAAGTGAATTTGCATGAAATAAGAGTAATTAGGTATAAGGACTAAATTACATATAGGGTGAAAGCGAAATTATAGATTAAAGAATAACTAAAGGGACTAAAGAAGCAATTATACCATTTCTTCTTGAGTAGGACGACATTAGGTAAATTAGGTGTAAATTTATCATATATATTATAATAACTAAAGTTAAAATATATATTATAATATGTTTACTTAATATTTAAGTAAATATATATATTATATAATAATAAAACAAAATAAGTAACAAAAGAAATAAAGGAAAACAAAAGATAAAAAATTAGAAGGAAAAGAAAGAAAGAAAAGAGAAAGAAGAAAAGAAAGTGAACCCATGGCTTAGGGTTTCAAATTGTTCAAAGTTCAATTGGTTAGTCAATTTAGTCTTTTTTCTTATAATTTTTATGTTTTTGAAATCCGGTGTTAAGTATTACCCGACCCATGTTGAAATTTCAACATTGGTTAAGTTTTTAAATGTTATTAATGCTGAATAATTTTAGTATTAGGGATTAAATTGATAGATTTTTAAGCTAGAAGTGAAAAAAAGATTAAATTGTAGAATAATTTGAAAATTTTGAGTAATAGGAATAAATTGTGAAAATTTTGAATTTAGGGATTTAAGTGAAAATAGGAGTTAAATTTAGTTTAAAGTGAAATTTGTGTAAAAATATAAGATTAATTGTGAAGAATAAAAATTACTATCGATTTAGGGGCTAAATTGAAATTTAGGCAAATATTGAGTCAAAATTTAAAATATTCAATATGAAATTGAATTGTGTTATATTGATGAATTTTAATTATTTTAATTTCGTAGCTAACATCGTACCGGAATGCTCGGCTAAAAAGGGGAAAGATAAAGTCGACCTCGAATAGCTCGAAATTCCTGATTTGTATTTCTATAATCTGAACCTAGTTGTTAATTGTTGTATTTTGATTTAATGTATATGGTAAGTGGTTTAGGTGAGTATTTGGCACTTTGGCTATTGAATTGATTTCATGTGTATATGGGATTATATGAAATATATATTTGGTACTTTGATATTGAATTGAATTAAAGTTGATTGAATTGATATATATACATTATGAATATATATGTGTAAATGTGATAATGTGATAATATCATAATTGGATATTAGTTGTATTTGGAAAGTGAATTGGAACCCTATTAATTGTATCGGGCTGAGTCAGATATAAATGGAATGCCATAGGATAGGAAGAGTTCAGGGATTTATTTGACTTCGAGTCGACGACGTACTGGGTGCCAATTCACTTCGGTTTAATGATGAGACACTGGGTGTCAAATTTTTATAGCGTTGGGCGCAGTTATTACTTTGGATTTATCCGATGAGCAGTGGGTGCCAGACCGGTGTGTTGGTTGGATCCGTGTATCCGTACGAGTCCGAGTCATGTTGATTGGGGTAAATAAATAATAAAGTTCTATAATTGATATTGAAATGGCATGGTATGAGAAATAGAAGTGATATAGTGAATTGAAAATAGAATGTGAAATATGTTGTAAATATATGGAATATTGTGAAACAAATGAAATATGATAGCACATGTAAGTTGAATATAGTATGAAATGATGTACTATTATGTAAGAATTCAAAAGGTTGACATATGGTAGTAGTGATTTTTAAATATTAATATGTGCTTATAATTTTATTATGCATATGATATTACCTTGTCTTTAATATTCGGATTATAGAAATACCACTAAGTTTTACTCAGCGTAAGATTTTGTTTTTCGTGCGTAGGTTAGGTACTTAACTTTTGATCACAATTCAACTTCCAACAATGATCCTGAGCTCAAATGTGGTGATGTTTATCTTTTGTGTGGGCATGAACCTAGGATGTCTAAATGATAATTATTTTGTGGATGGATTGTAAATAAGGTTATAAGTGTATTGTTGGTTTGATATATACATATAAACATGTGTTTGTGTTTGAAGCCACATTATGCCATGGTAAATTGAACCAAATCTAGATAGGTGAATGTGAATTTAAGTTGATGTTTAAGTGCTCATGAACTAGGCAAATTTGATTAAATTTGGTATGTTTATAATTTGGATTTGAATGATGCTTTGATGATATGAATTGAGGATATAAATGTGGTACCAATGAAGGTAAAGTGGTTAGGCACCTAGGATGATTGTTTTGACATATTTTGATTGTATTTGATCGTGTTTTGAACTGGTTAAATGAATGGTTTTTGAATTTTTTAATGTCTAAGCTTGCAGGGAATGGTAAATTATTGTTTAAGGCACCTTTTAGGTCTGCACAGCCAGACACACGGGCGTGTGACTTTGCCATGTGAGACACACAGCTAGCACATGGGCGTGCGAGGCCATTTCAAAGGGAACACGGCCTGAAACACGAGCGTGTGGCTTGGCCGTGTGACCCAAGTTAGAGAGTTACACGGGCACAGACATGGGTTGGGACACGACCATGTGTCCCTACTTCAAATGCCTATACGGCCGTATGAACCGTGCAGCTAAAAATTTTCTAACTTTTTCTAAAAAATTTTAAATGTTCCCGATTTAATCTCAACTTATTTCTAAAGTGATTTCAAACCCTCAAAGACTTAATAAGTAACTCTATGCATGTTAATGATGAATCATTTTATGATTTTTAAAATGAATGATTAGATTACAATTACTCGATAATGCTCTGAAACCCTATTTTAGAGATGGATATGGGTTAAAGGTGTTACATTTAGTGGTATCAAAGTTTTACAAGTTTAGCCAATTCTTGGACTAAATTGATCTTAGAATTAATTCTAGAGGTACATGCCATAATTGAGTCAAATTGAGTCGGGATTTTGCTACTGATATATATTTTTTTGTTTTATAGTTGAAAATGTCGAATGATTATACTATCGATGTTGGTCAAGAGATGTATATCAGAGATGATGTGTAATGCACCGAATTTGGGCCTAGAAGTATTGGGCCTATTTGGCTTTGGTATTTGGATCTTAGAAAGTTTTTAAGTGAGTGAGAAAATGACAATTGGCATGTGGGCTTTAAGGGTTTAATGAATTTGGGGTGTCTAGGTGTGCTAAAGAAGCTCTCGGTTCGAGTTTTATGGTGGAGGATTCTTAATTTATTTAATTAAGGAATCAGGATTGTGAGTAGTGGGCTTTTAAATACAAATAAGTGAAAAATGGCAAAAAGAAGCCTATGGTGAAGTGGCTAAGTGACGCGACTAGGGTGTAGGGAGGTAGCGACATATGCATACAGGGAGGTCTAAGGTTTGAGTACAAGCTTAAGTTTTATTTTGGAGTTTAATTTTAGGCTTCTAGAAGGCTAGAAGTGGCATGTAGAGGGACTCTAAGGAGAGGTGATTAGTAGAGAGAATTTAGGAGAAGGATAAGGGAGATATCATGGAGAAAAACTAGGAGATGAGCAGTGGATGAAGTGCTGTCGAATTGGACTCTAGGGGTGGCTAAGTTTCGGCTATAGGCTATAAAAGAAGGGGGCCGAATGCTTGAAAGGGTCTTTGAGCATTCTTTAGTTTTTCTTTCTCCCCTCTCAATCAGTTTCTCCTATAGTCGAATTTTTTTCCATTTTCTGAAAAAGAAACCCATCATTCCTTTTGCCTAAAATTCCTATCAGAGTTGTGTTCTGTTTCTGTCCCTAAAACCCGAATACACCTTCTTATCATATAGCTTTACTTGTGCCGATTTTTAGTTGGTTCTCCTTCATCACAATCGATTGCTACTAACTTTTAGTCAAAATGAATCTTGTTCAGTAGCGATCTAGGCCGCAAGATCAAAGGAGGGTTTTGGTAAGTGTTTAGTTGAACTTTTTAGTGTGTTTTGTTATAATCTGAAAGGCTATCTAACCAATCCTTGTCGTTAACCTATATGAATAAGGGTAAGGCTCAACAATCGCAAGTGTGGTAGGTAAGGATTGCTAACAATGTGGTAAGTGTTCTTGACTCAGTCATGGTTTTGTAGATGGCCGAATCTAATGTGGCTCATAATGGTGACTTATGAATAGTATGGGTCACTTAGGTTTGACGATATATATATTTTGGTGCAGCTCTAGAGGATAATCTCCAATAGTAGCAAAGGAAGGGCTACTAGAACGTAAGGCACAATGTAAGGATACGGTGAGGTTTCCGTTTTTGATAAGTATGTGTTAAAGCTTTGGTTTATCACTAGTAATGCCAATTGTAGGTTCGTGACTAAGAAGTTTGTAGCGTGTGGTTACTAGGTGTGTACAAACACTACACACACGATATCGACAATGCCGAAAAGCCAAAAAGCTAAAGGTGGCTAAATGGGCTCGGTGGGCCCTAAGGCTGGGTTTGATAAGTTTGTTTGGTTTGGTATACAAATATAGTCAGTCAAGCATAATACGGGATCTGGAATTATTTTGGGCTTAACAGGCCATAAGGATGTGATTTGGGCCTAATGGGACGTAAGGATGTAATTTGGGTTTGATAGGCTTTATGGGGACATAGGCAAGTATGCTAGGGATTATGGACTTTAGGCCTAGTTTGAACAACTCTTAAATTTCATAAAACTTAACCTAATTAAACACGTTCGTGAACAAGTTGCTGGGTTAGGGTGTGGCAACGGACATACACATATCTAGGATTGGATCTAGGGAGAGCTTGGTACTTAAGCGATTCCTAGTGGCCCACCTCTCTCTCTCGAATCCTACTTGTGCGAGTGTCTGCTCACTTTAGTCATGAGGACTTGTTGATGTGCCAAAGTTCACAACTAAAACCCGAAAGGGACAAAATACCCTTATATTTGTAAAATTACTAAAATACCCTTATATTTGTAAAATTACTAAAATACCCTTATATTTGTAAAATTGATAAAATACCTCTAGGTCTGGAAAATTACCAAAATACGCTTATTTTGCAAAATTACCAAGATACCCTAATTTACCAAATTACCAAAATACCCCTATAGGGTAGAATTACGAAGATACCCCTAGGTAGTGAAATGACAAAAATACCTCTATGTGACGAATATGAGTTTGTGGATGTTACTCATGTGTTTGATGCATTCATATGATAATATGATTAGGATGTATATGGGCCGAATTTATGGTACGGAGGAAGATTTGAGGATCGCATAGTCGTATGGCCACGGATCCACCGGTGGCTTTAAGCCCATTATATGGTTAGCAGCCTTGCTGCAACCTTTGGTGTGTAAAGGATGGGTGGGTTGATTTAGAAATCCCCACATGTGTGTAATGGTTGGAAGGGAAATGATGTGTGTAGTGGATGGATTATTGGGATGGGTTTTGCATTATCTTGTTTGTATATGATACGATATGATATGATATGAGGTCATTGTGGGCTAAGGCCCAAGACCACTGATTTTTGATAAGGCTTAGGCCCAATGTGAATATTTTCATGTGATTTGATTGCTAAGGGTTGTACACACTGAGTTTCGAAACTCACACCCTTTAATTTATTATTTCAGGTAATCCTGAATAGACGACTTGACATGGAAGAGGACACGGAGATGGCCGCACTACAAGCTGATCAAATATTTTAATTTGTTCAAATGAATATGTTTTTAAATACTTTGTTTTTTTTATTGGATTGTAATAAGGCCATGTAACTCCTAATTGACTTTAGATTTCGGGTTTATTATTATTGTTTCAACTATCCGCTTAATAAATTTCATAAAATTTCTAAATTTAGCATGGTTTTTAAAATAACTCAACATATGACCGCTTTTCTTAAAATTGGGTTTTTCCTCTTAACTTAACAAGATACAAGGTTTTTGGGCCTTAAATTGATAAATTGTAAAATCATTTTGAAGTGTGCCTTTAATGTGACATTCCAGACTCGGGCCTAACTTTTATGCTAGGTTTGGGGTGATACATGATGTCTCCAATGAGTTAGATGGAACGAAGTTCCATCGGCAATAGCAAGTGTTAATCTAGTTAGTACTCAACAACTTAACGTTGAGCGAGGTAATATTGTAGAAGAGATGATTCACAGTTACTTAGAGCTATCGCTATTGCTCTTCAGCTTATGGCGGGAACCACATCCGCTATGGCATCTACATCTACTATTCGTCGAGCTCCGATTAATAGATACGGTGTGACTAAATTCTTAGGATTGAAAGGAGTTGATCTTTCTGTAGCTAAAGTTTTGATTGAATCTACTAAACGCATCTTGCAACAAATTGAATGCAACCCGCGTGAAAGTGTAATATGAGCTATTTCTCTACTGCAAGGAGAAGCATATACTTGATGGTAGTTAGTGACACGCCATGTACCCACAGATCAGACAAATTGAAAGTTCTTCCAAAAGGAATTCCAAAAGAAATATGTTGGCGAATTGTATATCGAAGATAGAAAACGTGAGTTTTTTATGCTAAAATAAGGCGAGATGTCCGTGGTTGATTATGAACGAGAGTTTTCACGACTTAGTAGGTATGCTGTTGAATTTGTGCGAACTGAAATTGATAGTTGCAAGCGATTTCTACGTGGTTTACACGATGAGTTGCGAGTACAATTAGTATTGCACAAAATTACTGAGTTTACGGATCTGGTTGAACGAGCAAGAATGGTAGAACAAGTTCTGGGTTTAGATAAAAAGACTAAAAATAATCGTACTATTGGAAAGCATCCTGGAGCTACGAGTTCAAATCCACAACTGAAGAGATTAAAATAATTTCGTGGTAGTTAGGGATTAAATTTTAAATCAGATAAAGTTGATAGAAATCGTGATAGACAACCGGTTGTGTCTATGGGTAGTGTGCAAGGTCCATCCAGGGATACTGATATTCCAAATTGTGAAAACTGTGGGAAAAAGCACCGTGGTGAATGTTGGAAATTAACTCGAGGCTGTTTTCACTATAGAAATTAACTCTAGGAACATTTTACTAGAGAGTGTCTGAATAATGTGAAAGCTACACTTGGTACTTCTCAGAGATCTATGCCTACTCCTAGAGGTCACAGGTCGAGTCGAAGTGGTTCATTTTCGAGAGGGGATGCCAGAAAGAGAAATGATGCTGTTACTCATCAGTCGGAGGCCGAAATGCTAGCTCCTGCTTATGTTGTGTGGACTCATGAGGATGGCGATGCTAATAATGTTGTGACAGGTATCTTTTTATTACATTCAGAACCTACTTATGCTTTGATAGATCTGGGATCTTCGCATTCGTATGTTAATACTAGATTGATTAAGTCGAGAAGTTTAAAATCTGAGACGTCTAGAGTATCGATAGTGGTGTCTAGTCCATTGGGACAATCTGTGTTAGTGGATCAGGTGTGTAAGAGATATCCATTAGTGATACAAAATATAACCTTACCTGTTGATTTGTTATAATGCCATTTGGCAATTTTGATATGATTTTGGGAATGGATTGACTTCAGAGCACGAAGTGATTTTGGATTGTTGTAAAAAGAAGTTTGTTGTTCAGAGTGGAGGCGGTGAAATGATTGAGGTGAATGGTGTTCGAACGAGTGGTTCAACTAGTATCATTTCACCAATTCGAGTTGATAAACTTCTTAATCAAGGTTGTGAAGCTTTTCTAGCCTATGTTATCAACTTGAATTTTGGTGATAATCAGTGCAGTAAAATTCGAACTATTTGCAAATTTCCTGATGTGTTTTTCGAGGAATTACCAGGATTTCCACCAGATCGAAAGGTTGAGTTAGCACTTGACGTGTTTCCTGGTACAGCTCCGGTGTTAATTTCCTCCTATCGTATGTTACCATGAAGTTGAAAGAGTTAAAAGTACAATTGCAAGACTTATTGGATCGTAACTTTATACGCCCTAGTATATCGCCTTAGGGAGCTCCAGTGCTTTTCGTCAAAAAGAAGTGTGGTTCGATGCATCTTTGTAATGACTATTGGAAATTGAATAAGTTGACGATTAATAATTGATACCCTTTACCCCGTATTGGTGACTTATTTGATCAACTAAAAGGAGCTTTTGTCTTTTAAAAGATCAAATTGAGATCAGGTTACTATCAATTGAAAGTGACAGATAGTGATGTATCAAAGACAACATTTTGTACGCCTTATGGCCATTATGAATTCATAAGGATGCCTTTTGGGTTAACTGCTCCGGCAACATGTATGGGTCTCATGAATCATATTTTCCAACCATATTTGGATCAATTTGTGGTAGTTATAAATGTGGTACCAATGAAGGTACATTGGTTAGGCACATAGGATGATTGTTTTGACATGTTTTGATTGTATTTGATCGTGTTCTAAACTAGTTAAACAAATGGTTTTTGATTTTTTTAATGTCTAAGCTTGCAGGTTGTTTAAGGTACCTTTTAGGTCCACACGGCTAGACACATGGGTGTGTAACTTGGCTATGTGAGACACACGGCTAGCACACGGACATGCGAGGCCATTTCAAAAGGTACACAGCTTGGCACATGGTTGTGTGGCTTGGCCGTGTGACCCAAGTCAGAGAGTTACACGGGCACAAACATGGGTGGGGACACGGCCATGTGTCGCTACTTCGAATGCCGACACGGCCAGACACACGGGTGTGTGACTTGGCTGTGTGAGTCACACGGCCTAATCACACTACCGTGTGAACCCTACAGCTAATTTTTTTTTAACTTTTTTCTAAAAATTTTCAAATGTTCTCGATTTAATCTCAAATTATTTCTAAAGTGTTTTCAAACCCTCAAGGACTTAATAAGTGACTCTATGCATGTTAATGATCAAACATTTTGTGATTTTTGAAATGTTTGAAATGAATGATTAGATTACGATTACTCGATAATACTCTAGAACCCTATTCCGGTGATGGATACGGGTTACGGGTGTTACATAATAATTTAACTCAATTAACAACTCCAAATACCTTATAATGTATAAATATATGCATATGAACCTTTAATAAAATTTTGTAACATTTCTATAAAATTTACCTTTTTCGCTTTAGTCCCTTAAACCAAACTTACATATCTTTTATTTTTAGCTCTATTTTTCATTCCATTTTCAATATCATCCTTTAATAACTCTAGAATAAAAATTATAGAATTTTTATACTAAATTTGGCATCATTTTAAACTTAAAACTATGAAAATCCATTTTACAAAATAGTCATATTCCATAAGAAAGCTTCAAACATTACCATTTAACATCCAAAAATATTCAAAAACAAAAATGGTATCTTTTACAGGGTAAAATGACTGATTTGCCCTTATAGGTAAGTGATTGGCTTGTGCTATGATATGACCGGTTTGGCTATGGTTGTATAACTGATATGCTTTTATTACATGTTTAAATGATTTTTATTGAGCATGGCCGTTCTGCATACACATGTAATGATTGAGCATGACATACACGACATATTGCATGGGGTTGGGATATTGATGATCGGGGAAGTATATATCGGTGGCTCTGCCACATTCTGTATAATGGCTATATGCCAACCTAAATATGGCTCCATACCATCTTGATTATGGCTTTGTGCCAATCGTATTTACCCAAGGTTGTGTGCCGATTATATTACCGTCGCTAATGGCTATGTGCCAAGCATAATATAGTTATTGATGACTCTATGTCAATCATATTTACCCAGGGCTGTGTGCCAATTATATTATTATTTCGATGGCTCAGCCATATATATCGGTGGCTCTGCCACATTGTTTCGATGGCTTGGTGCCACACATATCAGTGACTCTGTCACATTATATCGGCTTTGAGCAGCATGACTGCAAAAGAGGAGTGTAGAGGATGGAGGGTTGATTGTAGAAATCCTCACAGGAGTGCTGAGGTAGGATATATAGAGTGGAGTGCAGAGGATGGAATACTAGGTTGGGCTGGGTTGCATTGCATTCACTATTTATGCCATGTTGTTAGGGTTACGGCCTAGTTCGACTCGTATGGGCTTCGACCAAATTCATTACTGTGAGAGCTAAGGCTCAATGTGCTTCTGTGGGCTTAGGCACAATTATCGTTCGTATAGGGGATTACACACTGAGTTCTTGTAACCCACCCCTCTGCTTAATTTTGCAGGTAATTCTTAGCTTTGCAGATTTGGAACCGAGGTGAACTCTGTGGTGGCCATGCATCGTAGCATAATAAATTCCTTTTTGCGGTACTATATATTTTATTTAAATTTGGGTTTTTGTTTTGTAATAAGGCCTTTGGTATTTTGTTTTGGTTTTAGCTTTTAATTCGGTTACTGCTTATTAATTTTGAATGCTCAATTTGTGATTTTCTAAAACAATATTAACAGTATTTCTATAATGTTAATACACGGTTTGCAAACTATAACGAATAAAACTGTGGATTTTCTTAACATTGATAACTCTTTTCAAAATATTGCATGTCTACAATAATTTAAATGTCAGTTTTTTGAAACTCATTGAGTTGGATTGATTATAAACAAGATCATCGGAAATAGCAACAAAAATGTTTTTGCACAAAGAACTATAAAATAAATTGGATTTTTCACAAGCAACAAAACTTGATATTTTTAATGAATGTGTAGATTATTTAACAACCCTTCCATGTGACATGCCAGATCCGGTCGTAACGTCTAGGCCGGGTTTGAGGTGTTACCATTGTGGTAACAGAGCCAAGTTGTAAAACTCGACTGTGGGTTTGGGGTTCAAAATATTTTCAAAAGTTGGTTTGGAATACGGTTTAGAAAAAAAGCATGTTTTCTGGAAGTATGGCACCTAAGTCTCCGGCACCAAATCCGTAAGTTCTCTTACCTTATACTCTATTATGTGCTGAAATGAATGTATTTCTGGTATTCATTCTGTGATGTGTGGATGTGATGTGTGACTATAGAAATTATATGCATGTGTGGGAGAAATCTATTTGCTTCTGTGTTAGATATTTGGTTGTGTGAATGGGTACCAAGATTCAGTTAGAAAGTGTATTAGTGTTATTGGAATCAGAGTGCGCAGCGTGAGCGTAGTGTTGTAGGTTAGGATGTATGACTGTTAGTTAGTTGGAAATTTCGAGGATGAAATTTGTTTAAGGGGGATAGATTTGTAACATCTCGAATTTGGGCCTAGTAGAATTGGGCCCAAAGGGCCTTGGGCGTAGTAGCGATTAAAATTTTTGGGACAAGAGAATGGCTTTAATGCAAGTTGGATCTAGTAGGTGAGTGATTTTAAAAGGTTAGGGGCCTTCTATAAAGTCCCGGGTTCAAGTTAGGCCTTAGGAAAAATTTTGGTTTTAGGTGAATAAAACCTTGGGAGTTAGTAGGTAGGCTTTAAGAATAAAATATGGAAAAAATGGCATAAGTGGAGTGTGTGGTGTAGTGGCAAAGTGGCGCCACATAAGAGGCAAGGGGGTGACGCCAAAAGGAAGGAAGGAGATCTAAGGTTCAAGGCGTGGCACTTGCATTTCTTTTTGGTATTTTTTCAAAATGGATTTAGACCTTAGCCATAGAATTATATTTAGTTGCGCATGGTTTTAGACACAAGAAGAGCTTGTAGCTTAGTGGCAAGTGGCGTGAATTGGCTGATGGGAGAGCTTGGGTTCGAATTTCATAGAAAGCAAGGGAGTATTTATTGTGCGGATTGGACGATACGAGTTTGAGTTGGATTTAAACTCTATTGATGGAGGGATCCCACATTGGAAAGATACAAAGAAAGAAGGTGAGAAGGTAGCTATATATAGAGCTGTCTAGGAGGAGAGTAGGCATACCTGGTTGGCGTTGGATGTAGGAGTGCTCGGAGTGCGGTTTAGCAGCTTCAGACTCCTATCAGGTGTGTATTCTCTCTACTCTAGCTGTAGAGCGGCATATGCCAAAATGTCGGTGACACGGCGATAGTAACCACACGAGCGTGCGAGCCCACGTGTGGGGCTTCAACGCGATAGTTGAGGCCATTACTAGTGTTCTTGTGGGTGTGGACTGTTGGGCCACAATGGCCCAAAAGGGGCCAAGTGGGCCCAATGGGCTCGGTGGCCCATATGAGTAAATTGTATGATTGAGTAGTAGATAGTGAACTAGATAATGTGAATCTCATCTATGTGGCTAGGTTTAGGCTGAAAGGGCCACACGAGTGTGTGGGCCCACTTGGGCCGAAAATGGGCCTTAGGCCCATTCGCATCATTATCTCTGTTTAGAATACTTGAGTCATTCGAGGCGACAGTGGACCTTCTGCTGGGTCATTAATACCCTAATTTATAAAATGACCAAAATACCCCTAGTTTGTAAAATTATCGAAATACCCCTAGTTTGTAAAATTATCGAAATACCCCTGGTTTGTAAATTTATCGAAACACCCCTGGTTTGTAAAATTACAGCAATACCCCTAGTTTGCAAAATTATCGAAATACCCCCAATTTGCAAAATTACTGTTTTACCCCTAAACGACAAAATGATCGTTGTACCCTCGTGGTAGTATTAGCGTTTTATGTGTTAATTGTATGATTGATTATGTTTGAGATACAATGCATATAGGAATTTGTTATGAGAAGAATTACCGAACTACCCCTAAGGGTAGGATTACCGAAATACCCTTACAGAGTAAAATGACTGATTTGCCCTTATAGGTAAGTGATTGGCCTATGCTATGATATGACCGGTTTGGCTATGGTTGTACGACTGATATGCTTTTATTACATGTTTAAATGATTATTATTGAGCATGGCCATTCTACATACACATGTAATCATTGAGCATGACATACACGACATATTGCATGGGGTTGGGATATTGATGATCGGGGAAGTATATATCGGTGGCTTTTCTACAATCTGTATAATGGCTATATGCCAACCTAAAATGGCTCCGTGCCATCTTGATTATGGCTTTGTGCCAATCGTATTTACCCAAGGCTATGTGCCGATTATATTACAGTCATTAATGGACATGTGCCAATCATAATACAGTTATTGATGACTCTAGGTCAATCATATTTACCCAGGGCTGTGTGCCGATTGTATTATTATTTTGGTGGCTCTGCCACATTGTTTCGATGTCTTGGTGCCACACATATCTGTGGCTCTGCCACATTGTTTCGATGGCTTGATTTTTACAATCGTTCGTATAGGGGATTACACACTGAGTTCTCGTAACTCACCCCTATGCATAATTTTGCAGGTAATTCCTAGCTTTGTGAATTTGGGGCCGAGGTGAACTCTGTGGTGGCCATGCATCGTAGCTTAATAAATTTCATTTTGCGGTACTATAGATTTTATTTAAATTTGGGTTTTTGTTTCGTAATAAGGCATTTGGTATTTTGTTTTGGTTTTAACTTTTAATTACATTCGCTTATTAATTTTGAATGCTCAATTTGGGATTTTCTAAAACATTATTAACGGTTTTTCTATAATGTTAATACACGATTTATAAACTATAATGGATAAAACTCTGGATTTTCTTAACATTGATATCTCTCTTCAAAATATCGCATGTCTATAATAATTTAAATGTCATTTTTTGAAACTCATTGAGTTGGATTAATTATAAACAAGATCATCGGAAAAAACAACGAAAATGTTTTTGTAAAGAGAACTATAAAACAAATTGGATTTTTCATAGGTAGCAAAACTTGATATTTTTAACGAACGCGTAGATTCTTTAACAACCCTTTCATGTGACTTGCCAGATTCGATCGTAACGTCTAGGCCGGGTTTCGGGTGTAACAGTTGTGGTATCGAGCTAGGTTACAAAACTCGATTGTGGGTTTGGGGTTCAAAATGTTTTTAAAAGTTGGTTTGGAATACGGTTTAAAAAAAAGTATGTTTTCTAGAAGTATGGCACCTGAGTATCCGGCACCGAATCCGTAAGTTCTCTTACCTTATACTCTATTATGTGCTAAAATGAATGTATTTCTAGTATTCATTCTGTGATGTGTGGATGTGATGTATGACTATAAAAATTGTGTGCATGTGTGGTAAAAATCTGTTTGCTTCTGTGTTATATATTTGGTTGTATGAATGGGTACCAAGATTAAGTTAGAAAGTGTATTAGTGTTATTGGAATCAAAGTGCGCAGCGTGAGCGTAGTGTTGTAGGTTAGGATGTACGATTGTTAGTTAGTTGGAACTTTTGAGGACGAAATTTCTTTAAGGGGGATAGATTTGTAACATCCCAAATTTGGGCCTAATAGAATTGGGCCCAATGTGCCTTGGGTGTAGTAGTGGTTAAAATTTTTGGGAACAAGAGAACGACTTCAATGCAAGTTGGATCTAGTAGGTGAGTGATTTTGGAAGGTTAGGGGCCTTCTATGAAGTCCCGGGTTCAAGTTAGGCCTTTGGAAAAATTTTTGTTTTAGGTGAATAAAACCTTAGGAGTTAGTAGGTAGGCTTTAAGAATAAAATGTGGAGAAAATGACACAAGTGGAGTGTGTGGTGTAGTTGTAATATCCAAAATATAGGGGTTATGCATTTTTAACTTAATTGTGTGTGGTTGCATGCCTATGTGTAGTTGAGTATGCTTTGGGAGTTTTAGGAATTTTAGTATGTAAGAGAATGCCCTAGAAAAATATTAAATTTTTAAGTCTCAAGATGGAGTTAAGCAAGATAGGCTTTAAGAAATATTGGCATGAGGTTTTAATCATAACAAGTCATTTGGCAAGGTGGTATTGGCGCAGGGGTGAATGCATGAGGGGAGAGGTTCAAATCCCTTAGCTAGCAATTGGAAGGATTTTAATTTTTGCTCTCTTTCCTATAGTGTCGGTCAAGCCTTATCTAGTATGAATGGACTTTCTTTTATTTTTGGATAGTAGACCAAAGAGAAAAGGCAAATTAGTAGTTATGGTATGGAATCATGAGATTATGGAAGGATAAGGGGACAAAAGGCTTGAAGAGTGGGTGGTGTTTTGGAAGCTTTTCCATGGTCATTTGACCATGAACCTAGACGGCATAAGGGGCTAAGGGGATTGGTTTAATTGTGATAGGAATTAAGGGAATGATATGGAAGAAATGAGGAGGAAGAAGGGGGATTATGTTGGCATGTGTGTTGGCCAAATTTTGTAATGGGGTTAGGGGGTGATAGTTGGCCAAAACTTAACAATTTGTGCTTCTTTTCACTTTTCTCCAAAAGCTCTCTCCTTAGCCAAAATTCTCTTAAAGGTTTGGGTGTTTATTTTTTGAGTTTCTTTTGTGTGGTGTCAAATTCTAATGCCACCAAAGTGCCATATTGGCCATTTTCTTTTGACAAAAATTTGTTCCATTTTCTCTTAAATCTTACCCTTTTCTTTCATAAGTTGAACCACATCAAAATTTACCATTCTCCATTTGTACACTTTGGTAGAATCATACTAGCACCAAGGGTATTTCTCATCTTTTCTTTTCCTTTCTTTCTCTTTCTCTTTCTTTTTCTTTTCTTTTCTCCTTCTCTTAATTGAAACCATCTTCCACCATAACCAAACCACCATTCTCTTTCTTCTCTTTGTTAAAATCGAACCATTCTCCATTTTCACCATCTTCTTTTTTTTTTTGTTAAAACCAAACCACCACAAATTAAACCACCATCTTCTCTCTCTCTTTTTGTCCAAGCCAAAATCACCATTTCTTTTCTTTTTAATTGCTAAGGTCAATCCTCTATAGGTCAAGTAAGGGTGAATCAATCTCCGTGTTACGAGTAAGGATTTTCTATCAATTATTTTCTTTATTTTCTTTTGGATTAGCTGATTTTAGGAATCTAATCCTCTTAATTTCTCCTTGGCCGAATCTTTGAAGGGAATTTTAAGGATTCTTTTTGTAGCCAACGATGAAGAAGAGATCATTCGGGATCATTCAAGGTAAGGATTGTTATATTATTGGTTATATCTTTTTTAGATAGATTACTAATCGACTTCATTTTAGGGGACTCTATAGCTCGGACATTTCCCGTAAACATAAGATTTTGGGACTAACAAAATAGGTTCGAAAAGAGCGGTAAGGAGTGTTTGGAAGAGGGGTGGTTCTGTTATACCCTCAAACTTCAAAGAAGGGCTGTATCAGGGATCCGAGACTTTCCACTGGGTTGTGGACCCTCTGCCAACAAAGATCGATTATTTGAAGTCGTGCGTATACCCGAGCCACTTTTGTTCGTGGTTTGTCATCAGATTCTGATCCATCCATTGGAGATAAACCACATATATCAGTTGTCTGAGATTCCGAGGGTAAGGAATTAAATTATTCATCAATAGTATAGTTTTATATGTAATAGTGTGTTCTAATCAAGTGTGATAATAATTAGGTGTTGACGAGCAGGAAGGTATCGTTCTCACTGTCATAAGGTGTGTAACATTATACTAAATTTCTCATAGATCTAAAATAAATATGATTTGTATGAAAATATGTATGATAATGGTTGTGAGTACCATTCAGTGGTATACAATATTTAGGTATGTTACCACATTGCTTTGTTAATAATGCTATATGCATAAATATGAAATAAGTATGACTGTTGTGATTTTGGGGTATATTGCATAAAATTTGAATAATATGTATGTGCATGGGCATATGGGTGTTATTGATAAAGGGAAGTGTTCCGTGGTTTTCACCACATTATCCAATTGACTTCGGTCACATAATATGAATCCTGTGACTTGGTCACATATATGAATCCGGTGACTTGGTCACATATATGAAATGACTTGGTCACATATATGAATCCGACTTGACTTGGTCACAATTATCTGTGGCCATGCCACAAAATTATAAGGGCGATGTGCATGTTGACCGCATCAAGCGCCTTGATGGTGTGTAGTGGATGGAGGTTGATTTAGTAATCCCCACGGTGTGATTGGTAGGTACGGTGGTGTGTAGCGGACGGATAATTAGGTGGGCTTGGGATTGCATTTCATTTATATATTTATATATGATTTAATCGATTTTATCTAATTTGATATCAATTGGGCTTATGACCTAATATGTTCTAAATGGGCTTAATGACTTTGATCGATTGGGATTTTAGTGTTATGTTACACATTGAGTCTGTGACTCACCCTTTGTGGGATATATTTTCAGGTGACGCTTAGCGTGATGGATCGGGTCAGCGAGGACTACGTGGTGGCCATTGCTCAATTTAGCATTTTGGAGTTTCTTTTAATTAAACATATTAAGTTTATTTTTATTAATTAGGATTTATTTTGGGTTATGTTATTTTTTTAATAAGGCCGCTATGAACTGCTTAAACTTTACGCTTTTAGATTTTTAATCCACTACGAACAAATATTTACTAAATAACTAAATGTGTTTCTAAAATAACTTAAACTATTTTGATACCTAAACATATATGGTTTTATAATAATAAATAATTTTTCATTTAAAATTGATTTTCTTTTAACTTATAATTTTTCTCTTAAAGATAATGTTTAAGAAGATACAAATTTATTTTACAATACGATTTCAACGTGAATAATTAAGTTAACTGCTTTTATACGAAACTATCATATTTTCTTTATAAACAAAATGAGATTTATTCGAGGAACATATCAAATCCGGTCAGGCTTTTGGGCCGGGTTTGGGGTGTTTCAACTTGGTATCAGAGCCTAGTTTTAAACTCTCGGTGTAGGGTTTTGAAGCCCACATCAGGCCCAAATGACTTTTTGAAAAATTTTCTTTAGTTAAAATGGTTTTATAGAAGCATGGCACCCGAGTTCTTGGCCCAGGTCCATCAGGTAAGTTCTTTTGTTGATAAATTGATGTGAATGTATGATATTTTAAGTGATAAGCCTAAGGAAACTATACTTTAGAGACATGGACCTTAGGTGTATGTGTACTACTACGGAAAAACCACTGAATAAATCTCTGTTGCATAAAACTTTCTTTAAACAAGAAGTGAAAAGACTCTAATGCATAAAACTTTTTCGTAAAAATAGATAAGACGCGTAGTAGACATGAGTTCTAGGGGACGTGGTCGTCGTGGACGCAGTAGAGGCAGAATGGCTGTGTCGGAACCAGTTAGATCTGGTCAAGGTTCCGAAAATGAAGCTCGCCACCGACTGTTGGGGTGGAATTTCAAGAGCAAACTAGAGGAGATGACGCAGTATCGCAGGCTATGCTGCGAGTTTTGGAACGAGTAGCAGGAGCTAGTATGGGAAATGGGGCTCGAAAGTCAGTAGCTGAGAGACTTAGGTCAAATAGAGCTGAGATTTTTAGGGAAGTATTTGGAGTAGCTCCGAATGTAGTGGAGTACTGGTTAGAGGCAGTCGAGAGGATCATAGACGATTTGGACTGTATTGCTGAGGAAAAATTGAAATGTGCTGTTTCACTACTTCGTGATGAGGCCTATCAGTGGTGGCTCACTATCAAGGAGAGTGCCCCTATGGATCGAGTGGATTGGGGGTATTTTAAGGTTAAATTTCAAGGGAAATACGTCGAAGCTAGCTACATCGACTCTCACAGAAAGGCGTTTCTAAATTTAGTGCAAGGAAATAAGTCGATAGCTGAGTATGAAGCAGAGTTCTTGCGACTTAGTCGATATACTAGAGGGATAGTAGCTCACGATTATGAGTGGTGTGTCGATTTGAGGATGGGTCGAGAGATGAGTCATGAAAGTGTTGATTACTCTGACTGGGAAAGAGACTTTGCAGTCTTAGTGGATAGGGCACGGATAGCTGAAGAAGTTAAGCGGACTGAGAGACAGAATCAGGACAGAGGTCAGGATAAGAATAAGAGGAGCTTTGGGTCTTCGGGGTCATCCGGGAATTTTCAAAAGAAACCTAGAGTTGATGGGCCGCGAGGTCAGCAGGTTGCTACGGGAGGACAAAACCGTACTTGTGCACAATGTGGGAAGATGCACCCGGAGAATGTTGGAAAAAGACTTGGGGATGTTTCAAGTGCGGGTCTAAAGATCATATGATTAAGGATTGCCCGATGAATTCAAATAAGAACCGCCAAAGTCGTGGTGTTAATCAGTCGGTAGAGGTGGACAATGAAATGATAAGGGTCGTGGTCCAAATGGAAGAAGTAATGGTTCGATAGAGGTCGTGGGACTCGTGCGCGAGGCGATGGTAGCCCGAGGCGAGACGACCAAGTTTGGTATATGCGTTCATCGCAGAGAGGATAGTGACCTTTTGATATTATCACCGGTACGTTTCTGATTTCTGGGTTGCCCTTTATTGCTTTGATAGATATAGGGTCAACTCATTCTTACATCGCTAGTGAAGTATCTGGAACTCTGCATGTGACTTCTGAGACCGTACCTAGGAAGATGACTATACTTAGTCCTTTAGAACAGACTGTAGTAGTAGATAAACTTTTTAAGGAAGTGCCTTTAGAAGTTCAAGGGACGCAGTTTTCGGCTGACTTAATAGAGTTGCCATTCGGGGAATTTGACCTGATCTTAGGCATGGACTGGCTAGTGAAATATCGTGCAAATGTGGATTGTGTTATTAAGTGGATGTCATTAAAAGCTATTGATGATGAAGAAGTTGTGGTGATGGGCGAGAGACGAAATTACTTATCAAATATAGTATCGCCTTAAGGCGAAAAAGATGGTTAGAAAGGGATGTGTAGCTTTCACGATGTTGGTTAGTGCCTTGGAGGTTAAGGAAGCAATCATTGAAGAGGTCGAGGTGTGAGTGAATTTGTAGATGTTTTTCGGAAGAACTTCCAGGATTGCCTCCGGATCGAGAGGTAGAATTTGGTATTGACTTGTTGCCTGGTATGGCACCAGTTTCTATTGCTCCGTATAGAATGGCACTGAAGGAGTTGATTGAGCTTAAGGCTTAGATCCAGGAGTTGCTTGATCGTAGGTTTATCCGACCTAGTGTGTCTCCATGGGGAGCACCGGTCTTGTTTGTAAAGAAGAAGGACGGAACAATGAGAATGTGTATAGATTACCGGTAGTTGAATAAGTTGACCATCAAAAACAAGTATCCTTTGCCAAGGATCAATGACTTGTTCGATCAGCTTAAGGGAGCTGCGGCATTCTCAAAGATAGATCTAAGGTTGGGGTATCATCAGCTTAAGGTGAAAGAAGCGGATATCCATAAGACAGCTTTCCGAACTAGATATGGACATTATGAGTTTTTGGTAATGCCGTTCGGATTGATGAATGCCCCAGCTGCGTTCATGGATATGATGAATTGGATTTTTCAACCTTACTTGGATCAGTTCATTGTGGTGTTCATAGACGACATCCTAGTGTATTCTAAGTCCGAGATAGAGCATGATGAGCATATCCGGATAGTGTTACAAGTGTTAAGGGAGAAGAAGCTTTATGCCAAATTCAGCAAGTGTGAATTTTGGCTGAAGGAAGTTGCGTTTTTAGGCCATGTGGTGTCGGCAGAAGGAATAAGGGTGGATCCTCGGAAGATTAAGGCAGCACTAGATTGGAAACCACCTAAGTCCGTAACTGAGGTTTGCAGTTTCTTGGGATTAGCAGGCTACTATAGAAGATTCGTCGAAGGATTTTCATCGATAATTGCACCTCTAATGAAATTATTACGAAAGAAGGTACCTTTCAGATGGGCGATAAGCAAAGAAGAGAGCTTTGAGAAGCTTAAGAAGGTTTTGAGTTGAAGCTCAATTTTGATTCAATGAGGAGGGGGAAGAATTTCGTGGTGTATTGTGACGCTTCTCACACAGGATTAGGATGTGTTTTGATGTAAGACGGGAAGGTAGTTGCGTATGCATCTCGACAATTGAGGCCACATGAGGTTAATTACCCGATGCATGATTTGGAGTTGGCAGCAGTAGTCTTTGCTCAAAAGGTATGGAGACATTATTTATATGAGGAAAAGTCAGTGATATACACGGACCACAAGAGTCGAAATATCTGGCGACTCGAAAAGAGTGAATTTGAAGCAAAGAAGGTGGATAGAGTTGTTGAAAGACTACGACTGTTCTATAGAGTAGCACCCGGGCAAGGCGAATGTGGTGGCAGACGCTCTGAGTCGAAAAGTGGAGTCAGATCTAAGGGCGATGTTTGCACATCTTAGTCTTTATGACGACGGAAGCTTGCTGGCAGAATTACAAGTTAAGCCTGCGTGGTTGAGTTAAGTGAAAGAGATACAGTTAGTAGACGATGATCTGAGTGCTAAGCTACGGCAAGTACAGAATGGGGAAATAAAAGATTTTGGAATTAACAGCGATGGAGTATTGTGTTTCAAGGGTAAAGTCTGTATGCCGAGGGATCAGGAGTTGAGGCAAAAGATTCTTCAGGAGTCGCATGGTAGCCCTTATGCTATGCATCCTGGAGAAAGTAAGTTATACCGAGATTTACGAGATCAGTTTTGGTGGTCTGGTCTTAAGCGAGAAGTTACGGAGTTTGTAGGGAAGTGTTTAACGTGTCAACAAGTCAAGGCTGAACATCAAGTACCTTGGATTACTTGACCGATAAAGATTCCTTGATGGAAGTGGGAGAGAATCACCATAGACTTTGTTAGTGGGCTTCCTCTTACGCCTACTAAGAAAGACTCGGTTTGGGTGATAGTGGACCAATTGACAAAATTTGCACATTTTATCCCAGTTCGGATTGATTACTATTTGCAGAAATTGGCGAAGTTGTATGTGGCTGAGATTGTGAGATTGCATGGAGTGCCGATGTCGATTATTTTGGATAGGGATCCGAGGTTTACATCTCGGTTTTGGAAAGCATTGCATCAAAGCTTTGGGCACCAGATTGGACTTGATGCGGCATTTCATCCACAATGGACGGCATCGAGCGAGTAATCCAAGTCTTAGAGGATATGTTAAGAGGATGTGTGATAGATTTTAGAGGAAGCTGGGAGGAGTTCTTACCTTTAGAAGAATTTGTGTACAACAACAGTTACCAAGCCAGTATTCGGATGGCACCGTATGAAGCACTATATGGACAGAAGTGTCACACTCCTACGTGTTGGACAGAATTAGGGGAACGTCAAGTTTTGGGTCTAGAAATAGTGGTTGAATCCGAAGAAAAAGTTAAGGTAATTTGAGCTCGGTTAAAGGAAGCATCTGACAGACAAAAGTCGTACGCAAATCTTAAGTGGAAGGACATAGAGTTTCCTGTAGGGGATCAAGTGTTCCCAAAGGTTTCACCTTGGAAAAAGGTGATGAGATTTGGTCGCAAAGGGAAGTTAAGTCCCAGGTTCAAAGGACCTTATCAGGTTTTGAAGCGAGTCGGACCAGTGGCATATCAGTTAGAATTGCCTTCGAAATTGAAGCAAATGCACGATGTGTTCCATGTTTCAATGTTACGTCATTACCGGTCGGATCCATCTCATGTAGTGCCAGTTGAGGAGGTGGAATTAAGACCAGATTTATCTTACAAGAAGGAGCCAATTCAAATTTTGGAATGGGATGTAAAGGTGTTACGGAGAAAGTCAGTTCCTCTCGTCAAAGTGTTATGGCATAATCATGGATCGAAAGAAGCTTCGTGGGAGCCAGAGGAAACAATGCGACAGTAATACCCTCACTTGTTCTAACTAGGTAATTTTGGGGTCGAAATTATTTTTAAGGGGGGTAGAACTGTAATATCCAAAATATAGGGGTTATGCATTTTTAACTTAATTGTGTGTGGTTGCATGCCTATTTGTAGTTGAGTATGCTTTGGGAGTTTTAGGAATTTCAGTATGTAAGAGAATGCCCTAGAAAAATATTAAATTTTTAAGTCTCAAGATGGAGTTAAGCAAGATAGGCTTTAAGAAATATTGGCATGAGGTTTTAATCATAACAAGTCATTTGGCAAGGTGGTATTGGCGCATGGGTGAATGCATGAGGGGAGAGGTTCGAATCCCTTAGCTAGCAATTGGAAGGATTTTAATTTTTGCTCTCTTTCCTATAGTGTCGGTCAAGCCTTATCTAGTATGAATGGACTTTCTTTTATTTTTGGATAGTGGACCAAAGAGAAAAGGCAAATTAGTAGTTATCGTATGGAATCATGAGATTATGGAAGGATAAGGGGACAAAAGGCTTGAAGAGTGGGTGGTGTTTTGAAGCTTTTTCATGGTCATTTGACCATGAACCTAGACGACATAAGGGCTAAGGGATTGGTTTAATTGTGATAGGAATTAAGGGAATGATAGGAAGAAATAAGGAGGAAAAAGGGGATTATGTTGGCATGTGTGTTGGCGAATTTTGTAATGGGGTTAGTGGGTGATAGTTGGCCAAAACTTAACAATTTGAGCATCTTTTCACTTTTCTCCAAAAGCTCTCTCCTTAGCCGAAACTCTCTTAAAGGTTTGGGAGTTTATTTTGTTGAGTTTCTTTTGTGTGGTAACGAAATTCTAATGCCATCAAAGTGCCATATTGGCCATTTTCTTTTGACAAAAATTTGTTCCATTCTCTCTTAAATCTTACCCTTTTCTTTCATAAGTTGAACCACATCAAAATTTACCATTCTCCATATGTACACTTTGGCCGAATCATACTAGCACCAAGGGCATTTCTCATCTTTTTCTTTTCCTTTCTCTTTCTCTTTCTCTTTTTTTTTTTTTCTCTTTTTTCCTTCTCTTAATTGAAACCATCTTCCACCATAATCGAAACCACCATTCTCTTTCTTCTATTTTGTTAAAATCGAACCATTCTCCATTTTCACCATCTTCTTTCTTTTCTTTTGTTAAAATCAAACCACCATAAAAACCACCATCTTCTCTCTTCTCTTTTGCCCAAGCCGAAATCACCATTTCTTTTCTTTTTAATTGCTAAGGCGAATCCTCTATAGTTCAAGTAAGGGTGAATCAATCTCCGTGTTACGAGTAAGGATTTTCTATCAATTGTTTTCTTTATTTTCTTTTGGATTAGCCGATTTTAGGAATCTAATCCTCTTAATTTCTCCTTGGCTGAATCTTTGAAGGGGATTTTAAGGATTCTTTTTGTAGCCAACGATTAAGGAGAGATCATTTGGGATCATTCAAGGTAAGGATTGTCATATTATTGGTTATATCAATTTTAGATAGATTACTAATCGACTTCATTTTAGGGGACTTTATTGCTCGGAGATTTCCCGTAAACGTAAGATTTTGGGACTAACAAAATAGGCATGAAAAGAGCGGTAAGGAGTGTTTGGAAGAGGGGTGGTTCTGTTATACCCTCAAACTTCAAACGAAGGGTTGTATCGGGGATCCGAGACTTTCCACCGGGTTGTGGACCCTCTGCCAACAAAGATCGATTATTTGAAGTCTTGCGTATTCCCGAGCCACTTTTTGTTCGTGGTTTGTCATCAGATTCTGATCCATCCATTGGAGATAAACCACATATATCAGTTGTCCGAGATTCCGAGGGTAAGGAACTAGATTATTCATCAATAGTATAGTTTTATAAGTAATAGTGTGTTCTAATCAAGTGTGATAATAATTAGGTGTTGACAAGCAGGAAGGTATCGTTCTCACTGTCATAAGGTGTGTAACATTATACTAAATTTCTCATAGATCTAAAATAAATATAATTTGTATGAAAATATGTATGATAATGGTTGTGAGTACCATTCAGTGGTATACGATATTTAGGTATGTTACCCCATTACGTTAATAATACTATATGCATAAATATGAAATAAGTATGACTCTGTTGTGATTTTGGGGTATATTGCATAAAATTTGAATAATATGTATGTGCATGGGCATATGGGTGTTATTGATAAAGGGAAGTGTTCCGTGGTTTTACCACATTATCCAGTGACCGGTCACATAATATGAATCCGTGACTCGATCACATATATGAATCCGGTGACTTTGGTCACATATATGAATCGGTGACTTCGGTCACAATTATCCGTGACCATGCCACAAAATTATAAGGCGATGTGCATGTTGTATGTAAGAAGCGCCTTCGATGGTGTGTAGTAGATGGAGGGTCGATTTAGTAATCTCCACGGTGTGATTGGTAGGTGCAGGAGGTGTGTAGTGACGGATAATTAGGTGGGCTCGGATTGCATTTCATTTATATATTTATATGTGATTTAATCGATTTTATCTAATTTGATATCAAATGGGCTTATGACCTAATATGTTCTAAATGGGCTTAATGACTTTGATCGATTGGGCTTTTAGTGTTATGTTACACATTGAGTCTGTGACTCACCCTTTTTGGGATATATTTTCAGGTGACGCTTAGCGTGATGGATCGGGTCAGCGAGGACTACGTGGTGGCCATTGCTCAATTTAGCATTTCGGAGTTTCTTTTAATTAAACCTATTAAGTTTATTTTTATTAATTAGGATTTATTTTGGGTTATGTTATTTTTGTAATAAGGCCGCTATGAACTGTTTAAACTTTACGTTTTTAGATTTTTAATCCGCTACGAACAAATATTTACTAAATAATTAAATGTTTTCTAAAATAACTTAAATTATTTTGATACCTAAACATATATGGTTTTTATAATAATAAATAATTTTTCATTTAAAATTGATTTTCTTTTAACTTATAATTTTTCTCTTAAAGATAATGTTTAAGAAGATACAAATTTATTTTATAATACGATTTCAACGCGAATAATTAAGTTAATCTATTTTATATGAAACTATCATATTTTCTTTATAAACAAAATGAGATTTACTCGACGAACATATCAAATCCGATTAGGGCTTTTGGTAGGGTTTGGGGTGTTTCAGTAGTGGCAAAATGACTCACATAAGAGGCAATGGTGTGAAGCCAAAAGGAAGGAAGGAGATCCAAGGTGCAAGGCGTGGTACTTGTATTGCTTTTTGGTACTTTTTCAAAATGGATTTAGACCTTGGCCATAGATTTATATTTAGCCGCATGGTTTTAGATATAAGAGGAGCTTGTGGCTTAGTGGCAAGTGGCGTGAATTGGCTGATGGGAGAGCTTGGGTTTGACTCTCATGGAAAGCAAGGGAGTATTTATTTTTCGGATTGGACGGAAAGATTTTGAGTTGGATTTAAACTCTACTGACGGAGGGATCCCACATCGGAAAGATACAAAGATGGAAGGTGAGAAGCTAGCTATATATAGAGCTATCTAGGAGGAGCGTAGGCATACCTGGTTGGCGTTGGATGTAGGAGTGCTTGGAGTGCGGTTTAGCAGTTTCAAACTCCTATCAGGTTTGTATTCTCTCTACTCTAGCTGAGAGCGGCATATACCAAAATGTCGGTGACACGACGATAGTAACCATACGAGCGTGCAAGCGCACGTGTGGAGGCTTCAACGCGATAGTTGATGCCATCAGTAGTGTTCTTGTGGGTGTGGCCTATTAGGCCATGTTGGCCCAAAATTTGGGCCAAGTGGGCCCACTGGGCCCGGGGGCCCATATGAGTAAATTGTATGATTGAGTAGTAGATAGTGAACTAGACTATATGAATCTCATATATGTGGCTAGGTTTGAGCTGAATAGGCCACACGAGTGTGTGGGCCCACTAGGTCGAGAATGGGCCTTAGGCCCATTTGCATCATTATCTCTATTTAGAATACTTGAGTCGTTCGAGGCGATAGTGGACCTTCTGTTGGGTCGTTAATACCCTAATTTGTAAAATGACCAAAATACCCCTAGTTTGTAAAATTACCAAAATACCCCTGGTTTGTGAAATTACCAAAATACCCCAGATTTGTTAATTTACTAAAATACCCCTATTTTGCAAAATTATCGAAATACCCTTGGTTTGCGAAATTATCAAAATACCCCGATTTGCAAAATTATTGTTTTACCCCTAAATGACAAAATGATCGTTGTACCCTCGTGGTATAACTAGCGTTTTATGTGTTAATTTTATGATTGATTATGTTTGAGATACACTGCATACAGGAATTAGTTATAAGTAGAATCACTAAACTACCCTTGAAGGGTAGGATTACCGGAATACCCTTACAGGGTAAAATGACTGATTTGCCCATACAAGTAAGTGATTGGCTTGTGCATGATATGATCGGTTTGGCTATGGTTGTATGACTGATATGCTTTTATTACATGTTTAAATGATTGTTATTGAGCATGGCCATTCTGCATACACGTGTAATGATTGAGCATGAAATACATGACATATTGCATGGGGTTGGGATATTGATGATCGAGGAAGTATATATTGGTGGCTCTGCCACATTCTGTATAATGGCTATATGCCAACCTAAATATAGCTCCATGCCATCTTGATTATGGCTTTTTGCTAATCGTATTTACCCAAGGCTGTGTGTCGATTATATTATCGTCATTGATGGCTATGTGCCAAGGATAATACAATTATTGATGACTCTGTGTCAATCATATTTACCCAGGGATATGTTTCGATTATATTATTATTTCGGTGGCTCTGCCACATTGTTTCGATGGCTTGGTTGCACACATATCGATGACTCTATCACATTATATTGGCTTTGAGCAGCATGACTGCTAAAGAGGAGTGTAGAGGATGGAGGGTTGATTGTAGAAATACCCATAGGAGTGCTGAGGTTGGATATATGGAATGGAGTGTAGAGGATGGAATACTAGGTTGGGCTGGGTTGCATTGCATTCACTATTTATGCCATGTTTCGTATGGGCTTCGGCCAATTTCATTACTGTGAGAGCTAAGGCTCAATGTGCTTCTATGGGCTTAGGCCCTATTATCGATCGTATAGGGGATTACACACTGAGTTCTCGTAACTCACCCCTCTACTTAATTTTGCAGGTAATTCCTAGCTTTGTGGATTTGGAGCCGAGGTGAACTCTGTGGTGGCCATGCATCGTAGCTTAATAAATTCCGTTTTGCGGTACTATAGATTTTATTTAAATTTGGGTTTTTGTTTTGTAATAAGGCCTTTGGTATTTTTTTTTTTTTGGTTTTAGCTTTTAATTCAGTTACTGCTTATTAATTTTGAATGCTCAATTTGGGATTTTCTAAAACATTATTAACGGTTTTTTAATAATGTTAATACATAGTTTACAAACTATAATGGATAAAACTCTGGATTTTCTTAACATTGATAACTATTTTCAAAATATCGCATGTCTACAATAATTTAAATGTCATTTTTCTGAAACTGATTGAGTTGGATTAATCATAAACAAGATCATCGGAAATAGCAACGAAAATGTTTTTACAAAGAGAACTATAAAACAAAATGGATTTTTCACAAGCAACAAAACATGATATTTTTAACGAATGCGTAGATTCTTTAACAACCCTTCCATGTGACACGCCAAATCCGGTCATAACATCTAGGGCGGGTTTGGGGTGTTACAATACAAAAACTAATCAAGCAACATTTCCATCAACCAACCACCATAGACTTAGTTAACACTCATAATCATTATGCATATAACATTCAAACACATACTCAAATAGTTCATTAACATAAACACAGAAGTAAGGTTAGAAAAAGCTTAGGAATTTCTTGAATAAAGCTTTGAAGAAGATGGTGACAACAAAAATAGAGGTGGAAATATAGCTAATGTTAAGATTTTTATGCTTTAGAAAGTAAACATAACTTAAATATGTTGAAGGATTTGAAGTCATATAAATTACAAAGGAAATGAAAAAGTTGTAGTAAAGACTAACTAACCTAATAAGCACACCTACTAATCTCAGAGAAGTAAATGACATAAACCTAAAAATATGGAGAAGACAACAAAGTACTAAGCTACAAAGATGAAAGAAAAGTTGGCTCTCTTATTTTAAAGTTAAAAAGAATCTTTAAACAACTGAGAATTCAACCTTAACATTGACAAAAATGCCCTTAAAAAGTGTGTGTTGACTTGAGTTTGTTTTGGAAAAAAGACTACCCTTGCAATAATTGTCACCCTGTCAGGCAGAGGTGTATGTACAGTGTAACCAATTCTTCTATAATACAACCTAATAACGATGCATTATATATTTAAAATTTTGGAAGCAAATCAATGTAGTTCACATAATTACAGAGTGAATAAACATAGAGGCAATCCCAAAAAATATTATTCTTCACATTATTCCATCAAAATATGTCATGTAAATATGATGCATCTGACCTGCCAGCAAATGTGGTGGTAGTTTTGGTACATTTCAGCACTTTATGGGCTTGTTTCCTAGGCATTTTAGGATTAAATATTTTATTTTTAGCACTAGTAGTTGATTTGTTGTAATTCAGTGTAGCAAATTAAACTAGTTTTTACATTTAAGGAGATTGAATACAAGCAATTTTGTTATGTTTTAAGTAAATTTATTTAGTTTTACTTAAATCCAATAAAATGTGCACATTGAGTCTTTTACTGACCTTAAGGGTGAATAAGGCCTAAAAGAGAGATAACGTACTTTGTGAGTGTATAGGAGATCATTAGAAGGCATTTTGGACTAATACTGGATGTTATGTTGCATCATGGGAGATGCGATGTCGCAACATATAGGACATAATGGAGAAAGTAAGAAATTTCCTTCAATGCCGTGACACAGGCTGAGGGTGTCGTGACATACCCCTGAAGATGGCTATAGAGGAGGATATTGGTTGCTATGTCGTGACACAAGTCCTGGTGTATCATGACATCTACTCAATATTGAGAATAAAACACGAAGCATGAGTGGTTTGGTCCGCACAATCAAACTTAAAGCTCAAAACATCAGCTAACCTAGGGTTAAGGACGACGTCTACTTGGAAGCGATAAATAGGCTCATTTGGCACACATTATAGGAGGCACCCCATTAGCTTAGATTCTTTCTTAGGGTTTAGTTTTCTTTTCTTTCTTTCTTTGGGTTTCCATAGTTTTACTTATTTTTATTCTTCAAGAGATCTGATTGTAAAGGAGATCAACTCGTGGATTCATACTATTCATCATTATCAATCAGGCTTTCTTAAACTCTCTATTTCAATCCATTCCCTATGATTAATTCTTCCATTCTTTCCATGTTGTATATGAAAGTCATGATGAACTGATCCTTTTATGAGTGGAGGCATGATCTCTTAACTATTTTGTAGGGCTACTCAATGGATCAACTGTTTGGAAAAGTAAAATGTGAAACAAACCCTGAGCCTGACAACCTTGGGAAGTCATCAAGGTGGGAATTAACCCAAAATTGGTATTGCCCATTCACGAACACCTTTACCCCAAGCCAATCTGGACTGTGAGATCAGAAGATAAGTAGTTCTTGGTAACTCATTATGTTAATGGAATATAGGGAAATCCTGCTAGGGTAGTTACTAGTTGGTTGACAAAAAACCCAAGGCAACAGTTAATTGGAATTGTCGAAGTGAGCTGACCACCCATCCTTAGATTTGATTTACTTTATTTATCTCTATCTCTTGCAGTTTTAATTTATTTTTATGATATTTTATTTAATTATTTTACAAACCATAAAAATACTTCTTATTATACTCTTGTACAATAACTGACTTAAAGTATTAATTAGATCTTTAATTGTTTAGGTTGAGATTGATTTAGTACTTGCCTCCTTTAGGTACAATCCTTGGAGTACTCACCTACTTCGTTGTAAAATCTACATTACAACTCTATCCGTATACTTGCGGATACCGTCTCATTACTCTCAATTTTATAGAAATATTTACACTCTGGACGTTAGTACATCCGAAAATAGTTAAATTGTTGGCACCGTTGCCGGGGAGGCAATGTCACTAGGTTAATTTTAATTTTTGCAATTTAAAGGAATAATTAAGAAATTTGTGAGTTATAGATACAGTTTTATTCCATTTATTGCTACTAACCTCTTTTTTTTGGGTTTAGTGTATGACTCACAGTAGGGCACACTGATTGTAGCAGCTATAGATCTAGAGAAAATAATTCGAAGGAATCATCGTCAGTAGCAACAGTAACAGGAATAGTAGATGCAAGAACAACCACCACCTACTATAGGTAATGTCCCATATGACTATCGATTGTTCAGCAACGTTGACGATAATGCCCTAGCAGATCGAACAACACCACAGCTACCTGCAAATGTGCATATGGCTCAAAATGAGAGAACTCTAAGGGACTATGCCTACCAAGCCTAGACATGATTCAAGAAAGTATAGCAAGATCGGTGATTATAACTATTAATTTCGAGATCAAACCGGAAATGATACAAATGATCCAAAATAATCTACAATTTAGAGGCGCTATGATAGAGGACCCTAATCAACATTTGAAACATTTTCTTTGACTTTGTGATACTTTTAAGTATAGCAGGGTCACTGATGATGCTATTCATCTTTGGTTGTTCCCCTTTTCATTGATTTATAAAGTTTTTTCTTTGTTAGACTTGCAGGCACCAGGGTCTATCACGACATGGGATGAATTCACTGGAAAGTTCTTACAGAATTTTTTCCCAATCAGTAAAGCAATCTAACTAAGAAGAGAGATAGTTGTCTTCAGACAGATGGAGGGAGAAAGTTTTTATGAGGCATGGGAATAATTCAAGATGTTGATTCAAAAATGCTCGCACCACAGATTTCTGGAGTGGATGTGATTGTAGGTATTTTATAATGGGTTGTATACAAATGCACGATCTGGATTAGAGTTAGTAGGAAGAACCCTTTTAAATAGGACGTATGAGGACACGTATGAAATTATGGAAAATAATGCATTAAACTCCTGTCGGTGGCCGACTGAAGGATTCACATATGGCCAGAAACCTACTACGATCAAAGCTATTAAAGAGGATGATAAGTATCAACAAATAGTGGATAGACTCAACCCTATCAAATCTGCTTCTACACCATTTATGCATGAAGGAGACAAACCACTTTTCCATTATATCAAAAATCATGATGAGGATATAAAGTACATCGAGAATAGGTGAGGAAACCCTTATTCAAATACAAACAATCTCGGCTGGAGAGACCACCCAAATTTGAGATGAGGAGGAAACAGATGAGGAGTTAACAGTTCAAATCAAGTTAAAAATACTAATTACCGACCTCTCTCCTTGCAAAAACCTTAAGATAGAACCAACTCTAGTGACCATACTGTATGTGGTCAACGTCTAGATAGAATTGAGGGAGAGATGCAATGAATGAGAACAGATGTCAAATAGATGCAATCTAAGTGCACTAACTCAATAAGAACATTGACTAATCTCAAGATCAAATGAGCTAATTGATGAGCATGATGGGCAACATTAAAAGACAAATTGGCACGGTATCCCTAGCAATATAGAGGATAATCCACGGAGGGATGGTAAAGGGCACATGAAAGCTATAGCACCACGATTGGGCAAAGTAATAAGTACCTAGAAATACCTACCCATAGGTAACTATTGACAATATTGATGAAACTCAAGATAACTCCTAAGTAGAAAATAGACTAACTAATTTTTAACGTCGCGATTTAACTGATTAAGAAGTTTTTATGAATTAGTACTTTTGTTTCACTTGATTACCCAAGAAATTTTATGAAAAGGAATTTAGGAGTGGTTCTTTCAGATTCATACATGCACACGTCTTTTCATTCATTCATACATCCATCAAACAATTATGATCCTTAGTTCATTCAGAGAAACGTTGTAGTTTTCATTTGTTGCTATTTTTCCACTACCCGGGGGTATTTTCGTAATTTATCCTACAGGGGTATTTTTGTAATTTGTCAAAATAAGGTTCTTTGGTGATTTTGTCACAAAGTATTTTTGGTATTTTTAAGTTCCCGGGATATTTTGGAAAATTTTTAAAATCCGAGGGTATTTCAAAAATTTTTGGACCTTGGGGGTATTTTGGTAATTTTCCCACAAATCGGGGTAAATTGTAAAATTTAATAAATCGGGGATATTTCAGAAGTTGTAAAATTTGGAGGGTTTTTTTGAGAAATTTTTTTTTCCAAAGTGATGAAGTTGCAAAAATTTTGGAATTAGGGTCATTTTGGTAATTTTAGTAAGTTAGAGCAATTTTGTAATTTTCAAAAAATCAAGGTATTTTTCCGATAGTTTGCAATTTAGGGTTTTTGAACATTTATGAAATAATGAAATGTTGGCAAAACCGTTGAGTAGTTGGGCATTTTATAAACCAAGGGTATTTTGTAATTTTGCCACTGTGGTATTTTTGTAATTTTATAAGTCGAAATTTTAGGAGAAAATTGTGTATAAGAAATAGTTTTCGTGAATTAAGGAAAAATGATTTAAGAATTTTAATATTAAGGTTAGAAAATGGCTAGTTCCTTTCGGGTTTTAGTTATTGGGTTTAGCCTATGACCGAGCCTTCTTGGTGGGGTGAACTAAAGCTACGCACTGTGCAGTGATTCGAGTGGAGAGGAGGTGAGTCACGCTGATCGCTAAGTACCAAGCTCCCACCGAAACCATTCCTAGACATGCGTCTGAGGTTGCCACACCCACTAAGTCCTCACAGGTTAGAGTGAACCAAGCTACGCACTGTGTAGGATTCTGTGAAGAGGAGGTGAGTCACTAGGACCGCTTAAATACCAAGCTCTTCAGATCCACTCCTAGACATGCGTGCCATGGTTGCCACACCCTAACTTGATTGACTTAGCCATAGGTTTGTTTAGTGTATTAAGTCTTATGTATCGTGTTTGAGTAGACTAATCTTAGGGTTCAAGTTCCTATCATACGTTCCATTCCTTTTCTACCCTTCTAAACTGAGATAGATAGGGTACTGCTTACCGGTGGATCATGGTTAGGAGATAGGGGCCATGTCATCATACCGCCCATTTTACTGGCTCGATACGTTAACCTACCTTTAATCTAGCACTAAATCTCATCGGAGGTTAGTTTCGACTTTTTAAACGAACAAGAATTAGATCTAACTATCAAAATAGGCCTTAGTCGAATGCTATAGACACTTACCTTGTGGGTTTTAAATCCGAAACTCACGAATAACTAGGGGACAGCAGGCTGTATGGTGTACCTTCCGGAAAAGAACTTCTCCTTCCTTGTAGCCTACATTTAGTAAATCCGAAGATCTCTTGAAGTTTGACAACCATGAACATTAATGGGATTAATACTAGATTTGATAAGTCTAAAATATAAAGAATGGAAACCAAACTTGGATCTTACCCTTGTTTGAAGGAATCGATTGCACGCTTCAACCCCAACCTTGATTGACTTAGAGACTTGATGAACAATGCGGCTATGATTCCCTTATGTATTAGGTTTCAAAGATGAAAAAGAGAGGATAATGAAACTTAGAAGAGATCGACTAGGAGGCGAAAGAAAAGAAAGAAAAAGAATGGATGCTCAAGAAGAATATTAAACGGGAGGAAATGAGAGAGGAGAATGAATAATGATAAGCCACTGATCTCATCCTTTTTATAGCAAGAAATTACTAGGCCAAGAATCCTCCTGCTTGGCCATCACTCTTCCTCATTCTCCTAATTAAAGAATAATTCTTTGACAATATTGATGAAACTCAAGATAACTTCCTAGAAGTAGAAAATAGACCTGAACCAGAGGAACAGAATGCACCAATGGTCGAGACAAGAACATAGACACTTAAAGATGCCAGAATCACAAAAGTCCCATTCCCATCAAGACTAGAAGAAAGGAAAAAGCGAGACAAAGATGAATTTGTAAGTTTTTTAACCTTGCTTAAAACATTAAACGTTAACCTACCTTTAATCTAGTTAATTGAGAAGGTTTCAAGTATGCCAAGTTTTTAAAGGAGATGATGGCAGGGTGTAAGAAAATCAAGGTAGGAGAACAAGTTAATTTAAGTACTTCTTATAGCGTGATTATTTCAAGATAGGTGCCTCAAAAGTTGAAAGATCGGGAAGCTTTACTATTCCTATAGAGATATGGAGTATTCAATTTAATAGAGCTCTACATGATTTAGGAGGTAATATCAATTTAATGCCCTTATCAATTTTTGAAAAACTTGGGTTAGGGAATCTTTAAAAACTCAAATAACATTACAATTGGCTAATAGTTCATCGGTACATCCAAAGAGAGTGCTAGAAGATATGCTAGTCAAAGTGAGAAGTTTTATTATGCCCACGGATTTTGTGGTGCTTGATTTTGAATAAGATCATGAAATATCTATCTTATTAGGAAGACCCTTTCTATCCACCTTTATATCTACCATTGATTTAGATAAAATGAATTAACTATAAAAATTAATGGTGAGACTAAAACATTTAAATGTGGCCATCAATCAAGCGAGGAAGATAGGGGAGCAATGTAAAAAAGATATTTATTCCTAATGTCCTCGAGTCGATGGACACACTTCCTTTTATGTAATCAAAAAGAATAAATAGGCGGAATGGCACGACAGACGGTGGACCAATATTGATAAAATAAAAAGATCGTCCACGGGTAAATTGACAATACTATTGGATAAATCAAGCAATATAACGTAAAATTTGTGAATTGATGTATGATATTTGTAAATTACTGTATACTTAACAAACCACATATTTTAGATTTTAAATTTTATTTGATGTAGGTTTATCCTTATATGAAAACATTCTTAAGATGGAGTTTTGAGCTGAAACAGAGTCGGTGTCGCTACATGACAATAGCAAGTCGCGGCATAGCAGACAATCCCTGCGGATCTCCAAACTAACAGATGTGTTACGACACAAAACCCCTATGTCACAACATCAATATCTTACCAGGGATGTCACGACATGGAACCCTGTGTCACGACATCACTACAAATTTTTGTAGAGTTGACTCAACCTATTGTGCAACCCGTTGGCTTAAACATCAATTTTACCTGATTTTTAACCCTTTAAAACCCTAATTTTATAACCTAAAACTAGATTTACTACTAATTAAAACACCCTTTCACCCTTACTCCCTCAAGCTCTCTCAAATCTCTTAATACCTCCTAAACCTTAAACCTCTAATTTCCCAAATTTCCTTTCACAAACTCTTTTATCATCCTCGATACAACAAGGATTGGGGACACATCAAGCAATGAATTCAAACAAATGTCGACTATAGATTCAAGGTTAAGGGTTCCTAAACTCAAATATTTTACTGTTCCATTGAATCATTTATTTAGTAAATTATTAGGATTAAAACATCATGCCTCTAGGAAAGATAGGCGAACAATGGAAACGAAGCCATCGATGGTTCAAAATCCCTTTACTTTTCTAAATCTGAATGTTGAAAATTATTTTAATGAACTTCAAGGAAAAACATTCATTCAAGAGAGGGGATTTGATTCGTCAATGATTTTGTGTAAAGAAATTTCGTCTTTGGTTAGATGTCACCGATGGAAACATTTTTGGATGATCCCAAAGGATAATGCCATGGTCCCCATTATCCAAAAGTTTTATGCATCTTTAATAGAACACGAGTCCAAAAATACAGAAGGTCATATATGGGATACAATACTTTTGCAAGGGAAATAGATGCAAGTAACTCCTAGAATAATTTCAACTTTTATAATGTTCCATAGTATGAGAATGATTTCATTGAGGAAACTAACTTAGAATATTTTAGAGACATAGATATGGGTAATATTATAAACTTTTTAACTGAAGGAATGGGCGAATGGAACTAACGCACATGTACCAATATCCCAGTATATTTCCATCAAGCTATTATGTTTCCTGAAGCTAAGATGTGGATTCAATTTGTTTGCACATGAATTGTACCTACTTTAAATGTTTCTAATCGTAATGAATTTAGAGTAGTTTTACTATATGCTATTTGGCAGAAAAAGTAGGTATGTGTTGGCAAATAGATCCACCAGAACATGGGAAGATGCATTAGTAGCTAGAATGTAACAGCCTGATTTAGGGGCTAGACGGAATAGTGATCTCAAGATCACGAATCCGAGATTAGAAAAATTTATTTTCATGATATTTTGTGAATTAGATTATGATTGTGTAAGTACCTGAGAATTTTGGTACTTTAATTTTAGCGATTTCATGTTTAATCGCGAAAAAAAGACTAAATCACATAAAGTGTGAAAGTTCCATTCGATGGGCTAAAGGTACCAAATAGCCATAGATTGTTAATTGGAGGTCATTAAAAGGCAATTTAGCTCCTTGTAAATGCTTTGCCGGCCATAGGGGACAAGGATTGACCTAGTTGGTCAAAGTTGGTGAGTAGATGGACTAAATTGATAGTTTAATATTAGAATAAAGGAAAGATGATGTCCATATTTATTTCTCATCTCTTCCACAAAAAATTGGCAGCCAAATAAGGGTTAAAAGCTTCAAATTTTTCATCACATTCATGTCTTCACAAGTAAGTGTTTTAGTGATCTTTTCTTGAAAATAGTTGTACTTTTGAGACCCCTAAAGGTTAAGCTTTCAAATGAGAGGACTAATGTGAAATATGGTGAAGAGTTTAGAGTTTTTCCATGAGAACCTTCATTGTTATTTGCTGCATTTTTATGGAAGAAATTGAGTCTTAGTTGTTAGATGAACAACTTTTGTGAAAGGTGTTAGCATGAAAACACCAAATAGGACATTGATGAAAAGGTTACAAAATTTGTAGAAGTATGTGAAATGTTTAGTTTTGATGATAGCTATAGGAGTATTAAATGTTCAGCTAGGCTTGTTGAAGGTAGAAATACGATTAGAAATTATTTTCGAGCCTAGGGGCAAAATGGTCATTTTGCCAAAGTTTAAGGGCAAAATCGTAATTTTACCAAAGCATGACAATTAAAATGATTTATTAATGTGAGTATTAAAATAAGTTAATTTTTTATTATAGAACAAGAAGAACTGAGAATCTGCCTCAATCGGGGAAAGAACAAAGTTTCGGACAAGACCGTCGAGTTAGCTCATTTTGAAATCAAGGTAAGTTTGCATGTGATAGATTCAACATTTATGTTAGCATGTTGAGAATGCTTGGCATTATATTGATGCATGATGCTCTACTAATTTGAGTAGTTAATGTTGAATGAGATGTTGAAGTCCTAGTGGACCATATTGATAATGAAAATGCTATCATCGAGAAGTGAAATAAATAAGGCCCCGTATAAGACCACATCCGGGACATGGCCTCGGCACCGAGTTGATATCCTATATAAGACTATATCGGGGATATGGCTTCCGTAATGAATATGAGAATCATATAAGACCATATTCGGGATATGGCATCGATACTTGTTGTGAAAGTCCATATAAGACCATATCCGGGATATGGCATTGGAATTTAAAAGTGATTCCATGTAAGACCACCTCAGGGATGTGACATTGGCTTCGTATGTATATTAATGATGATGTGTATGCATCTTTGACTATCCTTAGTGATTAATGGGATAAGTAGATGAGTTTAGAAGTAGAAATGAGAATTGTACTAAAGTGATGTGAATAAGTGAATATAGGTACTCGTGAATGAGTCACGAAGAAAAGGTTATGATGTGTGGCACGGTATGTACTAAATAAGGGCAATTGTAAGTAAGTATGGAAAGAAGCCTATGACTTGTGTATGGTTATTTAATTCCATGGATGGATTAATTATGAGCTTATTGTTGTTATTTATTTCCATGCAAACTTACTAAGCTTTATGCTTACCCCTTTCATTGCCCTTTTTCCTCGTAGTGTTGCCAAGATAACTCATGAGGTTGTGGACGTCGGAGTTCGGAAATCACACTATCGTCATCACTTTGGTATAACAATTTAGACTTGTTTTGATTATGGCATGTATAGGACTCGAGTATTTTGTTAAGTTGTAATTGTTAGCCAAAGTGTTGGCTATGTAAGTTACTAGTTACTAAAGTCATTTTATAAACGGTCTTAAGTTAGGCCAACACTTGGCAAATTTTTTTGCTCAATGAAGATGATTTTCATGAGCTATATGCCCTGTGTATGTCTTGATTCTTTAAATTCCTAGAGATACCAATTAGTGATCTTTTAGATTGGAATTATTTGAATTGAGTTCTTGGATGTGCCTTTGGGTTATGAGTTGTGTTGATTTGAATTGGAGTATGTTTGCGTGCAATGTAGGGTGGCAAAAGGCTTGGTAGATAACCATCTAATTGTCCATATGGGTAGACACACGGGCGTGTGTCTAAGCAGTGTGTGAAACATGGTCAGCCCTACGGGCATGTGGATCGATCGTGTGTCCCATTACATGCTAGGTTTGCAGGTTAGTATGCTCACGGGCAGAGACATGGCCGTGTGTCTCAACCATGTGGGAGACACGGCCTAGGACATGGGCATTTGCCTAGGCCGTGTGAAGTCTACAAATTAATTGTGGAATTTAATTTGTCACATGGGCTAAGGACACAGGCGTGTGCCTTGGTCGTGTGACCTTAGTGTGGTGATGACGTCATAGTCAGAATGCCAAGGTTTTGGCACACAGGCTAATATAGGGGCATGTCAAGGTCGTGTGAGGGACACGGGCCAAGGACATGCGTGTGTCTGACCGTGTGATATTGGTCAGGATCGACCACGTGTAACACCCCAAACTTAGCCCAAACACTACGACAGGATCTGGCATGTCACTCGAGAAAAATTTACAAAAAAGTGGACTTAGAAAATTTCTTGAGTTATTCCTCTTATCAAACTCCCGATTTGGTGATGCACTTGAAAAAGTTTAGTAAGACTATAATTTTCCCATTCTTTGTGTTTAGATGGCATTTTGAAAACACAGACTATGACATTCTAGAAATCACAAGGTTTTCCTTTAACTTTTATAAAATTGTTGACTTAATTTGAAGAAAACCCTTTTATTATTATCTCAAAAAAAAAAAGGCCTTGTCTATCATATTTGTAATGTAAACGTCTTAATAGTTAACCATAATTTAAAAAAAAAATAAAAATGGCCTTAGTACAAATCAAAAATCCCTAAAAGTATCAAATGATAAATAAAATAAAGTTTAATAGAGTAACTCATGCATGGCCACCTCGAGCCCATTCCAGCCCAGTCCAAAGAACTATGAGTTACTTGCAAGTTGTTTAAGAAAATAGAGTGAGTCACCAGACTCAGTGTGCAATTAGTCCACAAAATCCACAAATGGGCCCGTGCCCAAAAACACCATCGGCGAATCCCAATCATCACAGTATAAACAAATAATCAACATGATAACCCAACCCAGCCTAATTTTCCATCCTCTACACTCTGCTCCATAAGTCCATCCTCAACCCACCTGTAGGGATTTCTACAATCAACCCTCCATCCTTTACACACCACTTTGGAAGTCATGCTGACAGACACACTGCTCAAAGTCAATATAACGTGGTCTAGCCACCGATCAACATGTGATCAAATCACCGATACAATAATGAGGTACCAAGCCATCATTTAGTGTGACAATGTCACCGATATACACTTCCCCTTCATATCATATTAATATCCCAAATCCCATGCACATGCATCATGGTATGATAAACATGTTATATGATGTCATACTTGAAATATTTAATGTACACATATATTCATGCTATCAACAATAATTATAAAGCTAAATCATAATATACAGACCTAGAGTTTCGGTTTTACCCAACATGGGTAGCTTAATCACCATTGCTGAGATTTCCAACTTTCAAACATAACCCATACACGATTTATACGAAAAGAAATAGTGTGGTAATTACACACTTGTGAACATGTAGGACTACACTATCGATCTCGCTAACGTCCTCACTCATAGGGATCACAACAATCTGCTTATCCCTTTTCGAAGATGGCCCACAACCCGGTGGCCAGTCTCGAACTGCCGATACTGCTCGCTTCTTGAATTTAGGGGTAGGACTATGGGTCCAACCCCCTCCTTCCCTTGACTGGCATTCGAATCCATGACAATCTTGATTAGATACTCAAGTTAACGCAATGAAAGGGGGCGAAAGGATAAGTACTCATAATAAAGAAATTGCTTACCTAAATTAATAGAAGCCGAACGCCAAGTGGTTGGCCTAAGAAATTGCTTGGATCCCTAAAACATTACTTATGTCAGAATCGATTCTCCCACATAGATAGAAAAGAATGGTCTTTTGGCCAAACAAGTAGATACTAATTTCTTACCACCGTTTGGCCAAACCTTACTTACGAAGATCCCTTTGAAGATAAGCCGCACGACCACGAGATGTTAGAACCACCACCCTCTACAATCGGCCATAGCCCTAGAAGTACAAGTTAACACTTCGATTTAATCAGACTAGAAGAATATGGATGATGTATGGAAAAAGCAGAAGAGGAGAGAACTCCTTACCGAACTAATAGCTCGACAAGTGAAGAGACTATAGTCGGCTTCTAACAATCAGATAGGAAAAGTCGCCTACCTTGATGCAAAGAGAGGTCCCAGCTTCCTCAGAATTGCAACATAAAGAAGAAAAAGAAACAATAAGAGTAAGAATGAATTTTGGCCAACAAGGAACAAAAAGAAAAAAGACCAAGGAGATTCGGCTAGAGTATAATAAGTTAAAGAAAGGGACGGATGTAGGGAGTGTTTCGATCAGAAAGAGAATGATGAAATGGAGGAGAGTAGAAGATTCGGCTAAAGCAAAGAGAAAACAAATAAACAAATGAGAGTAGGTGAGGATTCGGTCAAGAGAAAGAATGAGGGATTGGGTTCGATTTTTAGAGGAAAAGAGGAGGAGGTATAATGGAAAGAAGTGGGAGGAGGGTTTGGCTTTAGGTGATGAAATAATGCACACACTTTACCACAAATGCTAAAGAGGGGAGGAGATGGTTTCGGTTTGGCTAACTAAAGAATGAACAAAAAGAAAAGAATCCCAAATTACCAATATACAAAACACCAAATGCCGAAAAAGAAAACTCACAAAGCTTAGCTACTAAACACCTCAAAAATTTGGCACTTATAAACCCCCAAAACCGAATGCCACCCTTTTCTCTTTTGACCGAATCCCTCCCCAATACCAACCAAAATTCGGCCACCAACTTACCAAGCTTCCCACCCATAATTTCCTCCTACTTTTACTCTTGCTCACCCATTCAAACAATTTGAATGCTTCAAACTTCCCCCTTTTCCTCCCAGCCTCCCATTTGAAATGTTTGACCCATTCAACACTCCACCCCTAAGTGTCCTTGCCGAATCCATCACCCAAGCTCCTTATGCGCAAAAAGAGAGCTTCTAAATACTGCTAACATGTCTTGAACATGCTCCCTATCTGCTCATCTATGGCATCATCTCCAAGCACTCAAGGTAGCGCCTCCTTGCCACCTTACCACCTCATTGTGCTACCAAAATACAAATAAATACCCTTAACGCCTACCTCAGCTAGGTCCCCCCTAAAGTGCCTAAAATCAAGAATTTTCAGAAAGGCTTAGGCTTATCCCCAAGCCTTCTGGAACCCCAAACACATCCAAACCACAACAAAGCATACCAAACACACAGATACAATGTGAATGCAAAGCCCCCAAATCTTGGGTGTTACAGTTCTACCCCCTTAAAGAAATTTCAGCCTTAAAATTACCTAATCAAAAGAGATGAGGGTATTGCTGTCGCATTGCATCCTCCGGCTACTAAGTAGCCTCTTCAGAACCGTGGTTCCGCCACAAAACCTTGACCAACGAGACCGATTTCTTCCTCAACAGCTTAACGTCTCGATCTAAAATTTGCATTGGTTTCTCTCGAAGGACAAGTCTAGTCTTACCTCAATTTCTTCCACCGACAAAATGTGAGATAGATCAGAACGGTAACGCCTCAACATCGAGACATGAAACACATCATGAAACTGTCTCAATTCTGAAGGTAACTCGAGCTGATATGCCACTGGTCCCACACCTTCCAAAACCCGATAAGGCCCAATAAACCTGGGACTTAGCTTACCCTTCCGTCCAAACCTCATCACCTTCTTCCACAGTGAAACTTTAAAGAAAACCCGATCACCTACTGCAAACTCTATCTCCTTTTGCTTCAGATCTGCATATGATTTCTGCCTATCGGACGCTTCCTTCAATCGAACCCTAATTAACTTAACCTTATCCTCCGTCTTTGTAACCAATTTCAGACCCAAAATCTGATGTTCACCCAATTTTGTCCAATAGGTAGGAGTACGACACCTCTGCCCATACAATGCTTCATAAGGCTCTATCTGAATACTAGATTGGTAACTATTGTTGTATGCGAATTTTGCCAACGGTAAGAACTCTTCCCAGCTACCTCGAAGTCGATGACACAACCTCTCAACATATCTTCCACGATCTGAATTATTCTTTGAGACTGACCATCAGTCTATGGATGAAAAGCTGTGCTGAATTTCAGTCTTATACCCAATGCCTAATGCAGTGCCCTCCAAAATCGCGACGTAAACCTAGGTCTCTATCCGATATGATCGATACTGGTACCCCATGCAACCTCACAATTTATGCCATATACAGCTTAGCCAACCTCTGAAGAGAATAGTCGACATGAACAGGTATGAAATGAGTGGACTTTGTTAACCAATCCACAATCACCCATACCGAATATTTCTTAATAAGCGTAAGAGGTAGCCTACTAACAAAGTCCATAGTGATCTTCTCCCATTTCCACTGTGGAATCTTCACCGAATGTAATAATCCTGAAGGCAACTGATGCTCCACTTTTACCTGCTGACACATTAAACACTTTCCCACAAACTCCGTAACTTCCCGCTTCAATCCAGGCCACCAAAACTGTTCACGCAGATCCCGGTACATCTTACTCCCTCCAGGATGCATAGCGTAAGGGCTACTATGCACTTTCTGAGGAATCATCTACCTCAACTCCACATCCTTCGACATGCAAACTCTCTTACGGAAGCACAGAACCCCATCACTGTTTAGACTATAATCTTCTACTCCACCATCCTGTACTTGCTGAAGTTGAGCACTCAGGATATCATCTGATAATTGTTTCTCTTTAATCTAACTTACCCATGTCAGTTTCACTTAGAGTTCAGCTAATAAACTTCCGTCGTCATACAAACTGAGATGGGCAAACATCGCTCTTAAATCTGATATTACCTTCTAGCTAACGCATCTACCACCACATTAGCCTTACCCGGATGATATTCGATCGAGCAGTCATAATCCTTCAACAGCTCAATCCACCTCCGTTGTCTTAAATTCAACTCCTTCTGGGTTAGAAGATATTTCAAACTCTTGTGGCCGGTGTAGATAATGGACTTCTCTCCATACAGATAGTGTCTTCAGATCTTCAGAGTGAACACTACTGCAGCCAACTCCAGATCATGCGTAGGATAGTTCATCTCATGCGGTCTTAACTGCCAAGACGCATATGCAACAACTTTCCCATCTTTTATTAACATAAAACTAACCCCGTGTGAGAAGCATCACACTAAACCACAAACTCTTTACCAGCCTCAGGCTGAATCAACACTGGAGCTTCTGTCAAAATCCTCTTCAGCTTCTCAAAGCTTTCCTGCTGCGTTCCAGTCCAAACAAAAGGTACCCCTTTCCTCAACAACTTGGTTAAAGGTGCTGCAATTAATGAGAATCCCTCAATGAACCTTCGGTAGTACCTAGCCAGACCAAAGAAACTCGAATCTCGCCACAGACTTAGCAGTTTCCAATCTAACACAGCTTCAATCTTTCGGGGATCGACCCTAATCCCCTCTACAAATACCACATGACCCAGAAAGGTAACTTCCTTCAACCAAAACTCACACTTGCTAAACTTGGCGTACAACTACTTCTCCCTCAAAATCTACAAAACCACCCGAAGATATGAATCGTGCTCCTCTTTTGTCTTGGAATATACCAAAATGTCGTCTATGAACACAATGACAAACTGGTCTAGATAGGGTTGGAAAACTCAGTTCATCATATCAATGAACGCAGCTGGTGCATTTGTCAAACCGAATGGCATCACTAAAAACTCGTAGTGACCATAACGAGTCTGGAAGGCCGTCTTGTAAATATTTGATTCCTTGACCTTAAGCTGGTGATACCCCGACCTCAAATTTATCTTTGAAAAGACTAAAGACCCTTTGAGCTGATCAAACAGGTCATATATCCTCGGCATCGGGTACTTGTTCTTAATCGTCAACTTGTTTAACTAGCGGTAATCAATGCACATTCACATGGACCCGTCTTTCTTCTTCACAAATAGCACCGGCGCTCCCCACGGAGATACACTAGGTCAGATAAAACCACGGTCTAACAAATCTTGGATTTGAGCTTTAAGTTCCACGAGCTCTTTCGGTGCCATCTTATAAGGGGCGATAGAGACCAGAGTCGTACCGAAAGTAGCTCAATTCCAAACTCCACCTCACGATCCGGAGGCAACCCTAGAAGCTCTTCAGGAAAGACATCCCCAAATTCTTTTACTGTTCTAACCTCATTCACTGTCACTTCTTTTGCATCCAATGCATTGACAAAAGTTAGGAAAGCCACGAACCCTTTTCTCACCATTCTTTTCGCCTTAAGAGCAGACACTACATCGGACAAGTAGTCTCTCCCTTCGCCTATCACTAAAACTTCATTGTCCTCGGTAGTCCTTAACACCATGCGCTTAGTAGCACAATCTAAATTTGCTCGATACCTTACCAACAATCCATGCCTAAGATCAAATCGAACTCCCCGAATGGTAGTTCCATCAAATCAGTCGGGAAAATCAACCCTTGTACTTCTAGAGGCACACTTCTAAAATGTTTATTTACTACTACAGATTGGCCTAAAGGACTAAATACAGTCATCTCCCTAGAAGCAGTTTTAGAGTTCATGTTTAAGGTTCCAGACACCACACTAGCAATATAGGAATGCGTCGACTCAATATCAATTAATGCAGCAAAGGTAAACCAAAAATGAGGAACGTAACCGTTATAACGTCTGGTGCATCCCTCTCTTCTCGACGTCTGGCTGCATAAACTAACCCGGACTGTCTTGCCTCTAAATTTTTAGCACCTCTGCCTGGTGCTCCATGACCCCGACCAGAACCATTCCCTCCTCTATTTGGACCACGACCCCTCGACATCTGCTGTCCACCCCTTCTTAGTTGCACATACCCCTAATTTATCATACAAGCCCTAGTCATTTCTAGTGGACAATTCCTCAACAGATGATCCCTTGACCCACACTTGAAACATTCCCTAACTCTTCCCCAGCAGTCTCCTGCATGCGACCTCCCACACTGAGCACACTATCAAAATTGCCTAACAGCAGCTGGCGTTGAAGTTCGACCCGGTCCATTAACCCTAGGCCTTTTGAAAACCCCCAGATGACCCTGACGATCCATAATTCCTCTTATTTTTGCATCTATCATTATCATTATTTTTCTTCTCAATCTATTTTACCTCCTCGGCTATTTTAGCCTTTTCCACTAGGATAGCAAAATCTCTCTCCCGCTGTGGAGCTATCAACACTCGTAGCTCATCTCGTAGCCCATCTTTGAACTGCACGCAACGCTCATAATCGGTCACAACTATCCCTCAGGCGTACCGGCTCAACCGTAAAAATTTTGCCTTATACTCAGCTACCGATTTACCCCCTTGAACTAAATTTAGGAATGCTTTCCTCTAAGCATCCACATAACCGGCCCCAACGTATTTCCCTTGAAACATCGTCTTAAAGAAATCCCAATCAACTTGGTCTACTAGAGTACCCTCTCTCACGGTGAGCCACCATTGATATGCCTCATCCTGAAGTAGAGACACCGCACCCTTTAGCTTTTCCTCTGCCGTGCAATCCAAATCATCCATAATCCTCTCGACTGCCTCTAGCCAATACTCAACCACATTTAGAGCTACCCCATATATACCCCTAAACATTTTAGCTCCATTAGCTCAGAGTCACTCAGAGATGGACTTCTGAGTTGCTGTTCCAGAGCTTGCCCTAGCCACTCATTCCAACACACGTAGCATTGCTTGAGACAGGGCATCATCTCCACTAGTTCTGTCTTGCGATTCTGCTTCCACCGCAGGTGATGCTGGTACTTCACCCTCAGGCTCATTTCTCGCTTTTGAGAGTTCAACCTCAATACCCTGGCCTCTTCCATGGTTGCGTGTAACACGTCCACGTCCTCTACCACTCATGTCCACCACTCCATCTTACTCTGATTACAAATTTTATGCATCAATATTTCTTTCCACTATTTATTAATGGGTAGCTTTATGAAGATAGAATTATAAGTAGTTTTTCCGTAAGACACATGCATATCTAAAGGTTTTCATCTCTACAATAGAGTTTATCAATTCCATCGTCCATAAAGCTATATCTATGTCATATGTCTACCTCATGCAAATCACTTAACAATCGAGAAAACTTACCTGGTAGACTTGGACCAAAAATTCGAGTGCCACCTTTCCAGAAAATAGGTTCCTATATATATACATATATATATGTGTATATATATTTCTAAACCATTTTAAATACAAAATTTGGAAAATGTTTTGAACCCAAAACCCAAGGCTGAGCTTTTTAAACCTAGCTTTGATACCAAATTGTAACACCCCAAACCCGGCCCAAACACTATGACTGGATCTGGCATGTCACTTGGGAAAAATTTACAAAAAAATGTGGACTTAGAAAATTTCTTGAGTTATTCCTCTTATCAAACTGCCAATTTGGTGATGCACTTGAAAAAGTTTAGTAAGACTATAATTAGCCCATTCTTTGTGTTTAGATGGCATTTTGAAAACATAGACTATGACATTCTAGAAATTACAAGGTTTGCCTTTAACTTTTATAAAATCGTTGACTTAATTTGAAGAAAACCCCTTTTTATTATGATCTTAAAAAATGCCTTGTCTATCATATTTGTAATGTAAACGTCTTAATACTTAACCATAATTTAAAACGAAATAACAATGGCCTTAGTACAAATCAAAAATCCCCAAAAGTATCAAATGATAAATAAAATAAAGTTTAATAGAGTAACCCATGCATGCCCACCTCGAGTCCATTCCAGCCCAGTCCAAAAACTATGAGTTACCTGCAAGTTATTTAAGAAAATAGAGTGAGTCACTAGACTCAGTGTGCAATTAGTCCACAAAATCCACAAATGGGCCCGTGCCCCAAAACACTATCGACCGAAGCCCAATCATCATAGTATAAACAAATAATCAACATGATAACCCAACCTAGCCTAATTTTCCATCCTCTACACTCTGCTCCATAAGTCCATCCTCAACACACCTGTGGGGATTTCTACAATCAACCCTCCATCCTCTACACACCTCTTTAGCAGTCATGCTCATAGACACACTGCTTAAAGTGAATATAACGTGGTCTAGCCACCGATCAACATGTGATCAAATCACCGATACGATAATGAGGCACCAAGCCATCATTTAGTGTGAAAATGTCACCGATATACACTTCCCTTTATATCAATATCCCAAATCCCATGCACATGCATCATGGTATGATAAACATGTTATATGATGTCATACATGCAATATTTAATGTACACACATATTCATGCTATCAACAATAATTATAAAGCTAAATCATAATATACAGACTTGGAGTTTTGGTTTTACCCAACATGGGTAGCTTAATCACCATTGCCTGAGATTTCCAGCTTTCAAACATAACCCATACACGATTTATACAAAAAAGAAATAGTGTGGTAATTACACACTTGTGAACACGTAGGACTACACTATCGATCTCGCTAACATCCTCACTCGCAAGGATCACAGCGATCTGCTTATCCCTTTCTGAAATCGACCTACAACTCGGTGGCTATGTCTCAAACTGCCGATACTACTTGCTTCTTAAATTTAGGGGCAGGGATTATGGGTCCAACTCCCTCTTTCCTTGACTGGCATTTGAATCCATGACAATCTTGATCAGAGACTCAAGTTAACGCAATGAAAGAGGGCGAAAGGATAAGTACTCATATTAAAGAAATCGTTTACCTAAATTAACAGAAGCTGAATGCCAACTGATTGGCCTAAGAAATCGCTTGGGTCTCTAAAACATTACTTATGTCAGAATTGGTTATCCCACATAGATAGAAAAGAATGGTCTTTCGGCCAAACAAGCAAATACTAATCCCTTACCACCCGTTCGGCCAAACCTTACTTACCAAGATCCCTTTGAAGACATGCCACACGACCACGAGATGTTAGAACCACCACCCTCTACAATCAGCCATAGCACCAGAAATACAAGTTAACACTTTGATTTAATCAGACTAGAAGAATATAGATGATGTATGGAAAAAGAAGAAGAGAAGAGAACTCTTACCGAACTAACAACTCGTCGAGCGAAGAGACTATAGTCAACTTCTAGTAGTCCGATAGGAAAAGTCGCCTACCTTGATGCAAAGAAAGGTCCCGACTTCCTCAGAATTGCAACATAAAGAAGAAAAAGAAACAATAAAGGCAAGAATGAATTTTGGCCAACAAGGAACAGAAAGAAACAAGACCAAGGAGATTCGGCTAGAGTATAATAAGTTAAAGAAAGGGACGGATGTAGAAAGAGAATGATGAAATGGAGGATACTAGAAGATTAGGCTAAAGCAAAGAGAAAATAAAGAAATAAATAGAGTAGGTAAAGATTCGGTCAAGAGAAAGAATAAGGGATTGGGTTCGATTTTTAGAGGAAAAGAGGAGGAGGTATAATGGAAAGAAGTGGTAGGAGGGTTCAGCTTTAGGTGATGAAACAATGTACACACTTTTCCACAAGTGCTAAAGAGGGGAGGAGATGGTTTTGGTTTAGCTAACTAAAGAATAAACAAAAAGAAAAGAATCCCAAATTGCCAGTATACAAAACACCAAATGCCGAAAAAGAAAACTCACAAAGCTTAGCTACTAAACACCTAAAAAATTCAGCACTTACAAACCCCCAAAACTGAATGCCACCCTTTTCTCTTTTGACCGAATCCCCCCAACACCAACCAAAATTCGGCCACCAACCTACCAAACTTCCTTACCATAATTTCCTCCTAATTTTACTCTTTCTCACCCATTCAAACAATTTGACTACTTCAAACTTTCCAATTTTCCATTCAACACTCCACCCCGAAGTGTCCTTGCCGAATCCATCACCCAAGCTCCTTAGGTGCAAAAAGAGAGCTTCTAAATGCTACCAACATGACTTGAACCTGCTCCCTCTCTGTTCCTCTGTGTCGTCATCTTCAAGCACTCAAGGTAGCACCTCCTTGCCACCTTACCACCTTCTTACTTGTGCTACCAAAATACAAATAAATACCCTTAAGGCCTGCCTCAGCTAGATCTTCCCTAAAGTCCCAAAAATCAATAATTTTCAAAAAGGCTCAGGCTTATCCCCAAGCCTTCCGGAACCCTCAAACACATCCAAACCACAACAAAACATACCAAACACACAGATACAAAGTGAATGCAAAGCCCCTAAATCCCGGATGTTACACCATATGTGGAAGACACGGGCATGTCTTAGGGACACACGGGCGTGTCCCTAGACCAATATAGGCCTGTGGCCCCTTTTTTGAAAAAAAGTTTTCCAAGCTTGTAAAAGTTCCCAGATAGATTCTCAAACCTCTTGGAGGTATGATTAGGGCCTCATGGGCCGAGAATGAGAGAGTAATGGGTTTAAATGAAATTTTATAGCCATATTTGAAACGTTTAAGCCAGATAAGTTAGGTAATGCCTTAATCCCAATTTCGGCTTTGGACACAAGTTAGGGGTGTTACATAGAAGGTGGTAGTATTCTTTCCCCATCTAGTGACAACTTCATGCCAAAAGGTAGGTATACATATGACATCCACTAAACAGCCGTTGAAACCAACCCAAAGCATTATCGGGGACACCTTGTTCCAACAATACATCGAGCTATGAGTCAAGTAGATAAAAGACTAGAACAAGCGACAATAAGAAACTACAGCTACACCCACTTTGTCAAAAGGGTTGGCACGAGCTCAACAAGATGTTAGTGAGAATAGTCATCCAAAGTTAGATTGGATGATTTAATGGATGTAAGTATCGGGACCAATTTTTCAAGAGTTTGCTAGGTAAAATAACATCCATGTCCCCAATTATACTCCAGACATGTTCAGCTCGACGAGTATGGAATAGGAAGAAGAACCACTAGGAATGGAAAAGGAAGGAGAAAAAGAGGAGGATGACAGGGATGAAGAGATGGTCAATGAGGAGAATGATTAAACTAGTTTTAATTTTATAAAGATTTTTATTAATTTTTTGGGATAATTTTGATTTAGACTTTGTAGGAGTAGGATTAATAAGTAAATTTTAGTATGTTACAGTCTATTTAAATTTTTACGTAGGAACCCAACATGAAGGAGACACAAAAAATTTGAGCTAACATGATTAAAGGAGGAAACACCCACCATTTGAAATTGAAGCGACTACGATCAATTAGGTAACTTCCTTCTTTATCTATTATTAGACTACATATTGAGGACAATGTGTCAACTAAATTGTGGGGGGTAACATAGAAAATTTGCTTCAATTTTTTAATTTTCTTTAGTTTTTCTTGTCTTTTGTGTTCTTGAGCTTGTAGAAATACAAGTGATTGGTTATGAGCATGTACATAGGTTGCTTGTGTTTATGAATAAATCTGGCATAATGATAATTGATTTTAAATTTTTTATTATTAGACTACTTGTAACATCCCGATTTTGGGTCTAGTCAAAATAGTGGTTTTGAAGCAAAATCTGACCAAAAAAAGTTCATTTTTATTATATTTTTATGGTCTACAGTTATATGGAACGATTTCGTGAAAATTTCATTTGAAAATTTTGACGTTTGGGCACTCAATTTAGTTAAAAAGACTAAATTGTATAAAGTGAAAAACTTGAATTCTATACATTAAAGGTGTCTAATTGCTATGAGATTTTAAATTAGAGGTCCTTAAATGATAATTAGACCATTGGTTAAGTTGGTTGACAAAAATGGACATGGTTTGGTATGTTTCTAAAGTTTTTCATTAAGGGCATTTTAGTAATTTGGTAATTAAAATGAATTAAAAAGCCAAAAGAAAGCCAAATTTGTCCATCTTCTTCTTCCTTGGCCAAATTTTACATGGAGAAGACATGGCTAGGGTTTTTCAAGCTTTCAAGCTCGATTGTAGGTCCGTTCTAGCCCTATTTTTAATGATTTTTATGTTTTTGAAATCATTGTAACATGATTTATCTATTTCTACCACTAATTTAAGATATGATCAAGGTCTAGGATTTTACCCATGATGGATATTTATGTATTTTGATGTCTAATGGTAGAAAATGTATGTTTGGTGTATAATAAATGACTTTTGCGAAGTGATTTTTGGTAAAAATGACTTAAAGGACTTGTTTGTAAAAGTTATGAAATATGGTGTAAAAATATGAATAAATGAAAATTGTGGGCTGTTATAAGCATGTATAAGGTTCTGCTAAGCATAGGTATTGAAAAAATTGAGTACATTTCATTTTACGATCCTATGGACTAAATTGTAAAATGTAAAAAGTTTAGGGGCATCAATATGAGACTTTGTGTAAAAAGATATCTGGGATATGACATCGATATGAGACTTCATGTAAGACCATAGTTGGGCTATTGGCATTAATACGAGATTACTTGTAAGACCATATCTGGGATATTACGTTGGTACGATGATACTATGTGTACGAGATCCTCGAGTATCCTATAGTATTCCAAATGGTTCAACAGAAAATTCAATGGGTATGTCAAAGAAGAGAAAGAGTATGTAAGTATTACAAATTGTTACAGGTATCTATGAAAAACTCAAAGGAAATGAATTCGGTATATGATGAACCATTGGTAAGAATGTGATTGAGTATGTTATGTTCATGAAATTGTAAGTTCATGATTTCCGTAATGATGTTTTTGTGAAAACCTTGTGATTATTTGTCAATACTTGTGATGTAAGAAATACATGATAAATTCGGTTTAAATTATGTGATTGGCTTTCAGGCCAAATTGAGTTATGATATAGCATGTTTTATTCATGCAAATTGTGGTTTATCAAATATAAGAAAAAGGAAATATTGGCATAATTGCCTATTAAAATGACTATGGAAGTATGAAAAGATATGAGCTTTAAACAATTGAAAGATGTCAAAGATATGCTTGAGAGGTGAATACTAGTAATTAATGTGCATGTTTATTATGAGGTATGAAATGATTGATTGATTGTGGTAATTTGTTATAATGGAGAGATTACGGTCATTAGGCTAATGTCAAAACATGTTAAAATATGCTTGCAAATTGATAGAGCAAACAATGTGACTAAATAAATTATAACTATAAGTTTTATAGCAAATTATATTATCTTGGGCTTATAATATCGGACTTGGTAAATGTTGCTTATTACTTTCATACGGACTTACTCAACTATATATATATATATAGCTTACCCCCTTCCTTTCCAATGTCTTATAGTGTCATTGAGCTAGCTCGGATTGGAGGTCAGCGGAGATTCTATCGTACTATCAAGCTATCACTTTGGGAATCAATGAATTGAAGCATTTTGAGCTATTAGCATGTATAGGGACTTAGTCATTTTGTTAAATGTGTAATTGTGATTAACTTGGCCATATGTGTTAGCTTGTAATTGTTAATGCTTCATCTTATATATAGCCATGAATGAGGGCTTATGTTGATCATAAGTTTATTCATATGTTAATGCCCTCTTGTGAATATGAAATTAGTATGTTTTTAACGGGCTAAGTATGATATTTTAAGCATGATAAATGATGGTATAAGGATGACATGTTATTGTCTTGTTTGTGGGTGTTTGGTTGCATTTATATGCTTCAATTTGTGTCATATGATGTTGTGTAGATGAGTGCAAGTAAGGGTGGCAAAATGTCTTGGTAAATAGCCTTGTTTTTGTCTACACAGGTAGACATACGGGTGTGTGTCTAGACCATCTGTGACACACAGTCTGCCCCATGGGCAAGTGATCCGGCCTTGTGTCCCCTGCACCTTAATTTTGAAAAACAAAATGTCCAGAATTGAGCACACGGGCAGAGACAAGGGCGTGTGTCTCAGCCGTGTGTGCTACACGGCCTAGCACACGGGCATGTGACACGACCGTGTGGCATAAGTCAGAGAGTACCCCTAAATCAAACATGGCCTATAGCACAGGCGTGTCCAAGGGTCACACGGGTGTGTCCCTTGAACCACACGGGCGTGTGAGCCCTGCATCGAGCAAAAAATATCTAAGTTTTGTAAACATTCCTAAAGTTCTCGGTTTAGTCCTGAACCACTTCCAATACATGCTTTGGGCCTCGTAGGCTCGTATAAGGGACTTTATGATTGAATATGGATGGTTTTAATTTGGATGCAAATTTTATGACTCAAAATTATGTGATTGGTTGTGATGTGAGTCCGGTAATCCCTCGTATCCTGTTTTGATGTCGAATACGGGTAAGAGGTGTTACTTTTAGTGGTATCAGAGCTATAGTTTAGTCGATTCTCAGACTAACATAATGTTTACGAGTCTAGCTATACATGTCATATTACTACCTGTGATAGTGTGATATCTCCCGACTCTAATGAAATTGTTTTGTTGAGGTAGAGATGCTTTCCAACCGAGCTATTTTCGAAAATGCTAGAAGTGATACTAAGATATTTAAAAATTTTTCGTGATGATTCGAAACTTGGAAAGGTATGAATAAGAGTTCATGATATGTATGTGATGATGTACAAAATGAAATAACCATAAGTTGAGAAATACAGATAAAATGTCATTGTTTGGTTGAACGTTGTAATTTGGTGGATTATGGTGATTTTATGAAATGGATAAAATGTTTTAAATGTTGCAAAAAGGATTTAACCCGGAATGAAAATCCTGAATTAAGCCTTTTCGAGCATATGTTATGAAATGGATTTAGCCCGGACGGGCAATCCAGAGTAAGCCTTTAGAGTATACGTTATCGAAAGGATTTAGCCAGAATTAGCAATCCTGTTATGTCATATGTGGCTCGAGAGTGTGCTCCATGAATATGTGTCAAAAGGGAACTTTGGAGTATGAATTGATGGATGTTAACTTGCATACCTTGAGTATACTACCCGAGAATCCATTGAAATTACAATAGTTCAATGGGGATTATTGTTGAAATATGGAAAGGTGAAATGAAATGGAAGTTTATAATTTGATTAAGTGAATGTGATTAGTAAACTTCCTCAAAATTTATGGAATGTATGTTTAAGTACAGTTGTTTGAATAAAGATAATCGGAAAGTTCGTGTAACATAAATATGTATGTTAATTAGCTTGAAGTGAATTATATGATTGCGAAGATATTATGTTGATGATGAATGCTAAGTTATATGTGTGTATTTATGAGAGTCGAGTCAGAGGCTTTACGACCTCACCCCTTACCAATGTGGTATTTTATAACGAAATTTCATGAGATTTAAGTTGAACGAGCTCACAAGTAAGAGACTAAAGAGTTTAGTAGAGGAATAACTAATAATGTGGTCAGAGTTAAGAATAGTTTGGCAAGTGAATACAGTTCTGGAAAATATGCCAGATTATTCTAAAGATCATTCAAATTTTGCGTTGTCACGGTTAAAGAAAAATTTAATCTCGTCTAATCGACTCATTCAGGTATGATGTCTAAAGTATGTATTTGCTGGAAATTTCTCCGGATTGATTTTCGTTAGTGAATGGAATAATACGGGATTAGTGATGACAGAATTAGTTAGAGAAATGGTATTTGAATCGTAAAGATGTCTGAGCGTAATAGTTGTAATTGAATAGATTATGATGATCTCTCCTTGTAACACCCTAAACCCGAACTAGAAGTCTTAGACCGAAATCGGGATGCCACATTGATCGCCGAAGTGACCGTAGGAAAATTTTATAAAATAATTTAGCTCAGGAAATCAAAATCGTTTAATATACATGAATAAAACATAAATTGGAATCTGTACCACAACATTATAAATCCTAACAGTTTAAACTTTATATGAATAACAATTAAAACCAAAATAAAAAAAACTAAACAAACCGGTCGATATATATACCAAAGAAAACAATACCGTCAGATGACAGTTGAGCATATTTGCCAATAATCAATACAACCCATATGTAGCTTTACATACCATATGGCCCAATCGATTCTGATGGCGGAAACTCTCAATAATTCTGATGGGCCTAAGCTCTTTCCAGAATCAAAATCTGTTTGGGCCTTAGCCCAACACACAAGGTTCCCTTAGGCACAAGCGCGTTTCTATTGAATGATACAATCAGACATTTCAGTCAATTAGACAATCAAATATTTCAGTCAAATAGTCAATCGATATCACGATCCACGAGATCACATTTAGTCACGATTATGCATAACACCCCAAACCCGGTCTATGCATTGAGACTAGATTTGGTTTGTTACATGAATCGAGCTATTTTTTTAAATCTTTAATGAGTTGAAAACTACAATATTATTCTGAGGTTTAAAATTTGAAGAGTATTTGAATTGGATAAATATTTGAAAACATTAGTTGAAAATCATTGTATTATCAAAAACCTTTAGGTAGTTTGTTAAAGAGTTAACTATAATAAAATATTTATAAAAGAATTCCATATATTTGAAAACTCAAATTTATTGTAATAAAAACATCATAAAATCATAGCCCATAATTAAAAAGTCCAAGTATAGGTTAAATCCCAAACACACATAAAATTCACAAGTTATTTATAGAGGCCCTTATTACAATAATTCATAATAGTAAAAAAATACTTATTAAAAGTTAGAGTTTAAATAACCTCTTTACGTATGGCCTCCACGAAGTCATCCTCACCAAGTCCACATCAATTTCCATTACGAGATGGAAAAATAAAAGGGGTGAGTTACTTAGAACTCGATGTGCAACTCACTTACCACCATTATTGGACCGGATCATCAAGATATTATCTTTGGGCTTGAGCCCAATTCTAATTCAACATTATATCATAAATTAAAATAATTAATAATGCATGTAAAATGTATTTCCCATCCCAAACCTAATATCCATCCGCTAACACCCAGTACCAACCATCACACACTGTGGGGATCAAGTCAACCCACCCGCCAACACACCAATCGTATGCATCAAGCCTTTTTATAATTGTGGCAAAGCCACCGAACTAGAGGCAATAAGCCATTATTGTGGCGAGAGCCACTTAGAACTAGAGGCAATAAGCCATTATTGTGGTAGAGCCATAGAACTAGATTTTGGCAATGGCCATTCTTCTCTTCATATAACCCACCCCATGCCATTATCGTGTATAAAATATAAAATTTCTTAGTAATGCATAACATGGTGGGTTTAACGATAAACATTTCATTTGGCCCATAAACATAATATAGCAATTTGTCTATTTAGCGGTTTAGTGGGCTTTGGCCCATTACCGAACTAGAGTGTTTTGGCCCAATTTATCGAACTAGAGTATTTTGGCCCAATTTATCGAACTAGAGTATTTTGGCCCAATTTATCGAACTAGAGTATTTTGTGGCCCATTTTATCGAACTAGAGTATTTTGGCCCAATTTATCGAACTAGAGTATTTTGGCCCAATTTATCGAACTAGAGTATTTTGGCCCAATTTATCGAACTAGAGTATTTTATGCCCATTTTCATGAAACATCAATTTACATAATAATGAATAATTTCTTGAGGCGTTTTCGTAATTTTCACGATTTAGTCGTTTTTACGTATTTTCGTCAAAATATCAATTTTATGTTTTACCGATCTAATCGTTTTTTGATTTACTTCCATCTAGAATTGACATCCAGCGAGAAAATAATGAGTGTGAAGTTACACACCTCGTTCCGATAGTACTAATCCTTCTCGCTCCTCGGCACCTAAAACATATTTTGATCCGTTAGACAACTATTTTGTAAAATATTCTTAATCGATACTAGATCCAAAATCTTACCCTCTTGATTTTGAATCACTTGATTTTAGGCTTCTCCTCGTTCTTGGTTAGTTAGCAATGAGAATCCACCAACGTATAATGGCTCGGGAGTTCGTACCACTTCGAATAATGGACTTCCTTCGGAAGATGGCCCGCAACCCGGTGGAAAATCCCGGACTGCCAAAACCGCTCTTCGTTTGAATGGGGGATTTACGGATCCGCCCCTCTTAACGTGACTAACCACCGCCCTTTTCTTCCCTATTTTGAAAGTCTTCAAAATCCAAAGGGATATTAGTTAGATCTAAATAATATCAAACAGTACTAAGGGCTTTAAAAAGATGTGATTTCCTTACCACAATAAAAGCGTTTCCAACGTTTCTACAATTCTCCGATCACTTGAGTTAGATCTCGTTATTGCACTAAATAATAACGAAAGAAACATTATTAGAATGAGCGTTATATCGATCCAAAAGGCCCTCATAAAACCAATGATATTGGCCATGACACTAATAATAAATCGAAAATGGAAAAGAACCCTTACCTATTTTCCACGGATTGAAAGGAAAGGATTGAGAATGTTGTTTAATTGATGAAAGATTGGCTATGTATGATCAAGGAAAAGAAAATAAATTTGGCTTATAGGCACATTAGCATTGGCCATGAGAGTGTAGATGGAGAGAATTTGATTGAAAAGAAATAAAAGAAAAGAAAAGATGGTGATGATGTTGCTTTGATTTCAAAGAGAATAGAAGAAAAAGAAAAGAAAAAACGAGCTTTAAGAGGTGTATATTCGGCAATGGCAAAAGAAAAGAAAAGATTGGCTTTTGGTATAGGTGATTTTCGGCACTCAAAGAAAAAGCACAAACAAGTACTAAAGCAATAAACAAAAATGATAAAATGGTCAAAATAATCAAGGCTTACCAATGCACAATTCGGCCAAGGGAGAGATAGGTTGAGAGAATTTGCAAAATTATTCACAAAACTAAAAAAATGACCAAAAAAAAAAGACTAAAATTCCTAGCCAAACTACCACCAAAAATTCGGCTCCCCCCTAGCCATATTGCCGTCCATAAGCATGGTCCATTGGCCAAGATATTGTTTCCAAAATTCTTCCTTGATTTGTGCCTTATGTCCCCCCTATCCTTCCTTAAGTTTTTGATTCCATGCCATAAGTTAGTTGTTTCCTTAATCCATTGATACACTAACCAAAAATAACATGGTCAACACCTTCCATATATGTTCTTGGTCGACACTTTCTATCCATGTGCAGAAAATTAAAAACAAAAATTCATCTAGGTGCTATACAAGGGATTCGAACCTCTTCCCTCTTACTATAACCCATGCGCCAACTCCACCTTACCATTTGCTCATCTTATGACACTCTTTAACACTTAATTTAACTTAAGTCTTAATGACCTTTGTTTCACTTCAATAAATTCTCAATTAATAAATTTTATTCCTTCTCCAAATCATGCTTTACCCTCTAGGACTTCAATAAGCACTAAAATAAAAATAAAAAAAAATTTCTTTAAAATCTAAACACCAATTTATGCAATTTAAATACTCAAATTTTTAGGGTGTTACAACTCTACCCTCCTTAAAGAAAATTTAGTCCTCGAAATTTACACAGTTGAAAAAGGTGAGGTATTGTTGCCAAATTGCATCCTCTGGCTCCCACGTAGCTTCTTCCACTCCGTGGTTCGCCATAGAACTTTGACCAGCGGCAAGGTTTTCTTCCTTAGTACCTTGACATCTCGGTCTAGGATTTCCTTTGGTTCTTCTTCAAAGACAAATCGAATTCGGCTCCAATTCTTCTCTGGGTATAATGTGCGAAGGATCCGATCTATAACGCCTCAACATGGAAACATGAAAACATTATGAATTTGATCCAACTCAGGAGGTAACTCAATCGATATGCCTTTGGACCAACACGCTCAAAGACACGATAAGGTCAATGTATCTAGGACTCGACTTGCCCTTCCTTCCAAACTCGAAGATCTTTTTCCAAGGAGAGACCCTCAAGAAAACTCGATCCCCACACTATACTCGATGTCCTTTAAGCGGATCTGCGTCACGACTTCATCTATCTCGAGGCTTCTTTCAACCGTGCTCGAATAACTTTTACCTTATCCTCTGTCTCAGATATCATCTCAGGACCTAACATCTATCTTTCGCCCAACTCAGTCCAACAAATAGGAGAATGACACTTACGACCATACAATGCCTCGTAAGGTGCCATCTGAATGCTAGGCGATAGGCATTTGTTGTTATCATAAATTACGCCAATGGTAAATAATCCTCCCAACTACCTCTGAAGTCGATTACACATCCTCTTAACATATCTTCCAATATCTGAATTACTCTCTCCGACTGACCATCAGACTGAGGATGAAAAGCCGTACTGAAATTCAACTTTGTCCCCAAGGCTTCATGTAGAGCTTTCCAAAATCGTGATGTAAACCTAGGGTCTCTATCCGATATAATAGATACAGGTACCCCATGCAGCCTCACAATTTCGGATACGTATAGTTTCGCCAACTTCTGCAATGAATAATCCGTCTAATTGGCGGAAATGGCGGTCTTTGTCAACCGATCAACAATTACCCAAACGAATTTTTCTTAGTAGGGTTAACGGTAACCCACTAACAAAATCCATAGTTATCCTCTCCCATTTCCAAAGGGAATCTTTATCGGTTGTAACAACCCAGACGGTAATTGATGTTACGCCTTCACTTGTCGACAAGTCAAACATTTGCCCACAAATTTCAAATCTCACGCTTCAACCACGCCACCAATATCATTCACGGAGATCTCGATACATCTTATTTCCTCCGGATGCATAGCATAAGGGCTACTATCGCCTCCGTAGAATCGCTTGCCTTAGATCCGAGTCCTTAGGCATGCATACTCTTCCTCGAAAGCACAACATCCCTCCGTGTTTATTCCAAAATCTTCAATTTCACCATTTTCAACTTGCAAGTAAAGGTCCCAACTTCTCATCGATGTCATTTTTCCTTGATTTGTTCCGACCACGAGGTTTCACCAAGTTCGCTAACAAGCGCCATCCTCATCTGAGACTCAAATGGGCAAACAAAGCTCTTAATTCAGATATGGTCTTACGACTTAACGCGTCGATTACCACGTTAGCCTTTCCAGATGGTATTCGATTGAGAAATCGTAATCCTTTAACAATTCTACCCATCTTCTTTGTCTCAAATTTAACACCTTCTGGGTAAGGAGGTATTTAAGACTTTTGTGATCCGTGTAGATTATAGATTTCTCACCATAGAGATAGTGCCTCCAAATCTTTAGAGCAAAGACAACGGCAGCTAACTCCAAATCATGGGTAGGGTAGTTTACTTCGTGTGGTCTCAATTGACGAGAAGCATAGGCCACCACCTTTCCATTTTGCATCAACACACAACCCAAACTCGTGTGAGATGCATCACAATAAATAGTGAATTCTTTTCTAGCCTCTGGTTGAATCAAAACTGGAGCTTCCGTCAGGATCTTCTTCAATTTCTCGAAACTCTCTTGCTGCTTTTCAGTCCAGATGTACGGAGCTCCCTTTCGCAACAGTTTAGTTAGGGGTGTAGCAATCAACGAAAACCCCTCTACAAAACGTCTATAGTATCCACCAAACCCAAGAAACTCAATTTCACTCATCGATGTTGGTGGTTTCCAATCCGAATAGCCTCAATTTTCCGAGGATCCACACTTATTCCTTGGTGATGCTACATGACCAAGGAAAGTCACTTCCTTTAGCCAAAATTCGCATTTACTAAATTTGGCATACAATTGCTTATCACGAAGTAGCTGTAATACTATCCGCAAATGCTGGTCATGTTCCTCCTCATTTCTCAAATAAACCAATATGTCATCTATGAACACTACCACAAACCGGTCTAAATATAGTTGAAAGACTCGGTTCATCATGTCCATAAATGCAGCTGGTGCATTGGTTAGTCCAAACGGCATCACTACAAACTCATAGTGTCCATAACGTGTCCAAAATGCCGTCTTATAAATGTCTGCTTCTTTCACCTTGAGCTGGTGATAACCCGACCTTAAATCAATTTTGGAGAAAACTGAAGCTCCTTTTAATTGATTAACCAGGTCATCAATTCTCGGTAGAGGATATCGATTCTTGATCGTCAATTTATTCAATTGTCTGTAGTCGATGCACATACGCATCGATCCATCCTTCTTCTTGACGAACAAAACTGGTGCTCCCCACGGAGACACACTTGGTCGAATGAATCCCCGATCCAACAATTCTTGAATTTGAGCTTTAAGCTCAACCAACTCCTTCGGTGCCATTCTATAAGGAGCAATGGACACTGGAGCTATTCCAGGTAAAAGCTCAATGCCAAATTCTACTTCCCGATCTGGAGGTATACCAGGAAGTTCTTCGGGAAATACATCGGGAAATTCCTTCACCATCCTCACATCATTCACAGATAATTCTTTGACATCCAAAGCACAGATAAAGGCTAGGAATGCTCCATATCCTTTCCGCACCAACTTCTCCGCCTTTAGTGCAGATACCACATTTGCCAAATAGTTCCTTCGTTCACCAATCATTATGACTTCCTTATCATCCGAGGTTCTTATCGACATTCGTTTTCAAAGACAATCTAATTGCGCCCGATGTTTGACCACCAATCCATGCTCGAATGAGATCGAACTCACCGAAAGGTAGTTCCATCAAGTTTGCTAAGAATACCTCCTCTTGGATTTTCAAGGCACGTCTTTAAATATTTTATTAACAATTCTTGACCGTTCTAAAGGACTAATCACCGTCATCTCATTTTCGGTAATTTGATTCTAAATTCGGGTTTCAGATATGGCACTAGCTACATATGAATGGGTAGAGCCAATATCTATTAAAGCAATAACGGTACATCAAAAATGAAAACGCATGCGCTTATCACATCCGTGCATTGCCATCCTCATGGCGTCTAACTGCATAAACCGGTCCAGTCGTCTTGCATCCGCATTTCCCTAGGACCATTGCCTCGACCGGTGCACCTTGACCACGACCAGCCCCATTACCACCACGACACGGTCCACGACCTCACGGTGGTCAGCTGATTACCCTCGACCGGTTGTGCATCATTATTACGGACTTCTTGAGTCGTATCCATTCGTCGAGGACAATTTTTGTATCGATGTTCCATTGAACCGCATTTGTAGCATGCGCTTGCTTTTCCTCCAACATTCTCCAAAATATCTTTTCCCACACTCGGTGCAATCTCGACTTCGATTATTTGCTACGTGGTTCTACCTTGAAGGCGATTCATCATTCCGAGGTTTCTTCTAGAATCTCTTGGAAGAACCAGATCATTGTCTCTCTCTTGTTTGAGATTTTCTGTTACGCCATTCGAGTTCTTAACCTCCTCGGCTATTTTGGCCTTCTCCACAAGAGTCGAAAAATTTCTAACTTGTTGTGGAGCAATCGAACCCTCACTCATCATTAAGTCCATCCTCGAACGCATACAACGTTCGTGATCATTGCTACAATTGTTCGGGCATAACGGCTCGGACGTAAAACTCACTTCATATCTTTGCCACAGTCTTACTTCCTTGGACAAGATTGAAATGCCTTCCTTGACGTCTACATAGCTAGTTCCGACGTATTTTCCTTGGAAGGCGGCTTTAAAGAATTCGAGTTAATCGATGCGGCTTGATTGCCTTCTCGAGCGATGAGCCACCATCGACACGCCTCATCTCTCAATAAGAATACTCCTCTCGCTTTTGCTCACCGTGCATTCCATATCATCCATAATCCGTTCCACGACTTGAGCCAAGATTCACCACATTCGAGCTACACCAGAGACTCCTCTAAAACTTTCGCATTATTTGCCTTAAGTCGCTCTGAAATTGACCCACGAGTTGTTGGCCCAATTCTAGTACCGTGACCCTTTCCAAGACTCGCAGCATTGCTTGAGTCAATGCATGATCTTCTTCCATGTGATCGCGTGATCCGTTTCACTTTCAATTGACGCAAAGGCCCACTTCCAACATATGATTTGGTGCTTGGTTGTAGCACCTCGGCCTCTACCACTACCACGTCTCATCTGGCCCACGACCACATCCTCTAGTGCTCATGATAGGTTGTTCGTTTATCGATTACAAGTTTTATGAATCAGAAATTTTGTTTGGTGTTTATTAACGATATTTTATGAGATTTGGGATATAAAGTTGTTTTCGCAACATATCCTATAGTCTCAATCTCTCGATTTTCACATCTAAAACTAGAAGTTCTAGAGTGTTCCTATGATCATATCATAGTAATCATTAAGTAGTAAATACTTACTTGACTTGTCATGGGATGCTTGTGGTGCCATACTGATTTTGAATGATTTCATACGAAATTATTTGCGAACCCAAACCACGATCGAGTTTTTGGCTGGCTCGATACCACTTAATGTAACACCTCAAACCCGATCTATGCATTGAGACTAGATTTGGTTTGTTACATGAATCGAGCTATTTTTTTAAATCTTTAATGAGTTGAAAACTACAATATTATTCTGTGGTTTAAAATTTGAAGAGTATTTGAATTGGATAAATATTTGAAAACATTAGTTGAAAATCATTGTATTATCAAAACCTTTAGGTAGTTTGTTAAAGAGTTAACTATAATAAAATATTTATAAAAGAATTCCATATACTTGAAAACTCAAATTTATTTTAATAAAAACATCATAAAATCATAGCCCATAATTAAAAAGTCCAAGTATAGGTTAAATCCCAAACACACATAAAATTCACAAGTTATTTATAGAGGCCCTTATTACAATAATCCATAATAGTAAAAAAAATACTTATTAAAAGTTCGGAGTTTAAATAACCCTCTTTGCGAAGAAGGCCTCCACGAAGTCATCCTCGCCCAAGTCCACATCAATTTCCATTACGAGATGGAAAAATAAAAGGGTGAGTTACTTAGAACTCGATGTGCAACTCACTTACCACCATTATTGGGCGGATCATCAAGATATTATGTTGGGCTTGAGCCCAATTACGTAATTCAACATTATATCATAAATTAAAATAATTAATAATGCATGTAAAATGTATTTCCCATCCCAAACCTAATATCCATCCGCTAACACGCCCGTACCAACCATCACACCTGTGGGGATCAAGTCAACCTACCCCGCCAACACACCAATCGTAGGCATCAAGCCTTTTTATAATTGTGGCAAAGCCACCGAACTAGAGGCAATAAGCCATTATTGTGGCGAGCCACCGAACTAGAGCAATAAGCCATTATTGTGGCGAGAGCCACCGAACTAGAGGCAATAAGCCATTATTGTGGCAGAGCCACCGAACTAGATTTTTGGCAACTGGCAATTCTTCTCTTCATATAGCCCACCCCATGCCATTATGCGTGTATAAAATATAAAATTTCTTAGTAATGCATAACATGGTGGGTTTAACGATAAACATTTCATTTGGCCCATAAACATAATATAGCAATTTGTCTATTTAGCAGTTTAGTGGGCTTTGGCCCATTTACCGAACTAGAGTGTTTTGGCCCAATTTATCGAACTAGAGTATTTTGGCCCAATTTATCGAACTAGAGTATTTTGGCCCAATTTATCGAACTAGAGTATTTTGCGGACCATTTTATTGAACTAGAGTATTTTGGCCCAATTTATCGAACTAGAGTATTTTGGCCCAATTTATCGAACTAGAGTATTTTGCGGCCCATTTTCATGAAACATCCAATTTACATAATAACGAATAATTTCTCGAGGGCATTTTCGTAATTTTCACGATTTAGTCATTTTTACGTATTTTCGTCAAAATATCAATTTTTACGTTTTTACCGATCTAATCGTTTTTACGATTTACTTCCATACCGGAATTGACATCCAACCGAGAAAATAATGAGTGTGAAGTTACACACCTCGTTACCGATAGTACTAATCCTTCTCGCTCCTCGGCACCTAAAACATATTTTGATCCGTTAGACAACTATTTTGTAAAAATATTCTTAATCGATACTAGATCCAAAATCTTACCCTCTTGATTTTGAATCACTTCGATTTTCGGCTTCTCCTCGTTTACTGGTTCGTTAGCCGCCGAGAATCCACCAACGTATAATGGCTCGGGAGTTCGTACCACTTCGAATAATGGACTTCCTTCGGAAGATGGCCCATAACCGGTGGAAAATCTCGGATTTGCCGAAACCGCTCTTCGTTTGAATGGGGATTACTGGATCCGCCCCTCTTAACGTGACTAACCACCGCCTTTTCTTCCCTATTTTGAAAGTCTTCAAAATCCAAAGGGATATTAGTTAGATCTAAATAATATCAAAAGCGATACTAAGGGCTTTAAAAGATGTGATTTCCTTACCACAATAAAACGTTTCCAACGTTTCTACAATTCTCCGATCACTTGAGTTCCGATCTCGTTATTGCACTAAATAATAACGAAGAAACGTTATTAGAATGAGCGTTATATCGATCCAAAAGGCCCTCATAAAACCAATGATATTCGACCATGACACTAATAATAAATCGAAAATGGAAAAGAACCCTTACCTATTTTCCACGGTCGAAAGGAAAGGATTGAGAATGTTGTTTAATTGATGAAATATTCGGCTATGTATGATCAAGGAAAAGAAAATAAATTTGGCTTATAGGCACATTAGCATTCGGCCATGAGAGTGTAGATGGAGACAATTTCGATTGAAAAGAAATAAAATAAAAGAAAAGATGGTGATGATGTTGCTTTGATTTCAAAGAGAATAGAAGAAAAAGAAAAGAAAAAGAACGAGCTTTAAGAGAGGTGTATATTCGGCAATGGCAAAAGAAAAGAAAAGATTGGCTTTTGGTATAGGTGATTTTCGGCACTCAAAGAAAAAGCACAAACAAGTACTAAAGCAATAAACAAAAATGACAAAATGGTCAAAATAATCAAGGCTTACCAATGCACAATTCGGCCAAGGAGAGATAGGTTGAGAGAATTTGCAAAATTATGCACAAAACTAAAAAATGACCAAAACAAAGACTAAAATTCTAGCCAAACTATCACCAAAAATTGCCCCCATAGCCATATTGTCAGTCCATAAGCATGGTCCATTGGCCAAGATATTGTTTCCAAAATTCTTCCTTGATTTGTGCCTTATGTCCCCCTATCCTTCCTTAAGTTTTTGATTCCATGCCATAAGTTAGTTGTTTCCTTAATCCATTGATACACTAACCAAAAATAACATGGTCAACACCTTCCATATATGTTCTTGGCCGACACTTTACATCCATGTGCGTAAAATTAAAAACAAAAATTCATCTAGGTGCTATACAAGGGATTCGAACCTCTTCCCTCTTACTATAACCCATGCACCAACTCCACCTTACCATTTGCTCATCTTATGACACTCTTTAACACTTAATTTAACTTAAGTCTTAATGACCTTTGTTTCACTTCAATAAATTCTCAATTAATAAATTTTATTCCTTCTCCAAATCATGCTTTACCCTCTCTAGGACTTCAATAAGCACTAAAATAAAAAAAAAAAATTTCTTTAAAATCTAAACACCAATTTATGCAATTTAAATACTCAGATTTTTAGGGTGTTACAGTGTCAATCAGATGCATATGAGTGGGAATGAGTTATAAAGTAACCCACCCATCCAGCCAACACACCATCTCCGTCCAACCCTACACTTACTGTCGGGATTTAATCAACCCACCCATCCCTACACTCCGAATAGAACCTCGAAAAGCCCATCCAACCTTATACCCCGTAGGATGTCATCCTGGGTTGGCCGACAATGATGATCATTAGCATTGTCCATGACCCTCAGGGAATTGGGACTACCTCGACCCTTTGGGAATTGGGCTATCAGAATGCAGATAAACTGCAAAATATTAAATTATGTAGCAATGCTAGCGTATAAGGTGTACTGTGCAATGCGGTAAACCACTATACAGACGTGCAGTATGAACTGCCAGATCAGATAATAGTACATAGTGTATCTAACGTACATGTGGTATAGTGCAATACGGTAATCCGCTAAACAAATGAGTTTCAGTAAGACTTCTAGATCAGATAGTGGTACGTAGCGTAGCTAACGTATATGCCGTGTAATGCAAAGCTGTAATCCACTATACCATTGAGTTGTAGTAAAACTGCCATATTAGATTGTAAATCTCTCTTCTCTTCAAATTCCCACCCAAAATAATTTTGTGCAAATGTATGAATGCATATGCATGTATGCAATTAGAAGAACACAATCAGAATGCCAGTTACAGATAGTTAATCAGAAATAGACACTCACCTCCAATCAGTCAGTTACAAAATCATATATGAGCACATTCACAGCTCAAGTTTAGTATCGAGCTTATCACACAACCAACCACAATTAACACACATAAATTGATGTCAGAGCGAGTCATAACTACCCTTGCTAAAGCTTAGCCAAGGGTTGAAACATACAGAGTCATGATGGCATTCGATTTGCCCAAAAATAAGAATTTGGCGAGTTAGGGCCACATGCCCGTGTGCTCCGGCCGTGTGGACCAATCCAGGCCATTTAGGGATCCAAACGCCTGTGTGAGGAGTGGTACACGCTTGTGTGATAGAGGTACATGCCCGTGTGGTATAGGGACACGGCCTTGTGAACAGGCCATGTAACTCACTGTCCAATTTTGATAAAATCAACTACAGGATCGACATGGTCGTGTGCCCCAATACACACACCCGTGTGGAATCCCTAGGTCCCAAATCAGTTACACGACCGTGTGTCCGAAACACACGCCAATGTAGAAGCCCTAATTTCTCCAAATCAGTCACACGGCTGTATGGCTAGGCCGCGTGACCCTAAAACTCAAAATCCCTAATTCCCAAATCCACATGCCTGTGTGCCTCACAGGACACGGTCACATGAAAATTGATAAAATACCCAAAATTGGCCACACGTCCATGTGGCCAAGCTGTGTGGCACCCAAAATTGACCAAAAACCCTAATCACAAATCCATACGGCCGTGTGCCTCGGCACATGCCCGTGTGGCCATCGGGAAGGCTACAAAACCACTCCAACTTAGCCCCAAAATGTCATTTTGGCCATCAGAACCGTACCTAACCTTTTCCCTATCAAAGTATAATAGAAAGTGGAGATTTGTCATCACTTCCATCAATTAAAACTCAAAATCCTCGGTTTGACATTCAATCAAGAAAACCCGAATCATAAGTTTGCAAAAATCGTTAAGCAAATTAAATTAAATAAAAAACCATGTAGTTACAGTTCAAATCCCACACCTTATTTCGACGATGGAGGAGGTGATATAGGAGCAAAAATCTCGAAATCGCAGTTAAAAGCGTTTGAAAAATAGGAGAAAGAAAAAGTAAGAAACAGAGAGGAGAAGGGAGAAGAAACGTCCAATCAAAAATTAAAAAATATCAAATAATTATTATAATAAAATAATAACTAAATGACATAAATAAAAAGTCCACAAAATATCTCCCTAGCTCACGCAGGGATTCAATCACAAGACCTTCACCATAATAACACATCACTTAACCACCAGACCAGCAAGCCCATTCTTGTCGTTAAATTGCACAATTAGACACTTATGTGCAATCTCCCCACTATCCTTATGCTCCAAGCTCCAAACTTCTAGGCCCTAAATTCTAGGTGTTGGGTATTTTATGTATTCATTTATCCTTAGAGATATATGTGATTGTTTGTTTTCTAATGAAATTCTTATTGTATGAGAATGCTAGCTGATTACAATGATAGATGAAAGCACTATTAGTCTGGTTGGTTGATGAGCAACATTTCTTATCTCTTTTTTTGGGATTATATCCTGTTATGTTTGGAATAAAAGTTGGTAAATGTTTATGTGAGGCTATTCTTCCATTTCCACTGGATGTTGTTTTGTTTTATATATATATATATTTGGAAAAAGTTTATGTGAGGCTATTCTTCCGTTTCCACTGGATGTTGTTTTTTTTATATATATATATATATTTGGAAAATATATTATCTCTATTACAATTGATTCTAGAGATTATAAGCATTGTTTTTCTTCTGCTTTTCTCTGAGGAATCATCAAGATCTTTATTATCTTCATATGAGTTAAGTTCTCAGACTTCCAATATGATATCACATCTTGGATTTCTTTATCTCGATTTTCTTATCATCCTTATGTCGTAAATTATCAATCATGGTTCATCTTTAAAGTGTGTTCTTTGGCTTGTGATAACTATGTCTATTATGGTTTTACTTCTGGTTCGATCATAGGAAAGTGATGATTCTAGTATTAGGATTTCTCTAATTTTTGTGAAAGGAATTGACATCGGAAAAGGTATAGATAGTGAAAGCTTAAGCTCAAATTGTATGATGGTTTTCTTTTCTCAGGTAAGTTTGATTAAGGTCAATGAGTTCAATCAGGATATTTTGTTTCCCTTGAGCTAATGCACTTGTAATGATCTTTGACTAGCATGTGAGGTAATTTTGAAAGATTGTATGTTTGAGTTGTTTTAACAACATAAAAAGGGAGTATTTTTATATGATATTATTATGAGTTAAAGTTGTTTCGATTGATAAAGTTATCACATTTGTGAAAGTTTGAATGGTCTGTGAGTGTTAGCAAAGTTGAAAATAGTTGAAGGTATTGTTAACCGAAGCACTAATTCTGGGTCTAGTTTAAATTGAGTAAAGAATTTGTGAATTTTTCTATGATGCACTATCGAACGGATTGGAATTTGTTTTAATACAAGAATGTAAAGTGATAGTTTATGCTTTCAGACGGATGAAGTCACATGAAAGGAATAGTCTGATAGGTGATTTAAAGTCGACCACTTTTTATGTTTGTGTTGAGAATTTGATGACATCGTTTGACCAACGAAAAATGTCATATGTTTCCTGATCCCAAGAGTTTAAAGTGTCTAATGTTTTAGAAGGATCTGAATTTAAAATAGCATAGATGGCTTGAACTATTGAATGATTGTGAATAATTAACGATTAACCTTTGGGGAAGCAAATATAGTTGCAAATGGTTGAATGGAAAACTTTTGATTATTTTGTGAGTATTTGATACATGATTAATATTATTTGATGACGGTCTGAATCTAGCTAAATTAGAAGCTAAAGCGAAGTTTCCTTTGCAAGATTGAGAACCTATGGAATGTGATAGTGAGTGGTAAACTAAAAGAGTACAGACCTGATGACTGTTATCATTATTACGAGATAGAATTTGCACACTGAGTAATTCAGAGCTTATGTAGAAGATTTTGTTAAAGGACTAAATAGTAAATGGTAAAAAACTTGAATTCTATATGTTAAAGGTGTCTAATTGCTATGAGATTTAAAATTAGAGGTCATTACATGGTAATTAGACCATTGGTTAAGTTGGTGGAAAAAAATGGACATAGTTTGGTATGTTTCTAAAGTTTTTCATTAAGGGCATTTTAGTAATTTGGTAATTAAAATGAATTAAAAAGCCAAAATAAAGCTAAATTTGTCCATATTATTCTTCCTTGGCTGAATTTTATATAGAAGACATGGTTAGGATTTTTCAAGCTTTCAAGCTCTATTGTAAGTCCATTCTAGCCCCGTTTTTAATGATTTTTATGCTTTTGAAATCCCTGTAACATGATCTATCTATTTCTACCACTAATTTAAGATATGATCAAGGTATAGGATTTTACCCATGGTGGATATTTGTGTATTTTGATGTCTAATGGTAGAAAATGTATGTTTAGTGTATGATAAATGACTTTTGCTAAGTGATTTTCGGTAAAAATGCCTAAAAGGACTTATTTGTAAAAGTTATAAAATATGGTGTAAAAATGTGAATAAATGAAAATTGTGGGCTTTTATAAGCATGTATAAGGATCGGCTAAGCATGGGTATTAAAAAAATTGAGTACATTTCATTTTACGAGCTAAGGACTAAATTGTAAAATGTCAAAAGTTTAGGGGCAAAAATGTAATTTTTTCCATAATGTGATTTTGGGCTAATTTGAATAGTATAATGATTAAATAAGTTAAATGTGATATTATAGATCGAGAAAAAATGAGATTCGAAGTTAGAACGGGGGGAAAACGAATATTTGAAGATTTAGTCCTTTTTACTGTTTTTATGCCGAGGTAAGTTTGTATATTTAATAAGCATTAAATTATCTATGTATAGATGCTTAATTGATATAATTATGGTAAATGTTATATTATTGAAATGAAATGTTAATGCTATTGAGTATGATACTACGAAAATGACCGATAGAGATTCGGTACAGCGAAAGTCCCGGTTGAACCTTAGGAATAGATAGGATATAAATGTCATGACATTAGGGTTACTGGAATTATGTGTAAGACCATATCTGGGATATGGCATCAATATGAGACTTCATGTAAGACCATATCTGTGATATGGCATCTTTATGAGACATCGTGTAAGACCATAGATGGGCTATTGGCATCGATACTAGATTACATGTAAGACAATATCTGGGAAATGGCATTGGTACAGTACTGTGTGTATGAAATCCCTAAGTATCCTTTAATATTCCAAATGGTTCAACGGGAAATTCAATAGGTATGTCAAAGAAGAGAAAGAGTATGCAAGTATTACGAATTGGTACAGGTATCTACGAAAAACTCAAAGGAAATGACTTCGGTATATGATGAGCCATTGGTAAGAATGTGATTGAGTATGTTATGTTCATGAAATTGTGAGTTCATGATTTACATAGTGATGTTTTTGTGAAAACCTTGTGATTATTGGTCAATACTTGTAATGTATGAAATACATGATAAATTTGATTTACAATTATGTGATTTGCTTTCGGGCCAATTTGAGTTATGATATAGTATGTTTTATTCATGTAAATTGTGGTTTATCGGATATGAGAAAAAGGAAAGATTGGCATAATTGCCTATTAAAATGATTATGGAAGTATGAAAAGATATGAGCTTTAAACAATTGAAAGATGTCAACGTTTATGCTTGAGAGGTGAATACTAGTAATTAATGTGCATGTTTATTATGAGGTATGAAATGATTGGTTGATTGTGGTAATTTGTTATAATGGAGAGATTAAAATTATTAGGCTAATGTCAAAACATGTTAAAATATGCTTGTAAATTGATAAAGCAAACAATGTGACTGGATAAATTATAACTGTGAGCTTTATAGCAAATTATATTATTTGTGCTTATAATATCAGACTTGGTAAAAGCTTCTTATTACATTCATACAGATTTACTAAGCTATATATATATAGCTTACCCCCTTCCTTTCCAATGTCTTATAGTGTCATTGAACTAGCTCGGATTGGAGGTCGACGAAGATCCTATTGCACTATCAAGCTACCACTTTGGGTATTGATGAGTTCAAGTATTTTGAGTTATTGACATGTATAGGGACTTAGTCATCTTGTTAAATTTGTCATTGTGATTAATTTGGCCATATGTGTTAGCTTGTAATTGTTAATGCTTCAACTTATATATAGGCATGAATGATGTCTTATGTTGATCATAAGTTTATTCATATGTTAATGCCCTCTTGTGAATGTGAAATTTTTATGTTTTTAACGAGCTAAGTATGATATTTTAAGCATGATAAATGATGGTATAAGAATGACATGTTATTGTCTTGTTTGTGGGTGTTTAGTTGCATTTATATGCTTGAATTTGTGTCATGTGATGTTGTGTAGATTAGTACAAGTGAGGGTGGCAAAATGGCTTGGTAAATAGCCATGTTTTTTTTTTCCACGCAGGTAGACACACGGGCATGTGTCTAAGCCGTGTATGATACATGGTCTGCCCCACGGAGATGTGATCCGGCCGTGTGTCCCCTGCACCTTAATTTTGAAAAATAGAATGTTCAGAATTGAGCACATGGGTAGAGACATGGTGTGTGTCTCAGCCGTGTGTATTATGCAGCTTAGCACACAAGCATGTGGCACGGACGTATGGCACAAGTCAAAGAGCACCTCTAAATCGAACACGGCCTATAGCCCAGGCGTGTGAGCCCTGCATCTAGCAAAAATTTTCTAAGTTTTGTAAAAATTTCTAAAGTTCTTAGTTTAGTATCGAACTACTTCCAATACATGTTCTGGGTCTCGTAGGCTCGTATAAGGCACTTTATGATTGAATATGGATGGTTTTAATTTGGATGCAAATTTTATGACTCGAAATTGTGTGATTAGTTGTGATGTGAGTCCAGTAATGCCTCGTACCCTGTTGCAGTGTCGATTACTGGTAAGGGGTGTTACACTACTAAAGTTTTATATGTTACATTGTAAATAGGTATTAAGCTATCATTTGTACCAAGTGATATAGAAAATACAAGGAAACAAGCATGCTAATGGTTGAATTTGTGTTTGTTTGGTTGATTAAATTTGTGCATATGAGATATTTAGGGATGACCTAAGGCATTGTTTGGAACACATCTAGAGCAAAAAGCTATCCTATTTATCTCCACCTTTAGTACCAATTTTGAGCCTTTTGACACTTCTTGATGTACAGCATTACAAACCTCAAGCCTGAAAATGTTAATTTGTATATGCCATTTTTCTTTGGTCTTATATTGTACTATTATAGACATCTAGCCATACATATTGTGGGTTAAGTAGAAACATCATGGCGGAGTTTGTAAAATTAGAGTGAAATAGGAAAGATTGGTGTGGTATAGGAACTATAAGTTAGCCTAATGTGCGAAACAGAAAGAAAAATCCAAAAAGAGAATTGGTATGAGTAGAAAGAGTCTTAAATTAGCGAAAAAGCATTCATGAGTGAGATGTATTAAAAAAGAGAAAATTCACAAAGTCACAAAAGAAAGAAAAACTCGTTCATTAGTGTACAAAATACTCGTAAGGCTAGCCATAGTTACTGTGTCATTCTATGACTTCCTATAAATGGAGAGACAAGGAAGGTGAGAGAAGGATAAATAAGGCGATGAGTGCGTAAGGGTCACTAATAGGGGAAGAATGAGGATCAATACGATGTATCAAACTATTTTCTCGTTCATAACCTTTTAATGCTTACTATTTTGAATTCCATACCTATCTTAAGCCTCAGAGAGTTACAAGCCGAAAAGCCTTATGTGACCTAAGTATCCTTAGACATGAATGGACAACATACTAAAAATTCACATAAATGACTATTTTTATTCTGCTCAGACAATCAAAGTACTTGTATGATTTATTGATGGGTTTTTATAGGTGAGAACTTTAATACTTGTATATTTTGTAACATACTGAACTTAGATGATTGTGATCAAAAGTGGTAAGTCAACTATACATCATGTTGAAATTGTTAATAAACATGAAAGACCTAAGTCATATTATCCAAAATCAATACTTGTACCATACTTGCTCAAGTCTCATCATTTTTATTTGTCATCTTTGTTTATGATTGCTTGAGGACAAGCAATGACTTAAGTGTGGGGAGTTTGATCTACTGTAATTCGGTGTAGTAGATTAAACTATTTTTCACATTTAAGGAGATTTAATACAAGCATTTTCGTTATCTTTTAAGCAAGTTTCTTTAGTTTTACTTACATCCAATAAAACATGCACATTCAGTCTTTTATTGACCATAAGGGCTGAATGAGGCCTAAAATAGAGCTAGCGTACTTTTTGAGTGTATAGGAGACCATCAGAGGGCCTTTTGGACCAATACTGGATGCCATGTTGCAACATGGAAGATACGTTGTCGCAACATAGAGGAGAAAATGGAGAAAGTAAGAAACCGCCTTCAATGTCACGACACAGGCTGAGGGTGTCGCAACATACCCCTGAGTGTGGTTGCAAAGGAGCATATTGGCTACTATGTCGTGACCCAAGTCCTGGTGTGTCATGACATTGACTCTATGACGAGAATAAAACACGAAGAATGAGCGTTTTGGCCCACACAATCAAACTTAAAGCTTGGGAATGTTAGCTAACCTAGGGTTAAGGACGACAGCTACTTGAAGGTTATAAATAGGCTTAGTTGGCACACATTATAGGAGGCGCCCATTAGATTAGATTCTTTCTTGAGGCTTAAGGTTTTTTTTCTTGCTTTATTTAGGTTTTCATAGTTTTAATTATTTGTTTTCTTCAAGAGATCTGATTGTAAAGGAAATCAACTCCCCTATATTCACACTATTCATCATTATCAATCAGGCTTTCTTAAACTCTCTATTTCAATCCATTCCTATGATTAATTCTTCCATTCTTTCCATGTTTATAAATGTAACACCTAAAACCCAGCCCAGACGTTACGACCGGATCTGGCATGCCACATGGAAAGGTTGTTAAAAAAACTACGCGATTGTTGAGAATTTCAAATTTTGTTTTCATTTTGAAAATCAGATTCGGTTTAAGGTTTGCTTGCAAAATGTTATTAACATTACTAAAATCGAAAACTTGTTTTATAACAAAAATCAGATTCAGTGGGTTTCGGAAATGTGACGTTTTGAAAACGGTGGTTGTAGTTTTAAGAAAATCCGTGTTTAACTATCATAGTTTGTGAACTGTTCATTAACATTTTGGAAAATAGTTATTTGTGTTTCAGGAAAACTCCGTAATAATCAGTTCATGATAGATAATAAATGTGTTAAAAATAAAAACCAAATTAAATCCCAGTGGCCTTATTACAGAATATAATCCCAAATTTTAAAATAAATTTTAAGTAATGTAAAACGGAGTTTACTAAAGAAACGATGCATGGCCACCACAGAGTCCACTTCGACTCCAAATCCACAAGCTAGGATTTACCTGCAAAATTAAGTAGAGGGGTGAGTTACGAGAACTCAGTGTGTATTCCCCAAATGAACAATAATTGGGCTGAGCCCATTCATATACCAACTGGGCCTTAGCCCTTACGAAGTCAAATTAGGCGAAGCCCATAAAGAAACGAACTGGGCCTGTGCCCTTTTAGCATAGTATAGCAGATAATGAATAAAATTTAACCCAGCCCAACCTAAATATCCATCCGCTACACACCACCCATTCCAGCCAAAACACATCGGTAGGGATTTCTACAATCAACCCTTATATGCTACACACCATCAATGGCGGTCACGCTGCTCATAGTCGAAATTGTGGTAGTGCCATAGAAATAATGTGACAGAGTCACCGTTATACACTTCCCCTCTTCATGAATATCATATCCCAATCCCATGCAACATGTTATGACATATTATTTTAGTGCATGCATGAATATAGCCATGTAGCAGAGTACCAAAACATACATATTCATACCAAATTTCTCGAGAGGGTATAATCGAGATTTATATACCTGAGTTATCTCCAAACTCACCCGCTAGGGGTATCACAGTGGATTACCCGTTAAGGCAATTCGGCTTTTGGCCAATACACAGATAAATACTAAACAAACAAATGAAGGTGTGATTACACACCATATTACGCAATGCACTATACACTCGTGATCATAGTCCCTCTTTAGCGGGAACAACCACGATTTGCTTATACCAAACAAATGTCAGCTCTCTACCACAGCCCGATGAAAAATCTCGAACCGATGACACCTTACATCGTTTGAACTTGGGAGCAGAGACTACGAGTCCACTCCCTTTAGACTTGATAAATGAGAAACCGCACAACAACCGATTCATCCTCAAATTAGAAATGTGTCACCAGAGAAGTAGAGGTTTGACCTATTATTTGGAAGAACCAAGACTAACTTACCGCCCACTTCCCAAAATTTGAAGGATTACCGAGCATAGGAGAGAGTCTCCCAATCCCTGATAATGAGGAATATTCGGCTAGAAGGAATAAATCACTATTTGAGAGAGTTTTATGTTCGGCTCCCATAGAACCAAAAGAAGAAGAAATGAGAAGTAGCAAAGAAGGCCTCAAATTCAGAGAATAAGAAAAGTAGATGAGTTCGTCTATTGGTGAGAAAAGAAAAGAAGATGTCTAAAGAGAGATGAGGAAATGAAGAAAAAGCCACTCTAAAGACTTAGATTTCAGCAAAAGTAAATGAAACAAAAATTGAACCCGATTGACAAAAAGAAAAGAATGTTCTCAAATGCACAAATGCTCAGAAATATGCTCCAAAATTTTGCACACACACCATACCCCCAAAACTAAAACACTCCCCCAAAAGACCCTTTCATGACCGAATTTACTCCCCCCAAACACTCCCCATTTGTAACGACCCGAATTTGGGCCTAGTAGAATGGGGCCCATTGGGCCCTGTGCATATTAGCAGTTTAATTTTTTTTGTGAACATGAGGTCGGCACTAATGCAAGTTGGGCTTATTAGGAGAGTGATTTTGGAAGGTTAAGGAGCTTCTATGTAGTCTCAGGATCAAATGTGGGCTTTAGGTAAATTTTGGTTCTAGGTGAGTAAAACATTGGGAGTTAGTAGTTGGCCTTAAGAATAAAATTTGTGAATAAATGACAAGAGGAGCTTGTAGTGTAGTGGAAAAGTGACGCCACTTAGGGAGCAAGGGAGTGACGCCATAGTGAGGCGAGGGATCCAAGGTTCTAGTCTTGGTACTTGTTTTCTTTTAGATTATATTAGACTTTAGCTATAGGCTTAACTTTTTTTGGGCATGGTTTAAGACAGAAGGGAGCTTGTGGTGGAGTGGAGTTGGCGTCACTTGTGAAGTAAGGGGAGTGAGGTTCAAATCCAACAAGTGGCACTTGAGGGGTTTTATTTTTATGCTCAGCAAAGGAGGTGGCTTAATGGAGATCAAATTCTGTAGGAGAGAGGGAAGACTTGGTCAAATAATTTGAATAGGTGATGGAGAGTGAATAGGGGAGTAAATCAATGAGTAAATCAAGGGATGTGGGAGTGTGGTGATGGTTGGCCGAAAATGGGAAGTGTATGGAGGGAGTAAATTCGGTCAAAAGAAGAGAAAGAGCAAAGGGTCATTTGGTGCATACTCGGTTTTGGGTGGTAAGTGTGCCGTTGTTGTTAGAGTGCCTAGTGTGCGTTTGTTTTCTTTTTGTCAATCTCGGTGTTAGCACTCACATTGCTTCCATTCTCCTTTACCAAAACCCCAAGGTTGCTATTATCTTTTTCTCATCTTCTTCAAAACACTTTTTTTGCTGAGCATTGTTGGAACAGTTTTGGCCAAACTCACCATTTATCTTCTCCATTTGCATTTCTTTTCTACTTCCATACCATAGCCAAAACTCTTTTTTCTTCCTTATTATTTGTCGATTCTTTCTCCATCAACGTAACCTTCTCTCTTTTCATCTTTTGAATCTGTTTCTTTGTTCTTTTGCTAATAGCCGAATTTTAACCCTTCTTCTTCTAGTTTCAATCGATCGTTTCTTTTCTTAATCATTTTTCCTATCATTCGAATCTCATTTCTTTTAGCATCTATAGTCGAATTTGGAGTCCTTTTATATTATTGCCAGTGCTGAATCTCCTATTCCTGTTCGACCCATCTTTGATCTAATGTTAGTGTTGCTCTTCTACGAGGTTCATATTTCCTTTCACTTTCTGTTTCTTTGCTAAAAGTTGAAGTTCTCATCCTAAATCTTCTGATCTAAGGCCGAATCAATCCATCCCTTCTACCTTAAATCTTGCTGGTTTGTTGGTGGGGAACGAAACAGTTGGAGGGCTAGTAGACACTCTCGTAGATCTTCAAACATTTAATTTTTGAGAGTTGGTTGGTAAGTTGAGTTGTGGCCGAATATGGTGTGATGGGTTTTAATGTTGAGTTGTTCGTTTTCAAGCCGAAAGGCTCTTATGATTTAAAGAATAAATGTGAGCTTAATGGCTAACACTGCTTCTCAGTTTTAACGTTACAAGGGACTCGGCGGGCCTAAACCAAGGGAACGTTTAGACGATCTTCCCATGCAGTAAAGTTCTTTGATTGTTAGGTAAGTGTCGTGGATTGGTAATCAATCTCAATACCTGGAAGAAGTTGCATTAAGGTTTTAGACTAACTTTTATTTGATCTCATCGTTAGGTGCCTCGGAGATAATCGTATTCCATAACAGGTGTGTAATCTCACACCCACTTCAATAGTTGCTTATGTTGATCTGTGAAATGGCCAAAAGCTAAAAAGCCGGTAATGGTGACTTCTCAAGCATGCGAACACTCATAATGGTAAATCGAGATACAAATCATGACGCTAAGTTATTGAGAGTGTCACGAACACTCTCGCAATACAAAGGCTATAACGAGCCAGATCGAGCCGAATCGGGCTAGATTGGCCTATCAGCTAATCGGCCCACTTGGGCAAAGCTGCTGAATTTGTAACAAATGATATGCCTGGATATAAAATCTACAAATCTGTTTGCAAAACCATGTGTTTTGGGCCACACAAGCATGTGGGCCCGTTTGGGCCTAAAATGGGTTTTAGGCCCAATAATGCTGTAAAGACCCAAAAAGGTCCCGAGTCGCGTGAGGCGATAATAGGCCTTCAAAAAGGCCATTAAAGAGAAAATTATTGAAATACCCCTGGGTTGCAAAATTTTCAAAATGCCTCTGGGCAGCAAAATTACCAAAATACCCTTTATGGGTTGAATGATCGTTTTACCCTCAGTGTTGTTAAGTAACGATTGTATGTTTACATTACACTTGTATATGTTGATATGTGTATTGCATTTTATCATGTTGCATGGGGTGGGTTAATGAACGAAGAGCAGTGTAGCTGGTGGCATAGCCACAATATATTTATATATGTATATAATTATGACTCCGGTGGCTCAACCACAAATATTCTGTGAATAGCAGCTTGACTACAATATTAGTGTGTGTGGCGAGGTGGGTTGACTTGATTCCCACAGGTGTGATTAGCTGGTCGGGGGTGTGTTGGTTGGATTGGGTTGGGTTGCACTACTTCATATGCACTTTCATTATTATAGGGCTTAGGCCCAAATTGATGTCTTATGGGCTCAGGCCCAGTTAATGCCAGTTTAGGGGATTACACACTGAGTTCTCATAACTCATCTCTTTTCTATAACCTTGCAGGTAATTCCCAGCGATAGAGGACTTGGAGCCGTGGAGGACTCTGTGGTGGCCATACATCGGAGATTTCACGCAAACCTTAGTAAATTTAGTTTTTACCTTATTTTTAAGATTATATAGTTTGGTTTAATGTTTTGTAATAAGGCCTTTAGACTATAAATTATTTCCTTTTAAACCTATTTTCCATTATTATTTATTGTTAAATGCTTAATACGGGAGTTTTCTTAAAAGTGTTAATGAACTATTTTCAAAATATCACGTTGTTGCACGTATTCAAATTCATATTTCACAACCAAAGTAGTTTTCAAAATTTTAATGACTTTTTTTTAAAGAAACGGACATTAAGCAAATCGTGTTTTGTAAACACACAACGAAATTCTAAATTTCAAAAGAGACAACATTTTTAACGAGCAACTTTTCTAAACAATCGCTTAGCTTTTCAACATTCCTTCAATGTGATCGGGGTCTTTACAAACAAATATCTAAGCGTGAAGTTTCAACTTTTTACCCTTTTCATGTGACATGCTAGATCCAATCGTAACGTCTAGGCCGGGTTTGGGGTGTGACACCATTTTCGGCCAACTATCACCTCACTCCCACTCCCATGATTTGCTCATTGATTCACTCCCCCACTCACTCTCCTTCCATCATTTGAAATGGTTGACCACTTCAAACTCCCCAAACTCCTCTCCTCCATCCATTCAAACCCGTTTGACCCATTCAACCCCGTTTGACCCATTCAACTCCTCCTTGGTAGAGTCCCAGCCGAATGCCACCTCTTCTCCACCTTGAGCACAAAAATAAAGCTCCATGATGCCACAGATGGGATTAGAATTCCTTCCCTTTCTCTACTAGTGACACCACATCCACTCCATCATATGCTCATCTTGTGCTAGCAATTTACCAACATTTTCTCTTAAACCTTGCCGCCAACAGCCTTCCCCCCTTAAGTGCCCAAAAAGTAAAATTTTACCAAGGCCCCAACATGACCCTAAGCCTCTCTAGGACCCCTAAACTCACCTAAATAACAACATAACAAGCACAACACATGCAACAACACAAAAATGCCAGACCCTTAATTTTTAGATGTTATAGTTCTACCCCCTTAAAGAAATTTCGGCCTTGAAATGTACCTGGTCAAAAGAGGTGAGGGTATTGCTGTCACATTACATCCTTCGGCTTCCACGTGGCTTCCTATGAACCATGATTACGCCATAATACTTTAACCAATGGAACGGACTTTCTTCTCAACACTTTTACATCCCAGTCTAAAATCTGCACTGGTTTTTCTTCGAAAGACAGATCAGGTCTAACCTCAATTTCTTCCACCAGCACTATGTGAGAAGGATCTGAATGATAGTGCCTTAGCATCAAAACATGGAATATATTATGTATCTGACTTAACTCCAAGGGTAACTCAAACTGATAAGCCACTGGTCCCACACGTTTTAACACCCAATAAGGCCCGATGAATCTGGGGCTCACCTTGCCCTTCCGTCCAAATCTTAAAACCTTCTTCCAAGGTGAGACTTTCAAGAAGACATAATCCCCCACTGAAAATTCTATCTCCTTTCACTTCAGATCCGCATACGATTTATGTCTATCAAAAGCCTCTTTTAACCGATTTTGAATCAGCTTAACCTTTTCCTCCGTTTCTGAGATCAATTCAGGACCCAACAACTGTTGCTCACCTAACTCATTCTAACAGGTAGGGGTATGACACCTACGACCATACAATGCCTAATAGGGTGACATCTGAATATTGGACTGATAGATATTATTGTACGCGAATTCAACCAATGGCAGGTAATCTTTCCAACTACCTCTAAAGTCAATCACACAGCCCCTTAACATGTCCTCCAGGATCTGAATTACCCTTTCTGATTGACCATCAGTCTGTGGATGAAACGTTGTTCTAAAATCTAGCCTTGTACCTAAAGCTTCATGTAATGCCTTCCAAAACCACGATGTAAACCTAGGGTCTCGGTCTGATATGATAGACAGTGGCACCCCATGCAGTCTCACAATTTCTACCACATACAGTTTAGCCAACTTCTGTAACGAATAGTCAGTACGAACCGGTATGAAGTGTGTTGACTTAGTCAACCGGTCAATGATTACCCACACTGAATCTTTCATAGTAGGCTTTAAGGGTAGACCACTAACAAAATCCATTGTTATCCTCTCCCACTTCCAAAGTGTAATCTTCATTGGTTGCAACAACCTTGAAGGCAACTGATGTTCCGCCTTCACTTGCTGGCATGTCAAACACTTACCCACAAAGTCAATAACTTCTTGATTCAGTCCAGGCCACCAATATAGTTCACGTAGATCTCGATACATCTTGCTTCCAATGGGATGCATAGCGTACAGGCTACTATGTGCTTCGCAGAATCATCTGCCTCAAATCAGAGTCCTTCGGCATACAAACTCTTCCACGAAAACACGATACCCCTTCACAGCTCAGACTAAAATCCCCTATCTCCCCACTTCCCACTTGCTGAAATCAAAAACCCATCGATTCATCCAATAATTGCTTCTCTTTAATCTGACTTATCTATAACTGTTTCACTTGAAGTTTCGCTAACAAGCTGCCATCTTCATAAAGACTGAGATGAGCAAACATTGCTCTCAAATTTGATATCACCTTGCGACTCAACGCATCCGTCACCACGTTGGCTTTACCCGGGTGATACTCAATCGAGCAGTCATAGTTTTTCAGCAACTCAATCCACCTCCGTTACCTTAAATTCAACTCCATCTGGGTAAGGAGATATTTCAGGCTCTTATGATCGTATAGATAACTGACTTTTCTCCGTACAGATAGTGCCTCCATATCTTTAGGGCAAACACCACCGCAGCTAACTCCAAGTCATGAGTGGGATAGTTTATCTCATGTGACATTAGTTGACGAGATGCATATGCTACCACATTCCCTACTTGCATTAACACATAGCCCAACCCGGTGTGCAATGCATCACAATAGACAACAAATTCCTTCCCAGCCTTAGGCTGAACCAGTATTGGTGCCTTCGTTAGAATCTTCTTTAACTTCTCAAAACTTTTTGTTGCTTATCGATCCACACAAACGATACTCATTTCCGTAATAACTTTGTTAAAGGTGCAGCAATCAATGAAAACCCCTCAACGAATCTTCTGTAGTACCTCGCCAAACCCAAAAAAATTCAAATTTTAGACACAGGCTTTAGTGGTTTCCAATCCAATATAGCTTCAATCTTTCGAGGATCAACCCTAATCCCCTCGGCAGAGACAACATGCCCCAAAAAGGTCACTTCCTTCAGCCAAAATTCACACTTGCTAAATTTGGCATACAGATGCTTTTCTCTTAATATTTGCAGTACAACCCGAAGATAATAATTATGCTCCTCCTCCATTTTTGAATACACTAAAATGTCGACTATGAACACTACCATGAACCGATCTAGATAGGGCTAAAAACCCAATCCAACATGTCCATAAAAGTGGTTGGTGCATTAGTTAATCTGAACGGCATCACTAAAAACTCATAATGCCCATAACGAGTTCGAAAAGCGGTCTTGTGAATATCCACCTCCTTGACCCTTAACTGGTGGTATCCCAATCTCAAATCTATCTTCAAGAAAACTGAAGCTCCTCGCAATGATCAAACAAATCACCAATTCTTGGTAGCGGATATTTGTTCTTAATCGTTAACTTGTTCAACTAGCAATAGTCATTGCACAAACGCATCGACCTATCCTTTTTCTTGAGAAATAATACCGGCGCTCCCCACGGAGTTACACTTGGTTGGATAAATCCACGGTCCAACAGTTATTGAATCTGAGCTTTAAGTTCTACCAGCTCCTCCAGCGCAATCCTATAAGGGTGATGGACACCAAAGCCATTCCTGGCAATAGCTCAATGCCAAATTCTACCTCACGATCCGGAGGTAACCCTAGAAGCTCTTCAGGAAAAATGTCCAAGAACTCTTTCACCATTATAACATCTCCTATAGACAGTTCTTTGGCCTCCAAAGCGCTGATGAACACTAAGAACGCCACAAACCCTTTACGCACCATCCTTTCAGCATTTAGTGCCGACACCACATTGGACAGGTAATTCTTTATGTCTCCTATCACAACCACCTCTTCATCCTCGGTAGTCTTCAATATCATGCGCTTAGTGGCACAATCCAAATCCGTACAATGATTAACTAGCCAATCCATGCCTAAGATCAGATTAAACTCACCGAACGGTAGTTCCATCAAGTCTACCAGGAAAACAATCCCTTGCACTTCTAAAGGCACATTCCTAAATAGTTTGTTCACTACCATGGATTGTCCTAGAGGGCTAACCATTGACATGTCTCTAGTAGCAACCTTAGATTTAATGCTCAAAGTCCCAGATACAGTACAAGAAATATATGAATGTGTAGACCCAATATCTATCAAAGCTTTAAAGGGTGCATCAAATATAAAAATGTACAGGTTATGACATCCGATGCGTTGCCATCCTCTCATCGTCGAGCTGCATAGACTAACCCCGACTGTCTTGCATTTGTGTTACCAACACCTCTGCCCGGTGCTCCTCAACCTCGACCAAAACCATTTCCTCCTTGGCCGGACCATGACCTCTCGGCAGCTGTTGACTACCTCTCATTGACTGAGCAAAACCCTGACCTACCATCCGCATCCTTTCCAACTCTTGTGGACAGTCTTTAATCAGATGGCCCTAGATCCACATTTAAAACATCCTTCAGTTCTTCTCCAACACTCCCCCCTCACATTTTGCGTAAGGTTGGTTGACGGTGACTCTTGAATTGGCATCACAGCTTGAACTGACCCCTAGAACCTAGGCCTCTTTAGAAACCCCAGATGATCCTGATGACCCAAAACTTCTCTTATTCTTACCCCTATCCTTATCCCTATTCCGCCTCTCAGACCACTTCACTTATTCGGCTATTTTTGCTTTCTCAACCAGAATGACAAAATCTCTTTCTTGCTGTGGAGCTATCAGTACCCACAACTCATCCCTTAGACCATCCTTGAACAGAACACATCATTCATAATCAGTTGCGACGATACCCCAAGCATAATGACTTAGGCGTAGGAACTCCACCTCATATTCAACCACGAACTTATTCCCTATCCCAAGTTTAAAAATTCCTTCCTCTAGGCGTCCACATAACTCGCCCCAAAATACTTTCCCTGGAACGCTGTCTTAAAGAAGTCCCAGGTGATATGGTCTACCGATGTACCCTCTCTTACTGTGAGCCACCACTGATACGCCTCATCTCGTAGGAGGGTACTACTTTTTTAAATTTTTCCTCCGCAATGCAGTCCAAATCATCCATTATTCACTCAACGGCCTCTAACCAGTATTCAGCTACGTTTGGGGCCACACCAGAAATGCCCCTAAATATCTTAGCCCTATTTGCCCGAAGTCGCTCATGGATAGATTTTTGGCTACCGATCTAGTACTTGCCCCAGCAACCCGCTCCAGAACTAGCAACATAGCTTGGGACAAAGCACCATCCCCTCTAGGTCGATCATGGGACCCCGTCTCGATCCCTGGTGATGCAGGTGCTTCCATTTTCGGTATGTGCCCCGATGCCTCAGATCTAACTCTAGCACCTCGACCTCTACCTTGGCCACGTCTACCGCGTCCACGTCCTCTTGTGCTCTTGTTCGCTAAATCGAATTAATCTAATTACAAATTTTATGAATTAGTATATCATTTCAATGTTTTTAATAATATTTTATGCATAGAGAGTATAGTAGTTGTTTTCGTAGATCAAATTTCCTAATGTCTCAGTCTCTATAGTCTTAACTCTTATAACTAGCAGTCATAAACACTAATTCTAATAGTTTCTTTCTAAAATCATTTCATAATATCAAACAAAGTTAGAAGACTTATGGATTTGGTGCCGGAGACTCTGGTGCCATACTTTCAAAAAGATATACATTTCTTAAATCAGATTTCAAACTATTTTTTGGAAAATGTTTTTAAAACCCATTCCACAGCCGAGTTTTGTAACTGGGTTTTGATACCACAAAATGGAACACCCCAAACCCGGCCCAGACGTTATGACCTGATCTGGCATGCCACATAGAAAGGTTGTTAAAGAAACTACGCGATTATTGAGAATTTCAAATTTTGTTTTCATTTTGAAAATCAAATTCGGTTTAAGGTTTGCTTGTAAAACGTTATTAAAATTACTAACACTAAAAACTTATTTTATAACAGAAATCAGATTCAGTGGGTTTCAAAAATGTGACGTTTTGAAAATGGTGGTTGTAGTTTTAAGAAAATCCCATGTTTAACTATCATAGTTTGTGAACTATTCATTAACATTTTGGAAAACGGTTATTTGTGTTTTAGGAAAACTCTGTAATAATCAGTTCATGATAAATAATAAATGTGTTAAAAATAAAAACCAAATTAAATCCCAATGGCCTTATTACAGAACATAATCCCAAATTTAAAAATAAGTTTTAAGTAATGTAAAATGGAGTTTACTAAAGAAACGATACATGGCCACCACAGAGTCCACCTCAGCTCCAAATCACAAGTTAGGATTTACCTGCAAAATTAAGTAGAGGGGTGAGTTACGACAAATCAGTATGTATTCCCCACACAAACAATAACTGGGCCCAAGCCCATTCAGATACCAACATGGCCTTAGCTCTTACGAAGTCAAATTTGGTGAAGCCCATACAGAAATGAACTGGGCCTGTGCCCTTTTAGCATAGTATAGCAGATAATGAATGCAATGTAACCCAGCCCAACCTAAATATCCATCCACTACACACCACCCATTCCAGCCAAAACACATCGGTGGGGATTTCTACAATCAACCCTCATCCGCTACACACCATCAATGGCGGTCACACTGCTCATCGCTGAAATTGTGGCAATGCCACCGAAATAATGTGACAGAGTCACCGAATTATGTGGCAGAGCCACCAAAATATTGTGACAGAGTCACCAAAATACACTTCCCTCTTCATGAATATCATACCCCAATCCCATGCAACATGTTATAACATATTATTTCAGTGCATGCATGAATATAGCCATGTATCGGAGTACCAAAACATACATATTCATACCAAATTTCCCGAGAGGGTATAATCGAGATTTACGTACATGAGTTATCTCCAAACTCACCCGCTAGGGGTATCACAGTGGTTTACCCATTAAGGCAATTTGACTTTTGGCCAATACACAGATTAATACTAAACAAACAAATAAAGGTGTGATTACACACCTGATTATGCGAAGCATTATACACTCCTAATCGTAGTCCCCCTCTTTAGCGAGAATAACCATGATTTGCCTATCCCAAACAGATGTCGACTCTCTACCACAACCCAACAAAAAATATCGAACCGCTGACACCTTACGTCATTTGAACTTGGGAGCAGAGCAACCCCCTTAGACTTGATAATTGAGAAACTGCACAACAACCGATTCATCATCGAATCAGAAATGAGTCACCAGAGAAGCGGAGGTTCGGCCTATTATTTGAAAGAACCAAGACTAACTTATCGCCCACTTCCCGAAATCTGAAGGATTACCAAGCACAGGAGAGAGTTGCCCGATCCCTGATAATGAGAAGTATTCGGCCTAGAAGGAATAGATCACTAGTTGAGTGAGTTTTATGGTCGGCTCCCAGAGAACCAAGAGAAGAAGAAATGAGAAGTAGAAAAGAAGGCCTCAAATTTAGAGAACAGGGAAAGTAGATGAGTTTAGCTATTGGTGTTTGTCAACAAGTAAGAAAAGAAAAGAAGATGTCCAAAGAGAGATGAGGAAATGAAGAAAAGGCCACTCCAAAGACTTAGATTTTCAAAAAAAGAAAATGAAACAAAAATTAAACCCGATTGACAAAAGAAAAGAATGTTCTCAAATGTACAAATCTTAGAAATATTGTAACACCCCAAACTAGGTCTATGCATTAAGACGAGATTTGATTTGTCACACAGAACGAACATCCATTTAATTATCTAATGATTTAGGTAAAATAGTTCTACAAAACCTTTTGAAAATGAAGTTTAATAAAAACCAATAATTTGATTTAAAATCGATGAATAAAGTAGTACTAGTTTGAAATCTTATTATTTAATATTTAATTGTTAAAGACTTTAAAGTAATTTTAAAGAGTTCAAAAGAATGAAAACAAGAATATTTAAAGAATTTCATATGTTTAAAAACAAAATATTTAAGGAAATATTATTAAAATAGTATTAGTCAAAATTAAGTGTCCAAAGCATAATTAAATCCATCCACACATAAAAATCCATAAAATAATAATAATAGAGGCCTTATTACATCATACCCAAAATAGTAGTTAAATAAATATACTTAATTGAAGTTCATAGTTTATAAAACCCTTGTTCAAGTATGGCCTCCACGAAGTCATCCCCACCCAAGCCTCCATCAATTGCCATTACCGAAAAGGATAATAAAGCGAGTGAGTTACTCAGAACTCAGTGTATAACCCACTTACCATATCCACTGGGTCAAATCATCAAGACATTATATTAGGCTTGAGCCCATTTACGGATTTAACAATAAAATAATAATAATGCATGTAGAATGAAATTCCAAACCAAACCTAAATTTTCCATCTACTACACACCACCCGTACCAACCAACACACCTATGGGGATCAAGTCAACCCACCCCGCCAACACACCAATCGCAGGTATAAAGCCATTTTAAATAATATTGTGGTGCACCACCGAACTAGATTGTGGCAAAGCCACCCGAACTAGATTTTTGGCAACAAGCCTTTCTTCTCTTCGTCAATTTTTTTTCCAACCCATGCAATCATGTTTATATATAAAACATAACAATACATTCATATGATAAATTTAACAAAAGGCCCATAAGACAAGAGGGTCCATATCTCAAATTTTCATTTTGGCCCATAAGGCAAAATAACATTTTAGCCCATTTAACGATCTAGCAAACTTTGGCCCATATATCGATCTAGCGCTTTTGGCCCATATATCGATGGCCCATATATCGAGCGGTTGTTGGCCCATATATCACATGAGGCATAAAATTTTACTATTTATCAATTAACCCATTGAGGGCGTTTTCGTAATTTCCATGACTTTAACCGTTTCATTCATTTACACAAAAGTGTTAATTATTTCGTATTTTCTCCGATTTTGCCATCTTTACGATTTTATCCCAATACTTACGGTATAGTATCTAACTGAGAGATATGTGTGAAGTTACACACCTGGTTATAGTGAAAACTAGACTTTCCCGCTCGTCGATACCTAAACACGCATCATGATATTTAGAACACTAATACTATTTATAAATCTATTCTTATAATAACGAGCTCGACTTTACCCTTGGAATTTCGAACAACTTTTATATGCGGTTTCTCCCCGATTGTTGGTTCGTTACCCGTTGAATATCCACGAACAAACAAAGGCTCAGGAGTACGAATGACTTCAAATAATAGATTCTCCTTGGATGAGGGTCCACAACCCGGTGGAAAATCTTAGATTCTCGAAATAGCCCTTCGCTTAAGTTTCGGGGGAATAGCGGAACCACCCTTCTTCCGAACACTATTCACAACCTTTTTCGTCCCTATCTTGATTGTCTCCATTGAAAAAAGATTGCTTGTCCAACTAAAAAGTATATCAAAAACTATGACTAACGGTTTGAAGGGTGAGATTGGCTTACCACAAAATATCCTTGTCCCACAAGATGAAAATCGAGCGATAACGTCCCCTAAAACAAAATAGATTAATAGTTCATTTATAACAATATGTCGAGTAGTATATAGCTCCTTGATGACCTTAACACTTCAACTCGATTTCTAACGAATCACGATGATAATGAATACTCCAAGTTTTACCTTCTTTATAACACTATAAAAATGAAAAGATTGTCTAAGGAAAAAGAACGTTATTATCGGTCATAAGACCCTCCTAAACTTATATATATTATGCTAAGAAAAGAAGGGAAAAGAAAAGATTCGAAATGAGTTCTTACATATTGCTTAAGCGAAGGTTGAAGGAATAATCAACAAAACAATATAGATGAAGAGAAGATTCGGCATTGAAGGAAAATTGTAGAAAATGGTATTAGTACCATTCGGCCATGGGGAGAAAAGGATGGAGAAAGTGTTTGAATGATAAATAAAATGGAGAGGAAAAGAGAATGAGGAGTAGGTGTTTAAGATTCGATTTTTAGAGAGAAGAAAAGAGAAAGAGAAAAGTGATGAGTTTAGAAACAAAATGCATTCGGCAATGGGGGAGGGGAAGGAAAAAGAAGAATGGTCTTTAGCTTTGGTATTTCGGCATAAGGAGAAGAGTGTATTGAGATGCTAGGCAAAATGTGCCCAAATGGTAACATGAAAAGAAATGGTCAAAAGAACTAAGCTTACCAAATGCTCAATTTCGCTAGGAGAAAAGTTTTGAAGAGAATTGAAAATTTTGCACAAATATGCTAAGAATGACCAAAACTAACTCCTAATCCAAGCCAAGCTACAACCACATTCACCAACCCTTTAGTCCACAATGTTGGTCAAATACATGGTCAAAATGGCCATGCAAAAGTTTCAAATCATCATTCTTGTATCATGCCTTGTATTCCTCCACTTTCCAAATGCTTAAAAAACAATCCCTAAAATCAAGCAAATTCAACCCCTTAATTCATGTTTACCATAACCTTTACCCATCTTTCCATAAAAAATTTAGTCCATCTTATCCATGAATGAAGCTTGGTGACACTTGCTAGGAAAGAGCAAAATAAATGCTCACAATTTACATGCTAGGAGATTTGAACCTCTCCCTCAAGACCATACATGTAGCGATATCCCTTCACCAATAGCTCAACTCATGTTATCCTTTATCACTTTAATTAACTTAAACTTCAAAGTCACCTGATTCCTCTACAAGAAAGTACTCTTTACTAAAATTTATTCTAACTCCGAATAAACCCGAGCCTTCTCAAGACTATATTAAACACACAAATAAAATCATTCACAAGCTAAACACCAAAACATGCAACATATCGACACTCACATTTTAGGATGTTACAATTCTACCCCTTAAAGAAAATTTCGTCCTCAAAATTTTACCGATTAAAAGAGGTGAGGATATTGTTGTCGAATTGCATCCCCAGTGCTCCCACATAGCTTCCTCCGCTCCGTTATTACGCTTATAAAACCTTGACCAATGGCATGATCTTCTTTCTTAGCACCTTAACATCTCTGGCCTAAGATTTTCACCGGTTCTTCCTCAAAAGATAAGTCCGATCTCAACTCCACTTCTTCTCTCGGTACTATGTGAGATGGATCCAATCTATAGCGCCTTAGCATAGAAACATGGAAAACATTATCAATCTGACTCAACTCTGGAGGTAATTCAAGCTGATAGGCCCCTGGACCAACACGCTTCATCACACGATATGGTCCAATGAACCTAGGGCTCAACTTGCCCTTCCTTCCAAATCTAAAAATCTTCTTCCAAGGTGAGACTTTCAGAAAGACTTGATCTCCCACCGCAAACTCAATATCCTTACGCTTCAGATCTACATATAATTTTTGTTGATCCAAAGCTTCCTTTAACCGCGCTCGAATCACCTTTACCTTTTCTTCCGTCTCAGATATCAACTCAGGACCCAACAATTGTCGTTCCCCCAATTCAGTCCAACAAGTAGGGGTACGGCACCTACGACCGTATAAAGCTTCAAAAGGCACCATTTGGATACTGGATTGGTAACTGTTATTATACGCGAACTCCGCCAGCGGTAGGAAATCCTACCAACTACCTCTGAAGTTGATTATACAACCACGTAACATGTCTTCCAAAATTTGAATTACTCTTTCTGGCTGACCATCTGACTGAGGATGAAAAGCCGTACTAAAGTTTAACTTTGTTCCCAAAGCCTCATGTAAAGCTTTCCAAAATCGTGATGTAAACCTAGATTCTGTCCGATATGATGAACCTTTGGTACCCCATGCAACCTCACGATCTCAGATACATACAGCTTAGCCAACTCCTGCAGCGAGTAATCCATACGAACTGGAAGAAAATGGGCAGTCTTCGTCAAACGATCAACTACTACCTAAACAGAATTTTTCTTAGTAGGTGTTAAAGGTAACCCACTAACAAAATCCATTAATATCCGCTCCCATTTCCATAGGGGAATCTTTACCGGTTGTAATAAACCTAACGGTAGTTGATGCTCCGCCTTCACTTGTTGACAATCAAACATTTGCCTACAAACTCAAAAATCTCACGCTTCAACCCTAGCCACCAATACTATTCACAGAGATCTTGATACATCTTATTTCCTCCGGGGTGCATAGCATAAGGGCTATTATGTGCCTCCCGTAGAATCATTTGTCTCAAATCTGAGTCCTTGGGCATATAAATTCTTCCACGAAAACACAGCACTCCATCATTATTCATACAAAAATCCCCTATTTCACCACTTTCAACTTGCTGAATTAAGGATCCCAACTTTTCATCTGATATCTGCTTTTCCCTGATCTGATCTAGCCACAGAGGCTTCACCTGAAGTTCCGCTAACAGACTACCATCCTCATACAAACTCAGATGAGCAAACATTACTCTTAAATCATATACCACCTTACGACTTAACGCGCTTACTACCACGTTAGCCTTTCCAGGATGATACTCGGTTGAGAAATCATAATCCTTTAACAACTCCACCCACCTTCTTTGTCTCAAGTTTAACTCCTTCTGGGTAAGAAGATACTTAAGACTCTTATGATCCGTATAGATGATAGACTTCTCACCGTACGAGACTTTTGGACGTCGTAACTCGATCAATTTAGGCTCGTAAATACTTCTCCCATACTTATTCAAATTTGGCTTGAACATATATACAAGTAATAATTCAATTCGGCACAAATAAAATATATACAATCGAATTTAATGACATTTATTTACTTATGAACTTACCTCAGCAAAGACAGACGAATCGGGACAACTATTCGACAACTTTAGTTTTCCCCCGATCCAATTCTGATTTCCTCTTTTCTTGGTCTAAATTAATACAAATTTAAATTATTTAATCACATATTCAATCAAATTCATCCAACAACACATAAATGGGCTAATTACACTTTTGCCCCTAACATTTCAAAATTTTCACAATTTAGTCCCTATTTCACAAAACATAAAATTCAAAAAATTTCTTTATACAAGTGCCTAGCTTAATTTTACTCTAGTTCATATACTCTCCTATTAGTTTCTACTCTATAACGCACTCTAGATCGTCCATAATTCGCTCTACAGCCTTAAGCCAATATTCAGCAACATTCGGAGCTACACCTAAAACACCTCTAAAAACTTCAGCACCACTTGATTTCAGTCGCTCTGATATTGACCCACGAGTTGCTAGTCCAGCTCTAGTTCCAGCGACCCTTTCAAGGATGCAACATTGCTCGTGTCAAAGCATTATATTCTCTACTATAGCCCTGTGATTCATTTCCTGACGCAGGTGATGCCGGTGCATCCATTTTCGGGATATGTCCCAATCCCTCAGACACAAGTCTAGCACCTCGGCCTCTACCACGGCCACGTCTACCACGTCCGCGTCCTCTGGCGCTCATACTGACTAACTCATTTTAATCTAATTACGAATTTTATGGATTAGAAAACTATTTCAGTGTTTATTAACGATATTTTATGAGATTCATGAGATAAAGTTGTTTTTCGCAAACACATCCTATAGTCTCGTTCTCTACAATTTTCAACACTTAAAACTAGAAGTTTTAGAGTGTTCCTATGATCATATCATCATAATAATCATTCAGTAATGAATACTTACTTGACTTGGTGCCGGATGCTTGTGGTGCCATACAACCTTTAAAACATAATTAAAATAATTTCAAACAAAAGTTATTTGTTGAACCTACCACAATCGAGTTTTGAAACTAGCTTTGATACCATTAAATGTAATACCCCAAACTAGGTCTATGCGTTCAGATGAGATATGATTTATCACACAAAACGAACATCCATTTAATTATCTAATGATTTAGGTAAAACAGTTCTACAAAACCTTTTGAAAATGAAGTTTAATAAAAACCAATAATTTGATTTAAAATCGATGAATAAAGTAGTACTAGTTTGAAATCTTATTATTTAATATTTAATTGTAAAAGACTTTAAAGTAATTTTAAAGAGTTCAAAAGAATCAAAACAAGAATATTTAAAGAATCTCATATGTTTAAAAACAAAATATTTAAGGAAATATTATTAAAATAGTATTAGTCCAAATTAAGTGTCTAAAGCATAATTAAATCCATCTACACATAAAATCCATAAAATAATAATAATAGAGGCCTTATTAAATCATACCTAAATTAGTAATTAAATAAATATACTTAATTGAAGTTCATAGTTTATAAAACCCTTGTTCAAGTATGGCCTCCACGAAGTCATTCCCAATCAAGCCTCCATCAATTGCCATTACCGAGAAGGATAATAAAGCGAGTGAGTTACTCGAACTCAAAGTATAACCCACTTACCATATCCATGGGCCAAATCATCAAGACATTATATTGGGCTTGAGCCCATTTACGATTTAACAATATAATAATAATGCATATAGAATGAAATTCCCAACCAAACCTAAAGTTCCCATCCGCTACACACCCATTGTACCAACCAACACACTGTGGGGATCAAGTCAACCCACCCCGCCAACACACCAATCGCAAGCATAAAGCCATTTTAAATAATATTGTGGTGCACCATCGAACTAGATTGTGGCAAAGCCCGAACTAGATTTTTGGCAACAGCCTTTCTTCTCTTCGTCAATTTTTTCTAACCCATGCAATCATGTTTATATATAAAACATAACAATACATTCACATGATAAATTTAACAAAAGGCCCATAATACAAGTGGGTCCATATCTCAAATTTTCATTTTGGCCCATAAGGCAAAATAACATTTTAGCCCATTTAACGATCTAGCAAACTTTGGCCCATATATTGATCTAGCAATTTTTGGCCCATATATCGATCTAATAGTTGTTGGCCCATATATCACATGAGGCATAAAATTTTACTATTTATCAATTAACCCATTGAGGATGTTTTCGTAATTTCTACGATTTTAATCATTTTCATGCATTTACACAAAAGTGTTAATTATTTCGTATTTTCTCCATTTTGCCATCTTTACGATTTTATCCCAATATTTACGGTATAGTATCTAACCCGAGAGATAAGTGTGAAGTTACACACCTAGTTACAGTGAGAACTAGACTTTCCCGCTCGTTGATACCTAAACACACATCACTATAATTTAGAACACTAATACTATTTATAAATCTATTCTTATAAGTAATAATCTAGACTTTACCCTTGGAATTTCGAACAACTTCTATATGCGGTTTCTCCCCAATTGTTGGTTCGTTACCCATTGAATATCCACGAACAAACAAAGGCTCAGGAGTACGAATGACTTCAAATAATAGATTCTCCTCGGATGAGGGTCCACAATCCAGTGGAAAATCTTGGATTCGAAATAGCCCTTCGCTTAAATTTCAGGGGAATAGCGGAACCACTCCTCTTTTAAACACTATTCACAACCTTTTTCGTCCCTATCTTGATTGTCTCCATTGAAAAAAGATCGTTTGTCCAACTAAAAAGTATATCGAAAATTATGACTAACGGTTTGAAGGGTGAGATTGGCTTACCACAAAATATCCTTGTCCCACAAGATGAAAATCGAGCGATAACGTCCCCTAAAGCAAAATCGATTAATAGTTCATCTATAACAATATGTCGAGTAGTATATAGCTCCTTGATAAGAACCCTTACCTTAACACTTCGACTCAATTTCTAACGAATCACGATGATAATGAATACTCCAAGTTTCACCTTCTTTATAACACTATAAAAATGAAAGATTGTCTAAGGAAAAAGAACGTTATTATCAGTCATAAGACCCTCCTAAACTTATATATATTCGGCTAAGAAAAGAAGGGAAAAGAAAAGATTTGAAAAGAGTTCTTACTGATTGCTTAAACGAAGGTTGAAGGAATAATTAACAAAACAATATAGATGAAGAAAGGATTTAGCTTTGAAGGAAAATTGAAGAAAATGGTATTAGTACCATTCGGCCATGGGGAGAAAAGGATGGAGAAAGTGTTTGAATGATAAATAAAATAGAGAGGAAAAGAGAATGGGGAGTAGGTGTTTATGATTCGATTTTCAAAGAGAAGAAAAGAGAAAGAGAAAAGTGATGAGTTTAGGAACAAAATGCATTCGGCAATGGGGGAGGGGAAGGAAAAAGAAGAATGGTCTTTAGCTTTGGTATTTCGGCATAAGGAGAAGAGTGTATTGAGATGCGAGGCAAAAATGTGCCCAAATGGTAACATGAAAAAGAAATGGTCAAAAGAACTAAGCTTACCAAATGCTCAATTTCGGCTAGGAGAAAAGTTTTGAAGAGAATTGAAAATTTTGCACTAATATGCTAAGAATGACCAAAAACTAACTCCTAATCCTAGCCAAGCTACAACCACATTCGGCCAACCCCTTTAGTCCACAATGCCATCCAAATACATGGTCAAAATGGCCATGCAAAAGTTTCCAAATCATCACTCTTGTATCATGCCTTGTATTCTTCCACTTTCCAAATGCTTAAAAAAAAATCCCTAAAATCAAGCAAATTCAACCCCTTAATTCATGTTTACCATAACCTTTACCCATCTTTCCATAAAAAATTTTAGTCCATCTTATCCATGAATGAAGCTTGGCCGACACTTGCTAGGAAATAGGAAAAATAAATGCTCACAATTTGTATGCTAGGAGATTCGAACCTCTCCCCTCAAGACCATACATGTAGCGCATATCCCCTTCACCAATAGCTCAACTCATGCTATCCTTTATCACTTTAATTAACTTAAACTTCAAAGTCACCTGATTCCTCTATAGTAAAGTACTCTTTACTAAAATTTATTCTAACTCGAATAAACATGAGCCTTCCTAAGACTATATTAAACACACAAATAAAAGCATTCACAAGCTAAACACCAAAAACATGCAACATATCGATAATCACATTTTTAGGATGTTACAAATATGCTCCAAAATTTTGGCACACACACCATACTCCAAAAATCGAAACACTCCCTTAAAAGACCCTTTCATGACCAAATTTACTCCCCCCAAACACTCCCTATTTTTGGCCAACTATCACCTCACTCCCACTCCCATGATTTTCTCATTGATTCACTCCCCCACTCACTCTTCATCCATCATTTGAAATGGTTGACCACTTCAAACTCCCAAAACTCCTATCCTCCATCCATTCAAACTTGTTTGACCCATTCAACTCTCCTTGGTAAAGTCCTAGCCGAATGCCACCTCTTCTCCACCTTGAGCAAAAAAATAAAGCTCCATGATGCCGCAGATGGGATTCAAACTCCTCCCCCTTTGCTCTACTAGTGACTCCACATCCACTCCACCATATGCTCATCTTGTGCTAGTAATTTACCAACATTTTCTCTTAAACCTTGCAGGCAATAGCCTTCCCCCTTAAGTGCCCAAAAAGTAAAATTTTAATAAGGCCCAACACAACCCTAGGCCTCCCTAAGACCCCTAAACTCACCTAAATAACAACATAACAAGCACAAAACATGCAACAACACAAAAATGCCAAACCCCTAATTTTTGTATGTTACAATAAAAGCCATGAGGAACTAATCCTTCTAAAAGGAATTAGTGAGTGGAGGCATGATCTCTTAACTATTTTGTAGTATAACTCAATGGATAAACTATTTGGAAAAGGAAGAATATGAAACAAACCCTAGGCTTGAAAACCCTAGGAAGTCATGAAGGTGAAAATTAACCCAAAATTGGTATAGCCCAATCGCGAACACCTTTACCCCAAGCTAGTCTGGACTGTGAGGTCAGAAGATTAGTAGTTCTTATTGACTCATTATGTTAGTGGAAGATCGGGAGATCCTGCTAGGGTTGTGACTAGTTGGTTGACGAGGAACCCAAGGCCAAAATTAATTGGAATTGCTGAAGTGAGTTGATCATCCATCCTCAGATTTTATTTACTTTATTTATCTCTATCTCTTGCAGTTTTAATTTCTTTTTATGATATTTTATTTCATTATTTTACAAACCATAAAAATACTTCTTATTTTACTATCGTACTATAACTAACTTTAAGTATTAATTAGATCTTTAATTGTTTAGGTTAAGATTGATTTAGTACTCGCCTCCCTTGGGTACGATCCTCGGAGTACTCATCTACTTCATCGTAAAATATATATTACAACTCAACCTATATACTTGTGGATATCACCTCATAACTCTCTATTTTATAGTAGTACTCACACTCTGGATGTTACTACGTCCGGAGGCGGTTAATAGCTTAAGTACAAAACAAGCATTTTTTTTTACACTTAATTTGACATTTATTGACCTACTAGGCCAATTCGAGCTTTAAGTAGTTCAAATGTTTTGAATTGAGTGTGCAGGATGATTATTTAACATCCCAAGAACATAATGGATGACACCAGAGTAGAGTTGTAGGTGTTGATGTTATGTCGCGACACTGACCTGTCGTCAAATGTAATAGTAATTTTGGTCTATTTTTGAACTTAAGGATCTTGTTTTCTAGCTAATTTAGTATTTAATATTGTGTTTTTAGTATTTAGTAGTTAAGATTAAATACTAATATAAATAAGTGTTTTTAACACTTTTTTTGTGTGTTGTGACCTATCAGGCTAACAGGTGCCTTAGGTACTGCTAATTTGTGTAATTGAGTGTGTAGGATAATGAATTATAGGCCCAACTAATGTAGGAAAAAGGGACGAGTGATGCACAAGCTTCTCGAGCTGTCAAAACATGAAACAAATCAACTTTCGTGTCTTGCCATAGACCTTGTATGACCTGACATAAGGCCAACATGGTGCCCATTTCTTTTGAGGCTATTTTGGTTCACACAATCAACTTTACACGAAGACTTAGGATGTTTCAAAGAACTAATTTGGGCTATCAAAACTCTTATAAATAAGACCTTAGGGGTTTGGTGTAACTAATTTGTCTTAGAAACCTTCAAAAACCCTCATGTTTTTATTCATTTTTCATAAACTTTTTATTTTTGTCACTTGGAATTTATAGGCGTTTAAGTTTTTATTCATTTTCATAGTAAAAACTATTTAGTTTTTATTCAAAGCAAACATGTCTTTTTCTGAGGGAAACATAGTTTTAGTGTACCTATTCAGCCGCATGAATTCACGCTCATATTCTAGGATAGACATTCTACCTTATTTCAGATATAGAAAGTCCTTCTTTATTGGTTTGACTAATGTTGGAATAATATTCTTCTCACAGAACCTTCCTAAAAACAATTCCCAACTAATTTGATGCTCAAGGGTAATGCTTTTTATACTTTCCCACCATTGGTACGCTTCTCCTTTTAACAAGGATACAACACATAGAAGACTACCCTTTTCATTACACTTTATCTCTTTAATAACCCTTCCTAACCGAGACAACTATTGCTCTGTTGTAGTGGGGTCATCTCCTTTATTTCATCAAAATTCTTTTGCTCCTTATTTTTGAATCTTTCAGACAGGATCGACCTAGGGAGGGCTATTGCAGGTGCAGGTGGAACAAGTGGCGCCAGCTGCACTACCTTTGGGCGTGGTTATAGAGGATGTTGTGGTTGTTGAGGTTGCTACTCAGATTCGGTTCCCATGAATTGCTCAAATAATCGAGTCATAATGGTAAAGAACATATTTCTGAATGCTTTTGTTGTATTCCCAGCATTGTTTTTGTTGGTTGTAATAGTCTGTTCTTGGGTGGGGGCACATCTTTTCGTATCCTAATCGGTCACTTTTCTTGAACTTTTAGACGTTCTTTTATTAACTATAAACGAGAAATTATATTACTACAAATCACTAAAGACTAAGCCATCAACGTATTATGCATGAAAAGGATGTCACAATGTGTTTGGTTCATCTGAGAATTGACTAAACTTAGGCTCTGATACCAAAAACTTGTAGCGCCCCATTCTCGACCTTTAAGAAGGATCCAAGAGTGGTGCGTTACAGCATTAAAGAATTTTACTTATAGGAACTTAATTGGCGGAACCTCAAGTTTACAAAAGAAAAATAAATAGGTAGTTGCTATAGTAGTAATAAATAAAAAATTTAAGGTTAAGGACCCAAACATTTTTAAAACACAAAAGTTCATTGTAAAGATTTAAGGGAAGGACTCTATTTTGTGAATACAATTTTTGTTACAAAATATTGTTTTTCAAATTTCAAGCCTTGGTGTCACTCTTATTTATCATGGCTAATACAAAACCACTATAATCCTCACAAAGAACATGTCTTCTGGCATAGTCCCTGAAGGTTCCTTTATTTCTTCGAGGGCCCTGAATAGGGAAGAGAAATGGGGTAAGTTCATAGAACTTAGTGAATTCCAAAAAAAAAAAAAAAATCAAAATATCTATACTTCACACAGACAGAGGGACTCTTCCCAATTCAGTGGGACTTACAATTCGCCTACTGATGAAGACACCACATATACTAGCTTTAGGAAGCTCACCTATTGGTGAATACTGAACTTGTGTAGACTTTAATAGAGTAAGAACACTTTGGTGCATACATTACACCCCTGTATTCATGTAGAAAACCTCCTTTGTGCTAGTCAAAACCCTAGTCCATGTTTCAAAGGTTGTAACGTTTGTTACATTTTTCCAATCTAGTTTGTGTTACACTTGCCTTACCAGAGGCTATATAACATCGTTCATGTATCACAATCTCCCAATTTAATGCATTTTGCAATGAAGGCAACACTATGAATTCACTTCTTTTGTTCTGACTAAATAGTTCCTTTTTTAGAGTAAGGTGGGTAAAGACTCAACACGACGTAAGGCCCTTTCATTTCTTAAATAGACATGCAAAAGTAGACTTTTCACCAGACAATCAAACTTACCTTGAACTAGACATGTTCTGACCATATAGTTGTCTTGCCCTTATTTTGAGAGCTTTCAGGAGTTTCTTGAGATATAACATAAATAGTTAACTTATCAGATCATGTTTTTAGAAAAACTAAGAATGCTTTCAAGAACACTTAAAATCAAGAAACCCAGAACCTAGAAGTATCCTTTTCTAAATCATTAGTCTATCGCTAAAGCATGAAACCATAGGGTACGATAAACAATCACGAAGACAACTAGAGTTTTATCGTTATTTACCAGGTTTCACAATGGTAAAGTTGGTTGATTACAACGAACTTTAACCCTTCAAGCAAGCCTTGGCTTTGTTGTTTTCCTAGAAAGCACAAAAAGGATTTGTTGAAAGTAAGTATGAATTGCTAGAGAAAATATACAACTTGTTTAGGAAGCTAAGGTTGGCTTTTATATAGGTGCACATGAAAGGAAAAATTAGTGGAAAAGCTTATTTACCTCCACTAACTTCCTTCTGTACCATGACTAATATTTTTCTCTCTCATCTTAAATGCATGTCCTTTTATTTCTAGAAACTTTTGTCCAACCCTGACTACTCCTTATTAGGCCAAACAAATAGTTTAATCTAATAATAAGATAATAATATATTCATTGTTCCTATTAGGTTAGAGGTTTAACAATAGGAATAATTATTTTCATCTATATGTTGGGGCGGTGTATACTCTATCGAAAAGTCCTCCAAACTTTGAAGCTTGCCTTAATCAGGAATTCGCCTAAGGGCACATTTACAATCCTTAAATACTTGATAAATTTCTAACCCTTTCATTATTCAGAGGTCACACTAGAAGCCTTAGTTCAATTAACAATACTCGAGTACTGCGCTTCATCAGGCGAGATGCTATATTTTTTCTAAAGGGAATGTTGATAAAACACTTTTTATCAAACGAAAAGACAAAGACTTATTAGTGGTTCAAATATATGTTGATGATATTATTTTTGGTGCTACTAATGATCTTCGTTGTCAAGAATTTTCCAAGCTAATGCAAGGTGAATTTGAGATGAGCATGGTGGGAGAACTGAACTTCTTTTTGGGACTCCAAATCAAGCAAAGAAAGGATGACATATTCATCAATCAAGTTAAGTAGACAAGGGAAATGTTTAAGAAGTTTGAGATGAATAATCTTAAACCACAAGCTACATTTATGAGCCCTTCTACAAATCTTGAAAAAGTTGAAGAAGGTAAATGTGTGGATTTAAAATTATATTGGTCAATGATTGGTTCTTTGCTTTATCTTGTGCAAGTAGACCCGACATTATGTTTAGTGTTTGCTTATGTGCTAGATATCAATCTTGTCCTAAGGAATCTGACTTACAATCCATTAAGAGAATTTTTAGGTACCTTAGAGACACTCCTACTTTATGAATTTGGTATCCTAGAGACTCTTATTTTAGCTTGCATGCTTTCTCAGGTGTGGATTTTGGAGGTTGCAAACTAGATAGGAAGAGCACCTCCGGTACTTGTCAACTCTTAGGCCACATGCTAATTTCATAGTTTTCAAAGAAACAAAATAGTGTTGCGTTGTCTACCACTGAAGCAGAATACATTTCTATTGGTATTTGTTGTGCTCAAGTTTTATGGATGAAACAACAACTTAATGACTATGGAATTAGTATAGATTCTATTCTTATCAACTGTGACAATACTAGTGCTATTTGTCTCACTAAAAATCTTATCCAACATTCTAAGACTAAACACATTGAAATTAGAAATCATTTATTAGAGATCATGTCCAAATAGGTGATATTGGTCTAAAGAATCTAGACACTTTGCACCAATTAGCTAACATTTTTATAGAACCATTAGATAAAGAAAAATTTTGGACACTTAGAAGAGAACTAGGTATTACTATCTTGCCTTAATCTTGTGTTCAAATAATTTTTTGCACATAGTAATTTTTTCAAATTTTTACTTGAAATTGTTTGAAAAAGCATGAAAACTTATTTAAATGGCTTCATATGAAATTAGTTGAAGGGAGTTTATTTTGCATGATTAGTCTATTTTTGATTAATTTGGTCTAGTTTACATGATTGTTGAATGCCTTTGAAAGTGCTAAACTAGACTTTACTGGATGGTAATATTCAATTTTTGCATGCCTTATAATGCTCTATGTTTCAGATGCATCATACTCAAATTTGACATTTTTTAAGCGTATGAAAACATTAGAGTTTGCCTAAAATACATTTTAAGTTAGTTTAGAGCTTTTTAGAACTTAAAAGTCAAGTTGGGAAATTTTTCTACAGTTTGAAAAATAGTTTCAACATCTGGTATCGATACTAGTACTATTTTATTGATACTTTTTAAAAAATATTAGTACTCATTTAAAAAGTATCAATACTCATTGGGTTTTAAGAACTCCTATAGCATGCTTTCTCAAATAGATTAAGAAAACCAAAATAAAAATCTTTTTCCCGTTTTGAAAACCTCTCAACCTTAATTTTTAAAAACCTAAAATCCTTCACTTTTTATTTTTAAATATTGACACAAATCAACCTACATTGACTTTTTCTACAAGTATTCAACAAGTTTTCTCTAAAATTTCACCATTTTCAAGAAATTTTGAGATAAAAATTTATTTCTCCCATTTCGAATCATGTTGAATTTTTGTTGAAATCTTGGTTGTAAAATGTGTTTTTGATTTATTTGGAACATATTTATTTTATTTTCTTGCAGGAGGTTGCTTAAACTTAGTCAAAATCTTCAAAATTTTTCTTTAAACCCTTTGCCTACAAGGTGTTTGATAAAATTCCCAAACTAAATTTTTGAGTGAAAATAGTGTCTCTCTAGTCTAGTTTGTTAGAATGGCTTTTAAGAAAAGTCTCCGTTCCGATCCTGCATCTTTGTCTAGCAGGAAAACCATTTCTTTCAATTATTGTTTTAAAGATGACCATGACTCTTACCTTTGAGACCATTATTTTTCAAGATGCAAAGTTAATGTTAGCGAATTCCATTGTAAAGAAATTTTGTCTTTAAAAACATTATTCTTGGGAGGAATTAATAAAATCAAAAAGAAACCAAACTTAAGAAAATTTCCTTGAAAACATTTATATATTAAAGACAAAACTCTTGATTTTGAATTTATTCATCTAGTAAATCCAAACACGAAATTAAAGATAGTTTAAAATAAATTTCAACTTTTTGAAACATTGGAAAATCTGCAAAGCCACCAAAATAGATGTGACCAAGTCACCGACCAAGTCCAAATTTCAAATACGTGACCAAGTCACCGGAGCCAAATATGTGACCGAAGTCACCGAGTCAAATATGTGACCAAGCCACCGAGTCAAATATGTGACCGGCCACCGAGTCAAATATGTGACCAAGTCACCAATTTCACATATGTGACCGAAGTCACGTAATTGTGGTAAAACCACCGAATACTTCCTCCTTTATTAAACATACCCATATGCCCATGCACATACATATCAAATCGATTTTCATGCTATTTACCCACAAATCATAATATAGTCATGCTTATTTCATATTGATGCATATATAAAAATAAACGAAATATTGGGTAACATACTCAATTTTGTATACCAATGATTGGTATCCACAAACAAAACATACTATCATATAATCACTTTTAACAATATAAATCTATGGAAATTTTTAATGTATGGTTACACACCTAGTAACAAAGTGAGAACAATACCCTCTTGCTCATCCACACCTAATTGATTAATACACTCGGTTAGTATATACTATTGTTAGCAAAACTATACTTATAAACGATGGATCTAAATCCTTACCCCTGATTCACGAATGATAGTTATTTGCGGTTTTCTCCACTAGATGGATCAAAACCACCGATATTCCACCAACGTAAAGTGGTTCGGTTATACGCGACTACTTGAATAATCGATCCTCGTTAGCGAAGGTCCACAACCCGGTGGAAAGTCTCTAACCCCGATATCGCTCTTCGTTTGTAGTTCGATGGTAAAGGAATACCTCCTCTCTTCCAAACACTTCGCATGACCCTTTTCTTACCTATCTTGTTGATCTTAGATCGCCCTAAAATAACGTGAGATTAGTGATCCATCTAAAGAAATTGATATTATCTAAAATAGTAATCTTACCTTGATGATTCGAATGGTTACTTAAAGGTTGTCTTCAACAAGGATTTTGATAAATCTTTTCAAAAGATTCGCCTAGAGAGAAAATAAAAGATTATGGTTCTAAATTTACTAAAGTGAAAGGAAATGATAAAAAATAATTGATAGAATTCTTACTTGAGTCCTTCAAGATTCGGCTTTAACAAAAGAGAAGAGAAATGGTGGTTTGGTTTAAGAAAAAAGAAGAAAGGGAAAAGAAAAGAGAAGGAAAGAAAGAAGGTAGAAAGAGAAAGAGGAGAAGAAGATGATTATGGTGATTTCTCAAAAGAAAAGAGATGATTAGGAACTTTTGCACATTCGCCAAAGAGGTTATTCTTGATCCTATGTGGTTTTGACAATGAGAGAAAGATAAGAGAAAAATAATATGAAAAGAGAAAGAAAAGAGAATATGATCAAAGAGAAGGAGATTAGTCTTGAGACTTAGATGCATTGCCTAAAGAAGAGAAATGAAGAATTTGGTTCTTTGAACTTTGTAGTTTGGTTTCAAGAAGAAAATAAATGGGAGAAAGAAAGTTGTATTTGGTTCAAACAATTGAGGCTAAATCAAAAGCAAAAGTGTACCAAAATGTCTAAGGTACATTCGCCAAAATGAAGAAAATTGGTCAAAAGAAGAAAGCCAAAACAAAAGAAAGTTTTACCTAAACTCTATGGCAAATTCGGCTAGAGAGAACTTTTGGAGAAAATGAGAAAAGATGGACAAACAAAGACTTTTGGCTAACTTTTCCCCTAATGGTAGAGCACAAATTCGCCAAATCAAAGCCAACATATCCCCTTTTTCCTCCTTGTTTCTTCCCATCATATCCAAAATTTGCTACACAATTAAGCCTCTCCCTTTAGCCTTCATGTTGTCTAGATTCATGGTCAAATGACCATGGACACATCCCCAAAACATAGCCAAATATCAAGCCTTTGTCCCTTCATCTTATCACCAACTTATCATCCCATGCCTTAAGTTTTTAACTTCCTTTTCACATGGTTAACTAGCCAAAATGAATGAAAGCTCATCCACTCTAGAACTTTCTTGGCCGACACATATAAGGAAGAAAACAAAAATTTAAAATCTTCCCTAATGCTAGCTAGAAGATTCAACCTTACACCTCAAGCATACATCCATGCATCTTAACCACTTTGCCAATTACTTAACTTATGCATGGAACTCCTTGCCATTAATTCTTAAGGCCTAATTTACTTAGCTCTCTCTCTTAATAAAAATTAAAAGTTTTACTAAGCCTTCACTTAATTAATGATGCTTAAATAACTTCCAAAATATACTCTTTAATAAATAAACATGCAACATCATTCAATTAAGTAAAATGCTTAGCCCCTAATTATCTGGATGTTACAGTTCTACCCCCTTAAAATAATTTCGTCCTCGAAATTACCTGGCTGGAATAAGTGAGGGTATTCTATGTCGATCGCTTCCTCCGTTCCCACGAAGCTTCTTCGATCCATGATTTCGCCATAATACCTTAACGAGAGGAACTGATTTTCTCCGTAAAACCTTTACATCTCGCTCCAGAATTTGAATCGGCTCCTCTTCATATGACAAATCTGATCTTAATTCCACCTCCTCACTGGTACTATATGAGATGGATCCGACCAGAAGTAGCAGTAACATTGAAACATGGAACACATCGTGCATTTGCTTCAATTCAAGGCAAATCTAATCGATATGCCATGATCCAACCCGCTTCACAATCCGATAAGGTCCAATGAACTGGACTTAGTTTCCTTTGCGTCCAAATCTCATCATTTTTTCCAAGGTGAAACCTTTAGGAAAACTTGGTCTCCCAACGCATACTCTATTTCCTTCCGCTTTTAAATCTGCGACGATTTTTGTCTATCGATGCTTCCTTTAACCGAGCCGGATTACCTTAACCTTTTCTTGATTCACCACTATTTCGGACCCAAAATCTATCGTCCCCTAATTACATCCAACACGTAGGAGTGCGACACTTCCATCCATATAGTGCTTCATACGGTGCCATCCAGTATATTGGATTGAAATCGTTGTTGTACAAATTCGCCAACAGTAAGAATTCCTCCCAACTTCCTTGAAATCTATCACACAACCCTTAACATATCTTCTAAGATCTGGATTACTCTTTCGGACCGACCGTCGATCGAGGATGAAATGCCGTCTTGAAGTCCAATTTGGTGCCCAAAGCCGATGCAATGCTTTCCAAAATCGCGACGTAAATCTCGAATCTCTGTCCGAAATTATCGACAACGGCACTCCATGCAATCTCACAATCTCAGCCACATATAACTTTGCCAATTTCTACAAAGAGTAATCAACCCGAACTGGGATAAAATTTGCAGATTTCGTCAATCGGTCCACTATCACCCAAATGGAGTCTTTCTTAGTAGGCGTAAGGGGAAGCCCACTAACAAAATCCATGGTGATTCTCTCCCACTTCCATTGCGGAATCTTTATTGGCTGTAGCAATCCAGAAGGTACTTGATGTTCAGCCTTAACTTGTCGACACGTCAAGCACTTCCTACAAACCCAGAACTTCCGCTTAAGACAAAGCCACCAAAATTGATCTCAGTAAATCTCGGTATAACTTATTTCCTCCAGGATGCATAGCATAGGGACTACCATGCGATTCCTGAAGTATCTTTTGTCTCAACTCCTGATCCTTCGGCATACAAACTTTACCTTTGAAGCACAATACTCCGTCATTGTTAATACTGAAATCTTCCAATTTCCCACTCTGCACCTATCGAAGCTTTTCACTCAGATCTTCATCTATTGTTAATACTTAACCATGTCGGCTTAACCTGAAGTTCTGCCAACAAGCTTCCATCATCGTAGAGACTAAGATGTGCAAACATTGCTCTCAAATCTGACACCACTTTTCGACTTAGAGCGTCTGCCACCACATTCGCCTTACCCGGGTGGTACTCGATAGAACAGTCGTAGTCTTTTAACAACTCTATCCACCTTCTCTGCCTCAGATTCAATTCTTTCTGAGTCAGTAGATATTTCAGACTTTTGTGGTTCGTGTATATCACTGACTTTTCCCCGTATAAGTAATGTCTCCAAACCTTAAGAGCAAAGACTACAGCTGCCAACTCTAAGTCATGCGTCGGGTAATTAACCTCGTGCGGTCTCAACTGCCGAGACACATACGCAACTACCTTTCCGCCTTGCATCAGAACACATCCTAATCCCGTGTGAGAAGCATCACCAAACCTGGTTGTCTCACCTCAGAGCTACCTTGCCGCCTCGTCAAGTTTCGCGTCCTCTACCAGAACCATTTCCCTTCCATTTGGACCACGTCCTCTTATCGGTTGTCGCTTACATCACACCGATTAGCACCGACTTGCTGGGCGGTTCTTCTTCGAGTTCATCGGACAATCCTTGATCATGTGATCCTTGAACCGCACTTGAAACATCTCGCCGATTTTCTTTCAAAGATTCTCCGAGTGCATTTTCCCACACCGAGAACAAGTACGACTTTGTACACCAGCGATCTGTTGACCTCATGATCCATCATTCCTTGATTTCTTCGAAAGTTTCGGATGACCCAAGACCCAAAGCTTCTCTTATTCTTGCTCGACCTCTGTCCTCTCGCATCTCTCAAATCAGTTTAGCCTATTCGATAATTCTTGCCCTTTCCACTAAGATTGCAAAATCTCTTTCACGGTGGAGCAATCATCACTCTTAGCTCATCTCTAAGTCCATCTTCAAATCTGACGCAACGTTCATATTCAGTAGCCACTATCCCTCTGGCATAACGGCTAAGTCGTAAGAATTCTGCTTCATATTCAGCTATAGACTTGTTTCCTTGAACTAGATTCAGAAATGTCTTCCTCTGAGAGTCGATATAGCTAGCTCCAACATATTTTCCTTCGAATTTCACTTTAAAATATCCCCAATCCAGACGATCCACGGGGGTACTCTCCTTGATAGTGAGCCACCATCGGTAGGCTTCATCACGAAGAAGTGAAATAGCACCTTTCAATTTCTCTTCATCATGCGTCTATATCGTCCATGATTCTCTCGATCGCTTCCAACCAATATTCACCACGTTTGGAGCTACTCTAGATACTCCTCCAAAACTTCACTCCATTCGATCTAAGTCTCTCACTCATCGACTTTCGAGACCCATTTCAGAACTAGCTTTGCTACTGCTCCAAAACTCGCAAGACGACTTGTGATCTTGTGTCACCACCTTCATTTTGTTCTTGAAAATTTGCCCCAACACCGGTGGTGGAGCTTCATTCTGGAACCTTGACCAGATCGAATCGGTTTCAAACAAATCATCCTTCCTCTTCCATGTCCTCGACGACCCCGTCCCTTAGAGCTCATGTCTACTACGATCTTATCTATTTTTACAAAAGTCTTATGTATTAGAATCTTTTCACTTCTTATTAAAAGAAAGTTTTATGAAACAGATCTTCAGTGGTTTTCGTAGTAGTACACATACACCTAGGGTCCATGTCTCTAAAGTTTCCTTAGACTTATCAAACATTCATATCATTTATCAAATGAAAGTACATACCTGATGGATCTGGGTCAAGAATTCCGAGTGCCATGCTCTTATAAATCCATTTAACTTAAGAAAATTTTCAAAAAGTCCTTTGGGCCAAAATTTTGAAAATGTTGTGGGCTTCAAAACCCAAGGCCGAGAGTTTAAAACTGGGCTCTGATACCAAGTTGAAACACCCCAAACCCGGCCCAAAAAGTCTAATCGGATTCGGTATGTTCCTTGAGTAAAACTTTAGCGGAATTCCATTGTAAAGAAATTTTGTCTTTAAAAACATTATTCTTAGGAGGAATTAATAAAATCAAAAAGAAACCAAACTTAAGAAAATTTCCTTGAAAACATTTATATATTAAAGACAAAAACCTTTTTAAATAATTATTAAAAACCAATTTAGTAATTTAATGGATATTTATTCATGGCAAAATAAAAGTAAATCCAAACACGAAATTAAAGATAGTTTATAATGGCCCTATTACATAATATTGGCAACCCAAATTAAAGTCTAAGTAATAAAATTTAACTTAAAGAGTTTAAGTTGGAAAATCTCCACAATACTTAATACTGAAACCTTTGCCACCTCAATTCCTGTCATTCCGATCCATCGTGACTACGAGTTATCGAAAAGTTATCCCATAAAAATGGGTGAGTCATAAACTCAATGTGTAACACATACACTAAAAAGCCCATTTTATGAAATGCTTTCAAGCCCAAAATTTCACATATGGCCATAGACCCATTTAATCAAATATTTAGCCCAAAGGCCCATTTAACTCATATTTAGCCCAAAGGCCCATTTTAGCTCAAATTTAGCCCAAAGGCCCATTTCATAGCAGATCAAATAATAATCATACAATATTACATGGATATACTTATGAAATGAGATGCAAGCCCTACCAACCTAAATATCCATCCGCTACACACCCCGCACCAACCAAAGACACCGTGGGATTACTAAATCAACCTCCATCCGCTACACACCATCGAAGGCGATTCTTTGCAGACCAACATGCACATCGCCTTATTGTGGCAAAGCCACCAAAACAGATGTGACCGAAGTCACCTGACCGAAGTCCAAATTTCAAATACGTGACCGAAGTCACCGGAGCCAAATATGTGACCGAAGTCACCGGAGTCAAATATGTGACCGAAGCCACCGGAGTCAAATATGTGACCGAAGTCACCAATTTCACATATGTGACCGAAGTCACCAGAATTGTGGTAAAACCACCAGAATACTTCCTCCTTTATTAAACATACCCATATGCCCATGCACATACATATCAAATCAGATTTTCATGCTATTTACCCACAAATCATAATATAGTCATGCTTATTTCATATTGATGCATATATCAAAAATAAACGAAATATTGGGTAACATATCTGAATTTTGTATACCAATGATTGGTATCCACAAACAAAACATACTATCATATAATCACTTTTAACAATATAAATCTATGGAAATTTTTAATGTATGGTTACACACCTAGTAACAAAGTGAGAACAATACCCTCTTGCTCGTCCACACCTAATTGATTAATACACTTTGTTAGTATATACTATTGTTAGAAAAACTATACTTATAAACGATGGATCTAAATCCTTACCCTGATTCACGAATGACAGCTTATTTGCGGTTTTCTCCACTAGATGGATCAAAACCACCGATATTCCACCAACGTAAAGTGGTTCGGTTATACGCACTACTCGAATAATCGATCCTCGTTAGCGAAGGTCCACAACCCGGTGGAAAGTCTCTAACCCGATATCGCTCTTCGTTTGTAGTTCGATGGTAAAGGAATACCTCCTCTTCCAAACACTTCGCATGACCCTTTTCTTACCTATCTTGTTGATCTTAAATCGCCCTAAAATAACATAGATTAGTGATCCATCTAAAGAAATTGATATTATCTAAAATAGTAATCTTACCTTGATGATTGAATGGTTACTTAAAGGTTGTCTTCAACAAGGATTTTGATAAATCTTTTCAAAAGATTGACCTAGGAGAGAAAATAAAAGATTATGGTTCTAAATTTACTAAAGTGAAAGGAAATGATAAAAAAATAATTGATAGAATTCTTACTTGAGTCCTTCAAGATTGGCTTTAACAAAAGAGAAGAGAAATGGTGGTTTCGGTTTAAAAAAAAAGAAGAAAGGAAAAGAAAGAGAAGGAAAGAAAGAAGGTAGAAAAGAGAAAGAGGAGAAGAAGATGATTATGGTGATTTCTCAAAAGAAAAGAGATGATTAGAAACTTTTGCACATTCGGCCAAAGAGGTTATTCTTGATCCTATGTGGTTTCGGCAATGAGAGAAAGATAAGAGAAAAATAATATGAAAAGAGAAAGAAAAGAGAATATGATCAAAGAGAAGGGAGATTAGTCTTGAGACTTAGATGCATTCAGCTAAAGAAGAGAAATGAAGAATTTGGTTCTTTGAACTTTGTAGTTTCGGTTTCAAGAAGAAAAATAAATGGGAGAAAGAAAGTTGTATTTGGTTCAAACAATTGAGGCTAAATCAAAAGCAAAAGTGTACCAAAATGTCTAAGGTACATTCGGCCAAAATGAAGAAAATTGGTCAAAAAGAAGAAAGCCAAAACAAAAGAAAGTTTTTACCTAAACTCTATGGCAAATTCGGCTAGGAGAGAACTTTTGGAGAAAATGAGAAAAGATGGACAAACAAAGACTTTTGGCTAACTTTTCCCCTAATGGCAAGAGCACAAATTCGCCAAATCAAAGCCAACATATCCCCCTTTTTCCTCCTTGTTTCTTCCCCATCATATCCAAAAATTTGCTACACAATTAAGCCTCTCCCTTTAGCCTTCATGTCGTCTAGATTCATGGTCAAATGACCATGGACACATCCCCAAAACATAGCCAAATATCAAGCCTTTGTCCCCTTCATCTTATCACCAACTTATCATCCCATGCCTTAAGTTTTTAACTTCCTTTTCACATGGTCAACTAGCCAAAATGAATGAAAGCTCATCCACTCTAGAACTTTCTTGGTGACACATATAAGGAAGAAAACAAAATTTAAAATCTTCCCTAATGCTAGCTAGAAGATTCAACCTTACACCTCAAGCATACATCCATGCATCTTAAACTTTGCCAATTACTTAACTTATGCATGGAACTCCTTGCCATTAATTCTTAAGGCCTAATTTACTTAGCTCTCTCTCTTAATAAAAATTAAAAGTTTTACTAAGCCTTCACTTAATTAATAATGCTTAAATAACTTCCAAAATATACTCATTAATAAATAAACATGCAACATCATTCAATTAAGTAAAATGCTTAGCCCCTAATTATCAGGATGTTACACATTGGGTCAACTTTTTTAAAATTTGTTCACCAAAATTTTCTAATCTTGTTCGAGCATTTTATTTGAATTCTAGACTCAAACATTAGGAAATAAGTGAGATCGTTGTTGCTGTTAACTTTTTTCTTATGAAAACTTTGGTGAACTTTTGATATGTCACATGACTAACTAAAAAAAGGATAAAGGCAAGTGCACCTATCAATAAATAGTATAGCTATGGTGACTAGAGATATCGTATCCATGAGGACTAAAAGTATTAGTAATTACCATTTTCTTATATTTAGCTGACAATTTGGAGTGATGAGTTTTAAACTAAAATTACTAAATCAATCTAACTAAGAACTCAACAGAAAATTAATAAGGAAAATATCCGAAAGATAACCAATGAGAGAGATAATACCCAGGAAATAATCCACCTAGACTTCATCTATTATTATGAATTAGAATTAAACGATTTATGCACTTGGTATCTTGATCCGTAGAAATCCCTAAATTATGATAATATCTCTTTCGAGAGTAAGAGCAACTGACTCTTGGTTGATTAATTGAAATTTCTTTCTAGTTAATACCCCTATTATCGTATTAACTCGATCTATGGATTCCCTTATTATATTTGACTCTAATCTGGTATATTTATATCATCGTATTTCTAGGATTGCATGCAACTCCATTCAATTATGCTAGATCTACTCTTAAACAGGGACTTTTGCCCCTCTGATTTAAGCACATAAAACATGAATTAATATCCCGAAAATATTAAAACAAGAAATTATCACACATAACTGAGAACAAGAATCAAGTATTTATCGTGTAAAACATAAATCAAATAATAGAATTCATCATAGGGTTCATGTTTCCTAGGTATCTAGAGAGTTAGTTCATAATTCTGAATAAAAATATCTCAAAGTCAGAAAAACCATAAGAAATAAAGAAACTCATAAAAACTTAAAAAGAAATTAAAAGGAGGTCTTCGATCTTGAGGGAAATATGCTTCAGAGTTGGCTCCAATGGTGTTCTTCGAGTTGTTTTCTTCAATATTCTTAGATGTCCCATCATATCTCTTCTTCTATTTGGTATTTATAGACTTTAGAATGCTCACAAAGCCTAAAAATTGTGTTTTTCCACGTGTTTGGGAAGCAATTTGCAAAATCGACATAGCCTAGCACATATCCATGTGTCCAGCATGTGTGGCTCTTGAAAGCAGCACTTTTTGTCTGATTTTCACTCATTTTTTGCTTCTTTCACTCCCAAACGCTCACCTAAGAATAGAAACATGAATTCAAAAGATTAGGAGCATAAAATTCTCTAATTTGAATGAATAATCATCCAAAAATGCATTAAGAATGGGATTAGCAATTGTTACTTTTATCACTTATCAACTTTTAAAACTTCCTATTGGCGGTGGGTCAAATGAGAAAGGCCTTTACAATCCAGCCTTGAATGTTTGACGCTCGTATTCATATGATCTCAATGTACATGATCATATTTTTCATCTTATTATCACATGGATATTGTGTCCTATTTCAAAAGACATCGTTCTTCAATCTACCAACTATTGGTGGATTGATTATTTTCATAGAAATGAGTGTCCTGATCTTGCTATCATTTTATTTAATGACATTAACAAGCGAATTGGAAAGGATCTAGATAACATCTTACCTTACCTTTTTGACACGTACTTTTCATATATTTTTACTTGCCTAAACATCCAAACCAATGTCGATCCTCCATTGTTTGTTAAACTTCAATCGTTAGCGTTGCTACCTTTCATTGAGCTAGTTTTAAATTGTATCCTCTTACCGGAAATTGGGTTAAGGCTGACTATCCTAATCATCAAGAAGTTGATGATGAAGGCCTTGAAGAAGAACATGACGATATTCCTCTTGCTGAGTCGGCCCCTCCACCGGCTTCTTTAGTCGCTCAACCATCTACTCCGTCTCACTCTAACGACTTGGTTGCTGCCATCTTTAGTGTTGCTACTTCTTTGAGTGGGGAGTTTGAAGGTTTCCATACTCGAGTAAACTATGTGTTTGATCGTATTAATAACAATGTTAGTAGTCTAGACTCTAGGACGTCTAAGATGGAGGAAAACATTGCATATCTTATGTGTCAATTCCCTCCTCTTCCTCCACCTCAAGAAGACTAGGGTGACTATATAATTTTTTTCATGCATTTTAATCATTTTCATTTCATATGTACCAATCCTTATGTTAGTACATGAATGCTTATCTTGGTATCTTGATTGTAGATACTTGACAATTTATTTTGGTATCTTAATAAGTTAGTTCATTGTTTTCATATCTTTCACTTCCTATTCTTGGACTAACAAAATTTCTCTCATAAGCTTTATTTGGTGATTTTTTTATATAACAAAAAGGGGGAGAAGAGAAGAGTAAGGTAAATTATTGGTATTTGGTTGATTATTTTTATTACTAATCTTTTATTGCTAACATTTAAGTGACCAATTTTTTAATCTCAAGTCTTTGCTTTTTAATTCATAAAATCAAGCCATTGATTCAAATTGAACTTTAACAAGGGGGCGTAACAAATTCGAAAACAAATTTACCAAAATGTTTTGTTATATCAAAAAGGGGGAGATTGTTAAACTAGCTTTATTTGATAAATTGTTTTGATATAACAAATAAAATTTTTTTTGAATAAAAATTTTTTTCAAACAAAGAAATTATTAAGTTCAAAGCATAAAAATTATTTCAAGACTTCTAAACATCTTAGAAAGTATTTTGAACACTTAGAAAATTTTGAACAAAGTTCAAAAGTCCTTTTAAACTCTTGAATTCGATTGAAACAATTTGAAATCAATTAAAAACTTATCCTTACAAAAAGTATTGATATTTTCAAAATGTATTGATATCCATATGATTTTTATTGACACCACATTTTTATCGATACTAAAGTTGCTTACTATTTTGAAACAAAATTTGAACATATGAAAATAGTAACTATACTTTTCAAAATATATCGATACCTATTGAATTTTATCAATACCGTCTTTTTATATCAATACCATTTTTGCATTCTTTTTTTTAATGATTTTTCAAATAATTACAAAAAGTATCAATGCCCATTAAAAATATATAGATACCTTTTACCAGGTATCGATAAATTGTCTTTGGTATTGTTGTAAACTAACTTTAACGGCCACTGAATCAGACATTAAATGCTACTAGTATAGGTACTCATAGAAAAAATATCGATACTTTTTGTTGTAGGTGAATTTAATGATCCAGTATTTTCATCCCAGTGGTTCTATTTATTTTATCAACAACCACAATAGTTGGAAATGAATTATAGGGTATAAATACTAGCTTCTAAAGGCCCTACAACAAGAAGAAAGAATATTCAAGCAAAAAGATCAATCAAACAATCTTTCTGCCAAATATTTCCATACTTTTCTTTCATACACTTATGATCTTCATTGCTATTCTATAAGGGCAAGTGTTTTTCTTTGTAATTGAGCTTAATTTGCAAACACTTTGATCTTGTAAAGATTATTTCTTTCTTTGTTTCTTTGTATCTCTTTGAAAGGGTTGCATCTTTAGGTTTGGGTAGAAACATTAAGGGAGTTTGTAAGGTTAAACCTCATCCTCAAAGGTTAACAAATTAGTGAATTTGAGAAAATCCTTAGTTGTAGAAAGCTAAGATGGTGGAGTAGCCAATTGGGGCCGGACCATTCTAAACACTTATGTCAACATTTTCTATCCTTATTCTCTAGCATCCACAAAATTTAAAAAAGCCAATTCACCCCCGCCCCCTTCTTGACAATTTTGGTTTGACTATTTGAGCAAATAGTATTATTAAAAATTTAATCCATAATTGGTTAAACATACACCATGCAAGTATTTTGTCAATTAATTAAAACCTTGACTAAATTAATTAATTAATTCAGTTATTTCTTTACATTCATAATGCTTAAGAAATATAGTCATGATTTTACTTGCATGAGTAAATAGATTGAAAGCACAAAACACCTTTAACAGAATTAAATAAACTAAACTATGAAAACCAAATCATTCTAACACCAACAGATTTAAGCAGTGCAATCATGTTCATGAAATTGGGAAAAAATAAAAAATTTAAAGGAAAGAAGAAACTCTAAGTCGTTTTTGGTAGGTCTTTGAAGCACAACTCACTTGCTCCTTCATTTTCTCTTCCTTTCTTGCCACACAATCAAGCTAAGAAGCTCTCAATGTGGCTAAATAAAGGTGCTCTCATACCTTGCAAACACTCTTTTGAGAGGAAGAAGTATAAGGGATGGAAAAGGAGAGAAAAAAAGAGAACAAATGGAGAGGAAATGAATAGAAATAGATGAGTGAGTTGGGTGATGAATAAATGGAAAAGTGAGGGATGACTAAAAATAGGATTTTGGAGCCTTGATTTTCTCTCCCATGTGGATGACCCTTGAATGAAGGAAGAATGAGTTGATGGCTTGCAATTTTTAGCTTGGAGCATGAGAGAAAAAACTAGAAAAGATGAGGGGTTTGAACGATTATGTGAAGGAGTCTTGAGGATGAATTTTAATTAATTAAAATCATATTTATATGGATGATTTGGGTTGTATCATGGGCGGTTTGGGCCTCTCTCCCTCAATGGATAATTTCAAGCTCTTTTATCCTTAATAGATTGTCCAATTTCCCTACCCAATTTTTGATATAGGTTGAACATATCCTTGACACATTAATCCTTTATTTGGGGCGTCCAAGGCTGATTGTTAATTAGTTTTTCTCTACATGGCTTGTGTTGTAGGGATGCTACAACATTTTGAGCTCCAAAAAGGTGACTTCCAAAATTGTCTTTTCTTCAGGTGCACCAAACTGCTTCAAATTGGCAAAATTTTATAAGTTTGGCATATAAATAATTAAAAGAGAGATTTGTCTTTAATTTTTCCAACTTAGACATTTTTTAATAAAATTACAAGAATATGTTAAAAAGAAGTCAGAATTTGCAAGATTTACTAGTCAAAAGTGCTTAAAAGTCTATATATTTTCAAGTGACCAAAGGTCGGGATATAAGTAGTTCCTATCAACTAGTTAATTTAGTTGAAGGCTGGGAGGTAACAATTAGGTTAATTACTAGCTAATCGATTATAACCCTAAATCAATAGTTAATTATGAATACTGAAATGAGTTAGTCTTCTATTTGTTAGTCGAGTGATTTACGAGTACTTTTGCTATTTTCTTATTCTGCATGTTTTATTTCAAAATATTTATATTCACAATTTTTCATACTATGATTTTGATTGAGTACTTTCTATACTTGTTAGTGTAAGAGTTCATTGCTAGCTAATCAATCCTCCCTTAGGTACGATTCTCGAAATACTCCATGCTTCGCTGTAAAAATTATATTACAACTTGACCGATACACTTGCGAACACCACCTAATTCTAGATCTTTAGTTCCAATATTTACACTCTAGACGTTCGCATGTCGAAAGGTGGTCAAGTAATTTTCGTCGTTGCCAGGGAGGCTTCAGCATTAGATTAGTATTTAATTTCTACGATTAGTAAGCTAAATAGGAAAATTTTAGGTAATAGATACAACATTTATTTTATTATTTATAATTTTTATTGTTTACTAAATACTTCAATTTTTTCTAATTTCATTGTATGACTCAGATCAGGGGCACCCTTATCGAGTTAGTCACCAATCCGAAGAGAATAATTAGTTGTAATCATAAGCAGCAACAACAACAAATTCAAAATAACCCACCTACTGTAGTTGACCTACCATGCGAGAACCCACTTTATGACAATCCACCAGAACAAAATCCACCACCACAACCATTTATACTTATAGAGCCATTAATGGCCCAAGAAGAATGAACTCTACCCGACTATGCGCTATTGAATCTAGATGTTGTGCGAAACAACATCGAGAGGCTGACAATCAATGCTATTAATTTCAAAACTTAAGTCATATGTGATTTAGATGATTCAAAATAATTTTCAATTTCGTGGTACAATGATGAAGGACCCGAACCAAAACTTAAAACGGTTTCTCCAACTTTGCTATACATTCAAATTTAATGGGGTCACCAATGACGCTATTCGTCTTCAATTGTTCCCTTTTTATTCGTTGATAATGCTTTGTCTTGGTTAGATCGGCAAGCTTTAGGTTCAATAATTACATGGGATGAACTTGCAGGTAGGTTCTTACACAAGTTTTTTCATATCAGTAAGACCATCCAATTGAGGCATGATATTGTTGATTTTAAACATATCGAGGGAGAGAGCTTATATGAGGCATGGGAACATTTCAAAATGTTGTTGAGAAAGTGTCCACACCACAATATGTAGGAATGGTTGCAACTGAAAATTTCTTATAATGGTCTAGAAGGAAATCTGAGGTTCGTGTTAGATGGAGCTTCAGGAGAGGGCTGTATGAACAACACATACGAACGAGCCTATCAGTTGGTTGAGGACATGGCCATGAATTTGTATATAAGGCTCAATGAGAGATTTACATACAATCTGATGCACCAATAGTTAGAGATGTCCATGAGGAGGACAAGTACTAGCAAATGCTTGAACTTTGGTGTTTCCTCCATTCTCTCCCTCGCTTAATTATAAATATAAACTTATTATTGACTTAATAATTCACATATCCAATGACCATTATTAAACCATGTTTAAGCGAGTGGGAATGGATGGCCAAGATCATTCCATGTCACTAACTATGTTTTAAATATGTTTTAATCACAGTTAGGTCCTTAGAAAAATTACCCCTTAAAGGCTTTCTTAAATCCTTAATCTAATTTTACTTGTTTAGTTACATAGTAATTTAGTCTTTGTGCTATAATAAACAACTTATCTCATTTAATCATTTAGTATTTCAACCTTGTAATTTTAGATCTGATACATGAACTCATTGAATAAGAATCTTGGGTTAGCTTGACTTAGAAGATTCACCTCAAAATTGGCTTTTTTGACTTTAACAAAAATTAGGTTGTTACAATTCATCTAATCGATTCAAATGCGAATCGTCAAGGTTATATCAAGCTAGCGAAGCAACCTATTGGACATATATAATTAAGACTCAAATAATTTGTAATTAAGTTCTGAATCTTCTATTAATTACAACATTATTTAGTCATAGAGTCATTCCATTAAAGTATCATACTCTCCCTATTACATATCATTACGAAAGCTATTTATCAATTGTTAATACGATTACCTTATTATATGTGTGTTAACCTCAAAGGATATCCATAATCTCTTTAGGTTGAATTCGTTCACCCAATTTGATCCTATTTTATCTCATGGTAACCATTACATCTTCCTCCATGAAAAAGTCAGTTGTTAACACATAGTAATTAAATCATTCATCCCATAAAAATGATTCGTGGCTATGTTACTTTTACACGTATCATATAATGCCAATAAAAGGATATCATTTACCCTTTGTTGGACTATGAATTTCATTATTGTAAGTGAAGTCATGTCATGCAGAAGTCGTATATACAGCATACCAACATTCAGTTCTGTTACCAATTGAACTTAGGTTTTCAATACATCAAGACATACAAGTCATGCACATATAGTCCATATTTACTCAAGATTGAGGTAAGTCACACTATGAATGTCACAAGTGAATAAATCCATAAATAGATCTATGATTTATTTTACTTAGGTCATGTCCGATGTATTATTTGTAACATCCTAGATTAGGGGTTATGCATTTGTGCATAATTCATGAGTAGTATGTTTTTGCAGTGTTTGGAAGTGAATTAAGGGTTTTAAAATCCTAGGATGGAAGAGAAAGCTTTGGACAATTATTGGTTTTAAGTTAAAACAAGAAGTGATGTGGAAAAGTGGCAAGGGACGCCACCTAAGGTGCAAGGGTTATGGCATCAAGTGAAGTACTTTGAGGAAGAGGTTGAATCCCATTGTGTGCATTTTGCTTAATTTTATGAAATAGCATGTTCTTGTGATATGTGGTGTGCATTTTAGAACCTTGGAAATGTAAGGAAATGTATGGAAATGTATGGAAATGTAAGGAAATGTATGGAAATGTATGGAAATGTATGGAAATGTAAGGAAATGTATGGAAATGTATGGAAATGTATGAAATGTATGGAAATGTATGGAAATGTATGGAAATGTAAGGAAATGTATGGAAATGTAAGGAAATGTAGGAAATGTAAGGAAATGTAGGAAATGTCCTAGAAATGTAAGAAATGATTTAGAAATGTTAAGTTTCAAAAGAGGAAAGTGAACATTTTGGAAACTAAGAAATATAAGGAAATGATTTGGAAATGATTCAAAGAGGAAAGTAAACATTTGGAAACTTGGAAATGTAAGGAAATGTCAAGTTTAAAGAGCCAAACGAAAATTTTTGAAAACTTAGAAATGACTTAGAAATGTCGAGTTTTAAAGTTTAAAAGAGGAAATTAAGGCAAGGTGGCATTAAGAGAAAAGTATGTGAAATTTGACACACAAACAAAGCTTGGAAAAGTGGCTGAAGATACCATTTAAAGCCTAGTGAGTGATGCCACTTAGGTGGATAATTTGGGCCTCGTATGGCCACAAGGAGTCCAATAGAACAAGTTTAAATTCGGCTAATTAAGGGAAGGGGGTGGACGGCATCTAGCTAAGGCTTTAAGTGATTTTTTTATTTAATTACTTAGAGAGGAAGCAATGGACGGCAATAGGGACTCTTAAGAGAAGAGTTTTATTTCCTTTAGAATTTCAGCTAATTAGGAGATAATTGTTGGATTAATTCTTTTGATAAAGTGATAATTATCACATAGGAAGAGTGGTGGCCAAGTAGGGGACTCTAACCTAGTAATTTTGGCTATAAAAGGGAAAGAAGGCCATTCATTCATTCATTCACTCTTCCTTTGTCGAATTTCTTAAGCAGATTCTCCTCTCTCTGCCGAAATTCCTATAGTTTTATTCTTCCTTCTCTTTTCTTTCTAATTTCTCCAAAAGCCGAAAGTTGTGAGAGCATCATTTAGCCATAGCCGAATCTCTAAAGGTTGAAGTGAAGGTGCAATCGATTCCTTCAAATAAGGGTAAGATCCAAGGTTAGTTTCCATTCTTTTATATTTTAGACTTATTGAAATTTAGGGACTAATTTCGATTATTAATCTTGGCCGAATCATGGAAGGAGAAGTTCTTTTCCCGAAGGTACACCATAGGCCGCGTGTTCCCTAGTTATTCGGTGAATTTTGGGATTTAAGATCCTTAAGGTAAGTGACTATGAATATTCGGCCAAGACCCTATTTTTTTAGTAGATCTATTATTAAGTGTTTTAAGCTAAAAACTAACCGATTCAAGGGATCTAGTGAGTAGCCGATTTCAAAGGGGAAGAATACAAGTTTAGGGATTTGATTTTTTATTCAATCAGTATTAAGGTAAGTACACAAATCCTACTAGGATTTGGTTTTATGTAGAATAGGCCTTTGCTAAATATTACCATGTTGGTTGAATGTAGGCATTAAAATCTAAGGTAGTAGATCAGATTTCGGGATTTCAAGTGAAATTGTTAAGCGAATCAGGTGTGTACCCTACCCTAAGTTTTAATATGTTCATGGCTATGTTTTAAATTAAATGTGTTATTAAGAATGTGAAAAGCATGGCTAAGGTACCGTGTGTACCCCACACTAATCTTAATAGATTTATGGCTTAAACTTGATATATGTGTTAATATGAAAGTGTAAGAATGTGGCTAAAGTACCATGTTATGGTACAAAGTACTCAGGTACGTTTTCTTAATCCTACTAGGATTACTAAATATGTTATACTTAACATGTGAAAAGTGACATGAATGTGAATTTAAGTATGATATGAATGATATGAATAATATGGGGCATTGGGTGATTTGAGAAAGGGAAGTGAATGTGATGACTTGGTCTCACTATCCGAATGTGGTGACTTTGGTCACATTATCCGAATGTGGTGACTTGGTCACATTATCCGAATGTGGTAACTTCAGTTACATTATCTGAATGTGGTGTCTAATGACACAATTATCTGGTGGCTATGCCACGAATTTTATATGGGCGATGAGCACGTCAATTGCAGCAACTATCGTTGATGGTGTGTAGCGGATGGAGGGTTGACTTAGTAGTCCCCACGGTGTGCAGGATGGTACGGGTGGAGTGTAGCGGATGGCTAACTAGGTTTGGGTTTGGGTTGCATCATTATTTTTACCTGTTATATGAACATGTATGTGATATGATAATGCATGCCTGAAATGTTAATTCTTAGTGTTGGTTACACATTGAGTCTATTTGACTCACCCCGCTGTGGGACTATTTTCAGGTGACGAACAGTAATGGACCGGGTTCGGCAGAATCTTAGGGATGGCCATGCACAGCAAGAAATTTATGACTTGGACTTTTATTTTATTTTAAGTATTTTGAATTTAAATTTTGGGAATTATTTGATTTAATAAGGCCTTAGTATGAATATTTTATTCTGTTTTTATTGTTAAGCTTACGAATTTTTATCAATTAAAGATTAAGTAAATATATTTTCATACAAAGCCCAAATGTTTTGTCACCTAAAGTAAAGGATTTTAATACTGAATTAAACTTGTTTTCAACTCAAGCCCAACCCAAAATAATCTTTCTTTCAAAACACACAAGTTTTTCCTAAGTAACAAAAGAATTTGAAACGGTTTACACCGGGAACATACCAGATCCGGTCAAGGCTCGTGGGCCGGGTTTGGGGTGTTTTAGTTTGGTATCGAGCCAATTTTGAACTCTCGGCCTTAGGTTTAAGGCCCAAAATGTTTTCCAAAGTAAGCCCAAAAGGAATTTTCGAAAAATTTTAGGTTTTTCGGCATGGCCCACAAAGTCTCAAACCATGATCCACCGGTAAGTACTTCTGACTTCAAGTGATTTGAATATGTGAAATGTATGGGCTTTTATGGCAACGTAGATTAGTCTGATAAGTATTTGAACCCTAGGACTAGTGTACCCCAACAAATACATAAGACTTAAATATCTAATTAAACAAACCTGTGGTTGAGTCACCGAGTTAGGGTATGGCAACCATGGTACGCATGTCTAGGATTGGTTTCGGTGGGAGCTTGGTATTTAAGCAGTCCGAGTGACTCACCTCCTCTCCACTCGAATCCTACTTGGTGCGTAGCTACGGTTCACTCTAACCAAGAGGACTTATACACGGGCTAAACCCCTAACTAAAACCCGAAAGGGACTAGCCATATTTTTATGGAAACCCTAGTTTTAAAATTTCTAAATTACCCTCTTGATTTGAAAAGATTATTTTATAAATTTTTCAAATATTTTGATTTACCAAATTTACTAAAATACCCTAGTAGTAAAATTACAAAATGCTCTTGGTTTATGAAATTTCTAAATACCCATAGTTCTTATCAAAATTTCACTACTTTGCTTAAAGGAACCCTAAATTTACAAAATATCAAAATACCTTGATTATGAAAAAAAATTATTACGAAATTACCCTACACTACAAATTACCAAATACCCCAAGTTACAAAATTACGAGCGACCTCGATTTTCAAAATTTTGCAACAACACCAATTTGGAAAACAAATTCTCAAAAAGAACCCCCAAGTTTTGCAAATTTTGAAATACCCTTGATTTATTAAGATTTATAAATTACTCTAGTTTATTACCGAAATACCCCTGTAATTTTAAAATTTTCGAAATACCCCCGGGATTTCAAAAATTTCCAAAATACCCTTATTGACAAAATCACTAAGGAACCTTATTTTGACAAATTACAAAAATACCCTCAGAGGGCAAATTACGAAAATACCCACGGATAGTGGAAAAACAACAACAATGGAAACTACAACATTTCTCCGAATGAACGAAAGTTCCTAATTGATTGATTGATGTATGAATGTAAAGACTGTGTGCATGTATGAATCTGAAAGAACCACTTCTAAAAAAATTTCTTTCCATAAAACTTCTTCGCGGTTAATCGGTGAAACAAAATTTTTTAATACATAAAACTTCTTAATCGATTAAATCGTGACGTTAGAAATGAGTTTTAAGGGACATGAACTTAGAGATTGTGCCCGGAAAGTATGGTGGTTCTATTAAGATCGAGTGTGCAGCAGTAAGCATAAGTGCGGTGAGAAGGATTGTACGATTGTTAGTAAGTAATTTGAGGACGAAATTATTTTAAGGAGGGTAGAAGCGTAACATCCTAGATTAGGGGTTATGCGTTTGTGCATAATTCATGAGTAGTAGGTTTTGGCGGTGTTTGGAAGTGAATTAAGGGTTTTAAAATCCTATGATGGAAGAGAAAGCTTTGGACAATTATTGGTTTTAAGTTAAAACAAGAAGTGATGTGGAAAAGTGGCAAGGGACGCCACTTAAGGTGCAAGGGTTATGGCATCAAGTGAAGTACTTTGAAGGAAGAGGTTCAATCCCATTGTGTGCATTTTGCTTAATTTTATGAAATAGCATGTTTCTTTGTGATATGTGGTGTGCATTTTAAAACCTTGGAAATGTAAGGAAATGTATGGAAATGTATGGAAATGTAAGGAAATGTATGGAAATGTATGGAAATGTATGGAAATGTAAGGAAATGTATGGAAATGTAAGGAAATGTATGGAAATGTATGGAAATGTATGGAAATGTATGGAAACGTATAGAAATGTAAGGAAATGTATGGAAATGTAACGAAATGTATGGAAATGTATGGAAATGTATGGAAATGTAAGGAAATGTATGGAAATGCAAGGAAATGTAGGGAAATGTAAGGAAATGTAGAGAAATGTCCTCGAAATGTAAGAAATGATTTAGAAATGTTAAGTTTCAAAAAGAGGAAAATGAACATTTTGGAAACTAAGAAATATAAGGAAATGATTTGGAAATGATTCAAAGAGGAAAGTAAACATTTGGAAACTTGGAAATGTAAGGAAATGTCAAGTTTAAAGAGCCAAACGAAAATTTTGGAAACTTAGAAATGACTTAAAAATGTCGAGTTTTAAAGTTTAAAAGAGGAAATTAAGGCAAGGTGGCCTTAAGAGAAAAAGTATGTGAAATTTGACACACAAACAAAGCTTGGAAAAGTGGCTCAAGATACCACTTAAAGCCCAAGTGAGTGACACCACTTAGGTGGATAATTTGGGCCTCTTATGGCCACAAGGAGTCCAATAGAACAAGTCTAAATTCGGCTCATCAAGGGAAGTGGTGGACGGCATCTAGCTAAGGCTTTAAGTGATTTTTTTTATTTAATTACTTAGAGAGGAAGCAATGGACGGCAATAGGGACTCTTAAGAGAAGAGTTCTATTTCTTTTATAATTTCGGCTAATTAGGAGATAATTGTTGGATTAATTCTTTTGATAAAGTGATAATTATCACATAGGAAGAGTGGTGGCCAAGTAGGGGACTCTAGCCTAGTAATTTCTACTATAAAAGGGAAAGAAGGCCATTCATTCATTCACTCACTCTTCCTTTGCCAAATTTCTTAAGCAGATTCTCCTCTCTCTGCCGAAATTCCTATAGTTTTATTCTTCCTTCTCTTTTCTTTCTAATTTCTCCAAAAGCCAAAAGTTGTGAGAGCATCATTTAGCCATAGCCGAATCTCTGAAGGTTGAAGTGAAGGTGCAATCAATTACTTCAAATAAGGGTAAGATCCAAGTTCAGTTTCCATTCTTTTATATTTTAGACTTATCAAAATTTAGGGACTAATTTCGATTATTAATCTTGGCCGAAACATGGAAGGAGAAGTTCTTTTCCCGAAGGTACACCATAGGCCGCGTGTTCCCTAATTATTCGGTGAATTTTGGGATTTAAGATCCTTAAGGTAAGTGACTATGAATATTCGGCCAAGACCCTATTTTTGTAGTAGATCTATTATTATGTGTTTTAAGCTAAAAACTAATCGATTCAAGGGATCTAGTGAGTAGCCGATTTCAAAGGGGAAGAATACAAGTTTTGGATTTGATTTTTTTATTCAATCGGCATTAAGGTAAGTACACAAATCCTACTAGGATTTGGTTTTATGGTGAATAGGCCTTTGCTAAATATTACCATGTTGGTTAATATAGGCATTAAAAATCTAAGGTAGTAGATCGATTTGGGATTTCAAGTGAAATTGTTAAGCGAATCAGGTGTGTACCCTACCCTAAGTTTTAATATGTTCATGGCTATGTTTTAAATTAAATGTGTTATTAAGAATGTGAAAAGCATGGCTAAGGTACTGTGTGTACCCCACACTAATCTTAATAGATTTATGGCTTAAACTTGATATATGTGTTAATATGAAAGTGTAATAATGTGGCTAAAGTACCATGTTATGGTACAAAGTACTGTGCACGTTTTCCTACTCCTACTAGGATTATGAAATATGTTATACTTAACATGTGAAAAGTGACATGAATGTGAATTTAATTATAATATGCATGATATGAATAATATGGGGCATTCGGGTTATTTGAGAAAGGGAAGTGAATGTGATGACTTGGTCTCACTATCCGAATGTGGTGACTTGGTCACATTATCTCGAATGTGGTGACTTGGTCACATTATCCGAATGTGGTAACCGGTTACATTATCTCGAATGTGGTGTCTCATGACACAATTATCGGTGGCTATGCCACGAATTTTATATAGGCGATGAGCACACGTCATTGCAATGACGACCTTCGATGGTGTGTAGCGGATGGTGGGTTGACTTAGTAGTCCCCATGGTGTGCGAGGATGGTACGGTGGAGTGTAGCGGATGGCTAACTAGGTTTGGGTTTGGGTTGCATCATTATTTTTACCGTTATATGAACATGTATGTGATATGATAATGCATGCCTAAAATGTTAATTCTTAGTGTTGGTTACACATTGAGTCTATTTGACTCACCCATTGTGGGACTATTTTCGGTGTGAATAAGAATGGACCGGGTTGACGAGAATCTTAGGGATGGCCATGCACAAGAAGAAATTTACGACTTGGACTTTTATTTTATTTTAAGTATTTTGAATTTAAATTTTGGGAATTATTTGGTGTAATAAGGCCTTAGTAGGAATATTTTATTCTGTTTTTATTGTTAAGCTTACGAATTTTTATCAATTAAAGATTAAGTAAATCTATTTTCATACAAAGCCCAAACGTTTTGTCACCTAAAGTAAAGGATTTTAATAATGGATTAAACTTGTTTTCAACTCAAGCCCAACCCAAAACAATCTTTCTTTCAAAACACACAAGTTTTTCCTAAGTAACAAAAGAATTTGAAACGGTTTGCACCGGGGAACATACCAGATCCGATCAAGGCTCGTGGGCCGGGTTTGGGGTGTTTCATTATTTGTCCAAAAATCACATCTATGTATTTATCTTCTAGGATTCATTCGCTTCGATATCTAAGAAAGGTATATCCTAATCAGACTTGATAGACGACATAATAATCTTTTAATTGATTTGCTCAATTCCGAGTAGACTATGGACCATTTAGATTAACTACTAATATAAGTTGTCTTCTCGCTTTATGATCCGACTACATGATGCAACTTAATATTAGTTGAACATTAGGTAATCAATGAGTCAATATTTGCTTGTTCATTTAGCTTTGTATGAAAACAACCATTGAGGAAAAATAAAAACGATGTTAATGTAAATGATGGAATTTTATTAAACTAATCTATTCAAAAATTACAATTACATATAAAGAAAAATTACACTAAAGGCATTAGATCCTAACAAGGCAAACAACCCCTTATCCTAGTGGCAAGAGTATTATATTGTGAAACATGACAACTTGGGTTAAATTCCAAGCAACTCTATCCCCCACACCTAATTATCAAAAGGGTAAACTCCCTCATTAGTTACTTTAAAATTAGGTCATTCTTATTTTGGTCACCCAAATTTTTTTGTTAATTTATTCACTTAATTAAATTAATCAAATTGGTCACTCCACTATTAATTTTTCTTTAAATTTTTCTTCTCCCTTCTAACCTAGGAACCCTAGTTGATGCCTCCTTAAAGATGATGTTGCTACTTTCATCGAACCATCATCGACGAGTGTTGTCATGTAAATGATCAATGTCGAACTCTTCTTCTTTCTTCCTATTTCCCTTCTCCTTTCTTCTTCTTACCCACAACCGTCACTTTTCATTGCCACTACCATGATTGTCCCGTATCTTCTCTACTGTCAGATCGTCGATCCAAAAGACCATCGTGAACCCAATAGGGATTAAGTCTTCTCTCATACTTCATTTTCTTCTTTTTTGATTTTTTTTCTTATGACATTTTTTGCTTTGCTTCTTAGAAGTTCTAGGTTTGTTGGATTTGAGATCCCTTTTTATTTTTTGGTTATTGAGTGTGTTGTATTTATGATTACTATTATTAAGGAAATTTCTAGGTTGTTTTTTAGGTTTGGTGGGTTTCACAAATGATAATGTAGGTGCCTATAGTTTGGGTAAGGGAAGAAATGATGATTAGGGGGTTGGTGATGAGCAATGATTGGATTGGTGGTGCCAATTGAGCTTTTCGACAAAGCTAGGTAGTGAAGTCGGTGACTTGAGATTGAGGGTCAGATTGAGGATGAAAGATGATGATGTTGAGGGAGTAGATGAAAAAAAGAATAGGAGAGAGAGAAAATATAATAAAAAATGAATAAGAATGAGGAAAAAAGAAGATTAAAATTAAATTTTTAAAAATAGATTTAATAGTGGAGTAATCAATTTGATCAACTGGTGATTAAATGAACAATTTTTTTGAATGACCAAAATTTAGTCAACCTAATATTAAAGTGACTAATAGGGTAATTTACTCTTTAAAAAATATCACTCTTTGATAAAAATAAATTGTTTAACTATCTAAGTAGAAAAAACCTATAAATTGAGAGTAAAATTTCCATTTAAGCCTAACAAATAATCTCAAACGATCACTTTTTTGCTCATCTTATTTTAACAAATACTACTTTGGTGGATGCAACTAAGGACCAGATTGAGTCCACAAAAAGGCATGTTTACTTGTGCGGTACTCATCTATGATGAAAGGAAATGAGCAATCATATCATATCACAAGCCAGCCATGGTCATGGGCTAGGCTATGTGGATCGTCACCTATATATATAAACAAGTACTTTTACCTGTAGCCAACCATCCAATGGGTCTTCACCCATATATATAAACAAGCCGGCCGAGCCTCTTCTTCTGTAACTAAAGACTAATATAAACAACACCACGGAGATGAAGGTCTTCCATTTCCTCTTTTAACATTCCCATAATGTTTGTGTTTTTATTGGGTAAGTAGCAAATCTAGTTTTGATGTCACAGGTGGTTGAGTTAAAGGTACGTTTACACTGCAAAGCTTGCGAGAAAACTGTCAGGAAATCCTTGCTAATGATCAATGGTATCTATGAATATATTACGGTTAATAAAAATGCGAAGGATTAGAGAAAGACTAAGGGTTTGGTGGTTAATATGTATATAGGCATAAAATGCGTGGAAATAGACATGATATCAAGTAAAATCACAGTGCTAGGCTATGTGGATCGCAAAGCTGTGGTGAAGGCTATTCATAAAACAGGGAGAAAAGCCGAGACATGGTTGCCATTATCATCAGCAGCAGCAGCACGTAAAAGGGATGAATACCTTAGTCCCAGACTTCCTAAAGGCTTCAGCTGCATTATTCCTCGATGGGGTTACCAAAAAGTTTAAAAAAGCAGTTTTACTCCAATTGCTTTCTTAGATATCTTGAGTTGTAAGCCAAGTAAGACTCTACTTTGATGCGGATTTGACAAGTAAGACTTTATTTTTATGACTAACCCTATATTTAGGAATGAGTGAATGAATATGTATTTTCTGTATGCTTGTTTGAGATTTGATTGATTGATCAAAATTAAGGTTCCTATAGAGAGGCTGCTTAAAGACAAAAGTTGCGCAATGTAGCTTTCTCGCATCAGGTCAAAGTATTTTTACTTGGAAACATGGAGATTTGGGGTATCGATCCCCATGCTAAGCTAGCGCTCTACCATCTGAGCTATATCTCGGTTCTCTCTAGAGGTTCTAATTACGTTATATGTTCAAAACGTTTTAAATAATTATCCCACTAGTGTCATGGCTTCTAGGCACGAGGGCCTAACTATGATAATAATTGGTTCAAGTAATCGATGGCAATTACTATAATTTTGAGAGGCCTATTTAATCTTATTTTTAATTTCATAAATTTTGCTTATCTATTTGTATGATTTAACAATTAAAATTCAATTGATAATATTTTTGTTGAACTTCATGTGGTATTTTAATATTTTAAAATTGCTGAAATGAAAATTTTAATTATTCTATATTTGATGCATTAATAATGTAAGGATAGTAAATCATTAGATGTCATGTGTTAAAAATATAATAATTGTATTCATTATAATAAATTTTAATTTATTCATTAATTTAATTATGATGTGTGTTAGGAACTTTGATTGTCGGTTTCATCACATATTCTATTCTATCTCATGTTTGAACAACAGTCAAGATAACTGTTTTGGGACAATCAAAGGTGATGAGTTGTATTGACATTTTTTTATTGTATAATTAATGTTGGGCTATTTTAAATGTTGTAACATTCCTAATCTCTCTCCATCGTCAGATTAGGGTCATGGGCATTACTAATGAATCAAACAATTAATTAATCATAATCAAGATTTAAGCTAACCAATAACATTATATTATATAGGGACAGGTCACGACAATCTAATCCTTTCATATTAGGATCTTAAACAATCGAATAACGAATAATGCTATGCAATGCTAAACTTGGTCTTCCACTGTCTACACTCTTATCACTATTTACCCCTTCTTGAATGCTAAAAGTTGGCTACATATAAGATTATTCCAATTATTAGCATCAGAGTATAGGTCTATACTCCGACTATTTATTTTCTTTATTTTCAATAATGTTAGTAGAATGCACTTAACTTAGGTTTGCTAATCCATTCCAATCTAGAGTAAAAGTTATTCTTACAGCCCTATTTCGCGTCTACGTGCTCTTAAAAATAGTTTAAAAATAGGCATGGACTAATTCAGAATAATTTTGGAAATTTATGGTCATTTTTGAAAATTTTTAAAATAAGGGACACACGACCGTGTGACCAAGCCATGTGAAATGCCCCAAGTCGTGTGACTCTCGAAGTTGGGACACACGGTCGTGTCCCAGCCCGTGTCCTTGCCCTTGTAACTCATTGACTTGAGACACACATCCGTGTCTCAGCCGATGTAACTCAATGACTTGGGTCACACGCCTGTGTGTGTTGCCCAAGTGTGACACATGGTCGTGTGCACCTAAAAGTACCTTAAAACTCAAGTTTACCATTTCCTACTCGCTTGGACACTAAGTAGCTCATTTATCAATCATTTAACCTACTCAAAAACATGATTAAACATGCCCAAATTGTAACGCCCCAAAATTTCTATTTTGATTTCTGTGAAATCTTGACACAACTATGTATTTGCTTCAGTGGTTAAGTGTTCTGGGTGTGTGTGTGAGGTCTTGGGTTCAAGTCTCATGTTGGCGAATTTTGATATTTTTTTTATCTAAGCCTTGTGTTTGGGGAGTGGGCTTATATTTAATTATTTGTAGAATCATATCAGAATGAGCCAGCTAGTTCGAGTGGTAAGGGAGTCTGAGTGTTGAGTGGAGGTTTTATGCTCGAATCCCTGCACAAGCATGGGTATTTATGTTTGTTCGATTCCGCACAAGTGTTTTAGTGGAGTTGGGTTTCTAAGAAGTGGTTGAGATTGGGTAGTTAGTGGGATAAAATTTTTTAAGTTTATTTTATTTTATTTTTATTGTTTTTCCCAAAATTGTTCTTTCCCTAGTTTTGACGTTTTTTTCTTGTGTCCCCTTCCATTCAAGATTTTTCTTTTCTTTTCTTTGATCTACTAAAATCATTTTTCCCAAACCTCATTTTCTGAATCCTTCAGGTGTCCGGTAAGTGAGTGTTGTGAACTTGTTCGATTTATGGGTAAGTATTCTAATTGTTTACGTAATTTGTGCCCTCTCGTTAACGTGAATTCAAGTTTTGGCAGTGAATCGTGTTGAAAGAAGTTTTTCCCCTACAGGACCGTAGTGGGGCTTGTTTATGAGGTTGGGTAAGTAGCGAGGGCTTGAATTTCTTTATTGTTGTTCTTCGACAGTTCAGTTTAATTGAAGTTTAATATTGATTTTTGGGTATGGTTGTGTCGAATTTAGGTTATGGAAGGCTCGGGATAGTTGTTGCATAAAAAAGATACCAAGTGTGTACCCAAAACGCAAAAAAAAGGGGATTAGACGAAAGCTGAAATATCCCTCTGTCAATGCCACACGACCATGTGGTAGGCCGTGTGCAATGACACGGTCGTGTGATCGACAAAGGCCAACCCGTGCACAAGACACGACTGTGTGATGGTTGAGTACGACCATGTGGGCCACACAGGCTAGACGAAATTAGACGTCCGGGCCCACACATGCATGCCCCACATGCGTGTGATAACTGGACCAGGCCGTGTAATCCACACGGGCTAGGCCAATATGGGCGTGTGGGCCCATTTCTCTACAATTTTCCCTAGGGTTGCACGAGTTGTCCCAAACGACTGTGGGCCTACTGTAGAGTCGATAAAGGCTAACAAAACCCTAAACTGTATGATCTATTTGACTGCTATTCTATACTAGGTATGATAGTATATGCATGTTATATCTGTATGTAAGCATGTAAGCATGGTTAATCTATATGTCTGAAACTGAATATTCTGTATCTAATATTGGGGTTGGTATGATATATATATATATATATATATATATGGAGGAAGTCTTCTGAAAGGCATTTATCGCCTATATTCTGGTAGCTTGGCTGCATTTGATCTATTATGCACTGCATCGGTACAATGTGGTATGTAGGGCTGAGTGGGTGTTTTAAACCCCACATGGTGTGTAGGGATGGTCGGAGATGGTGTGTAGAGGATGGGGGTAGGACATTTGATATCTGATTCTTATTTGTATATCTGTATCTGTATCTATATCTGAAATAGGCTTAAGCTGGAATCTATATCTGTCTGATTCTAATTTTTGTTGTATGCATTCTTAATTCTGTGGGGTTACACACTGAGTTTACGTTAACTCACCCTTTTCTGTTATTCTGTACAAGTAACCCACAGAGTTAGGAGGATCGGTGCAATGAAGGACTCGACGATGACCTATTGCCAAAACTATTTTATTTGTTTTAATTTTCATTTAAATTCGACGTTAAGATTTGAGAGTTTGTATTTTCTAAGACTCTCTTAAACTATTTTAAAGCTGTTTGGCATTGGTTTTGGATTTTTGGTTTATATTACTTATAGCTTGAACGATTTTCTAAACACGAGGATTTTACAAAGCTTCCACCACAAATACGTTTTATCTCGAAATGATGAAATGAAAAGAGCTTGGAAATTAATAATAGTGATAAAGGCAAAATGAACTAGAAAGGATTTTTTAATTTAATGATAAAGATTTTTCAACTCATTTCATGTGACACTTCCGGATTTGGCCATAACATCCAGGCTGAGTTTGGGGTGTTATATTTAGTGGTATCAGAGCCATGTTACAAAACTCGACTGTGAATTTTAGGTCCCAAAATCTTATTTTCTAATAGTTTTGGTTTTAAATGATTTGAGTAAATTAAGCAAGTATGTGGTGGATCGAGTCTCCGACGCCAATCCTGTAAGTATTTCTATAATTAGTTAAATTGTTATGAAACACTATAGTAAGTACCCTTTGAAACTGTACTGAGTTCGCTAGAAGACTGAAACTTCTGAAACGATACTGAACTCTGATAATTATGCATAAAATATATGTTAATAACTATTGAATTGATCCATAAAACTCTTAATATAGATAAACTCAAATTAAACAATGAGCGCACGAGGTATTGGTGGACGTGGTACTCTAGGCCAAGGTAGAGGCTATAAGGGGGCTCAAGTTGAGTCCTGACCTCTAGGCAGCATTGAGACTATCTGTCGCATACGATCTCTGCGTTAGTAGCTGAGAAACTTGTCCGGAAAGGGTGCGAGGCGTATTTGGCTTACGTTAGTACTGCTACTTCTGAGAACTCTTTGATTGAGGATATCAGAACTGTGAGGGATTTTCTGGATGTTTTTCCTGAGGAGTTACCGGGATTGCCTCTGAACTAAGAGGTTGAGTTTGGGATCGAGCTTCTTTTGGGTACAGCTCCGGTGTCCATTGCTCCCTACCAAATGGCACCGAGAGAGCTTACGAAACTAAAGGCTCAACTGCAGGAGTTGTTGGATCGTGGCTTCATCCGTTCGAGTGTGTCTCCGTGGGGTGCACCAGTACTGTTTGTTAAGAAAAAGGATGAGACCATGAGGATGTGTATCGATTATCGGTAGTTGAACAAGCTGACCGTTAAGAATAAGTATCCACTTTCGAGGATTGATAGCTTATTTGATCAATTTCTAGGGGCTTCTGTGTTCTCTAAGATCGATCTCGTTTAGGATATCATTAGTTGAGGGTTAAAGAGGTTGATGTGCATAAGACAACATTTAAGACTCGATAATGGCATTACGAGTTCCTAGTTATGCCTTTTGGGTTGGCGAATGCACTAGCCACATTCATGGATTTGATGAACTGAGTTTTCAACCCTATCTGGATCAGTTTGTCATGGTCTTCATCGATGACATTCTATTATACTCTAAGACTGAGGATAAGCATGATGAGCATCTTAAAGTAGTGCTTCAGATTCTACGTGAGAAGCACCTTTACGCTAAATTCGGCAAGTGTGAGTTCTGGCTTTGTGAAGTAACATTTCTGGGGCATATGGTTTCTACTGAGGGGATTCATGTTGATTCTCGAAAGATTGAGGCTATGCTGAATTGGAAACAGCCTATGAATGTATCTGATATTTGTAGCTTTTGGGTTTGGCAGGACACTATCGGCATTTCGTTGAGGGGTTCTCTTTGATGGCTGCACCTTGACTAAGATTCTATGTAAAGGTGTGTCATTTGTCCGGTATGATACACAGCAATCGAGCTTTGAGAAGTTCAAATTTGTTTTGACTCAGGCTCTTGTTCTGATATAGCCTAAATCTAGAAAGGAGTTTGTAGTATACAGTGATGCGTCGCATGTTGGACTGGGTTGCGTTCTGATGAAGGATGGTAAGGTTGTGGCTTATGCATTCCTTCAGCTTAAGACACACGAGGGTTACTATCTGACGCATGATCTCGAGTTGGCTACTGGGGTCTTTGCACTAAAAATTTGGAGGCATCATCTGTATGGTGAGAGGTGTATCATCTACACCGATCACAAGAGTCTTATATAACACCCCAAACTCGGCCCATGCGAGAATGACCGGATCTGACATGTCACATAAGGAAAATGTATAAATAACAAGTGTTTCTTAGTAAAGTAGGCGCTGTTTGGTTATAGTTAAGAAAACAATTTTGGTTTATCACAAATCAATAAAATACTAAAAATTATAATTGATGTTTTGAAAATCGAAATAGAGGTTTTATAAAACCGTGACATTTGAAAATGACGTTTGATAATTTGAAAGAGAATCCAAGTTAAATTATTTGTTCATATTTATCATGAAAACCATGTATTAAATCAATTTTTAGAAAACCGCTATTTATAATTTTAGAAAATTCCCATTTATAACAATTCAAGAAAGATATTAAATACGTCTAATTGTAAAGCAAAATAAAACATATCCCAGAGGCCTTATTACAACTTCAAAACTCATAATAGTAAAAGTAATAAAATAAAGCGAAAATGAAATTTACTAAAGTTCAAGAACACCATTTCTAAAGTATGGCCTCCACTGAGTCATCCATGGCCCAAATCCATATCACTGAGCATTACCTGTAAGGATTAAGAAGGAGGGGTGAGTTGCTAAAACTCAGTGCATAATCCTCTTACCGTCATCTACTAGGCCCGAACCCGTTTAACAACATCTTGGGCCTAAGCCCATTTACAAAGTAATAAATAAATGAAATGAATGCAACCCATCCCATCCAGCCAATCTCTCCCCCGACCAGCCAATCTCTCCTGTTGGGATCAAGTCAACCCACCTCGCCATTCTCTTCATTTTGTAGTCAAGTTGCCATTTATAATATTGTTGTGGCTGAACCACTAGAGTCATAATTAAGCACATTAATGAACAAATTGTGGCAATGCCACCAGGCTACACATCTCTTCATTCAATTTCCCATCCCATGCAATATGTAAAGATGCAACATACATAATAACATAAAATATCCACATATAAATAACAACCATTAATCTATTGAATACTCTTAATGAATCGGCCCATTAAAGTAATATAATAATTTGGCCCACTAAGGCATTTTAACAAATCGGTCCATAGGGGCATTTCGATAAATTGGCCCATAGGGGCATTTCGGTAATTTGGCGTATAGGGGCATTTTCATAATTTTTACAATTAAATACCGATTTTGTCAGATCTTTAGAAATATTGTAATTTAAACAAGTTACTCAATTTTTACCATATTACGATTTTAGCCTTGTAAATAATAATGATCTATTTTCCATCAAGATATCGAATCATGAATCTACAGGATTCCGGTGTCAGATTACATGTAACAGCCCAATATAGGGCCTAGTCAGAATAGTGATCTCGTAATCACTAATTTGAGGTTAGAGAAAATTATTTTCATATTATGTTATGCGTTATAACATGTTTATAAAGATGTATGAAAGTTTTGGTGTTTTAATTTTAGCGATTTCATGCTAAATCGCGAAAAAGGACTAAATCGCATAAAGTGAGAAAGTTCCATTCTATAGGCTAAAGGTACCAAATAGCCATGAAATATTAATTATAGGGTTTTAAAGGGCAATTAGACCATCTTGGTTATGATGGCCAGCCATGTAGATAAGAGGGGACAAGAGTTTTAATTTTTGGTCAAAGTTGGTGGGTTGAAATTGATGTTTATAATAAAATAAAGAAAGGAAAAAGTTATCATCTTTTTCTCTCTTCTTCTCCACCAAAAATGAGCAGCAACAAGGGGGTTTTGAAGCTTAAAATTTCAGCAAGCAATCCTCCTCCCTAGTAAGTGATTTTGATCATTTTTCTTGAAGAAAATTGTACTTTTATGATCCCCAAAGCTTAAGCTAGCTAATGAGGGGACTATTTTACAATATGGTTGAGAGTCTAGGGACTTGACATTAGAGAGTCTATGTTGTTTGATGATTTTTTTATGGAAGAAAATGAATGATAGGATGACGAGAAACAACTTTTGTGAAAGGATTTTTATGGAAAATACCTAAAATAGGTTATTATGCAAAGGTTGTAATTTGTTCATTAAGGTATGAAATAGTTGCAATTGGAGATAGTTGTAAGAGGATTAAATGTTCAACTAGGCTTGTTTAACAAGAAATTGAGATGAAAATTTATTTACGAGCCTAGGGGCAAAATCATAATTTTGCCAAAGTGTAGGGGCAAAATAGTCATTTTTGCCTAGAGTGTAGATTATGATATATTATGATTTATAAGTTAATAAATCAGTAAATTTCATTGTTCTAGATCAAGGAAAGAAAGTTTCGGTCATAGAACGGATGAAAAGAGAAATGTGGGCTAATAATCATTTTTGGCTATTTCGACAACGAGGTAAGTTCACATACAATTATAGAAATTATGTATGAGTCCATGTAAGTATTCTAATGTTGTATGGAATGTATATTCACTCTATGGATGTATGAAATACCCTTGGATGAAATGCATGAAGAATGTTGAGATGATAGTTAAAGTCTCGTACAAGACCATATTGGATTATGGCCTCGATGTAAGGATTCGTATAAGACCGTGTCAAGGACATGACATCGATATGTTAATTCAAGTAAGACCCTATTGGGGTATGATTTCTATGTGATTTCATGAGTATGAGACTCAAGAGAGTTATTTTATAACTTGAGTATATGTTGAAGTAAAGAAAGTATGCGGTTGAGCTACGAAAGGCACAAATGTGTACTAGAATTGAATTGAGACGATTTCAATTTATATATATATGATGAACCCCTATTGGGATATAGGAAATTAATGCACCTTGTTGCATGAGTTAGATTTATTGTTATATTGTGGGAATACGAATAAAAATAGTAGAAAAGTTAAGAGTAGTAATGTGAGGGTGTTCTCGGATGAACAATTGAATTAAAGTATTACATGTGGATGACTATTTATGAATGTATGATAATGGTGGGCTAAGTGCGAAACCATAGAAAGATGAGTAGCTTATTAATAAGACTTGATGTGATGTCTAATATGATTACATGATAATCAGTGCAGGAATGGATTCTTTGTAAATGAGCAATTAGCTCGTGGTACTGTAAGAGATAAAATAAGTAAGCTTCTAGAGTGATTGAGTAAGCAACCATGAGTTAATAGGAATGACCCAGCATAATATCTTGTGGTTATCTATATTTAATGAATATTAATATTTTCCAAATTATGCAAATGAACTTACTAAGCATTAGTGCTTACTCCTTTTCTTTTCTCATCTCTTATAGATTATGTTGGCTAATATGGGTTGGAGGCCGCTGGAGATGTTTTCACACTATTGAGCAGACATTCGATTTGAGGTATCTAGTCCTTATGAGTCATGGCATGTATAGGACTAGAATTTAAGGTTGATTAAGTTATTGTTAATGTGCCAAACTATGTTGGCCAAAAAGGTTTGTAGTTTAATTGTGTATAGTCATTGATGATGGCTAAGTTGTTGAATTTGTATGGTAGTAACACTTTATTTTCATGAATCAAATGTATGAATTCATGTGTTTTAGTCGTTGATTTGAGACTTTATTGAATGAGTATATCAATGTATGAAATGTAGGATGGAGAAGGGCTTGTTATATAGCCTCTCAGTGTCCACACAGTTAGACATATGGGCGTGTGTCTGGGCCGTGTGAACCCTGCATCTTATGATTACTTGTTAAAATAGGCCACGAGTGAATCCCACAGCCATTTTCATGAGTCGTGTAAGACCCACGGCTTGGACATGGGCATGTGATCAAGCCGTGGCAAATAAGTCAGTAGCTCCACATGGTTGGAAGACACAGGTGTGTCAAGGCCATGTCAGATAAGTTAGTAGCTCCCCACGGACGAGAAATATGGGTGTGTTTAGGAGTGCACGGGCGTGCCCTAAACCCCACGGGTGTGTAACCTCTAATTTTGAGAGAGGATTTTTGATAAGTTTGAAAGTCCGAACAAGTGTTTAAGGCCTCGTATGACCATGATACGTATGTCTAGACCAAGAAAGAAAGGTTTTAAGTCGAAATTTAATTTTATAGCCAGTAAGTACTTGAATCGCATCCAGTCTTAGCATCGGACTTGGGTACGGGGTGTTATATTGAGTGGTATCAGAGCTATGGCTTAGTCTTTTCTAGGACTAACCTAGCGAGAGAAATAGCCTAGCTATACATGCCATATGTGGACTGTGATAGTGTGATGTCTCCCGGCTCTAACAAAATTATTTTGTTAAGACAGTGATGATTCCAACCGGGCTAATTTCAGTAAATTGCCCGATTTCCAAGTTTCATGAACATTTCGTTGAACTGCTTGTGACGTTGCTATGTGCACATTATTTCTATGAAAATGTTCAATGATTTGATAAATAAAGAAATCAATGAGATTAATTATGAGCAAGTCCCGATTGAATAAGAATTGCCCAGGATACTCGATCCATTACATGAGATAAGAAAGCCCATACAAGGCTAAGCCAAGGCATGGCATCAGAAATCAAAAAGAGATATTTCATGTAAGACTAAGGCAAGCTTGGCATTGAAGAGATATTTCATGTAAGACCAAGGCAAGCTTGGCATTGAACAAATATTTCATGTAAGTCCAAGGTAAGCTTGGCATTGATTCAAGAAGAGATCTTTCATGTAATTCCAAGGTAAGCTTGGCATTGAACAGATATATCATGTAAGTCCAAGGTAAGCTTGGCATTGAACAGATATTTCATGTAAGACCAAGGCAAGCTTGGCATTAATTCAAGAAGAGACCTTTCATGTAAGTCCATGCCTAGAGTATGGCTTTGGCATCAAGTTAATGGCAAGAGATTTAGTATCCTCGATAATTCATAGAAATTCATTGGGCAAATGAGTAAAGTTAAAATGATATACCAAGAAAGGTAGTAGTAAAGCTGATATTATGTCATGCTAGTTAAGACTAACTGACAAGTATAATTCATGCTATGAATGATGATGCTGAGATTATGCTTATATTAGTAAAGCATATTAATTTTTGTGATCAAGTGTTATAGGTACCTTGTTTACCTTACAGATATGAGAATAGTAAGCACCATGATGTATGCGAGAAGCAGTAAGAGCAAGAAACCACCCATATTGTGGTATGAGAGCTAAAACTGAGAAGTTTGATTAAGTAGAATGCAGGAGATGAGTACAGTAGTTCAACGATGAAAAGATGAATAAGACTATGGTTGGACCATGGCAATGAGAGAGCCAGTGTAAGACCATGTTTGAGACGTGGCATCGGTCGTATTATGAGTGCTAGTATATGGAACATGGTATCGGCATTAAGACAGGAGCCAGTGTAAGACCATATCTGGTATATGGCATCGGCATTGACATGAGTTCCATATAAGACCATATTAGGGATATGGCATTGGCATTGATATAAGATTTCGTGTAAGACCATAGTGAGGCTATGGCATTGTGATGACATGTAAAGTAATAGCTAGGCTATGAGGATAAAGATAAATTTCTCATGAGTAAGATCATAGTTAGACTATGGTAATCAAGTAAATTTGGAATTAAAATCAAATAAAATAAGACATTCTTTAACTAATAAGGAACATGACAGAAAGTAGAATTAAATGTTGAGTACTCAAGTAGATCGTAATATAAAGGGATTTAGGGCTTGTGCAATATTGCATATAATTGTATGAAGTAGCATGCCTATGTGTGTTTGGATGTGTTGTATGAATTCTTGAGAACTTCAAAGTGTAGGTAAATGCCTTAGAAAATACTTTGGCGTGAGGGAGGGGTGTTGGCAGATATTGGACTCTTAATTGATAAGAGATTGAGCTTATTTTTTGCTAATATTAATTTGGAAGAGGGGAGTTTTAGTGTTTTATTTGCAATTAAATTGTTGAGGGATTAGAGATTAAAAGGATGATAAAGCTAGATTTAATTGTGATAATTCAAGGCTGAAAATTATCACAAAATAGAGGTGTTTGCTAAAATTTGGACTCTTTGGGGAATGTCTATAATCGTTTGTATAGCAAAGAAAGTGCCAAAAGTTCAACAAAAACTCTTTTCTTGTCCCCAAATTTTGTCAGTCAATTCTCAATTGTTTCCTAGTCAAAACTATTCAAAACTTCTAGTTTTTCTTGCTCCTTTAGTTTAATATACCCTCTCTAAGAGAAAATTTCCAAGAAATTCTTTTCTTCTTTCTCCTTTATTGGTCGCCAATTCTCCTTAAACTCTTAGCCAAAATTTGCTCGAAATTTCCAGATTGTTGTTTCTTCAGTAGAATACCCTTCTCTTCTTCTCAAAATTCCAGCCCTCCATCTTGTGCTTAGCGTAATCTTACATCTCCAACTCGCCAATTTTCATTAAGTGTGGTAAGGGTAATCATCTCTTTTGGAATTAAAGTTATGGCTATAATCTTAGCCAATAATTAAAGCAATTATAGTGAAACGGTTTACATATCTTAGAGATCTAGTAATTACGATAGAAACAGTGTGTAGAAACTATTGTTGGTTGTGATTAGCTTACGATTAAAGCAATTATAGAGAAGTGAAACGGATTTACATATCGTGAGGTGGTTAGTGTTCAAAGGACGTGTAGGGTCAAGATCTAGCGTTGTAGATCGGAGTTTCGAGATCTAGTAATTACGATAGAAGCAGTGTGTAGAAACTCACTCTGGTTTTGACCACAAGATGGGTTGGCCCCATCAGATTATTTGTGACCTATGGTCATTAGTGGTTTTGACCACAAGATGGGTTGGCCCCATCGATTATTTGTGACCTATGGTCAGTGGTTTTGACCACACCGATTGATAAATTATGCATTAAGTCCCAAAGTGGTTTGGTACCACCAAAGGGTTTTGACCACACTTGATAAATTGTGACCTATGGTCATCAATGGTTTTGACCACCAGATGGGTTGGCCCCATCATTTGATTTGTGACTCTAAGTCATCGGTGGTTTTGACCACCAAAGGTTTTGACCACACGGAAGTAGTTAAAGAGTATGGATGGTTAGGTTAGGTTGCATGTGCATGTTTATTAATGACTTGTGTATGAGTTGCTTTCTTGGGTGAGGGATTACACATCGAGTCTTGGTGACTCACCCCTTTCCCTTAACATTTTGTGATGAATATATCGCGGAGATGGAGCCGGAGAGGACTCGAGGTTGCCTTGCTTATTGTTGGATTCGATTTACTTTGCTATTGTTAAAATTAATTATTTTCTAAGTCTTTTATTTTGGGATTGTAATAAGGCCGCTATTATTATTTTGGATGTTTGTTTCACTATTTTATTTTACCTATGTTATGTTACAAATGGAATTTTATAAATATTAATTGAACCGGTTAAAAGTAACCTTTTCAAACCTAACAAGATTTAACGGGTTTTCCAATAAGTTACCATCGGGTAACAAAATTTACCAGGTCAATTATAACTTTAACGTTTTTAAAATGATACATGATCAATGTTTTCAAAAGGGTCTATCAACCCAACTATGTTTGTAAAAGCCCAACTAAGTTTTCAAACCCCGTTTTCCTACTTCAGCCAAACTCTACCAAGTTTTCACCAAGTTTTCAAAGTGACTCAAATTATTTTACTCCGTGACATACCAGATCCGGTCAGGACTCGTGGGCCAGGTTTGGGGTGTTACATAGCTGGGCTATGAGGATAAGATACGAGTAAGATCATAGTTAGACTATGGTAATCAAGTAAATGACGCAATCAAATCGTAAGACATTCTTTAACTAAAAAGTGACAGTAAGAGAAAGTAGAATTAAATGTTGAGTACTCAAGTAGATCGTAATATCCGGGATTTAGGGCTTGTGCAATATTGCTTAATTGTATGAAGTAGCATGCCTATGTGTGTTTGGATGTGTTGTATGAATTCTTGAGAACTTCAAAGTGTAGGTAAATGCCTTAGAAAATATCAGATTTTAAGTATTTCAAGGGGAGCTAAGCTTGATAAGCCTTAAGAGGAATAGTAGGGGAAATTAGACATCAAAATGGACTTGTTAAAGTGGCAAGGAGGCACTACTTGGGCCTTGGTAAGTGGCGCCACAAGGGCTCAAAGGGAGCCTAGGTTCGAGTGGCAAGGGAAGCAAATGGGAGTTTTATTTTGTTGCAAGGAGGAGAGGTAGTGGACGGCATGTGGACTCTAGAAGGAGGAGGTATAGATGGGGTTGGAGAGTTTGAGGATCTGGCTAAGGTAGAGGGATCAAGGGATAAGGAGAGAGGGAGGAAGTGGTAGAATATGGGACTTTAAGGGGTGCATAATTCAGAGGGGGCTAGGTGCCAAATTTACTTAGTGTAGTGGTAGGCATTTGGATTTTCTCCCTTCCAAAAGCTCCATTCCTTTCTCTTTTCTTTTGTGACTAGAAATCAAACCTCTCAAACCTTATTTCTCTCCTTCTTTCTTCTCACGATTCAACCATCATCAAAAGTCAAGGAGCTTTTCTCCTTTTATGAAGGAACCTCTTCCGAGCCTCACCCTTATTTCTTCTCTTTCATTCTTTTCTAGAACATTGAATTCTCAAGGGTAAATATCAAGACGAATCTCCTAGCGTTCATCAAGTCAAACCTTTCTCTTTGGGATCTAGAAGCCTATTCTCGAGGGTGCTTTAATAGTGGTAAGTCTTTTCTTTCCTTAGCAATCGGTTTTCTTTCTTTCTCTTTGGTGGCCAAAACCAAATGGTTGGCCTTGATTTCTAAGGGTGGACGAATGTTCATAGGGCCATTAACTCGTATTTGTATGTAGCTAATTTCTGAAGAGTGGTCTTTCGGGATTTGTTTATAGTCGACTATAAGAGAAGATCATTCGAGATTTAGTTATCTAAGGTAAGAGAAGTATGATACTAGGCCAAAGGCCAATTGCTTTAATTCAATAAATGTTAGAATTAAATGTAACATAAGGCTTGTAGGTATTTCGACATCTTTAAAGACAAGGGATAATTTCAGGATTTAGATCCGCAAGGTAAGGGAATACGAAAATTCGGCCAAGGCTATAATAAGTATTAGTGACTAGCCGATTCTGACATTGGTTTTTAGGAAGGAATGCAATCGATTTCGATAGACTTTCGAGATTCAGTGAAAGCGTTAGTACCAGGTGTGTAGCCCTACACTAATTTTCTAATAGATTTATGGTATTCATGTTACATATGTGTTAACGAAAATATGAAAATGTGGCTAAGGGTACACATAGTACTCAGGTACGTAACCTTTAATTTTGTATTAATAAATGTTATGAACATTTGGATTACGGCACATATGTGAATTTGATATGAATATGGAATAAGGTGTATAGCATGATATTCGCATGATTTGTATGACACATGGGGCATATGGGTGATTATGAAAAGGGGAAGTGATCTGGTGGTTTTTACCACAATATCCGTGACTCATGTCACAAAATCTGAATGTGGTGACTAATGTCACGAATACTATTTGGTGACTTTGTCACAATTATCCGTGGCTATGCCACAATTTATAAGGGCGATGTGCAAGTCATCTCGCAAAGAATCGCCTTCGATGGTGTGTAGCGGATGGAGGGTCGATTTAGTAATCCCTACGGTGTGATGGCGGTGTACGGTGATGTGTAGAGGATGGTTATCTAGGTTTGGGTTCGGGATTGCATCATTGTTTATATATGTTTTATATATGATTTGTATGCCTAAATCGTCGGGAGTTTGTGTTGGTTGTTACACATTGAGTCTGTTGACTCACCCCATTGTGGGATATCTTTTCAGGTGACACTCAGTAAATGGACCGGGTCGGTAGGAGCTTAGTGGTGGCCATGCTCAGCTCAGTGTTTTATTTCCATTTTGAACTTTTACATTTAATTTTGGATTTATTTTGGATTTTGTTTTGATGTAATATGGCCATTACTATAAACTGTTTTAAGTATGCATTTAATTTGGTTTATCATGATACGATTATTATTAAATCAAGATTAAATAACTTATCTTAAAAATAAATTTTAAATGTTTTGTCACCTAAGCACCAACGATTTTCAATTTAATGGTAACTCTAATAACTCGGTATTTCTTTTAACTTATAGTTTTGAAATATAATTACAAGGTTTTAATAAAATCTAGTCTTCAAGACAAACCCCGTTTTCCCTTCGAACTCAACACAAATCAATTTTTCTTCAAAACCACCCAAATTTTCCAAAGTAACAAACAAGTTTCTGAAATGGTTTACGCAAGGAACAAACCAGATCCGATCAACGCTTGTGGGGTGGGTTTGGGGTGTTTCAGTTTGGTATTAGAGCCCATTCAAAACTCGGCCTTGAGGGCTTTTTGGGCCCAAAACATTTTCTTTCTTTTGAAAATTGGATCTTACTAAGGAATGAGCAGGTTTTCTGGCATGGCACCTGAGTCTCCGGCCCGAAGTCCACCAGGTAAGTACTCCTAACCCTTCTATGATTTGTATGTGGGAAAATTATAGGGACGCAGATTAGTAGATTAGGAATTTTTGAACCCTAGGATTAGTCTACTCCAACATCAAATACATAAAATTTAAAGTCTAACTAAACAAACTCGTGGATCGAGTCACCGAGTTAAAGGTGTGGCAACCATTGTGCATATCTAGGATTGGATTCGTGGGGAGCTTGGTACTTAGCAGGCCCTAGTGACTCACCTCCTCTCCGCCGAATCCTACAGTGCGTAGTGACGATTCACCCTAACCAAGAGGACTCAATCACAAAGCTAAATTCAATAACTAAAACCCAAAGGGACCATTCACCTTGTTTTGTGAAATTCTAAAGTTAAACCGTGATTATAAAATTCCAAAGTACCTTTGATTTAAAAATGGCCAAAATACCCTTGATTTGTAAATTGACCAAATTACCCCTAACCTGTATAAATTACCAAAATACCCTTCGTATGGAAAGTTACCGAAATACCCTCAAATTAAAAATTTCCAAAAATATCCTTATTTTGAAAAGTCACAGGGAACCATATTTTACAAAATTATCGAAATGCCCCTAGCTTGTAAAAATTACAAAAATACCCTCAGTTTATAAAATTACCATTTTACCCTTGAAATTTCCTTACCAAGTATTTCAATTTTGTAAAAATACCAAAAATCTCTACTTTGCGAAATTTTCAAATACCCTAATTTGAAAAAATTACCAGAATACCCCTATAGGATAAAATTACAAAAATACCCTTGGGTAGTGGGAAACAACAACGATGACAACTACAACACTTTTCTGTAATGAATGCAAGTTCATGAATGTGATGAATGAATGAATGAATTTGAGACTGTGTGTGTGTATTCGAAAGAACTACTCTTTAGAACTATTGAACATAAGACTGTTCACGATAAATCAGTGGAACAAAAACTAATTTATAAAATTCTTTAATCAGATAAACGCGATTCAGAAGCATGAATTATATGGGACGTGGTCGTAGTGTGCGTGGCCGTGGTAGAGGCCGAATGACCGTGTCAGAACCCGTTAGGTCTGGTCAAGGGCCCGAAAATGAAATGCCACCACCACCAGCCGTTGATGTGGAATATCAGGATCAGACGGGGGATGATGCAGTATCACAGGCGATGCTGCGAGTTCTGGAAAGGGTGGCTAGAGTAGGTGGAGGCATGGGAGCTCAAAAGTCTGTACCTGAGCAACTTTGAGCTAATGGAGCTGAGTTTTTTCGTGGTATATCTGGTGTGGTGCCCAATACGGCTGAGTATTGGTTGGAAGCGATGGAATGAATTATGGATGAATTGGACCTGACTGCGGAGGAGAAACTGAAAGGGGTAGTGTCGCTACTCCGTGATGAGTCATATCAATGGTGGCTCACAAATTGGGATAGTGCTGCCGCAGATGATCTTACTTGGGAATACTTTAAGGCGGCATGCCAGAAGAAGTATATTGGGACCAATTATGTGGATGCGTAGAGGAAGGCATTTCTAAGGCTGGTTCAGGGAAGTAAGTCCGTAGCGGAGTATGAGGTAGAATTTCTAAGGTTGAGCCATTATGCTCGAGGCATAGTGGCTACGGATGAACGGTGTGTTCGGTTTGAGGACGGACTGAGGGATGATCTGAGGTTGTTAATAGCGCCACAGTAGGAGCAAGACTTTGCCGTGTTGGTAGAGAAGGCTAATGTAGTCGAAGGGATTAAAGAATCTGTGAGACAAAATACAGATAGGAACAGGCAAGAGAGAGGTTTTGGATTAGTAGGGTCATCTGGGAATGTTCAAAGAGGCGAGAGTTGATGGGTCATGAGGCAAAGAAAGTTGCTGAGGCGATGATCGCATTTGTGCTCGGTGTGGGAAGATGCATCTAGAAGAGTGTTGGAAGAAGACAGAAAGATGTTTCAAGTGTGGATCCAAGGATCATATGATTAGGGATTGTCCCATGAAAATAGAAGGGAGTCGACCAGTAAGTCAGGGTCCTAATCAGTCGAAGAGGAGGCAAGAACCACCGCGAGGTCGTGGTTTAGCCGGCAGAGTAATAGTAATGGACGGGAACATCGTAGAGGTATTGGTATCTGGAGGCAAGACAACGGGTCTCGTGTATGCGAGTCACGGAGGGAGGATAGAGACGCACCGGACGTCATAGCCTGTACGTTCCTTATAGCTGACAAGCCTTACTTTGCTTTAATTGATGTTGGCTCTACCCACTCTTATGTTGCATGTAGAGTAGTTGAAACACTAGGCATAGCCTCTGAACTATCTAATAGGGAGATGACTGTAGTGAGCCTATTAGGTCAAACTGTAGTGGTGAATAAGATATTTCGGAGTGTACCTCTGGAGCTTCAAGGAGTGGTATTTCCTGTCGACTTGATGGAACTACCCTTCGGAGAATTTGATCTCATTCTTGGCATGGACTGGCTAGTGGAACATCGGGCTACATTGGATTGCGCAGCTAAGCGAATGGAGTTAAGGACGCCGGGGGATAAGGCGATAATTATGATAGGAGAAAGAAGAAACTACTTGTCTAACGTAGTCTCGCTTTAAAGGTCATTAAGATTGTTCGTAAAGGTGCGAGGCATTTTGACCTTCGTTAATGCGTTGGATACGAAAGAAGGGGGAGTTAGTGGAGTTAGAACAGTAGGAGAATTCATGGATGTTTTCTCGGAGGAGTTACATGGAATACCCCCGAATAGGGAAGTTGAGTTCGGAATTGACTTGTTGCTAGAGTACGACCCCGTGTCAATCGCCTTGTCTGTAATGGCACCAAAGGAGTTGGTTGAGCTCAAGGCTCGAGATCCAAGAGTTGCTTGATCGCGGGTTTATCCGACCCAGTGTGTCTCCATGGGGAGCACCTGGTCTTGTTTGTGAAGAAGAAGGACTAACTATGCATATGTGCATAGATTATCGTCAGTTGAATAAGCTGACCATCAAGAACAAGTACCTGTTGCCAAGAATAGATGACTTGTTCGATCAGCTTAAGGGGGCCGCAGTATTTTTGAAGATAGATCTAAGGTTTGAATATCATCAGCTTAAAGTGAAGGAAGTAGATATCCATAAGACAACTTTTCAGACAAGATACGGGTATTATGAGTTCTTGGTAATGCTGTTTGGATTGACAAATGGCCCAGCCGTATTCATGGACATGATGAATCGGGTTTTCCAACCCTATCTGGACCTGTTCATTATTGTGTTCATAGACGATATCTTGGTGTATTCTAAGTCTGAGGAAGAACATGATGAGCACCTCTGAGACGTGTTGTAAGTGTTAAGGGAGAAAAAGCTATATGCCAAGTTCAGCAAGTGTGAATTTTGGCTGAAGAAAGTTACATTTTTAGGGCATGTGGTGTCTGCTGAAGGAATACAGGTGGATCATCGGAAGATTGAGGCAGTATTAGAGTGGAAACCACCTAAGTCTGTGGCAGAAGTTTGTAGTTTCTTGGGATTGGCAGGCTATTATAGAAGATTCGTGGAAGGGTTCTCATCAATAGCCACACCTTTGACGGTTGTTGAGAAAAGAGGTACCTTTCAGATGGTCGATAAGCAGGAGAGTTTTGAGAAGCTTAAGAGGGTCTTGCCGAAGCTCCAGCTTTGATTCACTGAGGCGTGGAAGGATTTTATGGTGTCTTGTAATGCTTCTCACATGTGTTTGGGATGTGTTTTGATGCGTGATGAAGGTAGTTGCTTATACGCCTCGACAATTAAGGCCACATGAGGTTAACTACCGACGATGATTTGGAATTGGCGGTAGTGGTCTTTGCTCTTAAGGTATGGAGGCACTATCCATATGGAGAAAAGTCATGATTTACAGCACCACAAGAGCCTTAAGTATCCACGACTCAAAAGAGTTGAACCCGAGATAAACAAGGTGGGTGGAATTATTGAAGGACTACAATTGTTCTATAGAGTATCACCCGCAAGGCGAATGTGGTGGCGATTCCCTAAGTTAGAAAGTAGTGACGGAGTTAAGGGCAATGTTCACACATTTGAGCCTCTATGATGATGGAAGTCTAACAACAGAGTTACAAGTTAAGCCGACGTGGCTGGATGAGGTGAAAGAGGGACAGTTGGCAGATGATGATTTCAGTGCTAAGCTACGGCAAGTGCAGAGTGGAGAGTTGGAGGATTATGGTATTAATGGCGACAGAGTATTGTGTTTCAAGGGTAAGGTCTGTGTGCCAAAGAACGAGGAGTTAAGGCGTAGAATTCTTCGGGAATCGCATAGTAGCCCTTATGCTATGCATCCTGGAGGTAGTAAGTTATACAAAGATCTAAGGGAAGAGTTTTGGTGGCCTGGTCTTAAGCGGGAAGTTACAGAATTTGTAGGGAAGTGCTTAACGCCTCAAAGAAGTTAAGGTGAACACTGTGTTCGTCCAGATTGCTTCATCCGATAAAGATTCTGCAAAGTGGGAGAGAATTACCATGGACTTCGTTAGTGGGCTTCCCCTTACGCCTACTAAGAAGGACCTTGTATGGGTGATAGTGGATCGATTGACAAAGTCCACACATTTCATACCCAAAGTTGACTATTCTCTATAGAAATTGGCAAAGTTGTATGTTCGAGATCATGAGGTCGCATTGAAATTGTCGATTATCTTGGATAGGGATCGAGGTTTATGTCTCGCTTTTGAAAGGCGCTACATCAAGCTTTGGGCACCAAAGCTAGACTCAAGAAGACGGCATTCCATCCGCAGCTTGGATGATCAATCTGGCGGGTAATACAAGTGTTGGAGGATATGTTGAGGGTCGTGTGATAGACTTCATGGAAGTTGGGAAGAATATTTGCCTTTAGCGAATTTATGCATAACAACAACAACTATCGTGCATGTATTCGGATGGCACCGTCTGAAGCTACAGATGGATGTATGTCGCACTCCTACATGTTGGATAGAATTGGGAGAACGTCAGATTTTGGGTCTAAAATTATGGCAGAATCCGAGGAGAAGGTTGAGATAATTTGGGCATGGTTGAAGGAGGCATCTGACAGGCAAAAGTCATATGTAGATCTCAAGTGAAAGGAGATTGAGTTTGCTGTGGGAGATTATGTGTTTCTTAAAGTTTTGCCTTGGAAGAAGGTGATGAGATTTGGTCCCAAAGGGAAGTTAAGTCCCAGGTTTATAGGACCTTATTGGGTATTGAAGCGAGTTGGACCAGTGGCATACCAGTTAGAGTTGCCTCCGGAGTTGAAGCAGATGCACGATGTATTCCATGTTTCTATGCTACGTCGTTACCAATCAGATCCATCTCATGTAGTTTGGTTAAAGAGGTGGAACTAAGGCCAGATCTGTCCTATGAGGAAGAGTCGATTCAGATCTTGGAGTGAAATGTGAAAGTGTTACGGAGGAAATCAGTTCCTTTAGTCAAAGTGTTATGGCGTAATCATGGATCAGAAGAAGTTTCGTGGGAGCCGAAAGAAGCAATGCGACAGTAATACCCTTACCTATTCTAGCCAGGTAATTTCGAGGTCGAAATTATTTTAAGGGGGTAGAACTGTAATATCCGAGATTTAGGGCTTGTGTAATATTGCTTAATTGTATGAAGTAGCATGCCTATGTGTGTTTGGATGTGTTGTATGAATTCTTGAGAACTTCAAAGTGTAGGTAAATGCCTTAGAAAATATCAGATTTTAAGTATTTCAAGGGGAGCTAAGCATGATAGGCCTTAAGAGGAATTGTAGGGGAAATTAGACATCAAAATGGGCTTGTTAAAGTGGCAAGGAGGTGCCACTTAGGGCCTTGGTAAGTGACGCCACAAGCGCTCAAAGGGAGCCTAGGTTCGAGTGGCAAGGGAAGCAAATGGGAGTTTTATTTTGTTGCAAGGAGGAGAGGTAGTGGCATGTGGACTCTAGAAGGAGGAGGTATAGATGGGGTTGGAGAGTTTGAGGATTCTGCTAAGGTGGAGGGATCAAGGGATAAAGGAGAGAGGGAGGAAGTGGCCAAATATGGGACTCTCAGGGGTGCATAATTCGGTCATACAAGGGGAGCTAGGTGTCAATTTACTTAGTGTAGTGGTAGGCATCTTTTGCGATTTTCTCCTTCCAAAAGCTCCATCCCTTTTCTTTCTTTTGTGACTAGAAACCAAACCTCTTAAACCTTATTTTCTCTCCTTCTTTCTTCTCACGATTCAACCATCATCAAAAGTCGAAGGAGCTTTTCTTCTTTTATGAAGTTATAGCTGAACCTCTTCTGAGACTCACCCTTATTTCTTCTCTTTCATTTTTTTCTAGAACGTTGAATTCTCAAGGGTTAATATCAAGACGAATCTCCCTAGTGTTCATCAAGCCGAAACCTTTCTCTTTGGGATCTAGAAGCCGATTCTCTGAGGGTGCTTTAATAGTGGTAAGTCTTTTCTTTCCCTTAGCAATCGGTTTTCCTTTCTTTCTCTTTTGGTGGCCAAAATCAAATGGTTGGCCTTGATTTCTAAGGGTGGCCGAATGTTTATAAGGCCATTAACTCGTATTTGTATGTAGCTAACGTGTGAAGAGTGGTCTTTCGGGATTTGTTTATGTCGACTACAAGAGAAGATCATTCGGGATTTAGTTATCTAAGGTAAGAGAAGTATGATACTAGGCCAAAGGCCAATTGCTTTAGTTCAATAAGTGTTAGAATTAAATGTAACATAAGGCTTGTAGGTATTTCGACATCTTCAAAGACAAGGGATAATTTTGGGATTTAGATCCGCAAGGTAAGGGAATATGAAAATTCGGCCAAGGCTATAATAAGTATTAGTGACTAGCCGATTCTGACATTGGTTTTTAGGAAGGAGTGCAATCGGTTTTGGTAGACTTTCGGGATTCAGTGAAAGCGTTAGTATCAGGTGTGTAGCCCTACACTAATTTCCTAATAGATTTATGGTATTCATGTTACGTATGTGTTAACGAAAATATCAAAATGTGGCTAAGGGTACACAGAGTATTCAGGTACGTAACCTTTAATTTTGTGTTAATAAATGTTATGAACATTTGGATTATGGCACATATGTGAATTTGATATGAATATGGAATAAGGTGTATAACATGATATTCGCATGATTTGTATGACACATAAGGCATATGGGTGATTATGAAAAGGGGAAGTGATCTGGTGGTTTTTACCACAATATCTGGTGACTCATGTCACAAAATCTGAATGTGGTGACTAATGTCACGAAATACTATCTGGTGACTTTGTCACAATTATCTGGTGGCTATGCCACAATTTATAGTGGCGATGTGCAAGTCGTCTGCAGCGAATACCTTCAATGGTGTGTAGCAGATGGAGGGTCGATTTAGTAATCCCTACTGTGTGATGGCAGGTACGGGTGATGTGTAGAGGATGGTTATCTAGGTTTGGGTTTGGGATTACATCATTGTTTATATATGTTTTATATATGATTTGTATGCCTAAATCGTCGGGAGTTTGTGTTGGTTGTTACACATTGAGTCTGTTGACTCACCCCGTTGTGGGATATCTTTTCAGGTGACACTCAGTAAATGGACCAGGTCGGCAGGAGCTTAGTGGTGGCCATGCTCAGCTCAGTGTTTTATTTCCATTTTGAACTTTTACATTTAATTTTGGATTTATTTCGGATTTTGTTTTGATGTAATATGGCCATTACTATAAACTATTTTAAGTATGCATTTAATTTGGTTTATCATGATACGATTATTATTAAATCAAGATTAAATAACTTATCTTAAAAATAAATTTTAAATGTTTTGTCACCTAAACACCAACGATTTTCAATTTAATGGTAAACTCTAATAACTCGGTATTTCTTTTAACTTATAGTTTTGAAATATAATTACAAGGTTTTAATAAAATCTAGTCTTCAAGACAAACCCGCTTTCCTTCAACTCAACACAAATCAATTTTTCTTCAAAGCCACCCAAATTTTCCAAAGTAACAAACAAGTTTCTGAAATGGTTTACGCAAGGAACAAACCAGATCTGGTCGAGGCTTGTGGGCAGGGTTTGGGGTGTTTCATAGATAGTAATGTAGAGCTTGAGTAAGTGAATACAATATTCTAAGGTATTTGTGATAGAAACAATTGTAGCGTGATAAATGTGAAAACTCACTTGAGATGAGTTGTATGACTATGATGATATTTTATTGATGATGAATCGTAAATCACATGCATGTAGTCACGAGAGTTAAGTTAAGAGGCTCTGTGACCTCACCCTCCTTACCACCGCTGAATTATGATGAGATGTTATGAGAGTCAAATTGAGTAAATTTATATGCGATTAATGCAGTATTCATGTTAGCATTTTGAAAATGCTTTGTATCACATTGATACATGATACTTTACTAGGTAGAGTAATTTTTGTTGAACTCAAGTTGGAGTCCTAGGGACTATGCTAAAAGGGCTACCATTTAGATACGAAATAGATACAGTCCTGTATAAGACCATGTTCAAGGCATGGCTCGACACCAAGTTATGATTCCATATAAGACCATATCTAGAACATGGCTTCGGAAATGGATATGAGAATCGAGTAAGACCATATTGGAATATGGCGTCAATACTTGATGTAGAAGTCCATACAAGACCGAACCGAGTTATGGCATTGACATTTAGAGTTGACTCCATATAAGACCACCTTGGGGATGTGGCATTAGTCTCGCACTTACTTGAATGACAATAAATTTGTGTCTTTGATTATCCCTAGTGATCAATGGAACAAATAGACGAGTCTAGAGGTAGAAATGAAAATTGTACTAAAGCTATGTGAATGGGTAAATTATGCATTTGTGAATGAGTCATGAAGAAATGAGTACAATGTGTGGCATGGTAGGTGCTTAATAAAGGAAATTGTAAGAAAGTATGTCCGAATGCTTTAACGATTGTATTAATTATACAGTGATATGAACAAGAGAAAGTTAGCCTAGGCTGTTGACTCAAGTGAGTAGGAAGCCTGAGGTGTATGTTTATCGAGATCTTCTTAAATTGATGTTTATTAATGAAAGGAATGGTTAAGGAGCTTGAGGACGAAATGCTTAACAAAACCATGTTTGAATGATAAGAGTGTTCAATTATGATAACCATAGTTGTATGGGTCATAATGATCTCATTAAGTACTAAGTGTTAATGTCTTTTGCCTCTCACAAGGCGATGTAGTTGTTTATCTCATGAATCAAGATTGTGTGAGAATGTTAGCCGATTGTGAATCTAGACCAAAGATTGTCGGTTTAGTAATTACAATAGACATTTCTTTATACCCTTGTAACCCTGTACGAGTACTTTGAGGAGGAAAACCGTGATGATTTTAGTATAAGAAATGAAATCATAAGTTTCATGTTGTATGATGGGATTTTGAGTAGCTAGATAGAGTTGATAAATTAGATCGAGATATCATTAATGTTGTGAGATTCGATGCTAGTAAAGGTTTTAGACTAGCATAGTAAAAGAAACTCAGATGAGAGTGTGCTTAAGATAGATTCTCAGTATGGAGAAAAGCGTAGATTTTTGTATTGAGATATGAATCAAGTTATGTGTATGTTCAAGCATGAGTCAGTAAAGAGAATAATTTCTGTGTGCTCGTGAATGGGGAGCATATTACAGAAATATGCTCATCGAAACATTTAAACCTTGATGGTTGAGTTGAAAGTTATAGAATGAGTTATCGAATGAAAGTTCTAGTACTGAGTTCAATCTGTATTGAGAAAGATAGTTGCCTGATTGGTGATCCTGAGACGATCCCTTTCGTATTTGTATGAGAATTGAATGTGTTGTGATGATATATGGAAAACCAATGAGTATTTTCTAAAATTTTCTTGAGTGAGAACATCTTGTGACACTGAGATAGTGGAAATGACCTGAACTATTACCATGGTGGCTATAGTTATTGTAATACTTCACAGATGGTAGTCATTGTACAGGTGTTTAAAGGAAAGCTTCATGTTAAGCAAGGTGAGTTAGCTAGTCGGTGATATCATAATTTCAGTGAGATTAATGTCAAGAGCCAGTTTTCTTTTTAGAACAGAAGAGTTCAGGAGTCAGATAGCAAATGGTATTTTCAAATAAGCTCCGGGTTAGTTTATTTCAAGATGGTAAAATGCAGGTTGCATAAGTTTTCTATTGTTGAGATTTCCTCGAAATAGAACTGGAGTGATGATGAATCTAGAACTTATACAAAAGTTTTGGCATGAGATTTAGTAGTAGCATATCTACTAATGCAAGAATAAGGAAAAGTAGTTATGTACATAAATGTTTGTCAACAGAGTACCTTTCATGAGATGAATGAGCTTATAGTCAGAAGTAGTTGACCACAAAAAGCTGAGTTTTTTAAACGTTCAAGTCAGGATTGTTATAATTGGTGAATGCTTTAATGAGAAGGTAAAGTAAAGGCTTATAGATTTCAAGTGTGATTGGACAAAATTCCCAAGAAGGGGAATGATTAATTGGACGTGTGCAGAGCGCTAAATTAGTGGATTACTGAGTATGCTTCAACCTTGTGTATGGTAGCTTAAAGGTTGTTGACAAGAGAAACTTGAGGATAAGTGGATTTGTGATTTTAAGAATTTATAGAAACATTTAAAGAATGTTGATTGTAAATCCTCCTGATAAGGTTTTGGGGACGAAAATCCCTAGGGGGAGAATTGTAACAGCCCAATTTAGGGCCTAGTCAGAATAGTGATCTCGTAATCACTAATTTGTTGTCAGAGAAAATTATTTTCATGTTATGTTATGCGTTATAACATGTTTATAAAGATGTATGAAAGTTTTGGTGTTTTAATTTTAGCGATTTCATGCTAAATCGCGAAAAAGGATTAAATCACATAAAGTGTGAAAGTTCTATTCTATAGGCTAAAGGTACCAAATAGCCATGAAATATTAGTTGGAGGGTTTTAAAGGGCAATTAGACCATCTTGGTTATGACAGCCGGCCATGTAGACAAGAGGGGACAAGAGTTATAATTTTTGGTCATAGTTGGTAGGTTGAAATTGATGTTTATAATAAAATAAAGAAAGGAAAAAGATATCATCTTTTTCTCTCTTCTTCTCCACCTAAAATGAGCAACAACAAGGGGGCTTTGAAGCTTAAAATTTCAGCAAGCAATCCTCCTCCCTGGTAAGTGATTTTGATCATTTTTCTTGAATAAAATTGTACTTTTGTGATCCCCAAAGCTTAAGCTAGCTAATGAGGGGACTATTTTACAATATGGTTGAGAGTATAGGGACTTGCCATTAGAGAGTCTATGTTGTTTGATGAGTTTTTATGGAAGAAAATGAATGATAGGATGAAGAGAAACAACTTTTGTGAAAGGATTTTTATGGAAAATACCTAAAATGGGTTATTATGCAAAGGTTGTAATTTGTTCATTAAGGTATGAAATAGTTGCAATTGGAGATAGTTGTAAGAGGATTAAATGTTCAAATAGGCTTGATTAACAAAAACTTGAGATGAAAATTTATTTACGAGCCTGAGGGGCAAAATCATAATTTTGCCAAAGTGTAGGGGCAAAATAGTCATTTTTGGCTAGAGTGTAGATTACGATATATTATGATTTATAAGTTAATAAATCAGTAAATTTCATTGTTCTAGATCAAGGAAAGTAAGTTTCAGACCTAGAGCGGATGAAAAGAGAAATGTGGGCTAATAGTCATTTTTGGCTATTTCGACGAGGTAAGTTCACATGCAATTATAGAAATTATGTATGAGTTCATGTAAGTAATCTAATGTTGTATGGAATGTATATTCACTTTATGGATATATGAAATACCCTTGGATGAAATGCATGAAGAATGTTGAGATGATAGTTAAAGTCTCGTATAAGACCATATTGGATTATGGCCTCGATGCAAGGATTCATATAAGACCATGTCAAGGACACGACATCAATATGTTAATTCAAGTAAGACCCTATTAGGGTATGATTTCTATGTGATTTCATGAGTATGAGACTCAACAGAGTTATTTTATAACTTGAGTATATGTTGAAGTAAAGAAAGTATGCGGTTGAGCTACGAAGGGCACAAGTGTGTACGAGAATTGAATTGAGACAATTTCAATTTATATTTATATGACAAACCCTAATTGGGATATGGGAAATTAATGCACGTCGACAATCAAAACAAGTATCCGCTGCCACGGATAGATGACTTGTTTGATCACCGGGTGCATTGGTATTCTCAAGATCGATTTAAGGTCCAGGTATCACCGCTAAAGGTGAAGGAGGCGATATCCGCAAGACGGCATTTCGACTCGGTGATGGGCACTATGAGTTCTTAGTAATGCCGTTTGGGTTGACTAACGCTACGCAAGAAAGATTTACGGATATGATGAATAGGGTGTTCAAAGAGTATTTGGATCGGCTCGTCGTGGTTTTATTGACGGCATCTTGGTGTATTCAAGGACCGAGGAGGAGCATGATGCGATTTGCGAGGTGGTATTGCAGATTCTCGGGAGAACGACTTTATGCAAAGTTTAGTAAATGCGAGTTCGCTTAAAGAGGTGACTTTCGGGTCATGTAGTGTCGGCCGAGGGGATTAGAGTGGATCCTCGTAAGATTGAGGCGCTTTGGATTGGAAGCCGCCTAAGTCGAGAGTCGAGATTCGGAGTTTTCAGGCTTGGCGGTGATACTACCAAGATTTGTAGAGGATTTTCGCTGATCGCAAAGACCGATGACCAAATTGTTAAGAAAAGGGTTCCGCTCATTTGACCGAGAAGCAGCAGGAGAGTTTCGACAAGTTGAAGAAGATTTTGATCAAGCTCGTGTTCTAATTCAACCCGAGGCGTGAAAGGAATTCACAGATATTACGATGCATCACATACGCGGTTTTGGTTGTGTCTTTGATGCGAGAAGGGAAGGTTGTGGCTTACGATCTCGGTAGTTGAGGCCACATGAAGTCAATTATCCGACGACGACTTTGAGTTAGCGGCGATAGTCTCGCTTTAAAATTTGGAGGCACTACTTGTACCGGAGAGAGATCGATAGTCACATAGATCACAAGAGTCTAAAGTACCTTTTGACTCGGAAGGATTTGAACTTAAGACAACGTAGATGGATTGAGTTACTAAAGGATTACGACTGCTCGATTGAGTACCATCCCGGCAAGGCGTTGCATGAGTTAGATTTATTGTTATATTGTGGGAATGTGAATAAAATAGTGGAAAAGTTAAGTAAGAGTAGTAATGTGAGGGTGTTCTCGGATGAACAATTGAATTAAAGTATTACATGTGGATGACTATTTATGAATGTATGATAATGGTGGGCTAAGTGTGAAACCACCGAAAGATGAGTAGCTTATTAATAAGACTTGATGTGATGTCTTATATGATTACATGATAATCAGTGTAGGAATGGATTCTTTGTAAACGAGCAATTAGCTCGTGGTATGGTAAGAGATAAAATGAGTAAGCTTCTAGAGTGATTAAGAAACCATGAGTTAATGGGAATGACCCAGCATAATATCTTGTGGTTATCTATATTTAATGAATATTAATATTTGCTAGATTATGCAGATGAACTTACTAAGCATTAGTGCTTTCTCCTTTTCTTTTCTCATCTCTTATAGATTATATTGACTAATACGGGTTGAAGGCCACTGGAGATGTTTTCACACTATCGAGCAGACATTCGATTTGAGGTATCTAGTCCTTATGAGTCATGGCATGTATAGGACTAGAATTTAAGGTTGATTAAGTTGTTATTAATGTGGCAAACTATGTTGGCCAAAAAGGGTTTGTAGTTTAATTGTGTATAGCCGTTGATGATAGCTAAGTTGTTGTATTTGTATGGTAGTAACACTTTATTTTCATGAATCAAATGTATGAATTCATGTGTTTTAGTCGTTGATTTGAGTATGAAATGTAGGATGGAGAAGGGCTTGGCATATAGCCTCTCAGTGTCAACACGGTTAGACACACGGGCGTGTGTCTGGACCATGTGAACCCTGCACCTTATGATTACTTGTTAAAATAGGCCACGAGTGAATCCTACTACTGTGTGCATGAGTCAGAAGACCCACGGCTTGGGCATGGGCATATGCTCAAGCCGTGGCAAATAAGTCAGTAACTCCACACGATTGGAGGACATGGGCGTGTCAAAGCCATGTCAGATAAGTCAGTAGCTCCCTACGGATGGGGAACATGGGTGTGTTTAGGAGTGCACGGGCATGTAACCTTTGATTTTGATAGAGGATTTTCGATAAGTTCTGAAAGTTCGAACAAGTGTTTAAGGCCTCGTATGACCATGATACGTATGTCTAGACCAAGAAAGAAAGGTTTTAAGTCGAAATTTAATTTTATAGCCAGCAAGTACTTGATTAAGTGAGTTCAAGCATGGTAATGTCTCACATCCCATCTTAGAATCGGACTTGGGTACGGGGTGTTACATTACACACCTGATTACAGTAAGGACTAAGCCCTCTTGATCGTCGGCACCTAAATCATCATTACACTCGATTAACCAACAAACGAGATTTTATTAATCCAAATTGAAATCAGACGATCTAAAACGCTTAACCTTAGTATCATGAATGACCACGATTTGTCTATTCTCACCAGATGATGGTCCACAACCCGATGGAAATTCCCAAACCGTTGATACCGCCCTCCATTTGAATTTAGGAGTAGGAATCACAAATCCACTCCTTTTGTGATCTCCTATCGCTTTTCCTTTCAAATCACTACCACTTGCCTCCATTGTAAAAGTCTCAATCAGTAAAATATTAATATGAGAGAAAGTAGTTATTGAGGGATAGGATTCGGCTTACCACTACTTCCGAAGGATTAGCGAGTGAACAAGAACGAGTGATTTAATCCCCACAATAACCGATTAGTTAAACCAATCGATCCGTTTTAACAGATTAACCAAGTATTGAGATATTGAGATGAACTTTAAAGAAATCCCTTACCTTGACGATAGTAGATCCAACTTTCACCAATTGGACTTAAGACTATAGAGGAATCGGCAAGAATGTGATATCCAGCCACTCACTAAACACTACGAAAGGTAAAATGATCATGTTTTGAGAGAGTAGAAGAAAGTGATGTTTTCGATTAAGAAAAACCATCCCATGACAAGGGCACACATTCGGCATGAAGAAAAGAAATTGAAAAGAAGAGGATTACTTACCGATTCAATCAAGAAGATAATGCCCAACACGAAAGAAAAAAAGAAATAGAGAGGAGGTAGGATGCTAATAGGTTGGGCTATGGAGAGAAATGAATAAAGAAAATTCAGTCACAATGTAATGTTTATTTAAGGAGTGAAATAAAGGTTGAAGAAATAATCAAAAAGAAAAGAGAAAATGGACAAGAGGTGTTTAGAGGTTTCGGCCAATCACTAAAAGAGTAATGAACCAAAAGATATGAGTATTTCAACAACTAAAGAAGAATGAACAAGGATGGATTAAGGGTTACGACACAATAAGGGAAAAATGAGAAAAAATGCAATGAGAATCCAGCCAAATCAAAGGAAAAGAATTGGGAAAAGAAAACACCAATATGCTAAAAAGAAAAATAAGCCTCTCTTGCACCAAAACTAGGAAAATGACTAGGAAAATTCAGCCCTCCTTTCTCCCAACAAAACCGTGTATCACTTTAACAAAAGATGAGTGTTGACCCAAAATATTCTTTCCAAAACATCCTTCACATAATAGGCCAACATGTTCCCTGTAACACCCCAAACCCGGTTAGTACACCACAACCAGATCTGGCATGTCACAGAGTGAAAACCTTTTAAAACGAAAGTTTGTCGAAAAAATTTTCTTAGGAAACCCCTTTTTAGAAATCTTTGCTTACAGTCTAATTATTGTTACGAGTTCTTAGAACCCATTCAAGTTGTCTTTGTTATCATATATTAAGTGGTGTTACCCGATGGTAACGCTTTTTTAAAATAATACGGAGGTATGATAGTTTTGAAAACATTGCGTTTTTCTTGTTAATTAATAAAATCATTTATCTCAGATAGTTAAAATAATAGCAATAATAAAAATAACCAAAACAAATCTTAGCGGCCTTATTACATAACCCAAAAATGAAATTTAATAAAAACAAAATAGTAACTAAGAGAACAAGTCCATCGAACATGCATGGTCGCCGAGTCCTCCGGCCCATCTCCGCAATCTACTCATCTCGCAAAATATAAGGGAAGGGTGAGTCACCAAGAATCAGTATAAATCCCCAACCCTATAGTGCAACCACTTACACAAATTATCAAGAAATCACGCAAACCATGCAAGACATGTAACCCATAACCTAGCCATCCAAACATCTTCAACTACCCCGTGTGGTCAAAACCACTGGTGGTCAAAACCACTGGTGATCATAGTCACAAATATATCGGTGTGGTCAAAACCAATGATGACCGAAGTCACAAATCAAGTGATGGGGCCAACCCATCGTGTGGTCAAAACCACTGATGACAATCCCGTAAGTAATCTCGTGGGGCCAACCCACTGTGGTACCAAACGACTGGGACAAGTCACAAATCGATATGTGGTCAAAACCTCTGGTGGTCAAAATCATTGGTACTTAGTCACAAATTAAAATATTAAGACGGGCCAACCCATCATGTGGTCAAAACCACCGTGACAAATTCAAAATAAATCATTCCCCTCCTCTCATCAAACCCATCATCATGTCATAACATACATGTCATAATATCGATCAATCATGCTAATATCATACACCATAGTATTTTTTTTAGATCACAATAATGTGTACCAAGAATCACATAACAGGACTTACCCTAATCCAAGCTTATGTCCACAAGACAAAGTCACTAATATCAAGGGTTAAACAAGAACATAATAAATAATCTTAAACTAATAAAGTGTGTAAGTGTTTACACACCGACTATTCGCAAAATCCGAAACTATGCGTTTTCTTAAATCTCAAACATATGTCCTCACCGCACCTACAATCGCCAATACCACTTTTAGATTTAAGCCATTCACTTATTCAAAATCCAAAGGATGAATCGCACAAGGTTATTTTCTTATTTTAGTACCGATTTGGTCTCCTACCAAATCTTGAAACCACACACTAAGTCCTCCTTGTAATCGGCTACATTAGCACACTCAAAAGTTAGCCTTCAGCTTTTAATCATTTAAGGAATAGATCTTAAGATATTAATATGCTCACTTAGATCGACCACCAAATCCCGAAGGCTCTTTGAATTTGGCAATAGCCTCCCCTATAATCGGTTTTATCACTTCATTAGAGAATTAAAGGCCATTCGACCAAAACATAAATCCGAAACCAAAAGAGTTGACACCTTCTTACCTTAGTCAACAGATTCGGCTTCTATACACCAAAGATTGGCACACTCCAAAAATGAAAGATTAGATTTGGCTCTTAATCCCAAAAATCCTAGGAGAAATCGATTTCCAACAAGGGTTAGGAACCTATGTGAGTCGACAGAGAAAAGAAAAGGAGCAAAAGGGTATTCGGCCAAGGCACTTACCCTTTCTCAAAACCGATTAGTGAAGAACCCAAGAAGATCCACCCTTGTTGCTATTCGGCCAAAACAAGACAAGAGGAAAACTAGGGATTTCGGCACAGAGTATGGTGAAGAGAAGAGAAGATTTGGCAATGAGTTTGAGAGAAGAGAAAGACAAGATGAGTGTGGTGATTTCGGCTTTAAGGTTTCAAGAAGAAAAGAGAGAGAGATGAGGGAGATGAAGGTTTCGACTAGGTACTTTGAGAGAAAAGAAAAGAGAAAAGTAACACTAATGAGCCTAGGGGACATTCGGCTATACCAAATGCTCCCTAAAATCGATAGCCCTCTTTTCCACAGTCCACTATTCGGCCAACTCTTCCAAGTGAGCCTGATACACTTCAAACTCCTCAATTCCCCTTATCTACATCCAATTAACTCCCTCTATCCTTATCCCAAAGAGCCCAACCTGAGCACTCCTCCTTCTAGCTTGTGGCGTCAAAATGAATAAGTAGAAAAGAGATTTCTGCAGCTCGAACCTGAGCTCCCTCATCCATGCATGTGGCGTCACTCCTTTGACACCCTAGTAGCGCCTCCTTGCCACCTTTCCCATTAATTTCTTGTGTCAGCCTTCCCAAATAAAATTTCTTAACCCCTCTCTCCCTTAGCTTAATTTCTTTAAATGCCAAAATAAAATTCTCAGCCCTAATTCAGGCCCAACTTAGGGTTATAACTAGACCCCAAACATGTTAAGTGAACATTATAATCAATTCATCACACGCAACTCAAGCTAAACGTAAAACCCCATTTTAAGGATGTTACAGTTCTACCCCCTTTAAAATAATTTCGACCTCAAAATTACCTGATCAGAAGAGTTGAGGGTATTGCTACCTCATCACATCCTCGGGTTCCCACGTGGCCTCCTCCGTACCATGGTTTCGCCATAACACTTTTACCAAGGGTACTGACTTCCTACGCAGGACTTTGACATCCCGATCTAAGATCTGTACCGGCTCCTCCTCGAAGGACAAATCTGAGCTTACCTTAATCTCTTCAACTGGTACCACGTGTGATGGATTTGATCGGTAGCGCCTAAGCATTGAAACATGGAAGACATCATGAATCGACTTAACTCTACCAAAGCACTGAAATGATAAGCTACGGTCCCACTCGCTTCAACACCGTATGCGCCCGATAAACCTAGGGCTTAACTTCCTTTCCGTCCAAATCTTAACACTTTCTTCCATGGTGATACCTTTAGAAAAACTTTATCACCTACCGCATACTCTATATCTCTGCGTTTAAGATCGGCGTAAGACTTCTGCCTATCCGATGCTTCCTTGAGACGAGTTCGAATCACCTTAACCTTATCCTCAGTTTTTGCCACCAATTTCGGACCCAAAACATGCCGTTCACCAAACTCCATCCAACACGTAGGTGTACGACACTTCCGTCCATACAGCGCCTCATACGGTGCCATCTAGATACTCGCTTGATAACTATTATTATAAGCGAATTCCGCCAATGGTAGATACTCCTCCCAACTACCACTGAAATCCAGAATACAGCCTCTCAGCATATCCTCTAAAACCTGAATCACCCTTTCCGATTGCCCATCTGATCACTGGATGAAAAGTCAGACTCAAATCCACCTCGTGCCCAATGCTTGATGCAAAGCCCTCCAGAACCTTGACGTGAAACTAGGATCCCTATCCAAGATGATCGACACTGGCACTCCGTGCAACCTCACAATCTCGGCCACATATAACTTGGCTAACTTCTGGAGCGAATAATCAACTCTCACCGGTATGAAGTGAGCTGATTTGGTCAGGCGGTCCATAATCACCCAGACTGGGTCTTTCTTGCTAGGCATGAGGGGTAGCCAACTGACAAAGTCCATGGTAATCCTTTCCCACTTCCACTGAGGAATCCTCACCGGCTGGAGTAAACCCGATGGCATCTAATGCTCAGCTTTGACCTGCTGACACATCAGACACTTACCCATAAACTTGGTCACTTCTCCTTTCAACCCTAGCCACAAGAACTACTTCCGCAAATCCCGGTACATCTTGCTACCTCCGAGATGCATAGCATAAGGGCTGCTATGTGCATCCTGAAGAATCCTCCGCCTCAACTCCACATCCTTTGGCATACAAGCTCTCCCTTGAAACTCAAGACTCCATCGTGAGTCAAGTCAGAACCTTCCAAACCATTACTTTGTACTTGCGACCTCCGAGCATTCAAACCTCATCCACTAACTGTTTCTCCTTGATCTGCTCAACCCAAGTTGGCTTAACTTGTAATTCTGCCAAAAGACTTCCATCGTCATACAAACTAAGACAAGCAAACATCGCTCTTAAGTCCGCTACCTCCTTACGGCTCAATGCGTCTGCCACCACTTAGCCTTGCCCGGATGGTACTCTATCGAGCAATCGTAGTCCTTTAATAGCTCAATCCATCTACGTTGCCTTAGGTTCAGATCCTTCTGAGTCAGAAGATACTTCAGGCTCTTGTGATCTCTGTAGACCATCGACTTCTCTCCATACAGATAATGCCTCCAAATCTTCAAGGCAAAAACCATCGCAATAACTCCAAGTCATGCATCGGTAGTTACCCTCATGCGGTCCCAAATTGCCGAGACGCCAGACAAGACTACTTTCCCTTCTCAGATCAAGACACATCCCAAACCTAGTATGTGATACATCACAAGAGACCGTGAATATCTTTCCGCCTCAGCTATACTAGAACCGAGCTTCACAAAATCTTCCTCAACTTATCGAAACTTTCCGTTATTTCTCTCGACCATACAAATGGGACTCCTTTCTCAACAATTGGTCAATGGTGCCGCGATCGAGAAAACCCTTCCACAAATCTCCAGAATACCTCCGCACCTAGAAAACTCTAAATTTTAGCCATCGACCTAGGCGATTTCCAATCCAACACCGCTCAATCTTGCGAGGGTCCACTCTAATCCCTTCAATGGACACTACGTGACCCAATAAAGTCACCTCCCTAAGCCGTAATTCGACCATCGAATTTGAAAATAGTCGCTTCTCCTTCAGAATTTGCAATACCACCCGTAAGTGTGTATCATGATCCTCCTCAGTCTTTGAGTACACCAATATGTCGTCTATGAATACTACGACAAACTGGTCCAAGTATTGTTGGAACACCCGATTCATCAAGTCTATGAATGCTACCGGTGCATTAGTTAACCCGAATGGCATTACCAAAAACTCGTAGTGCCCATACCGAGTGCGAAATGCCGTCTTGTGCACATCAACCTCTTTCACTTTGACTTGATGATACCCCGACCTGAGATCTATCTTCAAGAAAATCGATGCACCCTTCAGTTGATCAAACAAGTCGTCAATCCGAGGCAACGGATACCTGTTCTTGATCGTCAACTTGTTCAGCTGGCGGTAGTCTATACACATCCGCATCGTACCATCCTTCTTCTTAACAAAGAGCACAGGTGCTCCCAAGGAGATATACTTGGTCGGATGAAACCTCGGTCCAACAACTCTTAAATTTGAGCCTTCAGCTCCACTAATTCCTTTGGCGCCATTCTATATGGGGCTACAGACATCGTGCGATTTCAAGTAATGTGTCTATACCAAATTCCACTTCTCGATCCGGAGGCAGACCCGGAAGTTCTTTTGGAAATACATCAGCAAATTCCTTTACTGTCCGAACATTCTCCACTGCTAACTCTTTAGCCTCCAATGCACATACTCGAACCAGAAACGCCTCACAGCCCTTCCTGACCATTTTCTCCGCCTTCAGTGCTGAGACCACATTCGATAGGTATTCCTTCCTGTTACCTATCATCACCACCTCCTCACCTTCTATTGTCCTCAACACCATGCGCTTAGCCGCGCAATCCAAACTGGTTTGGTACTTCACCAGCCAATCCATCCCGAGAATCAGATCGAACTCCCCAAATGGCAATTCCATCAAATCAACCAAGAACACGACCCCTTGAAGTTCTAGGGGTACATCCCTATATAGTTTACTTACTTCTATAGAGTGACCTAAAGGGCTTATCATAGTCATCTTCCTAGAAGTAATTTCAGAGTCTAGGTTCATAGTTTCCACTATGCTACTAGCTACATACAAGTGCGTCGAACCCATATCTATTAAAGCATTATAAGGACTTCCAAAGATTAGAAACGTATCGGTTATGACGTCGGTGTGTCACCCTTCTCTTGACGCCTCGCTGCATAAACCAATCCAGGCTATCTAGCCTTTGCACCACCTACACCTCTGCCCGATGCTCCACGGCCTCTACCAGATCCATTACCTCCTCTAGCAGCACCACGACCCCTCTGTGGTTGCTGAACATCCCTCCTGTTCTGAGTACGGTTCTGATCCCTAGACTACATTCTAGCTGCCCGCTTCGGACAATCCCTCACTCGATGTTCCATCGACCCACACTCAAAGCATCCTCTATTTTCAGTCCAGTATTCCCCCGTGTGAGACTTTCCACACCGAGCACATCGTGGAGGCCACTGAGTATTATCAGCAGTAGGCCTAGCAGCTTGATTCGGCCCACTATATCTACCCCATTTCTGCTGGTTCCCGCTAGACCCAGATGATCCAGCATTCTTTTATTCCATCCTCTATCCTGATTCCGCCTCACTGACTGTTTCACCTCCTCGGTAACTTTGGCCTTTTCCACTAAGACCGTGAATTCTCTCTCTTACTGTGGAGCAATCAGCAGCCTCAAATCATCCTTAATCCATCCTCGAATCTAACACACTGTTCATGCTCCGTAGCTATAATGCCCCAAGCATATCGACTCACTTTAAAATTTCGCCTCAGACTCGATATGATGTATTCCCTAAACTAGCCTTAGAAATGCCTTCCTTTGCACATCAATGTAGCTAGACCCCACATATTTCTTCTGATAAGCTACCTAAAATAGTCCCAAGTGAGGTCATCCATCGCAGACTATCCCGAACCGTGAGCTACCACGGTATGACTCATCGGAGAAGTTTACACTATACCCTTCGCTTTTTCCTCACCATCAAATCCAAGTCATCCATAATTTGTTCAGTTGCTTCCAACCAATACTCAGCCGTATTGGGAGCCACCCCAGAAACACCTCGAAATACCTCGGCTCCATTGGCTCGAAGTCGTTCAGACACGGATTTTCAAGTTCTGCACTTCACCACTCCATCCACTCTTTCCAAAGACTCGCGAGATCGCTCGACATCAGATCTTCTCCCGCTTGATCTTGATACTCCATACCAACAAATGGTGGTGGTGGTATTTCATTCTCGCACTTTGACCCGACCTAAAGGGCTCGACATACTATTCGACCTCTACCACTACCACACACATTACGACCTCGCCCTCTAGAACTCATCCTTCCGGTGTATTTATCCGATTAAGGAAATTTTTATGAATTAGCTTATGTTCCACTTATTACCCACGAATAAGTTTTATGAAGAGTAATTTGGCAGTGGTTCTTTCGATCATCACACAGTTTTAAGTTCAATTTCCTACCCTCATTCCACGAGCAGGGGCATTCTCGTCATTTTTCTACCTGGAGTATTTCCATAATTTTAACCTATCGGGGTATTTTGGCAATTTAAATAGGGTTAATTTGAAAACTTTTACAAATCATAGATATTTTCAAAAAAAAATTTCTCGAAATCAGGGTGTTTTGGTAATTTCATAAACCAGGGGTATTTCCGTAATTTCCATAATCCAAAAATATTTTTTTTCAAAATATTGTTCAAGATGATTTTACAAAATAAGGGTATTTTGAATATTTTCACTTCGAGGGTACTTCAAAAATTTTCCCATACTGAGGGTATTTTGGTAATTTTACAAGTCAGGGGTAATTTGGTCATTTTTGTTTTCAAATCGAGGTATTTTAGTCATTTCTTAAATCAAAGTTACTATGGCCATTTCAAATTCAAGGTTTTAGAGCATTTCAAAACAACGGCTGGTCCTTTTCGAGTTTTAGTTATGATGTTTAGCCTGTGAATAAGTCGTCTTAGCTAGGGTGAACCGTCACTACACACCAGGTAGGATTCGGCTGAAGAGGAGGTGAGTCACTAGGACTGCTTAAATACCAAGCTCCTCCCTGAATCCACTTCTAGACATGTGCACAACGGTTACCACACCTTTGGCTCAGTGACGTACTCACAGGTTTGTTTAGTGGATTATTAAGTCTTATGTACTTGAGCTGGGGTAAACTATTCCTAGTGTTCAATAATTCCTGTTTACTAATCTACGATCCCGAAATACCCATTTTCCCCACATATAAATCACACAAACAATAAGTACTTACAGGCGGATTGGTGTGCAGGAGACTGGTGCCATGTTTGCTCAACCTTCGTACCTTTTCCACAAAACTTTTCAAGCCTTAATTCAAAACATTTTGGGCCTCTAGCCCACAACCGAGCTTTTGAACCTGGCTCTGATACCAAAATTGTAACACCCCAAACCCAGTTAGCACACCACAACCGGATCTGGCATGTCACAGAGTGAAAACCTTTTAAAACGAAAGTTTGTCGAAAAAATTTTCTTAGAAACCCTTTTTAGAAATCTTTGCTTACAAACTAATTATTGTTACGAGTTCTTAGAACCCATTCAATTTGTCTTTGTTATCATATATTACGTGGTGTTACCCGATGGTAACGTTCTTTTTAAAATAATACGGAAGTATGATAGTTTTGAAAACATATGCTTTTGCTTGCTAATTAATAAAATCATTTATCTCAGATAGTTAAAATAATAGCAATAATAAAATAACCAAAACAAATCTTAGCGGCCTTATTACATAACCCAAAAATCAAAATTTAATAAAACAAAATAGTAACTAAGAGAACAAGTCCATCGAACATGCATGGTCAGCCGAGTCCTCCGGCTCCATCTCCGTAATCTACTCATACGCAAAATATAAGGAAGGTGAGTCACCAAGACTCAATATATAAATCCCCAACCCGATAGTGCAACCACTTACACAAATTATCAAGAAATCATGCAAACCATGCAAGACATGTAACCCATAACCTAGCCATCCAAACACCTTCAACTACCCTTGATGGTCAAAACCACGGTGGTCAAAATCACCGTGACCGTAGTCACAAATATATTGGTGTGGTCAAAACCACCGATGACCAAGTCACAAATCAAGTGATGGGGCCAACCCATCGTGTGGTCAAAACCATCGATGACAATCCCGTAAGTAATCTCGTGGGGCCAACCCATCGTGGTACCAAACCACGGGACAAGTCACAAATCGATATGTGGTTAAAACCACGGTGGTCAAAACCATTGGGACTTAGTCACAAATTAAAATATCAAGACGGGCCAACCCGTCATGTGGTCAAACCACCGTGACAAATCCAAAATAAATCATTCCCTCCTCTCATCAAACCCATTATCATGTCATAACATACATGTCATAATATCGATTAATCATGCTAATATCATACACCATAGCATTCTTTTTAGATCACAATGATATGTACCAAGAATCACATAACAGGGGACTTACCCGGAATCCAAGCTTATGTCCACAAGACAAAGTCACTAATATCAAGGGTTAAACAGTAACATAATAAGCAATCTTAAACCAATAAAGTGTGTAAGTGTTTACACACCTGACCATTCGTAAAATCCTAAAACTATACGTTTCTACGAAATCCCGAAATGTATGTCCTCACTGCACCTACAATCAGTCAATACCACTTTTAGATTTAAGCCATTCAACTTATTCACAAATCTCGAAGGATGAATCGCACAAGGTTATTTTCTTACGTTAGTGCCGATTTGGTCTCCTACCAAATCCCAAAACCACACACTAAGTCCTCCTAGTAATGGCTACACTAGCACACTCAAAAGTTAGCCTTTGGCTTTTAATCAATTAAGGAATAGATCTTAAGATATTAATATGCTCACCTAGATCGACCACCAAATCCTGAAGGCTCTTTGAATTCGACAATAGCCTCCTCTACAATCGGTTTTATCACTTCATTAGAGAATTAAAGGCCATTCGGCTAAAACATAAATTTGAAACCAAAAGAGTTGACACCTTCTTACCTTAGTCAACAGATTCGGCTTCTATACACCAAAGATCGGCACACTCCAAAAAGGAAGGATTAGATTCAGCTTTTAATCCCAAAAATCCTAGGAGAAATCAGTTTCCAACAAGGGTTAGGAACCTATGTGAGTCGACAGAGAAAAAAAAGAATAAAAGGGTATTCGGCCAAGGCACTTACCCTTTCTCAAAATCGATTAGTGAAGAACCCAAGAAGATCCACCCTTGCTGCTATTAGGCCAAAACAAGACAAGAGGAAAACTAGGGGATTTCGGCACAGAGTATGGTGAAGAGAAGAGAAGATTCAGCAATGAGTTTGAGAGAACAAAAAGACAAGATGAGTATGGTGATTTCGGCTTTAAGGTTTCAAGAAGAAAAGAGAGAGAGATGAGGGAGATGAAGGTTTCTGCTAGGTACTTTGAGAGAAAAGAAAAGAGAAAAGTAACACTAATGAACCTAGGGGGACATTCGGCTATACCAAATGCTCCCTAAAATCGATAGCCCCCTTGCCCACAGTCTAATATTTGGCCAACTCTTCCAAGTGAGCTTGATACACTTCAAACTCCTCAATTCCCCTTATCTATATCCAATTGACTCCCTCTATCCTTGTCTCGAAGAGTCCAACCTGAGCACTCCTCCTTCTAGCTTGTGGCATCAAAATGAATAATCAGAAAAGAGATTTCTGCAGCTCGAACCTGAGCTCCCTCATCCATGCATGTGGCGTCACTCCTCTGACACCCTAGTGGCTCCTCCTTGCCACCTTTCCCATTAATTTCTTGTGTCAGCCTTCCCAAATGAAATTTCTTAACCCCTCTCTCCCTTAGCTCTATTTCCTTAAATGCCAAAATAAAATTCTCAGCCCTAACTCAAGCCCAACTTAGGGTTATAACTAGACCCCAAACATGTTAAGTGAACATTATAATCAATTCATCACACGCAACTCAAGCTAAATGCAGAACCCCATTTTAAGGATGTTACATTCCATTCTCTTACCTTTTTCTATTGATTCTTTACTTCATTTTCCCTTGTTTACCTCCTTACCATAATCCTTAGCTATCTTTCCATAAATAAAAAAAAAAAGTCTTCCTTACCTTGTTTAAGACCATGGCCGACACTAAGAAGGGAAGCACAAAAATTTAATCAAAATTTTTGCACTAGGTGGGACTCGAACTCCTCCCCTAAAGCCCTTTATGTGATGCCACAACCTCCTTGCCATTTGCTCACTTATGCTAGCAACAAACATACTTATTTCCTTAAGCATTGATGCCACTTACCTTCTCTCCTTAAAGTGCTTAAACACAAATTTTTTTACTAAGGCCCAATTCAACCCAAAACCTTCTTAGAACCCCTAAACAAACAAAATTAACATTTTTAACTAGCCTAATGCAAGGTATACTTCAAAACATAAAATTTTGAATTTCACGATGTTGCAATTCTATCCCCCTTAAAGAAATTTCGGCCTCGAAATTTTACCTGATTAAAAGAGATGAGGATATTATTGTCGAATCGTGTCCTCTAGCTCCTATGTAGCTTCCTCTGACCCTTGATTATGCCATAATACTTTGACTAATGGTACCGACTTCCTTCTCAGCACTTTAACATCCCGATCTATAATCTGCACTGGCTCCTCATCAAAAGACAAGTCAGGTCTTATCTTAACTTCCTCCACTGAAACAACATGAGACGGATCCGAACGATAATGCCTTAACATCGAAACATGAAATACGCTATGTATTTGACTTAATTCTGGAGGTAACTCAAGTTGATATGCCACTGGCCCAACACTCTTCAATACTTGGTAAGGTCCGATAAACCTAGGGCTTAACTTGCCCTTCCGTCCAAATCTTAAGATCTTTTTCCAAGGTGAAACTTTCAAAAAGACCTGATCTCCCACAGAGAACTCTATATCCTTATGCTTTAAATCCACGTATGATTTCTGTCTGTCTGAAGCTTCTTTTAACCGTGCCCGAATTACCTTAACTTTTTTCTCTGTCTCTGAGATCAACTCAGGACCCATAATGATCATTCCTCAAATGGTACCAAAGAAGTAAGAGTACAACACCTACGACCATACAATGCCTTGTAGGTGCCATCAGATATCTAGATTGATAGATGTTGTTGTATGCAAACTCTGCCAATGGTAGAAAATCTTCCCAACTACATATGAAGTCGATCACACAGCCTCTTAACATGTCTTCTAAAATCTAGATTACTCTTTCTAACTGACCATCAGTCTGCGGATGAAATGCCGTGCTGAAATTTAGCCATGTTCCCAAAGTTTCATGTAAAGCCTTCCAGAATCGTGATGTAAACCTAGGATCCCTGTCTGATAAAATTGACACTGGTAACCCATGCAACCTCACGACTTCTGCTATATACAAATTGGCCAACTTCTGCAACGAATAATCCGTACGAATAGGTAAGAAATGAGCAGCCTTCGTTAATCGATCCACTATAACCCATACTGAATCTTTCTTAATAGGCATTAAAGATAACCCACTTACAAAGTCCATCATTATCCTTTCCCATTTCCATAGTGGAATTTTCATCGATTGAAGCAACCCTGAAGGCAGTTGATACCCCGCCTTCACCTGCTGACATGTCAAGCACTTGCCCACAAAGTCTGTAACTTCCCTTTTCAACCTTGGCCACCAATACTGCTCGCAGAGGTCTCGATACATTTTATTTCCCCCGGGGTGCATAGCGTATGGGCTACAATACGCCTCACGCAGAATTATTTGTCTCAATTTCGGATTCTTGGGCATGCAAACTCTTCCGCAAAAACACAATACACCATTACTATTCAATCCAAAATCCCCTATCTCACCACTTTCCACTTGTTGAAGCCGAGAACCCAACCTTTCATCTAACAACTGCTTTTCCTTAATCTGACTTACCCATGTAGGCTTCACTTGAAGTTCGGCTAGCAAACTACCATCTTCATAAAGGCTAAGATGAGTGAACATTGCTCTCAAATCTAATATCACCTTAAGACTTAACACATCAAGACTACGTTAGCTTTACCCTGGTGATACTCGATTGAGTAGTCATAATCTTTCAACAATTCTATCCACCTCTGCTGTCTTAAGTTTAACTCCTTCTGCGTAAGGAGGTACTTCAGGCTCTTATGGTCCGTGTAGATAATCGTCTCCTCCCCGTACAGATAGTGTCTCCAAATCTTCAGAGCAAACACTACTGTAGCTAATTCCAAATCATGGGTGGGATAGTTCACCTCATGCGGCCTTAGTTGACGAGATGCATAAGCCACTACTTTTCCCCCTTGCATCAACACACATCCCAAGCCCGTGTGTGACACATCACAATAAACATTAAATTCCTTCCCAGCCTCAGGTTGAATCAAAACCGGTGCTTCTATCAGAATCTTCTTCAATTTCTCAAACCTCTCTTACTACTTATCTGACCACACAAATGGTACTCCCTTACACAACAGCTTAGTTAGGGTGCAGCAATCAATGAAAACCCTTCAACAAATCGCCTGTAATACCCAACCAAACCTAGAAAACTCTAAATTTTAGCCACTGACTTCGGTGGCTTCCAGTCCAACACAGCCTCGACCTTCCGGGATCAACTCTAATTCCTTCGGCAAACACTACATTCCCCAAAAAGGTCACTTCTCTCAGTCAAAATTCACACTTACTGAATTTGGCATACAGTTGCTTCTCCCTTAAAATTTGCAATACTACCCGAAAACGCGAATCATGCTCTTCTTCAGTCTTTGAGTACACCAAAATGTCATCTATGAACACCACTACAAACCGATCTATATAGGGTTGGAAGACCCGGTTCATCATGTCCATAAATGCAGCTGGTGCATTAGTCATCCCAAACGGCATCACTAAGAACTCGTAATGTCCATAACGAGTCCGAAATGCAGTCTTATGAATATTCATCTCCTTGACTTTTAACTGATGATATCCCGATCTCAAGTCTATCTTTGAGAAAACTGAAGATCTTCGCAACTGATTGAACAGATCATCGATCCTTGGTAACGGATACTTATTCTTGATTGTCAACTTATTCAATTGTCTATAATCGATGCATATACGCATTGACCCGTCCTTTTTCTTAACGAACAAGACCGACTCTCCCCACGGTGATACACTTGTTCGAATAAATCGTGATCCAAAAACTCCTGAATTTGAGCTTTAAGTTCCATGAGTTCCGTCGGTGCCATTCTGTAAGGAGCAAAGGACATCGAAGCCATTCCTGGCAACAGCTTAATGCAAAATTCCACTTCTCGATCCGAAGGTAATCCTAGAAGCTCCTCGAGAAAGACGTCTAAAAACTCTTTCACCGTTCTAACACTCTCAACCGATAACTCTTTGGCATCTAAAGCACAGATAAAGTCTTAGAACACTTTACACCCCTTTCGCACCAACTTTTCTACCTTTAATGCAGATACCACATTAGATAGATAGTTTCTTCTTTCACCTATCATCATCACTTTCTTATCCTCCGAAGTTCTTAGTACCATCTGCTTTGCAGCATAATCCAAATTCGCACGGTGTTTAACCAACCAATTTATGCCTAAAATAAGGTTGAACTCATCGAATGGCAGTTCCATCAAATCCGCCAGAAATACTTCCCCCTGAACTTCTAAAGGCACATATCTAAACAACTTATTTACTACCACCGACTGTCCTAAAGGGCTAATAACAGTTGTTTCTCTAATAGTAATCTAAGATCTAATATTCATAGTTCCAAACACAGCACATGCAACATATGAATGGGTGGATCCAATGTCTATTAAAGTGGTAACTGGTACATCAAATATGAAGAACGTACCGGTTATGACGTCCGTGCATTATCATCCTCTTAACGTCTGACCGCATAGACCAATCCTAGCTGCCTCACCTCCGTGTTACCCCTATTACCGGTACCTCTACACGGTGCACCCTGACTTCGTCTAACACCATTACCACCTCGACCTGGCCCACGGCCTTTCTACTTTCCGAGCACCTTCACCGGGTCATGCAAATCTATTATTTAACTCCCCGAGCTCGAAAGGTGCTCTCGAGTATAATCCTTATACCGATGGTCCTTGGAACCACATCTGAAACAACCACTAGTTCTCTTCCAACATTCACCCGAGTGAAGTCTTCAACAATCCGCACAAGGCTGTAACTGATTGGTAGCAGCTAGAGCACCCGCTCGTACTGGTCCCTCATTCTTGGGCCTTTTTGAAACCTCTAGTAGGACTTGAGTACCTAGAGTCTCTCTTGTTTCTGCCCCTATCCTTATTTCGATTTTGTCATTTTGAGTTCTTAACCTCCTCAGCTATCTTAGCTTTTTCCACAAGTATAGCAAAATACCTCTCCTTCCGTAGGGCTATCAGTATCGTAACTCATCACGTAATTCATCCTCAAAACTCACACAGTGTTCATAATCAATCGGCACTATACCTCGAGCATACCGACTCAGATGCAGGAACTCTGCCTCGTATATTGCCATAGATCTACTTCCTTGAACCAGATTCAAGAATTCCTTCCTTCGGGCATCAACATAGCTAGCCCCGACATACTTTCCTTGGAATGTGGTCTTAAAGAAATCCCAGGTAATACGATCAGCCTGAGTGCCTTCCCGAATAGTGAGTCACCACCAATACGCCTCGTCTCTCAGCAACGACACAACCCCCTTTAATTTCTACTCAGCGGTGCAGTCCAAGTCATCCATAATCTACTCCACTGCCTCAAGCTAGTACTCTGCTACACTTGGGGCTACACCCAAAATTCCTCTAAAAATTTTAGCCCCATTCGATCTAAGTCGTTTTGATATCGACCCACGAGCTACCGACCTAGTTCTCGCCCCAACAACCCTTTCTAGAACTCACAACATTGCTTGGGATAGAGCGTCGTCCTCTCTTATACGATCATGTGACCCAGCTTCAGTCACTGGTGACGTAGGGGCATCCATTTTGACATATGTCCCGATGCCTTAGATACAACTCTAGAACCTCGTCCTCTACCACGGCCACGTCTACCGCGTCTACGTCCTCTAGCACTCATATTCACTAATGTCGATTTAATCTGATTAAGAGTCTTATGAATCAGTTTACTATTCAATGTTTATTAAACAATGTTTTATGAAATATAGGAAGTAAATTCATTTTCGTAAAACGTATCCTAAAGTCTCAATCTCTATAGTTTTAGCTCTTAAAGCTAAAAGTTCTAGAGTATTTATACAATCATACCACAGTATTCATAAAAGGAAAACATAAACTTACTTGTCCTGGTGCCATGATACCCGTGGTGCCATACTTCCTTTAAAACATGCATTTATAATTTAAAATTCAAACAGCTTTAGAAAACACTTTTAAATCCAAACCACAGCCAAGTTTTGCAACCGGGCTTTGATACCATAAAATGTAACACCCCAAACTCGACCCATGCAGAATGATCGAATCTAACATGTCACATGAGGAAAATCTATAAATGACAATTGCTTCTTACTAAAGTAGCTGTTGTTTGGTTATAGTTAAGAAAACAATTTTGGTTTATCATTAATCAATAAAATACTACAAATTTTAATTGATGTTTTGAAAATCAAAATAGAGGTTTTATAAAACCGTGACTTTTGAAAATGACATTTGATAATTTGAAAGAGAATCCAAGTTAAATTATTTGTTCATATTTATTATGAAAACTATGTATTAAATCAATTTTTGGAAAATCGTCCTTATTACCACTTCAAAACCCATAATAGTAAAAGTAATAAAATAAAGCAGAAAATGAAATTTACTAAAGTTCAAGAACACCATTTCTAAAGTATGGCCTCCACCGAGTCATCCATGGCCCAAATCCATATCACTGAGCATTACCTGTAAGGATTAAGAAGGAGGGGTGAGTTGCTAGAACTTAGTATATAATCCTCTTACCGTCATCCAATGGGCCTGAACCCGTTTAACAACATCTTGGGCCTAAGCCCATTTACAAAGTAATAAATAAAAGAAATGAATGCAACCCATCTCATCCAGCCAATCTCTCCCCCGACCAGCCAATCTCTCTTGTGGGGATTAAGTCAACCCACCCCACCATTCTCTCCAATTTGCAGTCAAGCTGCCATTTATAATATTTTTGTGGCTGAACCACCAGACTCATAATTAAGCACATTAATGAACAAATTTTGGCAATTCCACTAGGCTACACTTCTCTTCATTCAATTTCCCATCCCATGCAATATGTAAAGATGCAACATACATAATAACATAAAATATCCACATATAAATAACAACCATTAATCTATTGAATACTCTTAATGAATCGGCCCATTAAAGCAATATAATAATTCAGCCCACTAAGCCTTTTTAAGAAATCAGCCCATAGGGGCATTTTGGTAAATTTGCCCATAGGGGCATTTCGATAAATTGGCCCATAGGGCATTTTTGTAATTTTTGCAAATAAATACCGATTTTGTTAGATCTGTAGAAATATTGTAATTTACACAAGTTACTCAATTTTTACCATATTACAATTTTAACCTTGTAAATAATAACGATTTATTTTCCATTAAGATATCGAATCATGAATCTACAGGATTCCAGTGTGAGATTACACACCTAATTACGGTAAAGACTAAGCCCTCTTGATCGTCGGCACCTAAATCATCATTACACTCGATTAACCAACAAACGGGATTTTATTAATCCAAATTAAAATCAGAGGATCTAAAATGCTTACCCTTAGTATCGTGAACGACCACGATTTGTCTATTCTCACCGGATGATGGTCTACAACCCGGTGGAAAATCCTGAACCGCTATACCACCCTACATTTGAATTTAGGAGTAGGAATCGCAAATCCACTCCTTTTGTGATCTCCTATCATTTTTCCTTTAAAATCACTACCACTTGCCTCCATTGTAAAAGTCTCGGTCAGTGAAATATTACTATGAGAGAAAGTAATTATTGAGGGATAGGATTTGGCTTACCACTACTTCTGAAGGATTAGCGAGTGAACAAGAATGAGCGATTTAATCCTTATAATAACCGATTAGTTAAATCCATCGATCCGTTTTAACGGAATAACCAAGTATTGAGATATCGAGATGAACTTTAAAGAAATCCCTTACCTTGACGATAGTAGATCCAACTTTCACCGATTGAACTCAAGACTATAGAGGACTAAGCAAGAATGTGATATCTGGCCACTCACTAAAACACTACGAAAGGTAAAATGATCATGTTTTGAGAGAGTAGAAGAAAGTGATGTTTTCAGTTCAAAAAAACCATCCTATGACAAGGGCATACATTCGGCATGAAGAAAAGAAATTGAAAAGAAGAGGATTACTTACCGATTCGATCAAGAAGATAATGCCCAACATGAAAGAAAAAGGAAATAGAGAGGAGGTAAGATGCTAATAGGTTCGACTATAGAGAGAAATGAATAAAGAAAATTCAGCCACAATGTAATGTTGATTTAAGGAGTGAAAGAAAGGTTGAAGAAATAATGAAAAAAAAAATGAGAAAATGGACAAGAGGTGTTTAAAGGTTTGGCCAATCACCAAAAGAGAAATGAACCAAAAGATGTGAGTATTTCAACAACCAAAGAAGAATGAACAAGGATGGATTAAGGGTTACGGCACAACAAGGGAAAAATGAGCGAAAATATAATGAGAAATTTTGCCAAAGCAGAGGAAAAGAATTGGGAAAAGAAAACACCAATATTCTAAAAAGAAAAATAAGCCTCTCTTGCACCAAAACTAGCAAAATCACTAGGAAAATTAAGCTCCTCCTTTCTCCGAACAAAATTGTGTATCATTTTACCAAAAGATGAGTGTTGACCCAAAATATTCTTTCCAAAACATCCTCCACATAATAGGCCAACATGTTCCCTTCTCTTACCTTTTTCTTTTGATTCTTTCCTTTATTTTCCCTTATTTTCTTCCTTACCATAATCCTTAGCCATCTTTCCATAAATAAAAAAGTCTTCCTTACCTTATTTAAGACCATGGCCGACACTAGAAAGGGAATCACAAAAATTTAATCAAAATTTTTGCACTAGGTGGGACTCGAACTCCTCCCCTAAAGCCCTTCATGTGACGCCACAACCTCCTTGCCATTTGCTCACTTATGCTAGCAACAAACATACTTATTTCCTTAATAATTGATGCCACTTACCTTCTCTCCTTAAAGTGTTTAAACACAATTTTTTTACTAAGGCCTAATTCAACCCAAAACCTTCTTAGAACCCCTAAACAAACAAAATTAACATTTTTAACTAGCCTAATGCAAGATATACTTCAAAACATAAAATTTTGAATTTTAGGATGTTACATCTTAAGTACCTCCTTACTTAGAAGGAGTTGAATCTTAGGCAGCAGGAGATGGATTTAGCTACTTAAAGACTATGACTGAACGATAGAATATCATTCTGGCAAGGCCAATATGGTGGTTGATGCTCTAAGTCATAGGGCGATGTCTGATTTGAGGGTGATGTTTGCTCACCTTAATCTGTTTGATGATAGAGTCTGTAGGTCGAGTTGTAAGTTAAGTCGACTTGGATAGAGCATATTCAAGATAAGCAATTAGGGGATGAGTCTTTGAGCTCACGGTTTCGACAGATTGAAAGTGGTATTACCTCTACTTTTGGGATAAACGGTGATGGTGTGTTGTGTTTTCGAGCACGAATCTATATGCCGAATGATTCTGATCTGAGGTAGTCTATTTTGGGGGAGGCGCATAGTAGCCCTTATGCTATGCATCTCGGTGATAATAAGATGTATCAAGATCTCAATGAACTGTACTGGTGGCTAGGGTTAAAGCGTGAGGTTATCGATTTTGTAGCATATTGTTTGACTTGTCAACAAGTTAAGGCTGAGCATCAGTTAACTTCGATTTGTTGCAGCCAGTCAAGATTCCTTTATGGAAATGGGAACTAGTTACTATGGACTTTGTTAGTGGGTTTCCCTTGACACCCACTAAGAAGGATTCTGTTTGGGTTATCATGGATCGATTGACCAAATCTGCTCACTTCATTCTGGTTTGAACTGATTATTCACTGTAGAAGCTAGCGAAGTTGTATGTTTCTGAGATAGTTAGACTGCATGGGGTTCTAATGTCGATTATTTCTAACAGAGATCCTTATTTTACATCTCAGTTCTGAGGAAGTTACATGAAGCTCTGGGGTTGAGATTAGACTTCAGTACTACGTTCCACCCTCAAATCGATAGTCAACCCGAGAGGGTGATTCAGAAACTAGAGGATATGCTTAGGAGCTGTTTGATAGATTTTCAAGGTAGTTAGGAGGATTATCTATTGCTAGCTGAGTTCTCCTACAATAAAAGTTTCCAAGCGAGTATTCAGATGGCACCTTACGAGGCTCTATATGGTCGTAAGTGTTGTACTGTTGTGTTGGACTAAGTTGGGCGAACAGTGAGTTTTTAATCTGAGGTTGGTTTTTGAAACTGAGAATAAGGTTCGACTGATTGGAGATCGACTGAAAGTGGTTTCTGCCAAACAGAAGTCTTATGCAGATCTGAAGAGACGTGAGGTTGAGTACTTTGTAGGGAACTTTGTGTTTCTTAAGGTCTCTCCATGGAAAAAAGTTCTGAGGTTCAGTCAGAAGGGCAAGCTGAGCCCTAGGTTTATTGGACCGTATTGAATTTTGAAGCATATGGGACCAGCTACTTATCGGTTGGAGCTACCCCTTGAGCTGGACCGTATACACGATGTCTTTCACGTCTCGATGTTGAGGCGGTATCGTTTTGATCAATCCCATGTTGTCTTGGTTAAGGAAATCGAGGTTAGGCTAGACTTGACCTTTGAGGAGGAATCGGTTCAGATCCTAGATCGAGATGTTAAGGTTCTTCCGAGAAAAGTCCATTCCATTAGTGAAGGTGCTTGAGCAGAATAATAGCACTGATGAGGCCACGTGGGAACCTGAGGACTCGATGCGTCAGCAGTATCCTTATATGTTCTGGTCAGGTAAATTCGAGGTTAAAATTTCTTTTAGGGGGTGGAGTTGTAACGCCCCAAAAATTTAAATTTTTATTTCTATAAAATCGTGAGACAACTGTGTATCTGCTTCAATGGTTAAGTGTTCTAGGTGTGTATGAGAGGTCTTGGTTCAAGTCTCATGTTGGAAAATTTTGATATTTTTTTTTATCTAAGCCTTGTGTTTGGGTAGTGGACTTATATTTAATTACTTGTAGAATCATATCAGAATGAGCCTATTGGTTCAAGTGGTAAGGGATTCTGAGTGTTGAGTGGAGGTTCTATGTTCGAGTCCCTACGCAAGCATAGGTATTTATTTTTGTTCTATTCCGTGCAAGTGCTTTAGTAGAGTTGGGTTTCTAAGAAGTGGTTGAGATTTGCATAGTTAGTGGGATAAAATTTTGTTAAGTTTATTTTATTTTATTTTTATTAATTTTCCCAAAATTGTTATTTCCCTAGTTCTGACCTTTTCTTTTTGTGTCCTCCTTCCATTCAAGATTTTTCTTTTCTTTTCTTTGATCTACCAAAATCATTTTTCCCAAACCTCATACTTGTAATTTTCTGAATCCATCGGGTGTCCGGTAGGTGAGCGTTGTGCACTTGTTCGATTTGTGGGTAAGTATTCTAATTGTTTACATAATTTTGGGCCTCTCATTAATGTGAATTGGGGTTTTGGCAGTGAATCATGTTGAACGGAGTTTTTCCCCGGCAGGACCGTAGTCGGGATTGTTTGTGAGGTTGGGTAAGTAGTGAGTGCTTGGGTTTTTCATTGTTGTTCTTCAATGGTTCGATATAATTGAAGTTTAATATTGATTTTTGGGTATGGTTGTGTCAAATTTAGGTTCTAGATGGCTCGGGATAGTTTTCGCATAAAAAAGATACAAGGTGTGTACCCGAAACACAGAAAAATAGGATTCGACGAAAGCCGAAAACCCTTCTGTCAATGCCACACAGCCGTGTGGTAGGCCGTGTGGTAGATGAAGGCCAGGCCCTGTGCAAGACACGGCCGTGTGATGGCTAGAGTGTAGCTATGTGGGCCCACATGGTGTGTGATAATTGGGCCAAGTCGTGTGATCCACACAGGCTAGGCCAATCTAGACTTGTGGGCCCATTTATCTAAAATTTTCCATAGGGTTGCACGGGTCGTCCCAAATGACTGTGGGTCTACTGTAGGGTCGTAAGGCTAACAAAATCAGAACATCCCCAAACCCTACCACAAACCTGACCAGATCTCGGGATGTCATCATGAAAAACTATTGAAAAACTTTTTGACTTAGAATAAAGCATGAAAATGTACTAACTTTTGAGTATAATGTTTATTGGAAAAAGTATAAGTAAATCTTTGTTATTATAAAATATTATAAAATGCCCAAAATAAAACTTTAGCATATAAATAAGCTGATTAAAATAAAATCAAGCTTCACATAGTACTCAATTTAAACAAACCATAATAAAGATAATAATAAAATAATTCCAATAATAAATAGAAAGGCCTTTATTACAACCATTATTTAAGCGACACACTTAATATTAAAACTAACTAAAAACATCTTCATCTGCATGGGCCAACTGGCTTCCTCTCTGGACCCGGTCCAACTCATGAATCACCTGAAATGTTAGGAAAATAATTGGGTGAGTCTACTGACTCAGGGCATAACCACAACACTTATTCCCATACGTATGGGCTTGGCCCATAACCATACAATCCATGCAACCAGTCATGCCAAATGTATCCCAGCCCAACCTAGGTCCATCCCGTACACCAACCTTAGCAGACTCCCTGCTCAAGGCCGTGGCTAATCCACCGATCACAATCGAGTGATCCCACATATCCTACCTCGACAGACCGGCTGCACAAGGTCGTGGTGAGCCACCGATCACATCATGATCCCAATAGTAATCCATCTACGGTGATGCACTTAGCTATCGATCACGAGATGGGCACTAAGTTAACATCTCCTTGATGATGCACACAAGAACTCATCAAGCGCTAATGTAGCCCGGCTATCATTAGACCACGACACCAAGATGTACTCTCCTTCCTTCCGGACCAAATCCAACCCCATGCCCATATGTCAATAAATCATGTCAAAACAGATATAGAGTGAGTATTTATCATCGGTCATTACCACATCCTACATATATATATATACATCATAAATAACTTACCATCACGATTACTCACCACTCAAGCCTTTATGATCTGGCTACCACACATAATACACATGTATAAACGTTAGCAAGCAAAACCGAGAAATAGTGCGATGATTACGCACCTTAACGCTTGAAGTTCTAGACTCGATCTCAATGCTATCGCTAAACGAAACTACGACGATCCGCTTAAATCATTGTTCGACGTTGTCCCACACCGGTGGCCAATCTCGAACCGTCGAGACGCCTCTCTTCTTAAACTTGGACAGAGCTTTCCCTTACCCACTCGACCGGTCGTTGCCTCCATCCACACACTTAATCGATGAACCGATTAACCCCAAGTCATAAACTAGGTAACAAATCTTAAATAAAATACCTTACCAACTCAATCGGTCGAATCCTCAATGCTCTTACAACACCGCCGAAATCCCACAATAATACCACATTAGATTCGCCTTAACATCAATCACTTAACAACCTAGACTTAATCGAATACTAAATACATAGCTTACCAAAATAAACCCTTACCACCACTTACCAAATCGACTACCAACAATTGGAGGCTTGATTGGATACTTCAAACCCCAGAGTACCTTCAACAAACGATTACCAAAAGAGATCCCAAAGAGGTCTAACCCACTTCCAATATTCGATCAAGGTGCTACCAAATAAAAGAAAGGAAACACGACACAAAGGTGGGGAGTAGATTCGGCTAACAATGAAAGAAAAATCAATGGAAAGGAGATAGGAGTTTCGACCAAAAAGGTTTGAGAAGAGGAGAGAAAGGTATGGGGGTGGACTTTCGGTTTAGCACAAAATGGAAGCGAAGAAAGATGAAAAGGGTGAGTGATTTGGCTAAGGATCCAAAAGAAGAAAGAGTGAGATGCAATGGAAGTTTCAGCTCAGGTGAAATGGGAAGAATAAATGGAGAATTTGGCTAAGTCTTGAAATTTTGGCCAAAAGAAATGGTGGAGCAAATTCGGCAAGAGCAAATGGAACCAAAAGGGTGGCCAAAGGTGAGCTCTCTCCCTATTTATACAACTAAATTTGGCCAACAACTCAACCCCCACCAAATCCCAAAAATTCCTCCTACTTTCACTCTACACCAACCCTTCAAAATTCAAAATAAACTCCAACTCATCTCTTCTCCTAGCCATCCATTCAAAACGCTTTGAACAAGTCAAAATCCCCTTTTAAGTGCCTTGGTCAATCCAACTCTCCCCAAGGTGTTACAAAACCTAAACTATATGATATGTTTGACTGATATTTTGTACTGAGTATGATAGTATATGCATGTTATATCTGTATGTAAGCATGTAAGCATGGTTAATCAGTATGTCTGAAACTGAATAATCTATATATGATATTGGGGTTGGGATGATATATATATATATATATATATGGAGGAAGTGTTCTAAAAGGCATTTATTGCCTATATTCTGGTTGCTTGGCTGCACTTGATCAGTTATGTACAGTATAGGTACAATGTGGTGTGTAGGGCTAGGTGGGTGTTTTAAACCCCACATGGTGTGTAGGGATGGTCAAAGATGGTGTTTAGAGGACGGGGGTAGAACATTTGATATCTGATTCTGATCTTTATATCTGTATCTGTATTTGTATCTGCATCAAAATGGGCTTAAGCTCGAATATGCATCTATCTGATTCTGATTTTCTGTTGTGTGCATGCTTAATTCTGTGGGGTTATACACTGAGTTTACGTAAACTCACCCTTTTCTTGTTATTCTGTATAGGTAACCCATAGAGTTAGGCAGATCGGCAGAGGAGGACTCTACTATGACCTCTCGCCAAAACTATTTTATTTGTTTTAGTTTTCATTTAAATTCAACATTAATATTTGAGAGTTTGTATTTTCTGTGACTCATTGGACTGTTTTAAAACTGTTTGGCTTTGGTTTTGGGTTTTTGGTTTATATTACTTATAGCTTGAACAGTTTTCTAAACACGACGATTTTATAAAACTTCTCCACAAATGCGTTTTATCTCTAAATGATTAAATGAAAGAAAGCTTGGAAATTAATAATATTGATAAAGCTGAAATGAACTGGAAATGAGTTTTTAATTTAACGACAACGATTTTTCAACTCATTTCATGTGACACTTCCGGATTCGGCCATAACGTCCAGGTTGGGTTTGGGGTGTTACACGAATTATACCAAATTCATCACCTAATATGCCTAACAAATATATCCTCATTGGTACCACATTTTATATGTTCAAATACATCAACAACACATCAACATTCAAGATTTTCATTCATAGTACATTTACCATAATTGGACTATCACTTAGCTACTTAAGCTATCAAACCTTAGACTATCACATATCAAAATATAAACTAGGCTAGCATACCAACATAGCCTCAACCACAACCATATACATATTTAACCATCTTTTCACTAGCAACTAAGATAACAACACCTTATAAACAAGATCAACAAAAGACTCCCTAGGTACATGCCATTACAAAATAAGATGTCACCACACTTGAGCTCAAGATTTGTTGTTTGATCCTGAGTCAGTGATAAGTCAAACAATTCATAGCTTGCACACGAAAAATAAAAACGCACGAGTATAACTCAGTGGTATTTTTATAATCCAAATAATATAAACTTGATATAAGTATTTAAAATGCAATATGCAACAAGTAAGCTATGTTCAAGAGTTTCAATTCAATATTATAATTTTGCTTATTCCTTATTCATATCTACTAAGATTTTCACATGTTCAAACATATATTACTGGCATTTCATATAGCATTTGTATATTACAACTCATGCAATGACATGATTCATCTCTTTGTTCAATGCTTGAATTCTTTTCAAGTTCCACATTTCATTTCATCATTTCATATCCTATTTCTCATAATTCAATCCATATTCACAACAATATACTATTTCATATTTCATCTCTAATCATTGCCATTTCAATATTTTCTAATCTTATTTCCATTTATCAACTATGTCATTTTAATATTGAACACATAAATTTATTTTACTTTCCCCTATTAACACGGCTCAGACTCGAACAGGTACACGAATCCAACTAACACACCAGTTTGAGACCTAGTGCCTCATCAGATAAATTCAAGTAATAACTATGCCCAACGTTATATAAATTTACACCCACTGTCTCATCGATTAAATCAGAGCAAATTGGCACCTAGTGCCTCATCGACTCGAGGTCGAAGTAATCCATGAAATCTTCCTATCCTATGGCATGCCATCTATATCTAACTCAACCCAAATAATTAATAGGGTTTCATTTCACTTTTCAATACAACTAATCTCTCAATTTCACATATACACACATTATCACATATAGTCAATTCAATATTCTTATAATGAACATATTTCATAATATACAAAATCAATCCATTTCCAATCCACTCTGAATTCAATTCTATCTCAAAGTACCAAAGTACTCACCTCAAATGCTTACCATATGCAAACAATTAAATAAGCAACAATCTACCATTTAGTTCGGATTATGGACATACAAATCGTGAATTTCGAGCTATTCAACATCGATTTTATCCTTCCCCTTTTTACTCGAGGATTTTAGTACGACGTTAGGTATGAAACAAAACAATTAATTCACATTAATATTACACATTTCAATTCCACATTAAATTTCAACTTTCACACCATATTTTGTTTATTATTCAATTTCATCCCTAAACCGAGACTAATTTTAACCTCCACATTTAAACTCAAATTTTTATACTAATTTTACTCTAAATTTGGTGTCCTCTTTTCCAATTTGACCTCTTTAATTTCAATTTTTTTGTACATTAGTCCCTATTGCTCAAAATCAACAATTTATTCCACAATTTAGTCCTTTTTCCATTTCTAACTTAAAAATATATCTATTTAATCCCTAATATTTAAACCATTCAACAATATCAACATCTAAAATCTTGAACAATACTAAAAATTACAACATGGGTCGGGTAGCCCTAGGTACTGAGATTCTAAAAACGTAAAAACTACAAGTATAGGGGACTAAATTGACTAGCCAATTGAAATTTGAAAGTTGGAAACCCTTGAAGCCTTTGGCTTCTTTTGTTTCTTTTTCTCTTTTCTTTTCTTTCAATTTGCATGCATTTGTTTCATCTTTCTTTCCACTTTCTTTCTATTACATTATTATGTTTTTATATTATCTTTATTATTAAAGTTATTTTAATGTATATAACATATACACATGCAAATACATTAAACCATAACCGACCACTTCCCACCATTTTAATAAATGGTAAATTTGCTACTTTAGTCCATTCTATTTCTTTCAATCTATAATTCAACTTTTAACTAATACGCAATTTAGTCCATGTACCTTAACAACTCCTAATTTCACGAAATTTACTAATACAAAAATTTAATTCACTACTAAAATAGCCTCCCAAATATTTAACAAAAATATTTACGGGTCCGATTTACAGGTATAAAGTCCTGGAAATACACTTTCCAACACCCCTGACTATTACTTGTTACAAATGTTCTAATTGGAAAATGAAAGGGAATTCCGTGCTAACAGTATTTCTTATATTTTCAATTAACTTGGAGAAAAGGGGATGAGAGTTTGAGTTGTTCAATAGCTTTTTTCCTTATCTTTTAAGAGAGCTTGAAGTTATTGGAAAGCTATTCTTATATATTTGATTGACTTGGAAAAGGGAGCAGAGTTTGAGTTGTTGAGTAACTTTATGATTATCTTTTAAAAGAGCTTAAAGCTATTGGAAAGTTGTTTTCTAAATATTATTCAAGATAATTCCTTTGATAATACCAGTATTCAAAATTGATGATAAATATTATTTAAAGGCTAGTTGGATGAGGACTTGAAGAATACCTATGAATAGGCTATTGTTTGGCATCATGATCGCGCCACGACGTATGAATATCGAGCAGAGAATTAGCAAAAAATATTAGAATATAAAAGTGACTTAACTGCAAGTGTGACAGGTCAATTGTAATAATTTTAAGTGTTACAGTGAAATGCTTTGAGCATTCCAAGGTAAAGCCCAAGAGTGATTGGGCGATAGTTGAATGAAAATTATCAAGCATGCAATTAAGAAATCTAGTTAGCTAATCAATATATACTATATTACGAAAATTCAAGATTAAAATTTAATTACAGAAAACTTGTAACACCCAAACAGGTCAATACACCACGACCGAATCTGGTATGCTCTGAGGAAAAAGGTTTTGGGTGGTTTAGGTTGAAGTCTAGAAGTCTGATGAAACATTTTGCGAAACTTTGTATTTGAGGAAACTTGAGTAGGTTTTGACTAAAATTTATGTTGTATTTGAAAACCAGAGAGCTTTGAAAATTTATCGAAGTGTAGGTAAAACTAATTTATGTCGGTTTGATTTTTAAGTTGTTTCATATTGTTACTAAAGTATTTTGTCTTAGTAGAAAATCATATTTAAGTTAGAACAACAATTGAGTTCATTTTGTTCTAAGTTATAGTATGATACCGATGGTATAGTTTAAAACATCGTTTTTGAAGTTTTGAAAACGTTGTCTTTCCAAGTTTTAGCACATTTTAACTCAAGTAGTTTGTTAAAGCATATTATAAATCCAACTTAATCGTAAACAAAACATAATTTAAAAAGGCCATTTACAACCCAAATAAAACCAAATAGTAATAATAAAACTTAAGTACCAAATTTCTTAAAAGTCCGAGCAAAGCTTTATTTCAGTATGGCATGAGCACCTCGAGTCCATCCCGGCTCCATGTCCGCGTCTATGTGTCACCTGAAATAGTCAAAGGAGAGAGAGTGAGTCGCAAGACTCAGTGTATAATTCCCTCTCCCGGTATAACATGCCAACACACATATCATAACAAAACAATGCAGATAATGCACCCGTTCCTAACCAACCATATCGCCTTCTCTACCCCGTGTGGTACCAAACCACTGGTGGTGCCAAACCACTCGTGACCCAAAGTCACGATATCCATCTTTGTGGTACCAAACCACCGTGACCAAGTCACAATAATCCAATGATGGGGCCAACCCATCGTGTGATACCAAATCACTAGCGAGGCGATCCCATATCTCAAAAGTGGGGCCAACCCACGGTGGTGTTAAACCAAAGGGACAAGTCGCAATGAGGTGCCAAACCCGGTGTCCCAAAGACACAATGTGATACCAAATCACTAGTGACCGTAGTCACAAATCGATGATGGGGCCAACCCATCGTGTGATACCAAATCTTGGCGTCAATCCCGTATAATCAATCGTGGGGCCAACCCATCGTGGTACTAAGCCACCGGGACGAGGCCGAGGTGCCAAACCTACGTGACCCAAAGTCACAAAACATCATTGTGGTACCAAACCCTTTGGAGGTGCCAAACCTCTGGTGTCCCAAAGACACAGTGTCCCAAAGACACGGATATCATACTCCCCATCCTCTCATATCACCCAAACACATAACATACTAGATGCAAAATCGTGCAATCATGCTATCGTGCCCACATGCTAAAATATGGCATCTCAAAGTATCAACAATCATGATATCATCATCATCACATAACTCATAATGAAACGGACTTACCCGAATCCGTATCTATACCTCAATGAGTATCGAGATAATCAATCGCACTGTTCCACTTACACAACGGGTTATCACATTATTAAGTTAAGACAGTGTGTTAGTTTACACACCTGAATTAGCGAAGGTATTAATCCCTAAAATCGATTTACGTCCCTTGATCACCTCTACAACTCGAATCCTACAATCGGCCAACAAATGGATTAACCATCATACCATTCGGCCACAAGCATTAAACCAAAAAGGGTTTATCAAATAGTCCTCACCTTGCAAACGTTTGGCTTCCTACCAAACTCGAACCACAAAGGTTTCTCTTTTACAAACGACCTCCACCTAAAAGAAAATCCATTAATCCATTGAGACTTGCTTTAACGAGGCTAAAAGAACGGACTAACAAAATACTCCTCTTACCACCACTTAACAATCGGCTAAAAGAGTTGGAAGGCTCCCCTTGATTATTTCCAAAGTCCAAGGATCCTATACGAAAAGATTAAACAAGAAGTTAACACCTCTTTAACCAATATCAATATCAGCCCTTAACATACCAAGAATTGGTAAAATACCAGAGAGAGAAATGGCCATTCGGCCAACACTTACCCACTACCAAACGATTGGAAACCGACACCTAACAACACCCAATATTCGGCCAATACCAAGGGAGGTTCGGCTAACACCCTTAATCCCGTAAAGAAGAGTTTAAAAGAAAACCAAGGAAGAAAGAGTGCTCTCGGTTTTGAATGAAAGAAGTAGAGGGAAGTGTTTGGAGAATGAAGTTTTGGCCTACACCAAATGAACAAAAGAAAAGGGGAAGTAGGAGAGAAAGAGCTTTCGGCTACAATGACCAAAATCGGCAAGGGCTTGCTTGTGGTAGCTTCGGTTTAGATGAAAAGATGGAGGATATAGGTTTTGGTGAAATGTGTTACGGTCAAAAGAGAAGGCTAGTTTAGGTTTACAAGCAACAAGAGAAGAAAGGGAATGAGAGAGGCATTGGCTTCTACAAAACAAAAAGAAAAAGGTGGAAGCAACAAGCAAATTTAAGAACACCAATGCTTTGGGTTTTCGGTTCCAAGAAAGAAAATATGAGAGGGGAAAGGGAGAGTCAAAGGAACTAGTTTCGGCGAGTTGAAAAGAACAAAATGCTGGTTTTGGTTTCAAAAAAAAAGAATAGAATGGGAGAGTTTTCTTTGACATTCGACTTACCAACAAAATGACCAAAAAGAGACTTGAGCAATCGGTTGGAAGAGAGAAAATGAGAAGAAGCTTTTGACCAAAAGGAAAATCGGCTTGACCAAAGAGAGTTTGTGACCAAAACACACATGCCCAAGGCACATTGGCACTCCAATTACCAACCGCCACACCTTTCTCTCCCCAAACTCTCACCAAATCCAAGCCAAATCTCCCCATTTACTCCCACACCACCAATTCAAATCCCATGACCAAGTCTCCCTCCTACTTTCACTCTCCACCCCTCTTTTGAATGTGAAGACTAAGTCCAAGCTAGAGTTCAAGTTGCCTTCTACCTCTTCCTCCATGCCGTCCAAAATGGGAGCCAAAAGGGGTGGGATTCTCGCGACTTGAACGCAAGACCTCCCCTTGTAGATGGCCGCCACACACACACTCTCCATGTGGCGCATGCTTGCCACTTTACTAGCTCTTTATTTGTGTTATAAATTCACTTAATTTAATTAAAAACCCCATCTCCTTCACTCCTATCCCTAAAGCCCAAAACAAAAATTTTCCCACCTACTCAGGCACACTCCTAGCCTTCATCTAAGTCCCGAAACCATACAAACAACATAATAGCTCACCAATGATCATGCAACAATGCCAAAAATAAATTAACCCCTTAACCCGGGATATTACAGTTCTACCCCCCTTAAAAATAATTTCAACCTCGAAATTACCTGGTCAGAAGAGTTGCGGCTATTGCTGTCTCATCGTGTCCTCAGGTTCCCACGTCGCTTCTTCCACGCCATGATTCCGCCAAAGAACCTTAACCAAAGGCACAGACTTCCTGCGTAGAACCTTCACATCCCGATCTAAAATCTGTACAGGCTCTTCCTCCATGGACATATCTGGATTCACCTCGATCTCTTCTACTGTCACCACATGTGATGGATCGGAACGATATCGCCGAAGCATCAAAGCGTGGAACACATCGTGAATCGACTTAGCTCACCGGCAACTCGGTGATATGCAAGCTGGTCCCACTCGTCTTAATACCTTATACACCTAATAAACCTCGGACTTAGCTTGCCTTTCTTCCGAACCTTAATACTTTCTTCCACGGTGAGACCTTCAGAAAACCCGATCTCCACAACAAACTCAATATCTCTCCGCTTAAGATCGGCATAGGACTTACATCGATTGAAGCTTCCTTCAATCGAGCTGAATCAACTTAACCTTATCTTCGGTCTCAAACCAACCAACTCTGGTCCCAACAAGCGACGTTCACTTAACTCAGTCCAACAAGTAGGTGAAGCGACACTTCCTACCGCACAATGCCTCATAAGGTGCCATTTTGATGCTCGCTTGGTAGTCGTTGTTGTAGCGAACTCACTAACGGTAGATACTCCTCCCAACTACCCTCAAGTCCAATACACAACCTCGTAGCATATCCTCCAAGATCTGAATAACCCTTTCGATCGCCCATCATCTGCGGATGAAATGTTTGTCTTTGAAATCTAACAGTGTACCCGAGCTCGATGCAAAGCCTTTGAACCTTGGCGTGAATCTGGGGTCCCTATCCGAGATGATCGTCACGGCACCCCATGCGCCTCACAATTTCGACACATACAACCGTAACCTTTGAAGTGAGTAATCCACCTCACCGAAATAAAGTGAGCGGATTTAGTCGGTAGATCCATAACTACCCAAATCAATCCTTCTTGCTCGGTGTAAGCGGTAATCCAACGACAAAATCCATAGTTATCCTTTCCCACTTCCCTTGTGGAATCTTCCTTTGGTGAAGCAACCCAGAATGAAGCGATGCTCACCTTGACTCACGACATGTCGACACTTTCCTACAAACTGTCACCTCCTTTTTCGACCCGCCACGTAATCGTTCACGAGATCCTTATACATTTTGCTACCTCCGGGATGCATAGCGTGGGGCTGCTATGTGCATCTGAAGAATCTTTTGCCTCAATTCAGCATCTCTCGGCATACAAGCCTTCCTCCGAAACACGAACCCCATCATTAGACAAGCTATACCCTTTAACCCATCACTCTGCTTTTTGAGTCTTCAGCGCTCAAAACCTCATCTAACAAGCGCTTTTCTCGATCGCTCAACCCAAGTAGGCTTAACTGCAGTTCGCTAGAATACTCCGTCGTCGTACAAACTCAAGTGGGCAAACAACGCTCTTAACCGAAACAACCTTACGGCTCAGCGCGCTCGCCACGACGTTAGCCTTGCCGGATGATACTCAATTGAGCAATCGTAGTCTTTCGATGACTCAATCCATCGACGACATCTCGATTCAAGTCTTTACGAGTGGAAGGTACTTGGACTCTTATGGTCCGTGTAGACTATCGATCTCTCTCCGTACAAGTAATGCCTCCATATCTTTAAGGCAAATACTACCGCAAGCTCCAAATCGTGCGTAGGATAATTGACCTCATGTGGCCTCAAATTGCCGGGATCGTAAGCCACAACCTTCCTTCTTGCATTAGCACACAACCCAAACCGTATGTGATGCATCGCGAAGACATCGTGAATTCCTTACAGGCCTCGGGTTGAATTAGAACGGAGCTTGATCGAATCTTCTTTAACTTATCGAAGCTCTCCTGCCGCTTCTCGGTCAAATAAACGGAACTCCTTTCTCAATAATTTGGTCATCCGGTCTTTGCAATTAACGAAACCCTCTACAAATCTTGGTAGTATCACGCCAACCCCGAAAACTCCGAATCTCGCCATCGACTTAGGTGGCTTCCAATCCAAAACCGCTTCTACCTTACGGGGTCCACTCTAATCCCTCGGTAGACACTACATGACCCAAGAATGTCACCTCCCCGAGCGTAACTCAGATTCTTGAACTTCGACAGAATTTGTTTCTCCCTTAGAATCGCAATACAACCCGTAAATGAGCATCATGCTCTTCCTCGATCCTTGAGTATACCAAAATGTCATCGATAAAAACCACCTGGCCGATCCAGTAATTGTTGGAACACCCTATTCATCGATCCATGAAAGGCTGCCGGTGCGTTAGTCAACCCGAGCAGCATAACCAAGAACTCAAAGTGCCCATACCGAGAATACGAAATGCCGTCTTACGGATATCGCCTCTTTTACCTTCAATGGTGATACCTGCACCTTAGGTCGATCTTGAAAATCGACGCCCCTTGGTGATCAAACAAGTCATCTATCCGAGGCAAGGATACTTGTTTTTGATCGTCAGCTTATTTAGTTGGCGGTAGTCTATGCACATCCGCATAGTACCGTCTTTCTTCTTTACAAAGAGTACCGGCGCTCCCCATGGCGAAATACTTGGCCTGATAAAACCCCGGTCCAACAATTCCTGGATTTGAGCCTTAAGCTCCACTAATTCTTTAGGTGCCATCACATGCGAGCAATGGATACCGACGCGATTCGGGTAATGATCTATTCGAACTCTACCTCCCGATCCGTGGCAATCCAAGCTTCTCAGAAACACATCCACAAATTCCCTAATCGTCCGAACGGTCTCCACAAAGAGACTCCTTAGCCTCCAAGGCATACACATGCACCATATATGCTTCGCAGCCCTTTCTGACCATTTTCTCGGCTTTCAGAGCAGATACCACATTGGACAGATAGTTTCTCCTATTACCGATCAGAACCACTTCATCACCCTCAGCTGTGCTCAGAACCATGCGCTTAGCCGCGCAGTCCAACTTCGCCTGATACTTACCCAGCCAGTCCATTCCGAGAATTAGATCGAACTCCCCGAATGGCAGTTCCATCAGATCAGCCTCAAATACTACCCCTTGGAGTTCTAGGGGTACCTCTCTAAACAGTTTATCTACTACTACAGAGTGACCTAGAGGGCTAATCACAGTCATCTGCCTAGAAGATATCTCAGAGTCTAAATCCATTGTCTCTACTATACTACTGGCAACATAAGAGTGCGTAGAACCCACATCAATTAAAGCAGTATAAGGAGAACCAAAAATCAAAAACGCACTGGGTTATGGCGTCGGTCGTCGCCCTCCTCTCGGCGCCGCAAAGATATACCAATCGGTTTGTCGGCCTCGAACTACTGCACCTGCTGCGGTGCTCCACGGCCCGACGAACTATTACCCCTCGCCATTACCTCGGCCCTCTGCGGCGGTCCATTATTTTGTACCGATTACGTACGATTCTCGATCAATTCTAGCTAACTTGCGCGGGCACTCCCTCACTCGGTGGTCCAGCGAGCCACACTCAAAACAACCTCTACCATCAGTCCAACATCCTCCCCAGTGAGCCTTTCCACAACGGTTACAATGCGGCGGTCCCTGCCTAGCAGCAACAAACCTACCCGACTGATTCGGCCCACTCGGTCTAGCTCTTTTCTGTTGGTTTCCCGATGACCCAGAAGACCCAAAACTCCTTTTGTGACGGTTTCTATCCATACCCTGCCTCACAGACTCTTTAATGCCCTCGGCAACCTTCGCCTTTTCAACCAGAACCGCAAATTCACGCTCCTGCTGGGGCGCAATTATCAGCCTTAGTTCGTCTCGCAGGCCATCCTCAAAACGAACGCACCTCTCATGCTCAGTAGCCACCATACCCCTGGCATACCGACTCAGTCTCAGAAACTCGGCCTCGTACTCTGACACAGATTTGCTCCCCTGGACTAACCTCAGAAATGCTTTCCTCTGCTCATTTATGTAGTTAGCTCCGACGTACTTCTTCGATAAGCGGTCAAAAATAGTCCCATGTCGAGATCTTCATTGCGGTATACATCACGGACCGTGAGCCACCTTGGTATGACTCATCTCGAGAAGTGATCGATCCCTTTAATTTTTCTTCGGCGGTCGGTCCAGATCATCCATGATCCGCTCTGTCGCTTCTAGCCAATACTCAGTAGTGCTGGGAGCAACACCCGAGACACCCCGAAAGAATTCAGCCCCATTTGCCCAAGTCGCCAGCACGCGATTTCCTAGCTCCTACACCTCCACCGCCCACTACCCTTTCTAAAACCCGAAGATCGCGTTTGTGACCTGCGTCATCGCCGGCCTCATTCCTAGAACTCACCACCTCCACTGGTGGCGGGCAGTACCTCATTCTCGAACCCCGCCTGGAACCTACGGGCTCGAAAGCCATCATACTGCGACCACGCCCACGACCACGCCCACCTCGGGTACTCATGACTAAATCTAAATGCAATTAGAGAATTTTATGCATCAGTCATTATTCCATTGTGTTTAAAGCAAAGTCTTATGAATTTTTAAAAAGCTTTGTTTTCGCGAGTCCACAGAGTCCTATTAGTTTCAGTTTCTAGAGTAGTCCTACTAGCTAGCCAATCATATCAATCAACATCACAACAAATAGTATGGGGTACTTACAGGCTTAATCGGGTGCCGGAGACTCGGTGTCATGCCTTTCCAACCATACTTTAAAACTGAATACTTGAAAACTATAGTTTTAAAACATTTTGGGCCTCGGGCCCACAGCCGAGCTTTTGAACTTAGCTCGATACAAAATTGTAACACCCCAAACCGGTCAATACACCACGACCGAATCTGGTATGCTGAGGAAAAGGTTTTGGGTGGTTTAGGTTGAAGTCTAGAAGTCTGATGAAACATTTTGCGAAACTTTGTATTTGAGGAAACTTGAGTAGGTTTTGACTAAAAATTTATGTTGTATTTGAAAACCCAGAGAGCTTTGAAAATTTATCTGAAGTGTAGGTAAAACTAATTTATGTCGGTTTGATTTTTAAGTTGTTTCATATTGTTACTAAAGTATTTTGTCTTAGTAGAAAATCATATTTAAGTTAGAACAACAATTCGAGTTCATTTTGTTCTAAGTTATAGTATGATACCCGATGGTATAGTTTAAAACATCGTTTTTGAAGTTTTGAAAATGTTGTCTTTCCAAGTTTTAGCACATTTTAACTCAAGTAGTTTGTTAAAGCATATTATAAATCCAACTTAATCGTAAACAAAACATAATTTAAAAAGGCCATTTACAACCCAAATAAAACCAAATAGTAATAATAAAACTTAAGTACCAAATTTCTTAAAAGTCCGAGCAAAGCTTTATTTCAGTATGGCATGAGCACCTCGAGTCCATCCGGCTCCATGTCCGCTCTATGTGTCACTGAAATAGTCAAAGGAGAGAGAGTGAGTCGCAAGACTCAGGTGTATAATTCCTCTCCGGTATAACATGCCAACACACATATCATAACAAAACAATGCAGATAATGCACCGTGCCTAACCAACCATATCGCTTTCTACCCCGTGTGGTACCAAACCTTGGTGGTGCCAAACCACCGTGACCCAAAGTCACGACATCCATCTTGTGGTACCAAACCACTTTGGTGACCAAGTCACAAATAATCCAATGATGGGGCCAACCCATCGTGTGATACCAAATCACCAGCGAGGCGATCCCATATCTCAAAAGTGGGGCCAACCCACGGTGGTGTTAAACCACGAGGGACAAGTCGCAATGAGGTGCCAAACTCTCGGTGTCCCAAAGACACAATGTGATACCAAATCACTTTGGTGACCGTAGTCACAAATCGATGATGGGGCCAACCCATCGTGTGATACCAAATCACTGGCGTCAATCCCGTATAATCAACTGTGGGGCCAACCCACTGTGGTACTAAGCCACTGGGACGAGACGCTGAGGTGCCAAACCTCTGGTGACCCAAAGTCACAAAACATCATTGTGGTACCAAACCACTGGAGGTGCCAAACCTCTGGTGTCCCAAAGACACAGTGTCCCAAAGACACGGATATCATACTCCCCCTCCTCTCATATCACCCAAACACATAACATACTAGATGCAAAATCGTGCAATCATGCTATCGTGCCCACATGCTAAAATATGGCATCTCAAAGTATCAACAATCATGATATCATCATCATCACATAACTCATAATGAAACGGACTTACCCGAATCCGTATCCATACCTCAATGAGTATCGAGATAATCAATCGCACTGTTCCACTTACACAACGGGTTATCACATTATTAAGTTAAGACAGTGTGTTAGTTTACACACCTGAATTAGCGAAGGTATTAATCCCTAAAATCGATTTACGTCCCTTGATCACCTCTACAACTCGAATCCTACAATCGGCCAACAAATAGATTAACCATCATACCATTCGGCCACAAGCATTAAACCAAAAAGGGTTTATCAAATAGTCCTCACCTTGCAAACGTTTGGCTTCCTACCAAACTCGAACCACAAAGGTTTCTCTTTTACAAACGGCCTCCACCTAAAAAGAAAATCCATTAATCCATTGAGACTTGTTTTAACGAGGCTAAAAGAACGGACTAACAAAATACTCCTCTCACCACCACTTAACAATCGGCTAAAAGAGTTGGAAGGCTCCCTTGATTATTTCCAAAGTCCAAGGATCCTATCTGAAAAGATTAAACAAAGTTAACACCTCTTTAACCAATATCAATATCAGCCCTTAACATACCAAGAATTGGTAAAATACGAGAGAGAAATGGCCATTCTGCCAACACTTACCCACTACCAAACGATTGGAAACGGCACCTAACAACACCCAATATTCGGCCAATACTAAGGAGGTTTGGCTAACACCCTTAATCCGAAAAGAAGAGTTTAAAAAGAAAACCAAGGAAGAAAGAGTGCTCTCGGTTTTGAATGAAAGAAGTAGAGGGAAGTGTTTGGAGAATGAAGTTTCGGCCTACACCAAATGAACAAAAGAAAAGGGGAAGTAGGAGAGAAAGAGCTTTCGGCTACAATGACCAAAATCGGCAAGGGCTTGCTTGTGGTAGCTTTCGGTTTAGATGAAAAAGATGGAGGATATAGGTTTTGGTGAAATGTGTTACGGTCAAAAAGAGAGAAGGCTAGTTTCGGTTTACAAGCAACAAGAGAAGAAAGGGAATGAGAGAGGCATTCGACTTCTACAAAAACAAAAAGAAAAAGGTGGAAGCAACAAGCAAATTCGGCAGCACCAATGCTTTGGGTTTTCGGTTCCAAGAAAGAAAATATGAGAGGGGAAAGGGAGAGTCAAAGGAACTAGTTTCGGCGAGTTGAAAAGAACAAAATGCTGGTTTTGGTTTCAAAAAAAAGAATAAAATGGGAGAGTTTTCTTTGACATTCGACTTACCAACAAAATGACCAAAAAGAGACTTGAGCAATCGGTTGGAAGAGAGAAAATGAGAAGAAGCTTTTGACCAAAAAGGAAAATCGGCTTGACCAAGGAGAGTTTGTGACCGAAACACACATGCCCAAGGCACATTCGGCACACTCCAATTACCAACCGGCCACACCTTTCTCTCCCCCCAAACTCTCACCAAATCCGGCCAAATCTCCCCCATTTACTCCCACACCACCAATTCAAATCCCATGACCAAGTCTCCCTCCTACTTTCACTCTCCACCCCTCTTTTGAATGTGAAGACTAAGTCCAAGCTAGAGTTCAAGTTGCCTTCTACCTCTTCCTCCATGCCGTCCAAAATGGGAGCCAAAAGGGGTGGGATTCTCGCGACTTGAACACAAGACCTCCCCCTTGTAGATGACGCCACACACACACACTCTCCATGTGGCGCATGCTTGCCACTTTACTAGCTCTTTATTTGTGTTATAAATTCACTTAATTTAATTAAAAACCCCATCTCCTTTAGCTCCTATCCCCTAAAGCCCAAAACAAAAATTTTCCCACCTACTCAGGCACACTCCTAGCCTTCATCTAAGTCCCGAAACCATACAAACAACATAATAGCTCACCAATGATCATGCAACAATGCCAAAAATAAATTAACCCCTTAACCCGGGATATTACAAAACTACCTCTAGGAGAACTAAATTGAATGACAATCAGAAGTACACAAATATCAATTCAATGAGAAAAAATGGTCTGTTCATATCTATGTTGCTAATTAATTCTTGGATTGGGGATATAAACTGCTCAAACTCCTCATTGATCAAATTGGTTCACAATAGAATCTCCTCTCGGTCTCACCTATCTAAATGTTCACTTAGAGGCGTTAATTCTTGGTTTTGAAGTCTATCTAATATAGTCCATTTTTTATGATTTAGTCCCTGATCGCTGCAAAACAGTCTAGTTTTAAAATTTATAAAGGATAATCAAACCTGTAGACTAACTATGACAACGATAGAGGCAAGTGCACCTATCAAACAGTAGTATAGCTTTGGCAAGAATATCTTATCGAACCCAAGGAACCTAAAAGTACTACTACTCAATTTCTTCCTATTATTTAGCCTTAAATATGGAGTGATTAATTAACTTATCTAAGACTAATGAAATACTTAAACTAAATGCAAAGACAAAAGAATAAACTGGGAAAAGACTTTGGAAAACTCAGTTGATAAAACGATACCCTCGGGAAGAATCCACCTATGACTTCACTTATTATCTAACTTCCAATTCATATGATTTCTTTAACTTAGCTTGATCCGTGAGACTCCCTAACCTATATTAAACATTCTCTCGAAGCAAATAACGTCTAACCCTAGGCTAATTAGTGGAACTCTTGTTCTCTTATAATAACCCCCTAAGGAAGCAGTGAGTCGATCAATGGACTCCCATATTAGGTTTCACCCTAATCGGCAAAATCTAAGTAACCCTATCTCTAGGCGCCTTGATCAATTCCGCTTAATTATGCTAGATCTACTCTTAGGCGGGGTCTATTCCTCCTCCACCTAAGCACATCGATTAAATTGAGCAACATAATTAAGAACAAACTAAGTATTTATCATATAAACTGAAAGAATTAAATAACAATATCCATCATAGGTTTCATCCCTTTCAAGTATCTGAAGGATCTAATTCATAATAAAATAAGAAAACATCTCAAGAGAAAAGATAAAACAAAACATAAGAAATCCCTAAAAGCCCTTGAAGGAATTGAAGGAGAGATCCTCCGTCTTGAGTAGAATTCTGACTCTTCGAGATAGATCAACTGGCTATCTTTGAATAATTCCCTAAACGAGTAAAGCTCTGGAAGAAAACTCTGCTAAAACCTGCCGCCCTTGAATTGCTACCTTGGATTGTTTATATAGACGTTTGGGATGCTTTACTTGGCTCTTAAATACTTGTAATTCAAGTGAAATACATCCTAAGTGTTTGAGTGGACTTAGGATTGTGTTTCTTGGGCTCCAAGCATCTAATTCTGAGTGAAATTACTCTTTCCCATGGAAGGGGCATGGCCGTGACACGCCAGTGTAAATCGTGGTCCAGCCCGTGTCTCCATTCTGTCAATTTAGGCACGGCTTTGACACGCCTGTGCAATATCTGGGTAGAGGCCGTGCTTCGGGTTTGCCAATTGGGCCACGGTCGTGTACATCAGGGTCAGGCCGTGTTGGGCTTTTTGTCGATGAGGCACGGTTGTGTAAATCAGGATGTGACCGTGTGCAATCTAAATATTAGGGCACGACCGTGTGGCATGAAGCCAGAGCCATGCCGACTTCTTGGGTTGGCCCACTTTGGTCCGTTTTAAACTGTTTTTACGTCCTTTTATCCTTGGGTGCTTTCACAGTATAAGACGTGAAAAGAAAGGATTAAGAGCACCTTTTACATAAATTAAGGATAAATTCATCCAAAAGCATACTAAATATAGGATTAAAATATGTTACTTTTACGGTTTATCAAATACCCCCACACTTAAGCTTTTGCTTGTCCTCAAGCAAAATTCTCAATTTACAATTAAAACAAACTTTCCAAAATTCATAATTCCCATTGACAATGCCTCATCATAATTCATAGATAATTTATACATGGATCATTTAGTTCGAAGTGCCCTAAAGATTCAAACGAGATAAGTCATAATTTTGTAGCATGAAAACATAGGTGTCTCCCCTTATTTAAATAATTACCTTTGATTCAAAATCGACAAGGATTGACATCCTCACTAAAGATTCACTCAAAGCACTCAAAGTGTATAAGGATTAAGAAAAAGCGCTCAAAAGTCGAACCTGAAAAGTTAATCCCATAGGCTTGCCTGAAAATTAAATCTCCACCACTGTATATGAGATGAGAAACTGATCAAAAGGTCTTTATTAGGGTTGTAACGGGGCTTGGGTTAAAAGGTGTGGATAAAGGCTGAATTAGGGGTTAAAATCGAGATTGAATTGACTAATTACCTAATCTAAAATAATGAACTAAATATGAATATTTACATCGAATGAAAAGTAATAATACCACTATTGATAATTACTCTATAATAAAGAATATTTTCTTCACTTTAAAATTTGATAATACTTTAATACGAGCTTTTTCTTCAACAATTGGAGTTTAATTGCTCTAAGCTCTTTTATACTACTAATATTGAATAAACTGGATTTTTTTAAGAACAAACTAAGTAAAACTTAATAGTAGGAACTTTGATAATTGAAATAACCTAATTTGGCAATTGATCAAGTCAATTCTCGATAGAGGGGTAGTCAAAAGAATGTTGATAACAAAAACAAAGGGATTTTGGGTTAATATTAGTGGTTGAGTCAATAAAAAGGTTGTTAGGATTCAACGGGGTTCACTAGGAGTTTTTTATGTAGGTAGGCTTTTTAGTGGAGTGAACGGGTTAAAACCTAGGTGCCTTTATCATCTCTGTATATCAAATCATTATTGTTGTCTCGACATGCATAAATGAGGCAAGTTCTAGAATAATAGTTCAAACTTGACACACTCATAATCAATAAAAGTGAGCATGAAAAATAATATATGCTCTATAAGGCTCAATATCTCATAGAAATTATGGGTGTTTTTGACATCAATCCCTATAGATTTCAAATTTCAAAGTAATACTCAGATTTAGTTCAACAACTTATCAATTTTTATTTTTGAAAAATAGAGTTATCATGCTTGATTCTCTAGTATTCTTCAAATTTAATCATCAATGCACAATTAATTATGACTTACTCTATAACATATCAATAAAAATCATAAATCATTAGAAATTTCATCCTAATTAATAATATGAGAATAATACTTAAGATCAAGACTAAATTCAGATTTGAGAATAAAACAAAAGTTGGACACTTTTACTCCCCACACTTAAGATGTACATTGCCTCAATGTACAAAGATAAATAATGATAGTTATGGGATAAATCAAAAGAGAAGGGAGAAAGTGACACTTCTTGAATTTTTGGATGGAGTCCAAAATACATTCCTCGGGTGAATTTTATGTGAATATCTGTTTGTGTGACGTGTAATTGATTATGCAAAGTCACTTAGTTAATAATTTTTGAATAGGGATTGCTTATGATGTTAGATAGCCAATGGTATAAAAATAAGAATAAAAATAAAAATAAAAACATGAAATACTAATAAAGTTCAAAAATAGAACCATCATTAATCCAACATTTAAAATAGGGAAAAATATATGTCAAAAAACAATCTATGAGAACTCAGAAGTCTCATCGTTAGCTGGATCTTGGGGTGGTGCTGATGGCGATATGTGAAAGTGATGACATGCTGAAGAGTGGCCTCGATCCCATCAAGACGTCGAGCATTGCCAGTAAACTGCTGGGTACAATAGTGCTAGAGCTGAGTGAGGCGTGCAGAGATATCTGCCAATGAAGTCACTGAACATGATGGCTGCTAGCTCGGGACTGGTGGCACATCATCAGGAATGTCCTCGGGCACCTCCTCTTCTGTAGCTAGTCTGTATTGAGGAGGGTCCATTCCACGACGTCGTTTGATCATATTCATATGTAACATTATTTATATCCCTTGAGGTGTCATGTATCCGATCAGCGTGAGTGAGGACCTCTGCTGATCGGTGTCGAGGAGATTAAAGTGCCGAGCTAATCGCGATATGTATGGCCCCATTGAAATGATGCCCTTTCTATGTGCCTCTGTCTGATGCTGCATTACGCATGCGATAAAATACACCACATCAAAAACATGTCCCTCAGACATGCATGACAAGAAGTAGACGTCTTGTTTATTAATGATGCCTGTGCTCTCTTTGCGTCCTGTAATTGTATGAGCAAGGATAGCATGAATATGCCTAAGAGCTGGGGAAAGGGTGGTCGCCTTTGAACGACTGAGGTTATAGTTTCCTGTAGTAGGGTGTAGGCTTTGTCAGCAGACGATTTGAGTGATGTGCAGGTCACGGTTTAAATCGTCCAGAGGATTTTCTTCAATAAATTCCTAAGTGTAGAGACCAAGGGCCGTACCAAATTGTGGTACGCTTAATCGTTGTATTGTGCCCCCGAGACGAAATTGGATAGTGCCGGGGTTATCATACTGAGCCATCACTGTTTGCAATGTGAAGGTGGAACAAAATTTGAGTGTGAGTTCCAAGTAAGTAGGCTCGATTATAGAGAAGAACTGCTCCCATGGCTCTGTTGCTATGAGGGCTCAGATATCGGTTGTCAGTCTGATTTGTTCTATTACGTTCCAGTCCATACATCTTCCGATGCCTAAAGGGCATTCCCGGAGTTCCTTATATCATTCTTCCTGAGTGTTTTGATTAAATTGGAGGAAGCAGTGTCGAATTTCTGATGAGGCGCTAGTCGAAGATGGTCCAGGTGCTTTTCTTTTCTTGCTTGGAATAGCCCTTTTAAGACATGATGATGACATAATTCCTGCAACATAATCAAAAAGAGATACACCTCCTTTATACAGCCATGAATTTAACAATAATCACAGTCAATAGCCAAGATAGATGCTTCTTTGAAGAACAAATACTAAAATCGTAATCTTATGAACAATTCTTAACTAAAATCATTATTTAGTTCTGAATACAATAACAAAAGGTAAACAAAGATTTCATTGGGATCAGTCATGGTGTATGAGAGTTATAATTTAATGTTTAACTAAATTTAGTCAATAGAGTATCAATTCTGCAATGAAGGGGAAGAAAAATCAGCATAAAAAATAAAATACTAAAGCAGAGAATATATTAAAAGAATTGAAATCAAAATAGAAGGAAACAATTAATAAATCAATCAAGAAGAAGATGAAAGTAAAATCTTGAAAAACTAAAAATGAATCTGTCTTTTGAGTCTAAAATCAACTATAACTTTTAAATAAAGAGAAAATAATTGAAAATATAAAGAAAAGGAAACTAGGGATGGTTGTATGTGACGAACATGTGAAGCACTGGCGGTGGTAACGGCGTGGTGTGGTAGCACAGTTGTGTTCTTGGCGTATGACTTGTTTTTGATTAGTTATCTTTGAGGAAAAGTAGGGAGAGGTAGTTTTGGTGGTGGAGGTGTGGGTATGGTGGAAATTTTGGGAAGGAGGCTAAGAATTATGTCTAGGGATTAAAATGGGGAGGGTTTTTTTTCGGTTAATTTTCTTATATAAGGAGGGGAACATAGCCACCTGACACGGCCGTGTTAAATTTGAACTGCACGTACTTTTCGCGATTGCTTGGAATTGGGCACGATTTAGGGTCTTTAGCACGCCCGTGTGATAATTTGACACGCCCGTTCTCGATAAGTCAAGATGTTCACAGTCCACGGTGCACGCTTGCGTGTTCGGCCGTGCTCAATATGTCAGTAGCCTCACATGGTTATGAGGCACGCCTGTGTGATTTTATCACAGCCCATGTTGGAAAAGAGAGGTTTTCCCTATTTATGCACGGTTATAGGCACGCCCGTGTTCAAGGCCGTGTTAATGATCCTGCATTTTTGTTAGACGTTTGCAAAACAAAGTTAATGTATTTAGTGCTCGGGTTGCCTCCCGAGAAGCGCTCGTTTATAGTCTTGAGCTAGACTCTCCCTGTTTTTAGTTCTAAAGGAAGGCTCATGGAGCATAAACTCCTCTCTTGTATCTCCAAGATCTGCACCATTATAAATCTTAAGTCGGTGACCATTTACCTTGAATGTACCTTTAGTGGGATGAGTTACCTCAATGGTGCCATATGAAAATATTGTTTTGATCATGAATGGGCCTGACCATCTGGATTTTAACTTCCCAGGGAATAATTTAAGCCTTGAATTGTATAATAGGACTAGGTCTCCTACTTCAAAATGTCTTGATCGCTTGAAGCGGGCATGATGACGTCACTTTGTTACTTCTTTGTACAACCTTGAGTTCTCATAGGCTTCCGTTCTCCATTCATCTAACTCGTTTATCTGCATCATTCTTCTCTTTCCTGCAAGGTCAAGGTCAGAATTTAAAAATTTTATTGCCCAGAAAGCTTTGTATTCTAACTCGAATGGTAGATGGCAACTTTTCCCGTATACGAGCTTGAATGGGGATGTCCCTAGAGGTGTTTTGAATGCTGTTCTATAAGCCCATAAAGCATCTACTTTAACTACCCAATCTTTTCTATTTGATTCAACTATTTTTTCTAGAATGCGCTTAAGCTCTTGGTTTGCTACCTCAACTTGCCCACTAGTTTGGGGATGATATGGGGTGGCTATTCTGTGACATACTCCAAATTTCTTTAAGACTTTTTCAAATTGTGTATTACAGAAATGAGTACCCCTATCACTGATGATGGCTCTAGGTGTACCGAATCGGGAAAATAGTCTCTTAAGAAATTTAACTACAACCCTAGCATCATTGGTAGGTAAGGCTTCCACTTCTACCCATTTTGACATGTAATCAACTGCTACTAGGATGTATTTATTTCCAAATGAACTCGGGAATGGTCCCATAAAATCAATACCCCATACGTCAAATATTTCACATGATAGCATATATGTTTGAGGCATTTCATCATGTTTAGAGATGTTACCTGTTCTTTGGCATTTGTCACACGAGGTAACATACCTATTAGCATATTTAAATAGAGTGGGCCAGTAAAAACCTGATTCGAGTATTTTGTGTGCTGTCATAATACCACTGTAGTGTCCTCTTGATGGTCCTGAATGACAATGTTCCAAGATTTTGCTTGCCTCTATCCTTGTAACACATCTTCGAATTACCTGATCTGCATATATGCGAAAAAGAAAGGGATCCTCCCAAAAATAATGTTTCACATCAGCAAAGAATCGCTTCTTTTGGTGATGTGTCAATTTTCTTGGTAGGGTGTTAGCTGCTAGATAGTTTGCAATATTTGCAAACCAAGGTACTTTAGAATGTATTATAGAAAAGTGTTGTTCTTCGGGAAACGAATCATTTATTTCATGTTCATCAAGCTCTTTGGTGTGTGGATTTTTGAGTCTTGAAAGATGATCTGCCGCAAGATTTTCAATTCCCCTCTTATCTTGTATTTCCAAGTCAAATTCCTGTAAGAGTAAAATCCATCGTATTAGTCTAGGTTTTGCATCAGGTTTGTTTAAAAGATAACGAAGAGCTTAATGATCAGTGTAAACAACAACTTTAGATAATATTAGATATTGTCTAAATTTGTCAAAAGCAAAAACTACAACTAGCAATTCTTTCTCAGTCGTGGTGTAATTTTCTTGCGCGAGTGTTAATGTTCTGCTAGCGTAGTAGATTGGTTGAAAATGCTTGTCTCTTCGTTGTCCCAAAACTGCACCTACTGCAAGTCACTTGCATCATACATTAATTCGAAGGGTAAGTTCCAATCAGGTGCAAGTATAATCGGTGCATTTACTAATTTATCCTTAAGGACATTGAATGCATCTAAACATTCCTGATTGAAATTAAAAGGAACATCTTTTTCTAGTAATTTTGTTAAAGGCTTAGCTATTTTAGAAAAATCCTTAATAAATCTTCTATAAAAACCTGCGTTTCCTAAAAACTTCTAATAGCCTTGGTGAGCTAGGGGGAGGTAATTTTTCTATGGTTTCAACTTTTTCTTTATCTACCTCAATTCCTTTACTACAAAATCTTATGTCCTAATGCAATCCCTTCTCTAACCATAAAATGGCATTTCTCCCAATTTAAAACAAGGTTTGTTTCTTCACATCTCATTAGAACTCATTTTAAATTTTTAAGGCAAAGATGGAAAGAATTATCGAATACCGAGAAATCATCCATAAATACCTCTATGATGTCCTCCACGAGTTCGTCGAAGATTGCCAACATGCAACGCTGAAAAGTAGCAGGAGCATTACATAATCCCAAAGGCATTCTACGATAAGCAAATGTATCGTATGGGCATGTAAATGTTGTTTTTTCTTGGTCTTTAAGAGCTATTGGGATTTGAAAGTATCCGGAGAGTCCATCCAGGAAGCAGTAGTACATATGCCCGGATAATCTTTCTAGCATTTGATCTATGAAAGGCAAAGGAAAATGATCTTTTTTGGTGGCATCATTCAACTTTCTATAGTCTATGTAGACTCTCCATCCTGTAACTGTTCTTGTGGGAATTAACTCATTTTTTCCATTGGGTACTACCATCATTCCTCCTTTCTTTGGGACTACCTACACAGGACTTACCCAATTGCTGTTAGAAATAAGATAAATTATTCCTGCATCTAGAAGTTTAATTACCTCGGCTTTGACCACTTCTTTCATGTTGGGGTTTAAACGTCTCTGAGGTTGCACACATGGTTTATATTCTTCTTCCATCAAAATTTTATGGGTGCAGAATATGGGGCTTATTCCCTTGATATCGGAAATTTTCCAAGCTATGGCTTTCCTGTGTTCATTTAGTACTTTTATCAGTTCCTTCTTTTCTTTGGATTTTAATTCTGAGGAGATGATTACTGGTAGTGTAGAATTGTCTCCAAGGAATGCATATTCTAGGTGTTTTGGTAACTATTTGAGTTCCAATTTGGGTGGCTCTATGATGGAGGGTTTTTGTTTTATTTCATTATCGTTCTTGATGCTTTCTTTTCTCCGTTGTTCATATGATGACATTTTCAGATTGTCTTCATCTTCTTCCCCCTCTTCTTGAGCCGGACACAATTCCAATGTGTCACCTTGTATAATTTCCTGTAATGAATTCTTTATAATATGATCAGTAGTGTCGACGAAATAACAGGAATCATCTTGTTCTTTAGAATATCGCATGGCATTACAGAGTTGAAAGATAATTTCTTCATCACATATTCTCAGAGCTAGTTTACCATTACCTACATCAATAATAGCTCTAGCAGTGGCTAAAAAGGGATGCCTTAAGATTAAAGGAACATTAATGTCTTCATCCATGTCTAACACAACGAAATCAACAGGAAAAATAAATTTATCAATTTTGACCAAGACATCTTCAATAATTCCCTAGGATATTTAATAGATCTATCGACTAATTGAATACTCATCCTAGTGGGATTTGGTTCCCCAAGATTTAGCTGTTTAAATAATTTGTAAGGCATTAAATTAATACTAGCGCCTAAGTGCGCTAATGCTTTCTTGATGTTTAAACTACCAATTAAGCAAGGAATAGTGAAACTCCACGGATCTTTTAATTTCCATGGTAGCCTATTTTGGAGAAGTATTTGAACATTCTTCGTTAAGCTCTACCATGGATACCTCCTCAAGCTTTCTTTTGTTTGTAAGAAGTTCCTTTAAGAATTTTGCATACTTCGGCATCTGTGAAATAGCTTCAACGAAAGGTAAGTTAGTATGTATTTGTTTAAAGATTTCGAGGAACTTACCGTATTGAGCATACAATTGTTCTTTCTTCAATTTTACTAGATATGAAATTTTTTGTTTTATTCTCTGTAGGCAATGGATTATCGTTCTCACCTTCTACACTCTTTTTCTTGATAATTTCATGTTGTGTCTTTCTTTGTGGTTCAATTAACACTTTGCCACTCCTTAGTGTAACTGCTTTTACCTACTGTGTGCCTTTGGAAAAATCTGTCGTATTTAACATAATATCTCAATAAGTAGTCCAACCGACGTGATGATTTCTCTTACAGAATTTTGATTCCTCGATTGATCTTTTTTGTTCATCGAGTGTTTCTTCAGCCTTTTGAAGACGAGAGTTTGTAGCTGTCACCAATTTTGTCAGAATCTCTTCGAGGTTTGATTCCCCTTCCTGTGGATAAGGTTGTTGAAAATTTGGAGGAAAATCCTATCTTTGATCATTCCACGAGAAGTCGGGATGGTACCTCCATCCTGTAGTATAAGTGTCACTATAAAAATTATTTTGACATCTAGAGTAGTTACCTATATAGTGGTCTTGTTCGTTTTTCATGCCATATCCATAAGGTGGGTACTCAAGATTTGCCATGCCTCTCATATTCGAGTTATACTGCATTACTGGGTATACCTGCGAGAGATTATTCAAACCCTCAGTCTTTTTATTCATTATTTCGAACGATTAGATAACCTGGTGACCACTTCGAGGTTGAAAATACTGGTTGCTTCAGGAGGAATTGTCCCCATGCCTTGCCACTGATAATTATTCAGTGCCATTCCTTTGAAAAACTAGAATTATCTATCAAAATTTAAATAAAAGAAAAGTTAGCAAAGTAAAAAATAATAATAATGGCTAAAGTAATAAAAATAAAGCTTTTGTAATATTTTAGAATTCCCCGGTAACTGTGCCAAAAACTTGATCGCTGCAAAACAGTCTAGTTTTAAAATTTATAAAGGATAATCAAACCTGTAGACTAACTATGACAATGATAGAGGCAAGTGCACCTTAGAACAAAGAGATAGCTTTGGCAAGAATATCTTATCGAACCCAAGGGACCTAGAAGTACTACTACTCACTTTCTTCCTATTATTTAGCCTTAAATATGGAGTGATTAATTAACTTATCTAAGACTAATGAAATACTTAAACTAAATGCAAAGACAAAAGAATAAACTGGGAAAAGACTTTGAAAACTGGGTTGATAAAATGATACCCTGGGAAGAATCCACCTATGACTTCACTTATTATCTAACTTCCAATTCATATGATTTCTTTTACTTAGCTTGATCCGTGAGACTTCCTAACCTATATTAAACCTTCTCTCAAAGATAGTAATGTCTAACCTTAGGTTATTTAGTGGAACTCTCGTTCTCTTATAATAACCCTCTAAGAAAGTGGTAAATCGATCAATGGACTCCCATATTAGGTTTCACCCTAATCCGCAAAATCTCGTAAGCCTATCTCTAGGCTACGATCAACTCCACTTAATTATGCTAGATCTACTCTTGGGTGGTCTATTCCTCCTCCACCTAAGCACATCGATTAAATTGAGCAACATAATTAAGAACAAACTAAGTATTTATCATATAAAGCTGAAAGAATTAAATATCAAAATCCATCATAGGTTTCATCCCCTTCAGGTATATGAAGGATCTAGTTCATAATAAAATAAGAAAACATCTCAAGAGAAAAGATAAAACAAAACATAAGAAATCCCTAAAAGCCCCTGAAGGAATTGAAGGAGAGATCCTTTGTCTTGAGTAGAATTCTGACTCTTTGAGATGGATCAATTGGCTATCTTCGAGTAATTCCCTAAACGAGTAAAGCCGCGTAAAACTCGCTAAGACCGCCGCCTTGAATTGCTGCCTTGGATTGTTTATATAGACGTTTGGGATGCTTTACTTGGCTCCTAAGTACTCGTAATTCAAGTGAAATTTGTCCTAAGTGTTTGAGTGGACTTACGATTGTGTTTCTTGGGCTCCAAGCATCCAATTCTAAGTGAAATTACTCTTTCTCGCGACAGGGGCACGGCCTTGACATGCCCGAGTAAATCGTGGCCTAGCCCGTGTCTCTATTCTATCGATTTAGGCACGGCTTTGACACGCCCGTGCAATATCTAGGTAGAGGTCATGCTTCGAGTCTGCCAATTGGGGCAGGGCCGTGTGCATCGGGGTCAGGCCGTGTTGGGCTTTTTGTCGACGAGGCACGGTCGTGTAAATCAGGGTGTGACCGTGTGCAATCTAAATATTGGGGCACGACCATGTGGCATGAAGTCCAGGCCATGCCGACTTCTTGGGTTGGCCCACTTTGGTCCGTTTTGAACCTGTTTTATGTCCTTTTTATCCTTGGGTGCTTTCCTGAGTATAAGACATGAAAAGAAAGGATTAAGAGCACCTTTTTACATAAATTAAGGATAAATTCATCCAAAAGCATACTAAATGTGGGATTAAAATATGTTACTTTTACGGTTTATCAGTCCCTAACCTAAAAATTAACCAAGCAACATTTCAATCAACCAACCACCATAAAACTTAGTTCCTACTCATCATCACAATACAAATACCGACAATTTCATGCTTAGATGATTCACCGATAACCACAAAAACACAAAGTTTAGAAATTCTTAGTGACTCTTGAAAGAGTCCTTGGTGAATAAGATGACGGTAAGAAAGATGATAAATTAATAGCCAAAGATGATATTTTTTGCACTTTTAAAAACTAACAAAAAGAAAACTATTGAATGTTTTAAAGAGAAACTCAAAATAACAAAAGAGAGTATTGTATATACTTGAAAGAAAACTAAAGCTACAATAAAAATGAAGAAGAAACTAACAGTCACTAACTACAAAGATAAGAAAGGAAAACCTAGAAAACTAAAAATGGTGAAAGGAATAAAAGATATGACAAAAAGATGATAAAATAGCCTCCTTTTTGTTTGGCCTAAGGATGCCTTAAATACAACAAATTCTATAATCCTCATTGTTTTACAAAAATTCCCTTGGAGAGAATGAGGTAACTTGAATTTATGTTGGATTAAAACTGCCCCTAAAGTTTTATACATCTTGTTAGGCTTCAGTGTCGCGACACCCAAACCTCAGTGTTGTGACATCTTGGGCAATGGACATAATCTTGGCTTGGGGGGTCTTGGTGCCACGACTTCGATTATAGTGGCACTGAGCTCCTTCACTTCAACTATTAGCTTGGAGTAGCAACCTTGATGTCCACAAAACCAACTAAAAATATGACTAAGTAAAGTGCACCTTTCAATCAATAGTATAGCTATGGTGCGCAAAGATATCTTTCCTCCGTTGGGTTCTCATCGGACCTCCATTGATTTTGGTGATTTTTTATTTTTTATTTACTATTTTTCGATCTCTATCATTCTCTTTAGTAACCAAATATCCTATATCATCTATTTCAATTATTTTTTAATTTATTTCTACATGTTGTATTTAGTGACTCACTTTTCAAGTGATCATTTTTCTAGTTTTTCATCCCTCTCCGATACAAGATCACGGGGATCCTCCGACCTTCTCGTTTCAATCAATAAAGAGTAAGTATAGTGGTCGAATGAAAAACCACTCTTTCCTCTCTTCCTTTCCTTTAGGCTGAATGTATAATAGTGTATTTTTCCTTCAAATATTAAAATATCATATATACTTTAATGTAAAGGGTTGATCGATACTGAAACACCCCAAACCCGACCCATAAGCCCTGACTGGATCTGGCATGCTTCTAAGAAAATCCATTCGAAACTTATCTAAAACTTTGCTAAAATTTTTCGTGTTTTTGAAAATAGTTGATTTGGATTGGGCTCGAATTTTAAAACCCTTGTCGATTAGGTGTTAAAAAAACAATTTGTTATTTATAATTAAGAAGAATTAACTTTAATTTGATAAGTATCATGCCATAGCAAAATAATTTAAGTGTATGAGTAAACAGTTCATACTATAACCTTATTACATCAAAAACAAAACCCAAAAAATTTAAAGTACTAAAATAAAATGAAATATCCAACTAATAGAATTAAATCTTTGAGCATGGTCACCGCTAAGCTCCCGCCGAACTTGGTCCATTCTGTAAGCGTCACCTGAAAAATATTCCCACAAGGGGTGAGTCAAACAGACTCAATGTGTACTATCAACACTAAGTCTCAACAGTTATGGCATATCAAATCATACATATTCATATAGCATTTAAATAAAATGATGCAATCCCGAACCCAAGCCTATATATCCATCCACTACACATCACCCGTACCAACCGTCACACTGTGGGGACTGCTCAGTCAACCCTCCATCCGCTACACACCATCGAAGGCAATCGCTGCAGTAGACGTGCTCATTGCCCTTATAAAATTCGTGACAAAAGTCACCACATTCATATATTGTGACATAAGTCACCACATTCATATATTGTGACATAAGTCACCACATTCTTATATTGTGACATAAGTCACCACATTCAGATATTGGGGTATAAAATCCCCAATTCACTTCCCCTTTACATATCACCCATATGCCCATGTCATACAAAACATGCAAATATTATGCCTTATGCTTATTCACATTCTTATATTTGCACTTATGTGCCTTAACAGATAATTTTCTCAATATACTCATAGTAGGGGTAGGAAAACGTACCTGAGTATTTCGTTCCGACCATTGCATGGTACTTTTAGCCACTTCATACATATATTTATTAACGCATAGATTAACGCATAACCATAATTTAATTGAAGCTTAGTGTGGGGATACACACCTTATTTTCTTAACGCTTTATTGAATTCCCGAAAACTCGATCTAATGCTTTAGATCTTAGTTCCTATATTCGGCCAACCTTAAACAATTTAGCAGAAAGCCATTCGGCTAATTAATTAAATCCCAAAGGACTATCAAAACCAAAATCTTACCTTATTGCCGATTTCACTACTAACAAATCCTGAAACTTGTAGTCTTTCCTTTCTTGCAATCGGCTAACACTAAGTCACTTGATTCGGTTAGTTTTGGCTTTTAAATAATTAAGAAATAGATCTAATCACCAAATAGGCCTTGGCCAAATATCTTAAGCACTTACCTTGTGGATCTAAATCCCGAAAACTGTCTCTTGCTCCTTGAGTAATCGAAATCCCTACCTACCAATTGTTAGAATCAGCTATATACAATAAATCCATGGAGATGGCCTTTAACCGAAACTACTTATCACTTACCACTATGTCGCTTACCTTAGATCTAAAATCCCGGATGGTTTCCTTAGAAGTCGACCCTATGGAAATCCCGAAAGAATCCTTCATAGTTTCGCCAAAACATTAAGGGGATTAGAACCTTGTTTTCGGCTTTAAGAAAAAGATTGAAAAGAATCGATAATTGATCCTTACCCTTATGACAGAAATTGATTGCTCTTTGTTTGATCCACAGGGAGATTCGGCTATGGCTAGATATTATTCAACGGATTTTGGCTTTTAAAGTTATGAAGAAATCGGCTAGGGTACCTTGAGATTCGGCTTTTGGAGAATTAAGAGAAAAAGAGAAGGGTGTATGATACTTAAAGAGAATTTGGCAATGGCTTAAGAGGATCCTATTTTCGATTTTGACAAAATAAAGAGAGAAAGAGAAGAGTGGCTAGAGAATTCGGCAGAGGCTTCAAAAGAGAAAAGAATAATAGCCTTAATTATCCCCCTCTTGCCGAAATTACTAAGCCTAAAGTCCCTTGGCTGGCCACTACAACCTCTCACTATCCAATCCCCTAATTCACTCTTCCTTAGCCAAATCTTGAAGTGTCCCTGTGCCGTCCACTTCCTCTCCTCTAGAGTCCGTGTGCCGTCCACTTCCTCTCCTCCTTGTAGCAGAATTAAAATCTTTTATTTGCTTTCATTATGATTTGAACCTTGGCCCATTTATACTGCTTGTGGCATCATTCCCAGAGGCCTTAAGTGGCGCCTCCAAGCCACTGTACCAAGCCCATTTTCCATGTCACAACTCCTCTACTATTTCTTTTAAGGCCTTATCAGACTAGCTCCCTCTTTTAGACTTAGAATCTAAGAATTTCTACAGCATTTAACTATACACTAAGGTTCACAAAAATCCATAATGCACATCCACAACACACATAAGCATGCTATTTCATATAATTAAGCAATTAATGCATAGGCCATAATCTGGGATATTACAGTTCTACCCCCTTTAAAATAATTTTGACCTCGAAATTACCTGGCTAGAATAGGTTGGGGTATTGTTGTCTCATCGCTTCTTCCGGCTCCCACGAAGCTTCTTCCGATCCATGATTTCGCCACAACACCTTGACCAAAGGGATCAATTTCCTTCGTAGCACTTTCACATCTCGTTCCAGAATCTGAATCGGCTCTTCCTCATAAGACAGATCTGCTCTCAGCTCTATTTCTTCAACCGAAACTACATGAGATGGATTCGATCGGTATCGACGTAGCATGGATACATGAAATTCGTCGTGCATCTGCTTCAGTTCCGGTGGCAACTCCAACTGGTATGCCACTGGTCTAACTCGCTTCAATACTCGATAAGGTCCTATGAACCTTGGGCTTAGCTTCCCTTTTTGACCAAATCTCATCACCTTCTTCCAAGGCAAAACTTTAAGGAACACTTGATCTCCCACATCAAATTCTATTTCCTCTTGTTTGAGATCTGCGTACGACTTCTGTCTATCAGATGCCTCCTTTAATCGAGCTCGAATTACACTAACCTTCTCCTCAGATTCTGCCACAATTTTTAGACCCAAAATCTGACGTTCTCCCAATTTCGTCCAACATGTAGGAGTCCAACACTTCTGACCATACAGTGCTTCGTACGGTGCCATCCGAATACTTGCCTGATAGCTGTTATTGTATGCAAACTCCACTAGAGGCAAATATTCTTCCCAACTTCCTCTAAAGTCTATCACACAGCCTCTCAGCATATCCTCTAACACTTGGATCAATCGTTTAGACTAGTCGTCCGACTGTGGACGGAAAGTCGTACTGAAATCCAATCTAGTACCTAAAGCCTGATGTAGAGCTTTCCAAAATCGAGACGTCAACCTTGAGTCCCTATCAGACATAATTGACATCGGTACTCCATGCAACCTTACAATCTCCGCTACATACAACCTTGCTAACTTTTGTAGGGAGTAGACATCCCGCACTAGAATAAAATGTGCGGACTTTATCAGCCGATCCACTATCACCCATACCGAGTCCTTCTTAGTAGGCGTAAGGGGAAGCCCACTAACGAAGTCCATGGTAATTCTCACCCACTTCCACTGTGGAATTTGTATTGGCTGAAGCAATCCTGACGGAACTTGGTGTTCAAACCTTGACTTGTCGACACATCAAGCATTTGCCAATGAATTGATCACTTCCGCTTAAGACCGTGCCACCAAAACTGTTCCTTAAATCTCAGACATTTTACTACCTCCGGATGCATAGCATAAGGGCTACTATACGATTCCCAAGAATTCTTTGCCTAAGCTCCTCATCCTTCTAGATACGAGACTTTTCCTTGAAACACAATACTCCTTCATTATTAATACCATAATTTTCCAACTCTCCATTCTGCACTTGTCTCAACTTAGCACTCAGATCCTCATCCACCAATTGTCCCTTTTTCACTTCATTCAACCACGTCGGCTTAACTTGCAGCTCTGCCAGCAGACTTCCATCATCATACAAGCTCAGATGTGCAAACATCGCCCTCAGATCCGACACAACCTTTCTGCTTAGGGCATCCGCTACCACATTTGCCTTGCCCAGGTGGTACTCTATAGAGCAATCATAGTCTTTCAATAGTTCCACCCACCTTCGCTGTCTCAGATTCAGCTCTTTCTGAGTCAGCAGGTACTTAAGGCTCTTGTGGTCTGTGTAGATCACCGACTTTTCTCCATAAAGATAATTCCTCCATACCTTAAGGGCAAAGACCACTGCTGCCAATTCCAAATCATGTGTCGGGTAGTTAACCTCGTTTGGCCTTAGTTGTCGAGATGCGTAAGCAATTACCTTCCCATCCTGAATAAGGACACCTCCCAATCTTGTATGGGAAGCATCACAATATACTACAAAATCCTTCCCTGCCTCTAGGCTAAATCAAAACTAGAGCTTCGATCAAGACCTTCTTAAGCTTCTCAAAGCTCTCCTATTGCTTATCAGTCCAAATGAAAGGCACTTCCTTCCTTAATAACTTTGTCAGAGGCGCGACTATCGACGAGAACCCTTCTACAAACCTTCTATAATAGCCTACCAATCCTAAGAAACTCTGAACTTTCGCCATCGACTTGGGGTTTCAATCCGAATCGCCTCAATCTTTCGAGGATCCACCCTTATTCCTTCAGCAGATACCACATGTCCTAGAAACGTAACCTCCTTAAGCCAAAATTCACACTTGCTGAATTTGGCGTAGAGCTTCTTTTCCCTCAACACTTCCAACACCATCCGGAGATGCTCATCATGCTCCTCTTCAGACTTGGAATACACCAGAATATCATCTATGAACACAACGACAAATCGGTCTAGATAGGGTTGGAAAACTCAGTTCATCATGTCCATGAACGCGACTGGGGCATTCGCCAACTCAAACGGCATTACTACGAATCCAAAATGCCCATACCTTGTTCGAAAGGCCATCTTGTAATATCCTGAATTATGGTTTATGCATAATTGCTTAATTGAGTGTGAAAGCATGCCTTTGTATGTATGAATGTGTATTTATGAATGTTTGTGAACTTTAGAATAATAGGAAATGCCTTAGAAATTTTTAGATTTTAAGTCTAAAATAGGAAGCTAAGCAAGGTGGCCTTAAGAAAATTTAAAGGTGAAATATGACACACAATTGGGCTTGGAAAAGTGGCTTGGAGGTGCCACTTAGGGCTTCTGGAAATGACGCCATAAGCTAGGGGAAGGACTTGTGTTCGAGTCGCGTAGGAAGTAAAATTTTAAGGTTTTTATTTTGCTTTTGGTGTCAAGTGTGGGGAGAGGAGTTGGACGGCATAGGGACTTTGGAAGGATAAGATAAAGCCTTATTTTTCTTTTTTAAATTTCATCTAAAAGAGTAGGATAAATATTAATTTATTTTATTTATTTTGAATATGTGTTGAAAAGAGAAAAGAGGAGTAAAATATGGGATATGATAAGTGGGAATGAGATGGCCGAATATAGGACTCTAGGTGTGTGTGTGTGTGTGACATTTTTATATGGAGTGATCATCTTTGATATTTCTTTCCTTCTTGAATTTTCTAAGTGCCAAAATTGTTTGTTCATCTTTTAATCTCCATTGCCGAAATTCTTCTACTTTTCTCTTATTCATCTTTTTCTTTCTTCCAACCCCAAATTCCCTTGTAGCCGAATATTTCTTGTGATTTAAAGCCTTAGCCGAATCTTATAGCTTTCTTCTTCTCCTTTCTTCTCTTGAGATCATAAAGTGCCGAACCACCATTATTGTTCTCAAAAGCTGAATCTTTAAAGGAGGGGCTGTCGACTTCTCTCTTGTAGCCTCTTCAAGCGACATAGTGGTAAGTGATCTCCCCTTAAAGCAATCGATTTTATTCTTTCTTCATGGGTGTGCCGAAATCAATGGTTGGTCTTGATTTTTAGAGCATGGCCGAATGTGTATGGTGTCATAATAATGTGTCTTTTGTGTGTAGTCGACTACAATTGTAACATCCTAATAATTAGGGGTTATGCATCTTACTTAATTAATTGATGTTGCATGCTTAAATATGTTAAGTGTGTTTTGGAAGTTATTTTTGAGCTTTATTAAGTGAATGCTTAGTGAAACTTTTAATTTTTAATAATTAAGATGGAGCTAAGCATGTTAGGCTTTAAGAATTAATGACAAGGAGTTTAAAGCATAAGATGAGTAATTAGAAAAGTGGTAAGGACATATGGATGAGTGCTTGAGGGGAGAGGTTCGACTCCCCTAGCTAACAAATGGGAGGATTTTATTTTTGTTCCCTTCCCTATAGTGTCGGCCAAGATCCTTCTAGAATGGATGAGCATTCTTTTAATTTTGGCTAGTTGACCATATGAAAAGGCAAGCTAAAGAATTATGGCATGGAATCAAGATAGGATGATAAGATAGGGGACAAGAGGCTTGATATGTGAGCAATGTTTTGAAACTTGTTCATGGTCATTTGACCATGAACCTAGACAGCATAAAGGGCTAAGGGAGAGGTTTAATTGAGTTGGAAATTATGGAGTTGATAGGAAGAATTGTGGAGGAAAAGGGGATTGTGTTGGCTTCCTTGTTGGCCGAAATTGACTTGAGTTAGGGGTGAAAGTTGGCCAAAAGTTCTAGCAATTGTACATCTTTTCTCATTTTCTCCAAAACTCTCCTCTTAGTTGAATCTTGCTTTGGGCATTAGGTAAAACTTCTCTTTGTTTTGGCTCTCATTTTGACCATTTCGATTAAAATTTCTATTCTCTCAAAATTCTTGTCAAAAGCATCAAAAGTTGGAAAAGCCTTTCTTCTTTTCTTTGTTCTCTCATTCTTAGAATGTACCAAAGTTCAAGCACCATTTTTCTTCATTTCTCCTCTTGGCCGAATGCACCTAAGCCCCAAAACCTATCTCTTTTCTCTTTGAAAATCATTTTCATCATCATCATCTTCTTTTAATATCTCTTTCTCATTTTCTTTTTCGTTTTCATTCTATTTCTCTCTTCTCTTTCCCTCTCATAGCCGAAACTATCCTATAATCTTTTCACCATTTTTCTTTCTTTTCTTTTAGTTAAAAACCGAAACCATCATATTTGAAACCATCATCTTTTCTCTTCTCTTTTGTTAAAGTAGAATTATCAATTGTTTTCTTCTCTTTGTTCAAGGCCGAACCTTCAAGTGAATCAAGTAAGGATCTTGCCAATCGTTTTCATGATCTTTTTTTTTTATAGTCTCATAATCCTTTTATTTTTCTCTCCTAGGCCGAATCCTTGGAAAGGATTTTTAAGGTTCCTTGTTGAAGGCAAATTTTAAGAAGTGATCTTTTGAAAATCTTCAAGGGTAAGGATTTTTAATTTTGATCGTATCAATTCTTTTAGAATGGATCACTAATCAACGTTATTTTAGGGACGAATTGAGACTAACAAGATAGGTAAGAAAAAGAGCCGACGGAGTGTTTGGAAGAGAGGATGTACTCTTTTACCATCAAACTACAAACGAAGGCGTGCTCGGGTGTAAGAGACTTTCCACCGGGTTGTGGACCCTCCGCTAACGAGGATCGGTTATTTGAAGTTGTACGCATAACCGAACCACTTTACGTTGGTGGATTATCGGTTTTGATCCATCTAGCGGAGAAAAACCACAAATAATCGTCGCTCGAGAACTGAGGGTAAGGATTTAGATCCATCATCAATAAGTATAGTTTTGTTAGTAAAAGTTTATACTAACCAAGTGTGATGATTAACTAGGTGTTGACGAGCGAGAGAGTATCATTCTCACTGTCATAAGGTGTGTAACCCTACATTAAAAACTCATAGATCTATTTTTATATGTGATTTTATGATAATGTGTTTAATAATGATTTTTGGATACCATTCAGTGGTATACGATATTCAGGTATGTTTACCCCAAATATTCTGTTAATTTTTGCTATATGCATAATTGTGAGATAAGTATGATTTTGTTATGATTTTGGGGTAAATGGCATGAAAAATGAATAATATGTATGTGCATGGGCATATGGGTATATTTGATAAAGGAGGAAGTATTCTGGTGGTTTTACCACATTTCCGGTGACTTTGGTCACATATTTGAAATCGTGACTTGGTCACAAATATGAAATCCGGTGACTTGGTCACATATGTGAATCTGGTGACTTCGGTCACATATTTGATATCCGTGACTTTGGTCACAATTTTATCCGTGGCCTTGCCACAAAATTATAAGGGCGATGTGTATGTTGATCGCAAAGAATCGCCTTTGATGGTGTGTAGCGGATGGAGGGTCGATTTAGTAATCCCCACAAAGTGTGTTGGTTGGTACGGGTGGTGTGTAGCGGATGGATATTAGGTGGTAGGGTTTGCATTTCATTTCATGTACATAACCATGTAATATTGAATGATTATTATTAGATCTCGCTATAAAATGGGCTTTTGGGCCAAATATGACTTAAATGGGCCTATGAATAAATGTGTTATGAAAATGGGCTTTTGATGTATGTGTTACACATTGAGTTTATAACTCACCCATTTTGTGGGATAAACTTTTCAGATGATTCAGTAGTGCGATGGATCGGGTCAGCAAGGATTTCGAGGTGGCCAATGCTCGTATCAAATATTTTGGAGTTTTTCCAATTTAAACTTATTTAATTTGATTAATTAGACTTTATTATGGGTTTGCTATTTTTATGTAATAAGGCCACTATAAACTATTTTTAATTTTGGGTGTTTGAATTTATTTTTATTTTGTCATGAACAATTATTAAGTAAATAACTAAATGGTTTTCGATAAATAATTTAAAAATGTTTTTGTCACTAATATATAAATGTTTTAAAGTAATTTTCTTAAATTTGGTTTCCTTTTAATTCCTTCTAAAATAATGTTTTAAAAGACAAAATTTACTTTACAATTTGATTTCAACCTAAAATATTAAGTTAAATGCATTTTTCTACAAAATCGCCAAATTTTTAAGAGTTTATAAAAGTTAGATTCGAGAACATAACAAACCGGTTGGACTTTTTGGGCGGGTTTGGGGTGTTTCACTTGGTATCGAGCCCGCTTTTAAACTCTCGGCCTTGGGTTTTGAAGCCCACAACGCTTTCAAAATATGGCCCAAATGATTTTTTGAAAGTTTTCTTAAGTTAAAATGGTTTTATAAGAGCATGGCACTTTGAGTTCTCAAATTTGCATCCATCGGTATGTATCCTTATTGATAGAGTGATATGAAAGTCCGATAAGCTTAAGGAAACTATAACTTTAGAGACATGGACCCTAGGTGTATGTGTGCTACTACGAAAAACCACTTAATATCCGCTTCATAAAACTTTCTTTTAATAAGAAGTGAAAAGATTCTAATACATAAGACTTTTCAGTAAAAGCAGATAAGACACGTAGTAGACATGAGTTCTAGGGGACGTGGACGCCGTGGACGTGGACGAGGAAGAATGGTTGTGTCGAAACCATTCGATCCGGTCAAGGTTCGAAAATGATGCTCCACCACCTGTTGGGGTGGATTTTCAAGAGCAAAATGAAGGAGGTGACGCAGATCACAAGTGTCTTTGAAGTTTTAGAATGAGTAGCGAAGCTAGTTCGAAATGGGTCTCAAAGTCGATGGTCGAGAGACTAAGATCGAATGGAGTGAGGTTTTGGGGAGTATCCGGAGTAGCTCCAAATGTAGTTGAATACTGGTTGGAGGCAGTCGAAAGGATCATGGACGATTTAGACTGCACTGCTGAAGAGAAATTGAAAAGTGCTATTTCACTACTCCGTAATGAAGCCTACCAGTGGTGGCTCACTATTAAGGAGAGTACCCCTGTGGATCAATTGGATTGGGGGTATTTTAAAATTAAATTCGAAGGAAAATACGTTGGAGCTATCTACATCGACTCCCAGAGGAAGACATTTCTGAATCTAGTGCAAGGGAATAAGTCGAGAGCTGAATGTGAAGCAGAATTTTTGCGACTTAGCCGTTATGCCAGAGGGATAGTGGCTACTGAATATGAACGGTGTGTCAGATTTGAAGATGGACTTAGAGATGAACTGCGAGTGATGATTGCTCCACACCGGGAAAGAGATTTTGCAATCTTGGTGGAAAGGGCAAGAATAGCTGAAGAGGTTAAGAGGACAGAAAGACAAAACCGAGACAGAGGCCAGAATAAGAATAAGAGAAGCTTTGGGTCTTCAGGGTCATCCGAGAATTTTTAGAAGAAACCAAGAAATGAAGGATCGCGAGGTCAGCAGACTGCTACGGGTGGACAAAATCGTGCTTGTGCTCAATATGGGAAAATGCACTCGGGAGAATGTTGGAAAAAGATCGGGGGATGTTTCAAGTGCGGGTCGAAAGACCATATGATCAAAGATTGCCCGAAGAATTTAGACAAGAATCGCCCGAGAAGTCGTGGCATTAATCAGTGGCGAAGTGAGCAATGATAGATAAGGGCCGTGGTCCAAATAGAAGGGCAATGGTTCGGTAGAGGTCGTGGAACTTGGTAAAGGCGGTGGTATCTCGAGGCGAAACAACCGGTCCGGTATATGCGTTAAATCGCAGAGAAGACAAAGGACGCACTTTTGATGTTATCACGGCATGCGTTTTGATTTCGGGTTACCCTTTATTGCTTTGATAGATATAGGTCAACTCACTCTTACATCGCTAGTGAAGTATCTGGAACTTTTCATGTGACTTCTGAGACTGTATCTAGGAAGATGACTATACTTAGTCCTTTAGGATGATGATGAGATATAGACAAACTCTTTAAGGAAGTACCTTTAGAAGTTCAAGGGACGCAATTTTCGGCTGATTTAATGGAGTTGCCATTCGAAGAATTCGACCTGATCTTAGGTATGGACTGGCTTGTGAAGTATCTTGCAAATGTGGATTGTGCTGCTAAGCAAATATCCTTAAGAACTCTTGATGACAAAGAAGTGGTAGTGATGGGTGAGAGACGGAACTACTTATCTAATGTAGTATCCGCTCTTACGGCAGAAAAGATGGTTAGAAAAGGATGTGTAGCCTTTCTGATGTTGGTGAGTGCCTTAAAGGCTAAGGAGGCGACTATTTATTGAAGAAGTCAGGACTGTGAATGAATTTGTAGATGTTTTTTCGGAAGAACTTCTAGGTTTGCCTCCGGATCGTGAGGTAGAATTCAGGATTGATTTATTGCCCGGAATGGCGCCAGTTTTTATTTCTCCATGTAGAATGGCACCGAAGGAATTAGTTGAGCTTAAGGCTCAGATTCAGGAGTTGCTTGATCGTAGATTTATCCGACCTAGTGTGTCTCCATGGGGAGCACCGGTCCTATTTGTGAAAAAGAAGGACAGATCGATGAGGATGTGTATAGATTACCGACAGTTGAATAAGCTGACCATCAAGAACAAGTATCCTTTTCCAAGGATCGACGACTTGTTCGATCAACTCAAAGGAGCTACGGTATTCTCAAAGATTGATCTAAGGTCAGGGTATCATCAGCTTAAGGTGAAAGAAGTGGATATCCATAAGACGGCTTTCCGAACTAGATATGGGCATTATGAATTTACGGTAATGCCATTGGATTGACGAATGCCCAGTGCGTTCATGGATATGATGAACCGAATTTTCCATTTCTACTTGGATCAATTCGTCGTGGAATTCATAGACGACATCTGGTGTATTCTAAGTCAAAATGGAACATGATGAGCATCTCCGGATTGTGTTGCGTAGTTTTAAGGAGAAGAAGTTGTATGCCAAATTCAGCAAGTGTGAATTTTGGTGAAAGTGGTTGCATTTTAGGCCATGTGGTGTCTGCAGAAGGGATAAGGTGGATCCTCGGAAAATTGAGGCGTGCTAGATTGAAACCACCTAAGTCCGTGAATCGAAGTTCGTAGATTTCTTGGGGTTAGCGAGGCTATTATAGAAGATTCGTCAAGGATTCTCATCGATATTTGCACCTTTAACGAAATTATCGAGAAAGGAAGTACCTTTCGTGTGGGTGATAAGCAACAAAAGAGTTTTGAGAAGCTCGAAGGTTTTGACCAAGCTCTCGGTTTTGATTCACTGAGGCGGGAAAGGATTTAAATAGTGTATTGTGACACTTCTCACACGGGATTAGGATGTGTTACGATGCAAGACGGGAAGGTAGTTGCGTGTATCGTCTCGGCGATTAAGACCTTATGAGGTTAATTACCTGACGCATGATTTGGAATTGGCGACTATAGTCTTTGCTCTTAAAGTTTGGAGACATTACTTATATGGAGAAAATTCAGTGATATACATGGACCACAAGAGTCAGAAATATCTACAAACTTAGAAAGAATGAATTTGAGGCGCAAGGTGGATAGAGTTGTTGAAAGACTACGATCGTTTCATCGAAAGTACCACCGGGCAAGGCAAATGTGGTGGCGTACGCCTAAGTCAAAAAGTGGTGTCATATTTAAGGCGATTTTGCACATCTTAGTCTTTACGATGACGGAAGCTTGTTGGCGTAACTTCAAGTTAAGTTTACATGGTTAAGTCAAGTGAAAGAGAGGCGATTAGTTGACGATGATCCGAGTGCAAAACTTCTAAGTGCAAGAGTGGAGAATTGAAAGATTTTGGTATTAACGGTGATGGGGTATTGTGTTTTAAAGGTAAAGTTTGTATCTTGGGGATCGGGAGTTAAGGCAAAGATTCTTCAGAATCGCATGGTAGCCCTATGCTATGCATCCCGGAGGAAGTAAGTTATCTTGAGATTTGCGAGATCAATTTTGGTGGCACGGACTTAAGCGGGAAGTTACGGAGTTTGTAGGTAAGTGCTTAACGTGTCGACAAGTCAAGGTGAACATCAAGTACCTTCTGGATTGCTTGGTAGATAAAGATTCCACAGTGGAAGTGGGAGAGAATCACTATGGACTTTGTTAGTGGGCTTCCTCTTCGCCTACTAAGAAAGACTGTTTGGGTGATAGTGGACCGATTGATGAAATCTACATTTTATCCCGCCCGGCTGATTACTCTTTGCGTAAATTAGTGAAGTTATATGTGGCTGAAATTGTGAGATTGCATGGAGTGACGTTGTCAATCATTTCAGATAGAGACCCGAGGTTTACGTCGCAGTTTTGGAAAGCATTGCATCAGGCTTTGGGCACCAGATTGGACTTCAGTACGGCATTTCACCCTCAGTCGGACGGTCAATCTGAACAAGTAATCCAAATTTTAGAAGATATGTTAAGGGGATGTGTGATAGATTTCAAGGGAAGTTGGGAGGAATTCTTACCGTTAGCGAATTTATGTACAATAATGATTACCAAGCTAGTATTGGATGGCACCATATGAAGCACTATATGGACGGAAGTGTCGCACTCCTACGTGTTGGACGAGAACTAGGGAACGCCGATTTTGGGTCCGAAATAGTGGTGAATCGAAGAAAAGGTTAAGGTAACTGGGCTCGGTTAAAGGAAGCATCCGACAGCAAAAGTCTTACGCAGATCTAAAGCGGAAAGAAATAGAGTTTCTTTGTGGGGACCAAGTTTTTCTAAAGGTTTCACCTTGGAAAAAGGTAATGAGATTTGGTCACAAAGGAAGCTAAGTCCGTGTTTATTGGACCTTATCGGGTTTTAAAGCGGGCCTGATCTGTGGCATATCGATTAGAATTACCTTTGAGTTGAAGCAAATGCACAATGTGTTCCATGTTTCAATGTTACGCCATTACCGGTCGGATCCATCTCATGTAGTGCCGCTTGAGGAGGTGGAATTAAGACCGATTTGTCTTATGAAGAGGAGCCAATTCAAATTCGAGCGAGATGTAAAGGTTTTACGGAGAAAGTCTGTTCCTCTCATCAAAGTATTATGGCTAAATCATGGATCGAAGAAGCTTCAGGAACAGGAGGAAGCGATGCATGCAACAATACCTCACTTATTCCAATTAGGTAATTTCGAGGATGAAATTATTTTAAGGGGTAGAATCAGAATATCCTAATAATTGGGGTTATGCATCTTACTTAATTAATTGATGTTGCATGCTTAAAATTGTTAAGTGTGTTTTGGAAGTTATTTTGAGCTTTATTAATTAAGTGAATGCTTAGTGAAACTTTTAATTTTTAATAATTAAGATGGAGCTAAGCATGTTAGGCTTTAAGAATTAATGACAATGAGTTTAAAGCATAAGATGAGTAATTAGCAAAGTGGTAAGGACACATGGATGAGTGCTTGATGGGAGAGGTTGAATCCTAGCTAACAAATGGGAGGATTTTATTTTTGTTCCCTTCCTATAGTGTCGGCCAAGATCCTTCTAGAATGGATGAGCATTCTTTAATTTTGGCTAGTTGACCATATGAAAAGGCAAGCTAAAGAATTATGGCATGGAATCAAGATGGGATGATAAGATAAGGGACAAGAGGCTTGATATGTGAGCAATGTTTTGAAACTTGTTCATGGTCATTTGACCATGAACCTAGACTGCATAAGGGCTAAGGGAGAGGTTTAATTGAGTTGGAAATTATGGAGTTGATAGGGAAGAATTGTGGAGGAAAAAGGGGGATTGTGTTGGCTTCCTTGTTGGCCGAATTTGACTTGAGTTAGGGGGTGAAAGTTGGCCAAAAGTTCTAGCAATTGTACATCTTTTCTCATTTTCTCCAAAACTCTCCTCTTAGCTTAATCTTGCTTTGGGCATTAGGTAAAACTTTCTTTGTTTTGGCTCTCATTTTGACCATTTCGATTAAAATTTCTATTCTCTCAAAATTCTTGTCAAAAGCATCAAAAGTTGGAAAAGCCTTTCTTCTTTTCTTTGTTCTCTCATTGCCGAATGTACCAAAGTTCAAGCACCATTTTTTCTTCATTTCTCCTTCTTGGTCGAATGCACCTAAGCCCCAAAACCTATCTCTTTTCTCTTTAAAAATCATCTTCATCATCATCATCATCTTCTTTTAATCTCTCTTTCTCATTTTCTTTTTCTTTTTCATTCTATTTCTCTCTTCTCTTTCCCTCTCATAGCCGAAACCATCCTATAATCTTTTCACCATTTTTCTTTCTTTTCTTTTAGTTAAAAATCGAAACCATCATATTTGAAACCATCATCTTTTCTCTTCTCTTTTGTTAAAGCTGAATTATCAATTCCTTTCTTCTCTTTGTTCAAGGCTGAACCTTCAAGTGAATCAAGTAAGGATCTTGTCAATCGTTTTCATGATCTTTTTTTTTATAGTCTCATAATCCTTTTATTTTTCTCTCCTAGGCCAAATCCTTGGAAAGGATTTTTTAAGGTTCCTTGTTGAAGGCAACTTTTAAGAAGTGATCTTTCGAAAATCTTCGAGGGTAAGGATTTTTAATTTCAATCGTATCAATTCTTTTAGAATAGATCACTAATCAACGTTATTTTAGGGACGAATTGAGACTAACAAGATAGGTAAGAAAAGAGCCGTACGGAGTGTTTGGAAGAGAGGAGGTACTCTTTTACCATCAAACTACAAACGAAGGGCAGTATCGGGTGTAAGAGACTTTCCACCAGGTTGTGGACCCTCCGCTAACAAGGATCGATTATTTAAAGTTGTATGCATAACAATAGAACCACTTTACGCTGGTGGATTATTAGTGGGTTTTGATCCATCTAGCGAGAAAACCACAAATAACTATCATTCGAGAATCGAGGGTAAGGATTTAGATCCATCATCAATAAGTATAGTTTTGTTAGTAAAAGTTTATACTAACCAAGTGTGATGATTAACTAGGTGTTGACGAGCAGAGAGTATCATTCTCACCGCCATAAGGTGTGTAACCCTACATTAAAACTCATAGATCTATTTTTATATGTGATTTTATGATAATGTGTTTAATAATGATTTTTGGATACCATTCATGGTATATGATATTCGTGTATGTTTACCCCAAATATTACATTAATTTTTGCTATATGCATAATTGTGAGATAAGTATGATTTTGTTATGATTTTGGGGTAAATGGCATGAAAAATGAATAATATGTATGTGCATGGGCATATGGGTATATTTGATAAAGGAGGAAGTATTCTGGTGGTTTTACCACATTTCCGGTGACTTCGGTCACATATTTGAAATCTGGTGACTTCGGTCACAAATATGAAATCCGGTGACTTCGGTCACATATGTGAATCTGGTGACTTCGGTCACATATTTGATATCCGGTGACTTGGTCACAATTTTGTCTGGTGGCCTTGCCACAAAATTATAAGGGCGATGTGCATGTTGATCGCAAAGAATCGCCTTCGATGGTCTAGCGGATGGAGGGTCGATTTAGTAATCCCTACGGTGTGTTGGTTGGTACGGTGATGTGTAGCGGATGGATATTAGGTGGGTGGGTTTGCATTTCATTTCATGTACATAACCATGTAATATTGAATGATTATTATTAGATCTGCTATGAAAATGGGCTTTGGGCCAAATATGACTTAAATGGGCCTATGAATAAATGTGTTATGAAAATGGGCTTTTTGATGTATGTGTTACACATTGAGTTTATAACTCACCCATTTTGTGGGATAAACTTTTCAGATGATTCAGAGTGCGATGGATCGGTCATGACAAGGATTTCGAGGTGGCCAATGCTCGTATCAAATATTTTGAGATTTTCCAATTTAAACTTATTTAATTTGATTAATTAGACTTTATTATGGGTTTGCTATTTTTATGCAATAAGGCCACTATAAACTATTTTTAATTTTGGGTGTTTGAATTTATTTTTATTTTGTCATGAACAATTATTAAGTAAATAACTAAATGGTTTTCGATAAATAATTTAAAAATGTTTTTGTCACTAATATATAAATGTTTTAAAGTAATTTTCTTAAATTTGGTTTCCTTTTTAATTCCTTCTAAAAATAATGTTTTGAAAGACAAAATTTACTTTACAATTTGATTTCAACCTAAAATATTAAGTTAAATTTGTTTTCTACAAAATCGTCAAATTTTTAAGAGTTTGCGAAAAGTTAGATTCGAGGAACATAACAAATCCGGTTGGACTTTTTGGGCCGGGTTTGGGGTGTTTCAACAATGAGGAGAGCTTCAGGTATCAAGATCTAAGGTAAGGCAAGTATTCGGCCAAGGGCCATTTATTATGATGTTAGAAATTAATCTAACATAAGTTATTAGGTATTTCGACAGATACTACAATGCAAGGTCACTTTTCGGGATTTAAAATCGCAAGGTAGGTGTACATGAGTATTCAGCCAAACTCTATGTTAGTACTAAGATCTATTTCTTACATGTTCAAAAGCCAAAAACTAACTGATGAGGAGATTTGGTGCTAGCCAATTGCAAGGATAAAACACTGCAATGTTTCGGGAATTGAGTGATAGTCAAATCGGCAGCAAGGAACTTAGGATCTAAAGCGTTAGATTGGGAAATCAGTGAATCGATAAGAATATCAGGTGTGTACCCCACACTATTTCTTAATAAGATTTATGGCAATGTTTAATAAATATAAATATATGTGTTATTAAGAATGTGAAAAGTATGGCTAAGGTACCATACCATGGTACAAAGTACTCAGGTACATTTTCCTATTCCTATTGGGATTATGATAAGATCTGTTAAAACACATATGTGAACCTATAAGAATGTGAATAGAGAATATGGCATAATAATGCATGATTTTGTATGACATGGGCATTTGGGTGAATATAAAGGGAAGTGAATGTGGTGACTATTGTCACATTATCTCAATGTGGTGACTTGGTCACATTATTCAATGTGGTGTCTCAAGACACAAAATATTATCCGTGGCTATGCCACTAATTTATAAGGGATGATGAGCACGCCGATCGCAAATGACGCCTTCGATGGTGTGTAGCGGATGGAGGGTTGACTTAGTAGTCCCCACGGTGTGCAAGGTTGGTACGGGTGATGTGTAGCGGATGGCATCTAGGTTTGGGTTGGGTTTGCATCATATTATTTAAATGCTATATGCATATGTATGATTTGATATCTCTAAATTTGTTAAGGCTTAGTGTTGTGGTTACACATTGAGTTTGTTGACTCACCATGTTGTGGGAACATTTTTCAGGTGACGATCAGTAATGGACCGGGTCGGCAGGAGCTTAATGGTGGCCATGCTCAAGAAGGAATTTTATGATTTTGACATTTTATTTTTATTTAAGTACTTTAATTTATTTGGGTTTGTTTTGATGTAATAAGTCCATAGTGATAAATTGTTTATGCATGCATTTTAATTATTTCAATACGTTACTAAATTTATCAAATTCAAAGATCAAATGTTTTATTTGAAAATAAAGCCTAAATGTTTTGACACTTAAATTCACATGATTTTAATTAAAGATAAAACCTATAATTCGACCTACCTTTTAATTTAAACGTTTTGAACTTAACAATGGCATCTTTATAAAAACTTATATTTCCAAAATAAATTGGTTTCAACTTGAGCCCAACCCAAACCGAGTTTTTCCTAAAATCACTTAAAGATTTTCAGACGATCCAACGACTTTGAACTGTTTCTACTCGAGAAACATACCAGATCTGGTCGAGACTCGTGGGCCGGGTTTGGGGTGTTTCACATCTTATGGATATCCACTTCTTTCACCTTAAGCTGATGATATCCGGACCTCAGTCTATCTTCAAAATATCATGCGGCCCTTTAAGTCGATCGAACAAGTCATCTATTCTTGGCAATGGATACTTGTTCTTGATGGTCACTTGTTCAACTGACGATAATCTATGCACATGCGATAGTTCCATCCTTCTTCTTCATTTAACAGACCGGTGCTCCCATGGAGACACACTGGTCTAATAAACCCCTGCCTAGCAATTCTTGGATTTGAGCCTTGAGCTCAACCAACTCCTTTGGTGCCATTCTCAGACGGGCAATTGACACAGAGAGTGCACCCAGTGACAAGTCAATTCCAAGCTCCACCTCCCCGTCCGGGGTATTTCGTAATTCCTCTGAAAGACATCCTCAAACTCCCTTACGCTCTAACTCCACTAACTCCCTTCTTTCGCATCCAAAGTACTAACGAAAGCCAAAATGCCTTGCATCCTTTCCAACCATCTTATCACCTTTAAAGCGTAAACTACATTAGATAGGTAGTTTCTTCTTTCTCCTATCATAACCACTTCCTCATCCTTAAGGGTCCTTAATTCCATTCGTTTGGCTACACAATCCAATACAGCCCGATGCTCCACTAGCCAATCCATGCCAAGTATAAGATCGAATTCCCCGAAGGGTAATTCCATTAAGTCAGCAAGAAATACCGCTCCTTGAAGTTCCAAAGGTACTCTCTGAAACATCTTATTCACCACTATAGTTTGACCTAGTGGGCTTACTACAGTCATCTACTTACTAGATAGTTCAGAGGCTATCCCTAGAGTTTCAACTACTCTACATGCAACATAAGAATGGGTCGAGCCCACATCAATTAAAGCAGCATAGGGTTTGCCAGATATGAGGAACGTACCGGTTATGACGTTCGGTGCGTCTCTATCCTCCCTCCGGTGAATCGAATAAACCAAACCCGGCTGTCTTGCCTCTCTATTACTAACACCTCTGCCCGGTGTTCCCCATCCTCTACCAAAGACCATTATTTCTGCCACCAAACCACGCCTCGGTGGTCAGCCGCCCTCCTCTTCCCGCCTGGTTAGGTTCTTGATTCACTGGTCGACCCCCTTCGGTTCTCATGGAGTAATCCTTAATCATGTGGTCCTTGGACCCACACTTAAAGCATCCTTCCGTCTTTTTCCAACACTCTCCTAAGTGCTTCTTCCCACACTGATCACAAGCACGATACTGCCCTCCAGTAGTAGCCTGCTGACCTCGCGGCCCATCTACTCTAGGCCTCTTTTGCTAATTCCTAGTCGGCCTTGATGATCTAAAGCCTCTCTTCTGCCTATTTCGATCGGAGTTCTGCCTTACGGAATCCTTGATACCCTCGGCTACTTTAGCCTTTTCCACCAACACAACAAACTCCCACCTCGCTAATGGGCTATCAATAACCTCAGGTCATCCCTTAGACCGCCTTCAAACCGGACACACTGCTCATGCTCAAGAGCTACTATTCCTCGAGCATAATGGCTCAAATTTTAGAATTCAAAGATGTCGATTTCACCACGGACTTGTTCCCTTGAACCAGCCCCAGAAATGCCTTCCTCTAAGCATCGATATAATGAGTACCAACATACTTCTTCTGGTATGCTGCCTTTGCATACTCCCAAGTGAGTTCTCAATCAGAGCACCATCTCGCACCGTGAGCCACCATTGATATGACTCATCGCAAGAAGTGACACCAACCCTTTCAACTTTTCCTCGTCAGTTAAGTCGAGCTCATCAATAATTCGCCACCGCCTCCAACCAAAGATTCACATCTGGGTGCCACACCGATATACCATGGAATACTTCACTCAGTTGGCTCGAGTCGCCAGTACCGACTTTCGAGCTCCCATGCCTCTACCTACTCCACCACCCTTTCTAAAACTCGCAAAGATCGTTTGTGACATCGTGATCATCCCCACCGATCCTCGTATTCCACATCGCGCAATGGTGGTGGTGGCATTTCATTCTCAGATCCTTGACCCGATCTAAAGAGTTTAGACACGGTCATTTGGCCTCTTCCACGACCACTAACGCTAATGACCACGCCCCTTGAATTCATACTTCCGCTTAGCGCTTATCCGGTTAAAGAATTTTATGTATTAGTTTTGTTCCAATCGATTTAACACGAACAGTTTTATGTTAAATAGTTCTAAGAAGTAGTTCTTTCGATTAATACACATACAGTCTCACATCATTCATTTAGTCACACACATGAACTTGTGTCCATTACAAAGAAATGTTGTAATTGTCGTTGTTTGTTGTTTTCCACTACCTAGGGGTATTTTTGTAATTTTATCCTACAGGGGTATTTTGGTAATTTTTTTTCAAATTAGGGTATTTGAAAATGTTGCAAAATATAGATTGATGATATTTTACAAAAGTAAAGTTCTTGCTGGAAAAATTTCAAGGGTGAAGCGATAATTTTATACACGTGGGGTGTTTTTGTAATTTTTTACAAGTCAGGGTTATTTCGGTAATTTTTTGCAAAATATGGCTCCTGATGACTTTTCAAAACAAGAGTATTGTTAAAGGTTTTTAATTTGAGGGTACTTCGGTAATTTTCATCTCTGAGGGTATTTTGGGTCATTTGTACAAGTTAGGGGTAATTTGCTCATTTTGCTAATCAGGGGTAATTTTGTAAATTTTCCAAATCAGGGTGTCTTGATATTTTGTAAAGTTTTTGGATATTTGTGCAAAATCGAAATTGTTATTGAAATCGGGGTAGTATGGTAATTTTGGGAAATCAAGGGCATTTTAGTAATTTTTTCCAACTGCGGGTATTTGGGTCATTTTAGTAAATCGAGAATATTTTGGAAAATTTTTCAAAATAGTTTTCCTACACCTTAAAGGGATAATTTGGTGATTTTAAGACTAGGGTTTTATAAAACATGGCTAGTCCCTTTCGGTTTTAGTTATTGGGTTTAGCTCGTGGTCGAGTCCTCTTGGTTAGGGTGAACCATCATTACGCACTGTAGGATTCAAGTGGGTAGGAGGTGAGTCACTAGGATTTGCTTAAATACCAAGCTCCCAGAAACAAATCCTAGACATGCGCACAACCAGTTTGCCACACCCTAACCTTTCATGACTTAGACACAGATTTGTTTAATTGTGCCCTAAAGTTTTATGTAATTGTTGGAGGTAAACTAGTCCTATAGTTCAAGTACTTATCATACTAATCTACGTTCCATTTCTACCCTTCTACAAATCATGCAATAATTCACACAATGGATAGGGGTACTTACCTGGTGGACTTTGGCCGAGACTCAGTGCCATGCCGTAAAGCTCGCTTATTTCACAAAATTTTTCATGAATTCTTTTGGCTTACTTTTGAAAACATTTTGGGCCTTAAACCCAAGGTCGAGAGTTTAAAATTGGGCTCTGATACCAAGCTAAAACACCTCAAACCCTACCACAAGCCCTGGCCGGATCTTGCATGCTTCTAAGAAAATCCATTCGAAACTTATCTAAAACATTGCTAAAATTTTTCGTGTTTTTGAAAATAGTTGATTTAGATTGGGCTCGAATTTTAAAACCCGTGTCGATTAGGTGTTAAAAAACAATTTTTATTTATAATTAAGAAGAATTAACTTTAATTTGATAAGTATCGTACATAGCAAAATAATTTAAGTGTATGAGTAAACAGTTCATACTATAACTTTATTACATCAAAAATAAAACCCCAAAATAAAATTTAAAGTACTTAAATAAAATGAAATATCCAACTAATAGAATTCGTCTTTGAGCATGGTCACCGCTAAGCTCTAACACGAAAAATTTTCCCACAAGGGTGAGTCAAACAGACTCAATGTGTACTATCAACACTAAGTCTCAACAGCTTATGGCATATCAAATCATACATATTCATATAGCATTTAAATAAAATGATGCAATCCCGAACCCAAGCCTATATATCCATCCCAGATACATCACCCGTACAACCTAGTCACACCGTGGGACTACTAAGTCAACCTCCATTCGCTACACACCATCGAGAAGGCAACACAAGCAATGACGGCACTCATCGCCTCTTATAAAATCCATGACATAAGTCACCACATTCATATATTGTGACATAAGTCACCACATTCATATATTGTGACATAAGTCACCACATTCTTATATTGTGACATAAGTCACCACATTCGACAGAATAATGGACCACCACCGCAGAGGGGCCGAGGTAATGGCAGAGGAGGTAATGGTTCGGTCGGGCCGTAGCACCCAGGCAGAGGTGCGTAATACACGAGGCTGACAATGGGGCTAGTGTATGCGTGAGGCGCCGAGGAGGAGGCGACGACCGGATGTCATAGCCAAGACGTTTTAATCTTTGGTTCTCCATTTACCGCTTTAATTGATGTGGGTTCGACGATTCATATGTTGTAAGTAGCATAGTGAAGACCATGGATTTAGACTCGAGATATCTTCTAGGCAGAGATATTAGGTATAAAACCACCAATTCACTTTCCCTTTACATATCACCCATATGCCCATGTCATACAAAACATGCAAATATCATGGCTTATGCTTATTCACATTCTTATATTTGCACTTATGTGCCTTAATGCTTAGTTGTAGGCTAGGGGTATGCCCGAGTAGGTGGGGAAAATTTTATATTTTTCACAATATACTCATAGTAGGGGTAGGAAAAGCGATATACCCTTTGGTTTAAATGGTTATGGCTTAATGGTTTAAGTGATTAACCCATGGTTGGCCGATTGTTTTAGGAGCAAGAGGATTGAGGGTTTTAGATCGGGTTCTTTGGGATTAAGGCTTATGATATACTGTGTGTAACTAACACACTCTATACTTAGTAATATGTGTTAATAAACCCGATTGCTTAATAAGAGTGATTCTAAAACCGAGACAGCTTTGATGGATTGATATGATACCCTATGGGTATGAACACTTAATCGGGTAAGCTTGCTTCAATATGAGTTTGTTATTGATATATATACTAGCATGATTATGAGGTATGTGCTATGAGATGCAATACTGCATGATATACATGATTTATATGAGTATGGCATGATGATGGGTGAAATGAGAGGAGGGGAGTATGATATCGTGTCTTTGGGACACTGTGTCTTTGGGACACCGAGGTTTGGCACCTCCAAAGGGTTTGGTACCACAAATTATTGGGGTATAAAACCACCAATTCACTTCCCTTTACATATCACCCATATGCCCATGTCATACAAAACATGCAAATATTATGGCTTATGCTTATTCATATTCTTATATTTGCACTTATGTGCCTTAATGTATATTTTTCACAATATACTCATAGTAGGGTAGGAAAAGCGTGCACAGTATTTCATTCGTACCATTGCATGGTACTTTTAGCCACTTCATACATATATTTATTAATGCATAGATTAATGCATAACCATAATTTAATTGAAGCTTAGTGTGGGGTACACACCGATTTTCTTAACGCTTTTTGAATTTCAAAACCCGATCTAATGCTTTAGATCTTAGTTCCTATATTCGGCCAACCGTAAACAATTTAGCATAAAGCCATTCGACTAATTAATTAAATCCCGAAGGACTATCGAAACTGAAATCTTACCTTATTGCCGATTTCACTACTAACAAATCCTGAAACTTGTAGTCTTTCTTTCCTTGCAATCAGCTAACACTAAGTCACTTGATTCGGTTAGTTTCGGCTTTTAAATAATTAAGAAATAGATCTAATCACCAAATAGGCCTTGGCCGAATATCTTAAGCACTTACCTTGTGGATCTAAATCCCGAAAACTGTCTCTTGCTCCTTGAGTAATCGAAATCCCTGCCTACCAATTGTTAGAATCGGCTATATACAATAAATCCATGGAGATGGCCTTTAACCGAAACTACTTATCACTTACCACTATGTCGCTTACCTTAGATCTGAAATCCCGGATGGTTTCCTTAGAAGTCGACCCTATGGAAATCCCGAAAGAATCCTTCATAGTTTCGGCCAAAACATTAAGGGGATTAGAACCTTGTTTTTGGCTTTAAGAAAAAGATTGAAAAGAATCGATAATTGATCCTTACCCTTATGACAGAAATCGATTGCTCTTTGTTGGATCCACAGGGAGATTCGACTGTGGCTAGATATTATTCAACGGATTTCGGCTTTTGAAGTTATGAAGAAATCGGCTAGGGTACCTTGAGATTCAACTTTTAGAGAATCAAGAGAAAAAGAGAAGTGTGTATGAGACTTAAAGAGAATTCGGCAATGGCTTAGGAGGATCCTATTTTCGGTTTTGACAAAATAAAGAGAGAAAGAGAAGAGTGGCTAGAGAATTGGCAAGAGGCTTCAAAAGAGAAAAGAATAATAGCCTTAATTATCCCCCTCTTGCCGAAATTACTAAGCCTAGAGTCCCTTGACCGGCCACTACATCCTCTCACTATCCAATCCCCTAATTCACTCTTCCTTAGCCAAATCTTGAAGTGTCCCTGTGCCGTCCACTTCCTCTCCTCCAGAGTCCATGTGCCGTCCACTTCCTCTCCTCCTTGTAGCAAAATTAAAATCTTTTATTTTCTTTGCTTGTGACTCGAACCTTGGCCCATTTACACTGCTTGTGGCGTCATTCCCAGAGGCCTTAAGTGGCGCCTCAAGCCACATGCATCAAGCTCATTTTCCATGTCACAACTCCTCTACTATTTCTTTTAAGGCCTTAACAGACTAGCTCCTCTTTTAGACTTAGAATCTAAGAATTTCTACAAACATTTAACTATACACTAAGGTTCACAAAAATCCATAATGCACATCCACAACACACATAAGCATGCTATTTCATATAATTAAGCAATTAATGCATAGGCCATAATCCGGGATATTATAGATACCAACATGGAAAGTCACTAATGTTGGAAATGAGATCACATTTCGAATGATTTTTATAAGAGTCAGTGTTGATGGGAGTCTTATTAAATTGAATTATTTCATAAAGAACTAAAAACAACCTCTCTAATGAGAAATCACATTTGTTGATAAGTAGGTGACCTATCGATTAGATCCAAGTGTGGGCATTCTTTAAAGGGGCGATTCGCTTTGGATCTACTATTAGGTGTAGGTCTAATCTAAAATAAAAATTGATATACATTAGTTCTAGTATTTAAATAAATATTATTATTTATATTATGCTTTATGTGAATACATTAAGTATTCCAAAAAGGGAGATTAAACCCATTCATGTGTATTATACCAAGTAAGTGACCCAAACCAACTAGCTTATAAAAAGTATGTTGTGTTATTATGATTGTCACTGTTTGAAAAGCATGTTATACTCATTCTCATTTTATGTAATATTATGGCATAACTGATTTTACATGACAAATAAATTGTGATATTTCAATATCGTAAAACAATAAGTGAAACCCATGTTAAATATGCCCTACATGAAATTATATTTTGAGAAATTTGATTTGCATGTTTCAACATGCCCAATGTGACTAGTGATATCTTGAAATGAAAAATATGTATATATATTTTTATTGTCGCCATATCACATGCATGGGGTGGGACACTGTAAGGAGGAAGAATTGGTGGCTTCATCCACAACCTACATAGCAACTTATCTGAAAATTTGGTGGTTTATCCACTACCTACTTGGCATCTTGTCTGCAAATTTGGAGTGTTTGGATGGACAAGTTCTAGGGAACTCAAAGCGATGGGTAGGATGTTTTAAAAAAAAATATTTGCATAATTGTTTTACAAAAACTGCATTGTCATGATCATGTGCATAAATATTGGATATTTTGAATAATGAGTATGTGCTTATTGTTATTTGTTTTGTATATTGAATTCTTGCTTAATACTTGAGTTAAGACTCACACTGAGCTTTATAGCTCACCCCTTTAGTTTTCTAATTTTACAGATAACCTTGAGGTTAGGTATCGATGACGACATTTGAAGGAGTTTCTTGAAATTTTTTATATTAAAGTAATTAAATTTTATCTTTGGGGATTGTAATAAGTTTGAGTATGGACTATCGCATGAGACTTTACTTTGGGATTTTTCATCTCGATATGCATGAGTTTATTACATGACATTAAGTTTTAAAAACTGCATAAATTAGTATTTGATAAGAATACACATGAACCTTGGTTTCTATTAAAACTTGAAAAATCATTATTTTTCACTTCGAAAATGAAAATGAGGTTTAGAAAAAAACTACGAATTGGTTTTTGAGGTTTTAAATTGTCTATTGATGTTTTATCAAATTTACATGAAATATTGATTATTAACAAAATATGGTTTTAGTAAAATTTTTCGTTGCGATTCTTATAAAAATATGTCAATATTACATTTTTCCACTGCAACTCTAAGAAACGAGTTTTTAATAAAATTAGACTTAGTTTTCAAAATTACTAATGTTTACAAATGAGATTTCTTGAGACATTTGAATTCTAAAGTTAACATTTTTCCCTAAATAATGATAAATAACCAAGTTCTTTAGTTTTGAATAAATAAACGAATGATTTTGAAATATGATTGAAATTATGAAAGTTTTGAATAGTGACAAAACTTTTACAAGTACCAAAATCATTGATTTCTATAATTCTCATGTTTTTTGAAGATTAAGTTAAATATTTTATTTCTCTAGTTTTGAATGATTTACACAAGTGGTTTAAAAAGTACGTTTGTAACAGCCTATTTTTAGTCAAATCGGAACAGTGGTTTTAGGACCACAAATTTGAGGTCGAACTAATTATTTTATTATTATTTTAATGTCTACAGTGTGGTAGTATGATTGTGTGAAAATTTCGTTAAGAAATTTTATCATTTGAGTGTTTAATTTGATAAAAAGGACTAAATCCCATAAAGTGCAAAAGTAGTGTTCTAATAGCTATAGGTGTCAAATAGCTATGGAACCTTAAAGTGGAGTTCCTTATGTGGTAATTAGCCCATTAATAAGATAGTGGATAATATTCGCTTGGTTTTTGAAATTTGTAATAATTTTAAAGGTTAATTTTGGTATTTAGTAAATAAAAGTTAATTTAATAAAACAAAAACAAAATTTTGTTCTCGTATCATCTTCTACAACCAAATTTTAGGGCTTGAGAAGCCATTTTTATGCTTTCAAGTTTTGGCAACTTCATTTCTTGCAATTAGGTATGATTTTTATCTCGTTTTTAATGATTTCTATGTTTTTGAGATCGTTGCAGCTTAATCTAGCTAGCCCAGGGACTATTTTGCAAAGCTGTTAAAATTTTAAGGTTTTGCCATTGATTAATATATGTGTATTTTGATGTATAATAGTAGAAAGTGTATGCTTGTTGTTAGATAAACAACATTTGTTAAGTGATTTTTGATAAAATTGTCAATTAGGGATTTATTTATAAAATATAGAAATTTTATGGTTAAATTGTGGAATAAATGAAAAATATGGGCTGCTAGTGGTCTATATGAAATTCGGCTAGCATGGGTAGGGACTTAATTGCATGAATTTGTGTTTTTGTGAGTTACGGACTAAATTGTAAGAATGATGAAATGTTAGGGAAAAAGTGTAAAGTTTCCTTAATGTGTATTTTGGACTAAATTGACTAGGGTGATGATGAAGTAAATAAATTTTGATTCCATATAGATCAAGAAAAGCGAAATTTAGATTTAGATCAATGGAAAAACAAAATATCAGATTAATCGACTTATTTTCGTTTTCGCATTCGAGGTAAGTTCATATGTTAATAAGCATTAATATAATTGTGTTTTAAATGCTTTAATATTGAATTAATTGTGAATACGACATTGCAAATATATTCGATGACGATTCGACAAATGAGAAATCCTGATTGAACCTTAGGAATAGACTAGGATACAAATGACATGTCATTAGGGGTTATGTGTTTGGGTGCTGGTCCGTACGTTCTACCGGTGGCTGAGTTATCCGGCATGTGTTGCAGATTCTCATCAGCTTGTGTGAGCAGCACTGTGTAGCTTCATCATGACCGTCAGCTTTTGTGAGCAAACCGTTGATAGCTTAAGAGTGAGCATTATATGTGATATGAGATTGAGATAGCTTCAGCTATATATATGGCACTAGTGTGTGAGATTCTCGGGTATCCAATAGTATTCTGAATGGTTCAATGGGTATATCAAAGATATAGATGAGTATGAGATCAATACGAGCTTGTACAAGTATGTACATGAACTATACGATTATTGAGTCGTAGCATTCGATGTAAATTATGCTTAATCTTAGATTGAATACATAAGTTAATTTCTGCTTCAAATTTGAATTGCATTATATGATGTTTATGTTAATGAATTATTGGTTGGCAAGTTTAACTTATTCAACATACGAGCTTATTAAGGTTTATAGCTTACTTTGTTTATTTTTTGTGTTTTGTAGTGTTATCGAAGCTAGCTCAGATTTGGGGATCATCGGAGATCACATCACACTATCCAACTATCACTTTAGTACTTTTAAATCTATATTTTTGGTATATGGCATGTATAGGAAGTATGGTCATTTTGGGTATGGTTTGTTAATGAATTTAGTCATTTGAAATGGCTTGTAAATATTAAGTGTTTGGTTTGTATATAGCCATGAGAGTTGGCTTATTTTTGTTGACTTGGATGTGTATATATATGTGCAAATGGCCTTGGTTATGCATTTGGTAATTGATATATAAATTCTTGTGGTGAATGGTTGTTTGTGAATTGGTAATTTGAGTACCATATAGTTGATAGCTGAAAATTGGTGTGCTTGTGATTTAGATAAAGAGATGTATAAATGAAAGTGCATATATGAAGTTAACTAGTTAAATGAATTGAGAATGTGAATTTGGTATAAAATTGAATAGCCTAATATGGTACTTGTGTGCCTTGTTGTTTTTGGTACGGAAATGATATGAATTATGATTGGTTGAGGTTGGTTGAATTCTTATTTATGCCATATTATGTACCATTTGGATTGTATAGGTGTATGCAAATTTGGGTGAGAAACATGGCTTGGTAAATAGCCTATTTTTGTCCACATGGGTAGAGACATGGGCATGTGTCTCAGCCGTGTATGACACACGGCCATGTGTCCCCTAGTGTTTAATTAGAAATCAAGTCAATATGCTTTACATAACCCATCACACGGGCATGTGTCTTGGCCGTGTGGCATAAGTCAGTATACCCTACAGGTGATTGGCACGGCCTAGCACACGGCCTGGCACATGGGCGTGCATGGCCATTTCGAAAGGCACACAGGCTAGACACACGGGTGTGTGGTTGGCCATGTGACCAATGTCAATGAGTTACACGGGGTCGGACACAGGCTGTGACACGGCCATGTGATACCATTTCGAATGTCCATACGGCCTGTGACACGAACGTGTCTTTCACCGTGTGAGACACAAAGCCGAGCCACACGGGCGTGTGTCCCTTATATTTTACAAAAAATTTCTAAGTGTTCCAAAAGTTTCCTAAGTTATCTGTTTAGTCTCGAACCACTCCGAATGCATGTTTTGTGCCTCATAGGCTCGTATTAGGGACTTGATGAATGATTATGAATGACTTGTATTTGAATTTGATAATTGCATTGGAAATGTATACTCGATTGTGTAATAAGTCACGTAATGCTCCATAACCGTATTTCAGAGACGGATAGGGATAGGGGTTACATTTATTGGTATCAGAGCTACGGTTGTTGATTTTGGGACTAACGTAGCGTATGTGAGAATCTAGCTATACATGCCATATATAACCTGTGATAGTGTGATATCTCCTGACGGTTTGAAATCGTGTTTTTATATAGTAAATGGATCTCAATCAAGCTGCAACCGATGATGTTGAAAGTAATGCGCCAGCTTCAGTTCACGAAGTAGCATAATCTGAGTCGAGACCTATATCGAGTATTCACGGAGGAGAGGCTAAGGAAGCCTTTTTCCAAATGATGAACGAGTGGTTTATAGAGTTTGTTCAAACAAATCCGCCTGCTCTGCAACCTCCACACCCACCTAATCCTCAACCGATTTCCGTAATTCCTTAAGGTTTGGAACCTCTACGATTGAATAAGCCATCTGTTGATAAAATATGAAAAAATAGGGCTAAAAAATTCAGAGCTACTATTGATGATGATCTTGAGAGAGCCGAGTTTTGGCTTGAGAATACAAAAAGAGTATTTGATGAACTATCATGCACACCTACTGAATGTGTTAAATGTGTCGTATCACTTCTAAGAGACACTACGTATCAATGGTGGAATACTTTAATATTTGTGGTACTGAGAGAATGGGTCACATGGGAATTCTTTCAAGCCAAGTTTAGAAAGAAATATATACGCCAGCGGTTTATCGACCAGAAGCACAAGGAATTTCTAGAACTAAAACATGGCCGAATGTCAATAACTGAGTAAGAGAGAGAGTTTGTGAGACTTAGTAAATATGCTCAAGAATGTGTTTCCACTGGGGCAATTATGTGTAAGAGATTCGAAGACGGATTGAACGAAGACATTAGATTGCTAGTCGGGATTCTAAAATTAAAGGAATTTGTTGTGTTAGTTGATCGAGCTTGCAAAGCCGAAGAACTTGGTGAAGAAAAGAGAAAAGTTGATTTGAAGCTAGTGATTTGAGGAAGAGATCGATGAATAAACCTTATCAATCCTCATCAAAGAAAACACAGGATTCATATACTCGTTTGAATGCTTCAATCAAGTATCCAAATAGAGATCGTGGAAAGTAATAATCGAGTCCTAAAGCTCAAGCTACATCAGTATTAAGTGTTGGCATTGTGAGAAACAATAAATCCGAGTGTCAACAGTGTGGATGACAACATTTTGGAGAATGTTGGATGAACAATAGAGGTTATTTTAAGTGTGGCTTGCAAGATCATTTCATTCGAGATTGCCTTGAGTTAGATGAGAAAGATAAATTTTAGAATGCAAGATCGAGCACCATAGCTTCTAGAGGGAGACCACCTAGAAATGTGGGAAATATGATTGGTAGTAAAGGAAAAACAAAAGACTCCGTAGTGAGATCTGAGGCTAGAGCACCTGCCAGAGCTTACGCTAGTCTTGCTCGCGAAGATGCGTCTTCACCAGATGTTATCAGCGGTACATTTTCTCTCAATGACACTAATGTAATAGCCTTATTGATCCTAGATCGACTCATTCATATGTTGGTGAGAATTTAGTGTCTAGTAAGAGTTTTTCTGTTGAGTCTACTGAATTTGTGATTAAATTATCTAACCCCTTAGGCAAGTATGTTCTAGTTGATAAAGTTTGCAAGAACTGTCCTTTAATGACTCAGGGCTACTGTTTTCCAGTTAATTTGATGCTACTACCATTTGATGAATTCGATGTGATTCTGGGTATGGATTAGTTGACTTTGCATGATGTTTTTGTGAATTGTAGATTAAAGACTATTGAATTGAAATGTCAAAATAGTGAAATCCTTCGAATTGAATTAGATGAGTCTAGTGGGTTGCCTGTTGTGGTTTTGTCGATGCCAGCTCAGAGATATGTGAGAAAAGGTTATGATGCTTATCTGGCATATGTATTGGATACAAAAGTATCTGAATCGAAGATTGAATCAGTACCAATGGTATGTGAATATCCGAATGTGTTTTCAGAAGAGTTGCCTAGGTTGCCACCGATCAGAGAGGTCAAGTTTGCTATTGAATTAGTACTGGGAACATCACTGATATCGATAACTCCGTAAAGTATGGCTCTGATAGAATTGAAAAATTGAAAGAATTGAAAGGTCATTTTCAAGGACTAACAGATAGAGGTTTTGCACGACCTAGATTTTGCCCTGGGGTGCACTAGTTTTGTTCGTAAAGAATAAAGACGGATCGATGAGCATATGTATTGATTATCGTCAGCTCAACAATGTTACAACTAAGAATAAGTATCATTTGCCGATAATTGATGATTTATTTGATTAGTTGAAAGGAGCAACAATATTTTTGAAGATTTAATTGAGATCTAGCTATTACTAGTTGCGTGTTAAAGATTCAGATATGCCAAAAACTGTATTTAGAACAAGGTAGCAGCATTATGAATTTCTTCTTATGCCTTTGGATTAACTAATGCTCTTACAGTGTTTATGGATTTGATGAATCGGATCTTTAGACTGTATTTAGGTAGATCTATTGTGGTATTCATTGATGACATTCTAGTTTATTCCCGAGATGAGTCTGAGCATGTTGAGCACTTAAGAATTGTATTACAAGCTTTGAGAGATAAAAAAACTGTTCACTAAATTCTACAAATGTGAGTTTTGCCTCCGAGAGGTTGGATTTTTGGGACATATTGTTTTAGCGGTAGGCATCAGAGTTTATCCGAGTAAAATTTTAGCAGCTTTTGTTTGAAAACCACCAAGAAATGTATCTGAAGTTAGAAGCTTTCTGGGATTAGCTGGCTATTATCGGTGTTTTGTGAAAGGATTCTCGATGATTGCCACACAAATGACTAGATTGCTATTGAAAGACGTGAAATTCGAGTGGTCCTAGAAATGTCAATAGAGTTTTGAACAGTTGAAAGCATTGTTAACTGAAGCACCAGTTTTAGTTCAACCTAAGTTGGGTAAAGAATTTGTGATATTCAGCGACACGTCATTGAACAGTTTAGGTTGTGTTTTGATGAAAGAGGGTAAAGTGATAGCTTATGCCCCTAGATAGTTGAAGCCGCATAAAAAGAATTATCCGATACACGATCTAGAGTTGGCTGCTATTGTTTTCACATTGAAAATTTGGCAACATCATTTATACGGTATGCCACATCTTTATCGATCACAAGAGTTTGAAGTATTTAATGACTCGAAAAGATTTGAATTTGCAACAGCAAAGATGACTCGAACTGTTGAAAGACTATGAGTTAGTGATTGATTATCATCTAAGGAAAGAGAGTGTAGTCGCGGATGCTCTGAGTAGAAAATCTTTATCTGCTTTGCAAGCGATGAATACACAGTTAACCTTATCTGATGATGGTTATATTTTAGCTGAGTTAAAAGCTAAACTGTTACTCCTTCAGCAAATTTGTGAAGCTCAGAACTGTGATAATGAACTGCAAGCTAAAAGAGTGCAATGTGAATCGATTACTGATTCAGACTATCAAATCGAATCCAATAATTGTTTAATGTTTCGAGGTAGAATTTGCATACAAAAGAAGTCCAAGCTTATTCAGAAAATTCTACACGAAGCACACAGTGGTTGCCTATTTGTTCATCCGGGGAGTACTAAAATGCATAATGTTTTAAAACAGTTGTATTGGTGGTCGGGCATGAAACGAGTCATTTTAGAGTTTGTATAGAGATGCTTGGTTTGTCAACAAGTTAAAGTCGAACATCAAGTGCCTTTGGGATTATTACAGCCTGTGATGATACCAGAGTGGAAATGGGATAAAGTTACGATGGATTTTGTATCGGGATTACCCTTATCTACGAAAAAATAAAGATGCTATTTGGGTTGTTGTTGATCGACTAACGACATCGGCACATTTCATTTCGGTACGTACAAATTATTCGCTTCATAGATTGGTTGAATTGTACATCTCTGAGATCGTTAGATTGCACGGGGTGCCAGTTTCTATTATTTAGGATAGAGAGTCAAGGTTTATGTCACTATTTTGGAAGAAATTGCAAGAATTTTTAGGTACGCGATTATATTTTAGTACTGCATTTCATCTACAAACTGACGGTTAGTCTGAGAGAGTAATTCAGATTCTCGAAGATATGCTTCATTACTATGTTTTAGAGTTTGAAGGCAATTGGGAGAAATATTTTCTGTTGGTTGAATTCATGTATAACAATAGTTTTCAATCGAGCACAAATATGGCACCGTATGAAGCATTATATGGTCGTAAATGCTGAACTCTATTGTATTGGACCGAACTTAGTGAGGAAAAGATTCACGAGGTTAATTAGATTAAAAGATTGAAGAAAAAGTGAAAGTAATTCACGATAGTTTGAAAGTAGCTTCAGATCGATAGAAATCATACGCGAATTTGAAACGTAAAGACATTGAATTTCAAGTCGAAAAATAAGTATTTTTTAAAGTATCTCCGTGCAAGAAAGTTCTTCTTTTGTTTGCAAAGGCAAATTGAGTCCACGATTTATCGGACCGTATGAGATTATTGAAAGAATAGGATCACGGCACATCGACTAGTTTTACCATCTGAGTTAGAAAAGATTCACAACGTATTTCATGTTTCGATGTTGCGTCAAGATAGATCAAATCCATCACATGTAATTTCTCCGACAAAGATTGAAATTCATCCTGACATGATGTATAGAAAAGAACCGATCAAAATTTTAACTCGAGAGGTTAAAGAATTGAGAAATAAAACCATAGCTTTGGTGAAAGTTTTATGGCAATGTCACGGGTCGAAGAAGCTACGTGGGAACCCAAAGAAGTTATGAGAAAACAGTACCCTAACCTTTTTTCTTATAAGATTTTCGGGAACGAATAACCCTAAGGGGGAGAGTTGTAACAGCTGTTTTTTAGTCAAATTGAAACAGTGGTTTTAGAACCAAAAATTTGAGGTCAAAATAATTATTTTATTATTGTTTTAATGTCTACAGCATGATAGTATGATTGTGTGTAACACCCCAAACCCGGCCCATGAGTCCCGACCGGATCTGGTATGTCACGGAGTAAAATAATTTGAAACATTTTGAGTGTCCGGTGAAAACTTGTTAAAATATGGCTAAGGTTTTAAAACGGGGTTTGACAAAACTTAGTTGGGATTATTTTTATAAACATGGTTGGGTTGATAAACCCTTTGAAAACGTTTGATCATGTAAAATTTAAAATTTGTCAAAGTTATAGTTGACTTGGTGTATGTTGTTACCCGATGGTAACATCTTTGAAAACCCGTAGAAGTTATTAAGTTGGAAAATGTTGCTTTTAACCGGTTTACATATCATTTGTAAATTCATTTGTAGAATAGCATAAGTAAAATAAAACAGTAAAATAAACATCCAAATAATAATTAGCGGCCTTATTACAACCCAAATTAAAAACTTAGAAAAGAAAATAAATAAATTTAACGATAATAAATTAAATTCGAATCCATCGAATAAGCATGGCCGCCTCGAGTCCTCTCCGGCTCCATCTCCGCGATCTACTCATCTGCAAAATGGTAAGGGAAGGGTGAGTCACCAAGACTAAGTGTGTAAATCCCCCACCCGGAAATGTAACTCATACACAGATCATTAATAAACATGCACATGCAACCCAACTAACCATCCATACTCCTTTAACTACCCCGTGTGGTCAAAACCTTGGTGGTCAAAACCACTTGGTGACTAGAGTCACAAATCAAATGATGGGGCCAACCCATCGTGTGGTCAAAACCACGATGATCATAGGTCACAAAATATCATAATGTGGTCAAAACCATTGGTGGTACCAAACCACTGGGACTAAGTCACAATTATCATCGGTGTGGTCAAAACCTTTGGTGACCGAAGTCACAATAAATCTGATGGGGCCAACCCATCTTGTGGTCAAAACCACTGGTGACAGTCCATAAAATCATCCCCCTCCTCTCATCAATCCCACCATCATCATGCTTACATAACAATATCACAATCCCATATATCATGCATAGCATTAAACAATATATGATGGCATACTCAATCATATATCATAGACAAAGTAATAGGGGACTTACCCGGAATCCATGCTTTAAGCCCACAAGAAAATCACTACTATAATTATTAACAAGCCATCAATTTAGCAAAGCTTATTAATAAAGTGTGTAAGAGTTTACACACCTGTTACTAACACATATCTTAGATCCCGAGGATTCGATCTACGATGCTAGATCCTTGACCCTATAACCGGCCAACAATAGGGTTAGGGACTTTGGCCTATTCGGCCAAACCAAATAATACCAAAGGCTCTTGCGGCACTTACCTTAAACGGATTTGATTTCCAAACAAATCCCGAAGCCTTAATTAGCCCCTAAATCCATGGCACACATTAGTTTCGGCATTTAAACATAAACTTTTTAACAAATGGCCATTGGCCGAATGATGTATAAGCCTTACCATCACTTACCAAAATAATTCGAAATCTCAGAAGCTTCCTTCAATCGCCTATGGCCTCCCTACAATCGGTTTAAACATTCATAAGAGTCATAGGCCATTCGGCCATAATCTTGAACCTAAAAGAGGGTATCGCCCCTTACCTTGATAATTATATCGGCCCTTAGACACCACAAGACTAGCACCACTTGGTGTTGTGAGGGGGTTCGGCTACCTTTAAGGAGGAGAAAAGAACATCACCTTTCTTTAAGGATTCGGCCTATGCTCTATATGGTAAGGAATATTCGGTCCCAAAGAAAAAAGTATGGAGTCGGCCTTGAGAGAAAGAAAAGAGATGAAAGGAAGAACTTAGGGGATTTCGACAAGGATGGAGGAAGGGTTTTCGGCACAAGGACTATGGTATGCTTCAAAGAAAAATCGAAAAGTAGCAAAGGAGGAGAAAGGAGTTTCGGTTTGAGAAAGAATAAAAGAAAAAGATGGTAGATGAGAGTGTTAGGGAGATTCGGCCAAAGCTAAAAGGAGAAAGAGAATCAAAGGTTTTGGTTTTTGGTATGCCTTAGCCGAAAATATCAAGCTAGGTGCCTAAAGGAGTTTCGGCCACCACCCTTGCACTCTCCTTGCCGTTTACTCCTCTCCAACAAGGAGTCCTATAACCGGCCATCACCTTTCTTTTTGGTGATAATTTCCAGCTTTTATCAAATTACATTTATCTTCCATTTATCCCTTAATCTCATCAAACAAATTAAAGTGAAAATAAACTACTTAACACTTACCCTCCAGCCAAAAATATGCAAAAATTAAGCTTTATCCTCATCACTTTAAGAGTCCAACATGCAGCCATCAACTCCCTTTCCATGCACGCCAGCTTGCATAAAAAAAAAAACCAATTCTTTGCTTCTTTGGTTTGAACCAGACCCCACCGCCACCCCCTTTTTAACGCCCCATGCCATTCCTCCCAATTGACTTTCATGTCATAAAACCTCACCACTTATTTATAAGACCTTCCTAGGCCGATCACCCAAAAATAAAATGCCAAAATGCCACTCCAGCAGCTCGAACCTATGACCTACGCCCATCATCACCTCCAAGCCCAAGCCACTCCACCAACTCAACTTTCATGTCTAAACCTTACCCACAAAATTCTTTAAAGCCTTCTTAACCCTTTCTCTAATGCCCAAAAAGCCCAAAAGAAAAACACCTCCCCCTTGTAACTCCCAAGAATCGAACCTCCTCCCTTGCAACACCCTTAGACGCACCAAGCCAATCATGCCAATTAAATCCTTGTGTCATGTTCCTTTCAAAATTTTCCTTAACCCCTTATCTCACCTAGCTCCCTTCTTTTAAACACTTAAAAAGAAATCTTTAGTCCTAAGTCAGGCCTAGCTCGAGGTTATTTCTAGACCCTAAAACATGTCAATAATCATAGTATTCTTTTTTCAAGCACACACATGGAAAAATAATCAAATTTTCAAACAACCCCTAATTCAGGATGTTACAGTTCTACCCCCTTAAAAGAATTTGACATCGAAATTACGGATCGAGAAGAGTGGGGGTATTCTTGCGCATCACATCCTCGGGTTCCCATGTGGCCTCCTCCGTACCATGGTTTCGCCATAACACCTTCACCAAAGGGACCGACTTCGTCTCGAAGAACTTTGACATCTGGATCGAGAATGCATCTGGCTCCTCTTGGAAAGACAAGTCCGAGTTCACTTCAATTTTGCAACCCAAGCACTACATGTGATGGATCCGATCGATAGCTTCTCAAAGATCGAAACATGGAAGACATCATAGATCCGGCTCAATTTCGCTAGCAACTCAAGTGGTAAGCTACCGGTCCCCTGCGTTTGACCGCAGTATGCGGTCCGATGAATCTAGGGCTTATCTTGCCCTTCCGCCAAACCTCAGCACCTTCTTCCAAGGTGATACCTTCAAGAAGACCTTATCACCCACTACATACTCAACATCTCTGCGTTTAAGATCAGGGTAGGATTTCTGACACTGCTTGTCGATGCCTCCTTAAGACGAACCCGAATTACTCTAACCTTATCATTTGTCTTTGCCACTAACTCTGGACCCAACATCCGACGTTCTCCTAGTTCCGTCCAACATGTAGGAGTACGACATTTCTGACCATACATTGCCTCATACGGTGCCATCTGAATACTCACTTGATAACTATTGTTATAAGCGAACTCTGCCAAAGGTAGGTACTCCTCCCAACTACCATGGAAATCCAACACACAACACCTTAACATATCTTCCAATACTTGGATTACCCTATCAAATTGTCCATCAGACTGTGGATGAAATGCCGTGCTAAAATTCAACCTCGTGCCTAACTCTTGATGTAAGGCATTCCAAAATCTCGACATAAATCGAGGATCCCGATTCGAGATAATAGACACAGGTACTCCATGCAACCGTACTATCTCTGTGATGTACAACTTGGCTAACCTTTGAAGCGAATAGTTAACCCTTACCGATATAAAATGAGCCGACTTTGTCAACCGGTCTACTACCACCCAAACTGCATCTTTCTTACTGGGCGTAAGGGGAAGCCCACTTATGAAATCTATAGTAATCTCCTCCCACTTCCACTGTGGAATCTTTCTTTCGTATGTAATCCGATGGCAATTGATGCTCGCCTTAACTTGCGGCATGTCAGACACTTGCCTACTAACTCGGTTACTTTCCGCTTGGACCCGCCACCAAAAGCGCAGCTCCCTTAATCCCCGATACATCTTGCTGCTTCCCGGGTGCATAGCGTACGGACTGCTATGAGCTTCTTTAAGGATTTGTTGCCTCAAATCATCATCCTTAGGCATGCATCCTCTCCCCTGAAAGTTCAACACTCCATCACTGCCCAAGCTAAAACCTTCGGCCTCACCATTCTGTACTTGCAACCTTCGAGTATTCAAAGCTTCATTAGTCATCGCCTTTCTTTGACCTCATTAATCCAAGACGGCTTCACTTGCAATTACGCCAAAAGGCTCCCATCATCATAGAGACTTAGATGAGCAAACATTGCTCAAATCTGCTACCACCTTTTGGCTCAATGCATTAGCTACCACATTAGCCTTCCCCGATGGTATTCGATCGGCGTTCATAGTCCTTCAACAACTCAATCCAACTCGCTTTGCCAGATTTAAATCTTTACGAGTCGGGAGGTACTTGAGACTTTGTGATCTATGTACACTACCGACTTCTCCCCATATAGGTAGTGCCTCCAGATTTTCAAGGCAAATACCCCCGCGGCCAATTCCAAGTCATGTGTCGGGTAGTTAGCCGTGAGGCCTCAAGCTGCCGTGATGCATAGCGACCACCTTCCTTCTTGCATCAACACACACCCTAAACCGGTATGTGATGCATCGTATATATCTGATGAACTCCTTCCCTGCCTCTGGCTAAATCAAGACTGGTGCTTCTATCAAGATCCTCTTCAGCTTATCGAAACTCCCTTGCTGCTTCTCAAACCACACAAACGGAACCCGTTTTCTCAACCGCTTAGTCAACGGTGCTACGATTAAGGAGAAATTTTCCATGAATCTCTATAATATCGCCAACCCCGAAACTCGAATTTCCGTAATAGACTTGGGTGGTTTCCACTCTAATACCGCCTCAATCTTACGGGGATCCACCCTGATTCCCTTGGCTGAAACAACATGCCCTAGAAAGGTTACCTCCTTGAGCCAGAACTCACACTTGCTGAATTTGGCGTACAACTATTTCTCCCTTAAAACTTGCAAAACCACATGAAGATGTGCGTCATGCTCCTCCTTCGATTTCGAGTACACCAAAATGTCGTCTATGAAGACCACGATGAATCAATCCAGATAGGGTTGGAAAACCCGGTTCATCATGTCCATAAACGTGGCGGTGCATTTGTCAAACTAAAAGGCATTACCAGAAACTCGTAGTGTCCATACCGAGTACGAAATGCCGTCTTATGGACATCAGCCTCCTTCACCTTAAGCTGATGGTACCCTAACCTAAGGTCAATCTTAGAGAACACCGATGCTCCTTTGAGTTGATCGAACAGATCGTCAATCCTGGGCAAAGGATATCGGTTCTTTATTGTCAACTTGTTTAGCTGCCGATAGTCTATACACATCCTCATTGTCCCATCCTTCTTCTTGACAAAAAGCACAGAAGCTCCTCAAGGCGATACACTTGGTCGGATGAACCCTCTATCCAACAATTCCTAAATCTGTGCCTTCAACTCTACCAATTCTTTCGGTGCCATCCGATCCGGAGCTATAGATACTGGCGCAGTTTTGGGTAACAAGTCGATACCAAATTTAACCTCACGGTCCGGAGGTAGACCCAGAAGTTCCTCTGGAAACACATCAACATAGTCCCTTATAGTCCGGACATCTCCTACAGCAACATCCTTAGCTTCCAAGGCACATACATGTACCACATAAGCTTTACAACCCTTCCTAACCATCCTTTCCGCCTTTAATGCCGAAACCAAATTAGATAGGTAATCTCTCCTTTTACCTATCATCACCACCTCATCACCTTCCACGATCTTAATTACCATGCGCTTAGCTGTGCAATCCAGGCTAGCCTGATACTTTACTAGCCAATCCATCCCGAGGATTAGGTCAAACTCCCGAAATGGTAGTTCCATCAAGTCAGCCAAGAACACGACCCCTTAGAGTTCTAGGGGTACGTTTCTATAGAGTTTACTTACTTCTACAGAGTGACCTAGGGGGCTTAATACAGTCATCTTCCTAGAAGTAAGCTCAAAGTCTAGATGCAGAGTTTCCACTAGCTACTAGCAATGTATGAGTGGGTTGAGCCAATGTCAATCAAGGTACTATAAGGTACACCAAAGATCAAGAACATACCGGTTATGACGTCCGGTGCATTGCCCTCCTCTTGACACCTCGCGGCATAGACCAAACTAGGTTGCCTAGCCTCAGTACCACCGGTACCTCCCCTCGGTGCCCCACGACCTCTGCCAGCACCATTACCTCCTCTTCCTGCACCACGACCCCTCGCTGGCTGTTGATTATCCCGCCTATTCGATTGCGATCCCGCCCTCGATCTCGGTCTAGTTGCCTTTTTGAGATAGTCTCTAACTCGATGCTCCAAGGGCCCACTTTCGAAGCATCCCGGTTACCATTCAACATTCCCCCGTGTGAGACTTCCCACACGGGCACACCGTGGCGGCCATTGAGGATTAGCATCAGCAGCAGGCCTAGCAGCTTGATCCGACCCACCAAACCTCGTCCTCTTTTACTGATTACCAAAAACTTTGAAGGTCCGGAGCTCCTCTTATTCCAATTTCTATCTTGATTCCGTCTAACCGACTGTCTTACCCCTTCAGCAACCTTCGATTTCTCCACTAAGACAACGAACTCCCATTCCTATTGTGGAGCTATCACCATCCTCAGCTCGTCCCTCAGCCCATCCTCGAATCTAACACAGCGTTCATGTTCGGTACCCACAATACCCCGAGCATACCTACTCAACCAGAGGAATTTGGCCTCATACTCCGCCACTGTCTTATTGCCTTGAACCAGATTCAAGAAAGCCTTCCGCTGCGCATCCACATAGCTGATGGTATCCAGAATGAAGATCTATTTTGGAGAAAATTGAAGCTCCTTGCAGCTGATCAAATAGATCATCTATCCTCGACAAAGGATACCTATTCTTGATAGTCAATTTATTCAATTGTCGATAGTCGATGCACATGCGTATGGACCCATCCTTCTTCTTTACAAACAATAATGGTGCTCCCCATAGAGACACACTAGGTCGAATGAATCCTCGATCTAGTAGCTCTTGGATTTGAGCTTTTAACTCCACCAACTTCTTCGGTGCCATCCTATAATGAGTGATGGACACTGGAGCTATTCCAGGCAGGAGTTCAATACCAAATTCGACCTCACGGTTTGGAGGCAACTCAGGGAGCTCATCAGGAAATACGTCAGAAAAATCCTTCTGGTATCTCCCACAGAAGGACCTTTAGATTTAAATACACCAATATAGGCTAGAAACGCTTCACAACCTTTGCGAACCAGTTTTTCGGCCCTTAATGCAGAGATCACAGTAGACAAAAAGTTTCTTCGTTCCCCAATCACAGCCACCTCCTCATCCTCTGAACTCTTCAACACCATACGCTTAGCAGTACAATCCAACCTTGAACGGTGTTTTACCATCCAATCCATCCCCAAGATCAGGTCAAACTCACCAAACGGTAGCTCCATCAAAATCACTGGAAATATAACTCCTTAAACCTCTAGGGGCACATCTCTGAACAACTTGTCTACTCTTACCGAATGTCCCAATGGACTTAACACAGTCATCTTATTAACGGTACTCTCACTCTTGATACCCAAGGTGCCAAACACAGTGCATGCAATGTATGAATGTGTAGACCCTATATCAATTAGAGCAGTGTAAGGTACATTATGAATTAGGAATGTACCAGTTATAACATCTGAAGCATCACCATCCTCTCGGCGATGAGCAGTATACACCAGAGCTGGCTGCCTCGCCTTAATGTTACTAGCACCTCTGCCTGGTGCTCCATGATCTCGTCTAATACCGTTTCCACCCACGGCACTTGTGTAGCCTCTCGGTGGGCTGACACACTCTCTTTGGTGAACATGACCACTGTCCTCTGACTTGCATCTGAATAGGCCTCTGAGCACAATTCTTAACCTGATGATCCATAGACCTGCGTCTGAAGCACGCCCCAATCCTCTTCTAGTACTGACCCTAGTGAGATCTCACACAATCAGCGCAAGGCTGCGATCTAGCAATAGCAACAGGAACTCCAGCCCGAATTCGCCCATCAATCCTGGCCTTCTTTGTAGGCCTTCCAGAAGAAACTGAGGGCCTATAATCCCTCTTATTTCTGCCCTATATTTCTCGCGGTTCTGGTGCTCAGAGTGCTTCACATCCTCAGTAAATTTTGCCTTTTCTACAAGGGCAGCAAAGTCTCGCTCCCTCTGTAGAACTATCAATACTCGTAACTGATCTCGAAGGTCGTTCTCAAAATACACACCGCGTACATACTCAGTTGCTACTATCCCACGAGCATATCAATTCAACCGTAAGGACTCTGCCTCATATTCTGCTACTGTCTTATTCCCTTAGGTCAGGCTCAGGAATTCCCTTCTTTCGATGTCCACATAACTTGCACCTACATGTTTTCCTTAAAAGGCCTCCTTAAAGAAATCCCATGTCAACAGGTCGACCTGTGTACCCTCTCTCACGGTAAGCCACCACTGGTAGGCCTCGTCTCGCAGTAAGGACACTACTCCTTTCAACTTTTATTCTGCAGTACAGTCGAGGTCATCCATTATTCTTTCAATGGCCTCCAACCAGTATTCTGCCACATTTGGGGCTACTCCAAAAATACGCCTAAAAATTTTCGCTCTATTAGACCGGAGTCACTCTGAAATTGACCCTCGACCCACTACACTAGTATTAGATCCGCAACCCTCTCTAAAATGCGAAGCATAGCTTAGGATAGGGCATCATCCCCAGCCGCTCGATCATAAGACCCACTTCTCGGTCACGGTGAAGGTGGTGCCCAGCTATGAGCATGTGGCCTAATCTTTAAAGACCCGGCCGAGCACTTCCTCGACCCCTACCGCAGCCCCTTGTACCCCTTCTGCGAGTACCTCTTGTACTCATTTCGATGTGCACTTTATCTATTTTAAAAGTCTTATGCATTAGATTATAAGTTTCAGTAATTATTAACAAATGTGTTATGAAAGATAGTCATAAAGGGTTTGTTTTCGCAGATTGAGATCTCACTACAGTTTTCAGTCTTCTACGGTCTCAGTTTCCTCTATCTAGAGTTTCCCAATATATTCCTACTATCCATAGTAGTTTCTCAATATAACATCTTAGTTTATAATAGTAAACAGTATTAGAGAACTTATAGATTTGGTGCCGGAGACTCAGTGTGCCATACTTGTGAATCTTCTAAAACGTTTCAAATCTTTAAAACCCACTTTCAGAAAAACTTTTCAAAAACTCATTCCACAGTCGAGTTTTACAACTTGGCTCGATACCACTAAATGTAACACCCCAAACCCAGCCTAGACATTACGATCGAATCTGACGTGTCACATCGAAGTGATTTTTGAAATTTGGACTTGTTGATAAAAATCTTTATTTAAGTTAAAACCCATTTAGTTTCTATTGCTTGAGAAAATTCGACAAATTAAGTTTTTACAATCTGAAACCAGCTTATCGAAATGATTGCCATATTTATTACCGTTGATTTCTCAAACTAAATAAAACTGCGGAAGCTTCTCTAATTAAAAACCTTGAAGTTAAAAATGCTTGTTTTTCTTGAAAACAGTTGTTATTTTGAAAACTCTTTTGTATTCGTTTAGCAGTTTAAAACAAGAAATCCAAGCCCAATTAAAATTTGAATCCACCAATGGCCTTATTACATAATCAATAGCCCAATATGAAAATTAAAATTAAATAACTAAGTAAAGCAGAACATCAATGATCATGTGGCCACCTCCGAGTCCCTCGCGGCTCCAAATCATCTAAGGCTGGGGATTACCTGTATAGTTAAAAAGAAAGGGTGAGTTTGCGAAAACTCAGTGTGTAATCCCCTATCATCCAGTCAGTAACAATATATGCAGTAACAGTCTAAGCCTGGGCCCTATTCAATAACAGTGTAGTGTGGGCCTTAGCCTATTACAGTAACAATGTGGGCCTAAGCCCAATACTATATCAGTACGGTGCAAATATGTAACCCACCCAATCCAGCCAACACACCACCCGTACCAACCAACACACCATGTGGGGATAAAATCGACCCACCAGCCAAAGACATCAATCTCATGACATAGGCTGCTGGTAATAATGATTGCAAGTAATATATGTGACAATGCCACCAGTAATAGTGAATGTGGTAGAGCCACTAGTACAGTACTTCCTTCATATCAGAATCCCAACCCCATGCAGTGTGTCATACAATACTTCCTCCATATCAAAATCCCAACCCCATGCAGTATGTCATGTCATAAATAGTTCGTGTATGCAAAGTGTCCTACTCAATATAGTCTTACAAATAACATACACTCATCAATCAACCTACCTCTAGGGGTAACATAGTCATTTCCATCTATTAGTGGTATAATAGTAATTTTACCATTTAGGGGTATTTTGGTCACTTTACTTATTTTGGAGTCTCAGTGCAGATAACGACCTCTCTGAAGGTCTACAGTCGCCTCGAGTGACACAGATAATTTAAATGGTCATAACAGTGTAAATAGGCCTAAGGCTTATTATTCGGCCCAAATGGGCCCACACGCTCGTGTGGCCCTTTTAGCCCAAATTCAGTCACGAATATTCAAACCATATAGCCCAGATCAGTATTTGCCGCTTATCATGGATTTTATCCGTGTGGAGCCTATGAGTCTATTGGGTCACACGGCCCATTTTAGCCAAACGAGGCCCAAATTGGCCCAAGAGCACGAGAACGCTCGTGGTGGCCTCTATAGTCTATCACCCACGATTTGTAGGCTCGATTTATCACATGAGTGATCGGACGCTCGTGAGGCCTCAAATGTTAAAGTTTTGACTTTTCAGCTTCTACCGATTCACAAAAGAGAGGAGGGTGACTACGCACCTGTTTGCACAACGAACAGATTACCCCATGCGCGACCAACCTACAAACATCCCTACACAATCAATCTTTCATCCTTTAGATCATTAACACTAAAGCGCCAAACTGATATCACCACTTACCTTGACCGAAAATTATACGATTATTACTCTTAGATCGTTAGTTGAAAATGATCACACCGTTCTTCTCAATTTACTGTGCATATGAAACACCCCAAACCCGACCCACAAGCCTTGACCGGATCTGGTTTGTTCCTTGAGTAAAACATTTTAGAAACTTGTTTGTGACTTTGGAAAATTTGGGTGGTTTTCAAGAAAAATTGATTTGTGTTGAGTTCGAAGGGAAAACGATGTTTTTCTTGAAGGCTAGATTTTATTAAAACCTTATTATTATATTTCAAAACTATAAGTTAAAAGAAATGCCAAGTTGTTTTAGGGTTTACCATTAAATTGAAAATCGTTGGTGTTCAAGTGCCAAAACATTTAGAATTTATTTTTAAGAAAAGTTATTTAATCTTGATTTAATAATAATCGTATCATGATAAACCTAATTAAATGCATACTTAAAATAGTTAATAGTAATGGCCATATTACATCAAAGCAAAACCCGAAGTAAATCCAAAATACTTAAATATAAAAATTCAAAATAAAATAAATGATGAACTGAGCATGGCCACCACTAAGCTCCTACCGACCCGGTCCATTTACTGAGTGTCACCTGAAAAGATATCCCACAAAGGGGTGAGTCAACAGACTCAATGTGTAACAACCCACACAATCTCCCAACGATTTAGGCATAACAAATCATATATATAACAAATATAGGCAATGATGCAATCCTGATCCCAAACCTAAATAACCATCCTCTACACATCACCCATACCTGCCATCACACCGTGGGGATTACTAAATTGACCCTCCATCCGCTACACACCATCGAAGAAGGCGCAGCTGCAGACGACTTGCACATCGCCCTTATAAATTGTGGCATAGCCACAGATAATTGTGACAAAGTCACGAGATAGTATTCATGACATTAGTCACCACATTGATTATGTGACATGAGTCACTAGACATTGTGGTAAAACCACCAGATCACTTCCCCTTTTCATAATCACCCATATGCCCATGCACAATACAATACATGCAAAATCATGCCATATATCTTATTCCATGTTCATAACGAATTCACGTATATGTCATATTCAATATTCATAACACTATTAACATAGTATTAAAGGTGAGCGTGCACAGTACTACTGCACCATCATATGGTACCTTTAGCCACATCTTTCATATTTTCATTAACACATATATTAAATTAATACCATAAATCTATCAAGAATTAGTGTGGGGCTACACACCTGGTTACCAACGTGTTCATTGAGTCCAGAAAGTCTACTGAAACAGATTATACTCCTCCCTAAAATTCAAAGTTAGAATCGGCCAAAGAACATTAATGGGATTACTTCCTAAATTTTCGGCTAAAAGAGAAAAGATTGAAAATCGAATAACATTTGATCTTACCCATAATATTGAAATCGACTGCACTACTGCCTGACACCACTAAGATATTCGGCTATGTAGACTAGATAGTGATCAATAGGTTTCGGCTTTTGAGGGTTTAATGAGCAATCGGCTAGGGGTTATTGGTATATTTGGCTTTTGATAGATTGGTGAAAAGAAGAAGATAAAAAGGGTTGAGACTTGATGTGACTTCATTCAGATGACAAGAGGGAGGTTCGGCCAACACAAAAGAGGAAAGAAAGGATGCTCAGGAGAATTTGGCAATGGTGGTCTTTTGACAATGGTGATCTTTGGGGAGGGATTTCGGCTAGAACAAGTTAAAAGAAAAAAAAATGAGAGAATGAGTTATAGTTTTAGAGAGAAAGAGTAGACGAAAGAGAGGCTAAAATGCTTTATGAAATTCGGCTATCCTCCTGCTAACTTGGCCGAAAATCACCTCAAGAGAGTCCCTAGGCCAGCCAACACTCTTCCCCTTATCAGCTCCCTTATTTTCTCATACTTTCTCTCTTCTTTACCTATTTAAAATAATTTAAATGAGTCAAGAATTATCCTTGCCCTTAGCCAAAATTTTAAAAAGTATTTGATCACATCTTATGCTCATCCACCCAGTCTCTCAATGCTGTCCAACTCTCTTGCTGCCTGACACAAAAAGCAACCTAAAATTACTCCCTTGCTGCTCGAACCTAGGCCATGCACACTGCTTGTGGCGTCACTTACCAAAGCCTTAAGTGGCACCTTCCTCCCACTTTACCAAGCTGATTTTTATGTCCTACTTCTCCTACAAATTCTCTTAAGGCCTATCAAGCTTGGCTCCACTTCAAGGCTTAAAATCTGATAATTTCTAAGGCATTCACCTACTTTCTAGAGTTCTCAAAAATTTATACAACACATTCAAACACACATAGGCATGCTACTTCATACAATTAAGCAATAATGCACAAGCCCAAAATCCCAGTTATTACAGCATAAAACAGATTTCATTAGCAATAATCGTTTAATATAAGGCTTGAATTGATACCCATAGTTCAAAGAATTAAAGTTAGGACAGATTGGGTATTCAGCCAATACTACAAAACAACCTTACTTACCCCACATTATTCGGCCAAAGAGGTATTCAAAAAAGAAAGCAAAGATGTGCAGAGAAGCAAGGCAATTGACGCTTCATCGATTGTCAGAGACTATCGTCCACATGGTTTCAAAATAGCAAGACAAGATTTATGTTATTCAGTCTATATTGGAAAAGCAGAGAAACAAAAGAGAAGGGAAAGAGGAGATGTAGGATTAGGCTTACGAAAGTGTTATGAACACGAGAAGAGACCGCTGCCCACTACCAAACCAACTGGCACGGCTAGAGAAAGAAAAAGAGAGTCGGCCACTCAGTCAAAGAGGAAAAGAGAATGTTGAGAAGAAAAACAAGAAGGTTCGACTATGAACCAAAAGTCGTGTTATGGAAAGGAGGAAAAGGGGATTCGGCAGCGGAGAAAAGGAAAAGTGCAAAGCGTGCAGAGAAAAGTGCCAAAAAAGCCTACCACATTCGACCAAAGAGAGAAAACAACCCAAAATGAATAGTATACCTCCCCTGGCCGAATTGCTAGAGTGCTAGAGTCCATATTCGGCACAATTTCCCCCCAGCTCCTTGATTTTCTCCTTGAATCTCTCCATGACTAGTTCAAGCTCTATCCAAATCCTATTCAAACTCCCCTTAGTTGTGTTTTAGTCCAACTCTACTACATACACAGCTCAAGTAACAAAATAAATACCCCCTTGCGCATCACAAGACTTGAACTTCAGACCTCTGAGTTACACAACATGTCGCCTTGCCACTAGACCACAAGCTTTTCTTGTGTCATAAAACATGTATTAATATTTATAAGGCCTATATGCCAGTGTCCAGATTCATTTAAGAGTAAATTTTAAAAATTGTGCAAAAGCCAAGACTTGAACCTAGGCTTTTAAACACTCCCATACACACCCAAATCACTTAGCCATTAAAGTAAACAAATAATTTGTGTCAGATCATGCAAAATTAAAGACCCTATATTTTTATGGCGTTACAATACTGGATATTACCAGTCAAGTTAGAATAGTTAATACGATTTACATTCAATAACCAATTCAATTCCATAATTACGAGTAATATTTCATAAAAAGAGATCATTCAATTTCGGGTTTTAGATTGAACATTCAAAGCTCTAAAATAAGTTATGAACATCTAGGGGCTAAATGTAATAGTATACCCAAAGATCAATCATGAGATTGTTGTAATAACATACTTGATTTACCATGCTTATTAATATAAAGCATTGTCATTATTATTTTAGTTTTTCCTTCTGTGTGTACAAATAAACTGTTTTATAATAATGTCTTGAGAATAATATGATTATTCTTAAAAGATCCTTAGTCAAGTACTATTGTTGACTAGGACAACAATAATGCATTAAGACTAACATGTAGTTGATTGATGACAAAGAGTTGTCATTGATATGGAGTGTCAAAATCAATGCATGAATATGTGTTTTAGAGAACAACATATTGGACTGACCCATTATGAGTATGTTTCTTAGATTATTATGTAATTGTCACAACATTACTCATAGTGATTAATATGTATATAATCCTTAGACTTGAGATAATCATTATCCCAACATCGTGAGTCGTATATTTTGATACTGATCAAGCGTAATCAGAATCGGTTGTTCTATAAAGGCGATATTGGATATACCACAATCTATGTATAGGATATTGTCCTCCCAATATGGGAGTAATATCTTAGGCCACATTGAGTGAGACTAGAAATTCATGGCCATGCTCAAATAAGTTGACATGAGATGTCATACTAATTTGCATATTGTAGTCTACTCAAGATATCAAGAAACATGAGATGGACTATACAAGTGTGACTATTCCATGACTTGTATCCATTCCAGAGATAAAGGACTTAAGGATTAATGCATGAAAGGTTAATCACAAAAAGTTATGTTGGGTCATGACTTCTTGTAACTTAGGTAGCAATGATGCATTGCTAGATGTCACTCATTATTTGTGACATTAGAATCATTCTAGTATTACTGCTAATGTTACAAGAACCTATAGGATCACACCCTATGGTTGAAATGGATAGAATAAAACATAGTTGGTATTGTGTTTGATTGTCACATGAATTAAATTAATTAAAGAATTAATTAAATTAGGCAATCAAATATTAAATATATTATATGTACAAGGATGTTGTACACATAATGAGAATTAATATATGAATTTGGTTCAGTATATAAATTTAAATAAATATAGTTTATCGAAATCCATGTTATAATTAATGTAATTATAACTTTTGGGTATAATTATTGTAATTATAATTTTGGTTAAAACATTATTATATTTATTTAATTTTATAATTCATAAAAGATATACCGATTATAAAAGGTAAAAGTGATAAAAACTTATTAAGAAAAACCCTAAGAATTTGCTTGAAAAAGTCTACCAGCCATCAAGCAAATAAAACCTCTAAAACAGTTTTGGAGATTTCTGCCGCCATAGTCAAACCGGGTGGATTATGTAGAGGCCGACATCCTAAAGGTTACAGCTTGGTTCGACAGTAGATTAGAACTCTTGTTGCTAAGGCGTCACTGTCTACTCAAATTGAAATTTTGGTAACTTCGAAACCTTTATTTCACCCCAATTCGCTCCTCACACATGGATTCATGGTTTGGATCGCTGGGATTAATTTTATTTTGCTACGTAATGGGTGCCGGCGTTCCAACACCAAATTGGAACAAATCAGAATTTTCAGGAAAATTTCAAAAATTTTCAATGTAACACCCCAAACCCGGCCCAAACATTACAATCGGGTCTAGTATGTCACTAAGAAAAATTTTATAAAACCAATCGTGTCGATAGAAATCCCAAATAAGAATTACATAAAATGTGCCTTGAAAGAAATTAATAAAGGCCCATAATATAATAAATAAACTAAAGGCCCCAGTAGTTTAAATCCAAAACTAAAATGTAAAAAACTAACTAATGGGGAACTCATCATGGGATCCACCTTCTTTTGCATAGCCACCTTGCGCTTCACTCCTACCCCATTGTTGCACTAATTGTCACCTAAAAGGTTAGTTTAATTTGGGTGAGTCGTAAGACTCAGTGTGCAACCCTCATGCACCACTAGATTTGGGCCACATAAAACATAACAACAATTTCATTTACATGGATAACAAGTAATATGCAAAGCCCAACCCATTTGCCTAGGTTTCCATCCGCTACACGCCCCCGTACCAACCAACACACCATTAGGTATTTCTACAATCAACCCACACCACTACACTCCAAGATGGCAGTCATGCTGCTCATCAACATATATTGGCCGAAGCCCGTATAACAAATCATGGCATTAGCCGCTATAGTAATTCACGGTAAAAACCGTTACACATATACATATAACTTCCTCCTCATATCACCCAACCCGTGCAACATGCACAATAATTTAAAACATGTACAACAGTTTACTTGTAACATATAGTCAGATTATTTACTAACCTAAGGGTCTGCTGTTTAAATCCGAGATTTCGGCTTTTAATGTAACATATAAAACTTATGAACACATATATATATATATATAATTAATCAGATCTAGATGGTGGGGAAGTATTACACACCTGATTCGCGTACTAAGGCTTTCGATATGTCTATGCTACTATCACTCGAAAAAACTACTATTGGCCCACGATCTGACTTCGATTTCGGCCCACACCATATTGGCCAATCTCGCACTACCGAAACAGATCGCTTCTTGAATTTGGGCAATGGTTTTACAGATCCAACCTTCTCTGTTTGACTGTTAGTTGAGTCCATAACAATCTCTTTATCACTAAACCAAATAAACGATGAGATCTAACTCATTAGTTAAATGTAACCCTTAAAACAAACACTTACCTAGTTAGCTGAATCCCGAATATCTTCGAGAAATTGTCACCACCAACCTTCCTACATTCGGCCATCCTCCAAATATTAGACCAACCGATATACACAACCAACCTAACCCAAATAGTATTCGGCCAAAGCAAAAAGAATCATGGAAGGCCATTCGGCCAAACTTACCACTACCTACCTTCGACTTTTCCACCAAATCAACTTTAATGGGGCAGATTCGGCTTTAAGGAGTAAAGAGTATAATTAGCAGGGCCTTGGAAATAATCATTTAGATTAGGAGTTTGATAAAAATAAAGGAATCGCAGAAAAGGAAAAATCCGAAACTCACCGGATTACTAAGGAGTATACGGCTTACAGTGCACCTTCGGGAAAACAGAGATCTCCCTTGTAGATTTGGCTATATAGGAAGAATATGTGCACTAAGAGCATCCGGATTTCAGAAGAGATCTAGGAGAAAAGAGAAGAGCTAAAGAGTTTTGATTTTGACAAGAAACAAAGGTACATGAGAGAAAGAATTTTCAGTTGAGAAGAATAGATGAGAAAGTGAGAAAAACCAAATGGAAAAGATGATATCTGGCCTCCCAAATTTCAGCATATCATACCTACACACAGAGTTGGAGTTTCAGCCAACTCTCTCCTCTCCTGATAGCCTTTAACTCACCTGATAACTCAATCCTTATCTTACCTTTAGGAGAGCCCTCACTAAAGCCAACTCCTCCCCCTTGATTATCATTTTTTATCACTTAAATAAAAAGAAATAAAGCTCCTAACTAGTAGCCTACATGCCGTCCACCCCCTTCCCATTTAAGTGCCGAATTTTGACCCATCTCCTAAGGCTCAATCGACCACACAAGGGCCCAAACTCCTCCCCCCTTATGACACCACCTTATGCCCACTTAAAGTACTTCAATTCTTTGGGCCACAAGCCCAGCTTGTCACTTAATTAACTATCTTCTTAAATTATGAGCTAACACCATCTATTAGCCACCTAACCAAAATTTTTAAAGCCCAATATTTCACTTTAAATTACCCAGAGCACTAACTTTAATTCTAATTCAAATATTTAATTAAAAAGTTAGCTCGATCCTTAAAATCTCAATTTAACATATTAGACTATCATATAAATGCATAGGCCCACTTTAAGGATGTTACATTCAAGTCAGGGGTTACATGGTCGTGTGTCCAGGCCATGTGATAGAGTCCAGCATGTGTGTCTCCAAACATAGTCATGTGGTTATCCTACATGCTTATGTGCGTAGACCGTGTAACTCTTTGATTTGGATCACACGGCCATGTCGTAGGTCGTGTGTCTGCCCATGTGAGAAGTGCACCTATAAAACTTTTAAACATGTTCTGGGCACATGCACACGCGTGTGGGTTGCCGTGTGCTTCACACAGCCGTGTGACAGCCCATGTCTCAGGCTGTTTGAGCTAAAAATGACCAATTCCAAGCTAAATTTTCACCCATTTGCTTAGGAACTTAAACACATTCAAATACACACTTCCATAGGCTAAAAACTATCTTTAAACACATTCAAAACATGTTAATGGATTCAACCTATATATCAAACCAATGTGCCTTTATTGACACCACAAATCATTTCATAACATTTCATCTTCAAGGTTGCATATAAAAGATATAATCATACATCAAACATCAATTCATTTCAAACTATAATCTCACATATTGTTAATGTTTTCTACCATCATGCTTAACGCTTAAACATAGATGAAACATGCATAATTTCATTTGTCACAACACATAACACAAACTTAAGTAGACTTGCTCAAACTAGGATTCAACATCATACATACAAAAAGGTCCTAGTACATGCCATATATACCGAACTAAAATAAAGTCTACCAAAGATCTCCTAGATTGTGTGATTTCTTGTGTTGATACGATCTTCTAAGCCTTCAAAACGTAATCTACAAATGAGACAAATACATGTAAGCTTGAATAAAGCTTAGTAAGTTAGTTTGTATATATTGATAAACCTTTTCAATTAAACATAGTAGTCAATTAAAAATTAAATATTGAAATTCCATAAAACACAAACTTTATCAATAATTAGCAATTAGTACCGTAGTTTAGTATATTCAGTAGATAATGCTCGTTTGAGCTTTGCTTAGTATATTAGTAGATACCACTCGACTAAGATCCTTCAATATATTAATGGATAACATTCCTTGAGATTTATTCAGTATATCAGTGGATTCTTTTACTCAATAGATCATTCTTTACAATAAATTGAGAGCACATACGTTTTAGTAGATTTAGTAGGTATGGCTCGAAAGTGCATACATTTCAGTAGATTCAGTACGTATGGCTTCAAAGTGCATTCATTTCAATAGATTCAGTAGGTATCGCTCGATGATCTCATTTAGTATATAATATAACATTCAATAATAGTATATTAACAAAGAATAAAAGGATTATTAGAAGCATAAATAAATGTATGAACTTACAGGATTGATTTACAATAACGACTTATAGTATTTCAATCAGTGATCAATGTCATTTCAATTCATTATTTCCATTTCCAATTACACACATCAATATAATCCAATATTATGCAATTAAGTTACTATAATACATTTAAAAATGTACTAAAATTAAGCTGCACAAACTTACCGGACTAAACTGCAGCAACGACAAAGTACATAGGCTTTTTGGTAATTTCCTCTTTTCCTTGGTTTTCCACTCGTATAGGATCTAAAAAAATAATTCAATTCAATTCACTATTTATAACAGAAAAATTAATTCATTTTATTCTATTAAGTCCTTTTGACATTTTTCCAAAATTGTCCCCGACATTTTACTTTTATACAATTTAGTCCCTAAGCCCAAAACATGCAATTTAACCAATTTAAAATAAAATCAAGTTTAGTTGAACAATATTAGGCCTCTATACAACCCATGATTTCTATTATTACACAACAAGTCCCTATAATTTTATCACTTTAATGATTTAGTCCTTAAACAGTAAAATTACCAAAAATTACTTTACAAAGTAGTCCTATCTAGCAACCAAGCTTAATATTCTACCATAAAACTTCAAGAATAACTCAAATTCATCAATGGAATAATATTAAACATTTGACAATTTTACAAATTAATCCTCGAGTTAGTTAGATTAAGATAATATTAGCTTAAAAACATAAAAATTACTAAAACAAGCGAGGTTTGCTTATCCAATACAATAATCAGGGTTTTCGATTCACAATATAGAGAAGATGATAAGTTTTTACTTGATTTTTAACTTATTTTCTTATTATATGTCATTTAATTACTAATTTACCATTTTTCCCTTAGTAATTATTCAAAAATTTCAACATTTATAAGCCTAATACCACCACTATCCCTTTTAATGGTATATGTACCATTTAAGGGCCTTGCCTTTTCTTTCTATTATCATTTGATGCCTTTAATCAATAGAACTCTACTTTTACAATTTTAATGTTTTAGTCCTTTTCACTTAATTAAATATCTAAATGATAAAATTTCATAACCAAATTTTAACACGACATTAATAACCCTGTAAATACTAAATAATTAATATTTACAGCTTGAAACATCAAAATTGTGGCCCTGAAACAACCATTTTCGATCATATGGGAAAATAAATTAATTAGGAATTAATTGCAATTTACCAAAATCTAGAGAATTTCACATCAGTCTTATTATTAGTGTAATAGCTCATTTTTGGGTCAAATCAAAACAATGGTTTTGAGACCACAAATGTAAAGTTGAAATGATTATTTTATTTTTATTTTATTGTTTACAGCATGAATATATGATGATCTAAAATTTTCGTAAAGAAATTTTACAGTTTAAATGCTTTATTCGGTAAAAAGGGCTAAATAGCATAAGTTGTAAAAGTATAGTTCTATAAGGTAAAAGTGCCAATTAACTATGAAATCTCACTATGAAAGTCCTTATGTAGTTATTACTCCATTTTTGAGTAAGTGGAATGTGGTGGCTTGGCATAATGGAGAATTTTAAAGTGTTTAAAGGTTAGTTTAGTAAATGGTTAATAAAATATATGAAATTATAGAAAAACAAAATGACAAAAGATGCATGTTCATCTTTCTTGTCGAAATGGAAGAAGAAAAAGGCCATTCAAGAACACAAAGCATTCGGTCATGCTATCTATACTCAAATAGGTATGGTTTTTGTCTTGTTTTTAATAATTTCTACGTTTTTGAGATCATTGCAGCTTAATCTAGCTAACCTGTATCTCTGATTTCAAAAATGTTAAAGTATTTGAATGTTGTCATTATTGAATGCATGAGTTTTTTATTAGTTGATGATGGAAAATAAATCATTGTTGTTAGATGTACAAGTTTTGTAAAGTGAATTTTGGTAAAAATGTCAAAAAGGGATTAAATTGAGAAAATGTAAAATTATGTGGGTAAAAGTGTGAATAAATTGAAAATATGGGCTGCTAGCAACATATAGAAAATTTGGCTAAACATGGGCTGATGATTAATTGCATGAATTTTCAATTTTGTGTAATAGGGACCAAATTGCAAAAATGTGAAATAATAGGGCAAAATGTAATTTTTCCATAATGTGTAAATTGTGCTAAATTGAATGAAATGATGATTAATAAGTAAACTTTGATATTATATAAATTGTGATTTGGATCTAGAATGAGAGAAAACAAAGTATCAAATTAGTCGACCTAATTCGTTGTTACAGCGAACTAGGTAAGTTCGTATAATTAGAATCGGACTTTAAATACTTGTATTTATTTGAGATGTATTTATATAATTGATTGTTTGATATACTTGGAATAAAAATGATTAATTAATATAGATTGATTATTACCAAGCCCCATTTGAATTGAATAAATTTGTAGGATACAAGTGATATGTCACTAGGGTTACCATTTTGGTCGAGTTCTTGCATTTGTTGAGGACTCACCATAGATCTTATGAGCTTACTGATATATCAGCTCATTAGAGCTTACTGTTTTCAACTCGTTAGAGCTTACCATTTTAGCTCAGTAGAGTTTACTGTCCATCAGCTCAGGAGGAGCTTACTGATCATAGCTCGAAAGAGTGGAAATCATAACGAATCGACAAATTATTGATTATTACATGTATTGTATATCACCCGAGTATCCCTCGATATTCTAATAGATTAAATGGGCATAAATTCTGTTATTGGTTAAGTTAAAAGTTACGTGTTATACGGATGAATTACTGGTATTACAGATGAGTTACTATTATCGAATGAATTACTATTTATATGATTGAGAGTGAAATGTTACAAATGAATTACATGATATATGAATTTGATATAATACATTGATGTATGAAATTGAGATAAAGGTTGATTATATTTATTTATGAGACTATCATATTGATGAATGTTTGTGTATAGGCATTTGGCAAGTGAAATTGATTTATTTTGTTTATTTGTTTGATTATATATAAATGGTAAGTTAAATTCTTAATTATACGAGTTTATTTTGTTTATTTTCTCATATATAGTCGGAGATACGCATCACACTATCCAATTGTCAATTGGTACCTTTGAAGATTGGTACCTTTGAACTAAAGAATATTAGTAAATATGGCATGTATAGACTAGTTATAGGATGATAGTTAAGGTTATTTGATATATTGATTTTGGTACATGTTATGGAATAATTTTAAGCCATGTGATTTGGCTTAATTTGGTATAATGTTTTATTTAAGTATGAGTTTATAGATATGGTATGTTTTGGCAAGTAGTTGATGGAATGGAAATATGCAATTGATGACTTGATTTGAATTAGTCACATGAATGAAAAATGCATGATATTATTTAGGTATTTGAATGCTATGTTTAAATGGTATAAAATGTGTATGAGATGTTATGTATTGGCTACCAATTGAGTTGTGAAATGTTGCAATTTATGCTTATGTATGCATGTAAAAATAGGGTGGCAAAATGGCTATGTAAATGGACTATTTTTGTCCACACGGGCAGAGACATGGGCGTGTGTCTCAACTGTGTGCAACACATAGTTATGTTGCACGGCCGTGTGTCCCCTAGTGTTGGAATTAAATTGAAGTCAGTATGCTTCACATGGTCTCACACACGGGCGTGTGACTGGCAATATGGCACAAGTCAGTATAGCCCCTAAATGGTACACGGCCTAGCACACGGGCGTGTGACTTGGCCATGTTGCATAAGTCAGTATAACCTACAGGTTTGGCATGGCCTAGTACACGGCCTGGCACACGGGCGTGTATGGTCATTTTGAAAGGCACACGGGCTAGACACACGGGAGTGTGGTCGGCCGTGTGACCCTAGTCAGTATGTATGCCCTGTTTCCACACGGTCTGAGACAAGGGCGTGTCTGGAGTCGTGTAAGGCACACAGCCTATTCACACGGGCATGTGACCCTTGTATGTTTGAAATTTTTCTAGGTTTCCAAAATTTTTTATAAGTTATCGATTTAGTCCTGAACCGCTCCTAAAGTATGTTTAAGGCCTTGAATGCTATTATAAGGGACAAAATGATTGAGATTGAATACACTATCCTTGTTTAAATTGATCGAATGATTGAATAAAGAACAGTTATATGTGTTAGAAGTTCGATAATACTCAGCAACCCTATTGGTGTTAGATACGGTTAGGGGTGTTACAATTAGGTCATTTAAGGAGGATCCAATTACACCATTAGTCCTTCAATTATATTATATTCCAATTAAACAAACTTATTTACAATTTGGCCTTAAACTAATTAGGACTAAATAAATAAATAACCCAAAAGTTAGTGGAATGATTAACATCCACCACCGCTTGGAACTTTGACCATGGTTTAATTACCATTTTGATCATTTTACTATTTTAAATCTATAGCAAGTAACTTTTAGCTCTTTTACAATTTAAACCTTTTACCTCAATTAAGCAATAAATCATTAAAATTACCGGACCCAACTTCAATTCACATATAATATGACTCTGTAAATATTTAATAAAAATATTTATGGCTTTATATTACATAAATGAGGTCCTAATACCTCGCTTTCAATAACCACTTGACTTTTGAACCAAATCACTTATACTTACTTTTAATTCAATTATTTAAAATCATCAAATCAAAATTCAATATAAAAATTACTATTGACTCATATAATTTAAATGCTAATTATATCAACCTACTCGTTGGATTTGTGGTCTCGAAATAACTGCTTTTGACACAACTAAAAAACAAGTTGTTACAACTTGAATAGCAAATTATCGGAAGATGCCATGGTGTCTTTCAACCATGGTCTTAATCATTTCCCGTCATGTTGCCATAGTGTCTTTCAACTATGGTCTTATTCGTTTGATTCATAATTTCATAGCATTTTTTAGCTATGGTCTTACTCGATAGAATCGTGATCCCATAACTTCTTTCAGCTATAGTCTCACTCGTTTCTAGTATAGTGTCATAGTGTCTTTCAACTATGGTTCTTATTTATTTTCGATATAGTGCCATAGAGTCTTTCAACTATGGTCTTAATCATTTCCTTCAAGCCAACAAACTTGATTCATATATAAACAATTAGATATTAAACAACTGAAACAACAACTAATTGATTTAATCAAGTTAGGATCTTACTTGAACTCATAAACGACTTCTAACACGAACCGACCACTATTGCGTTACTTTGACTTTTTTCGCCATTTGTATCCATTCAAGCTATTTCTTGATCTAAATAAACATTTTTATTCAATTAATCCCATTACATCATTTAAAATAATTAATTCAAACCTAAAACCCTTATCCATGTGACTTTATTAAATTACCCCCAATGTTTTAACATTTGTCCAATTTAGTCCTAAATCCTAAAAACTCATCAGTTATCCACATTTAATCAAAATACTAGCCATCTGAATTTCATATAATTTATAATCAGGCTATATCTATTATCATTTCCAAATATTTACCTAAAATTTTACTAATTTAACAAATAAGTCCATAAACTCAAAATCATCAAAATTACTTAACAAAATATGTCTATTTAACAACCAAGCTTAACAATCTATCATAAAATTTAAAAAACATATCAAATTCATCCATGGAATAATCTATAACATTTAGCAAGTTTTCAAAATAATTCTGGATTAGCTAAATTAAACTAAAACGATCTCAAAAATATAAAAATTACTAAAAACAGTGCTCAAATTATTCACATGCAAGATGAATAGCTTGATCGAAATTTGGAGCTTTAAAAATGACAATTTCGGTTGATGAAGAAGAAGAATGAAAGTGGAAATATGTTGTTTTCTTATTTTAACTTATTTTATTATTAACTTAATAATATTATAACATATAAAACCTTTAAAATTTTAGGCACAAACCGTCCAATTATATAAAAGTGGTATAATTATCCTGTAGACCCCCAAACAACAATTAATTATGCATTTTAATTAATAAGAAACAATATTAATTAACTTTTGCAACTTTGTGATTTAGTCCTTTTTACTTAATTAACTATTTAGATATTAAAATTTATTAACACAATTTTAATATAACCCTAATAACACCCATAAATTATTAATAAAATATTTATAGGCTCGGTTTATAGAAACAATGTCTCGATACCTCATTTTCTAAAACCACTTGACTTTAGGGACATACCACTTAAACCTAATTATTAATTCAAGTAACATAAATTATCAAATCAAAATTTATTATAATGCTATATTGGACTCGTAAATATTAAATAGTACTACTTATGAGCTCACTTGTCGAATTTTTGGCTCCGAAACCACTGCTTCTGACAACAAGGAAAATGGGCTGTTACAAATCTCCACCCTTAAGAAAATTTCGTGCTCGAAATTTCTTACCTGAAAATAGTTTTGGTTACTGTGTTCTGAAAAACTCTTCGACTTTTCCCAAGTCAAATTTGATCCAACTAGCTTGTTCTTGCTTCATTCTGATCAGTATTGAAACACCCCACACCCGGCCCACGAGCCTGGACTAGGTCTAGTATGTTCCTCGATGTAACCCGGTTCAAAATTCTTTCGAACACTTTGAAAACTGTGTGTTTTGAATATAGTATGTTTGTGGGTTGGGCTCTAGTTGAAAAAAAGTTTATTTTTATATTGAAAACCCATTTATTTCGGTGACAAAATATTTAAAGTTTATTTTAAATTAAATTGACTTAATCAGTAAATAACATAAATACGTAACATAGTAATTAAAACATCAATAAAATCATCACTATGGCCTTATTACATAAAATAAAACCCAAAATAAAATTGTAGAGTAATTAAATAAAATAAAAGTCCAAATTGAATAAAACTTTCAGTGAGCATGGCCACCACAAGTTAGTCTCGGTCCATCCGTTCATCACCAAACATGTTCCCACAACGGGTGAGTCAGCAGACTCAATGTGTAACCAACACCAAAATTTAATAGAATTAGGCATACATACAAATCATGTTCATATAATAATTCAAGATAATGATGCAATCCCGAACCCAAACCTATATGCCATCCGCTACACTCCACTGCATCATCCACGCACATCGTAGGGACTACTAAGTCAACCCTCCATCCGCTACACACCATCGAAGGTAGTCCATTGCAATCGACGTGCTCATCGCCTATATAAAATTTGTGGCCTAGCCACCAGATAATTGTGCCATGAGACACCACATTCAGATAATGTAACCGGGTTACCATATTAGGATAATGTGACCAAGTCACCACATTCGGATAATGAGACCAAGTCACCACATTCACTTCCCTTTCTCATATAACTTGAATGCCCCATATTATTCATATCATGCATATCATACTTAAATTCACATTCATGTCACTTTTCACATGTTAAATATAACATATTTAGTAATCCTAGTAGGAGTAGGAAAACGTGCTGAGTACTTTGTACCATAACATGGTACTTTAGCCATATTCTTACACTTTCATATTAACACATATATCAAGTTAAAGCCATAAATCTATTAAGATTAGTGTGGGTATTTTTGATTTCCTTAGTGGTTCACTTAAATCCCAAAAGCTTGATCTAATGCCTTAGATCTCAATTCCTACATTTGGCCAACAAGGTAATATTTAAAAAGGCCTATTCGCCATAAAACCAAATCCTAGTAGGATTTGTATACTAAAACCTACCTTGTTGCCGATTGAATTAAAATTCAAATCCCGAAAACTTGTATTCTTCCCCTTGAAATCAGCTACTCACTAGATCCCTTGAATCAGTTAGTTTTTGATTAGAACAAATAGATCTAAGTACTTAAGATAGGCCTTGGCTAAATATGTAAGTACACTTACCTTGAAATTCTCAAATCCCAAAACTTTGCTTCTGCTCCTTCTTGTATTCAGCCAACTTGAGATCCTTTTAACATATTAGTTTTGGCTTTTAAGATAATAAAAGATAGATCCAAAAAAATAAGCCTTTGGCCGAATGTACATATATGTACTTACCTTGTTTTTAAATCCCGAATGATCCTTAGTAATAATCGGCTATGGCTCTCATATGCAATACAATGTTTCAGCTTTTGTAACTATGAAGAAATCAGCTAGGGCTTTGCTTATTTTTGGCTTTTGAGGCTATGAAGAATTTGGCTTGAGAGGAAGAAAATATTGGAGAGGAGAGGAGGAAGAAATTCGGCAGAAGAGAATAGAATTTTCTTAAGAAATTTGGCAAAGGAAAAGTGAATGAATGAATGGCCTTATTTTCCTTCTATTGCCGAAATTCCTAGGCTAGGGTCCCCTACTTGGCCACCACTCTTCTATTTTGATAGCTTTATCTCTTATTTAGTCGAAGTTCTAAAGGGAATAAAACTCTTCCTTTAAGAGTCCCTATTGTCGTCCATTGCTTCCTCTCTAAGTAATTAAATAAAAAAAATCACTTAAAGTTTTAGCTAGATGCTGTCCACCCCTTCCCTTGTTGAGCCGAATTTTAACTTGTTCTATTGGACTCCTTGTGGCCTTACGAGGCCCAAATTATCCACCTAAGTGGCGTCACTCACTGGGCTTTAAGTGGTATCTTCAGGCCACTTTTCCAAGCTTGTTTGGGTGTCAAATTCTTCCTATTAATTTTCTTAAGGCCACCTAGCCTTAGTTTCCTCCTTTAAACTTTTAAAACTCGTCATTTCTAAGTCATTTCTAAGTTTCCAAAAATTTTCGTTTGGCTCTTTAAACTTGACATTTCCTTACATTTCCAAGTTTCCAAAAATGCTTACTTTCCTCTTTTGAATCATTTCCAAATCATTTCCTTATATTTCTTCGTTTCCAAAAATGTTCATTTTCCTCTTTTAACTTAACATTTCCAAGTTTCCAAAATGTTCACTTTCCTCTTTTTGAGACTTAACATTTCTAAATCATTTCTTACATTTCCAAGTTTCCAAAAATGTTCATAATGCATTCATAACACAATAGACATGTCATTTCGTACAATTAAACCAAAAATGCATAGGCCCTTTTCAGGATGTTATAGTTCTACCCCCTTAAAATAATTTCATCCCCGAAATTTTTCTAGCTAAAATAATTGAGGGTATTGCTGCCGCATTGCCTCTTCTGGTTCCCACGAAGCTTCTTCCGATCCATGATTGCGCCATAAAACTTTGACTAGAGGAACTGACTTCCTCCGTAACACTTTCACCTCACATTCCAAAATCTGAATCGGCTCTTCCTCGTAGGATAAGTCTAGCCTTAGCTCCACTTCTTCAACTGGTACCACGTGAGAGGGATCCGATCGATAGCGACGTAGCATGGATACATGGAATACGTCGTGCATCTGCTACAACTCTGGTGGCAACTCTAATTGGTATGCCACTGGTCCCACTCACTTTAGTACCCGATAGGGCCCTATAAACCTTGGGCTTAACTTCCCTTTCCGACCAAACCTCATCACCTTCTTCCAAGGCGAAACTTTCAGAAACACTTGGTCTCCCACTTCAAACTCTATTTCCTTTCTCTTGAGGTTGGCATAAGACTTCTGCCTATCAGAGGCTTACTTTAACCGTGCTCGAATTATCTCAACCTTCTCTTCAGTTTCTGCCACCATCTCTGGTCCCAAAACTCGACGTTCTCCTAACTCAGTCCAACAAGTAGGAGTTCGACACTTTTGACCGTACAATGCTTCATATGGTGCCATCCGAATGCTAGCATGATAACTGTTGTTGTAGGCGAACTCTGCTAAAGGCAAGTAAGCCTCCCAACTTCCTCGAAAATCCATCACACAGCCTCTCAACATATCCTCCAACACTTGTATTATTTTTCAGATCGCCTGTCTGATTGTGGATGAAAGGCCGTAGTGAAGTCCAACTTAGTACCTAAAGCTTGATGAAGTGCCCTCCAAAACCGAGACGTAAATCTTGGGTTTCTATCCGAAATGATAGACACCAGTACTCCGTGTAACCTTATAATCTCCGCCACATATAATTTGGCTAACTTCTGAAGGGAATAATCCACTCTTACCGGGATGAAATGTGCGAACTTAGTCAAACGGTCCACTATTACCCATACCGAGTCCTTCTTAGTAAGCGTAAGGGGAAGCCCACTAATGAAGTCCATGGTAATTCTTTCCCACTTCCACTGCGAATCTGGATTAGCTGAAGTAATCCCGATGGAACTTGGTGTTTAGCCTTAACTTGCTGACACGTCAGGCATTTTCCCACGAATTCCGTAACTTACCTTTTAAGATTAGGCCACCAAAATTGTTCTCTTAAATCTCTATACAACTTAATGCCTTCGGGATGCATAGCATAAGGGCTACTATGCGCTTCCCAAAGAATCCTCTGTCTTAACTCCTTGTCCCTCGGCATACAGACCTTTCCTTTGAAGCACAACATTCCCTCATCACTAATCTCATAGTCCTCTAACTCTCCGTCCTGCGCTTGTTGTAACTTAACACTTAAATCCTTATCAACCAACTGTCCCTCTTTCACCTCCTTCAACCACGTTGGCTTGACTTGCAACTCAGCCAATAGGCTTCCATCCTCATACAAACTTAAATGGGCGAACATTGCCCTCAGATCCGACACCACCTTCCGACTTAAGGCATCCGCTACTACATTCGCCTTGCCCGGGTGGTATTCTATCGAACAGTCATAGTCTTTCAGTAATTCCACCCACCTTCGCTGCCTCAAGTTTAACTCCTTTTGAGTCAACAAGTACTTGAGACTCTTGTGGTCTGTGTAGATTGTCGACTTTTCGCCATAAAGGTAGTGCCTCCATGCCTTAAGAGTGAAGACCACTGCTGCCAATTCCAAGTCATGGGTTGGGTAGTTCACCTCATGCGGCCTTAACTGCCGAGACGCATAAGCGACTACTTTTCCATCTTGCATTAGAACACATCCTAATCTCGTATGTGAAGCGTCACAGTATACCACAAAATCCTTTCCCGCCTCCGGCTGAATCAACACTGGAGCTTCCGTCAATACTTTCTTAAGTTTTCCAAAACTCTCCTGTTGCTTATTCGTCCACACAAAGGGTACTTCCTTCCTCAACAACTTTGTTAATGGCGCGACTATTGACGAAAATCCTTCCACAAACCTTCTGTAATAGCCTACCAATCCTAAGAAACTATGAATCTCTGCCACCGACTTAGGTGGTTTCCAATCCAACACAGCTTCGATTTTCTTAGGATCCACCCTTATTCCTTCGGCAGACACCACGTGTCCTAAGAAAGCAACTTCTTTAAGCCAAAATTCACACTTGCTGATTTTGGCATAAAGCTTCTTCTCCTTCAATACTTGCAACACAATCTGGAGATGCTCATCACGCTCCTCTTCAGACTTAGAGTATACCAAAATATCGTCGATGAACACTACGATGAACCTATCTAAGTAGGGTTGAAACACCCAGTTCATCATATCCATGAATGCGACTGGAGTGTTCGTCAACCCAAACGGCATTACTACAAATTCAAAATGGCTGTATCTTGTCCTAAAAGCTATCTTATGGATATCCGCCTCTTTCACCTTCAGGTGATGATATCCCGACCTTAAGTCGATCTTTGAAAACACTACCGCCCCCTTAAGCTGATCAAACAAGTCATCAATCCTAGGCAAAGGATACTTGTTCTTGATGGTCAACTTATTCAGCTGACGATAGTCTATGCACATATGCATAGTTCCATCCTTCTTCTTTACAAATAGGACCGGTGCTCCCCACAGAGATACACTGGGCCGGATAAACCCACGGTCAAGTAATTCCTAGATTTGAGCCTTGAGCTCAACCAACTCTTTTGGCGCCATTCGGTATGGAGCGATGGATACAGGAGCTGTTCCCGGTAGCAAGTCTATTCCAAATTCCACCTCCCTATCTGGGGGTATTCCTGGTAATTCCTCTGGGAACACATCCTCAAAGTCCCTTACCATTCTAACTCTATTGACACCTTCCTCCTTTCCATCCAATGCACTCACAAAGGCTAAAAATGCCTCGCACCCTTTACGAACCATCTTTTTAGCCTTAAGCGCCGAAACTACATTAGACAAGTAGTTTCTTCTTTCTCCTATCATAATGACCACCTCATCATTAGGGGTCCTTAGTTCCATTCATTTAGCTGCACAATCGAACACGGCTCGATGTTCTACTAACCAATCCATACCAAGTATGAGGTTAAATTCTCCGAAGGGTAACTCCATTAAGTCAGCTCAAAAGTTCACTCCCTGAATTTCTAGGGATACATTCCGAAAGATCTTATTCACCACTATAGTTTGGCCTAATGGACTTAGTACCATCATCTCCCTATCAGAAAGTTTAGAGTCTAGGCCTAGTGTTTCAACTACACTACAGGCAACATAAGAATGGGTCGAGCCCACATTAATTAAAGCATAATGGGGTTTGCCATGAATAAGGAACGTACCGGTTATGACGCCTGGCGCGTCTCCATCCTCCCTACGGCGAACCGCATAAACCAAACCCAGCTGCCTTGCCTCAGTATTAGCAACACCTCTGCCTTGTGTTCCACGTCCTCTACCAGCACCATTACCTCTGTTATTCGAACCACGACCTAGTTGAGGCTACTGTCCTCCCCTACCAGCCTGATTAACATTCTGAGTTGCTGGCTGCTTTTCATCTGATTTTTGAGACAGTCCTTAAGCATATGGTCCTTGGACCCACACCTAAAACATCCTCCCGTCTTTTTTCCAAAGCACTCTCCTAAGTGATTCTTTCCACAATGTTCACAAGGATGATCGCGCCTCCTAAACTAGCTTGCGATTTCATGCCCATCGGTTCTGGGCTTTTTCTACACATTTCCCGATGATCCATAATCCCTCTTGGGTCTATTCCTATCGAGTTACCTTGGCCGAGTCCTTGATTCCCTCGGCTACCTTAGCCTTTTCCACTAGCGTGGAAAACTCCCGCTCCTGATGCAGTGCTATTAACAACCTTAGGTCATACCTTAAACCGTCTTCGAACCACACACACCGTTCATGCTCCGTAGCAACTACTCCTCGAGCATAACGGCTTAACCTCAGAAATTCAGCTTCATACGCTGCTACCGACTTGTTCTCTTAAACTAGTCCAAGAAAAGCTTTCCTCTGCTCATCAATATATCATGTGCCGACATACTTTTTTTGATATGCCTCCTTAGCATACTCCCATGTCAGATCCTCAGCAGTGCACCATCCCTCACTATTAACCACCATTGATACGCTTCATCGCGTAATTGTGCCACCATTCCCTTCAACTTCTCCTCCGGGGTCAGATCGAGCTCATCCATAATGCGCTTAGTTGCCTCCAACCAGTATTCAGCTGTACTGGGTGCCACACCGGATACTCCATGGAACACCTCAGCTCCGTTAGCTCAGAGTCACTCAGCATGATTTCTAAGCTCCCGTATTTCCACCCGCGCCTGCCACCATTTCCAAAACTCGCAAGATAGCTTGCGACAAAGATCATCCCGTCGAGCTTGCTACCGACACCGATAACAAGCGGGGTGGTGGTAGCGGTGGTAACTCATTGTTAGACCCTTGACCCGATCTAATGGGTTCGACACGATTATTCTTCCTCTCTTGATGCGTCCTCTAGAACTCATATCTAACGATGCGCTTTAATCGATTTAAGAAATTTTATAAATTAGCTTATATTCCACCGATTAACCGCGAAGAAGTTTTATGAAAAGAATTTTAGGAGTGGTTCTTTCAGTATTCATACATGCACACGATCTTTACATTCATACATCCATCAATCAATTATGAACTTTCGCTCATTCGGAGAAATGTTGTAGTTTTCATTCTTGTTATTTTTTCCACTACCCTGGGGTATTTATGTAATTTGTCCTACCGGGGTATTTTTCGCAATTTATCGAAACAAGGTTCCTTGGTGTTTCTGTCAAAAAGTATTTTGGTAATTTTAAAGTCCCGAGGCTCTTCGATAAATTTGGAAATTCCTAAGGGTATTTCGGTAATTTTAAATTTTAGGGGTATTTTGGTAATAAACCAGGGTAATTTTGTAAAGTTTAATAGTTCAGGGATATTTCAAAATTTGCAAAACTTTAAGGGTTCTTTTTGAGAGATTTGTTTTCCAAAACGTTGAAGTTGCAGAAAATTTTGGAAATCAAGGTCATTTTGGAGATTTTGGTAAGTTAGGGGCAATTTTGTAATTTTCCAAAATCAAGGTATTTTTGATAATTTGCAAATAAGGGTTTTTGGACTTGTTATAAAATAATGATAATGTTGATTAAAACTGTGGGTATTTTAGACATTTTTTTATAAACCAATGGCATTTTTGTAATTTTACCACTAGGGGTATTTTTGTAATTTTATAAATCAGAAAAATTTTTTTTCAAAAAATTGTGTACAAAAATCATTTTTCTTAAACACCCCACACCCGACCCACGAGCCTGGATTGGGCCTGGTATGTTCCTCGATGTAACCCGGTTCAAAATTCTTTCGAACACTTTAAAAATTGTGTGTTTTGAAGATCGTTTATTTGTGGGTTGGGCTCGAGTTGAAAACAAGTTTATTTTTATATTGAAAACCCATTTATTTCAGGTGACAAAATATTTAAAGTTTATTTTAAATTAAATTGACTTAATCTGTAAATAACATAAATACGTAACATAGTAATTAAAACATCAATAAAATCATCACTATGGCCTTATTACATAAAATAAAACCCAAAATAAAATTGTAGAGTACTTAAATAAAATAAAAAGTCCAAATTGAATAAAACTTTCAGCTAAGCATGGCCACCACAAGTTCTGCCGTCCCGGTCCATCACTGTTCATCACCTGAAACATGTTCCCACAACGGGGTGAGTCAACAGACTCAATGTGTAACCAACACCAAAATTTAATAGAATTAGGCATGCCATACAAATCATGTTCATATAATAATTCAAGACAATAATGCAATCCCGAACCCAAACCTATATGCCATCCGCTACACTCCACCCGTACCATCCTGCACACCGTGGGGACTACTAAGTCAACCCTCCATCCGTTACACACCATCGAAGGTAGTCGCTGCAGTCGACGTGCTCATCGCCCATATAAAATTCATGGCATAGCCACCAGATAATTGTGTCATGAGACACCATATTCAGATAATGTAACCGAAGTTACCACATTCAGATAATGTGACCGAAGTCACCACATCCACATAGTGAGACCGAAGTCACCACATTCACTTCCCCTTTCTCATATAAACCGAATGCCCCATATTATTCATATCATGCATATCATACTTAAATTCACATTCATGTCACTTTTCACATGTTAAGTATAACATATTTAGTAATCCTAGTAGGAGTAGGAAAACGTACCTGAGTACTTTGTACCATAACATGGTACTTTAGCCACATTCTTACACTTTCATATTAACACATATATCAAGTTAAAGCCATAAATCTATTAAGATTAGTGTGGGTAATTTTTGATTTTCTTAGCGGTTCACTTAAATCCCAAAAAGCTTGATCTAATGCCTTAGATCTCAATTCCTACATTCGGCCAACAAGGTAATATTTAGAAAAGGCCTATTCGGCCATAAAACCAAATCCTAGTAGGATTTGTATACTAAAACCTACCTTGTTGCCGATTGAATTAAAATTCAAATCCCGAAAACTTGTATTCTTCCCCTTGAAATCGGCTACTCACTAGATCCCTTGAATCGATTAGTTTTCGATTAGAACAAATAGATCTAAGTACTTAAGATAGGCCTTGGACGAATATGTAAGTACACTTACCTTCAAATTCTCAAATCCTGAAACTTTGCTTATGCTCCTTCTTGTATTCGGCCAACTTCAGATCCTTTTAACATATTAGTTTTCGGCTTTTAAGATAATAAAAGATAGATCCAAAAAATAAGCCTTTGGCGAATGTACATATATACTTACCTTGTTTTTAAATCCCGAATGATCCTTAGTAATAATCGGCTACGGCTCTCATATGCAACACAATGTTTTGGCTTTTGTAACTATGAAGAAATCGGCTAGGGCTTTGCTTATTTTCGACTTTTGAGGCTATAAAGAATTTGGCTTGAGAGAAAGAAAATATTGGAGAGGAGAGGAGGAAGAAATTCGGCAGAAGAGAAGAGAATTTTCTTAAGAAATTCGGCAAAGGAAAAGTGAATGAATGAATGGCCTTATTTTCCTTCTATTGCCGAAATTCCTAGGCTAGAGTCCCCTACTTGGCCACCACTCTTCTATTTTGATAGCTTTATCTCTTATTTTGCCAAAGTTCTAAAGGGAATAAAACTCTTCCTTTAAGAGTCCCTATTGCCGTCCATTTCTTCCTCTCTAATTAATTAAATAAAAAAATCACTTAAAGTTTTAGCTAGATGCCATCCACCCCTTCCCTTGTTGAGCCAAATTTTAACTTGTTCTATTGGACTCCTTGTGGCCTTACGAGGCCCAAATTATCCACCTAAGTGGCGTCACTCACTGGGCTTTAAGTGGTATCTCAGGCTACTTTTCCAAGCCTGTTTGGGTGTCAAATTCTTCCTATTAATTTTTTTAAGGCCACCTAGCCTTAGTTTCCTCCTTTAAACTTTTAAAACTCGTCATTTCTAAGTCATTTCTAAGTTTCCAAAAATTTTCATTTGACTCTTTAAACTTGACATTTCCTTACATTTCCAAGTTTCTAAAAATGTTTACTTTCCTCTTTTGAATCATTTCCAAATCATTTCCTTATATTTCTTAGTTTCCAAAATTGTTCACTTTCCTTTTTTAACTTAACATTTCCAAGTTTCCAAAATATTCACTTTCCTCTTTTTGAGACTTAACATTTCTAAATCATTTCTTACATTTCCAAGTTTCCAAAAAAGTTCATAATGCATTCATAGTGCAATAGACATGTCATTTCGTACAATTAAACCGAAAATGCATAGGCCCTTTTCAGGATGTTACAAGTATAACGAGGTTTTATTTTTCCATCTGTAAAAATTTTCAATGATATTATTTAATACAGAATTGATAATTGTTATAATAAACAACTTTAACCAACGATACAGATTTTCCAACTTGCCCTTGAAGTTGATAATATAACACTGTATTATGTCTTCTAGAATTTGAATATCTGGTCCCAATTGTCCGTCTGTTTGTGCCATGACTCAAGAAATTTACTTTGGAATTTAGAGATAAAACTCAGATACATGCAACTCAATTACCTTTTCAAGTGGATAATTCGATCTGACTATAACAAAATGAGTCGATTTCATTAGTTTGATAGTAACAATTCAGATCAAATCTTTCTTCCTCATCGTCAAAAGTAGTCCAGATACAAAATCTATCGTGACTCGTTCCCACTCCCATTCAAAAATCATAACAATTTGTAATAATTCATACAAAACTAGATATTTATCTTTGACTTGTTGACATATTAGACGTCTCGGTATAAATTCTGAAGTTTCACATTTTATTCCACAGTATCACTAACTCTGTCTTAAGTCATTTTACATTTTATCACTGTCAACCTTATGTAAAATGTCCTGTACAATCTTAAAATTATTCAGCACACCTAATCGATGTTGGAAATCTAGACTATTATCACAATCCACACTGAAATTGGTAATTCATTCATTCTGAATCTGCTCTTATTTAACTAACAAATTCGAGTGTTTCCTTTGCATCTCACATATTCTTTGAAGAATTAATGATTTAACTCTTAATGCTCATAACTTGTAACATCCTGATATAGTGGGTCTGCGCATTTTGTGTGTTATAGGGTTTAGGTGTTAGCTTGAGATTTAGAGGTGCGAATTGGGCTCAGGTTGGGCTAAGACCTTGGTTATTTTTTTTCTTCTGTTGGGGCATTATAGGGTTTAAAAATAGGTATTTGGGTTTAAAATTAGCATAGTGGGCTTGTGGCCCAAAGTCTAGTGGTGCTACAAGGGAACCAGAAGGTCGCATCATTAAGGGGAAGGATTGGGCCTAAGTGTTGGCCGCTTGGAGCCCATGCTCTTGGGCTAAATTTGACACTCTAAGGGGGATGAGGGGAGGACGGCACAAAGGCTAGAAAATAGGAGATTTAATTCTTTTATTATGTGGATAATATGTTGATTTATGAGGGGATGAGTTAGGGCTTAGTAGGCCTCTTTTGAAGGGAGGTTGTAGATTAAGATAACTAGGGAGGATAAGAGCTATCAGATGGAGGTAGAGTTGGCCGAAAATCAAACTCTGGGAGGGGGAGAAAAATCGGTTTGATATGCCGAAATTAGTAGGCACAAGTGTTAGTCTTTTTTCATCTATTTTTCTTCTCATCTTTCCTCTTCAAAGTCGAAATTCCCTTTTCTCTTGTGGGTTGTCTCTTTCTTTGCCGCAACTCTCTAACACTCTCTTCTCCTCTTCAATATTCTTTCAAAAGCCGAATACCCTTGCCCATATTTTCTTCTCTCATAGCTAAAACCTTCAAAGTTCAGCCTCTTTTCCCGAAGTTTTAACATAGTCGAATCATCATCTCAGGATTGGTAAGTTCTCCGTCATTTTCTTCTTTGCTATCTTTTCTCTTTCTCATCTTTATTCTAACTCAAATCACTTTCTTAATATCTCGTTTGTTTTCAATCGTTAATCCTAGAAGCCAAATCTCCTTTGTGGTGGCTGCTTGTGTCGATTCTAGAAGAAAACTAAAGGTAAGGAGATAGGATTTTCGTGTGGCCGAGCATTGGAGGGTGGACTTATGTCCCCTATTTGGCTGAAGGGCCACTTCTCTTTAATCTATTCTTCTTTAGTCGAATCTCATTTGGTTGTGGTGTAGGGATTCAATCATCATTTTAGCCAAGTATGTTAACTCCGAGATTCGATCGGTTTAGGTAAGAGAATTTCTTTTAATGGATGCAAGAAGCATACAAGTTGGAGAGGGAAGCAAACCATCGGGTTTGATCTCTAAGTTCAAGAAACGAGCAATATCGACAGTACAAGATTGGCCACCGAGTTTTGGGCTGGCATCGGAGCAAGATCTTAGGCCGGTAGTGGTAGTCTCGAGTGACGATAGTGTTAAAGCCAATAGTGTGATAGTATGAGTATCAGGTGTGTAACTCTTGCACACTTCATATGTTGTTATGTTAAATGTTGTGTTTTGTCAAAAGTCAAAATAGCAGTGGGAAACATTACGTTACCCTTATGGGTATAAGAAAGGACTCCGGGTAAGTCCATTATAGTGAGTAACGTGTTTTATCTATGTGAAACCTCTGTGTATGCCATGTTATATTCTTTTAAGTGTTCAACATGATCATATTGTATGGAGAAACATATACATAAAATATGGGTATGATGAGAGGAGGGGGAAGGCATGATTTATCAGACTGTCACCAGTGGTTAGGTACCACGCGTGGGTTGGCCCCACATATTATTATTCTGTGACTAAGTCTTAGTGGTTTGGAACCACCAGTGGTTAGGTACCACATATTATTATTCTGTGACTCATCCCAGTCGTTAGGTACCACAGTGGGTTGGCCCCACATATTGATATAAGGGATCGTCATCAGTGGTTAGGTACCACAAGTGGGTTGGCCCCACACATGAATATTTGTAACTTCGATTACCAGTGGTTAGGTACCACCAGTGGCTAGGTGCCACAAGGGGTAGATTTGGGAGACTCGGGTGGATATTTAGGTAATGGGTTGCATGACATGCATAATATCATATGAATCTGTGTATGAGCTTAACGTCTTTTGGGATGGGAAATTACACACTAAGTCTCGATAACTCACCCCTTCCGTTGTTTTTTTTAGATATTGCTTAGATCGTGGATTTGAGAGCCGGGGTGGACTCGTGGTGGCCATGCTCAACAATTGTTTCTATTTCACTATTTATTACGAATTTGGTTTTCCTCTACTTTAAGTTTGGATTTCAGTTTGTAATAAGGCCACTTAAACTTTACTTTGGGATTTATTATTCGTTTCGTTTTCTCTTAAATTTTTTTAAACGAAAAAGGCATGTCAAGTAATTTACGAGATGGACGTTTTTATAAATTTAAGTAAATACTTTGAGTTTTTCTAAAGTTATACGGCATATAAATAATAAACAAAGGTTAACAACAAGGTGATTCTATCATGCTGAATTAAGTTTCAAAATGTTTTAACAATTCACTCAATTCAACCTCGTTTCTTTTAACTACAGAAAAGTTTTCTCTTCAAATCAAGTCGACAAAATGGTTTGCAAGACATTTTCTTCCCAGTGATATGCCAGATTCGGTCGTAGCGTTTAGGACCGGTTTGGGGTGTTACATTTTTGGTATCAGAGCCCAATTCAAAAGCTCGGCTATGGGTTTAAGGCCCAAAATATTTTTAAAAAGGGTTGTAAAATGATTTCTATGGAGATGTATATCTCGGAAAGCATGGCACCTGAGTCTCCGGCACCGATCCACTCAAGTAAGTATCCTAACCTCTGATGTAATATATATGTGTGATGGGTTTAATGGGTTTATAGGGACGTAGATAGATATGTTAGGGCCTGTGGACCTTAGGCATAGTTACACAAACTCTTAAATTCCATAAAACTTAACTTCCCTAAATAAACATGTCTGTGAGCAAGTCAGAAGGACTAGGGTGTGGTAATAGGCATATGCATGTCTTGGATTAGATTCAGGAAGAGCTTGGTATTTAAGCAGTCCTAGCGACTCACCTCCTCTTCTCTGGAATTCTGCCTGGTGCGTAGTGATTGTTCACCTTAGCCGTGAGGACTTGTTAACGGGCCAAAGTTTTAACTAAAACCCGAAAGGGACTAGTACCCTATCTTTGCAAAAATTACTTATATGATCCTGATTTTGCAAAATTATCCACAATACCCTAAGTTGAGGTAAATAACCAAAATACCCTTGATTTTGTGAAATGACCAAAATAACCCTATTTGGAAAGTTACCAAAGCACCTTTGTTTGAGAAATTACCAAAATACCCTCGGATTGCAAAATTATCAAAATACTCCTATTTTGGAAAAATCACCATGATACCCTATTTTGAAAATTACAAAAATACCCTTGTAGGTTAAAATTACGAAAATACCCCTGGGTAGTGAAATAATGAAAATACCCTTAGGCAATGAATGTGAGACCATGGATAAGCTTGTGTGTTTGATATGTATATGTGGTGTTCTGTTGGATGTTGATTGAATGGGAATTTTAGAATTAGGGAATACTGACTTGAGAACTGAACTGTGTAGGCATAGTACAAATTCGAAAGAACCACTGTTAAAAATTTCCTTCCATAAGACTGTTCATTGTTAATCAGTGGAAGAAAAAGTTATTAACCTATAAAATTTCTAAATCAGATTAATTCGCGAGCGATAGAATGAGCACTGGAGGTCGAGGGCGTATTGTACGTGGCCGTGGTAAGGGTAGGACGACTATGTCAGAATCGGTAGGGTCTGGTTATGGGTCAAAAAATGAGGTGCCGCAGCCGCCAACTCTAGGCACTGAAGTTTAGGAGCAGGCATGTGGTGATGATGCAGTATCACAGGCTTGCTACGAGTCCTAGAGAGAGTTGTTGGAGCAAAGCGAGAGTGCGTGGACTCAAAATCAGGTGCGAATGACTCGAGCTAGTGGAGCCGATGTATTTAGGGGAAATTCATGTGTAGCTCCCAACACAGCGGAGTACTGGTTAGAGGCGACAGAGCGCATAATGGATAACTTGGACTTCACATCCGAGGAGAAGCTAAAAAGGATAGTATCTCTTCTCCGGGATGAGTCTTATCAGTGGTGGCTCACGGTCAGGGAAGGTTCGTTGGTCGATGATTTCACTTGGGACTTTTTCAAGGCGGCTTACTAGAGGAAGTACGTTGGGTCTAGTTATATAGATACACAACGAAAGGCGTTTCTAAATTTGGTTCAGGGGAGTAAGTAGGTATCCGAATACGAGGCAGAATTTTTATGGTTAAGCAGGTATGCTCAAGGTATCATGGCTACGGAGCATAAGCGCTGTGTTAGGTTTGAGGACGGACTAAGGGACAAGCTGCGGGTGTTGATTGCTCCGCAGCGAGAGAGGGAATTTGTCGTTCTTATAGAAAAGGCCAAGATTACTGAGGAGGTGAAACAAACCAAGAAGCAGAATCAGAATAGGAATAGGGAAAAAAGGAGTTATGGGCCTTTAAGATCTGTTGGGAATTCTAAAAAAAGAGCTAGATTTAGTGGATGGGATTAAGCTGCCAGGCCAGTTGCTGTTACTCAGTGGCACCACGGTGTGCCCGATGTGGGAAGTCTCATTCGGGGGAGTGTTGGACGGGTAATAGAGGGTGTTTCGAGTGTTGGTCAATGGATCACAGGATAAGGGATTGTCCATGGAGGCTGGCTAGGACGCAGGCCGAGAATCAAGGACGTACACAATTTAGGAGAGAGGGTCAGCGACTGCAGAGGGGTCGAGGTGCAGCCAGGGGTGGTAATGGAAACGGACGAGGCCGTGGAGCACCAGGTAAGGGTGCTGGTAATATCTATGCAAGACAGCCTGGGTTGGTCTATGCAGCGAAGCGTCGTCGAGGAGGGCGACGCACCAGACGTCATAACTGGTACATTTTTAATTTGTGGGTTACCTTATATTGCTTTGATTGATGTTGGTTCGATGCACTCTTATGTTGCTAGTAGTATAGTGGGAACTTTGAACTTAGCCTATGAGACTTTTGCTAGGAAGATGACGGTAATTAGCCCTCTAGGACACTCTGTGGTAGTAAACAAACTGTATAGGGATGTACCCCTAAAACTTTAAGGGGTAGTGTTTCAAGCTAATTTGATGGAATTGCCCTTCAGGGAGTTCGATCTGATCTTAGGGATGGATTGGTTGGTAAAGTATCAAGCGGGTCTAGATTGTGCAGCTAAGCGCATGGTGTTGAGAACGACCGAGGGTAAAGAGGTGGTAATGATAGGTGAAAGAAGAAACTACCTATCTAGTGTGGTATCCGCTTTGAAGGCTGATAAAATGGTGAGGAAAGGATGTAAGGCGTATGTGGCTTATGTTTATGCCTTGGAGGTTAAGGAATCAACGGTGGGGGATGTTTGAATGGTGAAAGAATTTATTGATGTTTTTCTAGAAGAGCTTTCAGGGTTTGCCTCCGGATCGCGAAGTAGAGTTTAGTATAGACCTTCTACTAGGAACAGTGCTAGTGTCTATTGCCCATATAGAATGGCACCGAAGGATTTGGTGGAGCTGAAAGCGCAGATTCAAGAGTTGTTGGATCGGGGTTTTATTGACCAAGTGTATTGCCATGGAGAGCGCTGTGCTTTTTGTTAAGAAGAAGGACGGGTCGATGTGAATGTGCATAGATTATCGTCAGCTGAATAAGTTGACGATTAAGAATAGGTATTCGTTACTAAGGATAGACGACCTGTTCGACCAACTTAGGGGAGCCTCAGTCTTTTCCAAGATAGATTTGAGGTCAAGATATCACCAACTTAAGGTCAGGGAGGCGGATATCCATAAGACGGCTTTTCATACTCGTTATGGTCACTATGAATTTTTGGTGATACTGTTTGGGTTGACTAACACCCTAGCAATGTTCATGGATATAATGAATCGGGTGTTCCAGCTGCATTTGGATTGGTTTGTCGTAGTGTTTATAGATGGTATTCTAGTGTACTTGAAGTCGGAGGAGGAGCACGACGCACATCTGTGGGTGGTTTTGCAGATTCTAGGAGAAAAATAGTTGTTCGCTAAGTTTAGTAAGTGCGAGTTCTAGTTGAAGGAAGTTACCTTTTTGGTCATGTGGTGTTAACGGAGGGGATTAGAGTGGACCCGGAAGATTGAAGCGGTGTTAGACTGGAAACTGCCAAAGTTTGTGGTGGAGATTCAAAGTTTTTGGGTTTAGTAGGATATTACAAAAGGTTTGTGGAAGGGTTTTCTTTGATTGCAGCACCGTTAACCAAGTTGCTAAGGAAAGGGGTTCCGTTTCTGTGGTTAGACAAGCAACAAGAGAGTTTTAAGGAGTTGAAGAGGATTTTGATGGAAGCTCCAGTCTTGATTCAACTTGAAGCAGGGAAAACGTTTATGGTTTATTGTGATGCGTCATATACAGGGTTATGGTGTGTGCTGATGCAAGAGGGGAAAGTAGTAGCGTATGCTTCTCGGCAATTGAGACCTCACGAGGTGAATTACCCGATGCACGATCTAGAGTTGGCTGCAGTGGTTTTCGCCCTAAAAATTTGAAGACATTACTTGTGTGGAGAAAGGTCTATTGTGTACACAGATCATAAGAGTTTGAAATACCTCCTTACTCAGAAGGAATTGAATTTAAGGCAGAGGAGGTGGATTGAGCTATTGAAGGATTATGATTGCTCGATTAAGTACCATCCGGGTAAGGCTAACGTGGTAGCTGACGCCTTAAGCTGCAAGGTTGTGGTAGATTTAAGAGCCTTGTTTGCCCACCTTAGTCTGTATGATGACGGAAGTCTGTTAGCAGAACTGCAAGTGAAGCCAATGTGGGTAAACTAGGTTAAGGAAAAATAAATGGTGGATGAAGTCTTAAACGCTCGGTGTTTGTAAGTGAAGAATGATGGATTTGAGGGGTATAGCTTGAGCAGTGATGGAGTGCTATGTTTTTAGGGAAGCTTTGCATGCCTAAAGATGTGGAGTTAAGGCAGAAGATTCTTCAGGAAGCTCATAGTAGTCCATACGCTATGCATCCTGGAGGAAGTAAGATGTACCAGGATTTGCAGGAGTAGTTTTGGTGGTCGGGCCTAAAGCGAGAAGTAATTGAATTTATGAGTAAGTGTTTAACGTGTCAATAGGTTAAAGCCAAACATCAATTACCCTCGAGATAGTTGCAACCGGCAAAGATTTCGCAGTGGAAATGGGAAAGGATCACGATGGATTTTGTTAGTGGAAGGATTCGGTCTAGGTGATTGTTGGCCATTTAACAAAGTCAGCTCATTTTATGCCGATTCGGTTTGATTACTCTCTCCAAAAGTTGGCTAAATTATATGTTGCAGAAATTGTGAGGTTATATGGGGTGCTAGTGTCGATTATCTCAGACAGGGACCCTAGGTTCATGTCAAGGTTTTGGAAGCGTTGCACCAAGCATTGGGTAAAAAATTGGATTTCAGTACGGCGTTTCATCCCAAGTCGGATAGACAGTCGGAGAGGGTCATACAGGTTTTGGAAGATATCCTAAGGGTTGCGCCTTGGATTTTAAAAGTAGTTGGGAAGAATTTCTACCGTTGGCATAGTTTGCATATAATAATAGTTGCCAGGCAATTATTCGGATGGCACCATATGAAGCGTTATATGGTCGAAAGTGTCGTACCCCTACGTGTTTGACGGAATTGAGGAACAGTAGTTATTGGGTCCAGAGTTGGTTGCTGAAACAGAAGATAAGGTTAGGCTAATTCGAGCTCATCTGAAGGAAGCTTCGGACAGGAAAAAGTCCTATGTCGATCTCAAATGGAAGGATATAGAATTTGCAGAGGGTGACAGGATTTTCTTGAAGGTGTCGCCGTGGAAGAAAGTTCTGAGACTTGGTTGGAAAGGCAAGCTGAGCCCTAGGTTTATCGGGCCTTATCAGGTGTTGAAGCGAGTGGGACCAGTAGCTTATCAGCTCGAGTTGCCACCAAAATTGAGTCAGATCCATAATGTGTTCCATGTTTCCATGCTTAGACGCTATCGCTCAGATCGTCTCATGTTGTGTCGGTAGAAGAAATTGAGGTGAGCCTAGACTTATCTTTTGAGGAGGAACCAGTGCAGATCTTAGAGCGGGATGTCAAAGTATTGCGTAGGAAATCAGTGCCTTTGGTGAAGGTATTGTGGCGGAACCATGGGTCAGAAGAAGTGACATGGGAGCCGAAAGATGTTATACGGCAGCAATACCCTCAACTCTTTTGATCAGGTAAATTTCGGATCCGAAATTTATTTTAAGGGGGTGGAACTGTAACATCCTGAAATAGTGGGTCTGCGCATTTTGTGTGCTGTAGGGTTCAGGTGTTAGCTTGAGATTTAGAGGTTCGAATTGGGCTCAGGTTGGGCTGAGACGATTATTATTTTTTCTTCTGTTGGGGCATTATAGGGTTTAAAATTAGCATAGTGGGCTTATGGTCCAAAGTCTGGTGGTGCTACAAGGGAACCAGAAGGTGGCGTCATTAAGGGGAAGGATTGGGCCTAAGTGTTGGCCTCTTGGAGCCCATGCTCTTGGGCTAAATTCAGCACTCTAAGGGGGACTAGGGGAGGATGGCACAAAGGCTAGAAAATATGAGATTTAATTCTTTTATTATGTGGATAATATGTTGATTTATGAGGGGAGGAGTTGGGGCTTAGTAGGCCTCTTTTGAAGGGAGGTTGTAAATTAAGATAACTAGGGAGGATAAGAGCTATCAGGTGGAGGCAGAGTTGGCCGAAAATCAAACTCTAGGAGGGGGAGAAAAATCGGTTTGATATGCCAAAATTAGTAGGCACAAGTGTTAGTCTATTTCATCTATTTTTCTTTTCATCTTTCCTCTTCAAAGCCGAAATTCCCTTTTCTCTTATAGGTTCTCTCTTTCTTTGCCGCAACTCTCTAATAGTCTCTTCTCCTCTTCAATATTTTTTCAAAAGCTGAATACCCTTGCCTATATTTTCTTCTCCCATATCCGAAACCTTCAAAGTTTAGCCTCTTTTCCGAAAGTTTCAACATAGCTGAATCATCATCTCAGGATTGGTAAGTTCTCCATCATTTTCTTCTTTGCTATCTCTTCTCTTTCTCATCTTTATTCTAACTCAAATCACTTTCTTAATATCTCGTTGGTTTTCACTTGTTATTCCTAGAAGCCAAATCTCCTTTGTGGTGGCTGCTTGTGCCGAATCTAGAAAAAATCAAAGGTAAGAAGATAGGATTTTCGTGTGGCCGAACGTTGGAGAGTGGACTTATGTCCCCTGTTTGGCCAAAGGGCCACTTATCTTTAATCTATTCTTCTTTAGTTGAATCTCATTTGGTTGTGGTGTAGGGATTCAATCATCATTTTAGCCAAGTCTGTTAACTCCGGGATTCGATCGGTTTAGGTAAGACAATTTCTTTTAGTGGTTGTGTTAATCGATTCTCGTAGTGAGTTTGATGAGGCTTTTAATGGATGCAAGAGACATACAAGTTGGAGAGGGAAGCAAACCGTTGGGTTCGATCCCTAAGTTCAAGAGACAGACGATGTCGTGATGACGAGATTAGCCCGGGTTGTGGGCGGCATCGAGCAAGATCATAGGCGGTAGCGATGAGTCTCGAGTGACGATAGTGTTAAAGCCAAGAGTGCGATAGTATGAATATCAGGTGTGTAACTCTTGCACACTTTATATGTTGTTATGTTAAATGTTGTGTTTTGTCAAAAGCTGAAATAGCAGTAGGAAACATTACGTTACCCTTTGGGTATAAGCAAGGACTCCGGGTAAGTCCATTATGGTGAATAACGTGTTTTACCTATGTGAAACCTGTGTGTGAGCCATGTTATATTCTTTTAAGTGTTAAACATGATCATATTGTATAGAGAAACATATACATGAAATATGGGTATAATGAGAGGAGGGGAAGGCATGATTTATTAGACTGCCACCAATGGTTAGGTACCACATGGGTTGGCCCCACATATTATTATTCTATGACTAAGTCTTAGTGGTTTGGAACCACTAGTGGTTAGGTACCACATATTATTATTCTATGACTCGTCCCAGTGGTTAGGTACCACAGTGGATTGGCCCCACATATCGATATAAGGGATCATCACCAGTGGTTAGGTACCACAAGTGGGTTGGCCCCACACATGAATATTTGTAACATCGGTTACCAGTGGTTAGGTACCACCAGTGGCTAGGTGCCACAAGAGGTAGATTTGGAAGACTCGGGTGGATATTTAGGTAATGGGTTGCATGACATGAATAATATCATATGAATTTGTGTATGAGCTTAACATCTTTTGGGATGGGGAATTACACACCGAGTCTCGGTGACTCACCCCTTCCGTTGTTTTTTCAGATAATGCTTAGATTGTGGATTTGGAGCCGGGCTGGACTCATGGTGGCCATGCTCAACAATTTTTTCTATTTCACTGTTTATTAAAGTTTGGATTTCAGTTTGTAATAAGGCCACTTAAACTTTACTTTTGGATTTATTATTCGTTTTGTTTTCTCTTAATTTTTTATTAAACGAAAAAGGCATGTCAAGTAATTTACGAGATGGACGTTTTTATAAACTTAAGTAAATACTTTGAGTTTTTCTAAAGTTATACGCCAGATAAATAATAAACAAAGGTTAACAACAAGGTGATTCTATCATGCTGAATTAAGTTTCAAAATGTTTTAACAATTCACTCAATTCAACCTCGTTTCTTTTAACTACAGAAAAGTTTTCTCTTCAAATCAAGTCGACAAAATGGTTTGTAAGACGTTTTCTTCCCAGTGACACGCCAGATTCGGTCGTAGCGTTTAGACCGGGTTTGGGGTGTTACATAACTGATTTGGCATGGTGTTTTAGGTACATTCATATTTGTATCTCACAAATGATAGTAACCAGATCGGTAATGTATCTTCAAATCTTCAATATGAATTAAAGGATGTTTATTCTCTATCGTAACTTTATGCAACTACTAATAATCTATATATAAACTCATTGACTCATCTTTCTTTTTCATAATACAAGCATGTCCCCGAAGTGATACTCAGTTGAATAGAACCTCTGTCGATTAATCCTTGCAGTTGAACTTTAAATTCTTTTAATTTGGTTGGAGACATTCTGTGCAGAACAATTGAGATTAAGCAATTCCTAAGATTAATTTTATTGTAAACACAACTTCATACTTTGGCGATAAACCGAAAAATTTCTCGAGAAAGACCTCTACAAACTTGTAAACCATCAGTGTAACATCTTGAATTAAGGGGTTATGCATCTTTACTTAATTGAATGTTATTGCATGCCTAAGTATAATTGAATGTGTTTTGGGAAGTTTTTCGAACTTCAATTATGTAAGTGAATACTTAGAGAAATATTAAATTTTTAATAATTAAGATGGAGCTAAGCAAGATAGGCTTTAAGAAATATTGACAAGAGGTTTTAAGCATAATAAGTCAATTGGCAATGTGGTAAGGGCGCATGGATGAATGCTTGAGGGGAGAGGTTCGAATCCCCTAGCTAGCAAGTGGAAGGATTTTAATTTTTTTATTGTTTTCTTTCCTATAGTGTCGGCCAAGATTATTCTAGATTGGATGGTCATCTTTTTATTTTTGGTTAGTAGACCATATGTAAAAGGCAAGCTAGAAGTTATGGCATGGAATCATGAAGTTAAGGTAAGATAGGGGACAAAAGGCTTGAAGAAAGGATGATGTTTTGAAGCTTTTTCATGGTCATTTGACCATGAACCTAGTTAACTTTAGGGCTAAGGAGGATGGTTTAATTGTGTTTGGAATCAAGGGATTGATGGGAAGAAATGAGGAGGAAAAAGGGATCATGTTGGTAAGGGTTAGCTGAATTTTGCATAGGCATTAGGGGATAGTTGGCCAAAACTTTAACCAATTTGTGCATCATTCCTTTTCTCTCCAAAACCTTGTTCTTAGCCGATTGCCTATTACACAAAAGAGAATCCTTTTTCTCTTCTTTTAGTCTTTTGCAATTTACCATTTCGATTTTGTGATGTCTTTCTAGTTCCTATTCTCCAAAACATAATATCTTTCTCTTCTTTGTAACCGAAAGTACCAAAGTTCAAAGACCTATTTTTCTTCACTTTTTCCCTCATGGCCGAATGCACATAAACTTGTAAACCCATTTCTTTTCTTTTGATCATCATCATCTTCTTCTTCTTCACTTTCAACCAAAATCATCTTCTACCAAAAATCAAATCATCTCTTTCTCTCAAATTTCTCTTCTCATTTACCTTACTAAGGCCGAAACTTCCATCTTCTATTTTCATCTTCTTCTTTCTTTTCTTTAGTTGAAAACCCGAAACCACCATAGCCAAAAACACCATATTTTTTCTCTTTTTTTTGTTCAAGCCGAAATCATCATTTCTTTTCTTCTATTTTAACAAGGCCGAATCTTCAAGTGGTCAAGTAAGGATTTTTTTTTTTTTGTTAAGTGTTTTCATTATCTTCTTTTAGAATAGCTGATTTAGAAACATAATTCTCTCATTTTTCTCCTAGGCCGAAACTTTGGAAGGGATTTTAAGGATCCTTTTAGGTAGCCAACGTTTAAGGAGAGATCTTTCGAAATCATCCAAGGTAAGGATTATCATTTTCGGTTATATCATTTCTTTTAAATAGTTTATTAATCGACTTTATTTTAGGGGAGAGTTCGAGACGAACAAGATAGGTTCGAAAAGAGCGGTAAGGAGTGTTTGGAAGAGAGGAGGCTCTATTATACCCTCAAACTTTAAGCGAAGGGCTGTAACGGCTATAAGAGATTTCCCACCGGGTTGTGGACCCTCTCTTAACGAAGATCATTTATTTGATGTCGTGCGTACAATCGAACCACTTTTCGTTAGTGGGTTGTCATCGGGTTTTGATCCATCTATCGGAGAGAAACCACGTATAATAGTTGTCCGAGATTCCGAGGGTAAGGATTTAGATCTCTCATCAATAGAGTTGATTATAAGTATTAGTGTGTTCTAATCAAGTGTATTAATTAATTAGGTGTTGACAAGCGAGAAGGTATCGTTCTCACTGTCATAAGGTGTGTAACATTATACTAAAATCTCATAGATCTATATTAAATGTGATTTGTATGAAAATATGTGTAATAATGGTTGCGGATACCATTCAGTGGTATATGATATTCAGGTATGTTTACCCCAATATTTTGTTAATTTTGCTATATGCCTAAATGTGAGATAAATATGATTTTGCTATGATTTTGGGGTAAAAGGCATGAAAACTAAATGATATGTATGTGCATGGGCATATGGGTGTTATTGATAAAGGGGAAGTATTCTGGTGGTTTTACCACAATATCCGGTGACTTCGGTCACATATGTGAATCTGGTGACTTCGGTCACATATTTGAAATCTAGTGACTTTGGTCACATATTTGAAATCCGGTGACTTCGGTCACAATTATCTGGTGGCCATGCCACAAAATTATAAGGGCGATATGCATGTTGACTGCAGCAACTGCCTTCGATGGTGTGTAGCGGATGGAGGGTCGATTTAGTAATCCCCACGGTGTGATTGGTTGGTACGGGCGGTGTGTAGCGGATGGATATTTAGGTGGGCCGGTTTTGCATTTCATTATGTATTTATCCATGTGATTATTAAATGATTTTATTTGATTTGCTATAAAAATGGGCTTATGGCTAAATATGACTTAATTGGGCTTATGGGTATATGTGTTATTAAGTGGGCTTAAAGGCCATGATCAATTGGGCTTTTAGTTTTTTTTGTTACACATTGAGTTTATGACTCACCCCTTTTGTGGGATAATTTTTCAGATGACTCTTAGCGTGATGGATCGGGTCAGCGGGGACTACGTGGTGGCCATTGCTCAACAAAAGTATTTCGGATGTTTCTCTTAATTAAACTTATTAAGCGTATTTTTATTACTTGGATTTTATTATGGGTTTTGCTATTTTTGTAATAAGGCCACTATGAACTGTTTTTAATTTTTGCATTTGGATTTTTATTCTGCCATGAACAATATTTAATTAAATAACTAAATGGTTTTCGATAAATAATTTAAACTATTTTTGACACTAATATATATGTTTTACAATAATAAGTAAAATTTTTCATAAAATTTGGTTTTCTTTTAACTTATAAATTTCTCTTAAAATAATGTTTTAAGAAAATACAAATTTATTTAAATTTGATTTTAACCTAAATATTAAGCTAATCTGCTTTTATACAAATTCATCAAGTTTTTCTTAAACAAAATGATAAATTGCTAAAGTTTTATTCAAGGAACTTATCAAATTCGGTCAGGCTTTTTGGGCCGGGTTTGGGGTGTTTCAACTTGGTATCAGAGCCCAGTTTTAAACTCTCGGCCTTGGGTTTTGAAGCCCACAACATTTTCAAAATTTAGCCCAAATGACTTTTTGAAAGTTTTCTTAAGTTAAATGGTTTTATAGAAGCATGGCACCCGAGTTCTCGGCCCAGGTCCATCAGGTAAGTACTTTTATTGAAAAAGTGATATGAATGTATGATAAGCCTAAGGAAACTATACTTTAGAGACATGGACCCTAGGTGTATGTGTACTACTACGGAAAAACCACTGAATAAATATCTGTTGTATAAAACTTTCTTTTAATAAGAAGTGAAAAGACTTTAATGCATAAAACCTTTTCGTGAAAAAAATAGATAAGATTCAGTAGTAGACATGAGTTCTAGGGGCGTGGTGTCATGACGCTGTAGAGGAAGAATGGTTGTGTCGGAACCAGTTAGATCTGGTCAAGGTTCCGAGAATGAAACTCCACCACCGGCTGTTGAGGTGGAATTTCAAGAGCAAAATGGAGGAGGTGACACAGTATCACAAGCTGTGCTGCGAGTTTTGGAACGAGTAGCAGAAGCTAGTACTGGAAATGGGTCTCGAAAGTCAGTAGCTAAGAGGCTTAGATCAAATGGAGCTGAGGTTTTTAGGGGAGTATCTGGACTAGCTTCGAATGTAGCGGAGTACTGGTTAGAGGCAGTCGAGAGGATCATGGACGATTTAGACTGCACTGCTGAAGAAAAACTGAAAGGTGCTATTTCACTACTTCGTGATGAGGCCTACCAGTGGTGGCTCACTGTCAAGAAGAGTATCCCTGCGGATCGAGTGGAATGGGGATATTTTAAGATTAAATTTGAAGGGAAATATGTTGGATCTAGCTACATCGACTCTCAGAGAAAGGCGTTTCTAAGTTTGGTGCAAGGAAATAAGTCGATAGCTGAATATGAAGCAGAGTTCTTGTGACTTAGCCGATATGCTAGAGGGATAGTAGCAACTGAATATGAATGGTGTGTCGATTCGAGGATGGGTGAGAGATGAGTCATGCAGTGTTGATTGCTCAAGATCGAGAAAGAGACTTTGCAGTCTTAGTAGAAAGGGCAAGGATAGCCGAAGAAGTTAAGCGGACTGAAAGACAGAACCGGGACAGAGGCCAGAATAAGAATAAGAGGAGCTTTGGGTCTTCAGGGTCATCCGGAATTTTCAGAAGAAACCAAGAGTTGATGGGCCGCGAGGTCAACAGACTGCTACGGGAGGACAACATCGTACTTGTGCTCAATGTGGGAAGATGCACCGAGAGAATGTTGGAAAAGACCGGGGGATGTTTCAAGTGTGGGTCTAAAGATCATATGATCAAGGATTGCCCGATGAATTCAGATAAGAATCGCCGAAGAGGTCGAGGTGTTAATAGTTTGGCAGAGGTGGACGAGAACCGATAAGGGTCGTGGTCCAAATGGAAGGTGTAATGGTTCTGGTAGAGGTCGCGGGACTTGTGCAGAGGCAATGGTAGCTCGAGGCGAGACAACAGTTTGGTATATGCGGTTCATCGAGAGAAGGCAAGTGATGCACTGATGTTATCAGATGCGTTTCTAATTTCAGGTTGCCCTTTATTGCTTTGATAGATATAGGGTCAACTCACTCTTACATCGCTAGTGAAGTATCTGGAACTTTGCATATGACTTCTAAGACTGTACCTAGGAAGATGACTGTACTTAGTCCTTTAGGACAGACAGTAGTAATAGACAAACTCTTTAAGGAAGTGCCTTTAGAAGTTCAAGGGACGCAATTTCTGGCTAATTTAATGGAGTTGCCATTCGGAGAATTTGACCTGATCTTAGGCATGGACTGGCTAGTGAAATATCGTGCAAATGTGGATTGTGCTGCTAATCAGATGTCCTTAAGAACTATTGATGACAAAGAAGTTGTAGTGATGGGTGAGAGACGGAACTACTTATCAAATGTAGTATCCGCTCTTAAGGCAGAAAAGATGGTTAGAAAGGGATGTGTGGCTTTTCTGATGTTGGTTAATACCTTGGAGGCTAAAGAAGCAACTGTTGAAGGAGTCAGGACTGTAAGAGAATTTGTAGATGTTTTTCGGAAGAACTTCCAAGATTGCCTCCAGATCGAGAGGTAGAATTCGTGATTGACTTATTGCATGGAACGGTGCCAGTTTCTATTACTCCGTATAGAATGGCACCGAAGGAGTTGGTTGAGCTTAAGGCTCAGATTCAAGAGTTGCTTGATCGTGGATTTATCCGACCTAGTGTTTCTCCATGGGGAGCACCGGTCCTATTCATGAAAAAGAAGGACGGATCGATGTGGATGTGTATAGACTACCGGCAGTTGAATAAGCTGACCATTAAGAACAAGTATCCTTTGCCAAGGATTGACGACTTGTTCGATCAGCTTAAAGGAGCTACGGTATTCTCAAAGATAGATCTAAGGTCGGGGTATCATCAGCTTAAAGTGAAAGAAGCAGATATCCATAAGACAGCTTTCTGAACAAGATATGGGTATTATGAATTTCTGGTAATGCCGTTCGGATTGACGAACCCCCAGCTGCATTCATGGATATGATGAACTGGGTTTTCCAACCCTACTTGGATCAGTTTGTCATGGTGTTCAAAGACGACATCCTAGTGTATTCTAAGTCAGAGATAGAGCATGATAAGCATCTTCGGATTGTGTTGCAAGTTTTAAGGGAGAAGAAACTTTATGCCAAATTTAGCAAGTGTGAATTTTGGCTGAAAGAAGTTGCATTTTTAGGCCATGTGGTGTCTGCGGAAGGGATAAGGGTGGATCCTTGGAAGATTGAAGCAGTACTAGATTGGAAACCACCCAAGTCCGTAACTGAGGTTCATAGTTTCTTGGGATTAGTAGGCTATTACAGAAGATTTGTCGAAGGATTTTCATCGATAGCTGCATCTTTAACGAAATTGTTGAGAAAGGAAGTACCTTTCGTGTGGGCTGATAAGCAGCAAGAGAGCTTTGAGAAGCTCAAGAGGGTTTTGACTAAAGCTCCGATTTTGATTCAGCATGAGGCAGGGAAGGATTTCGTCGTGTATTGTGACGCTTCTCACACAGGATTAGGATGTGTTCTAATGCAAGACGGGAAGGTAGTTGCATATGCGTCTCGACAGTTGAGACCACACGAGGTTAATTACCCGACACATGATTTAGAGTTGGCAGCTGTAGTCTTTGCTCTTAAAGTTTGGAGACATTATTTATACGGGGAAAAGTCAGTGATATACACGGACCACAAGAGTCTAAAATATCTACTGACTCAGAAAGAACTAAATTTGAGGCAATGAAAGTGGATAGAATTATTGAAAGACTACGACTATTCTATTGAGTACCACCCGGGCAAGGCGAATGTGGTGGCAGACGCTCTAAGTCGGAAAGTGGTGTCAGATCTAAGGGTGATGTTTGCACATCTTAGTCTTTATGATGACGGAAGCTTGCTGGCAGAATTACAAGTAAGGCCGACATGGTTGAGTCAAGTGAAAGAGAGACAATTGGTAGACGATGATCTGAGTGCAAAGCTACGGCAGGTACAGAATGGGGAATTAGAAGATTTTGGTATTAACAACGATGGGGTATTGTGTTTCAAAGGCAAAGTCTGTATGCCGAGGGATCAGGAGTTAAGGCAAAAGATTCTTTAGGAGTCGCATAGTAGTCCATATACTATGCATCCTGGAGGAAGTAAGTTATACCGAGATTTACGAGATCAGGTTTGGTGGCCTGGACTTAAGCGGGAAGTTACAAAATTTGTAGGAAAGTGATTAATGTGTCAACAAGTCAAGGCTGAACATCAAGTACCTTCTGGATTGCTACTGTAGATAAAGATTTCAAGAATGGAAGTGGGAGAGAATCACCATGGACTTTGTTAGTGGGCTTCCTCCTACGCCTACTAAAAAAGATTCGGTATGGGTGATAGTGGACCGATTGATGAAATCTGCGCATTTTATCCCATTTCGGGTTGATTACTCTTTGCAGAAATTGGCGAAGATATATGTGGCTGAGATTGTGAGATTGCATGGAGTGCCGGTGTCAATTATTTCAGATAGGGATCCAAGGTTTATGTCTCGGTTTTGGAAAGCATTGCATCAGGCTTTGGGCACCAGATTGGACTTCAGTACGGCATTTCATCCATAGTCTGACGGCCAGTCTGAGTGAGTAATTCAAGTCTTAGAGGATATGTTAAGGGGATGTGTGATAGATTTCAGAGGAAGCTGGGAGGAGTTCTTACCGTTAGCAGAATTTGCATACAACAACAGTTACCAAGCCAGTATTCGGATGGCACCATATGAAGCACTATATAGACTAAGTGTCGCACTCTTACGTGTTGGATGTAACTAGGGAACGACATGTTTTGGGTCCAAAATAGTGGTGAATCAAAGAAAAGGTTAAGGTAATTGGGCTCGATTAAAAGAAGCATCGATGGACAAAAGTCGACGCGGATCTGAAGCGGAAAGAAATAGAGTTTGCTGTGGGGGATGAAGTATTCTTAAAGGTTTCACCTTGGAAAAAGGTGATGAGATTTGGTCGCAAAGGGAAGTTAAGTCCCAGGTTCATTGGACCTTATTTGGTTTTGAAGCGGGTCAGACCTGTGGCATATCAGTTAGAATTGCCTTCGGAATTGAAGCAAATGCATAATGTGTTCCATGTTTCAATGTTACGCCATTACCGGTTGGATCCATCTCATGTAGTGCCAATTGAGGAGGTGGAATTAAGACCAGATCTGTCCTGTGAAGAGGAGCCAATTCAAATCCTGGAGCGGGATGTAAAGGTTTTACGGAGAAAATCGGTTCCTCTTGTCAAAGTGTTATGGCGTAATCATGGATCATAAGAAGTTTCGTGGGAGCCAGAACAAGCGATGCGACAGCAATACCCTCACTTGTTCTAGCCAGGTAATTTCGAGGTCGAAATTATTTTAAGGGGGTAGAACTGTAACATCCTGAATTAAGGGGTTATGCATCTTTACTTAATTGAATGTTATTGCATGCCTAAGTATAATTGAATGTGTTTTGGGAAGTTTTTCGAACTTCAATTATGTAAGTGAATACTTAGAGAAATATTAAATTTTTAATAATTAAGATGGAGCTAAGCAAGATAGGCTTTAAGAAATATTGACAAGAGGTTTTAAGCATAATAAGTCAATTGGCAAGGTGGTAAGGGCGCATGGATGAATGCTTGAGGGGAGAGGTTCGAATCCCCTAGCTAGCAAGTGGAAGAATTTTAGTTTTTTTTTATTATTTTCTTTCCTATAGTGTCGGCCAAGATTATTCTAGATTGGATGGCCATCTTTTTATTTTTGGTTAGTAGACCATATGTAAAAAGCAAGCTAGAAGTTATGGCATGGAATCATGAAGTCAAGGTAAGATAGGAGGACAAAAGGCTTGAAGAAAGGATAATGTTTTAGAAGATTTTTCATGGTCATTTGACCATGAACCTAGTCGGCTTTAGGGGTTAAGGGGGGATGGTTTAATTGTGTTTGGAATCAAGGGATTGATGGGGAAGAAATGAGGAGGAAAAAGGGGATCATGTTGGTAAGGGTTAGCCGAATTTTTGCATAGGCATTAGGGGGATAGTTGGCCAAAACTTTAACCAATTTGTGCATCATTTCATTTCTCTCCAAAACCTTGTTCTTAGCCGATTGCCTATTACACAAAAGAGAAGCCTTTTTTCTCTTCTTTTAGTCTTTTGCAATTTACCATTTCGGTTTTATGAAGTCTTTCTAGTTCCTATTCTCCAAAACATAATATCTTTCTCTTCTCTTTGTAACCGAAAGTACCAAAGTTCAAAGACCTATTTTTCTTCACTTTTTCCCTCATGGTCGAATGCATATAAACTTCTAAACCCATTTCTTTTCTTTTGATCATCATCATCTTCTTCTTCTTCACTTTCAACCGAAATCATCTTCTACCAAAAATCAAATCATCTCTTTCTCTCAAATTTCTCTTCTCATTTACCTTACTCAGTAAACTTCCATCTTCTATTTTCATCTTCTTCTTTCTTTTCTTTTGTTGAAAACCCGAAACCATCATAGCCAAAAACACCATATTTTTCTCTTCTTTTGTTCAAGCCGAAATCATCATTTCTTTTCTTCTATTTTAACAAGGTAGAATCTTCAAGTGGTCAAGTAAGGATTTTTTTTTTTTGTTAAGTGTTTTCATTATCTTCTTTTAGAATAGCCGATTTAGAAACATAATTCTCTCATTTTTCTCCTAGGCCGAAACTTTGGAAGGGATTTTAAGGATCCATTTTGGTAGCCAACGTTTAAGGAGAGATCTTTCGAAATCATCCAAGGTAAGGATTATCATTTTCGGTTATATCGTTTCTTTTAAATAGTTTATTAATCGACTTTATTTTAGGGGAAGTTCGAGACGAACAAGATAGGTTCGAAAAGAGTAGTAAGGAGTGTTTGGAAGAGAGGAGGCTCTGTTATACCCTCAAACTTCAAGCGAAGGGCTGTAACGGTGATAAGAGATTTCCCACCGGGTTGTGGACCCTCTGCTAACAAAGATCGTTTATTTGAAGACGTGCATACAACCGAACCACTTTTCGCTACTGGGTTGTCATCAGGTTTTGATCCATCTATTGGAGAGAAACCACGTATAACGGTTGTCTGAGATTTCGAGGGTAAGGATTTAGATCTCTCATCAATAGATTTGATTATAAGTATTAGTGTGTTCTAATCAAGTGCATTAATTAATTAGGTGTTGACGAGCGGGAAGGTATCGTTCTCACTGTCATAAGGTGTGTAACATTATACTAAAATCTCATAGATCTATATTAAATGTGATTTGTATGAAAATATGTATAATAATGGTTGCGGGTACCATTTAGTGGTATACGATATTCAGGTATGTTTACCCCAATATTTCGTTAATTTTTCTATATGCCTAAATGTGAGATAAATATGATTTTGCTATGATTTTGGGGTAAAAGGCATGAAAACTAAATGATATGTATGTGCATGGGCATATGGGTGTTATTGATAAAGGGGAAGTATTCTGGTGGTTTTACCACAATATCCAGTGACTTCGGTCACATATGTGAATCTGGTGACTTCGGTCACATATTTGAAATCTGGTGACTTCGATCACATATTTGAAATCCGGTGACTTCGATCACAATTATCTGGTGGCCATGCCACAAAATTATAAGGGCGATGTGCATGTTGACTGCAGCAACTGCCTTCGATGGTGTGTAGCGGATGGAGGGTCGATTTAGTAATCCCCACGGTGTGATTGGTTGGTACGGGTGGTGTGTAGCGGATGGATATTTAGGTGGGTCGGGTTTGCATTTCATTATATATTTATCCATGTGATTATTAAATGATTTTATTTGATTTGCTATAAAAATGGGCTTATGGCTAAATATGACTTAATTGGGCTTTTGGCTATATGTGCTATTAAGTGGGCTTAAAGGCCATGATCAATTGGGCTTTTAGTGTTTTTGTTACACATTGAGTTTATGACTCACCCCTTGTAACACCCCAAACCCGGCCCATGAGTCCTGACCGGATCTGGTATGTCACGGAGTAAAATAGTTTGAAATAATTTTGAGTGTCTAGTGAAAACTTGGTAAGATATGGCTAAGGAATTAAAACGGTGTTTGAAAACTCAGTTGGGCTTTTATAATCATGGTTGGGTTGATAAACTCTATGAAAACGTTTAATCATGTATCATTTTAAAATCGTCTGAGTTATTGGTGACTTGGTAAATTTTGTTACCCGACGGTAACTTATTGGAAAACCGTTAAATTTTATTAAGTTTGAAAAGGTTACTTTTAACCGGTTCACTTAATATTTGTAATATAATATAATTTAAAATAAACGATTAAAAAACATCCAAATAAAAATTTAGCGGCCTTATTACATCCCAAAATAAAAAGACTTAGAAAATAAAATGAATAAACTTAACAAAATAAATTTAAATCAACGATAAGCATGGTCGCCTCGAGTCCTCTCGGCTCCATCTCTGCGATCTACTAAATCGCAAAATAATAAGGGAAGGGGTGAGTCACTAAGACTCAGGGTGTAAGTCCCCCACTCGAAAATGTAACTCATACACAGATTATTAATATACATGCAATTATGCAACCCAACCTAACCATCCATACTCCTTAACTACCCCATGTGGTCAAAACCACTGGTGGTCAAAACCACTGGTGACTAGTGTCACAAAATAAATGATGGGGCCAACCCATCGTGTGGTCAAAACCACTGATGACCATAGGTCACAATTTATCAGGTGTGGTCAAAACCACTGGTGGTACCAAACCACTGGGACTTAGTCGCAATTTATCAATCGGTGTGGTCAAAACCACTGATGACCATAGGTCACAAATAATCTGATGGGGCCAACCCATCTTGTGGTCAAAACCACTGATAACCATAGGTCACAAATAATCTGATGGGGCCAACCCATCTTGTGGTCAAAACCACTGATGACCATAGGTCACAAATAATCTGATGGGGCCAACCCATCTTGTGGTCAAAACCACTGGCGACAGTCCATAAAATTATCCCCCTTCCACCATCATCATGCTTACATATCAATATCATAAATCATGCATTTAACAGCATATGATGGCATACTCAATTATATTTCATAAACAAAATACAGATCACAAGTTAGGGGACTTACCCGGAAACCCTGATTAAGCCCACAAGCATATATCATAGATCACTACAGTAATTATTAACAAAGCAATAATATGGCAAAGTCTATTAATAAAGTGTGTAAAGAGTTTACATACCTGTTTCTACCGAAATTCCTAGATCCCGAAGATTCGATCTACGATGCTAGATCTCTTGACCTTAAACGAATTTGATTTCCAAACAAATCCCAAAATCGTCACTTGATTAAGACTCTTAAATCTTTTAAATCCCGAAACTCTCTTCTTGATTAATGGAGATGCCGAAATACCTTAGATCTGAAATCCCGAAATTCACCTTCCATATTTCGATCAATAAAATATAGGAGGGATTAGACTAACTTTCACTTAAAAGAAAGGAATACAATTATAACTATAGATCCTTACCCTTTATATTGAAATCGATGATCCCTCCGACACCACTTGAGATTTGGCTTAGAGACTTGATGAACAATCAGCTATGATCCCTTATGTATTCGGTTTCAAAGATGAAAGAAGAGAGGAATAATAGGCTTAGAAGGAATAGGCTAGGATGCTAAAAGAGAAGAGGAAAAAAGAATGGATGCTCAAGAAGAATTTGGCAGAGGAGAGGAGAAAGAATATTTGGCAAAAGAAAGAGAGGAGAATGAATAATGAATAGCCTTAGTCTCATCCTTTTATAGTAGAAATTAGGCCAAGAATCCTTTGCTTGGCCACTACTCTTCCTTATGTGATAACTTTATCTCTTTAATTTTAAAACAAATAAAGTATAATCCTTATTATCTTCTAATTAGCGAATTTAAAAGAGAGTGAAACTCCTCTTTTGCAAGCCTTGTGCCGTCCAATTGGGCTTCTAGAAGCAAAAATAAAACTTATTTTATTTGCTTCCCATGTGACTTGAACTCAGGCCCAACACCCTTGTATGTGGCGCCATTTCCAAAGGCCCTAAGTGGCATCTTCAGGCCACTTTTCCAAGCCCATTTGTGTGTCAAATTTCACGTACTTTTTCTTTTAAGGCCTCCTTGCCTTAATTACCTCTTTTAAACTTTAAAACTCGACATTTCTAAGTCATTTCTAGGTTTCCAAAAATTTTCGTTTGGCTCTGTAAACTTGACATTTCTTAGGTTTCCTAAAATGTTTACTTTCCTTTTTTTAGCTTAGTTTCCAAAATGTTCACTTTCCTAATTTAGCTTAGTTTCCAAAATGTTTACTTTCCTCTTTTAGCTTAGGTTTCCAAAAATATTAAAATTTATTCAAAACTCATAAAACATGTCATTTCATACATTTAAGCCAAAAATGCATAGGCCCTTTTTTTTAGGATGTTACACCCCTTTTGTGGGATAATTTTTCAGATGACTCTTAGCGTGATGGATCGGGTCAGCGGGGACTACGTGGTGGCCATTGCTCAACAAAAGTATTTCGGATGTTTCTCTTAATTAAACTTATTAAGCGTATTTTTATTACTTGGATTTTATTATGGGTTTTGCTATTTTTGTAATAAGGCCACTATGAACTGTTTTTAATTTTTGCGTTTGGATTTTTATTCTGCCATGAACAATATTTAATTAAATAACTAAATGGTTTTCGATAAATAATTTAAACTGTTTTTGACACTAATATATATATGTTTTACAATAATAAGTAAAATTTTTCATAAAATTTGGTTTTCTTTTAACTTATAAATTTCTCTTAAAAATAATGTTTTAAGAAAATACAAATTTATTTAAATTTGATTTTAACCTAAATATTAAGCTAATCTGTTTTATACAAATTCATCAAGTTTTTCTTAAACAAAACGAGAAATTGCTAAAGTTTTATTCGAGGAACATATCAAATCCGGTCAGGCTTTTTGGGCCGGGTTTGGGGTGTTTCAATCGAGACTGATCAACTTCCATTTCTGATACTTTGGAATCCCGATCATACATATAAAAGAAAATGCATCACAACCTTTCCGGATCAAACTCTATATAGACATCATTGAATGTATATTCGAACACAATTAGACTTAACAAATTCAACGAAAATCAATTCACAGTTTTAGCATCTCAGACAAATCTGCTTCTATAGGTAACTTACTACAACATCATGAACAGTCAACCAAATCTATTCTCAGAATAACATCAAATTCATTGAATGGAAATAACATAAATTCAATAGGAAAATCATATCTCTAAATCTTTCGTGGATACTGTTGTAATTCAAGTCATCCATCAATGAATTCAACCAGTAGACTCTTTTCTATTACTAATATTGTGCATAAATATATTTAAGTCTCTTAACCTAGAAATCAATTAATGCATATACTGTAAAAACAAATATAGGAAAAGTACAAGTAATATCATCAGGAGCTGAGGACTCCCCATGTATATATACAAATTGTTTAAGTTATGTCAGGAGCTTAAGCTTCAGATCAAACTGCTATGTCTTTTATTCCACTTCTACTGACTTTAGTTGTACTTCAAATTCTTGGCCACCTGCCTCTTGTAGAAATAAAAGTAGGTCTTACATTTAGGTCTCTATTTAACTTAGCTTTAATCGAGCAGTATTTCTTAAGTTGATCAGAGAATCCCCAAATAAAACAAAATTTTTCTTTCAAACCACACACTCCAGATTGATTTCAGACACAATGGCTACATTCAAGTCTATTTATATTCGAACACTACTGCACTGGTTACTAAAGTTATCAAGTAATCTCACATTATTCCATTTCATTCCATTTCTATCCTAAACCCTGATGGCTCTGAAAATAACTAACCGATTCTTTTATTTTTTCATTGGCTAGAAAAAAATATATATTCTTGATACATTCTGTTTATTGAAACCTCAAACTCATGTCTCATTTTGTTTCTTGCGATAACAAATCTCTTCCCTTTTTTAAGCTTGATCAAATAAAAACAACGAACTCACAAAATTTCATTGCACTGGCAAATATTTTAATCTCATTATCCAATCAATCTCTAGAACAAATACATAATTTCTCTTCAATCAATATCATCTTATTAACATATTTACTGAGCTAAACTATTCTCACCCAATCTCTGCAACTGATTTGTTTCCCAACTCCAATTCAATAACTTTCTTTTTCTTCTTATCTCAATATCATTTTATGACATAATTCTTTCAAAAATCAACTCAGAATAAATCCTAGTTAATCCATTCTTTTGGCACCATAGTAGTTAAAGTCAATTCTCAATGACTAACCTCCTCTTTTAACAGTGTCACTGTACATCTTAAATAATCTTCGAAAAATATAACTCTTCATCTGGAACTCTTTGTATTTGCTATCCAGTATCGGCTATAACTGAATCACCATTCATTTTACTTCTAAACTCTTCAGCTCTGCCCTTTCAAATTTAATCGATAGAAATCTTGTGAATATTATGTCGTATAGTACTTTGAGGATAAGGGGGTAGAGGTCATAGAGCCATCAAAATTGTTTTCACACATATTAAACATATCATTTATTATTAATAAGAATACAGTGAACATTTTCTCTATAATTATTGAATTTCAGCATATTAAGAGTTGCCTTTAATCGGAGACATGAGTATTACTTTCAGCTTCATCGAAATTAGCTCAGTTGGAATACATTTCTTATTTATAAAAGGAACAGAATAACATTAAGTCAGGAGACATCACACTATCACAGGTTATAAAATAACATGTGTTTCTAGACTCCATACATGCTACGTTCAGTCCAAGAACCTACTAAATAGTAACTCTGATACCACTAAATGTAACAACCCTAACTCTTCTCCGTTGACAAATTAGGGTAATGAAGCATTACTGCACAATATAGAACTTTTAACATCAAAACAGAGGTCAACATGAAATTTATATATTAACATTTGATAACATAACTAAAATATAGCATAAATACTTTTATGAGCCTTAAATTGAGCCTAAGGGCTCTAAAAAGAGTTTACTAACAATCAGGGACTTATTTGAAGCAAATCAAAAATTTCAGGCCAAACTTGAAAATCTGCAAAACAGAGGTCACACGAGTCGTGTGGCCAGGTCGGGTAACATAGACCAGGCCGTGTAGGATTTCGAACAGTGGGACATACGGCCGTGTCCCAGCCTGTGTGTCAAACTGTGTAACATCCGTACTTGAAAATATGATGACACACGACTATGTGACAACTCGTGTCTCAAGCCGTGTGCTTCAAACTCAACGTCAATGCTTGTACACCAAGACATACCTTCCTCCCACACATTCACATAACCTAACACACCTTGAACACACAAAAATATACCATTTTAATCATCCTATATGTTCTAACCAATGTGCCATTCAAAGGCACCACAATTTATTCAACAAGACCATTCATGAATAGGACTTTAATATCACATTTTAACTATATAACACAGATACATCATGAACAATTACTTTTTAAGTCCATACCACCACAAATTACCAAGTTAGCTAGGTATAACCAAATGACCGCGTTCAAAAGTGCCTAAACACAAGCCAGCCAAACCAAACTACATATATACAAATGGTACCAACAAATCCAAACATACCAAATGACCTCATTGACATCAAGCCTTATACACTTATACCATGTACATTTACAAGCCAAAACACAAAGGCATTAAACATATTCAAATTTGGCACAACTCATAACATTATTAAATTGCCATAGTAACAAACAAGCCCTATACCTACCAATACACATATTTCAATTAATCATATATTTCCTAATTTCAAATACCATGCATAACCATTAACAAAAAATATTAGGGCATACACAAGCTTGGCACAACCCAAAGCATACCAATTTAACATATAACCCTATACATGCCATTTATAACAATTTCAATATATACTCAAAAGTTACCAAATGGGTCGATGGATAGTGTGGTTTTCTCCAACTTTGATTCCAACCATTCGAACTTTCCAATGATCTACAAAATAGATAAAACACATACGTAAGTAACTAGGGCTTAGTAAGCTCATATTAGGAACTTTAACTTACCATATATATTAAATAAAACAACCAAAGATAGTTTCATTTCACTATAGGCCAAACATCGTTTCCTATACACAAAAATCATAAGGTTAGTTGGTGAAATAATGCACTTATAAGATCAAACAAGACATGGCATAAAACATATCAACATTTCAATTTCACCATCCTACACTTGTACATATATCATGTAACCTCATTCTCTTTACATTATGCATATCACTATAATCCATTTTATTATCTAAAATCATGATTCATTTCATATTTTCATATGCCCATTTAAGCTTTATTTACCCGTTCATATCATAGAAAGAATTTCACTATATAAGTCATTCATTCACATTATTCAAATGTTATCTTTTCAATCCAAATACTTACATTACATTTTCCATTTTTTATTTTTAATAGCATAGTTCATTTATATACATACCTTTTCATTTTAACCCTTATTGCTCATTGAACCAAAATAGAATAACATCGAATAATGGAAATAATTTCTTCAGTAGAACTTACTTGATACAATACACCGGCACGAAGCCTGTTAAGCTCAAAGCCTGATATAACACACCAGCACGAAACCTGCTAGGCACAAAGCCTGATATAATACTCTGACATAAAGCCTGCTAGGCACAAAGCTGCAATGCACAAAGCCTAATATATTACACCACAACATCATGAGTTAACATATTTATAGACATATGAAGCATATAATCGCACTAAGGCATTAATATTCATTATCAAACTATACTAGTCAAATATTCAATTCGTATTCATACTTACAATACATACCTCACCTGAAACATTTTACCTAATTAGCAAATTATCGGAGGATGTCATGGTGTCTTTCAACCATAGTTTTATTCATTTCCTGTCGTGTTGCCATAGTGTCTTTCAATTATGGTCTTATTCGTTTGATTTGTGATGCCATAACATTTTTCAGCTATGGTCTTACTCGATAGAATCATGATGCCATAACATTTTTCAGCTATGGCCTTACTCGATAGAATTGTGATGCCATAACGTCTTTTAGCTATGGTCTTACTCATTTATGGTATTGTACCATAGTGTCTTTCAACTGTGGTCTTATTTATTTCCAGTATAGTGCCATAGAGTTTTTCAACTATGGTCTTAATCATTTCCTTCAATCCAACGAACTCGATTCATAAATAAACAATTAGATATTAAACAACTGAAACAACAACTAATTTATTTAATCAAGTTAGGAACTTACTTGAGCTCATAAACGACTTCTAACACGAACCAACCACTATTATGTTACTTTGACTTTTCTGCCATTTGTATCTGTTCAAGCTATTTCTTGATCTAAATAAATATTTTTATTCAATTAATCCCATTAAATCATTTAAAATAATTAATTCAAACTTAAAACCATTATCCATGTGAGTTTACTAAATTACCCCCATGTTTTATCATATATGCAATTTTGTAACAATCCGGTTTATACCCTAGTCGAAACAGTGGTTTTGAGACCACAAATCCAAGTCTGGATAATATTTTAATATTATTTTCTATGTCATTGATATGTGACTAAGCATGTGGTAAATTTTTATAAGCAAATTTGTCTGCTCGTGTGTTTAATTTGAACAAAAGATTGATTTGCATTAAATGTGAAAGTTGTATGCTATTTGTTAAGTACCAATGTGTTGTGGCTTTGTAAGGTTGGAGGCCTTATATGGCAATTTTCCTATTATCTATGATAGTGGACGACATTAGTCCATAATAACATTGGAGTTTATGTTTGATAATTTTATATTATAAAGACAAACTTGTAAATTGATTAATAATATGATAGTTAATTTATTAAAGCATGAAAATGGAATTTAGTTCATCCATTTTTCCACCGAAAAACACAAAGAAAAAGAAAGCTTTGAAGCTTTGTATATTCGGTTAATTACAAGCTAAATTCAAGGTATGTTTTCGGTCGATTTTCGATAATTTTTACGTTTTTGCAATCGTTGCTTTGTCTACTATCAAGCCCATGTCTAAATTTTGTGAATTGATGATGTTTTTGTGATATGCCATTGATGATATGTTGAGCTTTGTGATGATTTATGTTGTTAAATGAAATATTTGAGCTAGATGAACATACTTTGTTCTTGAATTTTTATGAATTTAGCTAATTAGGGCTAAATTGATAAAGTAGTAATTTGAGGGACTAAATTGCAAATTTGATGAAAAATATGGGCTTGTATAAGATGTAGGAACATTCAGCTAGGCATGAGTATGGGTTGATTTTGTGAATTTGATGTTTTGAGAAAAATAGAATAAATTGATAAATTGTGCAAGTGTGAGGGTTAATTTGCAAATAGCCCTAAATATATGTGTATGGATTGAAATGAATGAATTAGTGAATAAAAGCGTTAATTCTAAATATGTTTAGATCAAGAACTGAGGAAAACAGACTTAGATCGCGGTAAAGTGAAAGCAACCGAGTAGCCGTTTCCATTCCGATAGATCGAATTTGAGGTATGTCACTATGCAAATAAACATACTTGTATGAAATTGTAAATGCTCATATGACTAATAATGAATATTTATGAGAGGTTGTGCATATTAATTATGAGATAAGGTTGATATAGCGATAATGTTTGAGAAGTCTCGAACGAACCTAGGAATATGTTGGCACCGATATGAGCTTTACGTGTAAGACCAAGTCTAGGACGTTGGCATCGATATGAGTTTTACGTGTAAGACCATGTCTGGGACATCAGCATCATATTGATTCGTGTAAGACCCTGTCTGGGATACTATCGACATCTGGGTGTATGTAAGACCTCGTTTGGGACGTTGGCATTGTACGATTATTTCGAGCTTTCTGAGTATCTTACTAGATTCCTAATGGTTCAACGGGCAAATCTGTGATACGAATTACAAATCCGAGCTATGATAAATTAAGTGAATGAATATCTATTTCAGGTACATTGTTTATACACTAATTATGTATATAAGGTAAGTATCTATATGATCATACTATGATGTTATGTATATGAAATTGATAATACGATATGTAAAGTTTTGACTAGATGAATTATATGCATATATGGTATGTGAATTGGATATATGGTAAGTTATGGCTAAGCAAATGAGCTTAAGAAAGAATGAGACGATTTTTGTCATGAGAACCATATTATTCATCTTATTAATTCGGTTATGTGCAATTCATGCAAAGTTTATTTGTATTATTACTAACTAAGTTTTTGGAAAGCTTACTCTGTGTGTGTTTTCTCTGTTTTATAGGTCGTCTAAGCTACTGAAGGCTCGGGACCGTCAAGGATCATCATCACACTACTAAACACATTTTGGTACACTTTGGAAATGTTTTTAACTAGATATGGCATGTATAGGCTAGTTTTTTATATAAGTTGATGTATAAACTTGGTCTTCAGATGTGGCTAGTTATTAGTTCACTTTATGCCTTGGTGAATGTGGTATACGTAGTTGTTTTGGTATGGTTTGATGCTCATGAAATGGTCAAGTTTTTGAGTAAGTACATGAATGAAATAAGCTTTAGTTATATATATGTTTTGTCTTGAAAGTTAACATGAATGAAATGAGTATTGAATGTATAGATTGAATGATTATATTTGGTATGCTTTTGGTAGTCATATGTACATGAGATGTCTTGGTAAATGTTTCTTGTAGGTCTGGCCCATTTTGGATGGCATTTTGGTCTTGCAAATAACCTATAATGTCACACAGCCATGGCACACGGGCGTACCTATAAGCCGTGTGAGAAAGTCAGTATATGGCCTAGTAGTACACGGCCTTATCACACGGGGGTGCTAGATAGCCGTGTTGATTTTGGCAAGATCGACCATGGTCAGGGTACACGGTCGTGCCTGGTGGCCGTGGTGAGAAGTCAGGTTCGACCACGGGGAGGACACACGGGTGTGTCTAGCAACCGTGGAGGGCACACGGTTTGCTCCCACGGGTGTGTATCCCCTGTATTTTATAAAAGATTTTAAGTTTTGAGAACTTTTGTATGTGTTTTATTTTAGTCCTAACTCGATTTATAAGTATGCTTAGAGTCTCGATGATCATTTAAGGGACATTATAATTGTGATTGATGATGGATTATTTGAATTTCTGTAAATATTTTTGATCTGTCCGATAATGCCTTTAACCCTAATTCAGTGACAGTTACGGGTTAAGGGTGTTACATTTGGTTGGTATCAGAGCTACGATTTAGTCGATTCTTGGACTAACTTAGTGTGTCAGAGTCTAGCTATACATGCCATTTATCTGAATTGTGATAATGTGATGAATCCTGATGTATAAAATGTGATTTTTGTATAGCAATGGATCCCGAAAGAGCCATAGCTAATGACGTAGAAAGTAATGCGCCCACTCCCACGCAAGGGACAGCACCTTCGTATCCGAGACCGGCTACGAGCGGTCAAGAGGGAGAAGCTAAACAAGCTGTCTTCCAAATGAGTGAATGGTTCACTCAATTCGTAAGGAATAACCTGACTATTTTGCAACCCCCGGCCCCAGTTAATCCCCCTCAAACATCTGATATACCTCCACTGTAAATCTGAATCTGTGGAATAAGCCTCCGGTTGACAAGATTTGTAAGTATGGGGCCGAAGAATTTTGAGCTACTAATGATGATAAGACTGAAAAGGCCGAGTTCTGGATTGAAAATACTATCCGGGTATTTGATTAAATGTCTTTGACTCTGGAAGAATGCATAAAGTGTGTTGTATCGTTGCTTCGAGATGCAGCTTATCAATGGTGGAAAACCTTAATTTTTGTTGTTCCGAAAGAACGAGTTACATGGGATTTCTTTCAGATTGAGTTCTGAAAGAAATATATCAGCGAAAGATTCATCGATCAGAAACGAAAGGAATTTTTGGAACTTAAACAGGGTCGAATGATTGTTTCTGAGTATGAATGAGAGTTTGTGCGATTAAGTCAGTATGCTCGAGAGTGTATATCATTTGAAGCTCTAATGTGTAAAAGATTTGAAGATGGCCTTAATGAATATATTCATTTATTAGTCGGGATCTTAGAAATAAAATAGTTTGTTGTACTCGTCGATCGAGCATGTAAAGCTAAAGCACTCGGGAAAGATAAAAGAAAAGTTGAGTTTGAAGCTTGAAATATGAGAAAGAGATATCCAAGCAAGTCATTTCAGTCTGCTTCGAAGAGATTATGAGATGACCAAAGTCGTTCAAGAGACAATGTGGGACATTCAAATAGAAATCGAGCTAGATCGTAGAATAAATTCCAAAACTCCAGCAACTTCAGTGGCCAGTGTTGGTAATGTATGGACTGAGAGACCTGAATGTAAACATTGTGGAAAAAGGCATTCGAGAAGCTGTAGATTAAATGACAGAGCTTGCTTTAGATGTGGATCGCTTGATCATTTCATCCATGATTGTCTTGAATCTGTCGAGCCAAAGATTGTTCAGAATCTGAGACCTGATAATGCACCTGTGAGAGGTAGACCTTCTAAGAATGTGAGAAATGTCAGTGGTTGTAACATCCTAAAATTTGAGTTTTTATATGTTGCATTATTTTGGTGCTGAGCTAGTTAATTATCCAATGTGTGCGTTTAAATAGTCCTGAGAAGGCTCGGGATTTATTTGGAATTAATAGAATTATTTTGTCAATTAGCACTTTAAGGAAATGGAATAAGTGACCTTAAAGCTTAAGGTAATTAAGTGGTAAAAAGGTAAGCATAATTGAGCAATTAGTAAAAGGGATATGGCGTCATGTGTGTTACTTGAGGGAAGGAGTCCAAACCCCTTTGTGTGCATGTGAGAATTTTATTTTTTTCTTTCCTTCCTCATATTGTCGGTCAAGAATTGAACTTATGGTAAGTTGGACTTTTATTTTTATGGCAAGATGGCTAAGAGAAAAGGCAAAATTGAACTTAAGGAAAGGAACCAAATGGAAAAGGCATGTAGGGGGAACATAAGGCTTATAACAAGGAAGATGTTTTGGAAAGTTTGGGTGGCTAAACTTTGACCATTTGGCCATGCACTTGGACGATTTTGGGGGCTAGGGGGGAATGGCCGAATTTTTGGGTAGCATTTGGTAAGGTAGGTGGTAGTTTTGGTCAGTTTTTTCATTTTGGCATTTTGGTGTATCAATAGTTTTCCTCTCCAAAATTCTTCTCCCTAGCCGAATATGTCATGAGCAATAGGTAAAACTTTTGTTTTCTTTTGGCCATTTCATTTTTGACCATTTCGGTATTATCCTTCTTTCTCCCCAAAGTCTTTTCCTCTTTGTGCCGAAAACATATATCTTGAAAGGCATTTTCCTTTTCTTTTCTTTTCTTCTTGCAAAAACTCTCAAACATCACTCCCTCTCCAATATTTTCACTATAGCTGAATCTTCCTTCCTTCCATTGAACTTTCTTTTTCATTCAAGTGGTCATGTTTGAACAATCGGTAAGAACACCCTTTTCAATTCTTTTTATTTTTCCTCTATTGTTCAAATTCATATATTGGCTTGGGAGGGTCTTTTTGACCGAAATCATCATCTTTTTCTTTTAAACAAAACCCTTTCTTCTTGTAGTGGTATAGTGGAGTGCCGATTATTTCTACATCATTTAATCAACCCTACCCATAGGAAGATCGTGTGAAAAAGGATTTCATCGTTCAAGGTAAGGAAATTTTTTGAAGGGTTCTATATTACTTTTTTTTATTTGTTAAATATAATGTTGATTAACCGATTTTATCATAGGGACTCTATCACTCGATTCTCATCCTGTGAACGTAAGGATTTTGTGGTAAGCCGACTTCGCTCATAAGATCAATTGGTTATAATAACAAAATATTTGTTTAGACTAATATTTATTAGAAATTGAGGCAAACAAGATCGAATCAAAAGGAGTAGTGATTGGTGATTGAAAAAGGAGTGGATTTGCGATCCCTTCTAGATTCAAACGAAGGGCTATTTCGACGATCCGGGATTTTCCACCGGGTTGTGGACCCTCATCTGGTGAAAATCAACTATTCGAGGTTGTTCGCAATCGTGAGGCATAAACGGTTCAGGATTTTCCACCGGGTTGTGAACCGTCAACCTGGAAGAACCGACAAATAGTTGTTATTCGCGATTTCGAGGGTAAAAACCTAGACCGTTTATTTTAGAGTAGATTTATTATAAGTGTTAATGATCTAATTGAGCGTTAAAATATTTTTAGGTGTTGACGATCAGGAAAGTGTAGTGCTTACCGTAATCAGGTGTATAATCTCACACTGTATCTCATGGGTTAAATAACTATATCGTATTAATCACTTGATTAAATCACAAGTTAGTGAAATAGGGTAAACTGACATATTTATCAATTTATTGGTAAAGACTGTGAAATCGGTATTAAGATTGTAAATATTACAAAATTGCCCTCAATGGACCAAATCGATAAAAGTGACTATATGGGCCAAATGTGATATTTGATATATGGGCCAAATGTGATATTTGATATATGGGCCAAGTGTGATATGAGTTATAAGGGCTACAATGTGATATGGGCCAGATTGTGAAAATTTTTATAATGGGCCGTATGTTTGTAATAATTATATGAATGGATTGGTGTAATTGAATATGCATATTATATACATGATTTGTATGGGTTGGGATATTTGACGAAGAGAAGTTCTGGTAGCTTTGCTACAAAATTCAGTGGCTCGCCACAAATCGAAAAATGGCTATGCCATGTAAACTCAGAATCTGGTGGCTTGTGCACAAATTGATATCTGACTAAATGCCTATTTTGGTGTGTTGGCGGGTGGGTGACTAAAGCTCCCCACAGGTGTGTTGGTTGGTACGGTTGGTGTGTAGCAGATGGAAATTAGGTTTGGTTTGGGAATTGCATATCACATGCATATTATATATGATATTATGTTATAATTGTAAATGGGCTTTGGCCCAATAAATGCTTAATTGGATTATTGGCCCAGTGACAACGGTAAGTGGGTTACACACTGAGTTCTAAGTAACTCACCCCGTTTTCCTTACCCTTCTCGGTAATGATCAGTGACGGAGGCTTGGGTCGTGGACGACTCAGTGGAGGCCAAACTACGAATAATGGGTTATTTAAATTCTGAATTTCTTTTAAGTTCTTTTTATCATTTTGCTATTTAAGATTAAGTTGTAATAAGGCCTCTGGATAAATTTTTAATGATGTTTTACTTTTGGATGGATTTTATAAATTGCTTGAATACTTGAAGTGGGATTTATCTAAAATTGAAATAAATGTTTTTCTCAAAAGAAAGGGTTACATTCTTAAATATTTTTACTCGTAAAATTTTTGTTAACAATGTTATAATAATTTTTCCAAAATTATTTTCAAACTCTTGTAAATCTTCTTAAAATATTAATTTAAATTTTCTAAGCTTCATTTTATAAATCCTTACGTCTCAAATTATTAGATTTAGCAATCAACGTTATTTTCAAAAAAAATCCACATCAAAATGTTTTTGAAAATCCGATTTCTTTAAATCTTTAAAAGACTAGATGTATGTTCATTTCGTGTGACATGTCAAATTTGGTCTTAACGCATAGACCGGGTTTGGGGTGTTACAGTGGTATTCAAAGAACTATGAGAGGCACTGTTGCAAGATTTGAAGCTAGAGCACCTGCCAGAGCATATGCTATTCGAGCTCATGAGGAAGCTTCATCACCTGATGTTATAACGGGTACTTTTACACTTTATGATACTTCTGTGATTGCATTAATAGACATTGGTTCTATGCATTCGTATATATGCATGAATTTAGTATTCAGTAAGACTTTGCCTGTAGAGTCTACTGAGTTTGCCATAAAAGTATCGAACCCCTTAGGTAAAAGTGCTTTGGTTGATAAAGTATGCAAGAACTATCTATTAATATTTTGAGATATTTGTTTCCCTGCTGATTTGATGCTTTTTCCATTTGATAAGCTCGATATTATTTTGGGTATGGACTGGTTGTCTTTGCATGATCTTTGTTGTGAATCGCAAAAGAAATACTATAGATTTAAGATGTCCGAATAATGAAATTAAAGGGTTGAGTCTAATGATTTGAATTGATTGCTCTTTGTGATATCGGTATTGAAAGCTCGAGTTATGTGAAAAGGGATATGAGGCATATTTTGCTTATGTAATTGATTCGAAAATGTTTGAAAGGAAAATTGAGTCAGTACCTATTGTCTGCGAGTTTTCTGATGTGTTTCCTGAAGAGTTACCGTGTTTACTTCTGATTCGGGAAGTTGAATTTGGTATTGAATTATTGCTTGGTACTGCACCTATTTTGATAGCTCCGTATAGAATGGCACAAATTGAGTTGAAAGAGTTAAAGTCACAGTTGTAAGAATTGACCGATAGAGGGTTTGCTAGACCGAGTTTTTCACCTTGGGGTGCTCCTAATCTGTTTGTGAAAAAGAAAGATGGTACGATAAGAATATGCATCGATTATCAACAATTGAATAAGGTGACCATAAAGAATAAATATCCGTTGCCCAGAATTGATGATTTACTTGATCAGTTAAAATGAGTTACTGTGTTTTCAAAGATTGACATGAGATCAGGATACTATCAGTTGGGAGTGAAAGATTTAGATATACCTAAAACTACTTTCAGAACGAGGTACGGGCATTATGAGTTTTTAGTTATGCCATTTGGATTAACCAATGCTCCTGCTGTTTTTATGGATCTGATGAACAGAATTTTCAAATCGTACCTAGATCAATTTTTTGTAGTATTCATAAATGACATATTGATTTATTCACATGATGAAAGCAAGCATGCTGAACATTAGAGAATTGTGTTACAAACTCTAAGAGAAAAGAAATTGTATGCGAAATTCAGCAAATGTGAATTCTGGTTGCACGAGGTTAGTTTTTTAGGACATATTGTGTCATCATCTGGGATTCGAGTTGATCCAAGTAAGATTTCTGCTATTCTGGATTGGAAACCTCCAAAGAACGTGTTTGAAGTCCGTAGTTTTCTGGGTTTAGCTTGTTATTATCATCGATTTGTGAAGGGATTTTCAGTGATAGCTACTCCATTGACTAGATTACTTCAGAAAGATGTTAGATTTGAATGGTCGGATAAATGTCAGAAAAGTTTCGATCAGTTGAAATCTCTGTTAACAGAAGCTCCAGTGTTAATACAACCAGAATCGGGCAAAGAATTTGTGATTTACAGTGATGCTTAGTTAAATGTTCTGGGATGTGTTTTGATGCAGGAAGGCAAAGTTGTAGCTTATGCCTCGAGACAGTTGAAGCCTCATGAAAAGAATTATCCGACTGACGACCTTGAATTAGCTGCGATTGTGTTTGCACTTAAGATATGGCGTCATTATTTGTACAGTGAAAAATATCATGTGTTTTCAGATTATAAAAGTCTGAAATACTTGATGACTCAGAAAGATTTGAACCTGCGTCAAAGACGATGGCTTGAGTTGTTGAAAAATTATGAGCTTGTGATAGATTATCATCCGAGTAAAGCAAACGTTGTTGCTGATGCTTTGAGTAGAAAATCATCATTTGCATCGATATGAGATTTCGTGTAAGACCACATCTGGGACGTTGGCATCGATATGAGCTTTACGTTAAAAACCATGTCCGGGACATCGGCATCGTATTGATTCGTGTAAGACCCTGTCTGGGATACTATCGATATCTGGGTGTATGTAAGACCTCATCTGGGACGTTGGCATTGTACGATTATTTCGAGCTTTCTGAGTATCTTACTAGATCCCTAATGGTTCAACGGCAAATCTATGATACGAATTAAAAATCTGAGCTATGATAAATTAAGTGAATGAATATCCATTTCGTGTTCGTTGTTTAAACACTAATTATGTATACAAGGTAAGTATCTATGTGATCATACTATGATGTTATGTATATGGAATTGATAATACGATATGTAAAGTTTTGACTAGATGAATTATGTTCATATATGGTATGTGAATTGGATATATGGTAAGTTATGGCTAAGCAAATGAGCTTAAGAAAGAATGAGATGATTTTTGTCAAGAGAACCATATTGGTCATCTTATTAATTCAGTTATGTGCAATTCATGCTAAGTTTATTTGTATTACGACTTACTAAGCTTTTGGAAAGCTTACTCTGTGTGTGTTTTCTCTGTTTTATAGGTCGTCTAAGCTACTGAAGGCTCGAGACCGTCAAGGATTGTCATCACACTACTAAACTCATTTTGGTACACTTTGGAAATGTTTATAATTAGATATGGCATGTATAGGCTAGTTTTTGATATAAGTTGATGTATAAACTTGGTCTTGAGATGTGGCTAGTTATTAGTTCATATTATGCCTTAATGAATGTGGTATGTGTAGTTGTTTTGGTATGGTTTGATGCTCATGAAATGGTCAAGTTTTTGGGTAAGTACATGAATGAAATAAGCTTTAGTTATATATATGTTTTGTCTTGAAAGTTAACATGAATGAAATGAGTATTGAATGTATAGATTGAATGATTATTTTGGTATGCTTTTGGTAGTCATATGTACATGAGATGTCTTGGTAAATGTTGCTTGTAGGTATGACCCATTTTAGGTGGCATTTTGGTTTTGCAAATGACCTATAATGTCACACGGCCATGGCACACAAGTGCGTTTAGAAGCCATGTGAGAAAGTCAGTATATGACCTAGTAGTACACGGCCTTAGCACACAGGGGTGTTGGATAGCCGTGTTGATTTTGGCAGGATCGACCACGTTCAGTGTACACGGGCGTGCTTGGTGGACATGGTGAGAAGTCAGGTTCGACCACGGGGAGGACACACGGGTGTGTCTAGCAACCGTGGAGGGCACACGGTTTGCTCCCACAGGCGTGTATCCCCTTTATTTTATAAAAGTTTTTAAGATTTCGAGATCTTTTGTATGTGTTTTATTTTAGTCCTGACTCGGTTTATAAGTATGCTTAGAGTCTCGATGACTCATTTAAGGGACATTATGATTGTGATTGATGATGGATTATTTGAATTTCTGTAAATGTTTCCGATCTGTCCGATAGCACCTTTAACCCTAATTCGGCGACGATTATGGGTTAGGGGTGTTACACAATTTAGTCCTAAATCCTAAAAATTCATCAGTTATCCACATTTAATCAAAATACTAGCCATCCGAATTTCATATAATTTATAATCAGCCTATATCTATTATCATTTCCAAATATTTACGTAAAATTTTACTAATTTAACAAATAAGTCCTTAAACTTAAAATCATAAAAATTACTTAACAAAATATGTCTATTTAACAACCAAGCATAACAATCTATCATAAAATTTCAAAACATATCAAATTCATCCATGGCATAATCTATAACATTTAACAATTTTTCAAAATAGTCCCTAGATTAGCTAAATTAAACTACAACGATCTCAAAAATATAAAATGACTAAAAACAAGTGTTCAAAATTATTCACATGCAAGATGAATAGCTTGACCGAAATTTGGATCTTTATAAATGACAATTTCGGTTGATGAAGAAGAAGAATGAAAGTGGAAATATGTTATTTTCTTATTTTAACTTATTTTATTATTAACTTAATAATATTATAACATATAAAACCTTTAAAATTTTAGGCACTAGCCGTCCAACTATATAAAAGTTGTCTAATTATCCTTTAGACCTTCAAACAACTATTAATTATGCATTTTAATTAATAAAAATAATATAATTAACTTTGCAACTTTACGATTAAGTCTTTTTTAACTTAATTAACTATCTAGATATTAAAATTTCTCAACAAAATTTTAATATAAATCTAATAACACTCCATAAATTTTAATAAAATATTTACGGGCTCGGTTTATAAAAACGAAGTCTCGATACCTCATTTTCTAAAACCACTTAACTTTAGGGACATATCACTTGAACCTAATTATTAATCCAAGTAACATAAATTATCACATCAAAATTTATTATAATGCTATTTTGGACTCATAAATATTAAATAATACTATTTACTGAATCACTTGTTAAATTTATAACCCCAAAATCACTATTTTCGACACCACTAAAAAATAAATTATTACAATAAATTTAGTTAAAGAGATAATATTGAGATTACTCCATAGATTTCCAAATCTTGACAATATTGAAAATGTGAGATTATTGTTCGAAAGAAATGTCTGAAATCCAAGCATAGTAATCACTTTCCAAAATTTTATATTCCTACCGAAAATGAAAGGTTTCCAAACCAAACACCCCCTAACTTTTAAATAAGATAAGCATAAAAATTAAATTTTAGAAATTAAAAGTAAAAGAATTGAATTTTAAGGTTGTGTTTTGGACACTACAAAGTAATTGGACGAAAATGTAATTATTAGATTAGTAGTTGTACCATATTGTAATTACAAGAAATATTAGAGTGGGTTTGGATGGGTGATTGAGTGCGGTGTGTTTAGCTTATTTTTTGTCACAAAGTTACTGATCGCTACAAAGATTTAATTTCACCGCCACCGCTGTTTTTACACTAACCGCAGGTCAACGTACCGTCCATCTAAACCTATCCTTAATTTATTAGACATGTTTGACCGATAAAGTATAATTACACTAAAATTTTCTCTATCATGTTTGATACTATAAATTATAACTATATAACTACATAATTAAAAGAAAAAGGAAACTATTATTATTTGTATAAAAACAACTTTTTAAACTTAAATTTAAAAAGGAAACCATTATTATTTGTTTAAAACAACTTTTAAACTTAAATTTTAGAACCGCATGTGTTAATTGGATTTGAGTATAATTGTTGATAAGTAATCACCTAATTATTTTAATACTATAGAACTTAAAAGGGTGTGTTAGTCACATCTGTTTGATGGGTATAGAGTTAAATCTCACGAGCAATTATATTAGCAATGACAGTGCCCTCTAAATTAACATCAGAGCCAAAATCATCATTCACAAATAAGTCATCATTACTGGTATGTCGTATTGTCTCGTACAGGGGAGCTCCTTTATCATTTCAAACAAATAATAATAATAATAATGGAAGGAAAAAGAAGGGGTTGAAACACGTGCAACAATGATTTCTGAAATTGTTCCATCCAAACTCAATTCTGTATAAAGATATGATTAGGAAAGAAAGCAAAGTCTAAAGTTCCTGTAGATCTACCTACTTAATGTACTGAGAAAGCCACCTGAAACCATCTCCGTAACCCATTTTACGAACAATGCTACACATGAATACCTCAAGGGTCGAACACTGGAGTCTCCCAAGTTGACTTTACCCTTGCCTGTGGTGAAATTGGTCAGCCCAAGGTGATACCGCAACTCGTCTTCTGAGGCTGCATATGGAATATCAATCTTGTTGCCCAAGATGAGGAATGGGACACTTGCCAATGCTTCATCAGAGAGCAGAGCGTCCAACTCCCTTTTTGACTCCGCAAACCTCTCCATGTCATAAGAATCCACCAGGAAAACCACTGCATCCACCTACAAACACATTTCATATTGCTTTAGTTATACTCGGCGTAGAAAGAACGGATAAAACGTTCTGGTAACCTTTCTCTCCTTCACAACAAGACACCAGCAATAACAGAGCCTCCGACATTCTATGTGCAAGAGTGCCCACCCCACCAGAAATAACTCAAGGGAAGATGAATCAGAGTAAGCACATATTACTAAAGACTAAAGCCAAAATACATGTATACACACACATACACAAAAGTAGAAATTATTCCTGCCACAACTGTAATCTTGATATTGTACTCCAATTGCAGAGGGAAAACGCATTGCATTTGGTTAGAAGCTATCAAAACAGCTTCCTTCAAAGTTAAAGATGATATTCTTTGCCCCTCATGATCAGATAATCAAAAGAATATTACTACTAAAACCCTCAAATCCCAATTCATGCAACAAACTTTTACCATAGTTGAAACTTGAAAAATAGGCAATGTTGAATATAACTTATCATGAATCTTAAAAGATGAAAAAAAAAAAAAAAAATTCAAACAGCAAGAAGAGTGCATAGCTTTTTGTAAACAAAAGGCTAAATACTCAAATTGAGGCCGATTGGCTCAACCTTTTAGGAGTTATTTATGTAAGAGTTAAAGTTTTTTTAATGGTTATAGAATGGTCAAACCTTTATGAAAATGCTCAAATGAAGATCAAACTTTTTAAGGTGATCAAATAAAAATCAAATCTTTTTTAATGTACTCCAATGACGGCTATTCAAATTTGTATATCATGCCTCAAATTATGTCTTTATTTTTTTTCCAAGTAACACTTAATTTAGTTGTCATGATTTATATTCTTAACATGTAAGCACTCACCTAATTTTTTCTACATGAGGTGAGCTGTGTGAAAAATCCTTATTTTAGCACTTTTAAAATGATTGATCATTGTATAACCATTTTAAAAGTTAAACGCTTATGTGAGAAACTTGATCTTGAGCGGACCTAACCAAAAATATAATACAATCACATGGATTTGTGGGAAAAGAAACGTACCTTGGCATAGTAATCTTTCCAAACTCTTCGAGCAATCTGATGGCCTCCCAAATCAAAAGCCTTAAACTTAATTTTCCCAATGCTCAATTCCTCTGAGGTAGGATGTTGTGTTGGCTGATGCTGAACTAACCTCTGCCAAATCACATCACCCAAGTCCAATATCCATTATAAACCAACTTTCAATGACCCCATCATTGAACAAAGTATTCAACAATACCCCTACCCCTTTTTTTCCCTTATGTTGATAAATAACAAATGAAAAACATTCCAGTTAAACGAGTGGTCTCTTCCATATACATAAAATAGTAGAACAAGTTTCACGGCCTTCATTGCCATTTTAACTAAATGTTTATTAGCATTCAATCAGAAATAACAATACAACTTTATTAGAAAATGGCAACAATATTAACATAAATCTAATTTCCAAAATTGTGAAGCAAAACCATCAAATAAAATATGAAAGATACCTCATCTTTGAGCATGTGAAGCAGGGTCGTTTTGCCGGCATTATCAAGCCCCAAAAACAAGATCTTGGCCTCTTTTTGCCATAAACCAAGGGAAGCAAGGACCCCATAGATCCAATCTAGGACAAACATGGTATAATTCCAGTCTCTTTAAAGAATACAAGTAAATAAAATTATAGAAAGAGAGAGAGTGTGTGAAATGTTTAGTTGGAGAGAGAGAGGGAGGGGGTGAGGGGGTGAATTTTCGGACCTACCAATCAGGTGTGGTGGTTTGAATCGAGGATCAATGGCTATTTCAATTCTGGATCGTTACCAGTAGCTGATTTGTTGGGTTCTCTTTTAATTGGGTTTAAATCTATTACTTAATAGAATTAGTGAATTCGGATTAGTGCGTGGGATCTATACAAACTCCATCAACAAATATTATTTGTCATTTTATATTTAAGTGTAACATCCATCTATGCCCCATTCTTATTTTGGTTATTTAAATTTACCTTTTTCTACATGGTATAATAACAATAATAAATTGTTAGAGGCAGAAAAGGGTAGTCTTGTTGGTAAAGGTCAAGAATTTGGTGATAAAAATTATTCAAATACGAGTGGGAAAGTTCTTAATAAAACACTCAAGATCAAGGCGATAAATTCAAGACCTCTAGTAATTCTCATATTTCACACTCGGATTCCATGAATTATATGGTTGAGCTTGTTAATCTTCAAATTTATACTATTGGCGATTCGGATGTTTTTAAAAGGAATGGGAAAGGTTTGTATGGATCCGCTCCTTCTAAACAATAAGGTTTTGTAATCACTTTTTTTCCTAGCGATTTTATTATGGATTTGTCTATATTTTCGTGGATTTGTCAAAGATTTGCTAGTGTCAAGTTTCCGTGTATCTTTCGCGAGTATAACTTAGAGCTTAAGCTAGATACTGTCAGTCTTCTAGAAATAAGAGTTAGTGGCACTAAAGTTGATAATATTATTGTTAAATTAGGCTTTCAGTTTTCTCATCGTGTAGAAGTTGTTGGATTCTCTGGTGGAATTTGGATTGTTTGGAAAGACTCGGTTCGGGTTGAGGTGGTTCATAACCATCTCCAATTTATTTTGGTCAAGATCTTCACCAGCTCTTAGCAATACCTAATCTTTATCACTTTTGTGTACAGTAACTCTGACAGACAGAAACGAAAAATGCTTTGGGAAGGTTTGTATGCTACTATTCCATTGGGAGGGACTCCTTAGTTAGCTAGTGGGGACTTTAATGCCATTTTATCTGATAGTGAAAAGAAAGGTGGACGGGTCAGAGGTGCGAGGTGTTCTCTATTTGGGAAATTTATGGATACTACGACTTTGCATGATTTGGGTTTCGTGGCCCTTCCTTTACTTGGCACAAAAGGGGTTTTTTAGAGATTAGACAGGGCTATTGGAAATGAAGCTTGGCTCAGCGAGTTTCCTAGCATGTTAGTTACTCATCTCTCAAGGCTTAAATATGACCATAGACCGCTTCTTCTTTCAATGAGACTATAGCTTAGAATTCCTAAGGAACGTCCTTTTAGATTCCTAGTTGGATGGCTAGAGCATCCGTTTTCCAACCCTTTCTAATCTTTCTGTAGGACTTAAGAAGTGGAATCGAACAATTTATGGTCATTTAGGCACTCGCAAAAGACATTTGGTGAACAAACTCTCAAGATTACAAAGGAAGATAGAGGTTTCTAATTCTAGTTCACTCCTACATTCAAAGATGGGAACCCTCAAAGAGTTGGAAAATGTCCTCCACCATGAGGAACTTATTCGGAAACAGAAATTCAAATGAGAGTGGTTAAAGTTGGGGGACTGTAATACTAAGTTTTTTCATTATCATACCCTACAAAGAAGGATGAAACACCCCAAACCCGGCCCACAAGCCCTGACCGGATCTAGCATGTTTATCAAATAAAACGTAGTTAAGTTTCAAATAACATTTTGAAAATCATGGTGATTCTAAATTGATAAATTTTATTTTTCTCATTTTCAGGAGTCACAAGTTAAACCAAATTTTAGATTTTCATTATTATTGTAACTTGAAAAACCGTAGGTAATTGAGTTTCAAAACATTTGATGTTGTTTGTATCATATCGGAAAATTAAAAACACATAAAACAATTACGTATAATGGCCTTATTACATCAAATTAAAACCTAAAATAAACCAAAAATAACTAAATAATAAAACTGAAGAAAACTTTAGCTGTGCATGGCCACTCCTAAGTTCATGCTGTAACACCCTAAAATAGGGGTTGTTTGTAATTTAAATATTTTCTCATGTGTGTGCTTGAAGAATTAAATTCTAGGATTTATTTGGCATGTTCTAGGGCTCGAACTAACCCCGAGCTAGGTCGACTTGGAGCTAAAAAATTATTTTTAAGTGTTTAAAGGAGGGAGCTAGGAGATAGGGGTTAAGAATAAATTAAGAAACATGTCACGAAATAAGGCAGAGCAAAGTGGTAACCAGCGCCTCTTAAGAGTTGGAGGAGAGAATGGGCGCAGTCACGAGTGTTCGAGTGGCTAGAGGGCATTTTGCTTTTATTTTTTTAAGCGGTGTTGGGCTTAAGTAGGAAGGCCTTAAAATTAATTGGTAAGGGTTCATGACATGAAAGGCGGGGTCGGTGGAGTGGCTTGGGCGCCACTTAAGGGTCTCGGTTTAAGGTCTCGGTTCGAGACATAAAGGACGCAAGGGAGTTTTATTTTTAGGCTTTGGCATTAAAAGGAAAAAGGGCCGGTATGAAGGCTTTATAAATAAATGGTGAGGATATTTAACATGAAAGACAATTGGGAGAGATGGCACAGGGCGCTTAAGGGCTGCAAGCGGTGGGTCTTGGTTTCAACCCAAAGAATTGCAAATGGTTTTTATTTTTTGAATGTCTTGGCGTGAATGGGAGAGTTGGCTTAATTTTGGACTCTTAATTTAAATCGGAAGAGTAACTATTAGTGTTTTATTTTCATTATAATTGTTGAAGAGGTGTTTAGGAGATAATAGGAAGATAAATCTTGCATTATCTTGGATAATTAAAGGCTGAAATTATCACCATAGGGAGGGTGTTGGCTGAATTTTGGACTCCTTGGGGGCTGCCCATATCGCTTTTGTACGAAAAGAAGTGCCAAAATCCTCAATTTCTTTTCTTCTTTTTCTCTTCATTGTCTTGCCGAATTCTCCTTAAACCACTAGAGGCGCCAAAGCCCACCGAGGGTCATGGACGGTCGAAGTGGTAATGGCGCAGGTTGAGGTTAGGGTGCACCGGGAAGAGGTAATGGCTTTAGGGGTAACGCGGAGGCGAGGCAGCCAGGGTTAGTTTATGTAGTCAGACGCCGAGAGGATGGTGATGCACCTGATGTGATAACCGGTACATTCTTCATCTCCGTTATACCTGTTACTGCTTTGATTGATATCAGATCTACCCATTCGTATGTTGCTAGTGCTATATCTGGAAATCTGAACATTTATCTGAGATTTCTTATAAAGAGATGACGGTAATTAGTCCTTTAGGAAAATTTGTGCTACTGAATAAATTGTTTAGAGACGTAACCTTAGAAATTGAAAGAGAAATATTTTTGGTGGATCTGATGGAACTGCCTTTCGGTGAGTTTGACCTTATTTTGGGCATGGATTGGTTGGTAAAACACCGGGCGCACTTGGATTGTGCTGCAAAGTAGATGTCGATAAGGAATTTGGAAGATAAGGAAGTGGTGATGATAGGCGAATGGAGAAATGATGATTCCAAATAAACAGGTACGGAAGCTATAATTGTAAACCACAATCGAATTTATGGAAGCATTGGTTTATACATTCCTCTTATTATCTACTCTAGGGATAATTTTTTTCGCTATCTTTTTTCGAGAACCGCCTAAAATTCTAACTAAAAAAATGAAATGATTTTTCATTATCTCAATTGAAGTAATGAGCATCCCATATCTACTTTAAAGGCAGAAAAGTTGGTGCGAAAAGGGTGTGGAGCATTCTTAGCCTTCATTAGTGCTTTGGACGCCAAGGAATTATCAATGGAAAGTGTTAGAACGGTGAGAGAATATTTAGATGTCTTTCTCGAGGAACTTTCAGGGTTTACCTCCAGACCGGGAAGTAGAGTTTGGCATTGAGCTTTTGCCCGAAACGGCTCCGATATCCATTACTCCTTATAGGATGGCGCCTAAGGAGTTACCGGAGCTTAAGGCTCAAATTCAAGAGTTGTTGGATCAAGGATTCATTCGAATGAGTGTGTCATCGTGGGGAGCACTAGTCTTGTTCATCAAGAAGAAGGATGGGTCAATGCGTATGTGCATCGGTTATAGGCAGTTGAATAAGTTGACGATCAAGAATAGGTATCCATTGTCGAGAATCGATGACCTGTTCTACCAAGTGCGAAGAGCTTTGATTTTCTCAAAAATAGATTTGAGATCAGGTTATCACCAGCTTAAGGTCAAGGAGGCGGATATTCATAAGATAGTGTTTCGAACTTGTTATGGACACTACGAGTTCTTGGTGATGCCGTTTGGGTTGATCAATGCACCAGCTGCATTTATGGACATGATGAACCGGGTCTTCCAACCCTATTTAGACCGATTTGTGGTGGTGTTCATATATGACATTTTGGTTTACTCGAAGAATGAAAAAGAGCATGATTCATATCTGCGGATAATATTGCAAATATTGCGGGAAAAGCAACTTTATGCCAAATTCAGTAAGTATGAATTTTGGCTGAAGGAAGTGACTTTCTTGGGACATGTTGTGTCAGCCGAATGAATCAGAATTGATTCTCGAAAGGTAGAAGCTATGTTGGATTGGAAACCACCGAAGTCAGTGGCTGAAATCCAGAGTTTCCTAGAATTGGCTGGTTGTTATAGACGTTTTGTTGAGGGGTTTTCATTGATTGCTTCACCCCTAACTAAACTATTGCGAAAGGGAGTATCATTTGTGTGGGTAGAACAACAGCAAGAAAGTTCTGAGAAAATCTGATTCAACCTGATGCTGGAAAAGAGTTTATCGTTTACTGTGATGCGTCACACACGGGTTTATGATGTGCGTTGATGCAATGTGGAAAAGTAGTAGCTTATGCATCTCGTCAGTTAAGGTCGCACGAGGTGAATTATCCCACTCATGATTTGGAGTTGGCTGCAGTGGTGTTTGCTCTGAAGATTTGGAGGCACTATCTCTACGGTGAGAAGTCGATCATTTATACGGACCATAAGAGTCTAAAGTACCTCCTTACCCAAAAAAGAGTTGAAGTTAAGACAACGGAGGTGGATAGAGCTGTTGAAGGATTACGACTTCTCAACCGAGTATCATCCCGAAAAGGCTAACGTGGTGGCAGACGCATTGAGTCGTAAGGTGATATTAGAGTTGAGAGCGATGTTGCTCATTTCAGTTTGTATGAAGATGGTAGTCTGCTAGCCAAATTTCAGGTGAAGCCTATGTGGTTAGGTCAGATCAAGGAAAAGCAGTTATTAAATGAAAAGTGGGTCCCTTACTTCAGCAAGTGGAAGGTGGTGCAATAGGGGATTTTGGATTTGGTAAGGATGGAGTATTGTGTTTTCACGGAAGAATTTGTATGCCCAAGGATTCGGATTTGAGACAAATGATTTTGCGAGAGGCACATAGTAGCCCTTATGCTATACACCTTGGGGGAAATAAAATGTATCGAGACCTCCATGAGCAGTATTGGTGGCCAAGGTTGAAACGAAAAGTTACTGAATATGTGAGTAAGTGCTTGACTTGTCAACAAGTGAAGGCGGAACACCAATTACCATCAAGATTGTTGCAACAGGTAAAGATTCCTTTATAGAAATGGGAACAGATAACGATGGATTTTGTTAGTGGGTTACCCTTATCACCTACCAAGAAAGATTCTGTCTGGGTAATAGTGGATCAATTGACGAAGACTGCCTATTTTCTACCGTTCGTATGGATTTCTCACTACAGAAGTTGGCTAAGTTGTATGCAGCAGAGATCGTGAGGTTACATGGGGTACCGATGTCTATTATATTGGACAGGGATCCTAGGTTTACTCACGATTTTGGAAGGCTTTACATGAAGCTTTGGGAACCAAGTTGAATTTTAGTACGGCATTTCATCCTTAGACGGATGGTCAGTCGGAGGGAGTAATCCAGATCTTGAAAGACATGTTAAGGGGCTATGTGATTGACTTCAAGGGTAGTTGGGAGGATTTCCTACCGTTGGCGAGTTTGCATATAACAATAGTTATTAATCCAGTATCCAAATGGCACCCTATGAAGCATTGTATGGTCGTAGGTGTCGTACTCCTACTTGTTGGACTGAATTGGGGGAGCGACAGTTATTGGGTCTTGAGCTGATATCGGAGACGAAGGAAAAAGTAAAGGTAATTTGGGCAGGTTAAAGGAAGCTTCGGATAGACTAAAATCGTATGCGGATCTGAAGCGTAAGAATATTGAGTTTGCGGTGGGAGATCAGGTCTTTCTAAAGGTCTCACCTTGGAAGAAGATCTTCAGATTTGGAAGGAAGGGCAAGTTGAGCCCTCGGTTCATCGGGCCGTACCGTGTGTTGAAGCGTGTAGGACCAGTGGCTTATCAACTTGAATTACCTCTGGAGTTGAGTTAGATTCATAGTGTTTTTCATGTCTCAATGTTGAGGTATTATCGATCACATCTGTCTCATATAGTACCAGTAGAGGAAGTTGAGTTAAGGCCTGACTTGTCATTCGAGGAAGAGCCAATGAAAATTTTAGATCAAGATGTAAAGGTGCTGAGAAGGAAGACTGTGCCGTTAGTCAAGATTCTATGGCGTATCACAGAGCGGAGGAAGCTACATGGGAGCCTGAGGAGCCGATTCAGCAATAATATCCCCATCTCTTTTAATCAGGTAAATTTCAAGGACGAAATTTTTTTAAGGGAGGTAGAATTGTAACATCCTAAAATTTGAGTTTTTATATGTTGCATTATTTTGGTGCTTAGCTAGTTAATTATCCAATGTGTGTGTTTAAATAGTCCTGAGAAGGCTCGGGATTTATTTGAAATTAGTAGAATTATTTTGGAAATTAGTACTTTAAGGAAATGGAATAAGTGACCTTAAAGCTTAAGGTAATTAAGTGGTAAAAAGGTAAGCATAATTGAGCAATTAGTAAAGGGGATATGGCGCCATGTGTGTTACCGTGAGGGAAGGAGTTTGAATCCCTTTGTGTGCATGTGAATTTTATTTTTTTCTTTCCTTCCTCATATTGTCGGTCAAGCATTGAACTTATGGTAAGTTGGACTTTTATTTTTATGGCAAGATGGCTAAGAGAAAAGGCAAGATTGAACTTAGGGAAAGGAATCAAATGGAAAAGGCATGTAGAGGGAATATAAGGCTTATAACAAGGGAGATGTTTTATAAAGTTTGGGTGGCTAAACTTTGACCATTTGTCCATGCACTTGGGTGGTTTTGGGGGCTAGGGGGGAATGGCCGAATTTTTGGGTAGCATTTGGTAAGGTAGGTGCTAGTTTTGGTTATTTTTTTTCATTTTGGCATTTTGGTGTATCAATAGTTTTCCTCTCTAAAATTCTTCTCCTTAGCTGAATATGTCATGAGCAATAGGTAAAACTTTTGTTTTCTTTTGGCCATTTCATTTTTGACCATTTCGGTATTATCCTTCTTTCTCCCCAAAGTCTTTTCCTTTTTGTGCCGAAACCATATATCTTGAAAGGCATTTTTCTTTTCTTTTCTTTTCTTCTTGCAAAAACTCTCAAACATCACTCCATCTCCAATATTTTCACTATGGTCGAATCTTCCTTCCTTCCATTGAACTTTCTTTTTCATTCGAGTGGTCATCTTTGAACAATCGGTAAGAACACCCTTTTCAATTCTTTTATTTTTCCTCTATTGTTGAAATTCACATGTTGGCTTGGGAGGGTCTTTTTGACCGAAATCATTATCTATTCACTTTTAAACAAAACCCTTTCTTCTTGTAGTGGTATAGTGGAGTGTCGATTATTTCTACATCGTTTAATCGATGCTAGCCATAGGAAGATCGTGTGAAAAAGGATTTTATCGTTCAAGGTAAGGAATTTTTTTCGAATGGTTCTATATTACTTTTTTTATTTGTTAAAGATAGTATTGATTAATCGATTTTATCATAGGGACTCTATCACTCGATTTTCATCCTGTGAATGTAAGGATTTTGTGGTAAGCCGACTTCGCTCATAAGATCAATTGGTTGTAATAACGAAATATTAGTTTGGACTAATGTTTATTTGACAATGGAGGCAAACAAGATCGAATCAAAAGGAGTAGTGATTGGTGATCGAAAAAGGAGTGGATTTGCGATCCCTTCTAGATTCAAACGAAGGGCTGTTTCGGTGATCCGGGATTTTCCACCAGGTTGTGGACCCTCATCCGGTGAAAATCAACTATTCGAGGTTGTTCGCAATTGTGAGGCATCAACAATTAGGGATTTTCCACCGGGTTGTGAACCGTCAATCGGGGAGAACCGGCAAATAGTTGTTATTCTCGATTTCGAGGGTAAAAACCTAGATCGTTTATTTTAGAGTAGATTTACAATAAGTGTTAATGATCTAGTCGAGCGTTAAAATATTTTTATGTGTTGACGATCAGGAAAGTGTAGTGCTTATCGTAATCAGGTGTGTAATCTCACACTATATCTCATGGGTTAAATAACTATATCGTATTAATCGCTTGATTAAATCACAAGTTAGTGAAATCGGGTAAACTGGCATATTTATCAATTTATTGGTAAAGACTATGAAATCGGAATTAAGACTGTGAATATTACGAATTGCCCTTAATGGGCCAAATGTGATATTTGATATATGGGCCAAATGTGATATTTGATAGATGGGCCAAGTGTGATATGAGTTATAAGGGCCAAAATGTGATATGGGCCAGATTGAGAAAATTTTTATAATGGGCCATATGTTTGTAATAATTATATGAATGGATTGTTTTAATTGGATATACATATATATACATGATTTGCATAGGTTGGGATATTTGACGAAGAGAAGTTCTGATAGCTTTGCTGCAAAATTCTTGTGGCTCTGCCACAAATCTGAAAAATGGATATGCCATGTAAATTTTGTAAATCTGGTGGCTTGTCCACAAATTGATATACGGCTAAATGCCTATTTTGGTGTGTTGGCGGGGTGGGTGACTAAAGCTCCCCATAGGTGTCTTTGGTTGGTGCGGGTGGTGTGTAGCGGATGGAAATTAGGTTTGGTTTGGGAATTGCATATCACATGTATATTATATATGATATTACGTTATAATTGTAAATGGGCTTTGGCCCAATAAATGCTTAATTGGATTATTGGCCCAATGACAACGGTAAGTGGGTTACACTTCGAGTTCTAAGTAACTCACCCCATTTTCCTTACCCTTCTCAGGTAATGATCATGTGATGAGGCTTGGGCGTGGGCGACTCGATGGAGGCCATACTACGAGTAATGGGTTATTTAAATTCGGATTTCTTTTAAGTACTTTTTATCATTTTGCTATTTAAGATTAAGTTGTAATAAGGCCTCGGATAAATTTTTAATGATGTTTTAGTTTTGGATGGATTTTATAAATTGCTTGAATACTTTAAGTGGGATTTATCTAAAATTGAAATAAATGTTTTTCTCAAAAGAAAGGGTTACATTCTTAAATATTTTACTCGTAAAATTTTGTTAACAATGTTATAATAATTTTTCCAAAATTATTTTCAAACTCTTGTAAATCTTCTTAAAATATTAATTTAAATTTTCTAAGCTTCATTTTATAAATCCTTACGTCTCAAATTATTAGATTTAGCAATCAACGTTAGTTTTCAAAAAAAAAAAATCCACATCAAAACGTTTTTGAAAATCCGATTTCTTTAAATCTTTAAAAGACTAGATGTATGTTCATTTCGTGTGACATGTCAAATTTGGTCTTAACGCATAGACCGGGTTTGGGGTGTTACAGTGGTATTCAAAGAACTATGAGAGGCACTGTTGCAAGATTTGAAGCTAAAGCACCTGCCAGAGCATATGCTATTCAAGCTCATGAGGAAGCTTCATCACCTAATGTTATAACGGGTAGTTTTACACTTTGTGATACTTCTGTGATTGCATTAATAGACATTGGTTCTATGCATTCGTATATATGCATGAATTTAGTATTCAGTAAGACTTTGCTGTAGAGTTCATCGAGTTTGCCATAAAAGTATCGAACCCTTAGGTAAAAGTGTTTTGGTTGATAAAGTATGCAAGAACTATCTGTTAATATTTTGAGATATTTGTTTCCCTGCTGATTTGATGCTTTTACCATTTGATAAGTTCGATATTATTTTGGGTATGGACTGGTTGTCTTTGCATGATGCTGTTGTGAACTGCAAAAGAAAGACTATAGATTTAAGATGTCCGAATAATGAAATTGTGCGGGTTGAGTCTAATGATTTGCATGGATTGCCTGCTGTGATATCGGTATTGAAAGCTCAGAGTTATGTGAAAAAGGGATATGAGGCATATTTTGCTTATGTAATTGATTCGAAAATGTCTGAAAGGAAAATTGAGTTAGTACCTATTGTTTGCGAGTTTTCTGATGTGTTTCCTGAAGAGTTACCGTGTTTACTTCCGATTCGGGAAGTTGAATTTGGTATTGAATTATTGCCTAGTACTGCACCTATTTTGATAGCTCCGTATAGAATGGCACCAATTGAGTTGAAAGAGTTAAAGTCACAGTTGTAAGAATTGACCGATAGAGGGTTTGCTAGACCGAGTTTTTCACCTTGGGGTGCTCCTAATCTATTTGTGAAAAAGAAAGATGGTGCGATAAGAATGTGCATCGATTATCAACAGTTGAATAAGGTGACCATAAAGAATAAATATCCGTTGCCCAGAATTGATGATTTACTTGATCAGTTAAAATGAGTCACTGTGTTTTCAAAGATTGACATGAGATCAGGATACTATCAGTTGAGAGTGAAAGATTTAGATATACCTAAAACTACTTTCAGAACGAGGTACGGGCATTATGAGTTTTTAGTTATGCCATTTGGATTAACCAATGCTCCTGCTGTTTTTATGGATATGATGAACAGAATTTTCAAATCGTACCTAGATCAATTTTTTGTAGTATTCATAGATGACATATTGATTTATTCACATGATGAAAGCAAGCATGCTGAACATTAGAGAATTGTGTTGCAAACTCTAAAAGAAAAGAAATTGTATGCGAAATTCAGCAAATGTGAATTTTGGTTGCACGAGGTTAGTTTTTTAGGACATATTGTGTCATCATCTGGGATTCGAGTTGATCCAAGTAAGATTTCTGCTATTCTGGATTGGAAACCTCCGAAGAACGTGTTTGAAGTCCGTAGTTTTTTGGGTTTAGCTGGTTATTATCATCGATTTGTGAAGGGATTTTCAGTGATAGCTACTCCACTGACTAGATTACTTCAGAAAGATGTTAGATTTGAATGGTCAGATAAATGTCAGAAAAGTTTCGATCAGTTGAAATCTCTGTTAACAGAAGCTCTAGTGTTAATACAACCAGAATCGGGCAAAGAATTTGTGATTTACAGTGATGCTTCGTTAAATGTTCTGGGATGTGTTTTGATGCAGGAAGGCAAAGTTGTAGCTTATGCCTCGAGACAGTTGAAGCCTCATGAAAAGAATTATCTGACTGACGACCTTGAATTAGCTGCGATTGTGTTTGCACTTAAGATATGGCGTCATTATTTGTACGGTGAAAAATGTCATGTGTTTTCAGATTATAAAAGTCTGAAATACTTGATGACTCAGAAAGATTTGAACCTGCGTCAAAGACGATGGCTTGAGTTGTTGAAAGATTATGAGCTTGTGATAGATTATCATCTGGGTAAAGCAAACGTTGTTGCTGATGCTTTGAGTAGAAAATCATCATTTGCATCGATATGAGATTTCGTGTAAGACCATGTCTGGGACGTTGGCATCGATATGAGCTTTACGTGAAAAACCATGTCCGGGACATCGGCATCGTATTGATTCGTGTAAGACCCTGTCTGGGATACTATCGATATCTGGGTGCATGTAAGACCTCGTCTGGGACGTTGGCATTATACGATTATTTTGAGCTTTCTGAGTATCTTACTAGATTCCTAATGGTTCAACGGCAAATCTATGATACGAATTAAAAATTTGAGCTATGATAAATTAAGTGAATGAATATCCATTTCAAGTACGTTGTTTATACACTAATTATGTATACAAGGTAAGTATCTATGTGATCATACTATGATGTTATGTATATGGAATTGATAATACGATATGTAAAGTTTTGACTAGATGAATTATGTTCATATATGGTATGTGAATTGGATATATGGTAAGTTATGGCTAAGCAAATGAGCTTAAGAAAGAATGAGGTGATTTTTGTCATGAGAACCATATTGGTCATCTTATTAATTCAGTTATGTGCAATTCATGCTAAGTTTATTTGTATTACGACTTACTATGCTTTTGGAAAGCTTACTCTGTGTGTGTTTTCTCTGTTTTATAGGTCGTCTAAGCTACTGAAGGCTCGAGACCGTCAAGGATTGTCATCACACTACTAAACTCATTTTGGTACACTTTGGAAATGTTTATAATTAGATATGGCATGTATAGGCTAGTTTTTTATTTAAGTTGATGTATAAACTTGGTCTTGAGATGTGGCTAGTTATTAGTTCATATTATGCCTCGATGAATGTGGTATGTGTAGTTGTTTTGGTATGGTTTGATGCTCATGAAATGGTCAAGTTTTTGGGTAAGTACATGAATGAAATAAGCTTTAGTTATATATATGTTTTGTCTTGAAAGTTAACATGAATGAAATGAGTATTGAATGTATAGATTGAATGATTATTTTGGTATGCTTTTGGTAGTCATATTGACATGAGATGAAACACCCCACACCCGGCCCACGAGCCTGAACCGGATTTGGTATGTTCCTAAAGTAAACCGATTTCAAAATCATTTTCGATACTTAGAGAAAATTGTAAATTTTTAGAAAAACTATTGTTTTGAGCTAGGCTTAGATTGGAAACCCATTTATTTAATCTTGTAAGCCCATTTAATTAAATACTTCCAATATAGTTCTTAGCATGAAACTTAACAGTAAGCAAACATAAAGAATAATCCACTGGGCCTTAAGGCCTTATTACATCAAGTAAAACCCAAAATAGAACAAACGTGACTAAAAATAAAATTAAGTCCAAACTAAATGAAATTTTCGCATGTAGCATGGCCACCTCATGGTCCACCGGCCCGGTCCGTCACTGCTCATCACCTGAAAAAAATAATTCCCACAATGGGGTGAGTCAACAGACTCAATGTGCACACAATACTATCATTCAATAAATCAGGCATTCATGTTTAAATCATCGTGTCCATATAATAATGAGATTATGATGCAACCCAAACCCAATCCTAATGGTCCATCCGCTACACACCACCGTACGCCATTTACACCGTGGGGACTACTAAGTCAACCCTCCATCCGCTACTCTCCATCGAAGGCATTCGCCCATATCGTTGTGTCATTAGACACTATAATCAAATTTATCGTTGTGTCATTAGACACTATTGTAACGAAGTTACCAAAATTTCGCAATGTGACCGTAGTCAACATATTTAGTTGGTGAGACCAAAGTCAACACCTTCGTTGGTGAGACCAAGTCAACACTGTTCTCCCCTTTCACATAAATCCCGAATGCCCCACAAATATATATTGTGCATAACTTAATTTCATGTTCATATACATATATTCGCATGTTATTAAATAACATATTTCACAATCCTATCAGAAGTAGGAAACGTACCTGGGTACTTTTTGCCACATTTGTGGTACATAGCCACATTCACATTCTTATTCATAATCATATATTAAAATATTTAGCCATAAAGTATCAAAGGATAGTAAGGGTACACACTTGATTTGCTTAATAAGGTTCCTTGAGATCTCGTAAACCCCGATCTAACTTTAGATCTCATTAACTCATATATTCGCCATCATATAAGTCACATTAATAAACCTATTTGGCTTAAAACAAAACCAAATCCTAGTAGGATTTGTATTACTTACCTTGTTGCCGAATAGAAAGATTATAAATCAAATGCCTAAAATTGACATACTTCTTCCTTAAATCGGCTAGCCACTAAATCAGTAATTATGTGGGTTTCTAACTTTTGAGTAAATGGAAAATAATACCAATATAACCCTAGGCCGATTGGATCTATGTACTTACCTTATAGTTTCCAAATCTCGAAAGTTTCCCTTGTCTTGAATATCGTCGAAATCCCTATAACTTCATGTCAGATTTATTTTAATATTGAGACATAATCAAAACCTTGACCGAATATTTATATTCCTTACCTTAGATCTTTGATCCTTATATTCGATAATTGTAGAAACCTTGATACCTTTAATCGATTGCTTCCTTACCTAGAGTCACAGAGATTCGGCTATGGAGATTTAACAGGATCAAAAGAAAAGGGTCTTGGCTTAACAATGACAAAGGAGAAAATAGAAGAAGAAGAGATGGATTTTGCTTAAAGAGAAATTCGGCAAGAGGGGAGAGAGCAAGGGATTTTCACTACTTGGAAAGATGAGAGAAAAGACCTTGGGTTCTCCTTTTATAGCTAAATTGCTAGGCCAAGAGTCCTTGACTTGGCCACCACTCTCCTTAAGATAATATTATCTCCTTTATCTAAACATAAAAGCATTTAATCCATCAATTATCTCCTCGAGATAATCCAAATTTAAAATCCCTTATTTATCACTTATTAATCAAATTTTAATCGAAATAAAACTCCTCCTCTTAGATTCCCTTGTGCCGTCCAACTCCCCACTCATGGAAGCAAAATAAAACTTCTTTTATTTGCTTCCTAGATGACTCAAACTCAGGCCCAAAACCTCTTGCATTTGGGCCATTTCCTAAGGCCTTAGGTGGCATCTTGAGCCACATTTCCAAGTCCGTTATTGGGTCAAATTTCATGTACTTTATATTTTAGGGTCATTTGGCCCTAAGTTCCCTTTGGGCTCCAAAATTCGACATTAAGGGTCATTTTAAGTTTCCAAAATTATCGCTGGCTCAGATTTTCCAAGTTTCCAAAATGTTTAGTTTCCTATTTTGGCTTGGTTTCCAAAATGTTTAGTTTCCTATTTTGGTTTGGTTTCCAAAATGTTTAGTTTCCTATTTTGGTTTGGTTTCCAAAATGTTCAAGTTTCCAAAATGTTCGTGTTTCCATTTTTGATTCATTTCCAAAATGTTCAAGTTTCCAAAATGTTCATTTTCCTATTTCCAACATAACATTTCCATGCATTCTCAGGTTTCCAAAAATCATTCCAAATTTATTCCAAAACACATAAAAGATGTCTTTTTGTACAATTAGGCCAAAACGCATAGGCCCTTTTCAGGATGTTACATGAGATGTCTTGGTAAATGTTGCTTGTAGGTATGACCCATTTTAGGTGGCATTTTGGTCTTGCAAATGACCTATAATGTCACACGGCCATGGCACACGGGCGTGCCTAGAAGCCATGTGAGAAAGTCAGTATATGGCCTAGTAGTACACGGCCTTAGCACACGGGGGTGTTGGATAGCCGTGTTGATTTTGGCAGGATCGACCACGTTCAGTGTACACGGGCGTGCTTGATGGACATGGTGAGAAGTCAGGTTCGACCACGGGGAGGACACACGGGTGTGTCTAGCAACCGTGGAGGGCACACGGTTTGCTCCCACAGGCGTGTATCCCCTTTATTTTATAAAAGTTTTTAAGATTTCGAGATCTTTTGTATGTGTTTTATTTTAGTCCTGACTCGGTTTATAAGTATGCTTAGAGTCTCGATGACTCATTTAAGGGACATTATGATTGTGATTGATGATGGATTGTTTGAATTTCTGTAAATGTTTCCGATCGTCTGATAACACCTTTAACCCTAATTCTGACGGTTATGGGTTGGGGTGTTACACAATTTAGTCCTAAATCCTAAAAATTCATCGATTATCCACATTTAATCAAAATACTAGCCATCCAATTTCATATAATTTATAATCACCTATATCTATTATCATTTCCAAATATTTACATAAAATTTTACTAATTTAACAAATAAGTCCTTAAACTTAAAATCATAAAAATTACTTAACGAAATATGTCTATTTAACAACCAAGCATAACAATCTATCATAAAATTTCAAAAACATATCAAATTCATCCATGGCATAATCTATAACATTTAACAATTTTTCAAAATAGTCCCTAGATTAACTAAATTAAACTACAACGATCTCAAAAATATAAAATGACTAAAAGCAGTGTTCAAAATTATTCACATGCAAGATGAATAGCTTGACCGAAATTTGGAGCTTTATAAATGACAATTTCGGTTGATGAAGAAGAAGAATGAAAGTGGAAATATGTTATTTTCTTATTTTAACTTATTTTATTATTAACTTAATAATATTATAACATATAAAACCTTTAAAATTTTAGGCACTAGCCGTCCAACTATATAAAAGTTGTCTAATAATTATCCTTTAGACCTTCAAACAACTATTAATTATGCATTTTAATTAATAAAAATAATATAATTAACTTTGCAACTTTACGATTAAGTCTTTTTAACTTAATTAACTATTTAGATATTAAAATTTCTCAACAAAATTTTAACATAAATCTAATAACACTCCATAAATTTTTAAAAAATATTTACGGGCTCGGTTTATAGAAACGAAGTCTCGATACGTCATTTTCTAAAACCACTTAACTTTAGGGACATATCACTTGAACCTAATTATTAATCCAAGTAACATAAATTAGCACATCAAAATTTATTATAATGCTATTTTGGACTCATAAATATTAAATAATACTATTTACGAATCAGTTGTTAAATTTATAACCCCAAAATTACTATTTTCGACACCACTAAAAAAATAAATTATTACAATAAATTTAGTTAAAGAGATAATATTGAGATTACTCCATAGATTTCCGAATCTTGACAATATTAAAAATGTGAGATTATTGTTCGAAAGAAATGTCTGAAATCCAAGCGTAGTAATCACGTTCCAAAATTTTATATTCCTACCGAAAATGAAAGGTTTCCAAACCAAACACCCCCTAACTTTTAAATAAGATAAGCATAAAACTTAAATTTTAGAAATTAAAAGTAAAAGAATTGAATTTTAAGGTTGTGTTTTGGACACTACAAAGTAATTGGACGAAAATGTAATTATTAGATTAGTAGTTGTACCATATTGTAATTACAAGAAATATTAGAGTGGGTTTGGATGGGTGATTGAGTGCGGTGTGTTTAGCTTATTTTTTGTCTCAGGTTTCAGTATCGCTACAGTATTTAATTTCATCGCCATTGTTTTTTACACTAACCGCAGATCAACGTATCGTCCATCTAAACCTATCCTTAATTTATTAGACATGTCAATCGATAAAGTATAATTACACTAAAATTTTCTCTATCATGTTTGATACTATAAATTATAACTATATAACTACATAATTAAAAAAAAGGAAACTATTATTATTTGTATAAAACAACTTTTAAACTTAAATTTAAAAGGAATCCATTATTATTTGTTTAAAACAACTTTTAAACTTAAATTTTAGAACCGCATGTGTTAATTGGATCTGAGTATAATTGTTGATAAGTAATCACCTAATTATTTTAATACTATAGAACTTAAAAGGGTGTGTTAGTCACATCTGTATGATGGGTATAGAGTTAAATCTCACGAGCAATTATATTAGCAATGACAGTGCTCTCTAAATTAACATCAGAGCCAAAATCATCATTCACAAATAAGTCATCATTACTGGTATGTCGTATTGTCTCGTACAGGGGGAGCTCCTTTATCATTTCAAACAAATAATAATAATAATAATGGAAGGAAAAAGAAGGGGGGTTGAAACACCTGCAACAATGATTTCTGAAATTGTTCCATCCAAACTCAATTCTGTATAAAGATATGATTAGGGAAAGAAAGCAAAGTCTAAAGTTCCTGTAGATCTACCTACTTAATGTACTGAGAAAGCCACCTGAAACCATCTCCGTAACCCATTTTACGAACAATGCTACACATGAACACCTCAAGGGGTCGAACACTGGAGTCTCCCAAGTTGACTTTACCCTTGCCTGTGGTGAAATTGGTCAGCCCAAGGTGATACCGCAACTCGTCTTCTGAGGCTGCATATGGAATATCAATCTTGTTGCCCAAGATGAGGAATGGGACACTTGCCAATGCTTCATCAGAGAGCAGAGCGTCCAACTCCCTTTTTGACTCCGCAAACCTCTCCTTGTCATAAGAATCCACCAGGAAAACCACTGCATCCACCTACAAACACATTTCATATTGCTTTAGTTATACTCGGCGTAGAAAGAACAGATAAAACGTTCTGGTAACCTTTCTCTCCTTCACAACAAGACACCAGCAATAACAGAGCCTCCGACATTCTATGTGCAAGAGTGCCCACCCCACCAGAAATAACGCAAGGGAAGATGAATCAGAGTAAGCACATATTACTAAAGACTAAAGCCAAAATACATGTATACACACACATACACAAAAGTAGAAATTATTCCTGCCACAACTGTAATCTTGATATTGTAGTCCAATTGCAGAGGGAAAACGCATTGCATTTGGTTAGAAGCTATCAAAACAGCTTCCTTCAAAGTTAAAGGTGATATTCTTTGCCCCTCATGATCAGATAATCAAAGGAATATTACTACTAAAACCCTCAAATCCCAATTCATGCAACAAACTTTTACCATAGTTGAAACTTGAAAAATAGGCAATGTTGAATATAACTTATCATGAATCTTAAAAGATGAAAAAAAAAAAAATTCAAACAGCAAGAAAAGTGCATAGCTTTTTGTAAACAAAAGGCTAAATACTCAAATTGAGGCCGATTGGCTCAACCTTTTAGGAGTTATTTATGTAAGAGTTAAAGTTTTTTAATGGTTATAGAATGGTCAAACCTTTATGAAAATGCTCAAATGAAGATCAAACTTTTTAAAGTGATCAAATAAAAATCAAATCTTTTTTAATGTACTCCAATGACAGCTATTCAAATTTGTATATCATGCCTCAAATTATGTCTTTATTTTTTTTCCAAGTAACACTTAATTTAGTTGTCATGATTTATATTCTTAACATGTAAGCACTCACCTAATTTTTTCTACATGAGGTGAGCTGTGTGAAAAATCCTTATTTTAGCACTTTTTAAAATGATTGATCATTGTATAACCATTTTAAAAAGTTAAACGCTTATGTGAGAAACTTGATCTTGAGCGGACCTAACCAAAAATATAATACAATCACATGGATTTGTGGGAAAAGAAACGTACCTTGGCATAGTAATCTTTCCAAACTCTTCGAGCAATCTGATGGCCTCCCAAATCAAAAGCCTTAAACTTAATTTTCCCAATGCTCAATTCCTCTGATGTAGGATGTCGAGTTAGAGACTGTCCGGAGAAGGCGCTTAGGCCGAGAACGGAAGGTCAGGATCGCACCAAATAGGGGATAACCAACACCTCAGAGGTCGCAAGTGCAGGGAAGAGGAGGTAATGGTTTTACCAGAGTCGTGAAGCACCAAGCGGAGGTACTAAAGGTGCAGAGGCGAGGCAACCAAGGTTGGTTTATGCATTGCCGTCATGAGGAGGAAGATGTGCGGATGTGACAACGGTACATTCCTTATTTCTAGAATACCCTTAATTGCTTTGATTGTTGTAGAGTTTCCTTGTTTTACTAAGGAAGTGCCCAAACCTTGGTTGTGAACTTAGAGATTATGCCTAGGAAGTAAGATAGTTTTATTAAGATCGAGTCTGTGACATAAGCGTAGTACTATGAGTTAAGATGTACGACTATTCGTTAGTAAGTAATTTCGAGGACTAAATTATTTTTAAGGGGTAGAAGCTGTAACACCCTAAAATAGGGTTGTTTGTAATTTAAATATTTTCCCATGTGTGTGGTTGAAAAATTAAATTCTAGGATATATTTGGCATGTTCTAGTGCCTAGAACTAACCCTTAGCTAGGTCGACTTGGAGCTAAAAAATTATTTTTAAGTGTTTAAAGGAGGAGCTAGGAGATAGGGGTTAAGAATAAATTTGGGAGAAACATGTCACGAAATAAGGCGTAGTAAAGTGGTAATCGAGCGCCCTTAAGAGTTGGAGGAGAGAATGGCGCAGTCACGTGTCTCGAGTGGTTTGAGGGCGCTTTATGCTTTTATTTTTTTATGCGGTGTTGGGCTTAAGTAGGAAGGCCTTAAAATTAATTGGTAAGGGTTCATGACATGAAAGGCAGGTTGGTGGAGTGGCTTGGGGCGCCACTTAAGGGTCTCAGCTTAAGGTCTCGTGTTCGAGACATAAAGGACGCAAGGGAGTTTTATTTTTAGGCTTTGGCGTTAAAAGGAAAAAGGGCCCTGTATGAAGGCTTTATAAATAAATGGTGAGGATATTTAACATGAAAGACAATTGGGAGACATGGCCAAGGCGCAAGGGGCAATGCAAGTGGGTCTTGGTTTCAACCCCAAAAATTGCAAATGGTTTTTATTTTTTTGAATGTCTTGGCGTGAATGGAGAGTTGGCTTAATTTTGGACTCTTAATTTAACTGGAAGAGTAACTATTAGTGTTTTATTTTCATTATAATTGTTGAAGAGGTGTTTAGGAGATAATAGGAAGATAAATCTTGCATTATCTTGGATAATTAAAGGCTGAAATTATCACCATAGGGAGGGTGTTGGCTGAAATTTGACTCCTTGGTGGCTGTCCATATCGGGTTTTGTACAAAGAAAGAAGTGCCAAAAATTCCTCAATTTCTTTTCTTCTTTTTCTCTTCATTGTGCTGCCAAATTCTCCCTTAAACCATAGCCAAAATCATTCAAAAATTTCCAGCTTCTCTTGTTCCTTTTTAGCCGAATCTACCTCCTCTTTTAAGAGGAAAATTCCAGCCCCTTTCCATCTTGTGATTAGCCGAATTCCTCTAAGGTAAGTTACTGCTTTGGTTCTTTTCTTTTCATTAAAGATAGGCGAACTCCTCACAACACCAAGTGGTGCTGATTTGTGGAGTTTAAGTAATAAACAATTATCAAGGTAAGGGGTAATCACCTCTTTTAGGTTCAAGGTTATGGCGAATGGCCTAAGTTTCTTACTAATATGATCAAACCAATTGTAGGGAGGCCATAGTCGATTAAAGGGAGCTTTGGATTTTTCTCCTAAGGTAAAGAGGTAAGTGACATTCGCCATATGCCTTGATTATGTGTGATTATACAAGTCGATTCTTAACTAGTGTTTTGGTAGGGATCTCGACAAATCAAGTGACGTTTTCGGGATTTGTTTGGAAATCAAATCCGTTCAAGGTAAGAGCCTTTGGTATTAAGTTGTTATGGCTGAATAGGCCTTTGGTTTTAACACTGACAATTGGCCGAATGTAGGGTCAAGATAGCATCATAGATCGACTTTTCGGGATCTAGGAATTTCGGTAGTAATGTGTGTAAAAACTCACTACACACTTTATTAATTTACATGACTTAATTGTTTGCCTTTAATCTTTTGGTTGTGATTAGCTTGTGGCATAATCATGGACTCCGGGTAAGTCCCCTAACTTGTGATCTTTGATATATGTTTTTGCATGCCATCACATGCTGTTAAATGCCATGCCTAAATACATGATTAAATGATATGTTGTACATAAAGCATGATGATGGTGGGATTAATGAGAGGAGTGGGATGATTTTATGGACTGTCGCCAGTGGTTTTGACCACAAGATGGGTTGGCCCCATCGATTATTTGTCATCGTGGTTTTGACCACAAGATGGGTTGGCCCCATCGTAATATTTGTGACCTATGGTCATCAATTGGTTTTGACCACACCGATTGATAAATTGCGACTAAGTCCAAAGTGGTTTGGTACCACCAGGGTTTTGACCACACTTGATATATTGTGACCTATGGTCATCAGTGGTTTTGACCACACGATGGGTTGGCCCCATCATTTGATTTGTGACTCTAAGTCATCAGTGGTTTTGACCACCAGTGGTTTTGACCACACGGGGTAGTTAAGGAGTATGGATGGTTAGGTTGGGTTGCATGTGCATGTTTATTAATGACTTGTGTATGAGTTACTTTACCGGGTGGGGGATTACACATTGAGTCTTGGTGACTCACCCCCCTTCCATTACTATTTTGCAGATGAGTAGCTCGCGGAGATGGAGCCGGAGAGGACTCAAGGCGGCCATGCTTATCGTGGGATTTGATTTACTTTACTATTGTTAAATTTATTTATTTTCTAAGTCTTTTTATTTTGGGATTGTAATAAGGCCGCTATTATTATTTTGGATGTTTACTTTACTGTTTTATTTTACTTATGTTATACAACCAAAGATATTTTTAAATGTTAAGTAAACCGGTTAAAAGCAACTTTTTCAACTAAGAAACTTCTACGGGTTTTAAAAGATGTTACCATCGGGTAACAAAAATAAATCAAGTCGATCATAACCTTAACAAATTTTAAATTTTACAAACGATTTCAAAGGGTTAAACAACCTAACCGTGTTTATAAAAGCCCAACTGAGTTTTATCAAACCCCGTTTTAAAACCTTAGCCATATTTTAACAAATTTTCACCAAACACTCAAATTACCTAAAATTATTTTACTCCGTGACATACCAGATCCGGTCAAGACTCATGGGCTGGGTTTGGGGTGTTACACATGCCGACCCGGTCCATCTACTGAGTTCCATCTGCAAAAAGTTAGCCCACGAAGGGTGAGTCAAGTAGACTCAGTGTGTAACAACCAACACAAACTCCCAAACGACTTAGGCATATCAGATCATACATAACAAATATAGGCAATGATGCAATACCAGCCCCACCTAAATATCCATCCTCTACACATCACCCGTACCTGCCATCACACCTTGGGAATTACTAAATCGACCCTCCATCCGCTACACACCATCGAAGGTAGTCCCTGCAGTCAACTGCACATCGCCCTTATAATTGTGGCATAGCCACCAGATAATAATACATGACATTAGTCACCACATTCAGATTATGTGACTTGAGTCACCGGATTTTGTGGTAAAAACCACCAGATCACTTCCCCTTTTCAATATCACCCATATGCCCCATGCGTCATACAAACCATGCGGAAATCATTCAATATACCTTATTTCATATTCATAACAAACTCACACGTGTGTCATATTCAATGTTCATAACACTATTAACAGAGCTTTAGAGGATAATGTACCTGGATACACTGTACCATTGAATGGTACCTTAAGCCACATCGTACACATTTTCCCTAACACATGTTTTAAATTAATAACATAAATCTTATTAGGAATCAATGTAGGGCTACACACCTGGGTACTAATGTGTTCACTGAATCCCGAAATTAACCCTTGTTCTTGGTGATGTCGAAATTCCTATAGGCACATGTTAGATCTGATTCTAACATTTAATGAACTCAATAAATGGCCTTTGGCCTAAGATTATATTCACTTACCTTCGATCTTAAAATCCTCGAAAGATCCCCTCTTGAAGTTGGCTATAATAAGAATCCCAAAACCTCCTTCAAAGTTTCAGCCAAAGAACATTAATGGGATTAGAGTCTTGATTTTTGATAGATAGAGAAAGAAAAGAATCAATAGATCAATCAAGAGAGATCCTTACCGAATGGAGTGATCAAGACACAATTGTTCACCAACTCAAAGTGTCGACAAGAGGGAGGAAGTGTTTGAGTTACGACTTTTAATGTATATGATCAAATCAGCTCCAACAGGGTAGATGAGCAATCGGTTATGGCCACAAAAATAGAGGATTCGGCTTTTGAAAGATTCGTGAGAAGAGAAAGTAAATGAGGGAATGTGGTGCGATTTAACTTGGTGATGAAAAGGAGATTCGACTTGAACAAAAAGATGAGAGATGGAAAGTTTGAGGTGTTGCGGCAATGGTGAAATAGGAAGAAGAAGATTTCGACCTTGGCAAGGTAAAAGAGAAAGATGTCAGAAGAGAAAGGGAACCAAAGAAAAATGCCTAAATCCACTATGCATATTCGGCCTCTCCTCCCCTCAATATGACCGAAAATGACCACCAAAAGAATCCCTTGTCTGGCCAACACTCATCCCCTTCTCAAATCCCACCTTTTTCTCCTATTTTCTCTCTTCAACACTCATTCAAAATTATTGAAATAAATCAACATTTATCTTTCTACCTTAGCCAAATTTTAAAAAGAAATTGACCACATCTAAAGCTCATCCCCTTAGTGTCCCATTGCCGTCCACCTCTGTTTCCCCTTGCTGCAAAAAAAAATTCCCATTTGCTTTCCTTGCTGTTCGAACCTAGGCCCTGCACACTGCTTGTGGCGTCACTTATTAAGGCTCTAAGTGGCGCCTCCTTGCCACTTTAACAAGCCTACTTTTATGTCCAATTTCCCCTTCAAATTCTCTTAAGGCCTTATTTGCCTAGCTCCCCCTTTAAGGCTTAAAATCTAATATTTTCTAAGGCACTTACCTACACTCTAAAGTTCTCAAAATCCACAAGACACATTCAAAATACACACACGCATGCTTCCACATATATTTAGGCAAAAATGCACAACCCCTAAATCCCGGATGTTACAAAGGAAATATAATCGTATTGTAGCTTTGAAAAGTGAATATTGTTCTTGGATCTTTAATGATGAAGCCCTTCAACTCGAAGCTATTATTTTCTTTCAAAAGTTGTATGGCGACCAACCTGGACCCATGGGTATGTTACCTCCTAAATATTTCCCTAATCTAGATAATTGTGATTCTCAATTTTTAGGAAATGAGGTGTCAAACGATGAGATCAAAGCAACCCTTTTTTACATGGCACTATTGAAGGCTCTAGGGAGTGATGGTTTGCAGGAACTTTTTTCCAAAAGCAATGGGACTTAATTGGTTCAAAGATCTGTGAATGGGTGAAAGAGGTATTTGCTGGTAAGAGTATTGAGCCTGCTTTGAATAACACTGTAACACCCCTAACCCGTAACCATCACCGATTTAAGGTTAAAAGGCATTACCGGACAATCGAAAACTTTTACTGATATTTCACAATAATATTCAATGAATTAAATCAAAGTGTCCCTTAAATAGGTCAATGAGACCTTAAACCTGCTTTAGAATAGGGTCGGGATTGAACCGAACACATACAAAAATTCTTAAAAATATAAAAATTTTTCTGTTACAGAGGTCACAAGTTCGCATGGGTAGGTCAGGTGCCTCCCACTACCTCGTGACACGCCTGTCTCCAAGCCGTGTCAAAACAAGGCATACATACTGACTTGATCACACGGCTTAGGACACGCCCGTGTGCCCCACCCGTGGTCGAGCCTGACTTGCACCACACTGCCAGTCACATGCCCGTGTGTCCAGCCCATGGTCGAGCCTAACTTGTTTTGAATTGCAACCTCGAAGGACATAGTTGAGTCACACGCTCGTGTGCTCAACCGTATGGGAAAATATAGGTCATTTTCAAGGCCAAAATGACACCCACACTTTCGGTCATTTCTACATGTAACACCCCAAACCTCGGTCAGTACGTTACAACCAAGTCTGATATGTTACGGGAAAGAAAATTTGAAAATTTTAACTAAACATCGTGATTTGGGAAAACTCTTTGAATAGTGTTTCTATCCTGAAAATAATTTAGAAAGTCGTTCAAGAGTTCCTTACTAATCCATATTAGACTAAACAAATATCGTATATTTTTTTTTATCTTTCGGAAGCCGTTTTTGAGGAATGTCATAAGCATGACAGTTGAAAACAATGTTGTGGTTTTAATAAAATCTCCATATTAATTAGTTATTCGCGAGCCATCTTTTGTTAACACTTTGAAAACTATTTGCTTATGTTTTTAACTTTAGAAAAACCCCATATTTGACAGTTTATAAAATATATAATATCAGCATTAAATCAAAACCCAAATTATAGTTATAGCGGCCTTATTACATAATAAAATCACAAAATAAAATAAGTTTAAAATAAAAGAAACGAATTTACGAGAAAAACATTGCATGGCCACCTCAAGTCCGCTTCGGCTCCAAATTCGCGATCTAGTGCTTACTTGCAAAATTAAGCAGAAGGGCGAGTCACCGAGACTTAGTGTGTAATTCCCCTTATAACGCAATCGACCTTAAGCCCACATAAAATAGCATATTAGAAATGTATGCAATACAACCCCAACCCAACCTAGTTTTCCATCCTCTAGGTCACCTGAATCAACCAAACACCTGTGGCATCAAGCCACTGTGGTCCTAGACCACTTGTGACAGAGTCACAATATATATAAACGCCAATAATACCATCGTGGTCCTGCACCATCGTGACGATCTCGATAAGTATATATGGGCCAACCCATCGGTCCTAGACCACCGAGACAAGTCACTGATAAACATGTGTATATGTGGTTCCAAACCACTGTGGTCCCAGACCACTGTGACAATAGTCACTGAATCACACTTCCCCTTTCTTCCACATCCAAAAACCCGATGCAAACATATTATCATGTACAGTAATTAATCATGTCATACATAATCATATTATATGCAAAGCAATTACAACGGTACTTACCTGGTGTCCTCAACCTTACCCACAAGGGTATCCCGACCGATTACATAGTCATTTCGTCTTTCAGCAATCACAGTTATTTACGCAAAATAATAAAGAGAAAGTGTGAGTGTTACACACCTAATTACGCGTAAAACTAGACTCTCTACATCGTCATTCTCACTAGAAGAAACCACCACGATTTTCCTATCCTAGGCAGACGTCGGCTCTCTACCACACCCCACGAAAAGTCTCGAACCGTCGACACTGCACGTCTTTTAAACTTAAGAGTAGAAATCACGGGCCGGCTCCCCTCAAGCTCCTTAGATGCACCCTCCTTGGATTGGCTAGCACTCATATCCATGATAAGAGTCTTGATCAGTACTTAAAGAAAAACGTTTGGATGTCTATCAAAGAAATTCGGTTAAGACAACGAAAGAGAAAGGAAATAGTAAAACTGAAATCAAGGAAATTCATTACCTCACGAACCCGGATGGAATGGTAAGGTTCGGCAACCAACAGTCCTTCAGCGTCGGACTACAATTGTTTGGCTTGCATGATAGGACCCAACTGAAGAAGAGACTTTCGACAATCCAACAAGCCCTTCTTTTCCTGAGGTTCGACTAAAAAAACACAGGTTTGAAGAAACGAATTTAATTATCTTCAGGAGGAATTCGGCTTCAACTTGGAATAAAAAGGAATGAAGAGAATGCCCATAAGAAGAATAAAAGAAAGAACCTTACCTAGAAAAGTGAAAAGTCGAATGGAACCCAAGGAGATTCAGCTTTGGCAGCAATGATAGAAGGCACCCCAAGTTCTACTATGAAGGAACCAGGCAAGAATGACAGAAGTAGGGGTTTCGATTTCAAACACTAGAACAAAAATAAATGAGAAGAAAAGAGAAAATAAGCAACTGGGGTTTGGCTAAAGAAGAGATAAAATCGGGAGAAGATTCGACTAGGGAAGAAAATGGTAGAGGAGGAGAGATAAAGAAGAGGGTTTCAGCTTGGCAAGAAAGGAAATGATAGAGAGGTTCGACTATGGTATAGCTAAAAGGAGTAGGTTTCAAATGGGAGAAGAAGGGAATTTGGTTCTCAATGAGAGCTTAGAAAAAGAAAGAACAAAAGTTGGAAAAGGGAGATGATAGAAAAGAGTAGAGGTTAGGGTGTGATACGATTTTTTGGTAATAATGAAGTGACACAAGGTGACCGAAATGCAAAAGTAAAGGGAGGGCTCTAAGAATGGTTTCGGTTTCTACTCTTCTTCCTAAAAGGAAAAAATGGCATACCCCCTTCCCATATGACCAAAAGTTGACAACCACAATGCCTAAAGGTTCTAAAAGAAAATGGCACCCCCTTCCCTTAGCTCAAAACCGAACATGCCTACCCCAAAAACACTTCTAGCCAAAACTCACCTCCCAACCACTCCTCAAATTCGGCCAATAACTCCACCATCACCAAATCCCTTATTTCCCTCCACAAATTGCTCCCCAACACCCACTCAAACCCATTTGACCACTTCAAATCCTCCATCACCTCTCATCCATCCATTCAAACTAATTTGACTCATTCAAACCTCCACCAAGAAGAGTCCAGCCGAATGCCAACACCTTACCTCCTTAAGCACAAAAATAAAGCCCCATATTGCAATAGAGGGGATTCAAACCTTCACTCTCTCTGCTACCCTTGTGGCGTCATCCCCTAGCTCCCTAAGGCATCACTTGCCACTCTACCATACTCCTTCTTGTGTCAACAAACACCAAAAATACTCTTAAAGCCTGCTTCAATCAGCTCTCCCCCTAAAGTGCCTAAAAAAAAATTTTACCAAGGCTTTAGCTTGAACTCGAGCCTCCCCAAGACCTCCAAAGCCACCAAAATAACAAGTAGAACAAGCCAAACACACAGAAAACATAAAACACAGAACCCCTAATTCTAAGATGTTACAGTTCTACCTCCCATAAAGAAATTTCGACCTCGAAATTTACCTGATTAAAAGAGGTGAGGGTATTGCTGTCGCATCACCTTCTTTGGCTCCCACATGGCTCTGAACCGTGATTCCGCCACAAAACTTTAACCAAAAAATTGTCTTCCTTCTCAATACTTTAACATCTCGATCTAAGATCTGAACTGGTTCTTCTTCAAAAGATAAATCAGGTCTTACTTTAATTTCTTCCACCGGCACTATGTGAGATGGATCCGAACGATAGCGCCTTAACATTGAAACATGAAATACATCATGTATCTGCCTCAATTCCAGAGGTAACTCAAGTTGATATGCCACTGGTCCCACATGTTTCAACACTCGATAAAGCCCGATGAACCTAGGACTCAACTTGCCCTTCCGTCCAAACCTTAAGACCTTCTTCCAAGGTAAGACTTTTAGAAAAATCTGATCACCCACAGAAAATTCTATTTCCTTACGCTTCAGATTCGCATACGATTTCTGCCTGTCGGAAGCTTCCTTCAACTGAGCCCGAATCAACTTAACCTTTTTCTCTGTTTTCGAAACCAATTCTAGACCCAACAACTATCGCTCACCCAACTCTGTCCAGCACGTAGGGGTACGACACTTACAATCATACAATGCTTCATAGGGTGCCATCTTAATACTGGATTGATAGCTATTATTGTATGCAAACTCTACCAATGGTAGGAAATCCTCCCAACTACCCCTGAAGCCTCTCAAAATGTCTTCCAGAATCTGAATTACCCTCTCTGACTGACCATCAGACTGTGGATGAAATACCGTGCTGAAATCTAGTCTTGTATCCAACGCTTGATGTAATGCCTTCCAGAATCGCGATGTAAACCTGGGGTCTGTGTCTGATATGATCGACAGTGGTACCCCATGTAACCTGACAATCTCTGTAATGTACAACTTACCTAACTTCTGCAACGAGTAGTCAACACAAAAAGGTATGAAGTGAGCAGACTTCGTCAATCGATAGACAATCACCCACACCGAATCTTTCTTAGTAGGCGTAAGGGGTAGCCCACTAACAAAATCCATAGTTATCCTCTCCCACTTCCAAAGCGGAATCTTCAATGGCTGTAGCAACCCTGAAGGCAACTGATGTTTCGCCTTCACTTGCTGACACGTCAAGCACTTACTTACATACTCGGTAACTTCTTACTTCAGACTTGGTCACCAAAGTTGCTCACGTAAATCTCGATACATTTTACTCCCGCCGAGATGCATTGTGTATGGACTATTGTGCGTTTCTTGCAAAATCATCTATCTCAACTCGGAATCCTTCAACATACAAGCTTTTCCATGAAAACACAATACCCCATCACTGTTCAAACTAAAATCTTCTATCTTACCACCTTCCACTTGCTGAAATCTAGAACTCAACGATTCATCTGACAACTGTTTTTCTTTGATCTGACTTACCCATGAAGGTTTCATTTGAAGTTCAACTAGCAAGCTTCCATCATCATACAAACTGAGATGAGCAAACATTGCCCTCAAATTAGATATTACCTTACGGCTCAACGCATCCGCCACTACGTTAGCTTTACCTGGGTGATACTCGATTGAGCAGTCATAATCTTTCAACAATTCAATCCACCTCCGCGGCCTTAAATTCAACTCCTTCTGGGTAAGGAGATATTTCAGGCTCTTGTAACCTGTGTAGATAATCAACTTCTCTCCATACAAGTAGTGTCTCCAAATATTCAGTGCAAACACTACCACAGCTAACTCAAGATCATGCGTGGGATAGTTCACTTCATATGGTCTCAATTGTCGAGACGATATGCTACCACTTTCCCCTCTTGCATCAACACACATCCTAACCTTGTGTGTGACGCCTCATAATAGACAACAAACTCTTTTCCAGCCTCAGGCTGAATCAACACTGGTGCCTCCGTCAAAATTCTCTTCAACTTCTCAAAGTTTTCTTGCTGGTTATCAGGCTAAACAAATGGTACCCCTTTCCGTAACAAATTGGTTAAAGGTGCAGCTATCAACGAGAATCCCTCAATGAACCTTCTGTAGTACCCAGCTAATCCCAAAAAACTTCTAATTTCTGCCACTGACTTCGGTGGTTTCCAATCCAAAACAGCTTCGATTTTTTGAGAATCGACCCTAATCCCCTCAGCAGATACAACATGCCCCAGAAAGGTAAATTCCCTCAACCAAAATTCATAGTTGCTGAATTTGGCATACAATTACTTTTCTCTTAAAATCTGCAGAACAATCCGAAGATGCAAATATGCTCCTCTTCTTTCCTTGAATATACCATGATATCATCTATAAATACTACGACAAACCGATCTAGGTAGGGTTGGAATACCCAGTTTATCATATCCATAAATGCAGCTGGTGCATTCGTCAACCCAAACGGCATCACTAAGAACTCGTAGTGACCATAACGAGTTCAAAAAGCTGTCTTATGAATATCCGCCTCATTGACCTTAAGCTGATGATAACCTGACCTCAAGTCTATCTTTGAGAAAACTGAAGCGCCTCGCAATTGATTGAACAGATCGTCAATCCTTGGCAACAAGTACTTGTTCTTAATCGTCAACTGTTCAGCTGCCTATTGTCAATGCACATCCGTATCGACCCATCCTTTTTCTTGACAAATAACACTAGAGCTCCCCACGGTGACACACTTGGTCGGGTAAAACCACAGTCCAACAACTCCTAAATCTAGGCTTTAAGCCCCACCGGCTCCTTCGGTGCTATTCTATACGGTGCAATGGACACTAGAGCTGTTTCTAGAAGAAGGTCAATACCAAACTCCACCTCGCGATCTGGAGGAAACCCTGGAAGATCTTCTAGAAAGACGTCTGTGAACTCCTTCACCGTTCTAACATTCTCTACAGTAAACTCTTTGGCCTCCAAAGAACTGATGAAAGCTAAGAACGCTTCACACCCTTTTCATACCATCTTTTCAGCCTTTAGAGTAGACACTACATTGAACAAGTAATTCCTTCTTTCACCTATCACTAACACCTCATTATCCTCAGGAGTCTTCAACACCATGCTCTTAGCAGCACAATCCAAGTTTACTCAATACTTAGCAAACAAGTCCATGCCTAAAATCAAATCGAACTTGCCGAACGACAGTTCTATCAAGTCAGCCGGAAAAACTACCCCTTGAACTTCTAAAGGCACACTCCTAAAAAGTCTGTTTACCACTACAGATTGTCTTAAAGGGCTAATCACAGTCATCTCTCTAGAAGAAACCTCAGATCCTATGTTCAATGATCCAGACACAGTACTAGCAACCTACGAATGTGTAGACCAAATATCTATCAATGCTATAAAGGGCAAACCAAAAATAAGAAACATACCAGTTATACGTCCAGTGCATCACCCTCCTTTCAGTGTCTAGCTGCATAAAACAACCCAGGCTGTCTCACATCTGTATTCCCAGCACCTCTACCTGGTGCTCCTCGCCCTCGACCAAAACTGTTTCCTCCTCTGGCCTGACCACGACCTCTCGGTGGTTGCTGACCACCTCTTCCAGACTGTACATAACCCTAACCTACTGGCCATGCCCTGTTTGGCTCCTCGTGATCCTTTATCGATGATCTATGACCCACACTTGAAGCATCCGTTATTTCTTGCCCAACACTCCCCTGAATAAAAATTTCCACATGTAGCACATGGTTGGGATCGACCAACAGTAATGGTTTTGCACCTCGACCCGGCCCATCAAACCTAAGCCTCTTTTGAAAACTCCCAGCAGACCCTGACGACTCAAAATTCCTTTTATTCCTACCTCTATCCTTATCCTAATTCTGTCTTTCAGATTACTTCACCTCATCGGCTATCTTAGCCTTCTCAACCAGAATAACAAACTCCCTTTCCTGCTATGAGCTATCAAGATTGCAACTCGTCCCCTCGCACCATCTTCAAATTGGACACAACGCTCATGATCTGTTGCAACGATACCCCGGGCATAACGGCTTAAACGCAGGAATTTCGCCTCATACTCAGCTATTGACTTACTCCCCTGGACCAAGTTTAGGAATGTCTTCCTTTGAGCATTCACAAAGCTCACCCCAATATACTTTCCCTGGAACGCTGCCTTAAAGAAGTCCTGTAATGCGGTCACCATCGTACCATCCTCACCGTGAGCCACCATTGGTATGCCTCATCTCAAGGAGAAACACTACTCCTTTCAAATTTCTCTTTTCAAGACAATCAAGATTGTCCATGATTCATTCAATTGCTTCTAGCCAGTACTCAGCTGCGTTAGGAGCCACACCAGAAATACCCCTAAACATCTCAGCCCCATTAGGTCCAAGTTGCTCAAACAGATTTTCGAGCGACTGATCTCGTACTTACTCTAGCAACCCGCTCCAGAACACGCAACATAGCTTGAGACACAGCATCGTCCCTACCAGTTTGGTGCTGAAATCTCGCTTCCGTAATTGGTGATGCTGGCACTTCACCTTCTGGCCCATGCCCTGATTCCAAAGGTTCAGCCCCAACATCCAGGCCTCTACCACGGCCACGCATACCACGTCCACGTCCTTTAGCGCTCATGACTACGGTTTCGACTTAATCTGATTAAAAGTTTTATGAAAATAGCATTAGAAGTAGGTTTTCGCAAGAAATATTTCTAAAGGTCTCTATCCTTAGAGTTGTATTTCTCAAAACTATCTATCACACTATTTCATAAGAATTCAAGTAACAACCAGAAGACTTACAGTGCGGATTGGTGTCGGAGACTCGGGTGCCATACTTCCAGAAAACACATATTTTTCTAAACCATTTTCCACACCAATTTTTTAAAACATTTTAAACCCCAAACCCACAGCCGAGTTTTGTAAACCTAGGCTCTGATACTATAATTGTAACACCCCAAACTCGGTCAGTATGTTACAACCAAGTCTGGTATGTTATAGGAAAAAAATTTGAAAATTTTAACTGAACATCGTGATTTCGAAAAACTTTTTAAATAGTGTTTCTATCTTGAAAATAATTTAGAAAGTCATTCAAGATTTTCTTACTAATCCATATTAGATTGAACAAATATCGTAAAAAAAATTTTTATCTTTCGGAAGCCTTTTTTGAGGAATGTCATAAGCATGACAGTTGAAAACAATGTTGTGGTTTTAATAAAATCTCTGAATTAATTAGTTATTCACGAGCCATCTTTTGTTAACACTTTGAAAACTATTTGTTTATGTTTTTAACTTTAGAAAACCCCATATTTGAAAGTTTATAAAATATATAATATCAGGATTAAATCAAAACCCAAATTAAAGTTATAGCATCCTTATTACATACTAAAATCCCAAATTAAAATAAGTTTATAATAAAAGAAATGAATTTACGAGAAAACGTTGCATGGCCACCGCAAGTCCGCCTCAGCTCCAAATCCGCGATCTAGTGCTTACTTGCAAAATTAAGCAAATGGGTGAGTCAACGAGACTCAGTGTGTAATTCCCCTTATAACTCAATCGGCCTTAAGCCCACATAAAATAGCATATTAGAAATGTATGCAATGTCGCCTCACCAACCTAGTTTTCCATCCTCTAGGTCACTTGAATCAACCAAACACCCACAGATCAAGTCACCGTGGTCCTGCACCACTTGTGACAGAGTCACAAGATATATAAACGTAATAACCCATCGTGGTCCTGCACCAACGAGACAAGTCACCGATAAACATGTGTATATGTGGTTCCAAACCATCGTGGTCCTGCACCATCGTGACAATAGTTTGAATCACACTCCCCTTCGCTCACATCCAAAACCCGATGCAAACATATTATCATGTACAGCAGTTAATCATGTCATACATAATCATATTATATGCAAAGCAATTACAACGGTACTTACCTGGTGTCCTCAACCTTACCCACAAGGGTATCTCGACCGATTGAACAGTCATTTTGGCTTTCAGCCATCAAAGTTATTTACGCAAAACAATAAAGAGAAAGTGTGGGCGTTACACACCTAATTACGCATAAAACTAGACTCTCTACATCGTCACTCTCACTAGAAGAAACCACCATGATTTGCCTATACCAGTGACGCGTCATTTCTACCACACCCGTGAAAAGTCTCGAACCGCCAAAGATCAAGACATTTTTAAACTTAGGAGCAGAAATCACGGGTCCGCTCCCCTCAAGCTCCTTAGATGCACCCTCTTTGGATCGGCTAGCACTCATATCCATGATAAGAGTCTTGATCAGTACTTAAAGAAAAATGTTTGGATGTCCATCAAAGAAATTCAGTTAAGGCAATGAAAGGAGAAAAGAAATAGTCAAACCGAAGTCAAGGAAATCTCATTACCTTACGAACTCGGATGGAATGGTAAGGTTCGGCAACCAACAGTCCTTCAGCTTCGGACTACAATTGTTTGGCTTGGACGATAGGACCCAACTGAAGAGGAGACTTTTCGCAATCCAACAAGCCCTTCTTTTCTTGAGGTTTGGCTAAAAAAACACAGGTTGAAAGAAACGAATTTAATTATCTTCAGGAGGAATTCAGCTTCAACTTGGAAAAAAAAGGAATGAAGAGAATGTCCATAAGAAGAATAAGAAGAATAAAAGAAATAACCTTACCTAGAATAGAGAAAAGCTGAATGGAACCCAAGGAGATTCGGCTTTGGCAGCAATGATAGAAGGCACCCTAAGTTCCGCTATAGAGAACCGCACAAGAACGAAGTATAGGGGTTTGGCTTCAAACACTATAACAAAAAGAAATGAGAAGAAAAGAGAAAAAAGCAACTGGGGCTCAACTTAAAGAGAGATGAAATCGGGAGAAGATTCAACTAGAGAAGAAAATGGTAGAGGAGAAGAGATAAAGAAGAGGGTTTCGGCTTGACAAGAAAGGAAATGATAGAGAGGTTCGACTATGGTATATCTAAAAGAAGTAGGTTTCAAATGGGCGAAGAAGGGAATTTGGCTATCAATGAGAGCTTAGAAAAAGAAAGAACAAAAGTTGAGAAGAAGGGAGATGATAGAAAATAGTAGAGGTTAGGGTGTGCTACGGTTTTTTTGGTAACAAAGAAGTGACAGAAGGTGACCAAAATGAAAAAGAAAAGGGAGGGCTCTAAGAATGGTTTCAGTTTCTACTCTTCTTCCTAAAGGGTAAAAACGGCACACTCCCTTCCTATATGACCGAAAGTTGACAACCACAGTGCCTAAAGGTTCTAAAAGAAAATGGCACCCCCTTCCCTTAGCTCAAAAACCGAACATGCCTACTCCAAAAACATTTCTAGCCGAAACTCACCTCCCAACCACTCCTCAAATCCGGCCAACAACTCCACCATCACCAAATCCCTTATTTTCCTCCATAATTTGCTCCCCAACACCCATTCAAACCCATTTGACTACTTCAAACCCCCACCATAAAGAGTCTAGCCGAATGCCAACACCTTGCCTCCTTAAGCACAAAAATAAAGTCCCATATTGCAATAGAGGGGATTCGAACCTTCACCCTCTCTGCTACCCTTGTGGCGTCATCCCCCTAGCTCCCTAAGGCGTCACTTGCCACTCTACCACACTCCTTCTTGTGTAAACAAACACCAAAAAATACTCTTAAAGCCTGCTTCAACCAAATTTTCCCTAAAGTGCCCAAAAGCAAAATTTTACCAAGGCTCTAGCTTGAACCCGAGCCTCTCCAGAACCCCCAAAGCCACCAAAATAATAAGCAGAACAAGCCAAACACACAGAAAACATAAAATGCAGAACCCCTAATTCTAGGATGTTACACTACATGTACAATTAAGCACCAATTCAAGCATCATAGGCAATTAATACATACCAAAATGTACATCATTCCAACCATTCAAAAGCCTAACAATCATACCAATTTATAAGGTAATTGATTCTACATAACCTCAATCATTTCAAGATAGAACCCATCACATACTTATCATTTGTAATGTGCTAGCTATGCATCAATGAGTTCACCATTCATATAACCATTTCATTTGCCATCAAGCTAAATCAAAACTAGCATCATGAAACTTATCTAGTCATTCATAATCACAAACATATTTTTAGCCATATCACATGGCCATTTTCACATATAAAATATAACCCAAAGTAACTAGCCTATACATGCCATACTTAATATTTACACTTTCAAAAAAGTACCAAAACAAGATTGAGTAGTGTGATGCCAATCCTCGACAATCCCCGAGCCTTTCGTAGCTTTGACGACCTATAAAACATAGTAAACACACACATAGTAAGCTTTCCAAAAGCTTAGTAAGCCATATACAAATAAACGTAATACATAATACACATAGCCATATAAATACAATGACATTAATGTTTCTCATTTACAAATTCATAATATTATCCTTGGCTCATTACTTAGCCGTTACTTACTCATATTTCACAACTCAAATATCTCATATACTCATAACTCATTTAATCATATATATCACATATCATCTCATCATTTACTCATGTCATATTCATTCATATATCACATTTTGGTTCATTGCATCCATATGCATATTTACTCACCTTCCATGCCTATTCAAAACATATGCATCAAACGTACTTGAAGCAGATATACAAATCACATAGTCATTCATTTCTCAGACTTGCCCGTTGAACCATTCGAAATCTAATAGGATACTCGGAATGCTCGAAATAGTAGTATAACACCAACGTCCCATACGAGGTCTTACATGTACTCAGATATCGATGCCTCTGTCCCAGACAGGGTCTTACATGAATCAAATACGATGCCAAAGTCCCAAACATGGTCTTACACGTAAATCTCATATCGACGCCAACGTCCCAAACGTGGTCTTACATGAAATCTCGAATCAACGCCAATGTCCCAGACGTGGTCTTACATGATCTCACATATCGAAAACATATGTCATGACATATGTAATCCTATCTATTCCTAGGTTCGCATGGGACTTCTCAAATGTAACACCCTTACCCGTATTTAACACCGGAACCGAATACGAGGCGTTACCGTACCTAACTCACATGGTCATACAACTTTGGGCTATCCAATTTCCATTCCAAATAAAAAACTTTTCCTTACACACCTCCAATATCTTTATAATGGAACTACAAGGCCCTAAACATGTTTTCGAAAGGTTTTAGAGATGATTCAGAATCTTTTACACATTTAGGAAAATTTTACCTAAACAGGGGCCACACGTCCGTGTGGAGGGAATGACACGCTCCGTGTGTCATCTCACACGCCCGTGTTCGATACCCGTGATCGACATTGACTTAATCCACACGGCCTGTTGCACGCTCAAGTGCTTTAACCGTGTGGCAATTTAAATTCCAAATTCAAGGTGAGACTTCACACGGCCTGGGCACACGCCTATCTCAATGGCCGTGCCTTTCACACGGTTGAGGCCATGTCTCTGCCCGTATGCTTTCTGAAAAGCTTACTGACTTGTAAACTAGCATGCAGGGGACACACGGCCCAGTCACACACCTATGGGACTATTTAATGCCCGCAACCCGTATCCGTTGCCAGATTAGGGTTGCAAAGCATTACTAGACGAAACACGATTTTGATTAATCATAACATAATTAATTTTAAACATATAACCGATGTAAATCCATAAAATAATAATACATATAATAATTACTACATATCATGTGCATAAAATAACTTAATCAACCCTATTCAACATTTGAATGTTACTACATGCAATACCTAGTTACCATTTTAACGTAACAATCTATCTTTTAAATGATCATAGCTGAATGTATCGTGGATAAATATATATATGCACTTTCATAGCATGCTTAAACATTAATGCACATAGCTTAAATCTATTCAACCTAATTCATATATAGTATTTTTCATCAAATATCAAAAGACACCATTCATTTGGTCATTGAAATTTCATCAGCCGAATATGTACATGCTATAATCACTTTACTAAAGCAAATTATCCATTATCAAAACCAAATATACATATACCAAAACCTTACTTAACTGAATCTAGGATATACCAAATTCATTACCAATTGACGAACATCCAACCATATTATAGATTACTTCTCTCATAATTAATATAGACGAATCTTCAAGACCAAATATCTTACATTAACCAAAAACATATAAATCTAAACTCATTCCACACACATATGTTTATATATCATGATCGATTACACAACCAAAAAAATAAATATATAACTTATAACACCGTTCATACTTATCGCGAAACTTATTTGCCAAATTATACTAATGTCATGGTCATAATTTCGCAACTAATGTGTAACTCAATAATCAATCAACTATATAATCAAACACCAAGCATAAACACATCATGTAATATACTTTCATCATAACTTAATATCATGGCCAAATTCACATAAGCCCAAAATATCATGTTTATCCATTTTCGCATGGCATATACATAAATACATATATACATACCATTTGTAACAACTCAAAAGATAATATAACCTATACATGTCATAAAATTTAAGTTTAACCTCAAAAAGGTACCAAAATATTGATGATAGTGTGATGAGCTTTAGCGACGATCCCTAAACATGTAACGATCACTTTTAGTAAATCTAAACATAAGAGCAACCAAGAACCAAGTAAGCTTTAACAGCTTAGCAAGTTATAAAAAATATATAACAATGCATTAAAACAATATATAATTTTAATTTTCATATTTCATGACCCTTAGGCCAAATATCCCCACATTCAGTAATAGCTTTCACATAGACCTATAATCCAATCCACATCTTAAAACAAATACATATACATTTGTACAAGTCTATATATATTACCCATTAAATTTCTTACTTACATTTCAAACCATATAAATCACATATTAATACGTCTAATACATAATTTTCATTTCAACAACCAAAACTTACCTTACTATCCATATATGATATATCATCACATACCGCTCATTTTATTTCGCTTAATATTTCCAATAATCGATATCCTTGATGAATTAATAAACTCATACACTCGATGCCTAACCCTGTAACGTATTGCACACTTAGTGCCGTCACATTAACATTTCGCACACTTAGTGCCAAGTTCTCGTAACATATCACACACTTAGTGCCATTACCTTTAATATCCCGCACACTTGTGCCAAATGATCGATTTCGCACACAAAGTGCATTACTCGAACTTGTTACTCTTTTAAATAAACACATATATATAAAACTTAAACCTCAATTACACACATATATATATATACAAATTATCTTATTTCATCTCCATAACAATATCACATTCGGCTATATTATTGACATATATGTATAAATCACATTCGGCCACATATTCATTTCACAACCAATATCACATTCGGCAATGTCACATTGTACATATATACTTCTATTAAAAATACATGTACAACATTATAGATAAAAATTCAATTTAACTCAATTGCTTAAAAACTTACCTCGGATATCGACGGACTATGTTTCCCGACTATTCGCTCAACTTCATTTTTTCTCGATCCAATCCCGATCCTTTTTATTCTTGATCTCAATCAAGATCTTTAATGGCCGAATATTTCAAAGCTTCAAACCTAATTTTTTTCTTTCCTAGTTTTAAAAAGATGAAGAACATGCCATTATTATTTTTATGTTTTATGATATATTAACTTAATAAACATTTTACATTTTTAACCATTATTACTAAATATATAAAAAATATATACTAAGGTCATTCTTGACCATTTCCGTCCACTATCATTAATAGTGGCTAATTGCCTTTTAAGGACTTTGCATTATAATGACATTAACAAATTTGCACTTGCACATTAATTAGCCAATTTCACATTTTACGCGATTACGTCCTTTTATTTAATTAAGCACACAAACAATCAAATTTTCATACGAAACTTTCACACATACTATTTCACATATAACTAAAACAGAAAATAATATTTAACTATTTTTTTGACTCGAATTTGTGGTCCCAAAACCACCGTTCTGATTAGGGCCAAAATTAGACTGTTACAACTCTCCTCCCTTAGGGATTTTCGTCCCCGAAAATCTTATCAGTGAATAGGTTAGGATAACGTTCTTTCATTGAATCCTCAAGCTCCCAAGTTGCTTCCTCGACCCCGTGCTTATGCCACAGTACTTTCACCAACGAGATTTTCTTATTACGTAACTCTTTCACTTCGCGAGCCAAAATATGAATCGGTTCTTCCTCATAGGTCAAATTAGACTGAATCTCAATCTCTGAGGGATTAATCACATGAGAAGGATAGGATCTATATCGTCGAAGCACCAAAACATGGAAAACATTGTGGATCTTTTCTAACTTAGGTGGCAACATCAACCTATACATAACTTGCCCGATACGCTCAATAATCTCGTACGTCCCAATAAATCTCGGACTCAGCTTTCCCTTGCGACCAAATCTAAGTATTTTCTTCCACGGCGAGACTTTCAAAAATACTCGGTCACCAATCTGAAACTCTATATCTTTACGTTTCAAATCCGCATAGGATTTCTTACGGTCTGACGCTGCTTTCAAACTTTTGTGGATTACTTTTACTTTTTGTTCGGTCTCTTTGATTAAATCAACCCCGTGTATCTTGATTTCACTTAGCTAGGTCCAATAGAGAGGTGTACGATATTTACGACCGTACAAAGCCTTGTAAGGTTCCATTTTGTTACTCAATTGAAAGCTATTATTGTATGCAAATTCAATCAAAGTAAGTATCGTTCCCCACGTACCCTCAAACTCGAGAACACAACATCTCAACATATCCTCAAGTATTTGAATAATTCTTTTGGATTAACCATCCATTTGAGGTGGAAAGCAGTACTAAAATGCAATTTAGTACCTAATGCATCTTGCAGTTTCTTCGAAAGCTATGATGTAAACCTCGGATCTCTATCCGAAATAATAGAAATAGGTATTCCGTGTAATCGTATAATTTGAGATATGTACAATTCAGCTAGCTTATCCAGTGAGTAATCTGTACGGACTAGAATAAAGTGAGCTGAGTTCGTCAATCTATCAACAATAACCCAAATTGCATCTTTCTTGCTCAATGTCAACGGTAAACCAGATACAAAATCCATCGTGATTTGATCCCATTTCCATTCGGGTATTATAATTAGCTGAAGTAATCCAGATGGCACCTGATGCTCGGCTTTTACTTGCTGACAATAAAAAATTTTGACACAAAATCTAAAATATCTCGTTTCATATCGTGCCACCAGTAATGCTATTTCAAATCATTATTCATTTTTGTGCTACCCGAATGAATAGACAATCTACTTTATGAGCTTTATTACAAATCATCTGAATCAACTTAGGACCGATTTCTGAATCGCAAACATCCCTCAGCATCAATCTGAAATTCTGAGTCAGCATTCGAACTACATTGATTCCTTTTTGTTATCAACTTATCATCAACATTTTGAGCTTCGCAAATCTATTGAACAAATAACGGCCTCACCTTCAATTCTGCTTCAATCGTACCATCGTCAGTCATAGCCATATCTGCATTCATTGTACGTAAAGTAAATAGTGATTTTTGGCTTAGGGCATCAGCAACCACATTAGCCTTTCCCAGGTGATAATCAATCACAAGCTCATAGTCTTTTAATAATTCCAACCGTTGTTGTTGTCTCAGATTCAGATCTTTTTGAGTCATTAAGTACTTTAGGCTTTTATGATCGGAATAGACATGGCATTTTTCACCAAACAGATAGTGGCACCATATCTTTAGAGCAAAAATTATAGCAGCTAATTCGAGATCCTGAGTCGGATAGTTTTTTTCATGCGACTTTAACTATCTTGAAGCATATGCTATGACCTTACCCTCCTGCATCAAAACACAGCCCAAACCGTTCAAGGATGCATCACTAAAGATAACAAACTCTTTACGCGACTCTAGCTGAACAAGCACTGGAGCTTCAGTCAACAAGGTTTTCAGCTGATCAAAACTCTTCTGGCACTTCTCTGTCCACTCGAATTTAACATCTTTTTAAAGTAGCTTTGTCATCGGATTTGCTATCATAAAGAAACCTTTCACGAAACATCTATAATAATCGGCTAACCCCAGAAAACTCTAAACTTCAAAAATATTCCGCAGGGGTCTCTAATCTAGTATAGCTGAGATCTTACTCGGATCAAACCGAATACCTGATGCTGAAACAACATGCCCCAGAAAGCTAACTTCATGTAACAAAACTCATATTTTCTAAATTTCACGTACAACTGCTTATCACGCAAAATCTGTAACACAAGTCTCAAGTGTTCAGCATGCTCGTTTTCATTACGCGAGTAGATCATAACGTCATCTATAAACACAACCACGAACCGATCCAAATATTATCTGAATACCTTGTTCATCAAATTCATCAAAATAATAGGGGCATAAATGAGTCCAAACGGCATCACCAAGAACTCGTAATGGCTATATCTCGTCCAAAAGAAGTCTTAGGTACATCAGAGTCTCTAACTCGCAGCTGCTAATAAATGGATCTTAAATCGATCTTCGAAAATACTAAGGCTCCTTTTAGCTGATCAAATAAATCATCAATGCGCAGCAACAATGGGTATTTATTCTTTATGGTCACTTTATTGAGCTGTCGATAGTCGATCACATTCTCAACGTTCCATCTTTCTTCTTCACAAATAACACTAGTGCACCCCAAAGAGAGAAACTCGGTTGAGCAAAACCTCTATCTGTCAATTCTTGCAACTAAGCTTTCAACTCTTTTAATTTAGTCAGTGCCATTCTATACGGAGCTATCGAGATCGGAGTCGTTCCTTGCACTAACTCGATTCCAAACTCTACCTCCCGAATAGGTGGCAAACCCGGCAATTCTTTGAAAACACATTTGAATATTCACATACAACCAGTACTGATTCAATCTTCTTTTGGTCACTTTACTATCAATTACATAAGAAAAGTAAGCTTCACAACCCTTTCTCATATGCTTCCGAGTCAACATCGAAGATATCACTATTGGTATCCCATTTAAATCAGCAAGCTCAATTCAAATTATCTAATTAGTCTGGCACCGCAAATCAATAGTCTTTCGTCTAGAATCACTATAGTATTGTGTACAGTTAACCAATCCATGCCAAGAATGATATCAAACTCATCAAATGGTAGTAACATCAAATCAGCCGGAAAACATGAATCTCGAATCATCAAAGGGCAATTCTTGCACATCTTATCAACTAGTACACACAGGCCCAGAGGGTTCGAAACCTGGATTACAAACTCAGTAGACTCAACAGGTAAAGTCTTACTAGATACTAATGTTTCACACACATAGGAATGAGTTGAACCGGGATCAATCAGAGCAATTACACTAGTATTAAAGAGAGTAAATATACCAGTGATAACATCTAGAGATGAAGCTTCCTCTCGAGCACGAATGGCATAGGCTCTGGCAGGTGCACGAGCCTCGGATCAAACAGTTGTATCTGAAGTCCCTCTTTGAGTACCGCTTATACCTCCCGCATTTTAGGGTGGCCTACCTCTAACTACAGCACCACTTGATATCACACTATGAGCATTATCCTTCTCATCTACTTCTGGGCAGTCTAGAATGAAATGATCCTATGAGCCACACTTGTATCAAAATTGGTTGTTGAACTTACCCGAACATTCACCAAAATGTCGCCTACCACACTGTTGACACTCGGGTTTATTTAGTCGAGTATTGCCAACACTAGCAATCGAGGTGGCTCGTGAACTCATTGGTGGTTGTTCTTGTATGAAAACCCAACATTAGTCCTAGATCGGCTACTGTCATTTTGAAACTTCTTTGATACCATCTAAGAAGTTTTACTTGCTGATCTCTTGGGAAAATCTCTAGTTTCGAACTCACCTTTTCTTTTCTCTTTTTCGAGCTCTTCGTCCTTGCAAGCTCACTCGACAAGTACTACGAACTCTTTTATTTCAAGTATGCCGATAAGCAATTTTATGTCTTCATTCAGTCCTTCCTTGAATCTTTTACACATAGCATCCTTGGTTGCAACACACTCTAGGGCATATCGGCTAAGTTTCACAATGTCACGCTCATAATCCGATACGGTCATATGACCCTATTTTAACTCAAGAAATTCTTTGCGTTTCTGATCAATGAATCGCTAACTGATATACTTTTTGCAAAACTCCATCTAAAAGAAATCCCAAGTGACCCGTTCCTTCGGAACAATCGAAACCAAAGTGTTCCACCAATAGTAGGAAGAATCCCGTAATAAAGATATAACACACTTCAAGCACTCTTTGGGTGTACAAGATAGTTCATCGAAGACACGAATAGTATTATCAATCCAAAATTCAGCCCGTTCAGCATTATCAGTAGCTGTGGCCCTAAACACTTCAACTCCGTATTTTCTGATTTTAACAACAGGAGGCTTATTTAATCTCTCAAGATTAATGATCGAAGGTATCACAGGCACTACAGGTGGATTATTCGGATTCGGGGGTTGTTGAACAGTCAAATTTGTCTGGATATACTGATTAAACCAATCATTCATTATGCTAAAGAAGGCTTGCTTAGCCCCCTCATCTGGGTTACTCGTAGCTGGTTGAGATTCAACTGGCGCGATCCCTTGTATAGGAGTAGGTGCCACACTCTCAACATCATCTGCTACGACTCGTTCAGGATCAGGATCCATTTACTATAAGAAAGAAGAAAGACATATTTCCTGGTCAGAAGTCATCACACTATCAACATAAAAGTTATGGCATGTATAGTTAGACTCATACACGCTATGTTAGTCCGAGAACCGACTAAATCATAGCTCTGATACCAATCAATTGTAATGCCCCAACCCGTATCCGTCGTCGAATTAGGGTTGCAAAGCATTACTAGACGAAACAAAAATTTCGATTAATCATAACATAATTAATTTTAAACATATAACCGGTTACAGAAATTAATAAAATAATAATAATACATATAATAATTACTACATATCATGTGCAAAAACTAACTTAATCAACCTTATTCAACATTTGAATGTTACTATATGCGATACCTAGTTGCCGTTTTAACGTAACAATCTATCTTTTAAATGATCATAGCCGAATGTATCATCGATAAATATATATATATATGCACTTTCATAGTATGCTTAAACATTAATGCACATAGCTTAAATCTATTCAACCTAATTGATATATAAGTATTTTTCATCAAATAGTAAAAGGCACCATTCATTTGGTCATTGAAATTTCATCAGCCGAATATGTACATGCTATAATAACTTTATTAAAGCAAATTATCCATTATCAAAACCAAATATACATATACCAAAACCTTACTTAACCGAATCTAAGATATACCAAATTCATTACCAATTACCGAACATCCAACCATATTTTAGATAACCTCTCTTATAATTAATATAGATGAATCTTCAAGACCAAACATATCTTACATTAACCAAAAACATATAAATCTAAACTCATTACACACATATATTTATATATCATGACCGATTGCACAACCAATATATATAACTTATAACACCTTTCATACTTATCGCGAAACTTATTTACCAAATTATACTAATGTCATGGTCATAATTTCGCAACTACTGTGTAACTTAATAATCAATCAACCATATAATCGAACACCAAGCATAAACACATCATGTAATATACTTTCATCATAACTTAATATCATGGCCGAATTCACATAAGCCCAAAATATTATGTTTTAGCCATTTTCGCATGGCATATACATAAATACATATATGCATATCATTTGTAACAACTCAAAAGGTAATATAGCCTATACATGCCATAAACTTTAAGTTTAACCTCAAAAAGATACCAAAATATTGATGATAGTGTGACGAGCTTTAGCGACGATCCCCGAGCACGTAACGATCACCGAAGTAAATCTAAACATGAGAGCAACCAAGAACCAAGTAAGCTTTAATAGCTTAGTAAGTTATAAGCAATTATATAACAATGCATTAAAACAATATATAATTTTTTCTCACATTTCATGACCCTTAGGTCAATATCCCACATTCAGTAATTGCTTTCACATAGACCTATAATCCAATCCACATCTCAAAACAAATACATATACATTTGTACAAGTCTATATATATTACCTACTAAATTTCTTACTTACATTTCAAGCCATATAAATCACAAATTAATACGTATAATGCATAATTTTCATTTCAACAACAAAAACTTACCTTACTATCCATATATGATATATCATCACATACCTGCTCATTTTATTTCGCTTAATATTTCCAATAATCGATATCCTTGATGAATCAATAAACTCGTACACTCAATGCCAAACCTTGTAATGTACCGCACACTTAGTGTCGTCACATTAACATTTCGCACACTTAGTGCCAAGTTCTCATAACGTATCGCACACTTAGTGTCGTTACCTTTAATATCCCACACACTTAGTGCCAAATGATCGATTTCGCACACATAGTACATTACTCGAACTTGTTACTCTTTTAAATAAACACATATATATAAAACTTAAACCTCAATTACACACACACACACACATATATATATATACAAATTATCTTATTTCATCTCCATAACAATTCAGCTATATTATTGGCATATATGTATAAATCACATTCGACCACATATTCATTTCACAACCAATATCACATTCGGCAATGTCACATTGTACATATATACTTCTATTAAAAATATATGTACAACATTATAGATAAAAATTCAATTTAACTCAATTGCTTAAAAACTTATCTCAGATATCGACGGACTATGTTTCCGACTATTCGCTCAACTTCATTTTTCCCCGATCCAATCCCGATCCTTTTTGTTCTTGATCTCAATTAAGACCTTTAATGCTGAATATTTCAAAGCTTCAAACCTAATTTTTTTCTTTCCTAGTTTCGGTGGTGAGAAGATGAAGAACATAGCTTTATTATTTTTATGTTTTATGATATATTAAGTTAATAAACATTTTACATTTTTAACCATTATTACTAAATATATAAAACATATATACTAAGGTCATTCTTGACAATTTCTGTTCACTATTATTAATAGTGGCTAATTACCTTTTAAGGACTTTGCATTATAATGACATTAACAAATTTTCACTTGCACATTAATTAGCCAATTTCACATTTTACGCGATTATGTCCTTTTATTTAATTAAGCACACAAACAATCAAATTTTCATATGAAAATTTCACACATACTATTTCACATATAAATAACACAGAAAATAATATTTACCTATTTTTCTGACTCAGATTCGTGGTCCTGAAACCACCGTTCCGATTAGGGCTGAAATTAGATTGTTACAAACTGACCGTGTGTCACACACGGCCTAGACACACGCCGAGTGCCTACCAGTGTGCAATATAAACTTATATGAATCCATATTTTGCATTCATCATATCTAGCTCACACAACATGAATCCATTCATCATATCACTAAACAACTCATATTTTGCAATATAAACTTACATGAATAACTACATCTTTTCATATATAACAAGGTGAGCCATCAACCATGGCAATATACAAAATAGTTTATCTTACAAAGGGACCAACACACTTTTGGCCAAAATAACAAAACAATCTAATTAGTCTAGCCCCTATACATGCCATACACAAAATGTACCAAGTCTAGATATACCAAGGTGATCTGATAGTGTGGGCGGTCTTCTAGTTATCTGCATATTCCGACCCAGCTTTTTAACTCTATAAAACAAGGAAAAAGAAAAGGGGAGTAAGCTTTAAGCTTAGTAAGTTTACATGTAAACAAATAACATCATAGCATGTGCTAAACAACAAACAGCATTATATTAAATAAAAACAATCCACATTCACAATCATGCTTACTCATTTTTTCCCTTACCACATTCCATCTACGTCACAAGCTTAATGCTTACATTCATTCACTTGTAGCCCTACACTTAATGTAACAGCCCGATTTAGGGCCTAGTAGGGATAGTAGTGCGAGGCCACGAACCCGAGGTGAATTTGTAACACCCCAAACCCGGCCCAAACGTCATGACCGAATCTGGTATGCTACGGGTTGAATGTTGAAAACTTTGCTTGAAGGGTTTTGAAGAATCTCAGTTTATTTTAACCAATTAATCATTAATTGTGATATTTTGAAGAAACTTTAACATTTGCGTTGGACACATTTGGAAAACCCCTTTGGTTTCACTTTATAATTAAGACTTTGGAAATATAGGTTTGTAAGATGTATAGAATAAATAAAGGAAAAAAATATAAAACGATAACCTAAGTTATGGGGGCCTTATTACAAAAATAATCCCAAATTTAAACTTGAAAAAAACGAAAATAGTCTATAAAGATAAAAAAAAACTTGATGGCCCATCGAGTCCGCCTCGTTTCCCATGTCCATGATCTATTGCTCATCCGAAAGTTGGGAAAAATAAAAGGTGAGTCACCAAGACTCGGTGTGTACATCCCAAAACACATAAACGCCTTTGGGCCCATTAAACACATTATGGGCCTAGGCCCATTCACAATGGCACGAATATATATTACATGCAACATGGCCCATCCCAAACCTAAAAGTCCATCCACTACACACCCCGCATCAACCATCACACCCGGGATTTCTACAATCAACCCTCCATCCGCTACACACCATATCGATTGCTGTGTCTATCATAAAGACCGATCACTATGTGACCTATGTGGCAAAGCCACCGATCGCTATGCCACAACTCGGCGGCCAATCTCAAACCGCTGACACCGTGCATTTCTTGAACTTTGGGGCTGAAACTACAGATCCAACCCCTTCCTTTGATTTGCTGACATTCGAGTCCATAAGTGATCTTTTATCAGAAGATACTATGATGATTGCTTAACGCAACATTAGGTTAAGGCATGAAAAATGAAAAAGAACCTAATTAAACAACATAGGAAGAGTTGAACCTTTACCTTGAAATCTCGAAAAGAGATTGAGACTTTGAGACTAGCATTTCCAGCTTTTAAATCTAGGCGCTCTACCTAAATGCCCAACATGAAATTATACAAAACCATTAAACTATTAGCTTTTCGACTTTGTCTTCTAAAAACTGAAAGAGAAAGTGAAGAGATAGGAAAATTGGCATTCATCTTAACACAAAGAATTCGACTACCCCTTAGAGATTCCGGCTTTTGAGAAGATCAGAAGAAAAGATGATAGGAAGAAGTCTATGTAGATTCAGCTTTAGTGAAGAAATCGGCAATAGGGAATACGAAGTATTCAGCTATAGGGATGAGAAGAGAGTTCAGAGTTTCGGCTTTTGAAAAAAATGATGTTGAGAACAATTGGGAGGTTTCAACTTTTGAAAGAAAAAAGAAAAAGAAAAGAGAACAGAATAATGGACTTTTGGCTTTTGCATAAAAGTGAGGATGAGAGAATGGAAAAAGAAAATAGGGACCAAATACTGGAATTGAAGAGATATCCCCTCTATTTAAAGAGAATTTTGGCACCCCCCCAGAGTTGGAAATTCGGCCACCACTGTGCTTAGCAGATAACTCCTAAACTTCCTCCCTTATCTTTATCCTATCACTCCTTCAAAAGAGGCCTAGATAGCACCACCTCTTTCTCCCTTTATCAGCACATTATCCACATGTTATTATCCTCCTATTTTCAATCCCCTTCTCTATCCATTTAAAAGCTAGAAATTAGCTAAAATTGTATTAAAAGAATTGAGCTTCAAGTGACTCGAACTTGGGCCTTCTTCATCTACTAATGACGCCACCCCATGGTTTCATGTAGCGCCACTTAACCTTGGGCCACAAGCCCATTTTGGTACTTTAAATGCTGATAACATTTTTAAAGCCCTAACTGAACTGGCTTTCCACTAGAGTGTCCAATAACTAATTCTGCTAAGGCCTTAGCCCAACCTCGAGCCCAATCTGGACCCTTAACACTCTAATTAACACATTACACAAAACCACACATTAAACGCATAGGCCCATTAATTCAGGTTGTTATAGTTCTACCCCCTTAAAGAAATTTCGGCCTCAAAATTACGATCGAGCAGATGGGGTATCACGCAGATCGTCTCTTCCGTTCCCATGTAGCCTCCTCAGAACTGTGATTCTTCCATAAAAACCTTAACCAATAGAACCGTCTTCCTTTGCAACACTTTGACATCACGATCCAGGATTTCCACCTGTTCCTCTTCAAAGGATAGGTCAGGTCTCACCTCGATTTCTTTCACAGGCACCACATGAGACAGATCCAAACGGTAACATCTTAACATAGAGACATGGAATACATTGTGAATCTGGCTTAGCTTAGAAGGTAGCTCTAGCTGATAGGCTACCGGCCCTACTCGTTTCAACACTCGATAAGGCCCGATAAATCTAGGACTTAATTTACCCTTCTGTCCAAACCTCAGTACTTTCTTCCATGGCGACACCTTCAAGAACACCTTGTTACCCACCGCAAACTCTATGTCCTTACGCTTCAAGTCTGCATAGGATTTTTGTCGATCCGACGCTTCCTTTAGTCGAGCTCGAATTAACTCAACCTTCTCCTCTGTCTCAGTAACCAACTCCAAACCCAAAATTCGACGTTCTTCTAATTTCGTCCAATAGGTAGGAGTACGACACTTTCGCCCGTACAATGCTTCATAGGGCGCCATCTGAATACTAGACTGGTACCTGTTGTTGTATGCAAATTCCTCTAACAGTAAAAACTCTTCCCAACTACCTCTAAAATCAATAACACATCCCCTCAACATGTCCTCCAAGATCTAAATTACCCGCTCAGACTGTCCATCAGTCTGAGGATGGAATGCTGTACTAAAATCCAACTTCGTACCCAATGCTTGATGCAAAGCCTTCCAGAATCGCGACGTGAACCTCGGGTCCCTGTCTGATATGATTAATACTGGTACCCCATGCAATCTCACTACCTCCGCTACATATAGTTTAGCTAATTTCTGCAAAGAGTAATCGACCCGTACTGGTATGAAATGAGCAGACTTCGTCAAGCGTTCAACAATTACCCATACTGAATCTTTCTTAGTAGGCGTGAGGGGTAGCCCACTAACAAAGTCCATTGTGATCCTTTCTCACTTCCATTGTAGAATCTTCACTGGCTGCAACAACCCCAATGGTAACTGATGCTCTACCTTTACCTGCTGACAGGTCAAACACTTACTCACCAATTCAGTTACCTCACACTTCAAGCCCACCACCAAAACTGATCCCGCAAATCCCGATACATCTTACGCCCTCCGGGGTGCATAGCGTATGAACTTCCATGTGCTTCTTGCAAAATCCTATGCCTCAATCCCGGATCCTTTGGCATGCAAACTCTCCCTTGAAAGCATAACAGTCCTTTCTCATTCATACTAAAGTCCGTCGATCTATCACTTGATCCCACATAAAACTTCTCCTTTAGCAACTCATCGGTCTGCTACTTCTCCTTAACCCGACTGACCTAGGAGGGTTTCACTTGAAGTTCAGCCAATAAACTCCCATCATCATACAAACTAAGGTGAGCAAACATTGCCCTCAAGTCTGAGATTACTTTACGACTTAAGGTATCCGCCACCACATTACCTTTACCCGGATAATACTCAATCGAGCAATCATAATCCTTTAACAACTTGATCCACCTCTTCTGCCTTAGATTCAACTCCTTCTACATTAAGAGGTATTTTAGGCTTTTATGATCTATATAAATAATAGATTTTTCCCCATACAGATAATGTCTCCAAATATTTAAAGTAAAAATCACCGCCGCCAACTCCAAGTCATGGGTGGGATAATTTGCTTCGTGCGGTCTTAACTACCGAGATGCATATGCAACAACCTTTCCATCTTGTATAAACACGCATCCTAGTCCCGTGTGTGACGCATCATAGTAAATTACGAATTTCTTTCCAGCCTCCGGTTGAATCAATACCAGAGCCTCCGTCAAAATCCTTTTCAACTTCTCGAAACTTTCTTGCTTGTTACTAGACCAAATAAATAGAACTCCTTTCCGTAATAGCTTATTCAATGGTGCCGCGATTAAAGAAAATACTCTAACAAACCTTTGATAGTACCCCGCCAGACTAAGAAAACTCTGAATTTCTACCACAGACCTAGGCGGCTTCCAATCCAATACCGCTTCAATTTTTCGAGGGTCAACCCTAATCCCCTCTGCCGACACAACGTGGCCTAAAAACGTAACTTCACTTAGCCAAAATTTGCACTTAATGAATTTGGCATACAACTGCTTCTCCCTCAGAATCTATAAAACCACTCGCAGATGTGAATCATGCTCCTCTTTCGATCTTGAGTAAACCAGGATATCATCTATAAATACCATGACAAACCGATCCAAGTAGGGTTGAAACACTCGGTTCATCATATCCATAAATACTCTTGCGCGTTGGTCAATCCAAATGGCATCACCATGAATTCGTAGTGACCGTAGCGAGTCCTGAATGTCGTCTTATGAATATCCGCCTCCTTAACCTTAAGCTGATGGTATCCTGACCTCAGATCTATCTTTGAGAACACTGAGGCCCCTCTCAGTTCATCGAAAAAATCATTAATCCTTAGCAACGGATACTTGTTCTTAATAGTCAACTTGTTCAGCTGACGGTAGTCAATGCACATACGCATTGATCTATCCTTCTTCTTAACAAACAACACCGGCGCTCCCCAAGGTGACACACTTGGTCGAATAAATCCGTTATCTAACAACTCTTGTATTTGTTCTTTCAACTCTACCAGCTCCTTTGGTGCCATCCTATATGGAGCGATAGACATTGGTGCTATTCCCGGAAGAAGATCGATACCAAAATCCACTTTACAATCCGGAGGTAATCCCGAAAGCTCTTCTGGAAAAACATCAGGAAACTCCTTCACCGTCCTAACGTCCCCAAAAGTTAGGTCTTTGGCTTCCAAAGCCCGAACAAACATTAAAACTGCCTCGCATCCTTTTCTCGCCATCCTTTCTGCTCTTAGGGCAGTCACCACATTCGACAAACAGTTCCCCCTTTCTCCTATCACCAACACTTCACCCCCTCAAGGGTTCTTAACACCATACGCTTGGCTGCACAACCTAAATTAGCTTGGTACTTCACCAACCAATCCATTCCTAATATTAAGTCGAACTCCCCGAACGGTAATTCCATCAAACCTGTCAAGAAAACTATTCTCTGAACTTCTAAGGGTACCTCCCGATAAAGTTTACCTACTACCACAGATTGTCCTAATGGGCTAATTACGCCATCGCCTAGGGTAATCTCGAATCTAAACTTAAAGTTCCGCACACACTACTAGGAACATATGAATGTGTCGACCCAATGTCAATTAATGCAGTGTAAGGCAAACCAAATATTAAAAACATATCGGTTATAACATCCAGTGTGTCATCCTCCTTTCGACGTCTGGTAGCATAGACTAACCCTGGCTGTCTCGCCTCAACGTTTCCTATTCCTCGACCTGGTACTTCACAGCCTCGACCGAAATCGTTACCACCTCTAGCTGGACCACGACCCCTCTGCGGCTGCTGATCTCCTTTGCCCGGCTGAACATTGTCCTGCCCTGCGAATCCTACATCGCATCGTGGCTGTGGACTGTCTTTAACTGATGGTCCAAAGATCCACACCTAAAGCACTTCCCACTGCTTGCCCAACACTCATCTACATGAAATTTACCACATCGAGCACACTTCCGTGTTTGGCTAGTAGTAGTAGGTCTCTCAGCCCGTCTCAGTCGATCCGATCTAGGTCTTTTTTGAGTACTCCCAGTTGTTCCTGATGATCCAAAATTTCTCTTGCCTCCACCCATCTCTCTATCCCAGTTCAATTTTTTTGTCCATCTCACCTCCTCAGCTATTTTAGCTTCCTCCACACGCACAGTAAATTCCCTCTCCCGTTGTGGAACTGTCACAACACGTAGGTCATCCTTCAGGGCATCTTCAAATCAAACACAACGTTCATGTTCTGTGGCCACCATCCCTCGAGAATAACTGCTCAAGTGCATGAATTTTGCTTCATACGCCGCCACTGACCTACTCCCTTGAACTAGATTCAGAATGCTCTACGCTACGCATTCACATAACTCGTTCTAATGTACTTACTGGGAACGCCACTCTGAAGTAATCCCAGGTGATACGGTCAGCCATGGTACCATCCTTAACCGTAAGCCACCATTGATACGCTTCGTCCAGGAGAAGGGACACTACTCCTTTCAGCTTCTCTTCTCCTGTAAAATCTAAATCATCCATTATGCGTTCGATCGTCTCCAACCAATACTCAGCTGTACTCGGGGCTATCCTAGAAATTCCCTTAAACACTTTTGCCCCATTAGCTCTAAGTCGCTCCGGTACAGATTTTCGGGCTCCTGTGCCCATGCCTACCCCAACAACCCTCTCTAAAACCCTCAACATCACCTGAGATACCGCATCATCTCCGACCGTCTGATCCTAGAATTTTCCCTCCACAGTTGGTGGCACTGGTACCTCATTCCCCGACTCATGACCGGACACTATCGATTCCGACACAGCAATCTTGCCTCTACCTCGACCACGCACACCATGTCCTCTAGTGCTCATTCTACCAATTCGCATTTATCTGATTAGGAATTTTATGAATTATTAATTTCTTCCACTGATTAATAATGAACAATCTTATGGAAAGTAGTTTTAACAGTAGTTCTTTTGAATTCGAACTCTATCTGCAAGGTTCAGTTCTCAGGCCTATATTTTCTAGCTCTAGAACCCACATACATTCCACCATCACACATCAACATACAAGTAGCATCCATGAACTCACATTCATCACGTAAGGGTATTTTTGTCATTTCACTACCTAGGGGTATTTTTGTAATTTTATCCTACAAGGGTATTTTTGTAATTTTCCAAAATAGGGTTTCTTGGTAATTTTACAAAATAGGGGTATTTTGGTAATTTTGCAATCCAAGGGTATTTCAGTAATTTTGTCAATCAGGGGCATTTCGGTAATTTTGTCAACCGGGGGTATTTCGGTGATTTTACAAATCCAGGTATTTTGGAAAGTTTTCACAAATCAAGGGATTTTAAATTTTACGAGCGGGACATAAGTAATTTTACAAAAAAGGGTGGCTAGTCCCTTTTGGGTTTTAGTTATAAGTTTTAGCCCGTCAACAAGCCCTCTCTGTTAGAGTGAACAAACACTACGCACCAGGTAGGATTCTAGAAAAGAGGAGGTGAGCCACTAGGGCCGCTTAAATACCAAGCTCTTCCTGGATCCAATCCTAGACATGCGTATGCCTGTTACCACACCCTAACCCTGTGACTTGTTCACGACATGTTTAATTAGAGATTAAGTCTTATGAGATTTAAGAGTTGTTCAAAACTAAGCCTAAGGTTCATAAATTCTAGTATACTTGTCTACGTCGCATAAAGCCCATCAAGCCCAACATGCACATTACATAGTGAGTTTAGAATACTTACCTGCGTAGATCTGGTGCCGGTAGACTCAAAAGCCATATTTCAATTGAACTTTTCTTAACTTACATCACTTTTATAAATCACTACTGGACCCATTTCACAGCTCGGGTTTTGAACTGGGCTCTGATACCAAAATGTAACACCCCAAACCCGGCCCAAACGTCATGACTGGATCTGGTATGCTACAGGTTAAATGTTGAAAACTTTGCTTGAAGGGTTTTGAATAATCTCAGTTTATTTAACCGATTAATCATTAATTGTGATATTTTGAAGAAACTTTAACATTTGCGTTGGATACATTTGGAAAACCCCTTTGGTTTCACTTTATAATTAAGACTTTGGAAATATAGGTTAGTAAGACGTATAGAAAAAATAAAGGAAAAAAATGTAAAACGATAACCTAAGATAATCCCAAATTTAAACTTAAAGAAAAAAAAATGGAAATAGTCTATAAAGATAAAAAAAACTTGATGGCCCCTTGAGTCCACCTCGGCTCCCATGTCCACGATCTACTGCTCATCTGGAAAGTTGGGAAAATAATAAAAGGGTGAGTCACAAAGACTCAGTGTGCACATCTCGAAAACACATAAACACCTTAGGCCCACAAACACATTATGGGCCTAGGCCCATTCATAATGGCACAGAAAATATATTACATGCAATATGGCCCATCCCAAACCTAAAAGTCCATCCTACACACCCCCCGCATCAACCATCACACCGGGATTTCTACAATCAACCCTCCATCTACTACACACCATATCAGGTTGTACTATCATCATAAAGACCGATCACTATGTGACCTATATGGCAAAGCCACCGATCGCTATGTAACCTTAATAATATATTTTGACAACAATTGCGCTACTCATCATAAAGACCGATCACTATGTGACCTATGTGGCAAAGCCACCGATCACCTCATGACCGCTCCCCTTCATCATATCAATCCCATCCCATGCATACATACATGCAAGACTCGAACATTAAACTATCTAAAGCAGATCACATACTTTCACATACTTGATACACATAGAGAAGTTTCTATGATTACGCACTGCATCCCTCGCTACCCTTTTTGGGTATTATGACTGCTCATCTGACCTCAATTTCGGCTTTTAGCCCATAACATATACATAGTACAGCTTTAACTAGTGTGATAGAGATCTACACACCGACATCGACAAGACAAGATTTCTATGTCGACACTATCGATGTCGATACGATCGCTAACGCCTAAGGTTTTGCTTCAAGTCATCCATAACTCTACGGACAATCTCGAATCACGACATCGCACATTTCTTGAACTTTGGGGCTAAAACTACAGATCCAACCCCTTCCTTTGATTTGCTAACGTTCGAGTCCATAAGTGATCTTTGGTCAGAAGATACTATGTAACACTCCAAACCCAAACCTAAACGTTACGATCGGATCGGCATGTCACATGAAAGGAATGTCTAAAAGCGTATGCTCGTTAAAAAACTCGTATTCTTTATAGTTGTTGTGAAAAATCAAGTTTAAGTAATTTTGAATAAGAAACAGTTTATTATCATTTTAGGAAAATCCCATATTGATCATTTAATAATAAGCAGTAACCAAATTGAAAGCTGAAACTAAGTAAAATACCCAAGGCCTTTTTACATAACAAAAAACCCAAATAAAAATAAGTCCAAATAAAAGAAATGAATTTATGAGTAAACATATGTATGGCCTCCACGAGTCCACCTCAGCTCCCAAGTCCGCGATCTAATGATTACCTGCAAAATTTAACTGAGGGGTGAGTCATCGAGACTCAGTATGTAAATCCCCATCCAACGGGTGTTAAACCCTTACACAATTTCATATGAAAATATGCATGTCATGCAACCCAAAACCTAACCATCCGAAACTCCCGATTCTACCCCGTGTGGTACCAAACCACTGGTGGTGCCGAACCACCGGTGACCCAAAGTCACAAATAACATATGTGGTACCAAACCACTGGTGGTGCCAAACCACTGGTGACCCAAAGTAACAAATAACATATGTGGTACTAAACCTTTGGTGACCCAAAGTCACAAATAACATATGTGGGGCCAACCCACTTTGTAGTACCAAACACTTGGTGACGATCCTTTAAATATAATATGTGGGGCCAACCCATCGTGGTCTTGAACCACGGGACAAGTCACAAAGATAAATATATGTGGCACCAAACCACTGGTGGTGCCAAACCACTAGTGACCCAAAGTCACAAATATCACATCTTCCCCATCCTCTCATCATACCCATGCAATATGACATAATAATTCGTGTATGCAGTATGTCATGTATGCTAGACATATATCAAATATAAGTATAACATGAATTACCATCATAACCAGATAGGCATAAAACAACATAATCATGCTAATTAACCTCTAAGGGTATAACCGTAATTTTACCTACCAAAGGCATTTTCGTAATTTACCTTTTAGGGGTATTTTGGTAATTTACCCACTAAGGGTATTTTGGTAATTTTGTACCTAGAATGGCCTTTCTGAAGGCCCAGTGTCGCCTTGAGCGACTCAACTACCATTTTCGGTCTTTACCAGACTGTTGGGCCTAAAATCCAATTTTGGCCCATTCGGGCCACACGCTTGTGTGGCCCACCTAACAGAAATCTAGCCACGTATATAAGTTCCACCTAGTCTAGTTCACTATATACTACATCATCATACATGTAACACCCCTAACCCGTATCCGTTGCCGGATTTGGGTTACGAGGCCTTACTATAACAATTACCAAGTCCAAGCACTCCATCCAGACTAATACTTGATAAATTCATGTCATTTCATGCTGTTAAAAATAAATATATATATGTATATATTCTTTCAGGTCTTAATACAACAACTTGCATGATAAAATCACATGGTCATTTAAAAATAACAACAGCATAAGTATATAATATTTAGACATTTATTCGCCTATAACACGAACACAAACAAAAAATCTAATTGTTATTTACATATTTAATCAAATAAAATCTTAAAGCATTCCATATATATATATATATACGTAATATTTATAAACACCAAATTAGCACATACCATATTCTTCTTTCTTTTTTTTTTTTTTTACATCAATCCACGTACAAATATGTTTTGTGTACCACTTTATTATTTACCATTATACATCGAATCCCTATAGCAAAATATACTAGTAAAATCATTATTATAAATATATTTTACGCATCAAACGGCCGCATATATATCTTTGTGAAATATTATACATAACATGAACGTCTATTAAACCAAATATACCTTATCAAATCATCATCTAAGCCCAAAATGCCATAAACCACAAAACCAAACCATACCTATCAAATATATATGTACCATGGCCGAATATAGGTTAGAATAACTTACTACTTATCAACATTAACATGGCATCTTTAATAATCCAAATAGACCAAATTTATTTACAACCCAAAGAACATCATCTCAACTACATCCACCTCATTCGAACCAAAACAAAACGAATGCAAAACATATCAATATGCCATGCTTAACCCGAATGCATCACATCTAGATATAATATGCATATTACTTGACCATATTCCTTACATGATTAAACCATGGCTGAATTTCACATCCCTTAATAACATAATCAATCCATTATATTAAGAACATAGAAATTAAACTTAATCAAAAGAAATAGCCATTTTCACAAGGCTATTCATATATATACAAGGTCGAAAGTCATTAATCTAAACCTTAGTCTAACCTATACATGCCTTCGATTTAAAACTTAGATGAAGTACCAAAAGGGAAGATAGTGTGGTTGACTTTTTCGATGATCCTTAGATGCCCGTTGCTCGATGGAAAATCTATAAAATGTAATGTAGAGCACACACAAAATAAGCTCACTAGCTTAGTAAGTCTTAAGCATTTACGAAACAACAGTCAAATACTCCAACATTTAGCACACATACATATATAAATATACCTATAAGTCCAAGTAATTTAACAAATAATAATTTCAATATGGTTGAACAGTTGTCTCAGTAACTTATCATTTATTAATCCTCATTGAAGGTATACAACCCTTCCAAAGACTTTAAGCCTTAAGTATTCATATATTACCTTATTAACAAGTATAACATATATCACAATTATATACGATTAATCATATATATACAAATTTGTATTTTCGATAAATTTCACTTTTGACATTTTTTATCTTTGACCGAATCTCAAAGATATCACCAAACTTATATTCAATATACATATCACACTTTTTAATGAGTAATTCAAATGCACATATCATAAAGACTCATTATCAAAACTTTAACCATTCTATCACTTATGTAATTTGAAAGGAAAGATAATCACTTACCTTGTTCCTTGCATCTATAAACCTTTACTTTTATCCGAGCATTTTGTTTAGAATTTATAACACATTACCAGGCATTAAGCTTGCTAGACTTGAGGTCGAAGTTGATCACCCAGGCATTAAGCACGCTAGGCAATAAGCACGATATACATCAAGGACAAGGGCCGCTAGGCTCATAGCCGAATGACATCAAGCAAGACAAGGCACGCTAGGCATTTAGCCCGATAAATAACACCAAGACGAAGCACGCTAGGCTTAAAGCCCGATAAATAACACCGACCGAAGCACCGCTAGGCTTAAAGCCCGATATAAATAACACCAAGACGAAGCACGCGCTAGGCTTAAAGCCCAATAAATAACAGGCATGAAGCTCGCTGGGCTTTAAGCCCGATATAAATAACATGCAAGACGAAGCTCGCTAGGCTTAAAGCCCGATATAAATATGATCATCAATTCAACACTCATTTCATAACTTCAACAATGCAATTAACTCATATAGATCATATTACTTTCACATACCAACCAAAACATATTTATACACTTATCATTTTACAAAGTAAATTCAATTCAATACCATACTTCTACATTTGGCTATTGTCTATAATTATACTTTAAATATTCAAGTTCCATCATTCATCATAGTTGTAAATAAATCTTTAACGTATATTTGCTTAAGGACTTACCTCGGCTGTCGATAGACCGTGCGGATCGGCTATTCGAGAACCTTCATCTTTCCCCGATCTAAATCCGTTTTTCTTTGCTCTTGATCTAAAACACATTAAAATTTAGCTCATTCAAGTACATTTCATCTCAATTTAGTCCCTAAGCACATAAATAAGCAATTTACCATTTTACCCCTACTATTTCAAATTTTTACAATTTAGTCCTATTTGCCTAAAACACAAAATACACCAAATTTTTCAATACCCCTTAAGGGCCGAATATGTATAGGGACTATACAAGCCCTATTATTTCAATTATTTAGCAAATAAGTCCCTCTAAAATTTTATTTTTTTACAATATGGCCCTAAAATAAAATTCATCAAAATTTCCAATACAAAACATATCAATCCTTAACATATCTTTAATTTAAAATCATCAAACATCAAAAACCTCAAGAATTCATCAATGGCCGAACCTCATAAATACATGATTCTCAAAAATTCAAGCATGGGTCGGATAATATACGAAGCAACGATCTCAAAAACGTAAAAATTAATAAAAACCGAAATCAAACTAACCTTAATTTTGTGCTTCTAATTGCCGAAATTTCAAAGAAATAAGAACCCTTTTCTTTCTCCCATATTTGGCCAAAGAACAACATAAGATGATATTGGCTTTTTCACTTTATTTTATTATGTATATAATAGATTATTTTATTAATTTACTAATATAACCTTTAATATAAAATAAACATATACATATAATAATGGCATATTAGTCAAAAGCCACCCACTAACTTATAAAATGGAATATTTACCCACCTAATACCTCAATATAAGAAGCCATCATCATTCTAGCACTTTACACTAAAGAATGCAACTTTTACACTTTATGCGATTTAGTCCTTTTTATCAAATTAAGCGCTTAAACGATAAAATTTTTCTACGAAACTTTCACACACATTAATTCACATATAATAAACAGAAAATATAATATTTAAAAGTTTTTCAAACTCAAATTTGTGGTCCCAAAACCACTGTTCCGATTAGGGTCAAATTCGGTCTGTTACAACTCTCCCCCCTTTAGAATTTTCGTCCCCGAAAATCTTACCGTTAAACAAAGTCGGATATTGTTGCCTCATTGAATCCTCATGCTCCCACGTAGCCTCTTCAACTCCGTGCCGACTCCATAGTACTTTCACTAAAGGAATTCTTTTGTTTCTTAACTCTTTCATTTCCCGAGCTAAAATACGGATCGGTTCTTCTTCATACGTCATATCAGGTCAGATTTCAATCTCAGACGGTGTGATCACATGAGATGGATCTGATCTGTACTTACGAAGCATCAAAACGTGAAATACGTCATGTATCTTTTCTAACTCAGAGGGCAACTTCAATCTATAAGCAACAGGCCCAATACGTTCAGTAATTTCATAAGGTCCGATGAATCTCGGACTAAGTTTGCCTTTCCGACCAAATCGGAGTACCTTTTTCCATGGAGAAACTTTCAAGAATACTCGATCTCCAACTTGAAATTCAATGTCTTTACGTTTCAAATCAGCATAGGACTTTTGACGATCCGAAGCAGCTTTCAAATTGCCTCTAATAATAGCTACCTTCGCTTTCTTTAATCAAATCAACCCCTGTATCTTATTCTCCGAGCTCATCCAAAGATAACGGAGTTCGACATTTTCACCATACAAGGCTTCATAAGGCGCCATTTTGATACTAGATTGGAAGCTATTATTATAAGCAAATTCAATCAAAGGTAGGTATCGTTCCACGCACCTTCAAACTCGAGAACACAACATCTCAACATGTCCTCAAGTATTTGAATAGTTCGCTCGATCGATCCGTCATCTGCGGATGAAAGGCTATACTAAAATGAAGTTTAGTACCTAAGGCATCTTGCAAATTCTTCCAAAATCGCGATGTAAATCTCGGTCTTTTCTCGAAACAATGGAACTTCGGTACACCATGCAACCTCACAATCTGTGATATGTACAATTCAAACAAGTTTATCGAGTGAAAAGTGCATTTAATCCAAGCACAAAATGAGCTGATTTAGTTAGTCTATCAACTATAACCCAGACGGCATCTTTCTTACTCGGTGTCATAGGAAGACCGGATACAAAATCCATTGTAATTCTATCCCATTCCATTCGTGTATCATGATTGGTGAAGTAGTCCGGATGGCACTTGATGTTCACTTTTACTTGTCGACAAACTAAGCATTTCAAACAAATTCAGATATATCTGCTTCATGCCCCGCCACCAATAGAACTATTTCAAATCATTATACATCTTTGTGCTACGGATGTATTGATAATCGACCACTATGGGCCTCACTCGAATCATCCGTATCAAATCGAGTTCATGGAACACACATTCGGCTTTTAAAATTCAAGCAGTCATTTGCATCAATCAAAATCGATTCGCACCTTTTCACACTAAATTCGACTAGCAATCAAATCTTTGTCAACTTTTCATGCATCACAAATTTGTGAATAAACATTAGTCTTTCTTGTAACTCGGCTATGATCGAACCATCACCGACATAGCTATCATGCGTTCATTACGAGGAGAGCAAACAATGATTTTGACTTAACGATCCGCAACAACGTTAGCTTTTCCGGATGGTAGTCAATCACCAACTCATAGTCTTTCAACAATTCTAACCATCGTGTTGTCTCAAATTTAGATCTTTTCGAGTCATTAAATACTTTAGACTTTTATGGTCCGAATAAATGTGACATTTCTCATTGAATAAGTAGTGAAGCCAAATTTTCAATGCGAAAACAATGGTCGCTAATTCCGGATCGTGAGTCGATAATTTCTCTCATGCAACTTCAATTGTCTCAAGCGTAGGCTATAACCTTGCCTTCCTGCATCAAAACGCAACCTAACCCATTCAAAGAAGCATCACTAAAATAATAAATTCTTTACCCGATTCAAATTTGAGCTAACACTGGAGCTTGGTCAAAGGGCTTTCAACCGCTCAAACTTTTACGACACTTTTCTGACCACTCAAACTTGACATCTTTCTGTAGTAGCTTTGTCAAAGGTGTAGCTACTACAGAAAAACCTTTCACAAACCGTCTGTAGTAGCCCGCAAGTCCCAGAAAACTTTGAATATCAAAAACATTCTTCGGTGGCTTTCAATCAAGTATAGCCAAAATTTTGTTCGGATCGACTCTAATACGTGATGCTGAAACAACATGTCCCAAAAAGCTGACCTCTTTCATCCAGAACTCACACTTACTAAACTTCGCATACAACTGTTGATCTCTCAAAGTTTGTAGCACTAATCTCAGATGCTCGGCATGCTCGGTTTCATTTTTGGAATAAATCAGTATATCATCAATAAACACTACTACAAACCGATCCAAAAACTATCTGAAGACTCGATTCATTAGGTCCATAAAAACAGCTGGTGCATTAGTGAGTCCAAATGGCATAACTAGAAACTCAAAATGTCCGTATCTCGTCATGAATGCAGTCTTTGGCACATCTGTACCTCTGACTCGCAACTGATAATAGCCCGATCTCAAATCTATCTTCGAAAATACTAAAGCCCCTTTCAACTGATCAAACAAGTCATCAATCCGAGGTAACGGGTACTTATTCTTTATAGTTACCTTATTCAGTTGTCGATAATCAATACACATTCGCATCGTTCCATCTTTCTTTTTCACAAAAAGAACTGGTGCACCCTAAGGAGAGAAGCTTGGTCATGCAAATCCTCTATCTGTTAACTCTAGCAACTATGCTTTCAACTCTTTTAACTCAGTAGGTGCCATCCGATACGGAGCTATCGAAATCAGAGTCGTTCCCGATACCAATTCGATGCTGAACTCAATCTCTCGTACTGGTGGTAAACCCGATAGTTCTTTAGAAAACACATCTCGGTATTCACATGCAACCAGTCTGATTCAATGCATTTTTCGGACAATTTATTATCCGAGACATAAGCCAAATAAGCTTTGCACCTTTTCTCACATACTTAGGGCTAACATCGAGGATATAATCATAGGAAACCCACTTAAATCATCGGATTCAATTCTAATGATCTCACCATTCGATGTCTCAAATCAATAAGTTTTCTTTTGCAATTCACCACCATCATCATGAAGTTAACCACCCATTCCCAAAATTATATCAAACTCATCAAAAGGCAATAGCATTAAATCGATGGGAAGCAAAATCCGAATCATCAATGGGCAACCTTTACACACTTTATTAACAAACACATATCTACCCAAAGGTTTGGACACGCTGAATCACAAACTCGAGAGACTCAATCGCGAGTCTTACTAAATACTAGAGTTTCACACATATGAATGGGTCGAACCAAGATCAATCAATGCAATCACAGTAGTATCATAAAGGGTGAAAGTATCGGTAATAACATCTGGAGAAGAAGCATCCTCTCTAGCTCGAGTAACATAAGCTCTAGCTGGAGCTCTAGCCTCAGATCGAACTGCAATGTTCTTCGTCCCTCTCGATCGCCACCTACATTGCCGAATGTCCGGGTGGTCTACCGTCTTGGTGCTTCGCTTTCGGTCTAGAGTTCATCGTCAGATTCGCTTTCGATTAACATCGGGCACTCTCGAATAAAATGGTCCGAGGATCCACATTTAAAGTAGGATCGATCACGAACTCTACAACTCCCGTAATGCCATTTTCCACAATGTTTGCATTCAACTCGATTCTGTGGAACATTACCAACACTGGCCATCAAGGTAGCTCGGGAGCCCACTGCAGGTCGATCATGTTTAGGTAAATCTGAAGTAACTTTATGTCGACTGACATCATCTCTGAACTTCTTAGATGTGGAATGGAAAGTCTTACCCGATGACCTCTTACGAATGTCTCTAACTTCTGTCTCGGCCTTTCTTTTCTCTTTCCCGAGCTCTTCAGCTTTGCAAGCTCGCTCAACTAGAGTAACAAATTCTTGAATTTCAAGAATGCCAACAAGCAACTTTATCTCTTCATTCAGACCATCTTCAAACCTTTTGCACATAATGGCTTCAGTTGATACACACTCTCTAGCATATCTGCTAAGCCTGACAAATTTTCGTTCATATTCTATCACGGTCATCCTTCCTTGTTTCAGTTCAAGAAATTTTTTTCATTTTTGATCAATAAATCTTTGACTGATATATTTCCTGCGAAATTCATTCTGGAAGAAATCCCACGTCACTTTTTCTTTTGGAACCACTGATACTAGTGTATTCCACCAGTGATATGCATGTCCCAAGTAAAGATATAGCACACTTCGGGCATTAAATCAGAGTACAAGATAGCTCATCTAGTACCGAATAGTGTTATCAAGCCATATTTCGCTCGCTCTGCGTCATCATCATCATTGGCCTTGAATTCTTCAACCCTAAATTTTCTTATTTTATCAATTGGAGGCCTACTAGATCTCATCGGATCTATCATCGAAGTGTTGAAGGTATCGAGTTGGATTATTCGGGGTGGAGGTTGGTGTACTGGTAGGGTTAGTCTGGATAAACCGGGTAAACCATTCGTCATCATCATCGATAGAAGGCTTGTTTGGCCTCCCCTCATGACTACCCGAATCGGTCGAGAGTCTCATCGGCAGCGATCCATGTACGAGACCAGCGCAACACTCTCCACATCATCGCCACGACTCTATCGGATCGTAATCCATTTACTATATAAAATACAATTGAAATTGTCAAGTCACCACACTATCATATATACAATTCAAAGGCATGTATAGCTAGACTCTTACGCATTCACGGTAGTCTTAGAATCGACTAAATCGTAGCTCGATACCAATCAAATGTAACACCTTAACCCGTATCCGTCGTCGGATTAGGGTGTAACATCTAATAATTGGGGTTATGCATCTTACTTAATTAAATGATGTTGCATGCTTAAATATGTTAAGTGTGTTTTGGAAGTTATTTTGAGCTTCATTAATTAAGTGAATGCTTAGTGAAACTTTTAATTTCTAATAATTAAGATGGAGTTAAGCATGTTAGGCTTTAAGAATTAATGACAAGGAGCTTAAAGCATAAGATGAGTAATTAGCAAAGTGGTAAGGACATGGATGAGTGCTTGAGGGGAGAGGTTCGAATCCCCTAGCTAACAAATGGGAGGATTTTATTTTTGTTCCCTTCCCTATAATGTTGGCCAAGATCCTTCTAGAATGGATGAGCATTCTTTTAATTTTGGCTAGTTGACCATATGAAAAAGGCAAGCTAAAGACTTATGGCATGGAATCAAGATAGGATGATAAGATAGGGGGGACATAAGGCTTGATATGTGGGCAATGTTTTGGAAACTTGTTCATGGTCATTTGACCATGAACCTAGACGATTTTAGGGGCTAAAGGGAGTGGTTAATGGTGATAGCACAATTAAGGTTTGATAGGGAAGAAATGTGGAGCAAAATGGGGAGTATGTTGGCTTCCTTGTTGGCGAATTTTGACTTGGGTTGGGGGTGATAGTTGGCCAAAATGTCTTGCATTTTTGTACATCTTTCCTCTTTTCTCTAAAGGTTTCTCTCCTAGTCGAAATGTGTTGGTGACATTAGGTAAAAGCTTTATTTTGTTTTGGCTTTCAATTTGACCAATTTTCTTCAAAAGCTTTCTTCCTAGCCGAATGCCTATTACACAAAAGAGAAGTCTTTCTCTTTTCGTTTGATCATCTTGCAATTTACCATTCTGGTTTGAAAGGCCTTTTTAGTTTCTTTTCAAAACATCTTTCTTTCTCTTTGTAACCGAAATTTCTAGTCTTCAAGAATCACTTTCTTTTGTTTCTCCCTCATTGCCGAAACTACAAAAGATTAAGAACCATTTTCTTCATTTTTTCTCTTTGGCCGAATGAGCATAGGTTCCAAAACCAATCTCTTTTCTTTTTGAAAAACAACATCACCATCATCATCTTCTTCCTTTAATCTCTCTCTTTCTCTTTCTCTTTTCTTCCTTCTCTCTTTCCTTCTCTTTTCATACTTCTTTCTTCTTCATTCTCAACCGAAACCACCATAGTCAAAGCACAATATTTCTCTCTTTTTGTTAAAGCCGAATCATCAATTCCTTTCTTTTTTTTGTTCAAGGCCGAACCTTTAAGTGAATCAAGTAAGGATTTTGTCAATCGTTTTCATGATCTTCTTCTTATTTTAGTCTCATAATCCTTTTATTTTTATGTCCTAGGCCGAATCCTTGGAAAGGATTTTTAAGGATCTTTGTTGAAGACAACCTTTAAGAAGTGATCTTTCGAGATCATCAAGGTAAGGATTTTAATTTCGATCATATCAATTCTTTTAGAATGGATCACTAATCAACGTTATTTTAGGGACGATTTAAGACTAACAAGATAGGTAAGAAAAGGGCAGTATGGAGTGTTTGGAAGAGAGGAGGCATTCCTTTGCCATCAAACTTCAAACGAAGGGCTGTATCGGCGGTTAGAGACTTTCCACCGGGTTGTGGACCCTCTGCTAATGAGGAGCGATTATTTGAAGTAGTGCATACAACCGAACCACTTTACGTTGGTGGAATATTAGCGGGTTTTGATCCATCTAGTGGAGAAAAACCACAAATAACTGTCGTTCGAGAATCCGAGGGTGTTGACGAGCGAGAGGGTATTGTTCTCACTGTCTCGAGGTGTGTAACCTTACATTAAAAATCTCATAGATTTACATATATTTAAATGTGATTATATGACCATGTGTATGATTGTGATTTTGGATACCATTCAGTGGTATACGATATTCAGGTATGTTTACCCCAATATTTTGTTCATTTTGCTATATACATAAATGTGAGATAAGTATGACTATATTATGATCTGTGGGGTAAATAGCATGAAAATTTATCGATATGTATGTGCATGGGCATATGGGTATTATTGATGAAGGGAAGTATTCGGTGGTTTTACCACATTTAGGTGACTTCGGTCACATATTTGAATCTGGTGACTTGGTCACATATTTGAAATTTGGTGACTTGGTCACATATGTGAATCTGGTGACTTGGTCACATGTTTGAATCTGGTGACTTGGTCACTTATTTGAAATTTGGTGACTTGGTCACATTTGTGCAGTGGCTTTGCCACAATATTATAAAGGCGATGTGCATGTTGACTGCAAAGAATCGCCTTCGATGGTGTGTAGCGAGATGGAGGTTGATTTAGTAATCCCCACGGTGTGTTGGTTGAATGCGTGGTGTGTAGCGGATGGATATTTAGGTGGGCGGGTTTGCATTTCATTATTTGTATCTAATCATGTAATCATAAATGATTATTATTTGATCTGGTATGAAAATGGGCTTTTGGCCAAATATGACTTAAATGGGCCCATGGCCATATGTGTTAGTAATGGGCTTAAAGGCTTAATCAAATGGGCTTTTTAATGTATGTGTTATACATTGAGTTTATGACTCACCCCTTTTGTGGGATAAACTTTTCAGATGATTCGTAGAGCGATGGATCGGTCGCAAGGATTTGAGGTGGCCAATGCTCAAATAATGAAGTTTGGAAATTTTCCTACTTAAACTTATTAAGTTAATTTTATTATTTAGACTTTATTATGGGTTTGCCAATTTTATGTAATAAGGCCACTATAAACTATCTTTAATTTTGGTGTTTGGAATTATTTTTATTTTGCCATGAACAATAACTATTAAATAACTAAATAGTTTTCGATAAATAAAAAATTTAAAAATGTTTTTGTCACTAACATATATATATATGTGTGTGTGTTTTAAAGTGATTTCCTTAAATGTGGTTTTCTTTTGATTTATCAATTCCTCCTACAAGTAATGTTTTTAAAAGATATAAATTTTACTTTACAAATTTATTTTTAACCTAAAATGTTAAGTTAATCTATTTTCTACAAAATCATCAAGTTTTTCTTAAACAAAAATAAGAATTCGCTATAGATTTACTCGAGGAACATACCAAATCCGGGTAGGCTTTTTGGGTCGGGTTTGGGGTGTTTCAGCTTGGTATCAGAGCCCAGTTTTAAACTCTCGGCCTTGGGTTTTGAAGCCCACAACGTTTTCAAAATATGGCCCAAATGACTTTCTGAAAGTTTTCTTAAGTTAAAATGGTTTTATAAGAGCATGGCACTCGGAGTTCTCGGCCCAGATCCATCAGGTAAGTACTTTGATAAAGTGATATGAATGTTTGATAAGCCTAAGGAAACTATACTTTAGAGACATGGACCCTAGGTGTTTGTGTGCTACTACGGAAAAACTACTAAATATCCTTTCATAAAACTTTCCTTTAATAAGAAGTGAGAAGACTCTAATACATAAGACTTTTTCGTAAAAACAGATAAGACACGTAGTAAACATGAGTTCTAGGGGACGTGGACGTCGTGGACGAGGAAGAATGGCTGTGTAAGAACCAGTTAGATCTGGTCTAGGTTCCGAAAATGATGCTCCACCACCGTCTGTTGGGGTGGATTTTCAAGAGCAAAATGAAGGAGGTGACGCAGATCCAAGGTGTCTTTGCGAGTTTTAGAACGAGTAGCGAAGCTAGTTCGAAATAGGTCTCAAAGTCGTAGTTGAGAGACTAAGATCAAATGGAGTGAGGTTTTGGAGGAGTATCGGAGTAGCTCCAAATGTAGCGGAATCTTGGTTGGAAGCGATCGAGAGGATTATGGACGATTTAGATTGCCTTCTTCAAGAGAAATTGAAAGGTGCTATTTCACTACTTCGTGATGAAGCCTACCAGTGGTGGCTTACTATTAAGGAAAGTACCCCTATGGATCGACTGGATTGGGGGTATTTCAAAATTAAATTCGAAGGAAAATATGTTGGAGCTAGCTACATCGACTCTCAGAGGAAGACATTTCTGAATCTAGTGCAAGGAAATAAGTCGATACCTGAATATGAAGCAGAATTTTTGCGACTTAGCCGTTATGCGGAGGATAGTAGCTCCTGAATATGAACGGTGTGTCAGATTTGAAGATGGACTTAGAGATGAACTGCGAGTGATGATTGCTCCACACTGGGAAAGAGATTTTGCAATCTTGGTGGAAAGGGCAAGAATAGCTAAAGAGGTTAAGAGGATAGAAAGACAGAACCGGGACAGAGGCCAGAATAAGAATAAGAGAAGCTTTGGGTCTTCGAGGTCATCAAGAATTTTCGGAAGAAACCAAGAAATGAAGGACCATGTCATTCAGATCGCTACTGGTGGACAAAATCCTACTTGTACTCAACGTGGAAAAATACACCCGGAGAATCTTTGGAAAAAGACCGTGGATGTTTCAAATACGGTTCAAGGATCATATGATCAAAGATTGCGAAGAATTCAGATAAGAACCGCCAGAAGTCGGTGTTAATCAGTGGCGTAGTGAACAATGATCGATAAGGGCCGTGGTCCAAATGAAAGGGTAATGGTTACGGTAGAGGTCGCGGAACTTGAGCGAGAGGCGGTGGTAGCTCGAGGCAAGACGCCCAGTCCGGTGTATGCGTTAAATCGAGAGAAGACAATGGCCTTTTGATGTTATCACGAGTACGTTTCGATTTTTGGGTTACCTTTATTGCTTTGATAGATATAGGGTCAACTCATTCCTATATCGCTAGTGGAGTATCCGGGACTTTGCATGTGACTTCGGCTGTACTAGGAAGATGACTGTACTTAATCCTTTAGGATGCAGTGAGTTGTGACAAACTTTTTAAGGAAGTGCCTTTAGAAGTTCAAGGGATACGATTTTGGTGATTTAATGGAGTTGCCATTCGAGAATTGACCTAATCTTAGGCATGGACTGGCTTGTGAAGTATCGTGAAAATGTAGATTGTCTTTGTTAAGCGAATGTCCTTAAGAACTCTTGATGACAAAGAAGTTGTAGTGATGGGTAGAGACGGAACTACTTATCTAATGTAGTATTCGCTCTTAAGGCGTAAAAGATGGTTAGAAAGGGATGTAGCCTTTCTGATGTTGGTGAGTGCCTTGGAGGCTAAGGAGACAACTGTTGAGGGAGTTAGGACTGTGAATGAATTTGTAGATGTTTTTCGGAAGAACTTCCAGGATTACCTCCGGATCGTGAGGTAGAATTCGGGATTGATTTATTGCCTGGAACGGCGCCAGTTTCTATTGCTCCATATAGAATGGCACTGAAGGAATTAGTTGAGCTTAAGGCTCAGATTCAGGAGTTGCTTGATCGTGGATTTATCCGACCTAGTGTGTCTCCATGGGGAGCACCGATCTTATTCGTGAAGAAGAAGGACGGATCGATGAGGATGTGTATAGACTACCGGCAGTTGAATAAGCTGACCATCAAGAACAAGTATCCTTTGCCAAGGATCGACAACTTGTTCGATCGACTTAAAGGAGTCTGCGGTATTCTCAAAGATTGATCTAAGATCGTGGTATCATCGACTTAAAGTGAAAAGCGAGATATCCATAAGACGGCTTTTCGAACTAGATATGGGCATTATGAATTTACGGTAATGCCATTCGGATTGACAAACACCCCAGCTGCGTTCATGGATATGATGAATCAGATTTTCCAGCCCTACTTGGATCAATTTGTCGTGGTGTTTATAGACGACATCCTGGTGTATTCTAAGTCTGAAATAGAACATGATGAGCATCTTCGGATTGTGTTGCGAGTTTTAAGGGAGAAGAAGCTGTATGCCAAATTTAGCAAGTGTGAATTTTGGCTGAAAGAGGTTGCGTTTTTAGGCCATGTGGTGTCTGCAGAAGGGATAAGGGTGGATCCTCGGAAGATTGAGGCTGTGCTAGATTGGAAACCACCTAAGTCCGTAACTGAGGTTCGCAGTTTCTTGGGGTTAGCAGGCTATTACAAAAGATTTGTTGAAGGATTTTCTTCGATAGCTGCACCTCTAACAAAATTGCTGAGAAAGGAAGTACCTTTCGTGTGGGCTGATAAGCAACAAGAGAGTTTTGAGAAGCTCAAGAAGGTTTGATTGAAGCTCGATTTTGATTCAAATTTGAGGCGGGAAAGGATTTAAATCGTGTATTGTGGCACTTCTCACATGGGATTAGGATGTGTTACGATGCAAGACGGGAAGGTAGTTGCGTATCGTCTCGTGATTAAGACCTCGCGAGGTTAATTACCCCACACATGATTTGGAATTGGCAATGTAGTCTTTGCTCTTAAAGTTTGGAGACATTATTTATATGGGGAAAAGTCAGTGATATACACGGACCACAAGAGTCTAAAATATCTATTGACTCAGAAAGAACTGAATTTGAGGCAGCGAAGGTGGATAGAATTGTTGAAAGACTACGACTGTTCTATCAAGTACCACCCGGGCAAGGCAAATGTGGTGGCAGACGCTCTAAGTTGAAAAGTGGTGTCAGATTTAAGGGTGATGTTTGCACATCTTAGTCTTTATGATGATTGAAGCTTGTTGGCAAAACTTCAAGTTGCTTCAGACATGGTTAAGTCAAGTGAAAGAGAGGCGCTTAGTAGATGAAGATCCGAGTGAAAAGCTTCGACAAGTGCGAGTGGGAATTTAGAAGATTTTGGTATTAATAAATGATGGGGTATTGTGTTTTAAAGGTAAAGTCAGATGCCGAGGGATCGGGAGTTGAGGCAAAGATTCTTCAGAATCGCATGGTAGCCCCTATGCTATGCATCCCGGAGGAAGTAAGTTATACCGAGATTTGCGAGATCGGTTTTGGTGGCTCGGACATAAGCGGAAGTTACGGAGTTTGTAGGTAAGTGCTTAACGTCAGCAAGTCAAAAATTTGAACATCAAGTACCTTCGGGATTGCTTTAGCCGATAAAATTCCACAGTGGAAGTGGAGAGAATCACCATGGACTTTGTTAGTGGGCTTCCTCTTACGCCTACTAAGAAAGACTCAGATGGGTGATAGTGGACCGATTGACTAAATCGCACATTTTATCCCGATTCGGGTTGATTACTCTTTGCGTAAATTGGCGAAGTTATATGTGGCTGAGATTGTGAGATTGCATGGAGTGCCGTTGTCAATCATTTTAGATAGAGACCCGAGGTTTACGTCTCGGTTTTGGAAAGCATTGCATCAGGCTTTGGGCACCAGATTGGACTTCAGTACGGCATTTCACCCTCGATCGGACGGTCGATCGAAAGAGTAATCCAAATTTTAGAAGATATGTTAAGGGTTGTGTGATAGATTTCAAGGGAAGTTGGGAGGAATTCTTACCATTAGCGAAATTTGTACAACAACAGATTACCACGCCGAAGATTCGGATGGCACCATATGAAGCACTATATGGACGAAAGTGTCACACACCTACGTGTTGGGATGTAATTAGGGAACGTCGATTTTGGGTCCAAAAATAGTGGTGAATCAGAAGAAAAGGTTAAGGTAATTGAGCTCGGTTAAAGGAAGCATCCGCAGGCAAAAGTCTTACGAGATCTAAAGCGTAAAGAAATAGAGTTTCTTGTGGGGACCAAGTTTTCCTAAAAGTTTCACCTTGGAAAAAGGTAATGAGATTTGGTCGCAAAGGAAGCTAAGTCGAGTTCATTGGACCTTATCGGATTGTGAAGCGGGTCGGATCGTGGCATATCGATTAGATTTGCCTTTGAATTGAAGCAAATGCATGATGTGTTCCATGTTTCAATGTTACTGCTACCGGTCGGATCCATCTCATGTAGTGCCAGTTGAGGAGGTGGAATTAAGACAGATTTGTCCTATGAAGAGAAGCCAATTCAAATTCGAGGCGAGATATAAAGGTTTTACGGAGAAAGTCGGTTCCTCTCGTCAAAGTATTATGGCGTAATCATGGATCAGAAGAAGCTTCGTGGGAACCAGAGGAAGCGATGCGACAGTAATACCTTCACTTATTCCAGCCAGGTAATTTCGAGGACGAAATTATTTTAAGGGGTAGAAGCGTAACATCCTAATAATTAGGGTTATGCATCTTACTTAATTAAATGATGTTGCATGCTTAAATATGTTAAGTGTGTTTTGGAAGTTATTTTGAGCTTCATTAATTAAGTGAATGCTTAGTGGAACTTTTAATTTCTAATAATTAAGATGGAGTTAAGCATGTTAGGCTTTAAGAATTAATGACAAGGAGCTTAAAGCATAAGAGGAGTAATTAGCAAAGTGGTAAGGACACATGGATGAGTGCTTGAGGAGAGGTTGAATCCCTAGCTAACAAATGGGAGGATTTTATTTTGTTCCCTTCCCTATAGTGTCGGCCAAGATCTTTCTAGAATGGATGAGCATTCTTTTAATTTTGGCTAGTTGACCATATGAAAAAGGCAAGCTAAAGACTTATGGCATAGAATCAAGATAGGATGATAAGATAGGGGGGACATAAGGCTTGATATGTGGGCAATGTTTTGGAAACTTGTTCATGGTCATTTGACCATGAACCTAGACGGTTTTAGGGGCTAAAGGGAGTGGTTAATGGTGATAGCACAATTAAGGTTTGATAGGAAGAAATATGGAGCAAAATGGGGAGTATGTTGGCTTCCTTGTTGGCGAATTTTGACTTGGGTTGGGGGTGATAGTTGGCCAAAATGTCTTGCATTTTTTACATCTTTCCTCTTTTCTCTAAAGGTTTCTCTCTAGTCAGAAATGTGTTGGTGACATTAGGTAAAAGCTTTATTTTGTTTTGGCTTTCAATTTGACCAATTTTCCCCAAAAGCTTCTTTCCTAGCCGAATGCCTATTACACAAAAGAGAAGTCTTTCTCTTTTCGTTTAATCATCTTGCAATTTACCATTTCGGTTTGAAAGGCCTTTTTAGTTTCTTTTCAAAACATCTTTCTTTATCTTTGTAACCGAAATTTCTAGTCTTCAAGAATCACTTTCTTTTCTTTCTCCCTCATTGCCGAAACTACAAAAGATCAAGAACCATTTTCTTCATTTCTTCTCTTTGGCCGAATGAGCATAGGTTCCAAAACCAATCTCTTTTCTTTTTGAAAAACAACATCACCATCATCATCTTCTTCCTTTAATCTCTCTCTTTCTCTTTCTCTTTTCTTCCTTCTCTCTTTCCTTCTCTTTTCATACTTCTTTCTTCTTCATTCTCAACCGAAACCACCATAGTCAAAGCACAATATTTCTCTCTTTTTGTTAAAGCCGAATCATCAATTCCTTTCTTCTTTTTGTTCAAGGCCGAACCTTCAAGTGAATCAAGTAAGGATTTTGTCAATCATTTTCATGATCTTCTTCTTATTTTAGTCTCATAATCCTTTTATTTTTCTATCCTAGGCCGAATCCTTGGAAAGGATTTTTAAGGATCTTTGTTGAAGACAACCTTTACGAAGTGATCTTTTGAGATCATCAAGGTAAGGATTTTAATTTCGATCATATCAATTCTTTTAGAATGGATCACTAATCAACGTTATTTTAGGGACGATTTAAGACTAACAAGATAGGTAAGAAAAGGGCAGTACGGAGTGTTTAGAAGAGAGGAGGCATTCCTTTACCATCAAACTTCAAACGAAGGGCTGTATCGGCGGTTAGAGACTTTACACCGAGTTGTGGACCCTCTGTTAACAAGGAGCGATTATTTGAAGTAGTGCGTACAACCGAACCACTTTACGTTGGTGGAATATTAGTGGGTTTTGATCCATCTAGTGGAGAAAAACCACAAATAACTATCGTTCGAGAATCCGAGGGTGTTGACGAGCGAGAGGGTATTGTTCTCACTGTCTCGAGGTGTGTAACCTTACATTAAAAATCTCATAGATTTACATATATTTAAATGTGATTATATGACCATGTGTATGATTGTGATTTTGGATACCATTCAGTGGTATACGATATTCACGTATGTTTACCCCAATATTTTGTTCATTTTGCTATATGCATAAATGTGAGATAAGTATGACTATATTATGATCTGTGGGGTAAATAGCATGAAAATTTATCGATATGTATGTGCATGGGCATATGGGTATTATTGATGAAGGGGAAGTATTCTGGTGGTTTTACCACATTTTCGGTGACTTCGGTCACATATTTGAATCTGGTGACTTCGGTCACATATTTGAAATCCGGTGACTTCGGGCACATATGTGAATCTGGTGACTTCGGTCACATGTTTGAATCTGGTGACTTCAGTCACATATTTGAAATCTGGTGACTTCGGTCACATTTGTGCAGTGGCTTTGCCACAATATTATAAGGGCGATGTGCATGTTGACTGCAAAGAATCGCCGATGGTGTGTAGCGGATGGAGGGTTGATTTAGTAATCCCACGGTGTGTTGGTTGGAATGCGGTGGTGTGTAGCGGATGGATATTTAGGTGGGCGGGTTTGCATTTCATTATTTGTATCCAATCATGTAATCATAAATGATTATTATTTAATCTGTTATGAAAATGGGCTTTTGGCCAAATATGACTTAAATGGGCCTATGGCCATATGTGTTAGTAATGGGCTTAAAGGCTTAATCAAATGGGCTTTTTAATGTATGTGTTATACATTGAGTTTATGACTCACCCTTTTGTGGGATAAACTTTTGGATGATTAAGTAGAGCGGTGGATCGGTCGACAAGGATTTCGAGGTGGCCAATGCTCAAATAATGAAGTTTGGAAATTTTCCTACTTAAACTTATTAAGTTAATTTTTATTATTTAGACTTTATTATGGGTTTGCCAATTTTATGTAATAAGGCCACTATAAACTATCTTTAATTTTGTGTTTGGAATTATTTTTATTTTGCCATGAACAATAACTATTAAATAACTAAATTGTTTTCGATAAATAAAAATTTAAAAATGTTTTTGTCACTAATATATATATATATATATATATATATATATATATGTGTGTTTTAAAGTAATTTCCTTAAATGTGGTTTTCTTTTGATTTATCAATTCCTCCTACAAGTAATGTTTTTAAAAGATATAAATTTTACTTTACAAATTTATTTTTAACCTAAAATGTTAAGTTAATCATTTTCTACAAAATCATCAAGTTTTTCTTAAACAAAAATGAGAATTAGCTATAGATTTACTCGAGGAACATACCAAATCCGGTTAGGCTTTTGGGCTGGTTTGGGGTGTTTCATAGGGTTACGAGGCCTTACTATAACAATTACCAAGTCCAAGCACTCCATCCAGACTAATACTTGATAAATTCATATCATTTCATGTTGTTAAAATGAATACATATATATATATATATATATATATATATATATTCTTTCAAGTCTTAATACAACAACTTGCATGATAAAATCACATGGTCATTTAAAAATAACAACAAACATGAGTATATAATATTTAGACATTTATTAGCCTATAACACGAACACAAACAAAAAATCTAATTGTTATTTACATATTTAATCAAATAAAATCTTAAAGCATTCCATATATATATATATATATATGTAATATTTATAAACACCAAATTAGCACATACCATATTCTTCTTTCTTTTTTTTTTTTACATCAATCCACGTACAAATATGTTTTATGTACCACTTTATTATTTACCATTATACATCGAATCCATATAGCAAAATATACTAGTAAAATCATTATTATAAATATATTTTTACGCATCAAACAATTTGCATATATATCTTGTGAAATATTATACATAACATGAACGTCTATTAAACCAAATATACCTTATCAAATCATCATCCGAGCCCAAAATGCCATAAACAACAAAACCAAACCATACCTATCAAATATATATGTACCATGGCCGAATATAGGTTAGAATAACTTACTACTTATCAACATTAACATGGCATCTTTAATAATCCAAGTAGACCAAATTTATTTACAACCCAAAGAACATCATCTCAACTACATCCACCTCATTCAAACCAAAACAAAAGCGAATGCAAAACATATCAATATGTCATGCTTAACCCGAATGCATCACATCTAGATATAATATGCATATTACTTGACCATATTCCTTACATGATTAAACCATGGCGAATTTCACATCCCTTAATAACATAATCAATCCATTATATTAAGAACATAGAAATTAAACTTAATCAAAAGAAATAGCCATTTTCACAAGGCTATTCATATATATACAAGGCCGAAAGTCATTAATCTAAACCTTAGTCTAACCTATACATGCCTTGGTTTAAAACTTAGATTAAGTACCAAAAGGGAAGATAGTGTGGTTGACTTTTACGATGATCCTCGGATGCCCGTAGCTCGATGGAAAATCTATAAACAGCAGCGAGAGCACACACGAAATAAGCTCACTAGCTTAGTAAGTCTTAAGCATTCTGAAACAACAGTCAAATACTCAAACATTTAGCACACATACATATATAAATATACCTATAAGTCCAAGTAATTTAACAAATAATAATTTCAATATGGTCGAACAGCCGTCTCTGTAACTTATCATTTATTAATCCCTCATTGAAGGTATACAACCCTTCCAGCACTTTAAGCCTTAAGTATTCGCATATTACCTTATTAACAAGTATAACATATATCACAATTATATACGATTAATTATATATATACAAATAAGTATTTTCGATAAATTTCACTTTTGACATTTTTTATCTTTGACCGAATCTCAAAGATATCACCAAACTTATATTCAATATACATATCACACTTTTTAATGAGTAATTCAAGTGGACATATCATAAAGACTCATTATCAAAAACTTTAACCATTCTATCACTTATAATTTGAAAGGAAAGATAATCACTTACCTTGTTCCTTGCATCTATAAACCTTTATTTTTATCCGAGCATTTTGTTTAGAATTTATAACACATTACCGGCATTAAGCTTGCTAGACTCGAGGTCTGAACTTGATCACCGGCATTAAGCCTGCTAGGCAATAAGCCTGATATACATCACCGGCACAAGGCCTGCTAGGCTCATAGCCCGAATGAAATCACCGGCACAAGGCCTGCTAGGCATTTAGCCCGATAAATAACACCGCACGAAGCCTGCTAGGCTTAAAGCCCGATAAATAACACCGGCACGAAGCCTGCTAGGCTTAAAGCCCGATATAAATAACACCGGCACGAAGCCTGCTAGGCTTAAAGCCCGATAAATAACACCGGCACGAAGCACGCTGCAGCTTAAAGCACGATATAAATAACAAGCATGAAGCACGCTAGCTTAAATCCCGATATAAATATGATCATCAATTCAACACTCATTTCATAACATCAACAATGCAATTAACTCATATAGATCATATTACTTTCACATACCAACCAAAACATATTTATACACTTATCATTTTACAAAGTAAATTCAATTCAATACCATACTTCTACATTCGACTATTGTCTATAATTATACTTTAAATATTCAAGTTCCATCATTCATCATAGTTGTAAAGAAATCTTTAACGTGTATTTGCTTAAGGACTTACCTCGGCTGTCGATAGACCGTGCGAATTAGCTATTCGAGAACCTTCGTCTTTCCCCGATCTAAATCCGTTTTTCTTTGCTCTTGATCTAAAACACATTAAAATTTAGCTCATTCAAGTACATTTCATCTCAATTTAGTCCCTAAGCACATAAATAAACAATTTACCATTTTACCCCTACTATTTCAAATTTTTAGAATTTAGTCCTATTTGCCTAAAACACAAAATACACCAAATTTTTCAATACCCCTTCAGGGCCGAATATGTATAGGGACTATACAAGACCTATTCTTTCAATTATTTAGCAAATAAGTCCCTCTAAAATTTTATTTTTTTACAATATGGCCCTAAAACAAAATTCATCAAAATTTCCAATACAAAACATATCAATCCTTAACATATCTTTAATTTAAAATCATCAAACATCAAAACCTCAAGAATTCATCAATGGCGAACCTCATAAACACATGATTCTCAAAAATTCAAGCATGGGTTGGATAATATCTGAAGCAACGATCTCAAAACGTAAAATTAACAAAAACAGAAATCAAACTAACCTTAATTTTGTGCTTCTAATTGCCGAAATTTCAAAGAAATAAGAACCCTTTTCTTTCTCCCATATTCGCCAAAGAACAACATAAGATGATATTGGCTTTTTCACTTTATTTTATTTTGTATATAATAGATTATTTTATTAATTTACTAATATAACCTTTAATATAAAATAAACATATACATATAATAATGGCATATTAGTCAAAAGCCATCCACTAACTTACAAAATGGAATATTTACCCACCTAATACCTCAATTTAAGAAGCCATCATCATTCTAGCAGTTTACACTAAAGAATGCAACTTTTACGCTTTACGCGATTTAGTCCTTTTTATCAAATTAAGCGCTTAAACGATAAAATTTTTCTACGAAACTTTCACACACATTAATTCACATATAATAAACACAAAATATAATATTTAAAAGTTTTTTAGACTCAGATTCATGGTCCCAAAACCACCGTTCCGATTAGGGTCAAATTCGATCTGTTACAATACAATTTATTCTATTGGGCCTACAGGCCCATTGGGCCTATTTCAGCCCATCGCGGCCCAATCAGCCCCAAGCCACAAGAATACCACTGATGGCCTCAACTATCACGTCGAAGCCCTACACATTCGCTCGTACGCTCGTGTGGCTACTATTACCATGATCGGTGCTTCGGCATTTGCCGCTCTACAACTAGAGTAGAGAGTTACACACGATAGGAGTGCAGTGTTAAACCGCATCGCGACCACTCCACGTGCCCAAACGCCCACCAAGGTATCTTAACTCTCCTCCCGGAATGCTCTTTATATAGCTAGCTCTTCACCTTCCTTCTTTGTATCTTTCCGATGTGGGATCCCTCCGCCAGTAGAGTTTAAATTCAATTGAAACTCTTACTGTCCAATCCACAAAATAAATACTCCATTGCTTCTCATGAGATTTGAACCCAGACTCTCCTGTAGCATAATCCTCGCTGCTAGCCACTTTACCAACTAGCTCCTTATGTCTTAAACCATGCGTAACTAAATATAACCCTATGGCCAAGGTCTAAATTCATTTAATAAAAATAATCTAAAAGGAATGCAAACGCTACAACTAGAACCTTGGACCTCCTTCCTTCCTTGTGGCATCATTCCCTTGTCCTTAAGTGGCGTCACTTTCCCACTACACCACACACTCCACTTGTGTCATTTTCCTCCACATTTTATTCTTAAGGCCTACCCGCCAACCTCTAGGGTTTTTTTTACGTAAAACCAAAATTTTTCCTAAGGCCTAACTTGAACCTGGGACTTCATAGAAACCACCTAACCTTCCAAACTCACTTATGTAATTGGTCCAATTTGTATTTAAGCCGATCTCTTATTCTCCAAAAAATTTAAACACTGCTACGCTCAAGGCCCATTGGGCTCAATTCTCTTAGGCCCAATTTTAGGATGTTACAAATCTACCCTCCTGAAAGAAATTTTGTCCTCGAAATTTCCAACTAACTAACAGTCACACATCCTAACCTACCACACTACGCTCTTTCTGCGTACTTTGATCGTAATAAAACTAATATCTTTTAACTAGAATTTAAAACTCCTACACATACTCAAAAACACCTAGCCATTAAAACATATGAATATTTCATACGCACCCAACTCTATGTCTGAATATCACATCCAAACCAAACACACAGAATAGATACCTGGCATACAGCATATAACAAAGAAAAGTATCAAGAAACTTACAGTGCGCATTAGTACCGGAGACTCAGGTGCCATACTTCCAGAAAAGAGATATATATATATTTCTAAACCATATTTCAACCAAAATTTGAAAAACATTTTGAAACCCATTCCACAGCTGAGTTTTTGAACCTGGCTCTGATATAATAATTGTAACACCCCAAACCCGGCCTAAACGTTACGACTGGATCTGGCATGTCACATGAAAAGAATGTCTAAAAACTGTGCGTTCGTTAAAAAAACTCGTATTCTTTATAGTTGTTGTGAAAAATCGAGTTTAAGTAATTTTGAATAAGAAATGGTTTATTATCATTTTAGGAAAATCCCATATTGATCATTTAATAATAAGCAGTAACCAAATTGAAAGCTGAAACCAAGTAAAATACCCAAGGCCTTATTACATAACAAAAACCCAAATAAAAATAAGTCCAAATAAAAGAAACGAATTTATGAGTAAACATATGTATGGCCTCCACGAGTCCATCTCAGCTCCCAAATCCGCGATCTAATGATTACCTGCAAAATTTATCTAAGGGGTGAGTCATCGAGACTCATTGTGTAAATCCCCATCCAATGGGTGTGAAACCCTTACACAATTTCATATGAAAATATGCATGTCATGCAACCCAAAACCTAACCATCCGAAACTCCCGATTCTACCCCGTGTGGTACCAAACCACTGGTGGTGCCAAACCACTGGTGACCCAAAGTCACAAATGTGGTACCAAACCACTGGTGGTGCCAAACACTGGTGACCCAAAGTCACAAATAACATATGTGGTACCAAACCACTGGTGACCCAAAGTCACAAATAACATATGTAGGGCCAACCCACTTTGTAGTACCAAACTTTGGTGACGATCCCTTTAAATATATTATGGGCCAACCCTTTGTGGTCTTTGAACCACCGGGACAAGTCACAAAGATAAATATATGTGGTACCAAACCACTTGGTGGTGCCAAACCACCGTGACCCAAAGTCACAAATATCACATCTTCCCTCCTCTCATCATACCCATGCAATATGACATAATAATTCGTGTATGCAGTATGTCATGTATGCTAGACATATGTCAAATATAAGTATAACATGAATTACTATCATAATCAGATAGACATAAAACAACATATTCATGCTAATCAACCTCTAAGGGTATAACCGTAATTTTACCTACCAAAGGCATTTTCGTAATTTACCTTTCAGGGGTATTTTGGTAATTTACCCACTAAGGGTATTTCAGTAATTTTGTACCTGGAATGGCCTTTCCGAAGGCCCAGTGTTGCCTTGAGTGACTCAACTACCATTTTCGGTCTTTACCAGACTGTTGGACCTAAAACCCGATTTTGGCCCATTCAGGCCCACACACTCGTGTGGCCCACCTAACACAAATCTAGCCACGTATATAAGTTCCACCTAGTCTAGTTCACTATATACTACATCATCATACAATTTATTCTATTGGGCCTACGGGCCTATTGGGCCTACTTCGACCCATCGTAGCCCAAGCAGCCCCAACCCACAAGAATACTACTGATGGCCTCAATTATCGCGTCGAAGCCCTACACGTGCGCTCGTACGCTCATGTGGCTACTATTGCCATGATCGGTACTTCGACATTTGCCGCTCTACAACTAAAGTAGAGAGAGTTATACACCTGATAGGAGTCTGGTGTTAAACCGCACTACGACCACTCCTGTGCCCAAACGCCCACCAAGGTATCTTAACTCTCCTCCTGGAATGCTCTTTATATAGCTAGCTCTTCACCTTCCTTCTTTGTATCTTTCCAATGTGGGATCCCTCCGTCAATAGAGTTTAAATTCAATTAAAACTCTTACTGTCCAATCCACAAAATAAATACTCCCTTGCTTCTCATGAGATTCGAACCCAAACTCTCCTGTAGCATAATCCTCGCTGCTAGCCACTTTACCAACTAGCTCCTTGTGTCTTAAACCATGCATATCTAAATATAACCCTATGGCTAAGGTCTAAATTCATTTAATAAAAATAATCTAAAAGGAATACAAATGCTACAACTAGAACCTTGAACCTCCTTCCTTCCTTGTGGCGTCATTCCCTTGTCCTTAAGTGGCGGCACTTTACCACTACACCACACACTCCACTTGTGTCATTTTCCTCCACATTTTATTCTTAAAGCCTACCCGCCAACCTCCAGGGTTTTTTTCACCTAAAACCAAAATTTTTCCTAAGGCCTAACTTGAACCTGGGACTTCATAGAAGCCACCTAACCTTCCAAACTCACTTATCTAATTGGTCCAACTTGCATTTAAATCGATCTCTTGTTCTCTAAAAAATTTAAACGCTACTACGCTCAAGGCCCATTGGGCTCAATTCTCTTAGGCCCAATTTTAGGATGTTACACTATGATGATTGCTTAAAGCAACATTAGGTTAAGGCATGAATAATGAAAAAGAACCTAATTAAACAACATAGGAAAAATTGAACCCTTACCTTGAAATCCTAAAAAGAGATTGAGACTCTGAGACTAGCGTTTTCGGCTTTTAAATCTAGGCGATCTGCCTAAATGCTCAACACGAAATTATACAAAACCATTAAACCATTAGCTTTTCAGCTTTGTCTTCTAAAAACCGAAAGAGAAAGTGAAGAGATAGGAAAATCAACACTCACTTTAACACAAAGAATTCATCTACCTCTTAGAGATTTCGGCTTTTGAGAAGATCAGAAGAAAAGATGATAGGAAGAAGTCTATGTAGATTCGACTTTAGTGAAGAAATCGACAAAAGGGAATAGGAAGTATTAGACTATGGGGATGAGAAGAGAGTTCAGAGTTTTGGCTGTTGAAAAAAATATGTTGAGAACAATTAGGAGGTTTCGGCTTTTGAAAAAAAAGAAAAAGAAAAGAGAACAGAATAATGGACTTTCGGCTTTTGCATAAAAGTGAGAATGAGAGAATGGAAAAAGAAAATAGGGACCAAATACCGGAATTGAAGAGATATCCCCTCTATTTAAAGAGAATTTCGGCACCCCCTAGAGTTGGAAATTCGGCCACCACTGTGCTTAGCAGATAACTCCTAAACTTCCTCCCTTATTTTTATCCGATCACTTCTTCAAAAGAGGCCTAGATAGCACCACCTCTTCCTCCCTTTATCAGCACATTATCCACATGTTATTATCCTCCTATTTTCAAGCCCCTATGCCGTCCCTCTCTATCCATTTAGAAGCCAAAAATTAGCTAAAATTGTATTAAAAGAATTGAGCTTCAAGTGACTCGAACTTGGGCCCTCTTTATCTGCTAATGACGCTACCCCATGGTTCCATGTAGCGCCACTTAACCTTGGGCCACAAGCCCATTTTTGTACTTTAAATGCTGATAACATTTTTAAAGTCCTAACTGAACTGGCTTTCCACTAGAGTGTCTAATAACTAATTCTGCTAAGGCCTTAGCCCAACCTCGAGCCTAATCTAGACCCCTAACACTCTAATTAAGACATTACACATAACCACACATTAAATGCATAGGCTCATTAATTCAGGATGTTACATACTTTATGAGTTTTTCAAGTTTATGCCATGTTTGCACGTTAGTATGAGAATTTTTGTAACACCCTAAAAATCTGAGTATTTAAATTGGCATGATTTTGGTGTTTAGATGTTAAAGGAAAATTTTTTTTTTTTTTCTTTTATTTTAGTGTTTATTAAAGTCCTAGAGAGGTAAAGCATAAATTGGAGAAGAATAAAATTTATTATTGGGAATTTATTGAAGTGAAACAAAGGTGATTAAGACTTAAGCTAAATTATGTGCTTAAAGTGTCATAAAATGAGCATATGGCATGGTGGAGAATGGCGCATGGGTTCAAGTAAGAGGAAGAGGTTCGAATCCTTGTATAGCACCTAGATAAAATTTTTGTTTTAATTTTCTGCTCATGGCTATGAAGTGTCGGCAGGGGACATATAAGGAAGGTGTTGACCATGTATTTTTGGTTAGTGTATCAAGAGATTAAGGTAACAACTAACATATGGTATGGAATCAAAAGTTTAAGGAAAGATAGGGGGACATAAGGCACTTATCTAGGGAAAATTTGGGAAGAAATAATGGCCAATTGACCATAGGTGGACGGCAATATTGGTAGGGAGGAGAGCCAAAATTTTGTTAGTTGGCAAAAATCTCATTCTTTTCTCTTTGGTTAACCTTTGCACTTTGTGCGAAATTTTATTCCTCTCCTTTCAATATCCCTATTTGGCGAATTTTTGCACTTGGTTAAGCCAAAGTTTTGTGACCATTTGGTCATCCCTTTTCTTATCTTGATAACCAATTCTTGTGCCTCTTTCTTCTTGTCGAAATCACCTATACCAAAATCAATTTCTTTTCTTTTTTCTTTGCCATGGCGAATATACCAAAGACCTAAAGTTCTTATTTTTCTTTTCTTTTCTTCTAATCTCCTTGAAATCAAAACATCATCACCATCATCCTTTCGTTCTTATACTATTTCTTTTCAATCGAAAATTCTCTCCATCTTCACTCTCTTGGCGAATGTTATTGTGCCTATAAGCCAAAAATTATTTTTCCATTCTTAATCATTTATAGTAGAATCTTCCATCAATTAAACATCATTCTTAATCTTGCTTTTCGTCCGTGGGAAGTAGGTAAGGGTTTCTCTCCATTTTTTGATTTATTGATTAGTGATATTATGGCCGAATATCATAGGATTTTTGAGAGTCTTTTGGATTGATATAGCATTCATACTAATAACGTTTATTCCGTTATTATTTAGTGCAATAACGAGATTGGAATTCAAGTGATCGGAGAATCGTGGAAACGTAGGAAACGTTTCATTTTGGTAAGGAAATCCTACTTTTAAATCTCTAGTATTATTGATATTATTTTAGAACTAACTAAATTCTTTTGGATCTTGAAGACTGTCAAGATAGGGAAGAAAAAGGCGGTGTTTAGTTATCGTAAGAGGGTGGATCTGTAAATCCCCATTCAAACGAAGAGCGGTTTTCGCAATCAGGATTTTCCACCGGGTTGTGGGCCATCTTCCGAAAGAAGTTCATTATTTGAAGTAGTACGAACCTCTGAGCCGTTATCGTTGGTGGATTCTCGTGACTAGTGAATCGATAAACGAAGGAAAACCGAAAATCAAGTGATTCAAAATCAAGAGGGTAAGATTTTGGATCCATTAACAAATAAGATTATTTTTGAATTAGTTGTCTAACGAATCGAAATATATTTTAGGTGCCGAGGAGCGAGAGGGATAATACTCACGGTATCGAGGTGTGTAATTTCACCTCATTATTTTAGGGTTGTATGTCAAATTTAGGTATGGTAGAAAAATCGTAAAACGACTAGATCGGTAAAAGCACAAAAATTGATATTTTGACGAAATACGTAAAAGCGACTAAATCGTGAAAATTTCAAAACGCCTCAAGAAATTAATTGATATTATGAAAATTTGATGTTTCGTGAAAATGGGCCGTAAATACTCTAGTTCGTGAAAATGGGCCGTAAATACTCTAGTTCGTGAAAATGGGCCGTAAATATTCTAGTTCGTGAAAATGGGCCGTAAATACTCTAGTTCGTGAAAATGGGCCGTAAATACTCTAGTTCGTGAAAATGGGTAGTAAATACTCTAGTTCGATAAATTGGGCCATAAATACTCTAGTTCGTTAAAATTTAGCCAAAACGCTCTAGTTTGGTAAATGGGCCAAAGCCCACTAAATTGCTAAATGGATAAATTGCTATAATTATGGGCCAAATGAAATGTCATTGATAAAACCCACCATGTTATGTATTGATAATAAATTTTATATTTTTAAAGTACATGTATAATTGCATGGGTGGGATTTATGAAGAGAAGAATGGCGATTGCCACAATATCGACTTATTGCCTCTAGTTGGTGGCTTTGCACACAATATCGGCTTATTGCCTCTAGTTCGGTGGTTTCGCCACAATATCGCTTATTGCCTCTAGTTCGGTGGCTCGCCACAATATCGACTTATTGCCTCTAGTTCGGTGGCTATGCCACAATTATAAAAGGCTTAATGCCTACGATTGGTGTGATGGCGGGGTGGGTTGACTTGATCCCCACAGTGTGATGGTTGGTAGGGGGTGTTAGCGGATGGTTATTAGGTTTGGGTTGGGAATTTCATTTTTCATGCATTATTAATTATTTTAAATTCATGTTATATTGTTGAATTTGGATTGGGCTCAAGCCCAACATAATATCTTGACAATCTGCCCAATAATGGTGGTAAGTGAGTTACACTTCGAGTTCTAAGTAACTCACCCTTTAATTTCTTTCCATCTCGTAATGGAAACCGATGTGGACTTGGTGAGGATGACTTCGTGGAGGCCATACCGCTAAATAAGGGTTATTTAAATTCGAACTTTTAATTATTATTTTACTATTTTGGGATGTTGTAATAAATGGCCTCTATAAATAACTTATGGATTTTATGTGTGTTGGAATTTAAACTTTATTTGGGCTTTTAAATCATGGGCATGATTTATGATGCTTTACTAAAATGAACTTGGGTTTTCAAAGTATAAGGAATTCTTTTATAAATAATTCTTTTTCTTGCTAACTCTTTAACAAATTTCCTAACGGTTTTAGATAATACAATGATTTTCAACTAATGTTTTAAATATTTATCAAAATCTAATACTCTACAAATTTTAAACTCCGTAAACAATATTGTAGTTTTTCAACTCATTAAGGATTTAAGAATAGTTCGAATCATGTAACAAACCAAATCTAGTCTCAACGCATAGACCGGGTTTGGGGTGTTACATTTAGTGGTATCAGAGCCAGTTTCAAAAACTCGGCTGTGGTTTGGGTTCAAAAAATAATTTTTGTATGAAAATGCTCAATGGTATTTTAAAGATCAGTATGGCACCACAAGCATCCGGCAACAAGTCAAGTAAGTATATACTGCTTAAATGATTACTATGATATGATCATAGGAATACTCTAGAACTTCTAGTTTTAGATGTGAAAAACTGTAGAGATTGAGACTATAGGACACGTTGCGAAAAACAACTTTATATCTCAAATCTCATAAAATATCGTTAATAAACACCGAAACAAAATTCTGATTCATAAAACTTGTAATCAGATAAACGAACAAGCAATCATGAGTACAAGAGGACGTGGTCGTGGACGCGGTAGACGTGGCCGTGGTAGAGGCCGAGGTGCTACGGCTGAAGCACCAAATCATATGCCAGAAGTGGACGCCTTTTGCGTCAATAGAAAGTGAGACCGGATCACGCGATCACATGGAAGAAGATCATGCATTGACTCAAGCAATGCTACGAGTCTTGGAAAGGGTCATTGGAACTAGAATTGGGCCAACAACTCGTGGGTCAATTTGAGAGCGACTTAAGGCGAATAATGCGAAGTTTTGGAGGAGTCTCCGGTGTAGCTCCAAATGTGGCGAATCTTGGCTCAAGTCGTGGAACGGATTATGGATGATATGGAATGCACTAGGTGAGCAAAAGCGGAGGGCTGTATCCTTATTGAGAGATGAGGCGTCGGTGGTGGCTCACCGCTCGAGAGGGCAATGAAGCCGCATCGATTAATCGGGAATTCTTTAAAGCCGCCTTCCAAGGAAAATACGTCGAACGAGCTATGTAGATGCCCGAAGGAAGGAATTTGAATCTTGTCCAAGGAAGTAAGACCGTGGCAGCATATGAAGCCGAGTTTTACGTCGAGCCGTTATGCCGGACAATTGTAGCAACAGATCATGAACGTTGTATGCGTTTCGAGGATGGACTTAATGATGAGTGAGGGTTACGATTGCTCATGACAAGTTAGAAATTTTCGACTCTTGTGGAGAAGGCCAAAATAGCCAAGAGGCTAAGAACTTCGATCAGCAGAACCGAGAAAGATCCGAAACAAGAGAGAGACACAATGATCTGGTTCTTCCAAGAGATTCGAAGAAACCCGAAATGATGAATCGTTCAAGCGTAACCCGGTAGCAAATAATCAAGTCGAGATTGTCTTGAGTGTGGGAAAAGGCATTTTGGGAATCTTTGGAGGAAAACGGTGCATGCTACAAATGCGGTTCAATGGAACATCGATTACAAAAGTTGTCCTCGACGAATGGATACGACTCAAGAAGTCCGTAATAATGATGCCATAGGCCAGGGTAATCAATGACCACCGAGAGGTCGTGGACCGGTCGTGGTGGTAATGGGGCTGGTCGTGGTCAAGGTGCACCGGTCGAGGCAATGGTAATAGAGAAATGCGGATGCAAGATGACTGATGCGGTCTATGCGATTAGGCCATGAGACGGCAATGCACTGATGTGATAACTGTACGTTCTTCATTTTGATGTACTGTTATTGCCTTAATAGATATTGGCTCTACTCATTCATATGTATCTAGTGCCATATCCGGAAATCAATTTAGAATCAAATTACGAAATGAGATGACATGAATCAGTCCTTTAGACGATCAAGAATCTATTAATAAAATATTTAAAGACGTACTTAAAAATCCAAGAGGAAGTATTCTTAGTAAATTTGATGGAACTACCTTTCGCGAAGTTCGATCTCATTCAGGCATGGATGGTTGGTTAACCATCGAGGCGCAATTGGACTGTCTTTGAAAAACGAATGACAAGAAGGACCCGGATGATAAGGAAATCATAATGATTGGTGAACGAAAGAACTATCCGCAAATGTGGTATCGCATTAAAAGCGGAGAAGTTGGTGCGGAAAGGGTGCGGAGCATTCCTAGCCTTTATCGTGCTTTGGATGCCAAGGAATTATCCGTGAATGATGTGAGGACGGTGAAGGAATTTCCGATGTATTTCGAAGAACTTCCGCATACCTCGGATCGGGAAGTAGAATTTGGCATTGAGCTTTTGCAGGGACGGCTCCGGTGTCCATTGCTCCCTATAGAATGGCAAGAAGGAGTTGGGTGAGCTCAAAGCTCAAATTCAAGAATTGTCGGATCGGGATTCATTCGACCAAGTGTGTCTCCGTGGGGAGCACCGGTTTTGTTCGTCAAGAAGAAGGATGGATCGATGCGTATGTGCATTGACTTCTGAGCGATTGAATAAATTGACGATCAAGAATCGGTATCCTCTGCCGAGAATTGACGACTGTTCGATCAATTGAAGGAGCTTCGCTTTTCCAAAATTGATTTAAGGTCGGGTTATCACCAACTTAAGGTGAAAGAAGCGGACATCTATAAGACAAAGATTTCTGGACACGTTACGGACACTATGAGTTTGTAGTGATGCCGTTTGGATTAACCAATGCACCAATTGCATTTATGGACATGATGAACCGAGTCTTCCAACCATATTTAGACCGGTTTGTGGTAGTGTTCATAGATGATATATTGGTTTATTCGAGAAATGAGGAGGAACATGACCAAACATTTGCGGATAGTATTACAACTACTTCGTGATAAGCAATTGTATGCCAAATTTGGTAAATGCGAATTTTGGCTAAAGGAGGTGACTTTTCTTGGTCATGTAGTATCATTTGAAGGAATAAGGGTAGATCCTCGGAAAATTGAGGCTATTCGGATTGGAAACCACCAACATCAATAGCTGAAATTGAGTTTCTTAGGCTTGGTGGATACTATAGACGCTTTGTAGAGGGTTTTAGTTGATTCTTGCACCCTAACTAAATTGTTGCGTAAAGGAGTTCCGTATATCCGACCGAAAAGCAGCAAGAGAGTTTCGAGAAATTGAAGAAGATCTGACGAAGCTCCATTTTGATTCAGTAGAGGCCGAAAAGAATTCACTGCTTATTGTGATGCGTCTCACACAGATGCAGGTTGTGTGTTGATGCAAATGGAAAGGTGGTGGCTTATGCTTCTCGTCAATTGAGGCCACAAGTAAACTACCCTACTCATGATTTGGAGTTAGTGCCGTTGTCTTTGCTCTAAAGATTTGGAGGCACTATCTCTATGGTGAGAAGTCCATAATCTACACGGATCACAAGAGTCTTAAATACCTCCTTACCCGAAGGAGTTGAATTTAAGACAAAGAAGATGGGTAGAATTGTTAAAAGATTATGATTTCTCCATCGAATACCATCTGGAAAGGCTAACGTAGTAGCCGACGCGTTAAGTCGGAAGGCGGTATCTGAATTAAGAGCTCTATTTGCCCATTTGAGTGCAGACGAGGATGGCGTTTGTTAGCGTAACTACGGGTGAAGCCTCGTGGTCGGAACAAATCAAGGAAAAACAGACATCGATGAGAAGTTGGGACCCTTACTTGACAAGTTGAAAATGGTGAAATTGAAGATTTTGGAATAAACACCGAGGTGTGTTGTGCTTTCGAGGGAGAGTATGCATGCCTAAGGATCTAGATTTGAGGCAATCGATTCTACGGAGGCGATAATAGCCCTTATGCTATGCATCCGGAGGAAATAAGATGTATCGAGATCTCCGTGAATGACATTGGTGGCTGTGGTTGAAGCGTGAGATTACGAGTTTGTGGGAAAATGTTTGACTTGTCGCAAGTGAAGGCGTAACACCAATTACCAATGCGGATTGTTACAACCGATAAAGATTCCTCTTTGGAAATGGGAGAGGATAACTATGGATTTTGTTAGTGGGTTACCGTTAACACCTACTAAGAAAAATTCCGTTTGGGTAATTGTTGATCGGTTGACGAAGACTGCTCATTTCTTGCCAGTTCGTACGGATTATTCTTTGCAGAAGTTGGCGAAACTTTACGTATCCGAAATTGTGAGGTTACATGGGGTACTGTATCTATTATATCGGATAGGGACCCTAGGTTTACATCACGATTCGAAAGCTCGCATGAAGCCTTGGGAACAAAGTTGAATTTCAAGACGGCTTTTCATCCTCACCGATGGTCGATCGGAAAGAGTAATTCAGATATTGGAAGATATGTTAAGAGGATGTGTAATCGACTTGAGGGTAGTTGGGAGGATTATCTACCACCGCGAATTTGCGTGATAACAACAACTATCGATCTAGCATTGAGATGGCACCTTACGAGGCATTGTATGGTCGTAAGTGTCGCTCTCCTATTTGTTGGACCGAGTTGGGCGAAAAAGAGATGTTAGGTCCCGAGATGATATCCGAGACCGAGGATAAGGTAAAAGTTATTCGAGCACGGTTGAAAGAAGCCTCGGATAGATGTAAGTCGACGCAGATCCAAGCGGAGGGACATCGAGTATAGTGTGGAGATCGGGTTTTCTTGAAGGTATCTCCTTGGAAAAAGATCTTGATTCGGAAGGAAGGGCAAGCTAAGTCCTAGATATATTGGACCTTATCGTGTCTTTGAAGCGTGTTGGTCGATGGCATATCGATTGAGTTACCTCGGAGTTAAATCAAATTCACAATGTCTTTCATGTTTCCATGTTGAGGCGTTATAGGTCGGATCCTTTGCACATTATACCGGTAGAAGAATTGAGTGAATTGATTTGTCCTTTGAAGAAGAACGGTGGAAATCCTAGACCGAGATGTCAAGGTACTAAGGAAGAAAACCGTGTAGTTAGTTAAAGTTCTATGGCGTAACCACTTGAGTGGAAGAAGCTACGTGGGAGCCAGAGGATGCAATTCAAGCAACAATACCCTCACCTTTTTCAACTGTGTAAATTTCGAGGACGAAATTTTCTTTAAGGAGGGTAGAGTTGTAACACCCTAAAAATCGAGTATTTAAATTGGCATGATTTTGGTGTTTAGATGTTAAAGGAAAATTTTTTTTTCTTTTATTTTAGTGTTTATTAAAGTCCTAGAGAGGGTAAAGCATAAATTGGAGAAGAATAAAATTTATTATTGGGAATTTATTGAAGTGAAACAAAGGTGATTAAGACTTAAGCTAAATTATGTGCTTAAAGTGTCATAAAATGAGCATATGGCATGGTGGAGAATGGCGCATGGGTTCAAGTAAGAGGAAGAGGTTGAATCCCTTGTATAGCACCTAGATAAAATTTTTGTTTTAATTTTACGCTCATGGCTATGAAGTGTCGGCAAGGGGACATATAAGGAAGGTGTTGACCATGTATTTTTGGTTAGTGTATCAAGAGATTAAGGTAACAACTAACATATGGTATGGAATCAAAAGTTTAAGGAAAGATAGGGGGACATAAGGCACTTATCTAGGGAAAATTTGGGAAGAAATAATGGCCAATTGACCATAGGCTGGACGGCAATATTGGTAGGGGAGGAGAGCCAAAATTTTGTTAGTTGGCAAAATCTCATTCTTTTCTCTTTGGTTAACCTTTGCACTTTGTGCGAAATTTTATTCCTCTCCTTTCAATATCCCTATTTGGCGAATTTTTGCACTTGGTTAAGCCAAAGTTTTGTGACCATTTGGTCATCCCTTTTCTTATCTTGATAACCAATTCTTGTGCCTCTTTCTTCTTGTGCCAAATCACCTATACCAAAATCAATTTCTTTCTTTTTTCTTTGCCATGGTAGAATATACCAGCACCTAAAGTTCTTATTTTTCTTTTCTTTTCTTCTAATCTCCTTGAAATCAAAACATCATCACCATCATCCTTTCGTTCTTATACTATTTCTTTTCAATCGAAAATTCTCTCCATCTTCACTCTCTTGGCGAATGTTATTGTGCCTATAAGCCAAAATTATTTTTCCATTCTTAATCATTTATAATGAATCTTCCATCAATTAAACATCATTCTTAATCTTGCTTTTCGTCAGGTGGGAAGTAGGTAAGGGTTTCTCTCCATTTTTTGATTTATTGATTAGTGATATTATGGCCGAATATCATAGGATTTTTGAGAGTCTTTTGGATTGATATAGCATTCATACTAATAACGTTTATTCCGTTATTATTTAGTGCAATAACGAGATTGGAATTCAAGTGATCGGAGAATCGTGGAAACGAGGGAAGCGTTTCATTTTGGTAAGGAAATCCTACTTTTAAATCTCTAGTATTATTGATATTATTTTAGAACTAACTAAATTCTTTTGGATCTTGAAGACTGTCAAGATAGGGAAGAAAAAGGCGGTGTTTAGTTATCGTAAGAGGGTGGATCAGTAAATCCCCATTCAAACGAAGAGCGGTTTCGCGATCAGGGATTTTCCAGGGTTGTGGGCCATCTTCGAAAGAAGTTCATTATTTGAAGTAGTACGAACCTGAGTCGTTATACGTTGGTGGATTCTATGCTAGTGAATCGATAAACGAAGGAAAACCGAAAATCAAGTGATTCAAAATCAAGAGGGTAAGATTTTGGATCCATTAACAAATAAGATTATTTTTTGAATTAGTTGTCTAACGAATCGAAATATATTTTAGGTGCCGAGGAGCGAGAAGGGATAATACTCACGGTATCGAGGTGTGTAATTTCACCCTCATTATTTTAGGGTTGTATGTCAAATTTGGTATGGTAGAAAAATCGTAAAACGACTAGATCGGTAAAAGCACAAAAATTGATATTTTGACGAAATACGAAAAGCGACTAAATCGTGAAAATTTTGAAAACGCCTCAAGAAATTAATTGATATTATGAAAATTTGATGTTTCGTGAAAATGGGCCGTAAATACTCTAGTTCGTGAAAATGGTAGTAAATACTCTAGTTCGTGAAAATGGTAGTAAATATTCTAGTTCGTGAAAATGGGCCGTAAATACTCTAGTTCGTGAAAATGGGCCGTAAATACTCTAGTTCGTGAAAATGGGCCGTAAATACTCTAGTTCGATAAATTGGGCCATAAATACTCTAGTTCGTTAAAATTTAGCCAAAACGCTCTAGTTTGGTAAATGGGCCAAAGCCCACTAAATTGCTAAATGGATAAATTGCTATAATTATGGGCCAAATGAAATGTCATTGATAAAACCCACCATGTTATGTATTGATAATAAATTTTATATTTTTAAAGTACATGTATAATTGCATGGGTGGGATTTATGAAGAGAAGAATGGCGATTGCCACAATATCGACTTATTGCCTCTAGTTCGGTGGTTTCGCCACAATATCGCTTATTGCCTCTAGTTCGGTGGCTCTCGCCACAATATCGACTTATTGCCTCTAGTTTGGTGGCTCGCCACAATATCGACTTATTGCCTCTAGTTCGGTGGCTATGCCACAATTATAAAAGGCTTAATGCCTACGATTGGTGTGATGGCGGGGTGGGTTGACTTGATCCCCACAGGTGTGATGGTTGGTACGGGGTGTTAGCGGATGGTTATTAGGTTTGGGTTGGGAATTTCATTTTCATGCATTATTAATTATTTTAAATTCATGTTATATTGTTGAATTCGGATTGGGCTCAAGCCCAACATAATATCTTGACAATCGGCCCAATAATGGTGGTAAGTGAGTTACACTTCGAGTTCTAAGTAACTCACCCTTTAATTTCTTTCCATCTCGTAATGGAAACCGATGTGGACTTAATGAGGATGACTTCGTGGAGGCCATCTTGCTAAATAAGGGTTATTTAAATTCGAACTTTTAATTATTATTTTTACTATTTTGGGATGTTGTAATAAATGGCCTCTATAAATAACTTATGGATTTTATGTGTGTTGGAATTTAAACTTTATTTGGGCTTTTAAATCATGAAATTTGTGATTTATGATGCTTTACTAAAATGAACTTGGGTTTTCAAAGTATAAGGAATTCTTTTATAAATAATTCTTTTCTTGCTAACTCTTTAACAAATTTCCTAACGGTTTTAGATAATACAATGATTTTCAACTAATGTTTTAAATATTTATCAAAATCTAATACTCTACAAATTTTAAACTCCGTAAACAATATTGTAGTTTTTCAACTCATTAAGGATTTAAGAATAGTTCGAATCATGTAACAAACCAAATCTAGTCTCAACGCATAGACCGGGTTTGGGGTGTTACAATTTTGGTAAGGCAATTTTATTAAGTTGAGGTCAATTGGTCCAAAAAGGACTAAATTGCAAAAATTGCAATAAATGAGTTTCTAGAAGCTTTTTGCATGAAATAGCTTTAGAATAATAATTATGAGCCCTTAAATAGCAATTTGCCCAAAAATAAAATTTTGGACAAAATTGACCTTGAGATGGTGTTAAATAGAATTTTTATGAGGAAGGGCATTTTGGTAATTTGCCTATTAATTGTTTTAAATGGGAAAAATATGAGAAAAATTCACTCATCTTCTTCCTTGTGCTTTTGAAAATTTGAAGCCACCATAGCTAGGGTTCTTCTTTTTTTTCAAGCTCATAATCAAGAAAAACGAAGCCCGGACTGAAACCGAGGCAAGAATAAAGTTGTGGACTAAATTTCATATCTACATACATTTTGTATATTAAGGTAAGTTTGTATGATTTCTAAGTTTTATGATTTTTACCATTAATTTGCTTAGTATGATGTACAATAATTGCATGAAATGATCATGTTATGTTCAAGCAAGAAATCATGATAATAAGTATGAGCAAGTCCCGATTGAAGATGAATTTCCCAGGATACTCGATCTACCACATAAGTTATCATGTAAGTCCAAGGCAAGCTTGGCATTGATCAAGATATCATGTAAGTCCAAGGCAAGCTTGGCATTGATCAAGTTAGCAAGTAAGTTATCATGTAAGTCCAAGGCAAGCTTGGCCTTGATCAAGATATCATGTAAGTCCAAGGCAAGCTTGGCATTAATCAAGATATCATGTAAGTCCAAGGCAAGCTTGGCATTGATCAAGTTAGCAAGCAAGTTATTATGTAAGTCCAAGGCAAGCTTGGCATTGAGTATGTTATCAAGAGCAAGACTTCATATAAGTCCATGTCAAGACATGGCCTTGAAACCAAGATGAGATATACCATGTAAGACCATACCGAAGATATGTCTTGGGTATCAAGTTATGTGGGTCGAGATTTAGTATCCTCGGTTATTCACATAAATTTATTAGGCAAACGAGTAAGTCAAAAAGAAGATATTAAGAAAGTTAAGAAAGCAAAGTTAGTATCAAGATGAAATTGAGTATTATTCATGTTATGAATGAGGAAGTAAAGATTATGATTATTATTATTAAAGTATCTTGATCAATGTGATCAAGTGATACAGGTACCATGTTTACCTTACAAGTATGAGAATGTTAAGTATCATAAGACATGTAAGAATCAAGTATGAGTAAGTATGTTTTATAACTGAAATTATGATACCATTGTATGCTAGATGGTTTATGCTAAGCAAGTATATTGATATGTGTTATACATACAAACTTACTAAGCTATATGCTTACGTTATGACTCTTTCTTACTATGCAGTCCCGCCAAGCTAACTAGTGGACATTAAAGTTGGAGCTCGTAGCACACTATCAACTCTTATTTTGGTATAGCCAAGTTACTTCACTAAGTATGCCATGTATAGGAAGCATTCATTTTGTGTATATGCTTTAAGAAAGGCCATTGTATAGGCCACCAAGTTCATTATTCTTTTGTATTTGACTAAGTATGTATGTTTATTGAGATCAATGAAGCATGTAGTATTATTCATGAAAGATGGGTTGTTATTGCATTGTGGATTTGAGTTTATGTATGATCTTTTTTTTAGGGTGGCAAATGGCTTGGTAAATAGCCTTTAAGTGCCGGCACGGTTGGACACATGGGCAAGTGTCCAGGCCGGGTTAACCCTGTGCCTTAGTATTATTAATCAGAATAGGCCACGAGCAAATCCCACGGCCGTGTGTGTATGCCGTGTAAGACACACGATTTGGATATGGGCGTGTGCTCAGACCATGTTAATTTAGTCAGTATATCAAGGATTAGAACACGGTCTAAGCCCACGGGCGTGTCATGGCCGTGTGAAATTAGTCAGTAACCTCCTACGGTTGGTAGACATGGGCATGTCTAAGCCGTGTGGAAATAGCCAGTGTCTCTCCATGGTTTGAGGGCATGGGCGTGCTTAAGGGTACACGGGTGTGCTCTAAGTCACACAGGCGTGTGAACCCTGCTTCAAAAATGAGTTATTTGTTTTAATTCCAAAAGTTTTCTGACATGAGTTAAAGGCCTCGTAGGCCTGTGTTATATGTGTTGACTAATAAAGTGAAGTTTTTAAGTTGGAATGAAATTTTATAGCCCGTAAGTACATGTTTTAGTGAGTTCAAGCATTGTAATGTCTCGTATCTAGACCTAGTATCGGTCTTGGGTGCAGGGTGTTACATTTAGTGGTATGAGAGCTACGGTTTAGTCGGTTCTAGGACTAACGTAGCATGAGCATGAGTCTAGCTATACATGCCATACGTAAGAATGTTTTTATAATGATAGTGTGACGACTCTTGACGACTGAAATTATGTTTATACATATAGTGAATGGATTCCGAAAGAGCTGAGGCGGATGATGTAGAAAGTAACGCACCAGCTCCTGCCGAAGGGACGGTGCCATATGAGAATTGGAATAGACCCTCTACGGTGAGTCAAGAAGGAGGAGGAGAAGAGTATAGAGAAGCCTTCCTCCATATGATGAATGTCTAGTGTGAGTTCGTTCGAGCGAACCGAATGCACAACCCTCCACCTCGCTTTGTTCCACAACCTACTCCAGTAGCCCTCCGGTAGTAGAGGTGGTAAGAGGAGGTAAAACTCAATTGATAGGATCGGGAAGCATAAGGTAAGAATTTGAGCTAGAAAAGATGATGATCTAGAAAGAGCCGAGTTACGGTTAGAAAATACCATCGTGGTATTTAACGGTACATCTGCCCCGCACTCGATGAATGCATGAAGTGTGTAGTCTCTCTCTTAAGAGATTCTGCTTACGAATGGTAGAACACCCTTGTGTCGGTGCTACCAAGGGAAAAGATTTCATGGGAATTCTTCCAAGAAGATTTTAAAAAAATATATCACCGGAGATTTGTAGACCGAGAAGAGGAAAGAATTTTAGAGTCAAGCAAGGCAAGATGTCATCAGAATCGATTATGAGTGAGAGTTTGTATGACTCAGTAAGTACGCTCTCGAATGTGTGTCCACTGAGGCCATTATGAGTAAAAGGTTTGAAGATAGTTTAAATGAGGACATTAAGATGGTTGTTGCTGTCCTCGAATTAAAAGAATTTGTTGTGCTAGTGGAAAGGGCTTGTAAAGCCGAAGAACTAGTAAAAGAGAAGAAGAAATTTGAAATGGAATCTCGCGATTCTAGAAAGAGTCAGTGGAACAAGTCATTCCAATCGTCATCCAAGAAGTCAAGAGATTTCTCTACTCGAATAGCTACTTCCACTGGATTTTCAAGAAAAAACAAGAGTAAGCAGTATTTGGGAAATAAAGCACAGACAACTTCAGTTGCAAGTGTTGGGAATTTTAGACTTGACAAACCTGAATGTCCACATTATGGTAGACACCATTTGGGAGAATGCCGAGCACATGAAAATATATGTTTTAGATGTGGTTCTCAAGACCATTTCATAAAAGATTGTCCGAGATGACTAAAGAAGAGAGAACTCAGAACTCGAGATCCGGGAGTATGGTCGAGGGGACCGCAGAGGAACCCGGAAGAGGGCGATGGAAGAGGTAACCCTAGAGAAGCGGTTGTGAGACCCGGGGTAGAGCGCTCTGCAAAGACTTATGCCTTTCTTGACTTTCATGAGACATCTTCCCGATGTTATTACGGGTACCTTTTCTCTTTACAATACCAAAGTTATTGCTTTAATAGATCCGGATCTACACACTCTTACATTTGCATGAAATTATTACGGTTTGGGTGTGCCTATAGATACCACAATTTGTGATTAAGGTGTCTAATCCTTTAGGCAAGAGTATGTTAGTTGATAAAGTTTGTAAAGATTGTCCATTAATGATTAGAGGTCATTGCTTTAAAGCAAATCTTATGTTGTTACCATTTGATGAATTCAACCTCATTCTTGGTATGGACTGGTTAACTACTCATAATGTAATTGTAAATTGTGGGAAGAAATACATTGAGATGAGATGTGAGAATGGGGATACTCTTCATGTAGAATCAGATGAGTAAGGTAGATCGTCAGTAATAATTTCTCATATGATGGCGCAGAGATATCTAAGAAAAGGGTATAAGGCATTTTTGGCCTTTGTAATGAATCATAAAAAGATAGAGTTAAAGATTGAATCAGTGCCAATAGTATGTGAGTATGTGGATGTATTTCCTGAGGAATTACTAGAATTACCACCAGTTAAAGAAGTTGAGTTTAGCATTGAGCTAACTCCCGGTACTGTACCAATATCCATTACTCCTTATAGAATGGCTCCAACAGAGTTGAAAGAGTTGAAGTTACAGTTGCAAGAGTTGATAGAAAAAGGCTTTGCAAGATCAAGTTGTTCACCATGGGGGCGTTCGGTTATGTTTGTGAAAAAGAAAGATGGCACCATGAGATTGTGCATTGATTACCATCAGCTTAATAAAGTGACAATAAAGAACAAGTACCCATTACCTAGGATCAACGATTTGTTTGATCAATTGAAAGGAGTGACTGTGTTCTCCAAAACAGATTTGAGATCAGGGTACTACCAGTTGAGAGTGAAAGATTTAGATGTATCCAAGACTGCCTTTTGAACGAGGTATGGGCATTATGAATTTTTAGTCATGCCTTTTGGGTTGACCAATGCTCCTGCGGTATTCATGGACTTAATGAACCGTATTTTCAGACCATACCTTGACAAGTTTGTAGTTGTTTTTATTAACGACATACTGATTTATTCTCGAGACGAGAATGACCATGCTGATCATCTACAGATAGTTTTACAGACTCTTCAAGAAAATCAGTTGTATGCCAAATTCAGTAAAAGTGAGATTTGGCTCAAGGAAGTGGGATTCCAGGGACATATTGTCTCGAGAGATGGAGTCCGGGTAGATCCAAGTAAGATATCAGCTATAATAGACTGGAAACCACTAAAGAACATCACAGAGATTAGAAGTTTTCTAGGCCTAGTCGGCTACTACAGACGATTTGTCAAGGGGTTTTCTATGATTGCAACCCCTATGACTAAATTGTTACATAAGAATCTGAAGTTTAAGTGGTGAAAAAATGCCAACAGAGTTTTGAAAAGTTGAAAGCAATGCTGACAGAATCTCCAATTTTAGTACAAACCGAGGTAGGGAAATGATTCATAATTTATAGCGATGCATCCTTAAATGGATTAGGCTATGTACTCATGCAAGTGCCTCTAGACAGTTGAAGCCTCATGAGAAAAATTATTCGACACATGATATTGATTTGGCTGCCATCGTCTTCGCTTTGAAGATTTGGAGACACCATTTATATGGTGAACGATGTCGGATTTTTACAGATCACAAAAGTTTGAAGTACTTGATGACGCAGAAAGAGTTGAACTTAAGACAACGAAGATGGTTAGACTTGATAAAGGACTATGAGTTGGTCATTGATTACCATCCTGGAAAGGTGAATGTGGTTGCCGATGCTTTAAGCAGAAAATCCCTATTTACCTTGAGAGCATTGAATTCAAAAATATCTTTATTCGATGATGGTTCTATTTTGGATGAGTTGAGAGCTAGACCAATGTTTCTTCAAGAGATCTTGGAGGCTTAGAAAGAAGATAGTGAATCACAAGTTAAGATAGCTCAGTGTGAGTCAAGTGCTGAATCTGACTTTTGAATTAATTCTGATGGATATTTAATGTTTAGAGATAGAGTTTGTGTGCCAAGAAAAGAAGAGCTTATTCAGAAAATTTTGCACGAGGCACATAACGGATGTTTATCTGTACATCAGGGTGGCACCAATATGTATAATGATTTAAAGCAACAGTATTGGTGGCCGAAAATGAAGAAAGACATTTCAGAATTTGTTTCCAAGTGCATGATTTGTCAGCAAGTAAAAGCTGAGCATCAAGTACCTTCGGGTTTGCTTCAGCCTATCTTGGTTCCCGAGTGGAAATGGGACCGTATCACCATGGATTTCGTAATGGGTTCACTGTTGTCTCCGAGCAAGAAAGATACAGTTTGGGTAGTGGTTGATAGACTCACGAAGTCAGCCCACTTTATACTTGTACGAGCGAATTACTCACTAGACAAGTTGGCAAACTTGTATGTTTCAGAAATAGTAAGACTTCAAGGAGTTCCCTTATCGATCATATCGGATAGAGATTCGAGATTCACATCCAGATTCTGGAAGAAGTCCCAAGAAGCTTTGGGTATAAAATTGAGTTTTAGCACAACTTTTCACCCTCGGGCATCGGTCGATCGAAAGGTTAATTCAAGTACTAGAGGACATGCTCAGATGTTGTGTTTTGAAATTCCAAGGCAGTTGGGAAAAGTTTCTCCCATTGGTAGAATTCATCTGTAATAATAGCTTTCAGTCGAGCTTAAAGATGGCGCCTTATGAGGCCCTATATGGGCATAAGTGCAGAACTCCTTTGTTTTGGACTGAACTTAAAGAGAACCAATTTCACGGGGTTGATTTGGTTAATGAAGCTGAAGAGATAGTGAAAGTGATTTGAGAATGTTTAAAGGCTGTATCAGATTGACAAAAATTCTATTTGGATTTAAAGAGAAGAGGGATAGAGTATCAAGTTGGGGATAAAGTTTTCTTGAAAGTGTCACCATGGAGAAAAGTCCTCAGATTTGGCCGAAAAGGCAAACTAAGTCCAAGATTCATTGGACCTTACGAGATTACTGAGAGAGTTGGACTAGGAGCTTACCGTTTGGCTTTGCCCTTAGAATTAGAAAAAATACATGATGTGTTTCACGTGTCAATGTTGCGACGCTACAAATCAGACCCTTCACATGTAATTACCCCTTCAGAAATAGAGATTCGCCCCGACATGACTTATGGTGAAGAACTAGTCAAGATTTTGGCTCGGAAAGTCAAGCAACTGAGGAATAAGAGTATTGCCTTAGTAAAAGTACTATGGAAAAGACATCGAATTGAAGAATCTACATGGGAACCAGAAGAGATTATAAGAAACCAGTATCCAAACCTTTTTGCTGGTAAGATTTTCGAGGACGAAAATTCCTAAGAGGGGGAGAATTGTAACAGCCCAATTTAGGGCCTAGTAGGGATAGTGGTGCGAGGCCACGAACCCGAGGTGAATTTATGAGTTTTTCAAGTTTATGCCATGTTTTCACATTAGTATGAGAGTTTTGTAAAGCAATTTTATTAAGTTGAGGTCAATTGGTCCAAAAAGGACTAAATTGAAAAAGTTGCAATAGTTGAGTTTCTAGAAGCTTTTTGCATGAAATAGCTTTAGAATAATAATTATGAGCCCTTAAGTAGCAATTTTCCTAAAAATAAAAATTTGGATAAAATTGACCTTGAGATGGTGTTAAATAGAATTTTTATGAGGAAGGGCATTTTGGTTATTTGCCTATTAAGTGTTTTAAATGGGAAAAAGATGAGAAAAATTCACTCATCTTCTTCCTTGTGCTGTCGAAAATTTGAAGACACCATAGCTAGGGTTCTTCATTTTTTCAAGCTCATAATCAAGAAAAACAAAGCTCGGATCGAAACCGATGCAAGAACAAAGTTGTGGACTAAATTGTATATCTATATACATTTTGTATATTGAGGTAAGTTTGTATGATTTCTAACTTTTATGATTTTTATCATTAATTTGCTTAGTATGATGAACAATAATTGTATGAAATGATCATGTTATGTTCAAGCAAGAAATCACAATAATAAGTACGAGCAAGTCCCGATTGAAGATGAATTTCCCAGGATACTCGATCTACCACATAAGTTATCATGTAAGTCCAAGGCAAGCTTGGCATTGATCAAGATATCATGCAAGTCCAAGGCAAGCTTGGCATTGATCAATTTAGCAAGTAAGTTATCATGTAAGTCCAAGACAAGCTTGGCATTGATCAAGTTAGCAAGTAAGTTATCATGTAAGTCCAAGGCAAGCTTGGCATTGATCAAGTTAGCAAGCAAGTTATTATGTAAGTCCAAGGCAAGCTTAGCATTGAGTATGTTATCAAGAGCAAGACTTCATATAAGTCTATGTCAAGACATGGCCTTGAAACCAAGATGAGATATACCATGTAAGACCATACCGAAGATATGGCTTCGGTATCAAGTTATGTCGGTTGAGATTTAGTATCCTCGGTTATTCGTAGAAATTTATCAGGCAAACGAGTAAGTCAAAAAGAAGATATCAAGAAAGCTAAGAAAGCAAAGTTAGTATCAAGATGAAATTGAGTATTATTCATGTTATGAATGAGGAAGTAAAGATTATGATTTTTATTATTAAAGTATACTGATCAATGTGATCAAGCGATACTGATACCATGTTTACCTTACAAGTATGAGAATGTTAAGTATCATAAGACATGTAAGAATCAAGTATGAATAAGTAATTTTTATAGCTGAAATTATGATACCATTGTATGCTAGATGGTTTATGTTAAGCAAGTATATTTGTATGTGTTATACATACAAACTTACTAAGCTATATGCTTACGTTATGACTCTTTCTTACTATGCAGTCCCGTCAAGCTAACTAGTGGATCATTAAAGTCGGAGCTCGCAGCACACTATCAACTCTTATTTTGGTATAGCCAAGTTACTTTACTAAGTATGGCATGTATAGGAAGCATTCATTTTGTGTATATGCTTTAAGAAAGGCCATTGTATAGGCCATCAAGTTCATTATTCTTTTGTATTTGACTAAGTATGTATGTTTATTGAGATCAATGAAGCATGTAGTATTATTCATGAAAGATGGGTTGTTATTGCATTGTCGATTTGAGTTTATGTATGATCTTCTTTTCAGGGTGGCAAATGGCTTGGTAAATAGCCTTTAAGTGCGAGTACCGGTTGGACACAGGCGTGTGTCAAGGCCGTGTTAACCTTGCACCTTAGTATTATTAATCAGAATAGGCCACGGGCAAGTCCCATGGCCGTGTGTGTATGCCGTATAAGACACACAGTTTGGATATGGGCGTGTGCCCAGACCATGTTAATTTAGTCAGTATATCAAGGATTAGAACACGGTCTAAGCCCACGGGCGTGTCATGGCCGTGTGAAATTAGTCAATAACCTCTCACGGTTGGTTGACATGGGCGTGTCTAAGCCGTGTGGAAATAGTCAGTAGCTCTCCACAGTTTGAGGGCAAGGGCGTTCTTAAGGGTACACGGGCGTGTTCTAAGTCACACGGGTGTGTGAACCCTGCTTCAAAAATGAGTTATTTGTTTTAATTTCGAAAGTTTTTTGACATGAGTTAAAGGCCTCGTAGGCCCGTGTTATATGTATTGACTAATAAAGTGAAGTTTTTAAGTTGGAACGAAATTTTATTGCCCGTAAGTACATGTTTCAGTGAGTTCAAGCATTGTAATGTCTCGTATCCAAACCTAGTATTGGTCTTGGGTGCAGGGTGTTACACTTAACACCACAAATTCTCATGATACAACACATCACAATTTCTCACTAATCCAACCACAATGCCAAATCACTCGGTGGTTTCGCACTTAGCCCCCCATCAATCGTTAATAGGCTGGTATCGTACAAAGCCCACCAAATGGGTAATTACAGTGGTATCGCACATAACCCACTAAATAATGTAATAAACGATAGTATCGTACAAAACCCATCGTAGTTAAGTAATAAGGTGGTATCGTACTTAGCCCACCTTCAAGTGTTATTATTACACATTTACATAGCTATTTCATCATACATACAAATGAAACACCCCAAACTCGGCCCACAAGCCCTGACCGGATCTGGCATGCTTCTAGGAAAAACCATTCGAATCTTATTTGAAATTTTTCTAAATTTTTTCGTGTTTTTGAAAACAGTTGATTTAGGTTGGGCTCGAATTTTAAAACCCGTGTTGATTCGGTGTTAAAACATTTAATATTTATACTTAAGAAGAATGGACTTTAACTTTGAAATAATAAAAATCGTGTCATACTTAAATAATTAATAATGCATGCATACTAGTTCAAACTATGGCCTTATTACATCAAAGTCAAAACCCAAATCAAATCCAAAGTACTTAAAAAAAATATTCTCTGAGTTGAGCATGGCCACCACTTGAGCTCCTACCGACCCGGCCCATTATTGAGTATCACCTAAAAAATAATCCGACAAAGGGGTGAGTCAAACAGACTCAATGTGTACAACCAACACAAGTCTCAATTAATTCAGGCATGTCAAATCATACATGATAAACATATATAAATCATGATGCAAACTCGAACCCAAGCCTAGATAACCATTCGCTACACATCACCGTACCAACCATCACAAGTGGGGACTACTAAGTCGACCCTCCATCCGCTACACACCATCGAAGGCGATCATTGCGATCGACATGCTCATCGCCTTATAATTTCGTGGCATAGCCACCAGATAATAATTCGTGACATAAGTCACCACATTGATTACGTGACATAGGTCACCACATTCAAATTACGTGACATAAGTCACCACATTCAGATATTGGGTATAAAACCACCAATTCACTTCCCTTTTACATATCACCCATATGCCCCATGTCAAACAAATCATGCAATATTTATTTCACATTCTTATCACTATTGACATATATGCCATCATAGATCATATCATACTCATAGTAGGAGTGGGTAAACGTACCTGAGTACTTTGTACCTTTGCATGATACTCTTAGCCACATCTTAACATATTCTTAGTAACATATTTATTAAAACATAACCGTAAATTTATTAAGGCTTAGTGTGGGGTACACACCTGATTTACTTAGCGCTTTATTGAAATCCTGAAAACTCGATCTAATGCTTTTAGACCCTTAATCCCTATATTCGGCCAACCTTAAGCACTTTAGCAAAAAGCCATTTGGCTAATTAATTAAATCCCGAAGGACAATCGCAACCAAAATATTACCTTGTTTCCGATTTCACTACTAATCAAATCTCGAAATTCCATAGTCTTTCTCCCTTGGAATCGGCTAACACTAGATCAATTGATTTGGTTAGTTTTCGGCTTTTGAATAAATAGTAAATAGATCTAATTCACTAATTTAGCCTTGGTCGAATATCATGGGTACTTTCCTTGCGATTTTAAATCCCAAAAGTGGTTACTTGCTTTGAAGTTGTCAAAATCCTACTTGTCAAGTGTTAGAATGGGTTTAAGCATAGATCTATGAGAATGGCCTTTGGTAGAATACTTCATATCACTTACCTTAAACACTTCAAACCCGAAAGTCTCCTTCTTGTCCCTTAACGTTGGCTACACACAAAGAACACAAGGTTATGGCACTATACACATTCTACCATCCCTAACCAATGTTTAACCATTATTTTCGGCATGTTAAAAGAATAAGAACCCAAAACCGATTGCTTAAGGAGGAGATCACTTACCACTATGTCGCTACCTTAGATCCGAAATCCGGATGGTTTCCTTAGAAAGTCGACCCTATGGAAATCCCGAAAGAATCCTTCATAGTTTCGACCAAAAACATTAAGGGATTAGAATCTTGATTTCGCTTTAAGAAAAGATTGAAAAGAATCGATAATTGATCCTTACCCTTATGACAGAAATCGATTGCTCTTTGTTAAATCCACAGAGAGATTCGACTAGGTGGACTTAGATAAGAACCAACAAGTTTCGGCTTTAGATGATTACTAGAAAGGTTCGGCTATGGTTCCAATTCAGAGATGGAATCTTCGGCTTTGTTAGAGAATCGTGAGAGAAAAGGAGGAAGAAAAAGTTGATAAACTCGGCAATGGTGGTCTTTAGTAAGTGGAAAATTTTGGCTAGAACCAATAAAAGAAAAAGAAGAGAAAACTTTGGAGAGAAAAGAACAAAAGAGACTAATTTACTTTGTAAAATTCGGTATACACTCCTTAACACACTACAAAGCTGAAAATAATCACCAAGAGAGTCCCTTGGCCGGCCACTACATCCTCTCTTATCAAATCCCCTAATTCACTCTTCCTTAGCCAAATCTTCACGTTTTTAACTTGATCTACACTTCATCTTGAAGTGTCCTTGTGCCGCCCACTTCTTCTCTTCCTTGTAGCAAAATAAAGACTTTTATTTGCTTCCCTTGTGACTCGAACCTCGCCCATTTGCACTGCTTGTGGCGTCACTTATAGAGGCTTTAAGTGGCGCCTCAAGCCACTTAACCAAGCCCATTTGTGTGTCATAACTCCCTACATTTTCTTTTAAGGCCACCACCTTAGTTTCCTCTTTTAGATTTAAAATCTAATAATTTCTAAGACACTCTCCTATTTTCTAAAGTTCACAAAATTCATACAACACATTCTTAACACACAAAGGCATGCTATTTCATATAATTAAGCAAAATGAATAAGCCATAATCCAGGATATTACAGTTCTACCCCTTAAAATAATTTCAACCTCGAAATTACACGGCTAGAATAGGTGGGGGGTATCTTTGTCGCATTGCTTCTTCTAGCTCCCAAGAAGCTTCCTCGATCCATGGTTACGCCGACAACACCTTGACCAAAGGGACCGACTTCTCTGAAGCACCTTCACATCTCGGTCCGTAATCAATTGGCTCTTCCTCATAAGATGATCTGGTCTCGCTCCACCTCTTCAACCGAAACTACATGAGATGGATCTGATCGGTATCGACGTAGCATGGAAACATGAAATACATCGTGCATCTGCTTCAATTCCGGAGGTAACTCCAACTGGTATGCCACCTGTCCAATTAGCTTCAATACCCGATAGGGTCCTATGAACCTTGGACTTAGATTCCCTTTGTGACCAAATCTCATCACCTTATTCCAAGGTGAAACTTTGAGAAACACTTGATCTCCCACTGCAAATTCGATCTCCTTCCGTTTGAGATCTGCATATGACTTTTGCCTGTCAGATGCCTCCTTCAACCGTGCTCGAATTATCTTAACCTTCTCTTCAGATTTAGCCATAATTTTTGGACCCAAAATTTGACGTTCCTCTAATTCTGTCCAACACGTAGGAGTGAGACACCTCCGTCCATATAACGCTTCGTACGGTGCCATCCGTATACTTGCCTGATAGCTATTGTTGTAAGCAAATTCTGCTAAAGGCAAATATTCTTCCCAACTTCCTCTGAAGTCTATCACACAGCCTCTTAGCATATCCTCCAACACTTGTATTACTCATTCGCCGATTGACCGTCATTTGTGGATGAAAAGCCGTCATCAAGTCCAATCTGTGCCTAAAGCTGATGTAGAGCTTTCCAAAATCGAGGCGTAAAGCGTGGATCCCTATCCAGATAATCGACCTTGGCACTCCATACAACCTTACAATCTCCGCTACATGTAGCCTTACTAACTTTTAGAGAGAATAGTCCACCTGCACTGGAATGAAATGCGCGGACTTTGTCAATCGATCCACTATCACCCATACCAAGTCCTTCTTAGTAGGCGTAAGGGGAAGCCCACTAACGAAGTCCATGGTAATACTCTCCCACTTCCACTACAGAATCTTAATCGACTGAAGCAACCCTGACGGAACTTGGTGTTCAGCCTTGACTTGCTGATACGTTAGGCACTTGCCAACAAATTCGATCACTTCTCGCTTAAGACCAGGCCACCAAAACTGTTCCCTTAGATCTTATTACATCTTACTGCCTCCAGGATGCATAGCATAAGGGCTACTATGCGATTCCCAAATAATTCTCTGCCTAAGTTCTTCATTCTTCAACATACAGACCTTACCCTTAAAGCACAATACTCCCTCATCATTAATGCCATAATCTTCCAACTCTCAATTCTGTACTTGCCGTAACTTAGCACTTAGATCCTTATCCATTAACTGACTTTCTTTCACCTCATTCAGCCATGTCGAAGCAACTTGCAACTCGCTGAGACTTCCATCGTCATAAAGGCTTAAATGTGAACATTGCCCCAGATCCGTCACTACCTTCCGACTTAGGGCATCTGCCACCACATTCGCCTTGCCTGGGTGGTACTCTATAGAACAGTCGTATTCCTTCAATAATTCCACCCACCTTCGCTGTCTCAGGTTCAACTCCTTTTGAGTCAGCAGATACTTAAACTTTTACGGTGCAGATAGATCTTGGCTTCTCTCCATAAAGATAGTGCCTTCATACCTTAAGAGCAAAGACCACGCCGCCAATTCAAGTCATCGTCGGGTAGTTAACCTCGTGTGGCCTTAGGCTGTCGAGGCGCATAAGCGACTACTTTCCCATCTTGCATAAGGACACCTCCCAATCCTATATGGGAAGCATCACAGTATACTACAAAATCCTTTCCTGCCTCAGGCTGAATCAAAATTGGAGCTTCGGTCAAGACCCTCTTAAGCTTCTCAAAGCTCTCCTGTTGCTTATCGGTCTATACGAAAGGCACTTCCTTTCTCAACAACTTTGTCAGAGGTGCGGCTATCGACGAGAACCCTTCCACGAACCTTCGGTAATAGCCTGCTAATCCTAAGAAACTCCAAACTTCCACCACAGACTTAGGGGGTTTCCAATCCAAAACTGCCTCAATCTTCCGAGGATCCACCTTATTCCTTTAGTGGATACCACATGTCCTAAAAACGTAACCTCCTTAAGCCAAAATTCACACTTGCTGAATTTGGCATAGAGCTTCTTCTCCCTCAACACTTGCAACACTATCTGGAGATGCTCGTCATGTTCTTCCTCGGACTTCGAATACACCAAAATATCATTTATGAACACAACAATGAACCGGTCCAGATAGGGTTGGAAAACCCGGTTCATCATGACCATAAACGCGGCTGGGGCATTTGTCAATCAAAACGGCATTACCAAAAACTCATAATGCCCGTACCTTGTTCGAAAAGCCGTCTTATGGATATCAACCTCCTTCACCTTAAGCTGATGATAACCAGACCTTAGATCTATCTTTGAGAATACTGCGGCCCCTTTAAGCTGATCAAACAAGTCGTCAATCCTTGGAAAAGGGTACTTGTTCTTGATGGTCAGCTTGTTCAACTAACGATAATTTATGCATATACGCATAGTTCCGTCCTTCTTCTTCACGAACAAGACCGGTGCTCACCATGGAGACACACTGGGTCGAATAAACCCACGATCAAGCAACTCTTGGATTTGAGCCTTGAGCTCAACCAACTCCTTTGGTGTCATTCTATATGTGGTAATTGACACAGGAGATGTACCCGATAGCAAATTAATTCCAAACTCCACCTCCCTGTCCGGGGGTATTCCTGGTAATTCCTTCGGAAAGACATCCACGAACTCCTTTACAGTTCTAACTCCACTAACTCCCCCTTCTTCTGCATCCAAAGCACTAATGAAGGAAAAAAATACCTTGCACCCTTTTCGTACCATCTTATCAGCCTTCAAAGCAGAAACTACGTTAGACAAGTAGTTCCTTCTTTCTCCTATCATAATTATCACCTCATCCTCTGGGGTCCTTAACTCCATTTGTTTGGCCGCACAATCCAACACAGCCCGATGCTCCACTAGCCAGTCCATGCTAATTATAAGATCAAATTCCCCGAAGGGTATTTCCATTAAGTCGGCAAGAAATACCTCTCCCTGAAGCTCCATAGGCACACTCCGGAATATCTTATTTACTACTACAGTTTGGCCTAGTGGGCTTACTACAGTCAGCTCCCTACTAGATAGTTCAGAGGCTATTCCTAGAGTTTCAACTACTCTACATGCAATATAAGAATGGGTCAAGCCCACATCAATCAAAGCAACATAAGGCTTGCCAAATATAAGAAATGTACTGGTTATGACATCCTGCGCGTCTCCGTCCTCCCTCCGACGAACCGCATAAACCAAACTCGACTGCCTGGCCTCCGTGTTACCAACACCTCGGCTCGGTGTTCCCCATCCTCTACCAGTATCGTTTCCTCTACCATTCAAACCACGGCCCCGCTGAGGCTGCTGTCCACCTCTTCCAGCTGATTAGGACCTTGACTTACTGGTCGTCCCCCTTCGGTTCTCATAGGACAATCCTTAATCATGTGGTCCTTGGACCCACACTTGAAGCATCCTCCCGTCTTCTTCCAACACTCTCCTAAATGCTTCTTCCCACATTGGGCACAAGTACGATCATCGCCTCTAGTAGCGACCTCACGACCTCGTGGTCCATCAACTCTAGGCCTCTTTTGCTCATTCCTAGAAGACCACAAGATCCAAAGCCTCTCTTACGCCTATTCCGATCGGTTGTTACGCCTTACGTAATCCTTGATACCCTCGCCTACCTTATCCTTCTCCACCAACACAGAAACTCCCTCTTCTTGTGGAGCTATCAACGATCTCAAATCATCCTAAGCCTATCCTCAAATCGGACACACCGCCATGCTCGAGTTGACACTATGCCTCGAGCATAACAACTCAACCTTAGAATTCAACAGACTCGCCACGGACTTGTTCCCTTGAACTAGCCCCATAAATGCCTTCCTTTGTGCATGATGTAATGAGTACCAACATACTTCTTCTGGTATGCCACCTTAGCATAATCCCAAGTGAGTTCCTCAGCTGTAGCACCATCCCGAACCTTGAGCCACCATTGATATGACTCATCACGGAAAAGTGACACCAACCCTTTCAATTTTTCCTCGGCAGTTAAATCGAGCTCATCCATAATCCATTCAGTCGCCTCCAACCAATACTCAGTGGTACTGGGTGCCACACCAGATACACCACGGAACACCTTAGCTCTGTTGGCTCGGAGTCGCTCAGGTACCGACTTTCGAGCTCCCATGCCTCCACCTGCTCCAGCCACCATTTCCAAGACCCGCAACATCGCCCGTGACACTGCGTCATCTCCCGTCTGATCCTGATATTCCATATCAGCGGCTGGCGATGGTGGTGGCATTTCATTTTTAGATCCTTGACCCGATCTAACGGGTTCCGACACGGTCATTCAGCCTCTTCCACGGCCACGCACGTTACGACCGCGTCCCTTTGAATTCATATTTCCAAATCACATTTATCTGATTAAAGAATTTTATAAATTAGTTTTTGTTCCACTGATTTATCACGGACAGTCTTATGTTTAATAGTTCTAAGGAGTAGTTCTTTCGATTCCATACACATACAGTCTCAATTCATTCATTCATTCATTCATTCATTCATGAACTTACATTCATTACAGAAAAATGTTGTAGTTGTCATTGTTTGTTATTTTCCACTACCCAGGGGTATTTTCAAAATTTTATCCTATAGGGGTATTTTGGTAATTTTTCCAAATTAAGGTATTTGAAAATATTGCAAAATAGAGATTGTTGGTATTTTACAAAATTAAAATACTTGCTGGAAAAATTTCAAGGTGAAATGGTAATCTTATACACTAGGGGTATTTTTGTAATTTTACAAGTCAGGGTCATTTCGGTAATTTTTTTTTTGCAAAATATGGTTCCTGGTGACTTTTCAAAACAAGGGTATTTTTAAAGATTTCTAATTTGAGGGTACTTCGGTAATTTTCCTCACTGAGGGTATTTTGGTCATTTGTACAGTTTAGTCATTTTGCAAATCAGGGGTATCTTTAATATTTTGTAAAAATAGGATTTTTGGATATTTATAAGGTAAGAAAACCTTGGTAAAAACTGTGGGTAGTATGGAAATTTTATGAACCAAGGGTATTTTAGTAATTTTTCCAACCAGGGGTATTTAGGTCATTTTAGTAAATCGAGAATATTTTGGAATTTTTTTCTCAAAATAGTTTTCCTACACATCAAAGGGTCATTTGGTGATTTAAGACTAGGTTTTTATCAAAATATGGCTAGTCCCTTTCGGGTTTTAGTTATTGGGTTTAGCTTTGTGGTTGAGTCCTCTTAGTTAGGGTGAACCATTACTATGCACGGTAGGATTAGTGGGTAGGAGGTGAGTCACTAGGACGCTTAAATACCAAGCTCCCCTGAAACCAATCCTAGACATGCGCAGCACAACAGTTGCCACACCCTAACTCGCAACTTAGACATGAGTTTGTTTAATTGGGCATTAAAGTTTTATGTAATTCTCATGTTGGGGTAAACTAGTCCTAGGGTTTAATTCCTAGTCCACTAATCTATGTCCCTATATATTCACACATACGATCACAAAAGAGTTAAGAGTACTTACGTGGTGGACTTCGGGCCGGAGACTCAGGTGCCATGCCAGAGAAACTTGCTCGTTTCTTAGTAAAACCCATTTTCAAAAAAAACATTTGGGGCCCTAAAAGCCCTCAAGGCCGAGTTTTGAACCGGGCTCTGATACCAAAATGAAACACCCCAAACCCAGCCCACAAGCCCTGACAGGATCTGGCATGCTACTAGGAAAAACCATTCGAATCTTATTTGAAACTTTGCTAAAATTTTTCATGTTTTTGAAAGTAGTTGATTTGGGTTGGGCTCGAATTTTAAAACCCGTGTTGATTCGGTGTTAAAACATTTAATATTTATACTTAATAAAAATGGACTTTAACTTTGAATTAATAAAAATCGTGTCATACTTAAATAATTAATAATGCATGCATACTAGTTCAAACTATGGCCTTATTACATCAAAGTCAAAACCTAAGTTAAATCCAAAGTACTTAAAAAAAATATTCTCTGAGTTCAGCATGGCCACCACTTGAGCTCCTACCGACCCGGCCCATTACTGAGTGTCACCTAAAAAATAATCCCACAAAGGGGTGAATCAAACAGACTCAATGTGTACAACCAACACAAGTCTCAATTAATTCAGGCATGTCAAATCGTACATGATAAACAGATATAAATCATGATGCAAACCCAAACCCAAGCCTAGATAACCATCCGCTACACATCACCTGTACCAACCATCACACCGTGGGGACTACTAAGTCGACCCTCCATCCGCTACACACCATCGAAAGCAGTCACTGCAGTCGACGTGCTCATCAACCTTATAATTTCGTGGCATAGCCACCAGATAATAATTCGTGACATAAGTCACCACATTCAGATTACGTGACATAGGTCACCACATTCAAATTACGTGACATAAGTCACCACATTCAGATATTGGGGTATAAAACCACCAATTCACTTCCCCTTTACATATCACCCATATGCCCCATGTCAAACAAATCATGCAATATCATGCCTTAATTCACATTCTTATCACTGTTGACATATGTGCCATCATAGATCATATCATACTCATAGTAGGAGTGGGTAAACGTACCTGAGTACTTTGTACCTTTGCATGATACTCTTAGCCACATCTTAACATATTCTTAGTAACATATTTATTAAAACATAACCATAAATTTATTAAGGCTTAGTGTGGGGTACACACATGATTGACTTAGCGCTTTATTGAAATCCTAAAAACTTGATCTAATGCTTGTAGACCCTTAATCCCTATATTCGGCCAACCTTAAACACTTTAGCAAAAAGCCATTTGGCTAATTAATTAAATCCTGAAGGACAATCGCAACCAAAATCTTACCTTATTGCTGATTTCACTACTAATCAAATCTCGAAATTCCGTAGTCTTTCTCCCTTGGAATCGGCTAACACTAGATCAATTGATTTGGTTAGTTTTCAGCTTTTGAATAAATAGTAAATAGATCTAATTCACTAAATTAGCCTTGGCCAAATATCATGGGTACTTACCTTGCGATTTTAAATCCCGAAAGTGGTTACTTGCTTTGAAGTTACTTGTCAAGTGTTAGAATCAGTTTTAAGCATAGATCTATGAGAATGGCCTTTGGCCGAATACTTCATATCACTTACCTTAAACACTTCAACTCCCAAAAGTCTCCTTACTGTCCCTTAACGTTGGCTACACACAAAAGAACACAAGGTTATGGCACTACACACATTCGGCCATCCCTAACCAAGATTTAACCATTGTTTTCAGCATCTTAAAAGAATAAGAATGTAACACCCTAAAAATCCGAGTGTTTTTATATTGCATGAATTGGTGTTTAGACTTTAAAGGAAAATTTCTTTCTTTTATTTAGTTCTTATTGAAGTCCTAAAGAGGAGTATAGCATAATTTGGATAAGGAATAAAAATTAATAATTGAAAAATTATTGAAGAGAAGCAAATGTCATTAAGACTTAAGTTAAATTAAGTGTTAATGAGTGTCATAAGTTGAGTACATGGCATGGTGGAGTTGGCGCATGGGTTATAGTAAGAAGGAAGAGGTTCGAATCCCTTGTTTAGCATCTAAATGAATTTTTGTTTTTAATTTTCTGCACATGGATAGCAAGTGCCGGCCAAGAACATATATGGTAAGTGTTGACCATGTTATTTTTGGTTAGTGTATCAAAGGATTATGGAAATAGTTATCATATGGCATGGAATCAAATACTTAAGGAAAGATAGGGGAACATAAGGAACATATCAAGGAAGAAATTTGGAAACAAAATCATGGCTATTGACCATGCTTTGACGGCAATTGGGTATAGAGAAGGAGCCAAATTTTTGTGTTAGTTTTGGCTAAGCATTTCATTTTCTCTTTGGTCATTCCTAGCAACCTAGTGCAGAATTTTTCTTCTTCTCAACCTCTTTTCCCTTTAGCCGAAATTGATCATTGGTAAGCCTTGATTATTTTGACCAATTGGTCATTTTTGCTTTTCACTTTAGTGTTCAATTTTGTGCCTTTCTCTTAGTGCCGATTTTACCAATACCTAAAAGACCATTCTTTTCTTTTCTTCTCTCCATTGTCGAACATACATTGCTCTCAAAACTCATCTCTTTCTTTCTTCTATTCTCCATTCTCTTTGAAAGTCAAAAGACATCATCATCATTCTTCTCTCATCTTTATTTCTTTTCACTCATATTTTCTTCCTTTTTCTTCAATGGCGAATGCTAGAGTGCCCATAGTCAATTTATTTTCTTTTTTTTGGTTGCATAGTTAATTTTCCAACTCTCATAAGCATCGTTTTCAATCCTTTCTTTTGATCGTGGATTATAGGTAAGGGTTTCTTCTTTTCGCTTTCGATTTACTAATGGTATTATGGCGAATATTAATGGTGTTATGAAGGACTTTTTGAATCGATATAACGTTCATTCTAATAACGTTTCTTTCATTATTATTTAGTGCAATAACGGAAGATCGGAACTCAAGTGATCGGGAGAATCGTAAAAATGTTGGAAACGTTTTATTGTGGTAAGGAAATCCCACTCTTTAAAACCTCTAGTACTATTCGATATTATTTTAGATCTAACTAATACTCCTTTGATCATGAAGACTTTCAAAATAGGGAAGAAAAGGCGGTGGTTAGTCACGTTAAGAGGCGGATCTGTAAATCCCCATTTAAGCGAAGAGCGATTTGAAGACGGATTTTCCAGGGTTGCGGACCATCTTAGAAGGAGTCAATTATTCAAGTAGTACGAACTTAGAACCATTATCGTTGGTGGATTCTCGTGACGAACGAATCAATAAGCGAGAGAAGCGAAAATCAAGTGATTCAAAATCAAGAGGGTAAGATTTTGGATCTATTACCGATTAAGAATATTTTTACGAAATAGTATTCTTACGGATCGAAATGTGTTTTAGGTGCCGGGAGCGAGAAGGATTAGTACTCTCGGTATCGGTGTGTAACTTCACACTATTTTTTCGGTTGGATGTCAATATCGGTATGGAAGTAAAAATCGTAAAAACGACTAGATCGGTAAAACGTAAAACCGATATTTTGACGAAAATACGAAAAGCGACTAAATCGTGAAAATTACGAAAACGCCGAGAAATTATTTGTTATTACGAAAAATTGTATGTTTCTTGAAATTGGGCCAAAATACTCTAGTTCGATAAATTGGGCCAAAATACTCTAGTTCGATAAATTGGGCAAAATACTCTAGTTCGATAAATTGGGCCAAAAATACTCTAGTTCGATAAATCGGGCCAAAATACTCTAGTTCGATAAATTGGGCCAAAATACTCTAGTACGATAAATTGGGCCAAAAATACTCTAGTTCGATAAATGGGCCAAAGCCCACTAAACTGCTAAATAGACAAATTGCTAAATTATGTTTATGGGCCAAATGAAATGTTTAAATGATAAACCCACCATGTTATGCATTATTAAGAAATTTCTATATTTTGTTATATAAGCATACTTGCATGGGGTGGGGTATATGAAGAGAAGAATGGCCTGTTGCCAAAATATAGTTCGGTGGCTCTGCCACAATTATGGCTTATTGCCTCTAGTTCGATGGCTCTGCCACAATTATGGCTTATTGCCTCTAGTTCGGTGGCTCTGCCACAATTATGGCTTATTGCTCAGTAGTTCGTGGCTCTGCAACAATTATGGTTTATTGCCTCTAGTTGGTGGCTTTGCCACATTTATAAAAAGGCTTAATGCCTACGATTGGTGTGTTGGCGGGGTGGGTTGACTCGATCCCCACAGGTGTGATGGTTGGTGCAGGGGTGTTAGCGGATGGATATTAGGTTTGGTTGGGAAATTCATTTTACATGCATTTTAAATTATTTTATTTATGATATATTGTTGAATTACAGAATTGGGCTCAAGCCAAAGATAATATCTTGACGATCGGCCCAATAATGGTGGTAAGTGAGTTACACACTGAGTTCTAAGTAACTCACCCCTTTTAATTTTTCCATCTCGTAATGGAAATTGGCGTGGACTTGGGTCATGGATGACTTCGTGGAGGCCATCTTGCAAAACATGGGTTATTTAAACTTTGGACTTTTTAATAAGTATTTTTACTATTTTGGGTTATTGTAATAAGGGCCTCTATAAATAATTTATGGATTTTATGTGTTGGGTTTTAAACTATACTTTGGACTTTTGAACATGGACTATGATTATATGATGTTTTTTCTTTTTAAAAATAAATTTGGGTTTTCAAGTATATGAAATTCTTTTTATAAACATTTTTATTATTGTTAACTCTTAATTAAAAATACCTAAAAGCTTTTGATAATACATGATTTTGAACTAATGTTTTCTAATATTTATCAAATGCAAATACTCTTCTAATTTTATAAATCCTATAAATAATATTGTAGCTTTCAACTTATTGAAGATTTAAAACACAACTCGATTAGGTAACAAACCAAATCTAGTCTTAATGCATAGACCGGGTTTGGGGTGTTACATTTAGTAATATCGAGCCGTTTCAAAAACTTCTACTGTGGTTTGGGTTCGCAAATAATTTCTGTATGAAATCGTTCAAATTTTTTTTATCAGTATGGCACCACAAGCATCCGGCAACAAGTCAAGTAAGTATTTATTGATTACTATAATATAATCATAGAACACTCTAGAACTTCTAGTTTTAGATGTGAAAACCGTAGAGATTGAGACTATAGGATATGTTGCGGAAAAACAACTTTATATCTCAAATCTCATAAAATATCGCTAATAAATACCGAAACAAATTTTCGATTCATAAAACTTGTAATCGATAAAACGAACGAACTATCATGAGCACTAGAGGACGTGGTCGTGGACGCGATAGACGTGGCCGTGGTAAAGGCCGAGGTGCTATGACTGAAACACCAAATCATATGCGTAAGTAGGCGCACTGCGTCAATTGAAAGTGAGGCGGGATCACGCGATCACATGGAAGAAGATAATGCATTGACTCAAGCAATGCTACGAGTCTTGGAAAGGTCATTGGAGCTAGAATTGGGCCAACAACTCGTGGGTCAATTTTAGAGCGACTTAAGGCAAATAATGCGAAGTTTTAGGGAGTCTCGGTGTAGCTCCGAATGTAGCTGAATACTGGCTCGAAGCTATGGAACAGATTATGGATGATATGGAATGTCTTGTCGAGCAAAAAGCGAGAGGAGCAGTATCTTTGTTAAGAGATGAGGCATTTCATTGGTGGCTCATCGTTCGAGAAGGCACCAAGTTTGACCGATTAATTGGGAATTCTTTAAAGTCGCCTTCCAAGGAAAATACGTTGGACGAAAGTTATGTAGGCGCTCGAAGGAAAGAATTTTGAATCTTGTCCAAGGAAGTAAGACGTGGCAAGATATGAAGTCGAGTTTTTACGTCCGAGCCGTTATGCGGGACAATAGTAGTAACAGATCACGAACGTTGTGTGCATTTCGAGGATGGACTTAATGATGAGTGAGGGTTACGATTGCTCCACAAACAAGTTAGAAATTTTTCGACTCTCGTGGAGAAGGCCAAAATAGCCAAGAGGCTAAGAATTGAGCAGCGAGAATCGAGAAAAATTTCAAATAAGAGAGAGACATGATGATCTGGTTCACAAAGAGATTCGGAAGAAACCTCGGAATGATGAATCGGTTCAAGGTAGAACCCCAGTAACAAATAATCTGAGTCGAGATTGCACCGAGTGTGGGAAAAGACATTTTGAAGAATGTTGGAGGAAAGCGGGTGCTCGCTACAAATGCGGTTCAATGGATCATCAAGACAAAAATTGTCCTCGACGTATGGATACGACTCAAGAAGTTCGTAATAATGATGCACACCGCCAGAGGTATTCAAAGACCACCGAGAGGTCGTGGACCGTCGTGGTGGTAATGGGGCTAGTCGTGGTCAAGGTGCACCGGTCGAGGCAATGGTCATAGAGGAAATGCGATGCAAGACACCTGGATGGTCTATCTGATTAGACGCGCGAGGACTAAGAATGCACCGTATGTGATAACTGCACGTTCTTCATTTTGATGTACTGTTATTGCCCTAATAGATATTGGCTCTACCCATTCATATGTATCTAGTGCCATATCCGAAACCTAAAATTAGAATCAAATTACCGGTAGTGAGATGACGATGAATTAGTCCTTTAGATACCAGAATTGTTAATAAAATATTTAAAGACGTGCCCTTAAAAATTCAAGAGGAGATATTCTTAGCAAACTTGATGGAACTACCTTTCATGAAGTTCGATCTCATTCGGGCATGGATTGGTGGTTAAACATCTAGCACAATTGGATTGTCCGAAAACGAATGTCGAAGAAACCTCGGATGATAAGGAAGTCATAATGATTGGTGAATGAAGGAACTATCCGGCAAATATGGTATCTGCATTAAAGGCGGAGAAGTTGGTGCGGAAAGGACATGGAGCATTCCTAGCCTTTATCGTGCTTTGGATGCTAAAGAGTTATCTCGTGGATGATGTGAGGATAGTGAAGGAATTTTCCGATGTATTTCTCAAAGAACTTCCCGTATACCTCAGATCGGAAGTAGAGTTTGGCATTGAGCTTTTGCTCAGGCTCCAAAGTGTCCATTGCTCCTTATAGAATGGCAATCAAGGAGTTGGTGAGCTCAAAGCTCAAATTCAAGAATTATTGGATCGGGATTTATTCACCAAGTGTGTCTCATTGGGGAGCACCAGCCTACTCGTCAAGAAGAAGGATGGATCGATGCGTATGTGCATTGACTACGATAATTGAATAAATTGACGATCAAGAATCAGTATCCTCTGCCGAGAATTGACGCACTGCTTGATCAATTAAAAGGAGCTTCAATTTTCTCCAAAATTGATTTGAGGTCAAGTTATCACCAGCTCAAGGTGAAAGAAGCGGACATTTATAAGACGAAGATTTCGGACACGCTTACGGACACTATGAGTTTGTAGTGATGCCGTTTGACTAACCAATGCACCATTGCATTTATGGACATGATGAACCTAGTCTTTCAACCATATTTAGACCGGTTTGTGGTAGTGTTCATAGATGATATATTGGTTTATTAGAAATGAGGAGGAACATGACCAGATTTATGATAGTATTACAGCCTACTTGATAAACAATTATATGCCAAATTTAGTAAATGCTAATTTTGGCTTAAGGAAGTGACTTTCCTTGGTCATGTAGTATCACCAAGGAATAAGGGTGGATCCTCGGAAAATTGAGGCTATTCTCGATTGGAAACCACCAACATCAGAGTGAAATTCGAGTTTCTTGGGTTTAATGGATACTATAGACGTTTTGTAGAGGGTTTTCGTTGATTGTCGCACTTCTAACTAAACTGCTTGAAAGGAGCTCCGTATAATTTGACCGAAAAGCAACGAAGAGAGTTTCGAGAAATTGAAGAAGATCTGAAGGAAGCTCAGTTTTGATTCAATTTGAGGTCGAAAAGAATTTATCGTTTATTGTGATCGTCTCACACGGGTTTGGGTTGTGTGTTGATGCAAAATGGAAAAGTGGTGGCTTATGCTTCTCGTCAATTGAGACCACACGAAGTAAACTACCCTACGCATGATTTGGAGTTTGTTGTCGTTGTCTTTGCTCTAAAGATTTGGAGGCACTATCTCTATGGTGAGAAATCTATAATCTACACGGATCACAAGAGTCTTAAATACCTCCTTACCTAAAAGGAGTTAAATTTGAGACAAAGAAGATGGGTAGAATTACTAAAAGATTATGATTTCTCGATCGAATATCATCCTCGAAAGGCTAACGTGGTAGCCGACGCGCTAAGTCGTAAGACAAGATCCAATTAAGAGCTTTGTTTGCCCATTTGAGTCTCAGACGAGGATGGCGCTTGTTAGCGAACTTCATTGAAGCCTCCGTTTGGAACAAATCAAGGAAAAGTAGACATCGATGAGAAGTTGGGACCTTTACTTGCAAGTTGAAAATGGTGAAATTGAGGATTTTGGAATAAACACGGAAGGTGTGTTATGCTTTCGAGGAAGAGTATGTTTACCTAAGGATTCGGACACGAGGCAACCGATTCTACGGAGGCGATAGTAGCCCTTATGCTATGCATCCCGAGGAAATAAAATGTATCGAGATCTCCGTGAATGATTGGTGGCTGTGGTTGAAATGTGAAATTTTAGAATTTGTGGGAAAATGTTTGACTTGTCGACAAGTGAAGGCGTAACATCAATTACCGTCAGGTTGTTACAACCGATAAAATTCCTCTTTGGAAATGGGAACGGATAACCATGGATTTTGTTAGTGGGTTACCTTTAACACCTACTAAGAAAAATTCTGTGTGGGTAATTGTTGATCGGTTGACAAAATCGCTCATTTCCGCCAAATCGCATGATTATTCATTACAGAAGTTGGCGAAACTGTATGTATCCGAAATTGTGAGGTTGCATGGGATACCTGTATCTATTATATCGGATAGGGACCCTAGGTTTACATCACGATTCTGGAAAGCTCTGCATGAAGCCTTGGGGACAAAATTGAATTTCAGTACGGCTTTTCATCCTCAGTCTGATGGTCAGTCGGAGAGGGTAATTCAGATATTGGAAGATATGTTAAGGGGATGTGTAATCGACTTCAGGGGTAGTTGGGAGGATTATCTACCACTGGCAGAATTCGCATATAACAACAGCTATCAGTCTAGCATTCAGATGGCACCGTACGAGGCATTGTATGGTCGTAAATGTCGTTCTCCTATTTGTTGGACTGAGTTGGGCGAAAGATGATGTTAGGTCTGAGATGATATCGAGATGAGGATAAGGTAAAAGTTATTCGAGCACGATTGAAAGAAGCCTCGAGATGAGCGAAGTCGATGCGACTGAAGTGAAAGGATATCGAGTATGATGTGGGGATCAGTTTTTTGAAGGTATCTCCTTGGAAAAGATCTTTAGATTGGAAGGAAGGGCAAGTTAAATCCTAGATACATTGGACCTTATCGTGTCTTTGCGTGTTGGTCCGTTGGCTTATCGATTGAGTTACCTCCTAATTGGATCAAATCCATAATGTTTTACATGTTTCCATGTTGAGGCGTTATAGATCGGATCCTTCGCACATTATAGTAGAAGAATTGGAGCTGAATTCAGATTTGTCTTTTGAAGAAGAACCAGTGGAAATCTTAGACCGAGATATCAAGGTGCTAAGAAAAAGAACCGTGCCATTGGTCAAAGTTCTATGGCGTAATCACGGAGTGGAGGAAGCTACGTGGGAGCCCGAGGATGCAATTAAGCAACAATACCTCACCTCTTTCAACAGTGTAAATTTCAAGGACGAAATTTTCTTTAAGGGGTAGAGTTGTAACACCCTAAAAATCGAAAGTGTTTTTATATTGCATGAATTGGTGTTTAGACTTTAAAGGAAAATTTCTTTCTTTATTTAGTTCTTATTGAAGTCCTAAAGAGGAGTATAGCATAATTTGGATAAGGAATAAAAATTAATAATTGAGAAATTATTGAAGAGATGCAAATGTCATTAAGACTTAAGTTAAATTAAGTGTTAATGAGTGTCATAAGTTGAGTACATGGCATGGTGGAGTTGGCGCATGTGTTATAGCAAGAAGGAAGAGGTTCGAATCCCTTGTTTAGCATCTAAATGAATTTTTGTTTTTAATTTTCTGCACATGGATAGCAAGTTTCGACCAAGAACATATATGGTAAGTGTTGACCATGTTTTTTTTGGTTAGTGTATCAAAGGATTATGGAAATAGTTATCATATGGCATGGAATCAAATACTTAAGGAAAGATAGGGGAACATAAGGCACATATCAAGGAAGAATTTTGGAAACAAAATCATGGCTATTGACCATGCTTTGACTGACAATTGGGTATAGAGAAGGAGCCAAATTTTGTGTTAGTTTTGGCTAAGCATTTCATTTTTCTTTGGTCATTCCTAGCAACCTAGTGCAGAATTTTTCTTCTTCTCAACCTCTTTTCCTTTTAGCGAAATTGATCATTGGTAAGCCTTGATTATTTTGACTAATTGGTCATTTTTGCTTTTCACTTTAGTGTTCAATTTTGTGCCTTTCTCTTAGTGCCAATTTTACCAAAACCTAAGAGACCATTCTTTTCTTTTCTTCTCCCCATTGCCGAACATACATTGTTCTCAAAACTCATCTCTTTCTTTCTTCTATTCTCCATTCTCTTTGAAAGTCAAAATACATCATCATCATTCTTCTCTCATCTTTATTTCTTTTCACTCATATTTTCTTCCTTTTTCTTCAATGGCCGAATGCTAGAGTGCCTATAGCCGAATTTATTTTCTTTTTCTTTGGTTGCATAGCCAAATTTTCCAACTCTCATAAGCATCGTTTTCAATCCTTTCTTTTTGATTGTGGATTATAGGTAAGGGTTTCTTCTTTTTCGCTTTCGATTTACTAATGGTATTATGGCGAATATTAATGGTGTTATGAAGGACTTTTGAATCGATATAACGTTCATTCTAATAACGTTTCTTTTCGTTATTATTTAGTGCAATAACGGAAGATCGGAACTCAAGTGATCGGAGAACCGTAGAAACATTGGAAACGTTTTATTGTGGTTAGAAATCCCACTCTTTAAAACCTCTAGTACTATTCGATATTATTTTAGATCTAACTAGTACTCCTTTGATCGTGAAGACTTTCAAAATAGGGAAGAAAAGGCGGTGGTTAGTCACGTTAAGAGGGTGGATCGTAAATCCCCATTTAAGCGAAGAGCGATTTTGCAATCAAGGATTTTCCACCGGTTGCGCGACCATCTTCCGAAGGGAGTCAATTATTCAAGTAGTACGAACTTCCGAACCATTATACGTTGGTGGATTTCTCGACAAACGAATCAATAAACAGGAGAAGCGAAAATCAAGTGATTCAAAATCAAGAGGGTAAGATTTTGGATCTATTACCGATTAAGAATATTTTTACGAAATAGTATTCTTACGGATCGAAATGTGTTTTAGGTGCCGAGGAGCGAGAAGGATTAGTACTCCGGTGACGAGGTGTGTAACTTCACACTATTTTTTGGTTGGATGTCAATATCGGTATGGAAGTAAAAATCGTAAAAACGACTAGATCGGTAAAAGCGTAAAACCGATATTTTGACGAAAATACGTAAAATGACTAAATCGTGAAAATTACTTAAAACGCCTCAAGAAATTATTTGTATTACGAAAAATTGTATGTTTCTTGAAATTGGGCCAAAAATACTCTAGTTCGATAAATTGGGCCAAAATACTCTAGTTCGATAAATTGGGCAAAATACTCTAGTTCGATAAATTGGGCCAAAAATACTCTAGTTCGATAAATCGGACCAAAATACTCTAGTTCGATAAATTGGGCCAAAATACTCTAGTACGATAAATTGGGCCAAAAATACTCTAGTTCGATAAATGGGCCAAAGCCCACTAAAGCGCTAAATAGACAAATTGCTAAATTATGTTTATGGGCCAAATGAAATGTTTAAATGATAAACCCACCATGTTATGCATTATTAAGAAATTTCTATATTTTGTTATATAAGCATACTTGCATGGGGTGGGGTATATGAAGAGAAGAATGGCCTGTTGCCAAAATCTAGTTCGGTGGCTCTGCCACAATTATGCTTATTGCCTCTAGTTCGGTGGCTCTGCCACAATTATGGCTTATTGCCTCTAGTTCGGTGGCTCTGCCACAATTATGGCTTATTGCCTCTAGTTCGGTGGCTCTGCCACAATTATGGCTTATTGCCTCTAATTCGGTGGCTCTGCCACAATTATGGCTTATTGCCTCTAGTTCGGTGGCTTTGCCACATTTATAAAAAGGCTTAATGCCTACGATTGGTGTGTTGGCGGGGTGGGTTGACTCGATCCCCACAGGTGTGATGGTTGGTACGGGGGGTGTTAGCGGATGGATATTAGGTTTGGTTGGGAAATTCATTTTACATGCATTTTAAATTATTTTATTTATGATATATTGTTGAATTCTGTAATTGGGCTCAAGCCCAAAGATAATATCTTGACGATCGGCCCAATAATGGTGGTAAGTGAGTTACATAATCGAGTTCTAAGTAACTCACCCCCTTTTAATTTTTCCATCTCAGGTAATGGAAATTGACGTGGACTTGGGCCGAGGATGACTTCGTGGAGGCCATACTGCAAAACATGGGTTATTTAAACTTTGGACTTTTTAATAAGTATTTTTACTATTTTGGGTTATTGTAATAAGGGCCTCTATAAATAATTTATGGATTTTATGCGTGTTGGGTTTTAAACTATACTTTGGACTTTTGAACATGGACTATGATTATATGATGTTTTTTCTTTTTAAAAATAAATTTGGGTTTTCAAGTATATGAAATTCTTTTTATAAACATTTTATTATTGTTAACTCTTTATTAAAAATACCTAAAAGCTTTTGATAATACATGATTTTAAACTAATGTTTTCTAATATTTATCAAATGCAAATACTCTTCTAATTTTATAAATCCTATAAATAATATTGTAGCTTTCAACTTATTGAAGATTTAAAACACAGCTCGATTCAGGTAACAAACCAAATCTAGTCTTAATGCATAGACCGGGTTTGGGGTGTTACAAAGAACCTAAAACCGATTGCTTAAAGAGGAGATCACTTACCACTATGTCGCTTACCTTAGATCTGAAATCCCAGATGGTTTCCTTAGAAGTCGACCCTATGGAAATCCCGAAAGAATCCTTCATAGTTTAGGCCAAAAACATTAAGGGGATTAGAATCTTGATTTCGGCTTCAAGAAAAAGATTGAAAAGAATCGATAATTGATCCTTACCCTTATGACAGAAATTGATTGCTCTTTGTTGAATCCATAGAGAGATTCGGCTAGGTGGCCTTAGATAAGAACCAACAAGTTTCGGCTTTAGATGATTACTAGAAAGGTTCGGCTATGGTTCCAATTTAGAGATGGAATCTTCGGCTTTGTTAGAGAATTGTGAGAGAAAAAGAGGAAGAAAAAGTTGATAAACTCGGCAATGGTGGTCTTTAGTAAGTGGAAAATTTCGGCTAGAACCATTAAAAGAAAAAGAAGAGAAAACTTTGGAGAGAAAAGAACAAAGGAGACTAATTTGCTTTGTAAAATTCGGCACACACTCCTTAACACACTACAAAGCCGAAAATAATCATCAAGAGAGTCCCTTGGCCGGCCACTACATCCTCTCTTATCAAATCCCCTAATTCATTCTTCCTTAGCCAAATCTTCACGCTTTTAACTTGATCTACACTTCATCTTGAAGTGTCCTTGTGCTGCCCACTTCTTCTCTTCCTTATAGCAAAATAAAGACTTTTATTTGCTTCCCTTGTGACTCGAACCCTGGCCCATTTGCACCTGCTTGTGGAGTCACTTACAGAGGCTTTAAGTGGCACCTCCAAGCCACTTAACCAAGCCCATTTGTGTGTCATAACTCCCCTACATTTTCTCTTAAGGCCACCCTGCTTAGTTTCCTCATTTAGATTTAAAATCTAATAATTTCTAAGACACTCTCCTATTTTCTAAAGTTCACAAAATTCATACAACACATTCTTAACACACAAAGGCATGCTATTTCATATAATTAAGCAAAAATGCATAAGCCATAATCCGTGATATTACAACAAAACTATACAATAACTATCAAATCCAATCCACTTGAATTATAAATGTTCTCAATCATGCCATGCACCTATCAACAACAACAATGTGTATATAAAATGCATCATTTACACATAAACTTACCTCGGTGCAAAACGTTTCAATTTGCAGTTTAATCCCCAACCTTACCTTTTCCACGGTTAAGATTGATCCCGTGCTCTTCTTGATCTATAGCAATAGAGTTCAATCATTTAGATCATTATATGATCATAATACATCAAAATCTACACTTAGGCAAAAATGACCATTTTGCCCTTTTACTATGGCAAAATTACGATTTTATCCCTAGGCTCGTAAATCATTTTTCAACTCACTTTCTTATTCAACAAGCCTAGCTGAACATTTATTTCTCTTACAACTACTCACAAATCAAACTATTTCATGCATTTATGACCCAAATTCAATATTTGCATTTCAGTTCTAATTAGGTGTTTTCATGCTAACACCTTTCACAAAAGTTGTTTCTCATCTCCCTAACATTCATTTTCTTCCATAAAAACTCAGCTAACAACATAAACATTCTCATGAAAAGTCCCTAGACTTTCAAACATATCACAAATTAGTCCCCTTATTAGCTAGCTTAAGCTTTGGGGACTCTAAAAACACAAAAATCATCAATTAAAACCACCTAAATCACTTACTTGAGTGAGAATTGAGTGGTTGAAAGTTTGAACCTCAAAGACCTCTATTTTCTCTTTGATTTTCAGTGGAAAGAGATGAGTGAATAGTGAAAGATGATAGTTTTTCTTTTTACCATTTTTAATTCATCCTTTCTCACCTAATTCACCTAATTTTTGACCAAAAATTAAATGCTCTTGTCCCCCTATGTCATATGGCTGGCCAACTCTCTTTTATTTTTCTAATTTCACTTTAAAGACCTCCAATTAACATTCTATAGCTATTTGGTACCTACATCTTGTAAAATAGAACTTTCATACTTTATGCGATTTAGTCCTTTTTCACAATTAAGCATACTATTGTTCAAATTAAAGCACCAAAATTTACACATAGCCATATATTTATGCCATAACACATAAAATAGAATCAAAATAATTTTCTTGAATCTCAGATTAGCGACCTTGAAACCACTGTTTCGACTAGCCCCAAAATCGAGTTGTTACAACTCTCCCCTCCTTTAGAGATTTTCGCCATCGAAAATCTTACTGGTAGAGAGGTTTGGATATTGGTCTCTCATGGCTTCTACCGGTTCCCACGTAGCCTCTTCTACACCGTGTTTTTGCCATAATACTTTTACTAAGGCTATGTCCATATTCATTAACTATTTCACTTCTCGAGCCAAGATTTTAATCGGCTTCTCTTCGTATGTCATGTCCAATCATATCTCAATTTTTGTTGGAGGAATCACATACGAAGGATTAGAGTGATAACGTCTTAACATCAATACATAGAATACATTGTGTATTTTCTCTAACTCTACTAGCAAAGCCAACCCGTATGCCATTGGTACAATTCCCTTGGTAATCTCATACGGCCCTATGAATCACGGGCTCAATTTCCCCTTTCGCCCAAATCTCAATATTTTCTTCCACGGGGACACTTTTAGAAATACCTTGTCGCCCACTTTAAACTCGATTTCCTTTCTTTTCAAATTCGCATATGACTTTTGTCGATCTGAAGCAGCTTTCAGACTATCCCGGATTACTTTCACTTTTTCCTCAATCTCTTTAACCAGGTCGACCCCATGAATTTTCTTCTCACTAAGCTCGGTTTAATAAAAAGGAGTCCGACACTTGCGATCATACAAGGCTTCATACGGTGCCATCCGTATACTCGACTGATAACTATTATTGTAAGCAAATTTGACCAAGGGTAGGTATCTTTCCCAACTACTTTCGAACTCTAATACACAGTACCAGAGCATATCTTCGGGAACTTGAATTACTCTTTCAGACTGATCATCGGTTTACGGATGGAATGCAGTACTAAAATTCAACCTTGTACCCAAGGCCTCCTCCAACTTCTTCCAAAACCTCGAAGTAAATCTTGGATCTCTATCCGAGATAATAGATATAGGCACTCCATGTAATCTCACCACCTCAGCAATATATAACTCCGCTAACACTTCCAATGAAGAATCAACACGAAACAGTATAAAGTGAGCCAACTTCGTTAATCTATCAACGACAACCCACACAACATCTTTCTTTTTAGGAGTAACCCCATCACAAAATCCATGGTGATCCGATCCCACTTCCACTTGGGAACCATCACTAGCTGAAGCAATCTCGAAGGTACTTGATGTTTAGCTTTCACTTGTTGACAAATCAGACATCTTGTTACAAACTCGAGATGTCCCTTTTCATACCCTGCCACCAATAGAATTTCTTTAGATCATTGTACATTTTCGTACTGCCCGGGTGTACTGACAAATAAACACTATGTGCCTCATGTAAAATTTTTGGATCAACTATCATCTCTAGGTACACAAATTATGTCATAAAACATCAAACAACCATCCAAACCCACTCGAAAATCAGAATCATTTCTCGTTCCACTCTTAGCTCTCTTAGCTTGCATCTCACTATCATTCCTTTGAGCCTCACATATTTGTTGAATAAATAGTGGCCTAACTCTCAACTTGGCCAATATAGCACCATCATCAAACAATGCCAAACTTGTGCCCATAGCTCTCAAAGCATACAGGGATTTCCTACTCAGGGCATCCGCAACCACATTCGCTTTCCCCAAATGGTAATCGATTACTAGCTCATAGTCCTTCAATAATTTGAGCCACCGTCGTTACCGCAAATTTAAATCCTTTTGATCCATGAAATACTTCAAACTCTTATGATCCGTGAAGATTCGACACCTCTCACCATATAAATAATGTCGCCAAATCTTTAATGCGAAAACAATCGTAGCCAACACTGAATCATGAGTCGAGTAATTTTTCTCATGCGGTTTTAGCTGCCTCGAGGCTTAAGCAACTCCCTTACCCTCTTGCATCAACACACAAATGAGACCATTAAACGACATGTCACTATAGACCAAGAACTCTTTCCCCAACTCAGGTTGTACTAAAATCGGGGCCTCAGTCAAAAATGTTTTCAATCTCTCAAAACTCTGTTGACATTTCTCAGTCCATTCAAACTTAACATCCTTATGCAACAATTTCATCATCGGTGTAGCAATCATGGAGAATCCCTTCACGAACCGTCTGTAGTACCCCGCTAAACCCAAAAAGCTTTTGACTTCTGAAACATTTCTTGGTGGTTTCCACTCCATAATAGCTGAGATCTTACCCGGATCAACTCTAATACCATCACTCGACCCAATGTGTCTTAAAATCGACCATTTGGAGCCAAAACTCTCTCATGCTAAATTTAGCATACAACTGCTTGTCTCTTAAAGTCTAAAAAGCAATTCTTAGATGCTCTGCATGTTCACTCTCATCCTGAGAATAGACCAATATGTTGTCGATAAAAACGACTACAAACTTGTTCAAGTACGGTCAAAAATGCGATTCATCAAGTCCATGAAAATTGCAGGAGTGTTTGTTAGACCAAATGGCATGACAAGAAACTCATAATGGACATACCTCATCCAAAATGCAATTTTCGGCACATCTTGCTCCTTAACCCTCAATTGATAATAACCAGACCTTAGGTCTATCATGGAGAACACTGTAGCTCCCTTCATTTGATCAAATAGATCATCTATTCTTGGTAAAGGATACTTATTTTTCACCGTCACCTTGTTAAGTTATCTGTAGTCTATGTACAATCTCATCGACCCATCTTTCTTCTTCACAAATAGTACCGGAGCACCCTACGGTGAATAGATCGATCTTGCAAAACCCTTATCCATCAACTCTTGCAACTAAACCTTCAGTTCTTTCAACTCTAATGGTGCCATCCTATAAGGATCAACCGAAATAGGTGTCGTTCCCAGAACTAACTCAATCCTAAACTCGACATCTCTAACTGGAGGTAATCTGGGTAGCTCTTCCGGGAATACATCCGGATACTCATATACAACCGCCACTATTTCAATCTTTACTTTAGACTCTTGAGTATTAAGTACAAAAGTGAGATATGACTCACACCCTTTTCTCAAATATTTCTCATCCACCAAGGAAGAGATCATCACTGGTAAACTATCTGACCCACCTGATTCAACTCGAATAACATCTCCATTTTCACATTTCAATTCAATAAATTTGCTACCATAGTTCACTAAAACACTATGGGTAGTCAACCAATCCATACCAATAATCAAATCAAATTCATCAAATGGCAACAACATAAGGTTTGCTTGAAAACAATGACCCTTAATTGTCAAAGGACAACTCCTACACACCTTGTCAACTAACACATCTTTACCTAACGGGTTTGACACCTTCACCAAAAATTCCGTAGACTTAACAATCATGCTCATACTAGATGCCAATCTCATGCAAATGTAAGAATGGGTAGACCCTAGATTAATCAAAGCAATAACAAAGGTGTCATGAAGAGACAAATTACCCGTTAGTACATCTAAAGATGATGCCTCTTCGCAGGCACGAATGGCATATGTCCTTGCAGGTGCCCGACCCTCCGATCTCACAGCAGAATCTTGTGATGCACCTTTACCACTAGTCCCACCTCCCGGTTCTTTTGGTCTACCTCTAGAAGATACATTGCTTGATCTTACGTCTTGCTTCCTTTTCTTGTCATCCCTCTCAGGGAAATTTTGGATGAAATAGTCAGAGGAACCACACTTATAACAATTCTTGTTGTTTTCCCAACACTCCTATGTGTGATGTCTGCCACAACTTGGGCATCCAGTTTGGACTTTGGATTGCCCACACTTGCCATCGAGGTGGCTTGAACTCTTGAACCTGAGTACGTGTTACCTCGCTCTCTTCGTGAAAATCCCACTGATGCAGCCATCTGAGGGTTCACTTCCTTGGACTTCTTCGATTGAACTTGATATGATTTACTCATCGACCTTTTTCTTACATCTCGGGCCTCACTCACGGCCTTCTTTTTTTCCTTACTCAATTCTTCGGCCTTACTTGCCCTATCCACCAATACTACAAATTCTTTTAGTTCTAAAATCCTGACTAAAAGTTTGACATCCTCATTCAGCCCATCTTCAAAACTCTTGCATAAGATAGTTCTGTTGACACACATTCTTGAACGTACTTACTGAGCCTGAAAAATTTGCGCTCATATTCAACCACAGTCATTTTTCATTACTTTAACTCAAGGAATTCCTTCCATTTCTAGTCAACAAATTGTTGACTTATATACTTCTTTCGAAATTCTTCCAAGAAGAAGTCCCAAGTCACTCTCTCCCTTGGGACCACAAACGTCAACGTTTTCCACCAATGGTATGCTGACTCCCTCAGCAAGTGCACGTTGCACTTTAAGCTCTCCTTGAGTGTGCAGAAGAGTTCATCAAACACCCTCATCGGGTTCTCAAGCCAGAACTCCGCCCTCTCAGGGTCAGCGTCTATATTAGCTCTAAACTCCTTAGTCCCTTGCTTCCGGATCTTGTCTACCGAGGGCTTGGTTATTCTCATTACATCTACACCTTGAGGAGCCACAGGAACTGGCTGAGGTATAGGAGGGGGTGGAGGAGGTTGAGCATTAGGGTTTGCTCATACATACTCCGTGTACTAGTTACTCATTATTTGGAAGAAGGCTTCCCTAGCCTCTTCTCCTTGACCCCCAGTCTCGGGTCCACTTTCTATAGGCGCGGTCCCTTGCATGGGAGCCGCACATTACTAGCTGCGTCATCAGTAGCCGTTTGATCGGGATCCATTTACTATATAAAAAAGTTTAGAACTATTAGAAGCCACCACACTATCAATATACGCCTATGGCATGTATAGCTAGACCCTAACACATGCTACGGTAGTCCTATAACTGACTAAACCATAGCTCTGATACCACTAAATGTAACGCCCCTTACTCGTATTTTATGCCGAAACTGAATACGAGGCGTTACCATACTTAACTCACATGGTCGTACAGCTTTGCACTTCCAATTTCCATTTTAAATTAAAAACTTTTCCTTACACACCTCTAACATCATTATAATGGACCTACAAGGCCCTAAACATGCTTCCGAAAGGTTTCAGAGATAATTCAGAAACTTTTATGCACTTAGGAAAATAGGGGCCACACACTCGTGTGGAGGGAATGGCACACTGCGTGTCATCTCACACGTCCATGTTTGATACCTGTGGTCGACACTGACTTAATCCACACAGCTTGACACACGCCGTGTGCTTCAACCGTGTGGAAATTTAAATTTCAAATTCAAGGTGCAAACTTCACACGACCTTGACACACGCCCATGTCAGTGGTCGTGCCTTCCACACGGCTGAGACACACGGCCATGTATCTGCTCGTGTGCTTACTACAAAGCATACTAACTTGTAAAACTAACATGATGGGGACACATGTCTTGGTCACACACCCATAGGACTAACCGTGTGTCACACATGACCTAGACACATGCTCGTGTGCCTACCCATGTAGACAGAACAAGGCTATTTGCCAAACTCTTTACATCCCTCTAGCTCACACAACATGAATCCATTCATCATATCACTAAACAACTCATATTTTGCAATATAAACTTCCATGAATAACTACATATTTTCATATATAACAAGGTGAGCCATCAACCATGGCAATATACAAAATAGTTTATCTTTCAAAGGGGCCAACACACTTTTGGCCAAAATAACAAAACAATCCAATTAGTCTAGCCCCTATACATGCCATACACAAAATGTACCAAGTATAGATATACCATGGTGAACTGATAGTGTGGGCGATCTTCTGGTTATCTGTGTATTCTGACCCAACTCTTTAACTCTATAAAACAAGGAAAAATAACCTTTAAGCTTAGTAAGTTTACATGTAAACAAATAACATCATAGCATGTGCTAAATAACAAATAGCATTATACTAAACAAAAACAATCCACATTCACAATCATGCTTACTCATTTTATCACTTACCACATTCCATCTATGTCACAAGCTTAATGCTTACATTCTTTCACTTGCAACCTTTCACTTAACACCATAAATTCTCATGATACAACACATCATAATTTCTCACTAATCCAACCACAATGCCAAATCACTCGGTGGTTTTGCACTTAGCCTACCATCAATTGTTAATAGGGTGGTATCGCACAAAGCCCACCAAAAGGGTAATTATAGTGGTATCTCACACAGCCTACTAAATAATGTAATAAATGATGGTATCACACACAGCCCATCGTAGTTAAGTAATAAGGTGGTATCGCACTTAGCCTACCTTTAAGTGTTATTATTACACATTTATATATCTATTTCGTCATTCATATAAAACTATACAATAACTATCAAATCCAATCCACTTGAATTAATGTTCTCAATCATGCCATGCGCCTATCAACAACAACAACGTGTATATAAAATGCATCGTTTACACATAAACTTACCTCGGTGCAAAATGTTTCGATTTGCGATTTAATCCGCAACCTTGCCTTTTCCACGGTCAAGATTGATCCCACGCTCTTCTTGATCTATAACAATAGAATTCACTCATTTAGATCATTCTATGATCACAATGCATCAAAATCTACACTTAGGCAAAAATGACCATTTTGCCCTTTACTATGGCAAAATTATGATTTTGTCCCTAGGCTCGTAAATCATTTTTCAACTCACTTTCTCATTCAACAAGCCTAGCTGAACATTTATTTCTCTTACAACTACTCACAAATCAAACTATTTCATACATTTATGACCCAGATTCAATATTTGCATTTCAGTCCTAATTAGGTGTTTTCATGCTAACACCTTTCATAAAAGTTGTTTCTCATCTCCCTAACATTCATTTTCTTCCATAAAAACTCAGCTAACAACATAAACATTCTCATGAAAAGTCCCTAAACTTTCAAACATATCACAAATTAGTCCCCTTATTAGCTAGCTTAAGCTTTGGGGACTCTAAAAACACAAAAATCATCAATTAAAACCACCTAAATCACTTACTTGAGTGAGAATTGAGTGGTTGAAAGTTTGAACCTCAAAGACCTCTATTTTCTCTTTAATTTTTAGTGGAAAGAGATGAGTGAATAGTGAAAGATGATAGTTTTTCTTTTTACCATTTTTAATTCATCCTTTCTCACCTAATTCACCTAATTTTTGACCAAAAATTAAATGCTCTTGTCCCCCTATGTCATATGGCTAGCCAACTCTCTTTTATTTTTCTAATTTCACTTTAAAGACCTCCAATTAACATTCTATAGCTATTTGGTACCTACACCTTGTAAAATAGAACTTTCACACTTTAGGCGATTTAGTCCTCTTTCACAATTAAGCATTCTATTGTTCAAATTAAAGCACCAAAATTTACACATAGCTGTATATTTATACCATAACACATAAAATAACATCAAAATAATTTTCCTAAATCTCGGATTAACGGTCTCGAAACAACTGTTTTGACTAGCCCCAAAATCACATAGTCACGGACTTGTCCGTTGAATCGTTCGGAATCTAATAGGATACTTGGAATGCTCGAAATAGTCGTATAATGCCAACATCCTAGACGAGGTCTTACGTGTACTCAGATATTGATGCCTCTATCCCAGATAGGGTCTTACACGAATTAAATACGATGCCAATGTCCCAGACATGGTCTTACACGTAAATCTCATATCGATGCCAACGTCCCAGACATGGTCTTACACGAAATCTCAAATCAAAGCCAACGTCCCAGACATGGTCTTACATGATCTCACATATCAGAAACCTATGTCATGACATATGTAATCCTATCTAACCTAGGTTCGTACGAGACTTCTCAAACCTTGATAATTGTTGATATATCCTCGGATTTTATATACATTCCATTTCGATCATTTACTATACAATCTATATATCATAAATACATAAATAATTCAAATCAAATACGTTTATTTGTATATCGACTTACCTCGGATCCAGTTTAACGAAAACGGTCCCGGCTACTCAATTACTTTCGATTTCTCGCGATCTAAGTCCGTTTTCTTCGATTCTTGATCTATACATATTCAAGTTTAACTCTTTTATTCACCAATTCATTCAATTCAATCCAAGAACACACATTTAGGGAAATTTACAAATTAGCCCCTACATTTTTACATTTTGACATTTTAGTCCCTATTTCATAAAATCACAAAATACACAAAATTTGTATACTCTCATGCTTTGCCGAATATCACCCATGCTCATACATGTCCACACATTTCATTTATTTCACAATTTAGTCCCCCAAAATATTATTTTTTAAATTTAATCCAAATTACTCAAAATTACAAAAACTCTAAAGACAAAACTTGTTAATCTAGCACATATCTTTCATTTTTCATCAACAATCATTACAAAAATCATGTGTTCATCAATGGAACATTTCAAAATATTCATCAATTCAAAAAATTGAAGCATGGGTTTTGAAGTATACAAAGAAACGATTACAAAAATATAGAAATTATCAAAAACCGAGTCAAAACATACCTTGAATTAAGCTTGGAAAGTAGCCGAATATTTGAAAGCTTAAACCCTTTCTATTTCTTTCTAAATTTGGTGGAACAAGATGATGATAATGACCATTTCGTTCTTTGTGTTATTCCATTAAAAATAATTATTAATTTACAAAACTAACCTTTAATTTTTAACATATAAAACATATGTAAACATATGTATACAAGGTTATTAATGACCATTTCCATCCACTTACTTAAATAGTGGGCTAATTACCTTTTAAGGACTTTATATTATAAAGACATTAAAAATTAACACTTATACATTAATTAGCTACTTTTTTCATTTTACGCGATTTAGTCCTTTTCTCAAATTAAACAAAAAATAGACAAATTAATTCATAGAACTTTAACACATGCTTAATAACATATCATAGGCTCAAAAAATAATATTAAAATATTTTTATTGTAACACCCCAAACCCGACCCATACGTCATCACCGGATCTGGTATGCTACGGGTTTAAATCTTGAAAACTTTACTTCGATGGGTTTTTAAAAAAAAAACTAGTTTATTATAGCCGAATAATCCATTAAATGCGTTGATTGGGTTTGAAAAGCCCATTTTCCATTTTGTTTTATATTTGAGATTTTGAAGCAAAACATAAGCTGTAAAAACCAACATAACAAGAAAGAAGATAAATCGAAACCTAAGTTATGGGGCCTTATTACAAAAATATATTTCCAAAAAAAAATAATAAAATAATCCATAATAGTAATGAAAGTCTTGATGGCCCTCGAGTCCGCCTCGGCCTCCGTGCTCACGAGTCTCATCGCTTATCGTAGAGTGGGAAAAAATAAAAGGGTGAGTCACCAATTCTCGCATGTGCAAAACTTGAAAACACATAAAAGCCTAGGACCCACAAACACATTATGGGCCTTGGCCCGCATACAATGGTAACAGATTATGTCATGCATCATGGCCCATCCCAAAACCTAAGAGTCCATCCTCTAAACGCCCTCCGTACCAACCTTTACACCGTGAGGATTTCTACAATCAACCCTCCATCGCTACACACCACATCGGCAAATTTGTCTGTCATCATATATAGACCGATCGCTTACGCGAACCTCAGAAATATATTATAGTATTCGACAACCATGCTGCCTGTCATATAGATCGATCGCTTACGCGAACCTCAGAAATACATTATAGTATTTGACAGCTATGCTGCCTGTGGCAAAGCAACGATCGCCTGGCGACCCTACTCCCCTACCATAAATCCATCAATCATTCCCATCCCATGCACGCATACATGATAAGAAACAAGTCATCAAGCCATCTAATAGATCTCATACTTTCCCATGCTACAAATCACATAGAAAAGTTTCTATAGTACGTACCTGGTATCCCATGCCTACCCTTTCTGGGTAATATGACTATTCATACAACCTTTATTTTCAGTTTTTAGCTTTTAGCATACATATAATATATAAATGCTTATGTGTTAAGATTCTACACACCTTATTACTGTGAAGATGACACCCTCTATGTCGACACTGTCAAAAGCTGATATGACTGCTATCTGCCTAAGATGCTGTTCAGAAGTCGGTCCACAACTCGGCGGCCAACCACAAATAGTGGACACTGCTCATTTCTTAAACTTAGGGATTACGGACCCAACCCTCTCCTTTTCCAGATCAATATTTGATTCCATCCAAAAAGTCCTTGTCAGAACTACTATAGTGAAATAGGGTTAAACCATATCATATGAGTTAATAACTCATTTATGATAGCAAATCTTAATGGAAATCTAAAGAAATCCCTTACCTTGAGATCTTGAAATCGATAGGATACTAGAGATTATTGGTTTCTAGCTTTTTCAGATCTGGATGATTCGATCTACTATGATTTCCCAAAGTGCCGCCCAAAAGAACATGCAATTAACAAAAGAGTTAAGCTAAAGATAGCCTATCAAAGTACTAGCCATTCGGCTATAGTATTAAAATTGAAAGAGAAAAGAATTCGGTTCTTACCTTTTAGATAAATCGACACTTCAAGAAAATCCCAGTTTATGGAGAAATCATCATAAGAGGAAAAGAATGGAAAAAAAGTGAATTAAAAAGGTTTCGGCTTTTAGTAGGGTAATCGACAGAGAGAAAAAGAAAGAATAATCAAAGGTATTCGATAGAATAATCAAAGGTATTCGATTATGGAGATGAGAAGAAAGTTGAGAGGTTTTGGTTTTTTTGGAAAAGAAAAGAGAATAGAAAGTGTAGAGAGGGCTGAAAATTCTGGCACAAAGACTAGGGTTCAAATGCCGAAATTTGAAGAGATACACTCCTATTTATAGGGGATTTCGGCACTTACCTATCAAATGCCAGAATTGCCTTCTTTTGAAAATCGAGACTAATTGACAAACATGGAGAATTTTGGCACCCCTTATGCCACTTCAAAACCAATTCTTCCTTCCTTAAGAGTTGGAATTTCAGCCATCTCCTTCCCTTAGAATTGGTATTTCGGCCAACTCTGCCTACAGCAGATAACTCCCATCTTTTCTCCTTAATCTACTTATAACTACTATTAGCACAATTATCTATATTATTCGTCAGATAAATCTCCCTATTTTTAAGCCTTGTTGCCGTCCAACCTTACCCACCTATATGCCAAAATTTAGCTAATTACAATTGAAGAAATTGGGCTTCATGCCCCTTGTGTTTGGGCCTTCTTAGTTGACGCCACCTCCTTTCTTTCTATGTGGCGCCATTTGCCACTGGGCCACAAGCCCACTTGTGATTGAAACACAGATAGCTTCTTTTAAACCCTCTAATGTCCAAGCAAAAAATTTACCCAAGGCCTCGGCCCAATCTAAGCCCCTTAAATACTCTAATTAACACATTGAACGTAATACACATCAAATGCAAGGGCCCATTAATTCAGGATGTTACAGTTCTACCCTCTCAGAGAAATTTCATCCTCGAAATTATCTGATCTGAATAGATGCGAGTATTCCTATCGTATCGCTTCCTCCGGTTCCTACGTAGCCTCCTCAGAGTCATGATTCCGCCATAGAACCTTCACCAACAGAACCTTTTTCCTTTGTAATACTTTGACATCACGATCCAAGATTTCCACTGGCTCCTCTTCAGAGGATAGGTCAGGTCTTACCTCGATTTCCTCCACAGGTACAACATGAGATGGATCCGAATGATATCGTCTTAACATGGAGACGTGAAATACATCATGAATCTGGCTTAGCTCAGGAGGTAGCTCCAGCTGATATGCTACTGATCCAACTTGTTTCAGCACCTGATAAGGTTCGATGAATTTGGGACTTAACTTACCCTTCCATCAAATCTTAATACCTTCTTCCATGGCGACACTTTCAAGAACACCTTGTTACCCACGGCAAACTCTATGTCCCTAAGCTTCAGATCAGCATAGGACTTCTGTCTATCCGACGCTTCCTTTAGTCGAGCCCGAATTAACTCAACCATCTCCTCCATCTTGGTAACCAACTCCGGACCCAAAATCTGATGTTCCCCAAATTTCGTCCAACAAGTAGGAGTACGACATTTTCGCCTATACAATGCTTCATAGGGCACCATCTGAATGCTAGACTGGTAGATGTTGTTGTAAGCAAACTCCGCCAATGGCAGAAACTCCTCCCAACTACCACTGAAATCAATGATACAACCTCTTAACATGTCCTCCAAGATCTGAATCATCCGCTCAGACTGTCCATCCGTCTGAGGATGAAACGATGTACTGAAGTCCAACTTTGTACCCAACGCTTGATGCAACGCCTTCCAAAACCTTAACATAAACCAAGGATCTCGGTCTGAGATAATCAACACAGGTACTCCATGCAACCTTACAATCTCCGCTATATACAGCTTAGCTAACTTTTGTAAGGAATAATTGACCTAAACTAGTACAAAATGAGTAGACTTCGTCAACCGATCAAGTTTCACCCAAACTGAATCTTTCCTAGTAGGCGTAAGAGGTAGCCCACTAACAAAGTCCATTGTGATCCTTTCCCACTTTCATTAGGGAATCTTTATCGGCTGCAATAATCCTGATGGTAACTGATGCTCCGCCTTTACCTGCTGACAGGTTAAACACTTCCCTACCAATTTAGTCACCTCTCGCTTTAAGCCTGGCCACCAGAACTGTTCCTAAAAATCTCGATACATCCTACTCCTCCAAGATACATAGCGTATGGACTACCATGTGCTTCTTGCAAAATCCTTCGCCTCAACTCAGGGTCTTTTGGCATGCATACTCTCCCTTGAAAACATAATAATCCTTCCTCATTCACACTGATTTCGTTGGCTCATCACTTGAAATCAACTGCAACTTTTCCCTAAGCAATCTATCGATCTGCTGTTTCTCCTTAACTTGACTAACTCATGAGGGTTTCACTTGAAGTTCAGCTAGTAAACTTTCGTCATCATATAAGCTAAGGTGAGCAAACATCGCTCTCAAATCAGAGATCACTTTACGGCTTAGAGCATCTGCCATTACATTGGCCTTACCCGGATGATACTCGATCGAGCAGTCATAATCCTTTAACAACTCGATCCACCTTCTCTGCCTCAGATTCAACTCCTTCTGAGTCAAAAGGTAATTCAAGCTTTTATGATCTATGTAAATGACAGATTTCTCCCCGTACAAATAATGCCTTCAAATTTTCAAGGCAAACACCATCATCGCCAACTCTAAATCATGGGTGAGATAGTTTGCTTCGTGCGGTCTCAACTGCCATGATGGATACGCAACCACCTTTCCATCTTGCATCAACACGCATCCTAATCTTATGTGTGAAGCATCACAATAAATCACGAATTCTTTCCTAGCCTCCGGTTGAATCAACACCGGAGCCTCCATCAATATCCTTTTTAACTTTTTGAAACTATCCTGCTGCTTATCAGTCCACACAAATGGAACTCCTTTCCATAACAACTTAGTCAACGATGTCGCAATCAGAGAAAATCTTTTCACAAATCTTTTGTAGTACTCGGCTAAACCAAGGAAACTCGAATCTCCGCCACTGACTTAGGCGACTTCCAATCCAACACTACTTCAATTTTTTGAGGGTCAACCCTAATCCCCTCTGCTGACACCATGTGACCTAGAAAAGTAACTACCTTCAGCCAAAATTTGCACTTGCAAAATTTAGCATAAAGCTGCTTCTCCCTCAGAAACTATAGAACCATGCGTAGATGTGAATCATGCTCCTCTTCCAATCTTGAGTAGACCAAGATGTCATCAATAAAAACCCCGACAAACCGATCCAAGTAGGGTTGGAACACTCAGTTCATCATATCCATAAACGCTGATAGTGCATTAGTCAACCCAAATGGCATCACCATAAACTCATAGTGACCGTAGCGAGTCCTAAAAGTCGTCTTATGAATGTCCGCCTCCTTGACCTTAAGCTGATGATACCCATACCTCAGATCCATCTTTGAAAAGACTGAGGCCCCCTTTAACTGATCGAATAAGTCATCGATCCTTGGCAACGGGTATTTGTTCGTGATGGTTAACTTATTCAGTTGACGATAGTCAATACACATACGCATTGAACCATCCTTCTTCTTAACAAATAACACCGGTGCTCCCCAAGGAGACACACTTGTTCGAATAAACCCTCTATCCAACAACTCTTGGATTTGTGCTTTCAATTCCACCAACTCCTTCGGCGCCATTCTATATGGAGCTATAGATACCGGCGTTGTTCCTAGAAGAAGATCAATTCTAAACTCCACTTCTCGATCCGGAGGTAATCTCGAAAGCTGTTCGGGGAAGACATTAGGAAATTCCTTCACCGTCCTAACGTCCTTAATAGTTAGGACATTGGCTTCCAACGTTCGTACAAACATTAGAACTGCCTTGCACCCTTTTCTCACCATTCTTTCTGCTCTTAGGGTAGTTACCACGTTTGACAGACAATTCCCACTTTCTCCTATCACCAACATTTTACCTTCCTCAGGGGTTATTAACACCATCCGCCCCATTGGCTCTCAGTCGCTCTGGCACAGACTTTCGGGCTCTTGTGCCCATGCCTACTCTAGTAACTCTCTCTAAAACCCTTAACATAGCCTGAGATACAACATCATCTCCGACCGTCTGATCTTGAAACTCTGCCTCCATACTGGTGGCACTGGAACTTCATTCCCCGACTCGTGACTAGACCCCACGGGTTCTGACACAGTAATCCTACCTCTACCTCGACCACGCACACCACGTCCTCTAGTGCTCATTCTGCCGTTCGTGATTTATCTGATTAAAAATTTTATGAATTAATAATTCTTTCTTCCACTGATTAATAACGGACAGTCTTATGGAAAGTAGTTTTAACAGTAGTTCTTTTGAATTCGCATTCTACCTATAAGTTCAGTTCTCAAGTCTGTATTCCCTAATCCTAGAGTTCATATTCAATCAACATCAAGTAGAGCACCACATACATGCATCAAACACACAAGTAAACATCCACGAACTTGCATTCATCACCTAGGGGAATTTTTGTCATTTCACTACCCAAAGGTATTTTCGTAATTTTATCCTACAGGGGTATTTTTGTAATTTTCTAAAATAAGGTTTCTTGATGATTTTTCAAAATAAGGGTATTTTGGTAATTTTACAATTTAGGGGTATTTTGTTAATTTTATCAACCGGGGGTATTTTGGTAATTTTGTAGATTAGGGGTAATTCAGTAATTTCTCGTACAGGGGTACTTTGGTAATTTTTAAACAAGGGTATTTTGGTCATTTTGCAAAATCAATGACATACAAGTCATTTTACAAAAATAGGGTACTGGTCCCTTTTGGGTTTTAGTTATGAATTTTGACTTGTCAACAAGTCCTCGTGGCTAAGGCGAACAATCACTATGCACCAGGTAGGATTCTAGAAAAGAGGAGGTGAGTCGCAAGGACTGCTTAAGTACCAAGCTCTTTCTAGATCCAATCCTAGACATGCGTATGCCTGTTTCCACACCCTAACACTGTGACTTGTTCACAGACCTGCTTAATCAAGAAAAATTAAGTCTTATGAGATTTGAAGAATTGTTTAACCTAGGCCTAAGGTCCATTAACACTATCATACTAGTCTATGTCTATAAGGCCCACCAAACCCATCATACATATCACATCAAAGGTTAGAATACTTACCTGGGTGGATCGGGTGCTGGTAGACTCGAAGGCCATATCTTTCAAAACTTTTCTCAACTTACATTACTTTCATAAATTCCTACTGGACCCATTTCACAACCTGAGTTTTGAACTAGGCTCTGATACCAAAAATGTAACACCCCAAACCTGGCCCATATGTCATCACCGAATTTGGTTTGCTACGTGTTTAAATCTTGAAAACTTTGCTTCGACGGGTTTTTAAAAAAAACTAGTTTATTATAGCCGAATAATCCATTAAATGCGTTGATTGGGTTTGAAAAGCCCATTTTCCATTTTGTTTTATATTTGAGATTTTGAAGCAAAATATAAGTCGTAAAACCAACATAACAAGAAAGAAGATAAATCGAAACCTAAGTTATGGGGCCTTATTACAAAAATATATTCCCAAAAAAAATAATAATAATCCATAATAGTAATGAAAGTCTTGATGGCCCTCGAGTTCGCTTCGGCTCCGTGCTCACGATCTCTCGCTCATCTATAGAGTGGGAAAAAAATAAAAGGGTGAGTCACCAAGACTCAGTGTGTAAAACTTGAAAACACATAAAAGCCTAGGACCCACAAACACATTATGGGCCTTGTCCCGCATACAATGGTAACAGATTATGTCATGCATCATGGCCCATCCCAAAACCTAAGAGTCCATCCTCTAAATGCCCCCGTACCAACCTTTATACCGTGGGGATTTCTACAATCAACCCTCCATCCACTACACACCACATTGGCAGCTGTGCTGCCTGTCATATAGACCGATCGCTTACGCGAACCTCAAAAATACATTATAGTATTCGACAGCTATGTTTCCTGTCATATAGACCGATCGCTTATGCAAACCTTAGAAATACATTATAGTATTCGACAGCAATGCTGCCTGTGGCAAAGCCACGATCGCCTTGCGACCCTGCTCCCCTACCATAAATCCATCAATCATCCCCATCCCATGCATGCATACATATAAGAAACAAGTCATCAAGCCATCTAACAGATCTCATACTTTCACATGCTACGAATCACATAGAAAAGTTTCTATAGGTACGTACCTGGCATCCCATGCCTACCCTTTCTAGGTAATATGACTGTTCATACAGACTTTCTTTCCAATTTTTAGCCCTTAGCATACATATAATATATAAATGCTTATCTGTTAAGATTCTACACACCTTATTACTGTTAAGAAGACACCCTCTATGTCGACACTATCAGAAGTCGATACGACTGCTATCTGCCTAAGATGCTGTTCAGAAGTCGATCCACGACCCGACGACCAATCTCAAACAGCGGACACTGCTCGTTTCTTAAACTTAGGGATTACGGACCCAACCATCTCCTTTTCCTAATCCATATTTGATTTCATCCAAAAAGTCCTTGTCAGAACTACTATAGCGAAATAGGGTTAAACCATATCATATGAGTTAATAACTCAATTATGATAGTGAATTTTAATGGAAATCTAAAGAAATCCCTTACTTTGAGATCCCGAAATCGATAGGATACTAGAGATTATTGGTTTCTGATTTTTTTAGATCTGGATGATTCGATCTAGTACAATTTCCCAGAGTGCCGCCCAAAAGAACATGCGATTAACAAAAGAGTTAAACTAAAGATAACCTATCAAAATACTAGCCATTCGGCTATAGTCTTAAAATAAAAGAGAAAAGAATTCAATTCTTACCTTTACAGAGAAATCGATAATTCAAGAAAATCCTTGTTTATAGAGAAATCGGCACAAGAGGAAAAGAATGGAAAAAGAAAGTGAATTAAAAAGGTTTCAGCTTTTAGTAGGGTAACCGACAGAGAGAAAAAGAAAGAATAATCAAAGGTATTCGGTTATGGAGATGAGAAAAAAGTTGAGAGGTTTCGATTTTTTTGGAAAAGAAAAAAGAATAGAAAGTGTTGAGAGGGACTGAAAATTTCGGCAGAAAGACTAGGGTTCAAATGCCAAAATTTGAAGAGATACACCCCTATTTATAGGGGATTTCGGCACTTACCTATCAAATACCGAAATTGCCCTCTTCTGAAAATCGAGACTAATTGACAAACATGGGGAATTTCGGCACCCCTTATGCCACTTCAAAACCGATTCTTCCTCCCCTTAGAGTTGGAATTTTGACCATCACCTTCCCTCAGAGTTGGTATTGCGGCCAACTCTACCTACAGCAGATAACTCCCATCTTTTCTCCTTAATCTATTCATAACTAATATTAGCACAATTATCTATATTATTCATCAGATAAATCTCTTCATTTTTAAGTCTTGTTGTCGTCCAACCTTACCCACCTATATGCCGAAATTTAGCTAATTACAATTAAAGGAATTGGGCTTCATGCCTCTTGTGTTTGGGCCTCCTTAGTTGACGCCACCTCCTTGCTTTCTAAGTGGCGCCATTTGCCTCTGGGCCACAAGCCCACTTGTGATTAAAATACAGATAATATCTTTTAAACCCTCTAATGTCCAAGTAGAAATTTTACCCAAGGCCTTGGCCCAATCTAAGCCCCTTAAATACTCTAATTAACACATTGAACGTAATACACATCAAATGGAAAGGCCCATTAATTCAGGATGTTACATTTATGACTCGGATTTGAGGTCCCAAAACCTTTGTTCTGACTAGGGTCTAAACCGAACTGTTACAATTGTCCCCTGTTAGGGATTTTCGTCCCCAAAAATTTTACCGTTAAACAAGTTTAGATATTGTTGTCTCTTTGAATCTTCAGGTTCCCACGTAGCCTCTTCCACTTCGTGTCACTGCCACAACACTTTTACTAACATAGTTTTCTATTTTCTCAATTCTTTCACTTCACAATCTAAGATACGGATTGGTTCTTTCTCATAAGTCATATCGGATAGGATTTCAATCTCACACAGAGGAATCACATGTGATGGATCAGATCGATATCGTCTAAGCATCGATACATGAAATACATTATGAATCTTTTCTAGCTCAGGTGGCAACAATAATCTATAAGCTACAGGTTTGATATGCTCGATAATTTCATACAGCCTTATGAATCTCAGACTCAATTTTCCTTTACATCCAAATCTAAGTACTTTCTTCCACGGAGACACTTTTAAGAACACTTTATCACCGATTTCAAATTCAGTGTCTTTTCTTTTCAACTCTGCATAGGACTTTTGACGATCAGACGCTGCTTTCAGACTGTCACATATTTCTTTCACTTTCTATTCTGTATCTTTTATCAAATTAATCCCGTGTATCTTACTTTCACTGAGCTCAGTCCAATACAGAGGTGTTCGACATTTGCATCTGTACAAAGCTTCATATGGTGCCATTTTAATGCTCGACTGAAAACTGTTATTATATGCAAATTCAATTAGTGGTAAATACTGTTCCCACATACCGTCAAACTCAAGAATGCAACATCTCAGCATATCTTCAAGAATCTAAATGATCCACTCAGACTGGCCATCTATTTGTGGTTGAAAGGCTGTACTGAGGTGCAATTTAGTACCTAAATGTAAAGCTTAGCTAACTTATCAAGTGAGTAATCAGATCGTACTAGAATAAAATGGGCAGATTTCTTCAATCAATCAACCATGACCCAAATTGCATCTTTCTTTCTCAGAGTCAAAGGTAATCCAAATACAAAATCCATTGTCACTCTATCCCATTGCCACTCGAGAATCAAAATCGGTTCTAATAAACTAGATGGAACCTGATGTTCAGCCTTAACTTGTTGACAAACTAAACATTTTGAAACAAAGTTAGAAATGTCTCGTTTCATTCCAGACCACCAATAGTGTTGCTTCAGATCATGATACATCTTTGTACTTCCTGGATGAACAGATAGGCGACTATTATGAGCTTCATTTAAAATCAATTATAATAATTCAAAATTTCTCGGAACATAGATTCTATCTCAAAATCTCAAGCAATCATCATTGTCAACTCGAAATTCAGAATTGGGATTCAAATTATATTGAGCTCATTTCGTTATCATTTCATTATCAACTTTCTGAGCATCACATACTTGTTGTAAAAACATTAGTTTTGCTTTTAATTCAGCTAAAATTGTACCATCATCTGACAAATCTAAATGAGCATTCATCACTCGAAGTGCAAATAATAACTTTTAAATCAGTGCATCGGTAGCAACATTTACTTTTCCTGGATGATAATCTATCACAAGCTCATAGTCTTTCAATAGCTCTAACCACCTTCTCTGTCACAGATTCAAATCTTTCTAAGTCATCAAATATTTCAAACTTTTATGATCCAAAAATACATGACATTTCTCACCAAAAAGATAATGGCGCCAAATCTTTAAAGCGAACACAATCGTAGCTAGTTCAAGATCGTGTGTCAGATAGTTCTTTTCATGCGGCTTCAATTGTCTCGAGGCATAAGCTATAACTTTGCCTTCCTGCATCAAAACACATCCCAAACCATTTAATGAAGCATCACTATAAATCACAAATTCTTTACCCGATTCTGGTTGTATCAAAATTAGAGCTTCGGTCAAAAGGGCTTTCAACTAATCAAAGCTTTTGTTGCATTTATCGGACCATTCAAATCTCATATCTTTCTGAAGCAATCTAGTTAATGGATTAGCTATCATTGAGAATCCTTTTACGAACCGACGATAATAACCAACTAATCCCAAAAACTACGAACTTAGGATACATTCTTCGGAGGTTTCCATTATAGAATAGTAGAAATCTTACTCGAATCAACTCGTATTCCAGAGGCTGATACAATATGTCCCAAAAATCGAACTCAACCAGAATTCACATTTCTTAAATTTCGCATACAATTATTTTTCTCTCAGAGTTTGCAACACAATTCTCAGATGTTCAGCATGTTCAATTTAATTTTGATAATAAATCAAAATGTCGTCAATGAAAACAACAACAAATCAATCTAGGTGTGGTTTGAAAATTCTGTTCATTAGATCTATAAAAATAGCAGGAGCATTTGTTAGTCCGAAAGGCATAACTAAAAACTCATAAGGCCCATACCTCATTCTGAAAGCAGTCTTTGGAATATCTGAATCTTTTACCCGTAACTGATAATACCCGATCTCAGATATATCTTTGAAAACACTGTGGCTCCTTTCAACTGATCAAATAAATCATCGATTCTGGGCAGTGGATACTTGTTCTTTATAGTCACTTGGTTCAACTGAAGATAATCAATGCACATTCTCATCGTGACATCTTTCTTTTCACAAACAGAACAGGAGCACCCCAAGGTGAGAAACTCGGTCTTGCAAATCCTCTATCTGTCAATTCTTGCAACTATGACTTCAATTCTTTCAACTCTGTTAGTGCCATTTTGTACGGAGATATCAAAATAGGAGTTGTTCCTGGTAACAAATCAATACCAAATTCAACTTCACGTATCAAGGGTAGTCCCTGTAACTCTTCAGGAATACATCAGGAAATTCATAGACAACTAGCACTAAATCAACTTTCTTTTCAGTTACTTTTTAGTCAATCACATAAGCAAAATAAGCTTCATAACCCTTTCTCAATTAATTCTAAGCTTTCAAAATAGATATTACAACAGGTAACCTATTCAAATCATTAGATTCAATCCGAACTATTTCATCATTATGACATCTCAAATCATAGTCTTTTTTTGAAATTCACAACAGCACCATGCAACGTCAACCAATACATACCCAAAATTATATCGAACTCATCAAAAGGTAATAATATCAAATTAGCCAAAAAACAGATATCTCGAAACATCAACGGACAGTTCTTACATACTTTTTCAACTAGGAAATTTTTACCTAAGGGGTTCGATACTTTAATAACAAATTCAGAAGACTCTACAGGAAAAGTCTTACTGGATACTAACTTCATGCATATATACAAATGAGTAGAACCTGGGTCTATAATTGCAATCACAGAAGTATCGTAAAGAGTAAATGTACCCGTTATAACATCTGGAGATGAAGCTTCCTCACGAGCTCGGATGGCATATGCTCTAGCAGGCGCTCTAGCTTTAGATCTCGCAACATTGTCTTTCATAGTTCTCTAACTACCACTGACATTTCTTGCATTTTGAAAAGTCTACCTCTCACTGAAACATTATTAGATCTTGGATTTTGTACAATCTCTTGCTCAACAGACTCTGGGCAATCTTGGATGAAATGATCTAACGATCTGCATCCAAAAAAGGCTCGTTCATTCAATCTACAACTTCCCAGATGTCTTTTACCGTAATGCTTACATTCAACTCGATCAGATCGGACATTTCCAACACTTACAATTGAAGTTGTCAGAGCTTTGGTATTCGAATATGATCTAGCTCGATCTCTATTCGATTGTCTCACATTTTCCCTGGAACGGCTATGTTCATCTCTAAATTTCTTTGAAGCAGACTAAAATGATTTGCTCGCAAATCTTTTTCTCACATCTCTGACTTCAGACTCAGCTTTTCTTTTATCTTTCTCGAGTGCCTCAAATTTGCACGCTCGATCAACAAGCATAATGAACTCTTTTATTCCTAAAATCCCAACAAGAAAATGAATATCTTCATTAAGGACATCTTCAAATCTTTTGTACATTATTGCCTTGGTTGATACACATTCTCTAGCATGCTGACTTAGTCTCACAAATTCTCGTTCGTATTCAGTGGCAGACATGCGGCCCTGTTTCAATTCTAGGAATTCATTTCGTTTCTGATCTATGAATCTCTGACTAATATATTTATTTTGAAACTCAGACTGAAAGAAATCCCAAGTAACTTGTTCCTTTGGAAACCACTAAAATCAAAGTCTTTCACCACTGATAAGCTGCGTTCCGTAACAAAGAAACAACACATTTTATGCATTTTTTGGGACTCAACAACATCTTATCAAATACCCAAATTGTGTTCTAGAGCCAAAACTCGACTTTCTCAGTATCGTCATCACTTGTAGCCCTGAACTCTTCAGCCCCATATTTATAGATTTTTTTACTAGAGGTTTGTTCAACAAATTCAAGTTCATAACGGAGGCACAACTGAAGTTTGAGGGAATTAGTTGGGGGCAGAGGTTGTGAAATAGTCATATTATTTCTCACAAATTGAGTGAACCACTCACTTATCATTTGGAAGAAAGCTTATTTAGCTTCTCCCTCTTGACCATAAGTAGTCGGTCTCGAATCAGATAGCGCTATCCCTTGAGCAGGAGCAGGCGCATTACTTTCAATGTCATCAGCTACGGCTTTTTTGGTATCCATTTCTATACGATAAATGCATTTTATACATCAGGATTCATCACACCATCACATTTCGTATTTATGGCATGTATAGCTTGACTCTCACATGCTACATTAGTTCGAGAATCGACTAAATTGTAGCTCTGATACTAATCAAATATAACACCCTAACCCGTAACCATCCCCGATTTAGGGTTAAAAGGCATTACTAGACAATCAAAAACTTTTACGGATATTTTATAATAACTTTCAATGAATTAAATCAAAGTGTCCCTTAAATAGGTCAACGAGACCTTAAACATGCTTTAGAATAGAGTCGGGACTGAATCAAACACATACAAAAATTCTCAGAAATTTAAAATTTTTTCTATGTTATAGAGGTCACACGCCCGTGTGTCTAAGCCGTGTCAAAATAGGGCACACATACTGACTTGATCACACGACCTAGGACACGCCCACATGCCCCACCCGTGGTCGAGCCTGACTTGCACCATACGGCCAGTCACACGCCCGTGTGTCCAGCCCGTGGTCGAGCCTGACTTGTTTTGAATTGCAACCTCGAAGGACACAGTCGAGTCACACACTTGTGTGCTCAATCATGTGGGAAAATATAGGCCATTTTCAAGGCCAAAATGCCATCCACACTTTGGGTCATTCATACAAGTACAATGATGGTGGTGGAAAAGTCTTAAAAATTTATATAATGAATGATCGAGCCAAGAAACTAATTATCACCACGATTGAGGCAAGCGCACCTATTGAACAGTAGTATAGTTTAGTGGCAAGACTGGATTGTTGAACCCAAAGAAACCAAAAGTACTAATACTAACATTCTTTTTATTATTTAGCCTAAGAATTAAGAGAATTTTCATTTAATCTAAAATTAACTAACTACTAAGCTAAAGATGCTAAGACACAGAGAAGGAGTTGGGGAAAATACTTGTGGGAAAACCAATTGATTAAGACAATACCCAAGGAAGAATCCACCTAGACATTACTTGTTATTTACTTTGAACCAGACGGCTTATTCACTTGACTTGATTCATAGGATTCCCTAATTTATATTAATACCTCTCTCGAGGCTACTAACGTCTAACCCTATGTTCATTAGTTGAAATCTCTTTCTAATACTAACATTTAGTATTGTTAGGCCTACTATAGCTGCTAATAATTTTGAATTAAAGCCTAACACAATACAAATGATTCAACAGTTTGTTCAATTTGATGGTTTGCAGGATGAAGATCAAAACACTCATATATCTAATTTTTTAAAATTCTGTGATACCTTCAAAATAAATGGCATTTCTGATGATGCCATACGTCTTCGGTTATTCCCTTTTTCATTAAGGAATAAAGCAAAGCAGTGGTTGAACTCGTTACCACGAGGGTCAATCACCACATGGGATCAAATAACCAAAAAATTTCTTTTAAAATATTTTCCATCACCAAAACAACCAAATTTAGGAATGACATATCTTCTTTTTGCGAATGGCCGAAACATTATATGATGCATGGGAGAGATACAAGGACCTCTTGAGAAGATGTCCACACCATGGATTACCTTTGTGGCTTCAAGTCCAAACTTTTTACAATGGTGTGAATTCTTTAACACGGTAAATTATTGATTCATCAGCCGGTGGAACTTTGAACAACAAAACTCCTAAAGCGGCTTATGATTTTATTGAGGAGATGTCATTGAACACCTATCAATGGCAAATTACAATGGCTAAACTGACAAAATCAGTCAGAGTTTTTAATATAGACGTAGTGACAATGTTGTCAATGCAGGTGGAGTTAATGATTAAAAAGCTTGATAACTTATGTTCTTCGCAGGTACACCCAGTCATGCAATGCGAAGCGAGTGGAAATATGGCAAATTCTGAGTACCCACCCTACCAACCATGCGCAGACAACGAGCAGACAAACTATATAGGTAATAATTTCAGATCTAATAATAATCCTTATAGTAACACTTATAATGCAGGTTGGAGGAACCACCCAAATTTTTCGTTAGGAGGACAGGGAAATCAAGGAAATCAAAGGCAGCAACCTCCTCCAAATTACCAAAATCAGCCCTACAGGAAAAGAAATCAAACCTTGAAGAGATGCTGACAAAATTCATGGCAGCTACAGATTCTCATCTCCAAAAGATGGAAGCAACACTTGATGAACAACAAATCTCACTCAAGGGAATCAAGACTTAGGTGGGAGAGCTCATTACGCTAGTTGGAATACTTACTAAAATAGTATGTGAAATACGGACATAATTTTTTTCCAAAGACACAGAGCAAGTAAGGGCAGTCACACTAAGGAGTGGCAAAGAGCTAGTTGAACCACAAAGAAAGACATCACATGAGGTTACCAAGAAAAAAAGTGTAGAAGTTGAGAACGATAATACATTGCCTAAAGAGAATAGAACACAAATTCCATATCCAGCAAAATTGAAGAAAGAAAAATTGGATGCTCAATACGGTAAGTTCCTTGAACTCTTTAAACAAATACATATTAACTTACCTTTTGTTGAAGCTATTTCACAGATGCCAAAGTATGCAAAATTCTTAAAAGAACTTCTCACAAACAAAAGGAAGCTTGAGGAAGTATCAACAGTGGAGCTTAATGAAGAGTGTTCAGCCCTTCTCCAAAATAGACAACCACAGAAGTTAAAAGATCCAGGGAGTTTCACTATTCCTTGCTTAATTGGTAGTTTAAACATCAAGAAAGCATTAGCAGAGCTAGGCGCTAGTATCAACTTAATGCCTTACAGATTGTTTAAACGGCTAGATCTTGGGGAACCAAAACCCACTAGGATGAGTATTTAATTAGCTGATAGATCTATTAAATATCCTAGAGGAGTTATTGAAGATGTCTTGGTAAAAATTGATAAATTTATTTTCCCTGTTGATTTCATTGTGTTAGACATGGATGAAGACATCAATGTTCCTTTAATCTTAGGGCGTCCTTTTTTAGCCACTACTAAAGCTATTATTGATGTAGGTGATGGCAAACTAGCACTAAGGATAGGTGATGAAGAAATTTTTTTCCAAATTTATGATGCCATGCGATATTCTAAAGAGCAAGATGATTACTGTTATTTTGTTGACACTACTGATCATATTATTAAAAATTCATTACAGGAAATCCTGCAGGATGACATGATGAAACTATGTCCACCTCAAGGAGAGGGGGAAGAAGATGAAGGTAATGAGACAAGTTTGTATACATCAGAATTTAGACAAATGAAAAAAGAAAACACTGAAAAAGATGACATATTAAAATAGAAACCCTCTATCGATGAGCCGCCAAAATTGGAATTAAAACAGTTACCATAACATTTAGAATACGTATTACTTGGGGACAATTCTACACTACCTATAATCATCTCTTTAGAACTAAAACAAAAGGGAAAGGAGGAGCTGATAAAGGTGTTAAGAGAACATAAGAAAGCCATAGCTTGGAACATTTTTGATATCAAGGGAATAAGCCCCGCATTCTGCACCCACAAAATTTTAATGGAAGAAGAATATAAATCGTGTGTGCAACCCCAGAGATGATTAAACCCCAACATGAAAGAAGTGGTCAAAATCGAGGTAATTAAACTTCTAGATGCATGAATAATTTATCCTATTTCTGAAAGCGATTGGGGAAGTCCTGTGCAGGTAGTTCCAAAGAAAGGAGGAATGACGGTAGTACCCAATGAAAAGAATGAGTTAATTCCCACAAGAATAGTTATAGGCTAGAAAGTCTGCATAGACTATAGAAAGTTGAATGATGCCACCAGAAAAGATCACTTTCCTTTTGCCCTTTATATATCAAATGTTAGAAAGACTATCCGGGCATATGTACTACTGCTTCCTGGACGGACTCTCCGGCTACTTCCAAATCCCCAAAGCTCCTGAAGATCGAGAGAAGACGACATTTACATGCCCATATGGTACACTTGATTATCATAGAATGCCTTTTGGATTATGTAATGCTTCTGCCACTTTTCAACGTTGCATGTTGGCAATTTTTGACAAACTCGTAGAGGACATCATGGAGGTATTCATGGACAATTTCTCGGTATTCATGGACTATTTCTCAATATTCAGTAATTCTTTCTAGCTTTGCCTTAAAAATTTAAAACGAGTTCTATGTGAAGAAACAAACCTTGTTTTAATTGGGAAAAATGCCACTTTATGGTTAGAGAAGGGATTGTTTTAGGACATAAGATTTTTAGAAAAGGGATTGAAGTAAATAAAGCAAAAGTTGAAACTATAGAAAAATTACCTCCCCCTAGTTCAGTGAAGGCTATTAGAAGCTTTTTAGGACATGCAGGTTTTTATAGAATATTCATTAAAGACTTTTCTAAAATAGCTAAGCCTTTGACAAAATTACTAGAAAAAGATGTTCCTTTTAATTTCAATCAGGAATGTTTAGATGCATCAATGTCCTCAAAGATAAATTAATAAATGCACCGATTATAATCGCACTGATTGGAATTTACCTTTGAACTAATGTGTGATGCAAGTGACTTTTACAAGAGGGTGCGCTTTTAGGACAACGAAGAGACAAGCATTTTCCGCCAATTTATTATGCTAGCAGAACATTAACACCCGCACAAGAAAATTACACCACGACTAAGAAAGAACTGCTAGCTATAGTTTTTGCTTTTGACAAATTTAGATAATATCTAATATTATCTAAAGTTGTCATTTACACTGGCCATTCAGCTCTTCATTATCTTTTAACCAAACCTAATGCCAAACCTAGACTCATACGATGGATTTTACTCTTACAGGAATTTGACTTGGAAATACATGATAAAAAAGGAGCCGAGAATCTTGCAGCAGATCACCTTTCAAGATAAGAAAATCCACACACCAAAGAGCTTGATGAACATGAAATAAATGATTCGTTTCGTAAAAACGACTCTTTTCTATAACACATTCTGAAGTACCCTGGTTTGCAAATATTACGAATTACTTAGCGGCTAACATCTTACCAAGAAAATTCACACATCATCAAAAGAAGCGATTCCTTGCTGATGTGAAAAATTATTTTTGGGAAGATCCATTTCTTTTTCATATATATGCAGATCGTAATTCAAGATGCATCACAAAGATGAGCGAGCAAAATCTCGGAACATTGTCATTCAGACCATCAGAGAACACTATAGTGGTATTAAACAAAGACACAAAATACTCGAATCAGGGTTTTACTGGCCCACTCTATTTAAAGATGCCAACAAGTATGTTACCTTATGTGACAAACTCCAAAGAACAGGTAACATTTCTAAACGTGATGAAATGCCTCAATCATATGTGTTGTCGTGTGAGATATTTGATGTATGGGGTATTGATTTTATGGGACCATTCCCTAGTTCATTTGGAAATAAATACATCCCAGTTGTAGTCGATTACATGTCAAAATGGGTAGAAGCAGAAGCCTTACCTACCAATGATGCTAGGGTAGTAGTTAAATTTCTCAAGAAACTATTTTTCCAATTTGGGACACCGAGAGCCATCATTAGAGATAGGGGTACTCACTTCTGCAATACACAATTTGAAAAAGTTCTAAAGAAATATGAAGTATGCCATAGAATAGCCACCCCATATCATCCTCAAACTAGCGAGCAAGTTGAGGTAGCAAACCAAGAACTTAAGCGCATTTTAGAAAAAATGGTTGAATCAAATAGAAAAGATTAGGCAGTTAAAGTAGATGATGCTTTATGGGCCTACAAAACACCATTCAAAACACCTTTAGGAACATCCCCATACAAACTTGTATACGGGAAAAGCTATCATCTACCATTTGAGCTAGAACACAAAGCTTTTTGGGCAACAAAATTTTTGAATACTGACCTCACAATTGCAGAAAAAAAAGAATGATGTAGATGAACGAGATGGATGAATGGAGAACAGAAGCCTATGAAAACTCAAAATTGTACAAGGAAGCAACAAAGCGATGCCACTATGCTTGTCTCAAGCGATCAAAACAATTCGAAGTAGGAGACCTGGTCCTACTATACAATTCAAGGCTTAAACTTGTAACACCCCAAACCCGCCCATACGTCATTATCGGATCTGGTATGCTATAGGTTAAATCTTAAAAACTTTGCTTCGATGGGTTTTGAAAAGTCTCAGTTTTTTTCATTAATCGTGATATTTGTGAAAAAGCTCGAAGAACTTATCATTTGCGTCGGTTGAGTTTGAAAGCCCATTTATCATTTTATTTTATTAGTAAGACTATGGAAAAACATAGGTTTATAAGCATGTGACTTATTAAGGGTGAAAATAAAATAAAGCGAGTAACATATAAATTGGAAACCTAAGTTATGGGGCCTTATTACAAAAATGTTCCCAAAAATTTATATTTTAAACTAAAAGTCAAAGATAGTCTATGAAAATAATAATAGTCTTGATGGCCCTCGAGTGCGCTTCGGCTCCCATGTCCACGGTCTCATCGCTCATCGTAGAATGGGAAAAACATAAATGGGTGAGTCACAAAGACTCAGTGTGCAAAACTTGAAAACACATAAAAGCCTATGGCCCACAAACACATTATGGGCCTTGGCCTATATACAATGGTAACAAAATATGTCATGCAACATGGCCCATCCCAAAAACCTGAGAGTCCATCCTCTACACACCCCCGTACCAACCATCACACCGTGGGGATTTCTACAATCAACCCTCCATCCGCTACACACCACGTCGACAGCTGCGCTGCCTATCATAAAGACCGATCGCTAATGCGAACATCAGAAAATACATTTACTATTTCGACAGCTATGCTGCCTGTCATAAAGACCGATCGCTAATGCGATTCTTTGTGGCAAAGCCACCGATCGCCCTGCGACCTGCTCCCCTTCCATAATTCGATCAATCAATCTCATCCCATGCATACACACATACAAGAATCAAAACTTCAAGCCATCTAACAGATCTCATACTTTGACATGCTTCGATACACATAGAAAAGTTTCTATGATTAAGTACCTGGCATCCCTTGCCTACCCTTTTTGGGTAACACGACTGTTCATACAGCCTCTCTTTTCGGTTTTTAGCCCATAGCATACATATAACATAACAAAGCTTATGTGTCAAGAATCTACACACCTTATTACGGTTAAGATGACACCCTCTATGTTGACACTGTCAGAAGTCGATACGACTGCTATCTGCCTAAGATGCTGTTTAGAAGTCGATCCACAACCCGACGACCAATCTCAAATAGTGGACACTACTCTTTTCTTAAACTTAAGGATTGGGTTTACAGACCCAATCCTCTCCTTTGCCTAATCCATATTTGATTCCATCCAAAAAGTCCTTTTCAGAATTACTATAGTGAAATAGGGTTGTTAAACCATATATGAGTTAAGATCTCAAATATGATAGCGAATCTAATAGGAATCTAAAGGAAACCCCTTACCTTGAAATCCCAAAATCGATAGGATACTTAGAGTTTAATGGCTTTTGTCTTTTTGAGATCTAGATGATTTGATCTACTATGATTTCCCGAAGTGCCACCCAAAAGAACATGTGATTGGAGAAAAAGTTAAACTAAAGATGACATATCAATCAACTAGCTATTCGGCTATAGTCTCAAAACTGATAGAGAAGGGAAAAAGAACAGAAGAAAATTGGCACCTACCTTTACAGGGAATTCGAAAACTTCCAGGAGATTCCTACTTTATGGAGAAATAGGCACAAGAGAAAAGAATGGAAAAAGAAAGTGAAGTGAGAGGTTTCGGCTTTTGAAGAAAGTGAAGATGTGAGAAAAAATTGAAAGGTTTCAGCTTTTGGAAAAAAAGAGAGAACAGAAATTGCAGAGAAAGACTGAGAATTTTGGCACAGAGAATGAGGAAAAGAATAGGGTTCAAATGTCAAATTGAAGAGATACCACCCCTATTTATAGAGAATTTTGGCACTTGCTTATCAAAACCTAAAAGTGCCCTTCCTGATAACTAATAATTAATCAAATAATAGGGGAAATTTTGGCACCCATTTAACATGAAGAAACCGATTCCTTCCCCCCTCTAGGAGATGGAATTTCGGCCAACTCTGCTCTCAGCAGATAGCTCCTATCTTTCCTCCTTTATCTTGATCTATTCACCTTTAGGAGAGGCCTAAATAACACCACCTCTCCTTACTATTATCAGCACAATATCCACATTATCCAACAGATAAATCTTCCTATTTTAAAGCATCCTAGCCGCCACCACTCTCCTCTCCTTTTAACACAAAATAATTAAAAAAATAAGTGGGTAATGCGACTCGAACCTTGGATCCCCTTACTGCTTTTCATGCCACTGTCCATCGGGCCACTAGCCCATTTCTGTGTTTTAAATCACGAACAATATCTTTTAAGCCCGGACCTATCTAGCTTTCCACTAAAATGCCCAAACAGAAATTTTGATTAAGGCCTCAGCCTAAGCCTGAGCCCAAATCTGAACCCCTTAAACACTCTAATTATCATATTGAACATAACACACATCAAATGCAAAGGCCCATTAATTCAGAATGTTACAGTTCTACCCTTCTTAAAGGAATTTCGTCCTCGAAATTACCTGATCCGAATAGATGCGAGTATTGCTGTCGCATCGCTTTCTCTGGTTCCCACGTAGCCTCCTTAGAGCTGTGATTCTACCATAGAACCTTAACCAACGGAACCTTCTTCCTTCGTAATACTTTGACATCACGATCCAAGATTTCCACTGGTTCCTCTTCAAAGGATAGGTCAGGTCTTACCTCGATTTCCTCCATAGGTACCACATGAGATGGATCCAAACGATAACATCTTAACATAGAGACGTGAAATACATTGTGGATCTGATTCAATTCAGCAGGTAGCTCAAGCTGATATGCTACTGGTCCAACTCGTTTCAGCACCTGATAAGGTCCGATGAATCTGGGACTTAACTTACCCTTCCGTCCAAACCTTAATACTTTCTTCCATGGCGACACTTTCAAGAACACCTTGTCACCCATTGCAAACTCTATGTCCTTACACTTTAAATAAGCATAGGACTTCTGTCTGTCCGACGCTTCTTTTAGTCGAGCCCGAATTAGCTCAACCTTCTCCTCTCGCTCTCAAGAACCAACTCAGGACCCAAAATTTACCGTTCCCTAATTTCGTCCAATATGTAGGAGCACGACACTTCCGCCGTACAATGCTTCATAGGCGCCATCTAAATACTAGATCGGTAGTCGTTGTTGTATGCAAACTCCGCCAATGGCAGAAACTCCTTCCAACTACCTCTGAAATCAATGGCACAACCCCTTAACATGTCCTTCAAGATCTGAATCACCCCCGATCGGTGTCCATCACCGAGGATGAAACACTATACTGAAATCCAACTTTGTACCCAACGCTTGATGCAATGCCTTCCAAAACCTTGACGTAAACCTAGGATCTCGGTCTGAGATAATCGACATAGGTACTCCATGCAACCTTACAATCTTCGCTATATACAGCTTAGCCAACTTTTGTAAGGAATAATCGACCCAAACCGGTACAAAATGAGCGGACTTCATCAATCGATCAACGATCACCCAAACTAAATCTTTCCTAGTAGGCGTGAGAGGTAGCCCACTAACAAAGTCCATTGTGATCCTTTCCCACTTCCACTAAGGAATCTTCACCGGTTGCAACAACCCTGATGGTAACTGATGCTCCGCCTTTACTTGCTGATAGGTTAAACACTTCCCCACTAATTCGGTCACCTCTCATTTTAAGCACGCCACCAAAACTACTTCAGTAAATCTCAATACATCTTACTCCTCTAGAATGCATAGCGATGGACTACCATGTGCTTCTTGTAGATCCTATGCCTCAATTCAGATCTTTCGGCATGCACACTCTCCTTGAAAACATAATGACCCTTCCTCATTCACACTAAATTCGTTGATTCATCACTTGCTCCTACCGAAAACTTCTCCTTTAGCAACTCATCAGTCTGTTGCTTCTCCTTAACCTGACTGACCCATGTGGGTTTTACTTGACATCCCGCCAATAAACTCCCATCGTCGTACAGACTAAGGTGAGAAAACATTGCTCTCAAGTCAGAGATCACCTTACGGCTTAGAGTATCTTCCACCACATTGGCCTTACCCGGATGATACTTGATCGAGCAATCATAATCCTTTAACAACTCTATCCACCTCTTTTGCCTTAGATTCAACTCCTTCTGTGTCAAAAGGTACTTCAAACTCTTATGATCTGTGTAAATGACAAATTTCTCCCCATACAAATAATGTATCCAAATCTTCAAGGCAAACACCACCCCGCCAACTCCAAATCATGGGTGGGATAGTTTGCTTCGTGTTGTCTTAATTGCCGTGATGCATATGCAACCACCTTTTCATCTTTCATCAACATGCATCCTAGTCCCATGTGTGATGCATCACAGTAAATCATGAATTCCTTCCCAACCTCTGGTTGAATCAACACTGGAGCCTCCATCAATATCCTTTTTAACTTTTGAAACTCTTCTGCTGCTTATCAGACCAAACGAACGAAACTCCTTTCCGTAGCAACTTAGTCAATGGTACCGCAATTAGAGAAAATCCTTCAACAAACATTTGGTAATACCCGACTAAACAAAGGAAACTCTGAATCTCTTCTACTGACTTAGGCGGCTTCCAATCCAACACCGCTTCAATTTTTTGAGGGTCAACCCTAATCCCCTCTGCCGACACTACGTGACCTAGAAAAGTAACTTACTTTAGCCAAAATTCGCACTTGTTGAATTTGGCATAAAGCTACGTCTCCCTCAAAATCTGCTGAACCACTTGCAGATGTGAATCATGCTTCTCCTCCGATCTTGAATAAACTAAGATGTTATTAATAAAAACCACGACAAACCGATCCAAGTAGGGTTAGAACACTCGATTCATCATATCCATAAATGCTGCTGGTGCGCTAGTCAACCAGATGGCATCATCATAAACTCGTAGTGACCATAGCAAGTCCTAAAGCCCATCTTATGAATATTCGCCTCTTTGATCTTAAGCTGATGGTACCCTGACCTCAGATTTATCTTCAAAAACTGAGGCCCCTTTAACTTATCGAACAAGTCATCGATCCTTGACAACGGATATTTGTTCTTGATGGTTAACTTATTCAATTGACGATAGTCAATGCACATACGCATTGAACCATCCTTCTTCTTAACAAATAACACCGGCGCTCCCTAAGGTGACACACTTGGTCGAATAAACCCTCTATCCAACAACTCCTGGATTTGCGCTTTCAATTTCGCCAACTCCTTCAGTGCCATTCTATATGGAGCAATAGATACCGACACTGTTCTTGGAAGAAGATCAATTCCAGACTCCACTTCTCGATCCAGAGGTAATCCTAGAAGCTCTTCTGGGAAAGCATCAAAAAATTCCTTCACCGTCCTAACGTCCTCAACAGTTAGGTCCTTGGCTTTCAAAGCCTGTACAAACATTAGAACTGCCTCGCACCCTTTTCACACCATTCTTTCTGCTTTTAAGGCAGTTACCACATTTGACAGACAATTCCCTCTTTCTCCTATCACCAACATTTCACCTCCCTCAGTGGTTCTTAACACCATACGCTTGGTTGCACAATCTACATTGACCTGATACTTCACTAGCCAATCCATGCCTAAAATTAAGTCAAATTTTTTGAACGGTAATTCCATCAGATCTGTCAGGAAAACTACTCCCTGAACTTCTAAAGGGTACCTCCCGATAATACCACCACAGATTGTCCTAATGGGCTAATTATCGTCATTGTCCTAGGGGTAACTTCAGAATCTAAATTTAAAGTTTCATACACACTACTAGCAACATATGAGTGTGTCGATCCAATATCAATCAATGCAGTATAAGGCAATCTAAAATTAAAAACATACCAGTTATATCATCCGATACGTTGGCCTCCTCTCGATGTCTGGCAGTGTAGACCAACCCCGGCTGCATCGCCTCAGTGTTTTCTGCCCCTCGGCCTAGTGCCCCACGACCCCGACCAAAACCATTACCACATCTGGCCAGACCACGACCTCTCTGTAGCTGCTGACCTCCTCTACCCAGCTGAGCATTTCCCTACCCTGTGGGTCCTACCTCATCCCGTGGCTGAGGACAATCTCTTATCTGATGGTCCAAAGAACCACACCTAAAGCACTTCCCACAGCCTGCCCAACACTCAACTACATGGAATTTGTCACATCGACCACACCTTCATATTTGGTTAGCAGTAGGTCTTTCAGCCCGTCTCAGTCCATCTGACCTAGGCCTTTTCTGAGTACGCACGATTGTCCCTACCAATCCAAAATTTCTCTTACCTTCACCCCTATCTCTATCCCAATTCAACTTTTCTGTTCATTTCACCTCCTCAGCTATTTTAGCCCTCTCCACAAACACAGCAAATTCTCGCTCTCATTTTGGAGCTATCAACACACGTAGATCATCCTTCAGGCCATCCTCAAAACGAACACATCGCTCATGCTCTGTGGCCATTATCCCTCGAGCATAACGACTACATACGCTACCACCGACCTACTTCCCTAAACCTACTTTTAGGAACGGTTACGCTCTCTCTGCAGATCCACATAGCTCGCTCCAATGTACTTACTTTGGAACACCGCTCAAGTGATCCCGGTGATATGGTCACTCTGATACCCTACTTAATCGTAAGCCACCATTGATATGCTTCGTCTTGGAGAAGAGACACCACTCCCTTCAGCTTCTCTTCATCTGTAAAGTCGAGATCATCTATTATCTGCTCCATTACTTCCAACTAGTACTCTGTTGTACTAGGAGCTACACCAGAAATTCCCTTAAACACTTTTGCCCTGTTGGCTCTCAGTCGCTCTGGCATAGACTTCTGGGCTCCTGTGCCCATGCCTGCACTAGCAACCCTCTCTAAGACTCGTAACATTGCCTGAGATACAGCATCATCTTCGGCCGTCTGATCTTGAAATTCTGCCTCCACAGTTGGTGGCACTAGTACCTCATTCACTGACTCATGACTAGACCCTACGAGTTCTAACACAGCAATCCTGCCTCTACATCGGCCACGCACACTACGTCCTCTAGTGCTCATTCTACCGTTCATGGTTTATCTGATTAAAAATTTTATGAATTAATAATTCTTTCTTCCACTGATTAATAACAGACAGTCTTATGGAAAGTAGTTTTAACACTAGTTCTTTCGAATTCGGATTCTATCTACAAGTTTAGTTCTCAAATCAGTATTTCTTAGTTCTAAAATACACACATTCAATCAACATCGATCACACATCAATACACAAGCAGCATCATGAACTTACATTCATCACCTAGGGATATTTTCGTCATTTCACTACCTAGGGGTATTTTTTGTAATTTTAACCTACAGGGGTATTTTTGTAATTTTCCAAAATAATGTATCTTGGTGATTTTACAAAATAGGGGCATTTTGGTAATTTGCAATCCAGGGGGTATTTTAGTAATTTTGTAAATTTTGGTAACTTTCGTAAATCAGGGGTAATTTAGTAATTCCTCAAACAAGGGTACTTTGGTAATTTTCAAATAAGGGTATTTCAGTAAATTTCCTCAACCTAGGGTGTTTTGGATAATTTACAAAATCAGGGACATACAAGTAATTTTACAAATATAGGTCTTGGTCCTTTCGGGTTTTAGTTATGAGTTTTGGCCTATCAACAAGTCCTCGTGGCTAAGGCAAGCATCCTACTACGCACGGGTAGGATTCCAAAAGAGGAGGTGAGTCACTAGGACCGCTTAAATACCAAGCTCTTCCTGGATCCAATCCTAGACATGCGTATGCCTGTTTCCACACCCTAACCCTGTGACTTGTTCACAAACATGTTTAATTATGAAGAATTAAGTCTTATGAGATTTGAAGAAGTGTTTATACTAAACCTAAAGTCTATCAACACTATCCTACTAGTCTACGCCCATAAACCCATCAAGCCCTTCATATATATCACATCAAAGGTTAGAGTACTTACTTGGGTGGATTGGGTGCCGGTAGACTCGAAGGACATATCTTCTAAAACTTTTCTCAACTTACATTACTTTCATAAATTCCTACTGGACCCATTTCACAGCTTGAGTTTTGAACTGGGCTCGATACAAAAAATGTAACACCCCAAACCCAGCCCATACGTCATTATCGGATCTAGTATGCTATAGGTTAAATCTTAAAACCTTTACTTCGATGAGTTTTGAAAAGTCTCAGTTTTTTTCAATAATCATGATATTTGTGAAAAAGTTCGAAGAACTTATCATTTGCGTCGGTTGAGTTTGAAAAACCCATTTATCATTTCATTTTATTATTAAGACTATGGAAAAGCATAGGTTTATAAGCATGTGACTTATTATGGGTGAAAATAAAATAAAGCGAGTAACACATAAATTGAAAACCTAAGTTATGGGGCCTTATTACAAAAATGTTCCCAAAAATTTATATTTTAAACGAAAAGTCAAATATAATCTATGAAAATAATAATAGTCTTGATGGCCCCTCGAGTCTGCCTCGGATCCCATGTCCACGGCTCATCGCTTCATCGATAGAGTAGGAAAAACATAAATGGTGAGTCACAAAGACTCAGTGTGCAAAACTTGAAAACACATAAAAGCCTAGGGCCCACAAACACATTATAGGCCTTGGCCTATATACAATGGCAACAAAATATGTTATGCAACATGGCCCATCCCAAGACCTAAGAGTCCATCGTCTACACACCCCCGTACCAACCATCACACCGTAGGTATTTCTACAATCAACCCTCCATCCGCTACACACCACGTCGACAGCTGCGCTGCCTATCATAAAGACCGATCGCTAATGCGAACCTCAGAAAATACATTTAGTATTTACAATACTATCTTTTATCATAAAGATCGATCACTAATGCGAACCTTTGTGGCAAAGCCACCGGTCGCCCCGCGACTTGCTCCCCTTCCATAAATCGATCAATCAATCCAATCCCATGCATACACATATACAGGAATTAAAACAACAAGCCATCTAACAGATATCATACTTTCACATGCTTCAATACACATAGAAAAGTTTCTATGATTACGTACCTGGCATCCCTTGCCTACCCTTTTTGGGTAACACGACTGTTCATACAGCCTCTCTTTCCGGCTTTTAGCCCATAGCATACATATAACATAATAAAGCTTATGTGTCAAGAATCTACACACCTTATTACGGTTAAGACGACACCCTCTATGTCGACACTATCAGAAGCCGATACTACTACTATCTGCCTAAGATGCTGTTTAGAAGCCGGTCCACAACCCGGCGGCCAATCTTGAATAGCGACCACTGCTCGTTTCTTAAACTTAGGGATTGGGTTTACGGACCCAATCCTCTCCTTTGCCTGATCCATATTTGATTCCATCCAAAAAGTCCTTGTCAGAATTACTATAGCGAAATAGGGTTGTTAAATCATATATGAGTTAAGATCACAAATATGATAGCGAATCTAATAGGAATCTAAAGAAACCCCTTACCTTGAAATCCCAAAATCGATAAGATACTTAGAGATTAATGGCTTCTAGCTTTTTAAGATCTGGATGATTCGATCTACTATGATTTCCCGAAGTGCCGCCCAAAAGAACATGTGATTAGAGAAAAAGTTAATTAAAGATGACCTATCAATCAACTAGCCATTCGGCTATAGTCTCAAAACTGAAAGAGAAGGGAAAAAGAACAGAAGAATATTGGCACCTACCTTTACAGGGAATTCGAAAACTTCCAGGAGATTCCGGCTTTATGGAGAAATCGACACAAGAGAAAGGAATGGAAAAAGAAAGTGAAGTGAGAGGTTTCGGCTTTTAAAGAAAGTGAATATGAGAGAAAAAATTAAGAGGTTTCAGCTTTTGGGAAAGAAGGGAGAATAGAAATTGCAGAGAAAGACTGAGAATTTTGGCACAGAGAATGAGGAAAAGAATAAGGTTCAAATGCTAGAATTGAAGAGATACCACCCCTATTTATAGAGAATTTCGGCACTTGCTTATCAAAACCAAAAAGTGCCCGACCTGATAACTAATAATTAATAAAATAATAAGGGAAATTTCGGCACCCCTTTAACATGAAGAAACCGATTCCTTCCCCCCTCTAGGAGATGGAATTTTGGCCAACTCTGCTATCAACAGATAGCTCCTATCTTTCCTCCTTTATCTTAATCTATTCACCTTTAGGAGAGGCCTAAATAACACCACCTTTCCTTACTGAATATCAACATTATCGAACAGATAAATCTTCATATTTTAAAGCATCCTAGCTGCCCCCACTCTCCTCTCCATTTAACGCCAAAAATAATTAAATAAATAAGTGGGTAATGCGACTCGAGCCTTGGATCCCCTTACTGCTTTTCACACCACTGTCCACTGGGCCACTAGCCCATTTTTGTGTTTTAATTCTCGAACAATATCTTTTAAGCCCGGATCTATATAGCTTTCCACTAAAGTGCCCAAACAGAAATTTTGATTAAGGCCTCAGCCCAAACCTGAGCCCAAATTTGAACCCCTTAAACACTCTAATTATCATATTAAACATAACACACATCAAATGCAAAGGCCCATTAATTTAGGATGTTACAAAACTATTCCTGGGAAAACTAAAGTCAAGATGGTCAGGCCCATTCATGATCAAAACAATCTTTCCAAACGGCACCATTGAGGTAACTCATCCCACAAAAGGCACATTCAAGGTAAATGGTCACCGACTTAAAATTTATAATGATGTAGAATTTGGAGATATGAGAGAGGAGCTTCTGCTCCATGAACCCTCTTTTAGAATCGAAAATAGCGAAAGTCAAGCTTAAGACTCTAAACAAGCGCTTCTCGGGAGGCAACTCGAGTGCTAACTCACTAACATTAACTTTATCTTTTTAAAATTTTTCTAAAATAATCTAATAGAATTGTAGGATAATTAACACGACCTTGAACACGGGCGTGCCCACAACCGTGTACAAGATAGGGGACACACCATGGGCGTGGCCGAACCCGTGCATAAACAGGGGAAAAATTCTTTTCAACATCACAGGTTGCGATACCCGACACGCTCGTGCCATTCTACCGTGCAAAGCTACTGACTTATTGAGCACGGCTAGAACATGGCCGTGCCCCACGACCGTGCGAACATACTGACTTATCGAGCACGGACTACACACGCCCATTCAACCCAACTGTGTGAATCAACACACAGGCGTGGCAACGTCAACACGACCGTGGCAAACCCATCTGAACGTGCCTAAAACCCAAAATCGTGAAAAGCACGGGCAAATTTAAAAATGACACGGGTGCGGAGAATGACCGTGCCTCAGACCCTATATATTAATCTAACTATCCTCTTCCTAAATCCAAACCCTAAAATTAGATTCCAACCTCCCCCCTCCTCCAATCCGGCCACCAAATCATCCCTCTCCCTTCCAACCCACCTCCTTTCGACCGTTCTTCTCAAAATACCAACCAAAACCAACCATACGCCCGCAACACCGCCACGCTCAAAAACCCCACGCCCTTACCAGGCCATGCCCACAATGAAAAAGCCAGTACCACCGCCGTACCCTTCACCCGTGCATCTCACCCACCACCGCTCCTGGTTCCTTTTTCTTCACATTTTCGCATATTTTCTCTTTATTTAAAGTTTTGTTTGATTTTAGACTTAAAAATTTGATTCATATTGTTTAGTTTATTTTATTTCTTGTCTAGCCTATGTTAAAACATGATTTTTTTGTTTTGATCAGTACATTTGCTTTAATTTTCTTCTTCGTTGTTTTATTTTTCTTGGTTGCTTTATTCTATCTTTATTGATGATGTCCATTATTTAATGCATTTTCTGCTTTACTATTAATACATGTTAGATTTTATTGGCTCTCCTCATTGAAGAATTGATGCTCTACTGCAAATCATAGTTAGCCTTGAAATCATGATTTTTATGCAACATGTTTGGTTCCCATGAGTTCTTTGTATAGCTTTATTGTTTTATTTAGTATTAGCCATGATTTTAGTTAGGAATTATTCTAATGAATAATGAGATTGTGGTTTGCTGATTTTAGTATTTGTTCCTGAAGAAACATTTATATTGGCTATTGATTTTTTGATTATTGTTAGGAAAATTCTTGGCTATATAAAGAAAATGTTTTTAGGTAAGATGTCGACATCCCGCTCAGTCCCAAGTAAGAAGAGAAAAGGGCCCGGATTAATCTTTCGCAAGTGCATCTTCCGAGCTTCGGCATCCATTTTTGGTTTCTTCAAAACACTCAGGAAGAGCGTTACAAGGAGTTCCGAGAATGACCCTTAGGCACTGGAAGGTTCATTGACTGGAACAACATTAAACAAATAGGACTAGCAAATGACATCCGGGCCTTCATTTCAATCGAACCATGGGATCAGTTCTTCTCAATCATCGAGCCCACATACCTAGAGCTAACACTAGAGTTTTGCACAACTTTTACTTTACAAATAGTGATGGCACGATTTGACGAGCCGGGAACAGTGCAATTCGATTAGGGGGTTGTTACGTCAATTAAGCATTCCCCAATTCAACATAGCTCTCGGACTTTATACAAACGAATTTAAAGAGGAAAATAACCTCTTTGAGTTAGGCCGAGAACTCCCCCGCAACCCCCTTAACTATTGGCGCAGCCTAGCACCCACCACGAATGCTTACAATCCCAGTCGATCAAAGGCAACAACCCTTGGCCCACCCCTGAGATATTCCTACGCCATCCTAGTCCACACTATCACAGGTCGATGCGAAAGCACCGGCATGGTAAACAAGCATGATGTCTACTACTTATCGTGCATGTCAGAGGGGGACGTTTTTGATTTGGCATATTTCATCGCCTGTGCTATCCGACCAAACGAGCCACACGTAAAGGGATTCTATCAATGGGACCATACATCACTAGGTGGCTTGACACTTTGACCTCCTGAACACCGACGATCAGATCACCTCCCTCACACTGATGGGTAACATGGTACCTCAAGGCATCCAGACGATGCTACACATGGGGATGATTAAACATCGTCGAGGGACTAACCCCCCCTCAATACCGATTAGCAACATCCACAGATGAGAGGGAGCTCGAGGACATTACTGACGATGTCTCACCAGCTCTGAGACAACAGCCATCCCATGCAGCAACATCATGGGCAGATATCTCTGCATGCCTCGACCAGTTCGAGCAATATTTCATTTATAACACTTGATGTTTTAATGGGATAGAGGCCACACTCCACCAAATATGCCAACACCTCCATATCCCATCACCAGCCCCACCGCCAAATCCAAACGATGAGGAGGACCTTTGAGTCCCTTTAATTATCTACATTTTATTGTCTTATTTTTAGTTTTATTTTTCCTTTATTATCATAATTTGCTACTTTTCTTCATTGTAAACTTTTATCATTACTTATATAATCTTCGAAGTATTCCTAACATTTATTTCTCTTACACCCCCGAAATATCTAACTGATGACTTTGCAATTTCGATCACACGTTCTACATACACGAACAAATCACTAGGAGTAATTCACTAATACATAAGTCATATTCCATCCTGAACACTGCCAACTCCCGAAAATCACCCAAAATTTAGGAAGTGGCACTCTATCCCTCTCTTTTGATCTTATATTAATTATTATTTATCTATCTTTGTACATTGAGGGCAATGTACGTCTTAAGTGTGGGGGGTAAAGTGCCTAAGTTTTTGCATAATTCTCAATTTAATGCCCAATTTTTCAAACCCTGAATTTAGTCTTGTTCAAAAGTATTTTTTTCTCATATTACTAATTAGGATGAAATTTCTAATTATTTATGATTTTTATTTGATATGTCTTTGAATAAGTCATAGTTAATTGTGCATTGATGATTAGATTTGAAGAATACTAGAGAATCGAGCATGATAAGTCTACTTTCTAAAAATTAAAATTGATAGGTTGTTGAACTGAATTTGAGTATCACCTTGAAGTTCAAAATTTACAGGGATTGATATCAAAAACACCCATAAGTTTTGTGAGATTTTGAGCCTTATAGAGCACATATTCTTTTTCGTGCTCACTTTATTAATTATGAGTGTGTCAACTTTGAGCTGTTATTCTAGAACTTGCCTCGTTTATACATGTTGAGACCACATTAATGGTTTGATACATTGAGATGATAAAGGCACCTAGGTTTTAACTGTTCACTTCGCTAAAAAGCCTACCAATACAAATTAACCCTAGTGAACCCTATTGAATCCTAACAACCTTTTATTGATTCACCGTTAATATTACCGAAACCCTTTGTATTTGTTATCAACATTCTTTTGACTACCCATCTATCGAGAATTGATTTGATCAGTCGCCGAATTAGGTTATTTCAATTATCAAAGTTCCTTCTATTATATTTAAAAAAATCCAAGTTTATTCAATATTAGTATACAAAAGAGCTTAGAGCATTTACACTCCAATTGTTAAAGAAAAAGCTTGTATTAAAGTATTCTCAAATTTCAAGTGAGAGAAATACTCATTATTATAGAGTAATTATCAATAGTAGGTATTATTGGCTTTCAATTGATGTAAGTACTCATATTAGTTCATTGTTTCTAGTTAGGTAATTTGTCATGTCAATCTCGATTCTTACCCTCTAATTCAGCCTTTATCCACACCTTTTAACCCTAGCCCCGTTACAACCCTGATAAAGACCTTTTGATTTGTGTATCATCTCATATACAGTGGTGGAGATTTGATTTTCAGGCAAGCCTATGGGATTAACTTTTTAGGTTCGACTTAGAGTGCTTTTTCTTGAACATTAAATACCTTTGAGTGATTTGAGTGAATCATTAGTGAGGATGTTAGTCCTTGTCAGTTTTGAATTAAAGGTTATTACTTAGATAAGGGGAGACACCTATGTTTTCGTATTACTACAAAGGTATGACTTATCTTGGTTGAATCTTTAGGGTTCTTTGAGTTGAATTATCCATGTATAAATTATTTATGAATTATGATGAGACGTTGTCGATAGGAATTATGAATTATGGAAAGTTTGTTTTAATTATAAAGTAAGAATTTTCTTGAGGACAAGCAAAAGCTTAAGTGTGGGGGTATTTGATAAACCGTAAAAGCAACATATTTTAATCCCACATTTAGTATGCTTTTGGATAAATAATCCTTGATTTATGTAAAAAGGTGCTCTTAATCCTTTCCTTCATGTCTTATACTCAGGAAAGCACCTAAGGATAAAAAGAACGTAAAATGGGCTTAAAATGGACTAAATTGGGCCAACCAAGAATTTGACACGGCCTGGACCAAAGCCCACACGATCGTGTCTCACCGATTACCTAGAACACAGCCTCAATCCATCGCACATGGTCGTGCATCATCCATTTACCACACACGGACGTACCTGGTGATCTACATGGCCGTGTCCCAACCGGCGGACTTGAAGCATGGCCTGAATCCCAACTCACAAGGCCGTGCCATGGCCGTGCCCAAAATAACAGAATCAAGGCACGACCCAACCCCAAATTACACAATCGTGTGCCATGGGCGTGCCCCTGCTATGAGGGAGAGTAATTTCACTCGAATTTGGATGCTTGAAGCCAAAGAAACATATTCCTAAGTCTACTTAAACTCCCTAATAGTAATTCTACTTGAAAGATGTACTTAGGAGCCAAGTAAAGCATCTCAAAGGCTATATAAACAACCCAAGGTAGCTATCCTAGGGACGCTTTTTGCCAGAGGCTTTTGCCGAAGCTTTCATCTTTTAGGGAATCACTTGAAGATAGCCAGTTGATCCATCTCAAGAAGCCAGAGTTCTACTCAAGACGGATGATCTCTCCTTCAATTCCTTTAGGGGGTTTTAGGGATTTCTTATGTTTTGTTTTATCTTTTCTCTTGAGATGTTTTCTTATTTAATTATGAACTAAACCCTTCAGATACTTGAAGGGGATGAAACCTATGATGGATTTTGTTATTTGATTTCTAAATTATATGATAAGTGCTTAGTTTGTTCTTAATTATGTTGCTTAATCTAATCTGATGTGCTTAGGTAGAGGTGGAATAGACCTTGCCTAAGCGTAGATCTAGCATAATTGAGCAGAGTTGATCGGGCGCCTAGAGATAGGGTTACGAGATTTTGCCAGATTAGGGTGAAACCTAATATGGGAATCCATTGATCGATTTACTGCTTCCTTAGGGGGTTATTATAAGAGAACGAGAGTTCTACTAATTAACCTAAGGTTAGACGTTATTCGCCTCGAGAGAGGTTTTAATATAGGTTAGGGAGTCTCACAGATCAAGCTAAGTAAAGAAATCATATGGTTTAGGGAATAAATAATAAGTGAAGTCATAGGTGGAATTTTCTTGAGGTTATCGTCTTCATCAACTGAGTTTTCCTAAAGTCTTTCTCAAATTCATTCTTTTGTCTTTGCATCTAGTTTAAGTATTTCATTTAGTTTAATAAACCAATCACTCCATATTTTAGGATAAATAATAGAAAGAAAGTGAGTAGTAGTACTTTTAGGTTCCTTTGGGTTCGATAAGATATTCTTGCCTAAACTATACTACTCTTCAATAGGTGCACTTGCCTCTATCGTTGTCATAGATAGTTTACAAGTTCGATCATTCTTTTATAAATATTAAAACTCGACTATTTGACACGATCAAGAAGTCATCAGTTAAATTTTTAGGGAGTACTATTTAATTGATGTTGTTAGAGATACTCGAGAGTTAGGCAGCTAGTAATAAAAGAAGTTAAATTGTACTAATAAAAGTTCTAAACAAAAAAGGTAAAAATTTTAATTAAAAATGAAAATAGACTAAAAATAAATATAAAAATGGAAAATAAATATTAAAAATGAAAAATAAAAAAAATAAAAGGACTCAAAGGTCCTCGTCATCAACTGGGTCGCGAGGTGGGGACGGCGATGAAACGTGTAGGTGCTGACATATCTGGTGGAGGGTGGTGTCGGGATGGTCGAAGCATTGGAAACATTGCTGCTCAAATTGTGATAGGTGCTCAGATATGTCCGCCAAAGAAGCTATTCCATGAACTAGGCGATGGCTCGGTGGTGGTGCCTCTTGTGGTGGGGGAACATCATCAGTAATGTTCTCAGGATCCTCCTCTTCTGTGGTGTGAGCTAGACGGTACTAGGGAGGATGATGCGTCCCACGGCGACGCTCGATCATCCTCATGTGTAACATCGTCTGGATGCCCTGTGGGGGCATCTGTCCTATCAGCATCTAGAAGTTTAATTACCTTAGCCTTAACAACTTCCTTCATGTTGGGATTCAATCGTCTTTGAGGTTTCACATTGTTTATATTTATCTTCCATTAAAATTTTATGGGTGCAGAACGATAGACTTATCTCTTTAATGTCAGAAATTTTCCAAGCTATGGCTCTTTTATGCTCTTTTAGTACCTGTAGTAGCTCGTCTTTCTCTTTGGGTTCCAGTTCTGAAGAAATGGTTACTGGTAACATGGAATTATCCCCGAGGAAAGCATATTCTAAGTGATTTGGTAACTGTTTTAATTTTAATTTTGGTGGCTCATCAATAGAGGGTTTTTGTTTTAGTTCGTCGTTGATTTCAATGCCCTATTCCTTCTTTTGTCTAGATGAAGATGTATTAGATTTCAACTCATCGATGTCGTCTTCTACCCTTCACCTTGGGTAAGACAGTTCCATCGTGTCGTCATGTATGATTTCAGTAAAGAATCTTGAATAAAATTATCAATGGCTTCAATAAAATAACAAGAATCATCTTGTTCTCAAGAATATCGCATACCATTGTAAATTTGAAAACTAATTTCCTCATTGCCTACCCTTAGTGCAATTTTACCATCACCTACATCAATAATAGCACTAGCAGTAGCTAAAAAAGGACGCCCTAAAATTAAAGGTATCTCAACGTCCTCATCCATGTCATGCACAACAAAATCAACAGGTAATATAAATTTATCAACTTTTATCAGAATATCTTCAATAACTCCCAGGATATTTAATAGATCATACCAATCGAATACTCAAACTAGTACGTTTTGTTCCCCAAGACCAAGTCGCTTGAACATTTTATAAGGCATTAAACTAATACTGGCACCTAAATCAGCTAGTGCTTTCTCAATATTTAAACTACCAATTAAGCATGGAATTGTAAAACTCCCTAGATCTTTTAATTTTCGTGGTAGTTTATTTTATAACATTGTTGAGCACACTGCGTTTAGTTTCACATGTGATTCCTCGTCTAACTTCAGCTTGTTTGTTAAAAGCTCATTTAAAAATTTCCTTGAATCAGGAATCTGTGAAAGAGCTTCAAGAAACGGTAAGTTAATATGTAATTTCTTTAAAAGTTTAAGAAACTTATCGAATTGTTCATCTATATTGTCTTTCTTCATTGCATTTGGGTATGGTATTCGAGGTTGGTATTCTCTAATTATCGATTTTGGTTTTTCTTGGCTTACCTCAACCTTACCTTCACTTACTACAGGTTCTTGCCTTGGCTCAAATTCAGATTCCACTAACCCTTCACTGTCATGAGCTTTTATGGCTTGAAGTTGCTCCTTTGGGTTAGTCTCAGTGTTACTTGGCAAGCTACCTTGTGGTCATTCGAAGATCAGCTTAGCGTGTTGCCCTAACTGGTTCTCAATCCTTGAATCGATGCTTGTTGATTTTTAAGTGATTTTTGGTGTTTTGAAAACATGTTTCTGACATTGCTATGAATTTTGTCAGCATCTCCTCAAGATTCACCTTCTTTTCCTATGGATAGGGCTGTTGTTGGAAGTTTGGAGGAGGTTGTTGTCTCTGATTTCCTTGACCACCCCATGAGAAATTGGGGTGGTTCCTCCAACCTGGATTATAAGTATTACTATAAGGGTTATTTTGAGATTTAAAATTGTTACCCATATAGTGAACTTGCTCGTTTTCAGCACTCGGGTTGTAAGGTGGATATTCTGTACTACTCATCGCTCCTCCATTCATATCGTACTATATAGTTGGATGTACCTACGAAGAACCACATAAACCATCTGTAACATCTTAAAATTAGGGCCTTTGCATTTTATGTGTTTGTGTGTGTATGCTATGCTTGTCATGCTAGTTTAAGGTATTTCAGGGTCTAGGAATGACTTAGGGGTAAGCTGGAGTCTTGGTAGAAATTTACCTTTTTGAGCACTTTTAAGGAAAGCTTGCTGAATTAGGCCTTAAGGGATATTGTTTGTGTTGGACGACACAAAAGAGTGCCTTAGTAAAGTGTCAAGGAGGCACCACTTAAAGGTTGAGGTAGGTGACACCACAAGGGAGTTTGAGGGAGCAGGTTCAAGTCACGTAGTCCTCATTTTAAGAACTCTTTTTGGGGTCAAGGGGAGTAGAGGTGGAGTTCGGCTGGGATGCTTGAAAAAGGGATAGTTGATTTGGTCAAATATTTCAAAGGAATTGTGGAGAGGGTTTTAAGGAGTTTGAATCATTCAAACGTGTTTGAATGGATGGAGGAGAGGGAATCAAGGAGGGATTGAAGGGATGACATAGTGTTGGTGGGGAAAGGGGAGTGTTAATGAATTTAGGAAGGAGCTAGGTGAGGTTGGGCATTCAGGTTTGGATGTTAACTTAGGGGTGTGCCAAAAATCCTTTGTTGGTAACATAGGTTTTAGTTCTCAAAGTGTGCATTTTTTTGGCCTTTGGTTAGTGTGTGCCGAAATTCTGTGTAGTCAGGTGAGTATCTTTTTTTCATTTATGATAATTAAGGTCTTCATCCCTTCTTTTTTTCTTCTTTTCTAATTGAAAGTCGAAACCCTCTTAAGCATTCCTTCTCTTTACATTTTTCCGCCATAGCCGAATCTACCCCAAGTCTTGTCGAAATCCTTCTTCTTTACTGGTTCTATTGCTTCTTTTCATTCCATTTTACTCTTCTTCCCTCAATCTTCTCTTTCTCTAAAGCTGAAACCCTTAACTCCATTTTCATCTCCATATCTATGCCATGGCCGAATGTCCTATGATCTTCATTCTCTTCTCCATCCCTTCCCTATAAGCCGAATCCCCATAGTTTCTTTGCACCATCTTTTCTTTTGATCTTCCCAAAAGCCGAAACTTATACATCTCACCTATAGTCCTTCTTGTTTAATTTGCGACTCTTTCATCTTCTTCCCTAACCTTTATGAAAATTTTTCTTCTAGGGTGCTAAGTGTCGAATTCTATTAGGATTAGCTGAATCTTCTGTATTAAGGTAAGTGATGATTTCTCCTATATTTTACCTTCCTCTTTCGATTTTTGGAAGCCAAAGTCGAAAGGATAATTGGCTTGGTAAGGTTATCTTTTAATTAATGTTTTGATCGTTCTTGTGTTCTCTTTGGGGTGACACGTCAGGAATTGAAGTAAATCAAATCATCTAGATCCATAAGCCGAAAATCGTTAGTTTCTGAACTTTATCTCTTTCGAGATTTCAAGGTAAGGATGTTCTCTTTAGACTTGTTAAATTCATTATTGTATTATTACCTTAACCCTATGTTATGGTTTGACAACCCAATGTTATGATGGTAGCGACTGACAAGGTCTTTTGATCGAATCAAATATTGATCAGGCGAAGGAGGGGATTAGACCCGTAAACACAATCCCTAAGTTCAAGAAGCGCGTAATATCTGGGTTTCGAGATTGGCCACCGGGTTGTGGGCTGGCTTCTAAGCAAAGACGTAAGTAGATAGTAGTAGTTACGATTAGCGATAGTGTCGACATAGAGAGCGTGGTATTACGTGTTATCAGGTGTGTAGCTCTTACACACTTTATATGTTAATTATGTTATTATTTGTGTATTGCCAAAAGCCGAAGTGATGGTATGGATCACTACGTTACCCTTGTCGATAAAAACAAAGACTTCAGGTAAGTTCTACTATGTCCTATCATTAATGGATGCATGTATGAGTGGATTGATTGTTGTTGTACATTGAAAGCATGATCATACCATGTTGTAAAGCATGAACATGAAGATGGGGTATGATGTGATGAGGGGGGAAATATGAACTCTTTCAGACTGTCACCAGTGGTTAGGTACCACAAGTGGGTTGGCCCCACATATTAATATTTTGTGACTAAGTCTCAGTGGTTTGGAACCACCAGTAGTTAGGTACCACATATATCTTATTTCTGTGACTCGTCCCAGTGGTTTGGTACCAAAGTGGGTTGGCCCCACGTACGGATATTAAGGATTGTCACTAGTGGTTAGGTACCATAAGTGGGTTGGCCCCACATATTGTTATTTGTGGCTTTTGTCACCAGTGGTTTGGAACCACCAGTGGTTAGGTACCACCATGGCTAGGTGCCACAAATGTTGGGTAGATACCGGAGATACGGTAGATGTGCATATTAGGTTGATTGGGTTGCATGGCATACATACGTAACATATGGTTTTGTGAGAGCTAGAAATCTTTTGGGCCGAGGATTTACTGGTGAGTCTCGGTGACTCACCCCTTTTTGTGAAATTTTGCAGGTAATCCTTAGACTGCGGACATGGAGCCGGGTGGACTCAAGGTGGCCATGCGTAATATTTTGGACTTTATCTTAAATAGTTATTTTGGGATTACACTATTTTAATTTGGATTTTGGTAATGTAATAAGGCCAGTTAAATGTTAATTTGGGTTTACAGTTATTTTTATTAACATTCTTTATTTTATTTTGGATTATTAAGGCATGCCTAATAAATTGTCGAAATGGATGATTACCAAAACTTAAGAACTTTGAGACTTTACAATTGGCTAACTAAAATTTGGGTTGTAGTAGTAAAGAACAAAAATTTCAAACTAAGACTCAAAATTGTTTTCAATTGATCACTCAATATAAATTTTGTTTCTACAAAATCAAAGATTCTACCTAACTCATGACGTTAACTCGGTTTTCAAATTTTTTCTTTTCCTCGACATACCAGATTCAGTCGTAGTGTTTTGACTGGGTTTGGGGTGTTACAATTATAGTATCAGAGCCAGGTTCAGAAGCTCGATTGTGGGTATAAGGCCCAAAATATTTTTAATAGATAGCTTGGAAAATGGTTGCAATAAAATGTTTTCGAGAAACATGGCACCTGAGTCTCCGGCACCCATCCGCGACGGTAAGTCCTCTAACTAACAGTTGTATAATGTGATGGTATTGTTGATATGAATGTATCGAGATATGATTGGGATGATTAAACATCGTCGAGGGACCGACCCCCCTCAATGCCGATTAGCAACATCCACAGATGAGAGGGAGCTCGAGGACATTACTGACGATGTCTCACCAGCTCGAGGGCAATGACCATCCCATGCAAAGAACATCATGGGCAGATATCTCTGCATGCCTCGACCAGTTCGAGCAATATTTCATTTATAACACTTGACGTTTTAATGGGATAGAGGCCACACTCCACCAAATATGCCAACACCTCCATATCCCATCACCAGCCCCACCGCCAAATCCAAACGATGAGGAGGACCTTTGAGTCCCTTTAATTATCTACATTTTATTGTCTTATTTTTAGTTTTATTTTTCCTTTATTATCATAATTTGTCGCTTTTCTTCATTGTAAACTTTTATCATTACTTATATAATCTTGAGTATTCCTAACATTTATTTCTCTTACACCCAAATATCTAGCGATGACTTTGCGATTACGATCACACGTTCTACATACGAACAAATCACTAGGAGTAATTCACTAATACATAAGTCATCTTCCATCCCGAACACCGCCAACTCCGAAAATCACCCAAAATTTAGGAAGTGGCACTCTATCCTCTCTTTTGATCTTATATTAATTATTATTTATCTATCTTTGTACATTGAGGGCAATGTCGTCTTAAGTAATGGGGGTAAAGTGCCTAAGTTTTTGCATAATTCTCAATTTAATGCCTAATTTTTCAAACCACAATTTAGTCTTGTTCAAAAGTATTTTTTCTCATATTACTAATTAGGATGAAATTTCTAATTATTTATGATTTTTATTTGATATGTCTTTGAATAAGTCATAGTTAATTGTGCATTGATGATTGGATTTGAAGAATACTAGAGAATCGAGCATGATAAGTCTACTTTCTAAAAATTAAAATTGATAGGTTGTTGAACTGAATTTGAGTATCACCTTGAAGTTCAAAATTTACAGGGATTGATATCAAAAACACCCATAAGTTTTGTGAGATTTTGAGCCTTATAGAGCATATATTCTTTTTCGTGCTCACTTTATTAATTATGAGTGTGTCAACTTTGAACTGTTATTCTAGAACTTGCCTCGTTTATACATGTCGAGACCACATTAATGGTTTGATACATTGAGATGATAAAGGCACCTAGGTTTTAACCCGTTCACTTCGTTAAAAAGCCTACCAATACAAATTAACCCCTAGTGAACCCTATTGAATCCTAACAACCTTTTTATTGATTCACCCGTTAATATTACCTGAAACCCCTTTGTATTTGTTATCAACATTCTTTTGACTACCCATCTATCGAGAATTGATTTGATCAGTCGCCGAATTAGGTTATTTCAATTATCAAAGTTCCTTCTATTATATTTAAAAAAATCCAAGTTTATTCAATATTAGTATACAAAAGAGCTTAGAGCATTTACACTCCAATTGTTAAAGAAAAAGCTTGTATTAAAGTATTCTCAAATTTCAAGTGAGAGAAATACTCGTTATTATAGAGTAATTATCAATAGTAGGTATTATTGGCTTTCAATTGATGTAAGTACTCATATTAGTTCATTGTTTCTAGTTAGGTAATTTGTCATGTCAATCTCGATTCTTACCCTCTAATTCACCTTTATCCACACCTTTTAGCCCTAGCCCGTTACAACCTCGATAAAGACCTTTTGATTTGTGTATCATCTCATATACAGTGGTGGAGATTTGATTTTCAGGCAAGCCTATGGGATTAACTTTTTAGGTTCGACTTAGAGTGCTTTTTCTTGAACATTAAATACCTTTGAGTGATTTGAGTGAATCATTAGTGAGGATGTTAGTCCTTGTCAGTTTTGAATTAAAGGTTATTACTTAGATAAGGGGAGACACCTATGTTTTCGTATTACTACAAAGGTATGACTTATCTTGGTTGAATCTTTAGGGTTCTTTGAGTTGAATTATCCATGTATAAATTATTTATGAATTATGATGAGACATTGTCGATAGGAATTATGAATTATGGAAAGTTTGTTTTAATTATAAAGTAAGAATTTTCTTGAGGACAAGCAAAAGCTTAAGTGTGGGGGTATTTGATAAACCGTAAAAGCAACATATTTTAATCCCACATTTAGTATGCTTTTGGATAAATTATCCTTGATTTATGTAAAAAGGTGCTCTTAATCCTTTCCTTTCATGTCTTATACTCAGGAAAGCACCTAAGGATAAAAAGAACGTAAAATGGGCTTAAAATGGACTAAATTGGGCCAACCCAAGAATTCGACACGGCCTGGACCAAAGCCCACACGACCGTGTCTCACCGATTACCTAGAACACAGCCTCAATCCATCACACATGGTCGTGCATCATCCATTTACCACACACGAACGTACCTGGTGATCTACATGGCCGTGTCCCAATCGACAGACTTGAAGCATGGCCTGAATCCCAACTCACAAGGCCGTGCCATGGCCGTGCCCAAAATAACAGAATCAAGGCACGACCCAACCCCAAATTACACAATCGTGTGCCATGGGCGTGCCCCTGCTATGAGGGAGAGTAATTTCACTCGAATTTGGATGCTTGAAGCCAAAGAAACATATTCCTAAGTCTACTTAAACTCCCTAATAGTAAATCTACTTGAAAGATGTACTTAGGAGCCAAGTAAAGCATCTCAAAGGCTATATAAACAACCCAAGGCGGCTATCCTAGGACGCTTTTGCGGAGGCTTTTGCCAAGCTTTCATCTTTTAGGAATCACTTGAAGATAGCAGTTGATCCATCTCAAGAAGCGAGTTCTACTCAAGACGGATGATCTCTCCTTCAATTCCTTTAGGGGTTTTAGGGATTTCTTATGTTTTGTTTTATCTTTTCTCTTGAGATGTTTTCTTATTTAATTATGAACTAAACCCTTGAGATACTTGAAGGGATGAAACCTATGATGGATTTTGTTATTTGATTTCTAAATTATATGATAAGTGCTTAGTTTGTTCTTAATTATGTTGCTTAATCTAATCGATGTGCTTAGGTAGAGGTGGAATAGACCTTGCCCAAGCGTAGATCTAACATAATTGAGCGAGTTGATCGAGCGCCTAGAGATAGGGTTACGAGATTTTGCGATTAGGGTGAAACCTAATATGGGAATCCATTGATCGATTATTGCTTCCTTAGGGGTTATTATAAGAGAACGAGAGTTCTACTAATTAACCTAAGGTTAGGCGTTATTCGCCTCGAGAGGTTTTAATATAGGTTGAGAGTCTCATGAGATCAAGCTAAGTAAAGAAATCATATGGTTTAGGAATAAATAATAAGTGAAGTCATAGGTGGAATTTTCTTGAGGTTATCGTCTTCATCAATGAGTTTTCCTAAAGTCTTTCTCAAATTCATTCTTTTGTCTTTGCATCTAGTTTAAGTATTTCATTTAGTTTAATAAACCAATCACTCCATATTTCGGGATAAATAATAGAAAGAAAGTGAGTAGTAGTACTTTTAGGTTCCTTTGGGTTCGATAAGATATTCTTGCCTAAACTATACTACTCTTCAATAGGTGCACTTGCCTCTATCGTTGTCATAGGTAGTTTACAAGTTCGATCATTCTTTTATAAATATTAAAACTTCATTGCTTGACACGATCAAGAAGTCATCGATTAAATTTTAGGAGTACTATTTAATTGATGTTGTTAGAGATACTCGAGAGCTAGGCACTAGTAATAAAAGAAGTTAAATTGTACTAATAAAAGTTCTAAACAAAAAGGTAAAATTTTAATTAAAATGAAAATAGACTAAAATAAATATAAAAATGGAAAATAAATATTAAAATGAAAATGAAAAAATAAAAGGACTCAAAGGTCCTCGTCATCAACCTGGTCGCGAGGTGGGGACGGCGATGAAACGATGTAGGTGCTTGACATATCCGGTGGAGGTGGTGTCGGGATGGTGAAGCATTGGAAACATTCTTTGCTCAAATTGTGATAGGTGCTCGATATGTCCGCCAAAGAAGCTATTGCATGAACTAGGCGATGGCTCGGTGGTGGTGCCTCTTGTGGTGGGGGAACATCATCAGTAATGTTTTCAGGATCCTCCTCTTCCGTGGTGTGAGCTAGACGGTACTAGGGAGGATGATGCGTCCCACGGCGACGCTCGATCATCCGCATGTGTAACATCGTCTGGATGCCCTGTGGGGGCATCTGTCCTATCAGCATCTAGAAGTTTAATTACCTTAGCCTTAGCCTTAACAACTTCCTTCATGTTGGGATTCAATCGTATTTGAGGTTTCACATTGTTTATATTTATCTTCCATTAAAATTTTATGGGTGCAGAACGATAGACTTATCTCTTTAATGTCAGAAATTTTCCAAGCTATGGCTCTTTTATGCTCTTTTAGTACCTATAGCAGCTCGTCTTTCTCTTTGGGTTCCAGTTCTGAAGAAATGGTTACTGGTAACATGGAATTATCCCCGAGGAAAGCATATTCTAAGTGATTTGGTAACTATTTTAATTTTAATTTTGGTGGCTCATCAATAGAGGGTTTTTGTTTTAGTTCGTCGTTGATTTCAATGCCCTATTCCTTCTTTTGTCTAGATGAAGATGTATTAGATTTCAACTCATCGATGTCGTCTTCTACCCCTTCACCTTGGGTAAGACACAGTTCCATCGTGTCGTCATGTATGATTTCCTGTAAAGAATCTTGAATAAAATTATCAATGGCTTCAATAAAATAACAAGAATCATCTTGTTCTCAAGAATATCGCATACCATTGTAAATTTGAAAACTAATTTCCTCATTGCCTACCCTTAGTGCAATTTTACCATCACCTACATCAATAATAGCACTAGCAGTAGCTAAAAAAGGACGCCCTAAAATTAAAGGTACCTCAACGTCCTCATCCATGTCAAGCACAACAAAATCAACAGGTAATATAAATTTATCAACTTTTATCAGAATATCTTCAATAACTCCCCTGGGATATTTAATAGATCTGTCAGCTAACTGAATACTCAAACTAGTACGTTTTTGTTCCCCAAGACCAAGCTGCTTGAACATTTTATAAGGCATTAAACTAATACTGGCACCTAAATCAGCTAGTGCTTTCTCAATATTTAAACTACCAATTAAGCATGGAATTGTAAAACTCCCTAGATCTTTTAATTTTCGTGGTAGTTTATTTTATAACATTGTTGAGCACACTGCGTTTAGTTTCACATGTGATTCCTCGTCTAACTTCAGCTTGTTTGTTAAAAGCTCATTTAAAAATTTCCTTGAATCAGGAATCTGTGAAAGAGCTTCAAGAAACGGTAAGTTAATATGTAATTTCTTTAAAAGTTTAAGAAACTTATCGAATTGTTCATCTATATTGTCTTTCTTCATTGCATTTGGGTATGGTATTCGAGGTTGGTATTCTCTAATTATCGATTTTGGTTTTCTTGGCTTACCTCAACCTTACCTTCACTTACTGTGTTCTTGCCTTGGCTCAAATTGATTCCACTAACCCTTCACCGTCATGAGCTTTTATGGCTTGAAGTTGCTCCTTTGGGTTAGTCTCGGTGTTACTTGGCAAGCTACCTTATGGTCATTCAAGATCGACTTAGCGTGTTGCCCTAAGCGGTTCTCAATCCCTTGAATCGATGCTTGTTGATTTTTAAGTGATGTTTCGGTGTTTTGAAAACATGTTTCTGACATTGCTATGAATTTTGTCAGCATCTCCTCAAGGTTCACCTTCTTTTCCTATGGATAGGGCTGTTGTTGGAAGTTTGGAGGAGGTTGTTGTCTCTGATTTCCTTGACCACCCCATGAGAAATTGGGGTGGTTCCTCCAACTTGGATTATAAGTATTACTATAAGGGTTATTTTGAGATTTAAAATTGTTACCCATATAGTGAACTTGCTCGTTTTAACACTCGGGTTGTAAGGTGGATATTACAGACTACTCATCGCTCCTCCATTCATATCGTACTATATAGTTGGAGGTACCTCGAAGAACCACATAAACCATCTCGTAACATCTTAAAATTAGGGCCTTTTGCATTTTATGTGTTTGTGTGTGTATGCTATGCTTGTCATGCTAGTTTAAGGTATTTGTGGTCTAGGAATGACTTAGGGGTGGTCGGAGTCTTGGTAGAAATTTACCTTTTGAGCACTTTTAAGGAAAGCTTGCTGAATTAGGCCTTAAGGGATATTGTTTGTGTTGGACGACACAAAAGAGTGCCTTAGTAAAGTGTCAAGGAGGCACCACTTAAAGGTTGAGGTAGGTGACACCACAAGGGAGTTTGAGGGAGCAGGTTCAAGTCGCGTAGTCCTCATTTTAAGAACTCTTTTTGGGGTCAAGGGGAGTAGAGGTGGAGTTCGGCTGGGATGCTTGAAAAAGGGATAGTTGATTTGGTCAAATATTTCAAAGGAATTGTGGAGAGGGTTTTAAGGAGTTTGAATCATTCAAACGTGTTTGAATGGATGGAGGAGAGGGAATCAAGGAGGGATTTAAGGGATGACATAGTGTTGGTGGGGAAAGGGGAGTGTTAGCTGAATTTAGGAAGGAGCTAGGTGAGGTTGGGCATTCAGTTTTGGATGTTAACTTAGGGGGTGTGCCAAAAATCCTTTGTTGGTAACATAGGTTTTAGTTCTCAAAGTGTGCATTTTTTCGGCCTTTGGTTAGTGTGTGCCGAAATTCTGTGTAGTCAGGTGAGTATCTCTTTTTCATTTTCGATAATTAATGTCTTCATCCCTTCTCTTTTTCTTCTTTTCAAGTGAAAGTCGAAGCCCTCTTAAGCATTCCTTCACTTTACATTTTTTTGCCATAGCCGAATCTACCCCAAGTCTTGTCGAAATCCTTCTTCTTCTTTACCAGTTCTATTACTTCTTTTCATTCTATTTTACTCTTCTTCCCTCAATCGTCTCTTTCTCTAAAGCTGAAACCCTTAACTCCATTTTCATCTCCATATCTATGCCATGGCCGAATGTCCTATAATCTTCATTCTCTTCTCCATCCCTTCCCTATAAGCAGAATCCCCGTAGTTTCTTTGCACCATCTTTTCTTTTAATCTTCCCAAAAGCTGAAACTTATACATCTCACCTACAGTCCTTCTTGTTTAATTTGTGACTCTTTCATCTTCTTCCCTAACCTTTGTGAAAATTCTTCTTCTAGGGTGCTAAGTGTCGAAATCTATTAGGATTAGCCGAATCTTCTGTATTAAGGTAAGTGACGATTTCTCCTATATTTTACCTTCCTCTTTCGATTTTTGGAAGCCAAAGTTGAAAGGATAATTGGCTTGGTAAGGTTATCTTTTAATTAATGTTTTGATCGTTCTTGTGTTCTCTTTGGGGTGACACGTCAGGAATTGAAGTAAATCAAATCATCTAGATCCATAAGCCGAAAATCGTTAGTTTTCGAACTTTATCTCTTCGAGATTTCAAGGTAAGGATGTTCTCTTTAGACTTGTTAAATTCATTATTGTATTATTACCTTAACCCTATGTTATGGTTTGACAACCCAATGTTATGATGGTAGCGGACGACAAGGTCTTTTGATCGAATCAAATATTGATCAGCGAAGGAGGATTAGACCCGTAAACACAATCCCTAAGTTCAAGAAGCGCGTAATATCTGGGTTTCGAGATTGGCCACCGGGTTGTGGGCTGGCTTCTAAGCAAAGGCGTAAGTAGATAGTAGTAGTTATGATTAGCGATAGTGTCGACATAGAGAGCGTGGTATTACGTGTTATGTTGTGTGTAGCTCTTACACACTTTATATGTTAATTATGTTATTATTTGTGTATTGCCAAAAGTCAAGTGATGGTATGGATCACTCGTTACCCTTGTCGATAAAAACAAAGACTTCAGGTAAGTTCTACTATGTCCTGTCATTAATGGATGCATGTATGAGTGGATTGATTGTTGTTGTACATTGAAAGCATGATCATACCATGTTGTAAAGCATGAACATGAAGATGGGGTATGATGTGATGAGGGGGAAATATGAACTCTTCAGATTGTCACGGTGGTTAGGTACCACAAGTGGGTTGGCCCACATATTAATATTTTGTGACTAAGTCTCGGTGGTTTGGAACCACCGGAGTTAGGTACCACATATATCTTATTTTGTGACTCGTCCGGTGGTTTGGTACCAAAGTGGGTTGGCCCCATGTACGGATATTAAGGATTGTCACTAGTGGTTAGGTACCATAAGTGGGTTGGCCCCACATATTGTTATTTGTGGCTTTTGTCACCAGTGGTTTGGAACCACCGGTGGTTAGGTACCACCAAGTGGCTAGGTGCCACAAATGTTGGGTGAATCTGAGGAGATACGGTAGATGTGCATATTAGGTTGGTTGGGTTCCATGGCATACATATGTAACATATGGTTTTGTGTGAGAGCTAGAAATCTTTTGGATGGGATTTCTGGTGAGTCTCGGTGACTCACCCCTTTTTGTGAAATTTTGCAGGTAATCCTTAGACTGCGGACATGGAGCCGGGTGGACTCAAGGTGGCCATACGTAATATTTTGGACTTTATCTTAAATAGTTATTTTGGGATTACACTATTTTAATTTGGATTTTGGTAATGTAATAAGGCCAGTTAAATGTTAATTTGGGTTTATAGTTATTTTATTAACATTCTTTATTTTATTTTGGATTATTAAGGCATGCCTAATAAATTGTCGAAATGGATGATTACCAAAACTTAAGAACTTTGAGACTTTACAATTGGCTAACTAAAATTTGGGTTGTAGTAGTAAAGAACAAAATTTCAAACTAAGACTCAAAATTGTTTTCAATTGATCACTCAATATAAATTTTGTTTCTACAAAATCAAAGATTCTACCTAACTCATGGCGTTAACTCGGTTTTCAAATTTTTCTTTTCCTCGACATACCGATTCGATCGTAGTGTTTTGTTGGGTTTGGGGTGTTACAATTATAATATCGAGCCAGTTCGAAGCTCGATTGTGGGTATAAGGCCCAAAATATTTTTAATAGATAGCTTGGAAAATGGTTGCAATAAAATGTTTTAGAAACATGGCTTTGAGTCTCGGCACCCATCCGCGACGGTAAGTCCTCTAACTAACAGTTGTATAATGTGATGGTATTGTTGATATGAATGTATCGAGATATGATTGCTAGTTAGAAAATCTTACTTTAGAGATTGAAGCCTGTAGGAATGTACTTGCTCATGAAAGAAACTACTCTGAATACATACTCATAAGGCAGTTCTGTAATAAACAGTGAAAGAAACTAATTCATAAAATTTTTCCTAAATCAGATTAAATAGTGAACGTTAGTCATGAGCACCCGAGGACGTGGGTGTAATTTACGTGGTCGTGGTAGGGGCAGGGTTACTGTATCAAAACCAACAGAATCTGGTCATGGGTTAGGGATGGCTCATCGGCTAGCCACATCACCTAGGAGTTCTTTAAGTCAGCATTTCAAGGAAAATATATCAGGTCGAGTTATGTGGACGCTCAACAGAAGGCATTCCTTAATTTGGTTCAGGGAATTAAGTCTGTGGCTGAGTATGAAGTGAAATTTTTGCGTCTGAGCCGCTATGCCAAGGGTATCGCGACAACAGATCATGAGCACTGTGTTAGATTTGAGGATAGCCTGAGAGACGAGTTGCGGGTATTAATAGCTTTACAATGAGAAAGGGAGTTTGTTGTGTTGGTTGAGAAGGCTAAAATAGTCGAGGAGGTGAAGAGGTCTGAAAAGCAAAACCAGGATAGGAGTAGAAATAATAGAAGTTTTGGACCATCAGGATCTACTGGGGTTTTTAGAAGAGGTCTAGATTTGGAGGGCCTAGTCAAGCTACGAAGCATGTTGCTGTTCAGTGGCCACCTCAGTGTACTCGATGCGGGAAATTCCATTCGGGTGATGTTGGGCAGGTGATAGGGGATGTTTTGAATGTGGATCTTTGGATCATCAAATAAGAGATTGCCCACGGAGGCGGTCGAGGCCTGATCGGAGGTCAAAATGCACACCATTTAGAAGAGAGGGTCAGTAACTGCAGAGAGGTCGTGGTCCAGCCGGAGGAGGAAATAGCTTTGGTCGAGGGCATGGGGCACCGGGCAGAGGTGATGGGAATACCGAGGAGAGGCAGCCTGGGTTGGTCTATACAGCTAGGTGCAGAGAGGAAGGACGTTATAATCGGTACGTTTCTTATTGATGGGATGCCTTATACTGCTTTGATTGGCATTGGTTTGACACACTCTTATGTTGCCAGTGCTATATTGGAAACTCTAGAATTGGACTTTGAGATTTCTTCAAGGGAGATGACTGTAATTAGCCTTCTAGGACAATCTGTAGTGGTGAATAAACTGTATAGGGATGTACCTCTAGAACTTCAAGGGGTAGTTTTTTCGGCTGATCTGATGGAACTGCCACTCGGGGAGTTCCATTTGATCTTAGGGATATATTGGTTAGTAAAGTATCAGGCAAATTTAGACTGTACAGCCAAGCGCATGGTGTTAAGAGCTTTCGAGGGTGAAGAGATAGTGGTGATAGGTGAGAGGAGGAACTACCTATCTAATGTGGTATCCATTTTAAAGGTTGAGAGAATGGTGAGAAAGGGATGTAAGGCGTTTATGGCTTACGTTTTTGCTTTGGAGGTCAGGGAATCAGCTGTCGAAATTGTTCGAACGGTAAAGGAATATTCTGCTATTTTCCCAGAAGAGCTTCCGAGATTGCATCCAGATCGCGAAGTTGAGTTTGGTATTGATCTCCTACCAGGAACAGCGCCAGTGTCTATTGCCCCATATAGGATGGCCCAAGGAGTTGGTGGAGTTGAAAGCTCAGATTTTGAACTGTTGGATCGAGGTTTCATCTGGCCGAATGTATCACCTTGGGGAGCGCTGGTGCTATTTATCAAGAAGAAGGATGGATCAATGCGTATGTGCATTGATTACCGTCAGTTGAATAAGTTGACGATAAAAAATAAGTACTCGTTGCCAAGGATAGATGACCCGTTCAACGAACTTAGGGGAGCATCAGTCTTCTCCAAGATAGATTTGAGATCGGGCTATCATCAGCTTAAGGTCAAGAAGGCGGATATTCATAAAATGACATTTTGTACTTGCTATGGTCACTACGAATTCTGGTGATGCCGTTTGGATTGACCAACGCGCCAGCAGTGTTTATGGATATGATGATTTGGGTGTTTCAACCTTATCTGGATCAATTCATCGTGGTGTTTATAGACGATATTCTAGTTTATTCAAAGTCTGAGGAGGAGCATGATGCATATCTTCGAGTGGTTTTGTAAATTCTGAGGGAAAAGCGGTTGTTCGCTAAGTTCAGTAAGTGCGAGTTCTGGCTAAGGGAAGTTACCTTTTTGGGTCATGTGGTGTCTGTTGAGGGGATCAGGGTGGACCCTCGAAAAATTGAGGCTGTGTTGGGTTGGAAACCTCCTAAGTCCGTGGCGGAGATTTGGAGTTTTCTAGGGTTGGTCGGCTATTACAGAAGGTTCGTGGAAGGATTCTCTTTGATTGTGGCACTGTTAACCAAGTTGTTAAGGAAAAGGGTTCCGCTTTTGTGGTTGGACAAGCAACAGGAAAGTTTTGAGAAGTTAAAGAGGATTTTGACAAAAGCTCCGGTGTTAATTCAGCCTGAGGCAGGGAAAAAGTTTAATGGATATTGTGATGTGTCACATACAGGGTTAGGATGTGTGCTGATGCAAGAGGGGAAAGTGGTAGCGTATACTTCTCGGTAATTGAGACCTCACGAGGTAAATTATTCGACGCATGACCTGGAGTTGGCTACAGTAGTTTTCGCCCTAAAGATCTAGAGTCATTACTTGTATGGGGAGAAGTCCATCATTTATACAGACCACAAGAGTTTGAAATACCTCCTTACCCGGAAGGAGTTGAATTTAAGGCAGCGAAGGTGGATCGAGCTGTTGAAGGATTATGATTGCTCAATTGAGTACCATCCGGGTAAAGCTAACGTGGTGGCAGGCGCGTTGAGCCGTAAGGTAATAGTAGACTTGAGAGCAATGTTTACCCACCTTAGCTTATACGACAATGAAAGTTTATTAGCGGAACTGCAAGTGAAGCTGACAAGGGTGAGTCAGATCAAAGAGAAATAGTTATCAGATGATGTCTGTAGTGCTCGACTGGCAAGTGCATGATAGTGGATTAGAGGATTACAGTTTGACCAGCGATGGAGTTTTATGTTTTCGTGGGAAGGTTTGCATGCCAAACAATGTGGGCTTGAAGTAGAAGATTCTTCAGGAAGCACATAGCTGTTCATACGCTATGCATCCTGGAGGTAGTAAGATGTACTGGGATTTGCGGGAACAGTTTTGGTGGCCGGGTATTAAGAGAGAAGTAACGAATTTGTGAGTAAGTGTTTGAAGTGTCAGCAGGTGAAAGTAGAACATCAGTTGCCTTCGGGGTTATTGCAACCGGTCAGGATTTCGTAGTGGAAGTGGGAAAGGATTAAAATGGATTTTGTTAGTAAGCTACCTCTTACGCCTACTAAAAAGGATTTGGCTTGGGTAATTGTTGATCGTTTGACAAAGTCCGCTCATTTTATACTGGTACGAGTCGACTATTCTTTACAAAAGTTGGCTAAGTTGTATAAAGCAGAGATCGTAAGGTTGCACGGGGTACCAGTGTCCATCATCTCAAATAGGGACCCCAGGTTTACATCAAGATTTTGGAGGGCGTTGCATCAAGCGTTGGGTACAAAGTTGGATTTTAGTACAGCGTTCCATCCAAAGTCTAATGGACAATCGGAGAGAGTGATTCAGATCTTGGAAGATATGTTGAGGGGCTATGTCTTGGATTTCAGAGGTAGTTGGGAGGAATTTCTACCGTTGGCAGAATTTGCGTATAACAATAGTTACCAATCTAGTATTCAGATGGCACCATATGAAGCGTTGTATGGTCAGAAGTGTCGTACTCCAACATGTTGGACAGAGTTGGGTGAGCGTCAGTTGTTGGGTCCAAAGTTGGTTTCTGAAACGGAGGACAAGGTTAAGCTAATTAGAGCTCAATTGAAGAAAGCTTCGGACAGACAGAAGACTTATACAGACCTAAGGCGTAAGGACATAGAATTTGAGGTAGGTAATCGGTATTCTTGAAGGTGTCACCTTAGATGAAGGTGCTCAGGTTTGGGCGGAAGGGCAAGCTAAGCCCTAGATTTATCGGGCCTTATCGCGTGTTGAAACGTGTGGGACCAGTAGTCTATCAGCTCGAGTTGCCTTTAGAGTTAAGTCAGATTCATGATGTGTTTCACATTTCAATGCTAAGACGTTATCGTTCGGATCCATCTCACATGGTACCAATGGAAGAAATTGAAGTAAATCCAGATTTGTCCTTTGAAGAAGAGTCGGTGTAGATCTTGGATCATGATGTCAAAGTATTGCTTAGAAAATCAGCTCATTTGGTGAAGGTGTTGTGGCGAGAACCATGGAGCAGAAGAAGCTACGTGGGAACCAGAAGATGTGATCCGATAGCAATACCCTCATCTCTTTTGACCAGGTAATTTCGAGGTCGAAATTATTTTAAAGGGGGTAGAACTGTAACATCCTAAAATTAGGGCCTTTGCATTTTATGTGTTTGTGTGTGTATGATATGCTTGTCATGCTAGTTTAAGGTATTTCAGGGTCCAAGAATAACTTAGGGGTAAGCTGGTGTCTTGGTAGAAATTTGCCTTTTTGAGCACTTTTAAGGAAAGCTAGCTGAATTAGGCCTTAAGGGATATTGTTTATGTTGGATGACACAAAAGAGTGCATTAGTAAAGTGGCAAGGAGGCGCCACTTAAAGGTTGAGGCAGGTGACGTCCCAAAGGAGATGGAGGGAGCAGGTTCAAGTCACGTAGTCCTCATTTTAAGAACTATTTTTGGGGTCAAGGGGAGCAGAAGTGGAGTTCGACTGGGATGCTTGAAAAAGGGAAGTTGATTTGGTCAAATATTTCAAAGGAATGGTGGAGAGGGTTTTAAGGAGTTTGAATCATTCAAACTTGTTTGAATGGATGGAGGAGAGGGAATCAAGGAGGGATTGAAGGGATGGCATAGTGTTGGTGGGGAAAGGGGGAGTGTTAGCCGAATTTAGGAAGGAGTTAGGTGAGGTTGGGCATTCGGTTTTGGATTTTAACTTAGGGGGTGTGCCAAAAATCCTTTGCTGGTAGCATAGATTTTAGTTCTCAGAGTGTGCATTTTTTTTCGGCTTTTGGTCAGTGTGTGCCGAAATTCTGTGTAGTCAGGTGAGTATCTCTTTTTCATTTTCGACAATTAAGGTCTTCATCCATTCTCTTTTTCTTCTTTTCTAAGTGAAAGCTGAAACCCTCTTAAGCATTCCTTCTCTTTACATTTTTCTACCATAGCCGAATCTGCCCCAAGTCTTGCCGAAATCCTTCTTTTTTTTTTATCGGTTCTATTACTTCTTTTCATTCCATTTTACTCTTCTTCTCTCAATCATCTCTTTCTCTAAAGCCGAAACCTTTAACTCTATTTTCATCTCCAAATCTATGCCATGGCCGAATGTCCTAAGATCTTCATTCTCTTCTCCATCACTTCCCTATAAGCCGAATCCCCATAGTTTCTTTACACCATCTTTTCTTTTGATCTTCCCAAATGCCGAAACTTCTATATCTCACCTATAGTCCTTCTTGTTTAATTTGCGACTCTTTCATCTTCTTCCCTAGCCTTTGCGAAAATTCTTCTTCTAGGGTGCTAAGTGTCGAAATCTATTAGGATTAGTCGAATCTTCTGTATTAAGGTAAGTGACAATTTCTCCTATATTTCACCTTCCTTTTTCAGATTTTGGAAGCCAAATCCGAAAGGCTAATTGGCTTGGTAAGGTTATCTTTTGATTAATGTTTTGACCGTTCTTGTGTTCTCTTTGGGGTGACACGTTAGGAATCGAAGTAGATCGAATCGTCTAGATCCCTAAGCCGAAAATAGTTAGTTTCTGAACTCTATCTCTTTCGAGATTTCAAGGTAAGGGAGTTCTCTTTAGACTTGTTAAACTCGTTATTGTATTATTACCTTAACCCTATGTTATGATGGTAGCGACTGACAAGATCTTTTGATGGAATCAAATATCGATCAGGCGAAGGAGGGGATTGGACCCGTAAACCCAATCCCTAAGTTCAAGAAGCGCATAGTATCTGGGGTTCGATAGTGACCACTAGGTTGTGGGCAAGCTTTTGAGCAAAGTCGCAGGCAGATAGTAGTAGTTATGATTAGCGATAGTGTCGACATAGAGAGCGTGATATTACGTGTTATCAGGTGTGTAACTCTTACACACTTTATATGTTAATTATGTTATTATCTGTGTATTGCCAAAAGTCAAAGTGATGGTATGGATCACTACGTTACCCTTGTGGGTAAAAGAAAGGACTTCAGGTAAGTTCTACTATATGCGGTCATTAATGGATGCATGTATGAGTGGATTGATTGTTGTTGTACATTGAAAGCATCATCATACCATGTTGTAAAGCATGAACATGAAGATGGGGTATGATGTGATGATGGGGGAAATATGAACTCTTTCAGACTGTCACCAGTGGTTAGGTACCACAAGTGGGTTGGCCCCACATATTAATATTTTGTGACTAAGTCTCAGTGGTTTGGAACCACCAGTAGTTAGGTACCACATATATCTTATTTCTGTGACTCGTCCCAGTGGTTTGGTACCAAAGTGGGTTGGCCCCACGTACGGATATTAAGGATTGTCACTAGTGGTTAGGTACCATAAGTGGGTTGGCCCCACATATTGTTATTTGTGGCTTTTGTCACCAGTGGTTTGGAACCACCAGTGGTTAGGTACCACCAGTGGCTAGGTGCCACAAATGTTGGGTAGATACAGGAGATACGGTAGATGTGCATATTAGGTTGATTGGGTTGCATGGCATACATACGTAACATATGGTTTTGTGTGAGAGCTAGAAATCTTTTGGACGGGGATTTACAGACTGAGTCTCGGTGACTCACCCCTTTTTGTGAAATTTTGCAGGTAATCCTTAGACTGCGGACATGGAGCCGGGTGGACTCAAGGTGGCCATGCGTAATATTTTGGACTTTATCTTAAATAGTTATTTTGGGATTACACTATTTTAATTTGGATTTTGGTAATGTAATAAGGCCAGTTAAATGTTAATTTGGGTTTACACTTATTTTTATTAACTTTCTTTATTTTGTTTTGGATTATTAAGGCATGCCTAATAAATTGTCTAAGTGGATGATTACCAAAACTTAAGAACTTTGAGACTTTACAATTGGCTAACTAAAATTTGGGTTGTAGTAGTAAAGTAACCAAATTTTCAAACTAAGACTCAAAATTGTTTTCAATTGATCACTCAATATAAATTCTGTTTCTACAAAATCAAAGATTCTACCCAACTCATGACGTTAACTCGGTTTTCAATTTTTTTTCTTTTTATATGACATGCCAGATTCGGTCGTAGCATTTTGACCGGGCTTGGGGTGTTACACAATCAATTTTCTTAGTTAAAAGCTCTACCTGGTTTAATAGCATGGTTACTGCGTCGAGGTTGAAAACACTGGCGGCTTTTGTTGGCCTTGTCCTTGTGACTTGCTATTAATAGTTATTCAGTGACATCTCTTCCATGAATTCGTAGGCCGCCTCAGGTGTTTTGTTATTCAAGGTTTTGCCGGCGGCTGAATCAATCAACTGCCTAGTTGAAGGGTTCACACCATTGTAAAAAGCTTGGACTTGTAGCCACAAGGGTAATCCATGGTGTGGGCATCTTCTCAATAGATCTTTGTATCTCTCCCATTCATCGTAAAGTGTTTCTAAATCCATCTGTACAAAAAAAGAGATACCATTCCTTAATTTTTTCCATTTTGGCCGACAGAAAATATTTTCACAAAAATTTTTCGATCATTTGATCCCATGTAGTGATTGATCCTCGTGGAAGAGAATTCAACCACTGTTTAGCTTTATTCCTTAAAGAAAAGGGAAATAACCGAAGACGAATGGCATTATCGAAACTCCATTTATTTTGAAAGTATCACAAAATTCTAGGAAATTCACCAAGTGATTATTTGGATCTTCATCCGCAAACCATCAAACTGAACAAATTGCTATCTCATCTGAATTGTGTTAGGTTTCAGTTCAAAAATATTTGCAGCAATAACAAGTCTAACAATACTTGGCTCAGTTAATATTAAATTAGGTTTAGCATAATCATACATAGTTCGAGGAGCATGATTTTCGGCCACCTCCTGAGGTAGCGGATTATTCTCAACCATATCTTCAGTAGTATTAATTTCGTTCTCTTCCTCTTCTTCTATGTAATTTAAGCTTCGCCTTATTTCTCTTCGGTTTCTGAGTACAGTACCTTCAATATCATTGTCGTAAATTAAGGGTCCTGTCGGGTTCCTTCTAGTCATAAACTAGAGGTACCTGCTAGGAAAAGGAAAAGAAAATTAGAAAAGTAAAAATAAATTAATTGCAAAAATAAAATAAGGCTAAAGTAATAAAAATTGAGCGTTCTTAATATTCCAGTTCCCCGGCAACGGCACCAAAAACTTGATGGTGGTGGAAAAGGTCTTAAAATTTTATATAATGAATGATCGAGCCTAGAAACTTACTATCACCATGATTGAGGCAAGCGCACCTATCGAACAGTAGTATAGTTTAGTGGTAAGACCGGATTGTCGAACCCAAAGGAACCAAAAGTACTAATACTAACTTTCTTTTTATTATTTAGCCTAAGAATTAAGAGAATTGTCGTTTAATCTAAAATTAACTAACTACTAAGCTAAAGATACTAAGACATAGAGAAGGAGTTGGGGAAAATACTTGTGGGAAAACCAATTGATTAAGACAATACCCGAGGAAGAATCCACCTAGACTTCACTTGTTATTTAGCTCTGAACCAGACGATCTATTCACTTGACTTGATCTGTAGGATTCCCTAATTTATATTAATACCTCTCTCGAGGCTACTAACGTCTAAACCTAGGTTGATTAATTGAAATCTCTTTCTAATTAAAACCCCTAGAATTGTATTAACTCGATCTATGGACTCCTATATTAGGTTTAACCCTAATCGGCAGATTTTAGTCATCCTATCTCTAGGGTTGCGATCAACTCCGCTTAACTATGCTAGATTTACTCTTAAACAGGGAATATTCCTCCTATGCCTAAGCACATCAATACTTGAATCAATATCCTGAAATATCAAAGCAAGAATTAAGAACACATAGTTAAGAACAAATCAAGTATTTATCATATAGTTCAGAAAACAATAACAAGATCCATCTTAGGTTTCATCCCCTTCAGGTATTTGAGGGGTTTAGTTCATAATCATAAAAGAATACATCTCAGAAGAAAATATAAAACAAAACATAAGAAAATCCCTAAAACCCCCTGAAGGAATTGAAGGAGAGATCCCCAGTCTTAAGTGTCATTCCAACTTCTGGGATGGATCAACTGGCTTTCTTCGAGTGAATCCCACAATTCGGCCTCTCTGGCTTGGCTCCTTGGCCTAGCTAAATGCCCCCTTTAAAGTTGGCCTCTAGGGTGTTTATATAGGCTTTTGGAATGTCTTTCTTTGCCTCTAAGTACCCTAATCTGAATGGAACTCTTCTTTGTTGCGGCAGGGACACGCTCGTGTACGACCATGTCATTCGGGGCCAGGCCATGGTCAGATCTGCTAAGGAGGCATGACCGTGTGTTTCGGTCCCAGGCCGTGTGCAATTAGTAATTTGGCCCATTTTTTCCATTTTCGGTCCGTTTCTCGTTCTTTTCATCCTCCGGTGCTTTCCTAAGTGTAAAACATGAAATTAAAGGATTAGGAGCACCAAATTCCACAATTCAGGACATAAATCATCCAAAAGTATGCTAAATATGGGATTAAAATAGGAACATATTACGGTTTATCATACAATTAAGCACCAATTCAAGCATCATAGGCAATTAATACATACCAAAATGTATATCATTCCAACCATTCAAGAGCCTAACAATCATACCAATTTATAAGGCAATTGATTCTGCATAACCTCAATCATTTCAAGATAGAATCCATCACATACTTATCATTAGTAATGTGCTAGCTATGCATCAATGAGTTCACTATTCATGTAACCATTTCATTTTTCATCAAGCTAAATCAAAACTAGCATCATGAAACTTATCTAGTAATTCATAATCACAAACATATTTTTAGCCATATCACATGGCCATTTTCACATATAAAAAATAACCTAAAGTAACTAGCCTATACATGCCATACTTAATATTTACACTTTCAAAAAAAGTACCAAACCAAGATTGAGTAGTGTGATGACAATCCTCGACAACCCCCAAGCCTTTCGTAGCTTTGACAACCTATAAAATAGAGTAAACACACACAGAGTAAGCTTACCAAAAGCTTAGTAAGCCATATACAAATAAACTTAATACACAATACACATAGCCACATAAACACAATGACATTAATGTTTCTCATTTACAAATTCATAATATCATCCTTGGCTCATTACTTAGCCATTACTTACTCATATTTCACAACTCAAATATCTCATATGCTCATAACTCATTTCAGCATATATATCACATATCATCTCATCATTTACTCATGTCTCATCCATTCATATATCACATTTTGGTTCATTACATCCATATGCATATTTACTCATCTTCCATGCCTATTCAAAACATATACATCAAACGTACCTGCAGCAGATATATAAATCACATAGTCATTCATTTCTCGGACTTGTTTGTTGAACCGTTCAGAATCTAATAGGATACTCAGAATGCTCGGAATAGTCGTACAATGCCAACATCCCAGACGAGGTCTTACATGTACTCAGATATCGGTGCCTCTGTCCCAGATAGGGTCTTACACAAATCAGATACGATGCCAATGTCCTAGACATGGTCTTACACGTAAATCTCATATCGATGCCAACGTCCGAGTTGTGGTCTTACACAAAATCTTGAATGAACGCCAACGTCCTAGATGTGGTCTTACATGATCTCACATATCAGAAACCTATGTCATGACATATGTAATCCTATCTATTCCTAGGTTCATACGAGACTTCTTAAACCATGATAATTGTCGATATATCATTGGATTTCATATACATTCCATTTCGATCATTTACAATACAATATATATCTCATAAATACATAAATAACTCAAATCAAATACGTATTTGTATATCGACTTACCTCGAATTCGGTTTAACGAAAATGGACTCTTGCTACTCAACTTTTGATTTCATGATCTAAAGTTTGTTTTCTTACATTATTGATCTATACATATTCAAATTTTCGATTTCATGATCTAAAAGAAACTCTAAAATATCGACTTACCTCGAATTATGGTTTAACGAAAATGGACTCTTTTACTCAATTACTTTCGATTTCATGATCTAAAGTCTGTTTTCTTCGATTATTGATCTATATATATTAAAATTTAACTCTTTTGTTCACCAATTCAGTCAATTCAATCCAAGAACACACATTTAAGGTAATTTACAAATTAGCCCCCATATTTTTACATTTTGACATTTTAGTCCCTACTTCAAAAAATCACAAGATACACAAAATTTGCATACTCTCATGCTTATTCGAATATCACCCATGGTCATACAAGTCCACACATTTCATTTATTTTCACAATTTAGTCCCTCAAAATATTATTTTTAAATTTAATCCAAATTACTCAAAATCACAAAACTCCAAAGACAAAACTAGTCCACACATTTCATTTATTTCATAATTTAGTCCTCAAAATATTATTTTTTAAATTTAATCCAAATTACTCAAAATCACAAAAACTCCAAAGACAAAACTAGTTAATCTAGCACATATCTTCCATTTTTCATCAACAATCATTACAAAAATCATGTGTTCATCAATGGAACATTTCAAAATATTCATCAATTCACAAAATTGAAGCATGGGTTTTGAAGCATACAAAGCAACGATTACAAAAACGTAGAAATTATTAAAAACCGAGTCAAAACATACCTTGAATTAAGCTTGGACAATGGCCGAATATATTTGAAAGCTTAAACCCTTTCTATTTCTTTCGAAATTTAGTGGAACAAGATGATGATAATGACCATTTCATGCTTTGTTTTATTCCATTAAACATAATTATTAATTTACAAAACTAACCTTTAATTTTTAACATATAAAACATATGTACACAAGGTTATTAATGACCATTGCCGTCCACTTACTTAATTAGTGGGATAATTTCCTTTTAAGGACTTTATATTATAAAGACATTAACAAATTAACACTTATACATTAATTAGCCACTTTTTTCATTTTACGCGATTTAGTCCTTTTTCAAATTAAACACAAAAATAGACGAATTAATTCACAGAACTTTAACACGTGCTTAATCACATATCATAGGCTCAAAAAATAATATTAAAATAGTCTAAACTGGACTGTTACAAACACGCTACTAGTTCTCATTCCTAAAGTCCCTAGTCCTAAGAACTTTTCACAATTACGTTCGATTAGTTTGTGATCTGTGATGTATAAATTGGTAATTAAAGTCATTGCAAATCGTTTTAAAATAATTTTCCCAAGATCATTGTTCAGGAATAGGTGTAGGACGTAACATTACTGATAATATCCTGATTTCCCAAGATGTCATACATTTGTTGAGAAGTAAACATAGGAACATGAATTGGATGGCAGTCAAAATCAATTTGGAAAAAGAATGTGACAGAGTTAGTTGAGGGTTCATTGAGACTTCAAGTTACAGGTATTCCTAATATGCTTAGTAATGTAATAATTTCTACTATTACGAATTCTACCATGAAGGTGCTATGGAATGGAGCTCCAATGCAAAAGTTCAAACCTACGAGGGGTATTCATCAAGGATGTCCACTTTATCCATACCTTTACAGTCTTTTCATGGAATGGATGGGTTATAGGTTTCACCATGCCATAGAGGGTGGCCTTTGGCGGCCTATTAAATTATTGAGATCTGGCCCATCCCTTTCACATATTTTCTTTATAGATGATCTTCTCAATTTTGGTCATGCAGATCCTCAACAGATTTTGGTACTTAGAGATATTTTAGAGAGGTTCTGTGGGTATTCTGGACATCGGATCAATGCTAAAAAAACTAACATTTATTTCTCCAAGGGATTGACCGATGTCATTGGGTTATAGTTGAGTGAAACCTTTGGATTTCAGAGGGTTCATAATATAGGTACATATCTAGGCATACCTCTCCTTCACGAAAGGATTTTGAGAAGTACTTTGCACTTTGTTATTGATAATATTCGTAGTAAATTGAATAGATGGAATGCTAAGAAGTTATCTATAGCTGGCAGAGCTACCTTGGCGCAATCTGTTCTGTTATCTATTCCTAATTATTTCATGCAGTCCATGATGATTTCTAAAGGTTTGTGTGATGAGATTGAACACATTGTTAGGTAGTTCATTTGGGGATCATCTAAGGGCCACCAAAAAATGTCGTTGGTTAACTGGGAGTCTATTTATCAACCTTGATCTTTTGGAGGACTTGGCATTACACATTTGAGAGACCAAAATACCTCATTCATGATGAAGATAAGGCACAGTTTAGTCTCCAAAAAGAATGCTTTATGGGTTCGAGTTCTTAGGTCCAAATATGGTATGAAAGAGGCTTTACATGATAAGATTTATCAAGGAAATTATTTTACTCTTTGGAGAGCTATTTCGAAGGTTTGGCCCTTAATTCGAGAAAAATTGTTTTGGTCTGTTGGTAATGGTAACATTATTAGATGTTGGAGAGATTGATGGATTTTGAATGTGGGCCATTTGATTGATCATATTTTAGTCTATGGTAATAAACTTAGACTACATGCTTAGAATCTGGATCTTGTTCGTCTATGGCTGTCGGAAGGAATTGTTAGGCATATTGTGAGTGTTGCCCCACCTCACCCATCTGTAGGCCTTGACAATATTTTTATTACTAGGACTTCAAATTGTATTTTCTCTCTAAAGAGTGCTTACTAGCGTATACATGAAAGGGATTGGAGATCGAAGGATACACAGTGGAATCTTCCATAGAAATTTTAAGGACCTCAAAGAGTCGATTCTTCTTATGGCTTGTTTTAAATCACAAGTTGCTAACTAATGTAGAGCATGTTAAGAGAGGAATAAGGTATGATAGCTTTTTTAGTATATGCAGTTATCATTCTGAAGATATTTTGCATGTTACTAAAGACTGCCCGACAGCTAAAGAAATCTAGATGCAAGCTCTTCCAAATGAAATAAGTGGACGCTTCTTTACAGGAGACCTTATCAAGTGGTTAAAGGTGATTTTGCAAAGTCCTGCTAGATCAGTCGATGGTAAGGTAACTTGGTCATGTTTATTTGGCTTACTAACCTGTCAAATTTGGAAAAATCAAATTCTTTTTCTTTTTCTTTTTCAAGGGGTTTCATGGAATACAAGTGAGATAGTTAAGATTTCATATATATGGGCAAAACAATTTTTTTTCTTTTCACAGGGAAGACGTATCTAGGCGAAAAGAAAAAATTTCAGTATTCTATGCACCAACTAGTTGGATCAGTCTTTGCACTGATGGGGTAGTTCAGATTGCTTCTAAAAATGCTGCAGCAGGGGGAGCTATAAGGAAAAGAAATAGAAGGTGGATTATGGGGTGTAATAGAAACTTGGGCAAGTGTTTAATATTTGATGCTGAATTATGGGATAAATTTGATGGTTTAACCCTCATCTAAAACATGAGCTACGATGGTGTGAAAATTCAATCTGATAGTTTGGAGGTGGTTAAAGCCATTCAGGATTCTTCTCCGACAAGTTCGAACTCTACCCTCATTAGATGTATTCATCACCTATTGGTGAACCTAAGATCTTAGGTCATTTAACATCTTCCTAGAGAATGCAACAAAATAGGTGACTACTTGGCCAAAATGGCTTTGGGAACAAACCAAGGATTGAAGACATTTGAGGAGATTCCAAGGGAGGTGCTAGCACTTTCTTTTATTGCCCATTCGAGTGATAGTCTCACACAAAGTTTCATTATGCAGTTAGTTTTGTTTGTTTGTTTTACCTACCAAAAAATTTTAAAATTTTAAAAATTAAATTTTTTATCACTTAACCCAATAAGTATATGATTTATAAGCAACATAAGGGACATCCCAAGAAAACAATGACACCTATATATGCAATAATTAAATAGAAGTTTGAACCCTTTATACTTAATAAATATTTTGTAATTTTTCATACCTAAGTTAAAAAAAACTAATCAAATAGAATTTTAAACCCTTTAGACTAAATAACTATTTTTCTAGTTTTTCATACCTAAATCAAAAAGGGTGTCTTTGTTTTCTTGGGATTTCCTATATATTGCATACAAATCATATACTTATTGGGTTAAGTGATAAAAGAATTAATATCTAAAATATTAATTTTGGGTATTGTAAATTAGAAAAAAAAAAGTTTTATTGGGTTGCTTTGGTACCAATACAGACCCTCTTACCATTTGTTTTATTGAAGAATTTTTTTTCCTTTTTGGGTTTTACCAATTTTTAGGTGTGAAATGCCTTTGTTTTAAAAGTTAAAAGCTTTGGTTAGGAAGTTTAAGATTCAAATTGATAGAATTTGTAAATATAAAGAGTGAAATTTAAAGAATTATTTAGAATAAGGATCAAATTGATTGAATTTGTAAGTATTTTGTTATCAATTTAACAACGAGAGCCCAAAATAGGAATGAATTCTAACGTTAGTGCTTAAATTGAAAAAATTTACATTGGGTGACCAAAACAAGAACGCAGGCATAGTTGGATGACTATTTGTATAGTTTACCCTATATATATTTAGAAAAATATTTTACAAAGCCCTCAAACTATAACATCTTATTTAAACAAGTTCTTATAATATTTTTGCACCTAAATAAACCCCTTTTTTTAAATCTATACTCATAAAAGCCCTTATCTTTAATTACTTGGCATTTTTTTGATGATATGTGATAAATCGTAAAAGTAACATATTTTAGACCCGCATTTAGTATGCTTTTGGATGATTTAGCCCTTAATTTATGTAAAAAGGTGCTTTTAATACTTTCTTTTCATGTTTATACTCAGGAAAGCACCCGAGAGCAAAAAGAACAAGAAACGGGCTTAAAATGGGCCAGTTTGGGCCAAAGAGGAAATCGACACGGCCTAGATATCAAGCCACATGGCCGTGCATCGTCAAAATACTTCACACGGCCTGGCCCCCAATTTGCACGATCGTGCCTCAAACAACAGAATCGAAACACGGCCTAACCACAATTTACAAGGCGTGTTCCCTGGCCGTGCCTATGCTACAGGAGAGAGCAATTTCACTCAAATTTGGATACTTTGAGGCAAATAAACACTTTCCAAAGCTTATTCAAACAACGAGTAGGAACTATACTCAAATTAGGACACTTAGGGACCAAGTAAAGCATTCTAAAAGTCTATATAAACATCCTAAGTGTATCCTGAAGAGGCGTTAGGCATTAGGCGTTGAGCTAGGCCAAAGAGCCGAAGCCAGAGCAGATCAATCTAGGGAATTACTCGAAGATAGCCAGTTGATCCATCTCAAGGAGCCAGAATTCTACTCAAGATGACAGATTTCTCCTTCAATTCTTTCGGGGGGTTTAGGATTTCTTATGTTTTGTTTTATCTTTTCTCTTGAGATGTTTTCTTTATTTATTATGAACTAAACCCTTCAGATACCAGAAGGGGATGAGACCTAGATGAATATTGTTATTGTTTTCTTAATTATATGATAAATACTTAGTTTGTTCTTAATTATGCATGCTTAATCCAAATCTAATGTGCTTAGGTGGAGGAGTAATAGACCCTGCTTAAGAGTAGATCTAGCATAATTAAGCGGAGTTGATCGTACGCCTAGAGATAGGGTGACGAGATTTTGTCGGATTAGGGTGAAACCTAATATGGGAGTCCATAGATCGATTTACTGCTATTCTAGGGGTTATTATAAGAGAACAAGAGTTCCACTAATTAACCTAGGGGTTGACGTTATTCGTCTCGAGAGAGGGTTTAATATACGTTGGGAGTCTTACGGATCAAACTAAGTGAATAAATTGTATGATTCAGTGTTAAATAACAAGTGAAGTCTAGCTGGATTCTTCCTGAGGGTATCGTTGTGATCAACGAAGTTTTTCATCAAGTTATTTCCCAATTTGTTCTTTTTGTCTTTGTGTCTTTAGCTTAGTAGTCGTTAAATTATATTAAATCAACCAATCACTCCATATTTTAGGCAAAATAATAAAAAGAAAGTGAGTATTAGTACTTTTAGTTCCTTTGGGTTCGACAATCCGGTCTTGCCTAAGCTGTACTACTGTTCGATAGATAAACTTGCCTATAATTGTTGTCAGGGTTAGTTTCCAGGTTTGATCATATTCTTTATAAATTTTAAAACTCGACAAAACAACGATCAAGTTTTTGGCGTCGTTGCCGCGGAACTAAAATATTAAAAAAAACTCTATTTTATTACTTTAGCCATTATTTTTATTTTAAATTTCGTAATTTATTTTATTTTACTTACTAAATTTTCTTTCTTTCTTTTCCTAGCAGGTACCTCTAGTTTATGACTAGGAGAAACCCGAGAGGACCACTAGTATACGATAGTGATATCAAAGCTACCGCACGTAGGAATCGTAGAGAAATCAGATTAGCCCTAAATTACACAAAGGAAGATCAATACGATAGATCCAATCCTACTGAAGGGATGGTGTAACACCCCGAATTAGGGGTTATTTGTAATTTAAATAAATTCCATGTGGGCTTCAAGAAATAAATGAATATGATTTTATTTGGCATGATTTTAGGACCTAAAATAACTCGAGCTAAGCGACCCAAGATTAAAATTTATTTTTAAGTATGTAAAAGGGAAGAGCTAGGTTAGTTAGGGCTTTAATGAAATTTTTGGGTGAGTTAAGACACAAGAATGTCTTTGGTGGAGTGGCATGGAGGCGCTGCTTGGGGCTTTGGGAAGGTGACACCCCAAGGTGCTAAGGGGGCTTGGGTTCGAATCAATGTGGCAGCAAGGTGTTTTAATTTTTGGGTTTGGCGTTAAAATGGAAGAAGGCCTTAAAAAGAGCTGGGATGAGTCTAGGACACAAAGAACTCATTGGCAAAGTGGGTTCCGTGCGTCACTTAAGAGTTGGAGGGAAAGAAGGGCGCAGGTTCGAATGGATGGGGGAGCATTTCGCGTTTTATTTTTTTATGCGATGCTGGACTTTAGTAAGAAGGTTTATAATTAAATGTTGTGGTTAATTGACATGAAAGTCTAATGGGAGAAGTGGCTAGGGACGTGGAAGGAGGGCTGGTGCGTGAGGTCTTTGGTTGAATCAAAGGAGCAAACACCATGTTTTTTTTTTTTTGAAGGTGGCGTGAAAAGGAGAATTGGCTTTGCACATGGTTCCTTGCTTTTGCATTCTTTGGAAGGAAGTCGAGGGCACATGGCTTCTTTGGTTTTTTATTATTTATTTGATGAGATAATAAGGGATAATAAGGATTAAATTAGATTTTAATTAGATTATTATTTAATTAATCTAAAAAGGTGGCAAAGAGAAAAAGTGAGCACAGTTCAATTCAAATTCTTTTGAATTAATTCAAGCTAGTGGCCAAGAGGATTTAAGGAAATTGATTGAAATTTGAACTCTTCATGGGAAGAATGGACGGCAAGCATGGGGGTTTAGTGTTCTATTTGTTGAGGGATTAAGGAATTAAAAGGATGATAAAATTATATTTATCTTGGATAAATCAAGGTGGGAATTATCACAAATTAAGAGAGTGTTTTTGAAAATTGGAGACCTTGAAAAATGTCCATATCTTTTGTATAGCAAAGATGTGCCAAAACTTCAACCAAAATTCTTCTTTTCTACCGCTTCCAAAATCTCCATTGTTTCATTGCCAAAACCATTCAAAATTCCAGCTTCTCTTCTTTTTTTTACAAGTCGAATATACTCCCTCTTTAAGAGAAAATTTCCAACAAACTCCTTCTCTTCTTCCTCTCTTCTTGTCTTTGCCTAAATCTCCTTAAACCATAGCCAAAATTGTTCAAAAATTTCCAGCATTGTTGTTTACTCTTAGTTGAATTCCCTTAAGGAAAAGGGTCTGTTTTGGTTCTTTCCTCTTCTAAAAGGTAGCCGAACCCTCTCACAACATTAAGAGGTGCTACCAATTTTCTATAAGTGAGGAAGCTTTGGATTTATTTTCCAAGGTGAGTTGGTAAGCACATTCGACCAAGGGCTTTTCAATTAAAAAGTCTATGATTAAAATCTGAAACTAACGTATGCCATGGATTTAGGGACTAAGTTACGCTTGGATTTGATTGGAAATCAAATCCATTCAAGGACAAAAATCTAGTGTTGTAGATCGGATCTTGGGATCTAGGAATTCTAGTAGAAGCAGTGTGTAAACTCCTTACACACTTTATTATTAAACTTATGAATTTATTGTCTTGTGTATAAATTTTGGTAGTGATCTATGATATGCTTGTGGGCTTAAACATGGATTAGGGTAAGTCCCTAAATTTATGACTTTTGATATATGATTTGCATGCCATCACATGATGATTAAATGCTATGATATGATTTATGAAAATTTTTACTAAAGCATGTGACGGTGGGATTGATGAGAGGAGGGGATGAAATATGGATCGTCGTCGGTGGTTTTGACCACAAGATGGGTTGGCCCCATCGTAGTATTTGTGACCTATGGTCATCGTGGTTTTGACCACAACGATTGAATATTTGCGACTAAGTCCCGGTGGTTTGGTGCCACCAGTGGTTTTGACCACACTTGATATTTTGTGACCTATGGTCATCAGTGGTTTTGACCACACGATGGGTTGGCCCCATCATTTAAATTGTGACTTTAAGTCATCAGTGGTTTTGACCACACGGGGTAGAAAAGGAGTATGGATGGCTAGTTGGGTTGCATGTGCATGTTTAATTGATAAATTGTGTATGAGTTGTATTCTTCGGGTAGGGGATTTACACACTAAGTCTTGGTGACTCACCCCTTCCCTTAACATTTTGCAGATGAGTAGATCGCGGAGATGGAGCCGGAAAGGACTCGAGGCGGCCATGCTTAATGTTGGAATTTAATTTTGTTTTCGTTAAGTTTAATTATTTTATTTCCTAAGTATTTTTATTTTGGGATTGTAATAAGGCCGCTATTTATTTTGTGGATGTTATTTTATTTATTTTGCTTATGTTATGTTACAAATGAAATTTTCAATTGATAAGTAACGATTAAAAATAATTTTCAAACTTAATAAATTTCTACGGGTTTTTCAAAAGATGTTACCATCGGGTAACAAAAATAAACTAAGTCAACTATCACTTTGATGATTTTAAAATGATACATGATCAATGTTTTCAAAAGGGTTTATAAAGCCCAATCAGTATTTATAAAAAGGCCCAACTGAGTTTTCAAACCCGTTTTAAATACCTTAGCCAAATTTAATCGAATTTTCACCCAACTATCAAATTGGCCCAAAATATTTTACCCAGTGACATACCGGATCCGGTCAGGACTCATGGGTAGTGTTAGGGTAGAAATTACAAAACGCCTTGAATTATGGAATTTCCAAAATACCCACGGTTTTAATCAAAATTTCATCGCATAAAAGTGTCCAAAAATCTTAAAATTCGGAAACGTCATGATTTTGTAAAATTACAAAATTGTCCCTAACCTACCAAATTACCAGAATACCCCTAACTTTCAAAATTTTGCAACATCACTATTTTGGAAAGTACAATTATCAAAAGAGCCCTCAAGGTTTTATAACTTTTGAAATATCCCTAATTTATCAAATTTTGCAAATTCTATTGATTTGTGAAAAATTACCAAAATGCCCTTGAGATTCAAAATCACCGAAAGACCCCAATTTCAAAATTTTTCAAAATACAGAAATTAAGAGTTTTAAAATAATTTTGACAAAATCATCCGAGAACACATATTTTGAAAATTATGAAAATACCCATAGGACAAATTACGGAAAATACCCCGGGTAGTGGAAAACAATCACCATGAAATCAACAACTCTCTTTGAATGAATGAATGAAAGAGCGTGTGTTTGGTTGATTACGAAAGAACCACTCCTAAACTCCTATCATAAAATTTCTTAGCGGATAACCAAGTGAAACTAAGGTACTGATACATAAAAAATTCTTAAACAGATAAACGCGATCGTTAGAATGAGTTCAAGAGGTCGTGGACGTCCGCCTCGTGGCCGTGGTAGAGGTAGGATGACCCTGTCGGAGCCCATGAGGTCCGGTCATGGGTCCGGAAATGAGATGCCAGATCTACCGACACCAAAAACTGAGTTTCAAGACCATACGGGTGGTAATGACGTAGTATCCCAGGCGGTGCTACGGGTGTTGGAGCGAAAGTAGGCGAAGGGTGGCGGCGGTGCAGAAACCGTAAATCTGTGGTGAACGACTCCAGACTATGAGCGAAGTATTCGGAGGAGTTTTGAGTGGCACCTAGTGCGATGGAATATTGGTTAGAGTCCACGAGAAAGGATTATGGGTGACTTGGATTTCACCCCGAGGAGAAGTTCAAAGGCATCATCTCTACCTTGAGATGAGTCCTATCGGTGGTGGCTCACCGTCACGGGATGGAGCAGTGGCGAAAAACCTTACTTGGGAATTTTTAGGAAGCCTACCAAAAGAAGTATATTGGAACCCACTATGTAGACGCTTCGAGAAAGGCTTTCTTGAACTGGTTCAAGGAAACAAGTCGATGGTAAGAATATGAAATTTGAGTTCCTCCGATTAAATAGATATGCTCGTGGTATTGTGGGTACCGAGCATGAGCTATGTCGAGTTTGAGGATGGCACGAGAGATGAGTGAGAATGATGATAGCTCCACAACAGAACGAGAGTTCGCTGTCCTTGTGGAGAAGTCTAAAGTTCTTGAGGGTAAAACGATCTGTTAGGCGGAACCGGGATAGAAATTGGAATAAGAGGAGCTCGGAACCATCGAGTTCCACGGTAATCGACAAAAGAGGTCAAAGTTTGGTGGGTTGGATCAAGCTGCTAGGCTCTTCTTCTTGCTAATCCTCAATGGCCGCCATGGTGTGATAAGTGTGGCAAGTTTCACAAGGGGAGTGTTGGAATGGTAATCGTGGATGCTTTGAATGTGGGTCTATGGAGCATCGGGTTAGAGATGTCCAAAGAAGGCACTAAGTGAGAACGGAAGGTCGGGATCGTGCCTTTGAATAGAAGGATAACCAACAACCACGGAGGGTCGAGGTACGACTAAGGGTAATGGAAATGGTAGCAGGCGTGGTAGAGGTCTTTGAAGGTGCAGAGGCGAGGCAACCAAGGTTGGTTTATACAATTGGCCGTCGCGAGGAGGAAGATGTGCGGATGTGACAACGGTACATTCCTTAATTCGAATACCCTAATTGCTTTAATTATTGTAGAGTTTTCTTGTTTTACTAGGGAAGTGCTTGAAACCTTGGTTGTGAACTTAGAGATTGTGTCTAGGAAGCATGATAATTATTTAAGATCGAGTGCTACAAACACTAGCATAGTCTTGATGAGTAAAGATGTCTGATTATTCGTTAGTAAGTAATTTCGAGGACGAAATTATTTTAAGGGGTAGAATTGTAACACCACGAATTAGGGGTTATTTGTAATTTAAATAAATTCCATGTGGGCTTCAAGAAATAAATGAATATGATTTTATTTGGCATGATTTTAGGACCTAAAAATAACTCGAGCTAAGCTGACCCAGTATTAAAATTTATTTTTAAGTATGTAAAAGGAAGAGCTAGGTTAGTTAGGGCTTTAATGAAATTTTTGGGCGAGTTAAGACACAAGAATGTCTTTGGTGGAGTGGCATGGAGGCTGCTTGGGGCTTTGGGAAGGTGACACCCCAAGGTGCTAAGGGGCTTGGGTTGAATCAATGTGGCACAAGGTGTTTTAATTTTGGGTTTGGCGTTAAAATGGAAGAAGGCCTTAAAAGGAGGCTGGGATGAGTCTAGGACACAAAGAACTCATTGGCAAAGTGGGTTCGTCGTCACATAAGAGTTGGAGGGAAAGAAGAAGCGCAGTTGAATGGATGGGGAGCATTTCGCGTTTTATTTTTTATGCGATCTTTGGACTTTAGTAAGAAGGTTTATAATTAAATGTTGTGGTTAATTGACATGAAAGTCTAATGGGAGAAGTGGCTAGGGACGTGGAAGGAGGGCTGGTGCGTGAGGTCTTTGGTTCGAATCAAAGGAGTAGCACCATGTTTTTCTTTTTTTTTTGAAGGCTGGCGTGAAAAGGAGAATTGGCCTGCACATGGTTCCTTGCTTTTGCATTTGGCTGGAAGGAAGTTGAGGGGCACATGGCTTCTTTGGTTTTTTTTATTATTTATTTGATGAGATAATAAGGGATAATAAGGATTAAATTAGATTTTAATTAGATTATTATTTAATTAATCTAAAAAGGTGGCAAAGAGAAAAAAGTGGGCATGAGTTCAATTCAAATTCTTTTGAATTAATTCAAGCTAGTGGACAAGAGGATTTAAGGAAATTGATTGAAATTTGAACTCTTCATGGGAAGAGTGGACGGCAAGCATGGGGGGTTTTAGTGTTCTATTTGTTGAGGGATTAAGGAATTAAAGGATGATAAAATTATATTTATCTTGGATAAATCAAGGCTGGGAATTATCACAAATTAAGAGAGTGTTTGCTGAAAATTGGAGACCTTGGGGGGCTGTCCATATCTGTTTTGTACAGCAAAGATGTGCCAAAACTTCAACCAAAATTCTTCTTTTCTACTGCTGCCAAAATCTCCATTGTTTCATAGCCAAAACCATTCAAAATTCCAGCTTCTCTTCTTTTTTTACAAGCCGAATATACTCCCTCTTTAAGAGAAAATTTCCAGCAAACTCCTTCTCTTCTTCCTCTCTTCTTGTGCTGCCTAAATCTCCCTTAAACCATAGCCAAAATTGTTCAAAAAATTTCCAGCATTGTTGTTTACTCTTAGCCGAATTCCCCTTAAGGAAAAAGGGTGCTGTTTCGGTTCTTTCCTCTTCTAAAAGGTAGCGAACCCTCTCACAACATTAAGAGGTGCTGCCAATTTTCTATAAGTGAGGAAGCTTTGGATTTATTTTCCAAGGTGAGTTGGTAAGCACATTCGACCAAGGGCTTTTCAATTAAAAGTCTATGATTAAAATGCGAAACTAACGTATGCCATGGATTTAGGGACTAAGTTACGCTCGAGATTTGATTGGAAATCAAATCCATTCAAGGGACAAAAATCTAGTGTTGTAGATCGGATCTTCGGGATCTAGGAATTCCTAGTAGAAGCAGGTGTGTAAACTCCTTACACACTTTATTATTAAAATTGCGAATTTACTATCTTGTGTATAAATTTTGGTAGTGATCTATGATATGCTTGTGGGCTTAAACATGGATTCAGGGTAAGTCCCCTAAATTTATGACTTTTGATATATGATTTGCATGCCATCACATGATGATTAAATGCTATGATATGATTTATGAAAATTTTACTAAAGCATGTGATGGTAGGATTGATGAGAGGAGGGGATGAAATATGGAATGTCGTCGATGGTTTTGACCACAAGATGGGTTGGCCCCATCGTAGTATTTGTGACCTATGGTCATCGATGGTTTTGACCACAACGATTGAATATTTGCGACTAAGTCCCGGTGGTTTGGTACCACCAAGTGGTTTTGACCACACTTGATATTTTGTGACCTATGGTCATCGGTGGTTTTGACCACACGATGGGTTGGCCCCATCATTTAAATTGTGACTTTAAGTCATCGATGGTTTTGACCACACGGGTAGAAAAGGAGTATGGATGGCTAGTTGGGTTGCATGTGCATGTTTAATTGATAAATTGTGTATGAGTTGTATTCTCGGGTGGGGATTTACACATCGAGTCTTGGTGACTCACCCTTTCCTTAACATTTTGCGAGATGAGTAGATCGCGGAGATGGAGTAGGAAAGGACTCGGTGACCATGCTTAATGTTGGAATTTAATTTTGTTTTCGTTAAGTTTAATTATTTTATTTCCTAAGTATTTTATTTTGGGATTGTAATAAGGCGCTATTTATTTTGTGGATGTTATTTTATTTATTTTGCTTATGTTATGTTACAAATGAAATTTTCAATTGATAAGTAACGATTAAAATAATTTTTCAAACTTAATAAATTTCTACGGGTTTTCAAAAGATGTTACCATCGGGTAACAAAAATAAACTAAGTCAACTATCACTTTGATGATTTTAAATGATACATGATCAATGTTTTCAAAAGGGTTTATAAAGCCCAATCTGTATTTATAAAAGGCCCAACTGAGTTTTCAAACCTCGTTTTAAATACCTTAGCCAAATTTAATCGAATTTTCACCCAACTATCAAATTGGCCCAAAATATTTTACCCAGTGACATACCAGATCCGGTCAGGACTCATGGGCCGGGTTTGGGGTGTTATAGATGGACGAGAATAACCCACTAGCACCTGATGTGCGAGAAAATAATGTTACACGCACAATATTTGATTATGCAAAACCACATTTGATAGGAGCGGAATCGAGTATTGTTAGGCCTACTATAGCCGCTAATAATTTTGAGTTAAAGCCTAACACAATACAAATGATTCAATAGTTTGTTCAATTTGATGGTTTGCAAGACGAAGATCCAAACACTCATATAGCTAATTTCTTAGAGTTCTGTGATACCTTTAAAATAAATGGCGTTTCTGATGATGCCATACGTCTTCGGTTATTTCCCTTTTGATTAAGAATAAAGCCAAATAGTGGTTAAACTCGTTACCATGAGGGTCAATCACTACATGGGAGCAGATGACTGAAAAATTTTTATTAAAATATTTCCCACCAGCCAAAATGGCCAAATTACAGAATGATATCTCTTCTTTTGTGTAGATGGATTTAGAAACATTATACGATGCATGGGAGAGATACAAGGATCTCTTGAGGAGGTGTCCACACCATGGTCTACCCTTGTGGCTACAAGTCCAAACTTTCTATAATGGTGTAAACCCCTCAATGAGGCAAGTAATCAATTCAGCCGCCTGTGGAACCCTGAACAACAAAACTCCTGAAGCAGCCTACGAGTTCATTGAAGAGATGTCACTGAATAACTATCAGTGGCAAGTTATAAGGACAAAACTGACAAAATCAGCCGGAGTTTACAACCTCGATGCAGTGACCATGCTATCAACACAAGTAGAAATGATAAATAAAAAGCTTGATAGTTTGTGTTCTTCGCAAGTACATCCAGTCATGCAGTGCAACACCAGTGGAACTTTGTTGAATCCTGAATACCCACCTTACCAACTGGACGCAGAGAGCGAACAGATGAACTATATATGCAATAATTTCAGATCCAATAATAATCCTTATAGTAACAACTATAATCCAGGTTGGAGGAACCACATAAATTTTTCATGGGGAGGCCAAGGAATTCAAGGATATCAAAGACAACAACCTCCTCCAAATTTCAAATATTAGCTACACCCGCAAGAGAAGAAGCCAAACCTCGAAGAGATGCTGACAAAACTCATGGCAAACACAAAAAATCGCTTCCAAGAAACTGAGAAAACAATTAAAGCAACGAGAGGCGAATCGGGGAACTTACTAAGTCAGTCAAGGTAGTCACTAATGCAGTCAAACAACTCACAAAGCTAATGTCAGAATGACCGCAAGGACGGCCACCAAGTAACACTGAGATTAACTTGAAAGAACAAATCCAAGCCATCACAATTGATGACAATAAAAGAGAAGATGAATCCAGCTCAGTACAAGAAAATGAGGGATACAAAGGTAAGATAGAGATAACACAAGGAAAGCCAAAATCGGTAATTAAGGAGTACCAACCTCGCATACCTTATCCTGAAGCAATGAAAAAACACGATTCAGACGAATAGTTCGGTAAGTTTCTTAAACTCTTAAAGAAATTACATATTAACTTACCTCTTTTGGAAGCTCTTTTTTAGATGCCAAACTTTAGGAAATTTTTAAGATAGCTCTTGACTAACAAACGCAAATTATACGAAGAGCACCACATGGAATTGAACGCAGTATGCTCAACAATGTTACAGAATCGACTACCACAAAAGCTAAAAGATTCAGGGATTTTTACAATTCCATGCTTAATTGGTAGTCTAACTATTGATAATGCGTTAGCTGAGTTAGAGGCAAGTATAAATGTCATGCTGTATACATTATTTAAACGACTAGGTCTAGGGAAGCCCAAACAAACTAGGATGAGTATACAATTAGCTGATAAAACTATTAGAATTCCTAGGGTTGAAGATGTTCTTGTCAAAATCGATAAATTTGTTTTCCCAGTAGATTTTGTTGTCTTATATATGGATAAGGATAATACAATCCCCTTAATTTTGGGAAGACCCTTATTAGCAACTGCCAAGACTAAAATTGATATTGCCACAGGAGAACTCATACTTTGTGTAGGTAACAAATCAATCAGTCTTGAAGCTCTTGACTCGGCCAGGACAACAACCGATGAAGGTAAGAAAGATAAGTCAGTGGATAATCAATTTGTACAAACTTCATCGTAGGAAACACCACATGAAGACAAACCTGAGCCAACCTATAGAACCCAAATCGACAAAGAGAAGGATCAAAACCTTAAGGTCGACGGACTAGAAGAATAGAAGACACACGTCAAAGGAAAACCACACGAAGTAGAACCGAAGGAGCATTTAGAAGAGCTCGTAGGAACATCCAATCACTACAAAATAAGATACTAGGTACTGTTAGACAAAGCAGATCCGCACATCATCGCAACAGACCTGAAGCCAAAGGGAGAAATCATTCTTAAGGCACACAATATCTTCCCACACGGAACAATCAAGGTAAGCAACCCAACATTCGACACCTCTAAGGTAAAAGCTTCTCGACTTGAACTTTGTCAAGAAAATAAAACTATAAGCATGAGGCAAGATGTTCAAACCTTAAAACCTCCCTGATCTTTTTCAAATGTCAAGAAAAGTCTAGCTTAAGACTTTAAACGAGCGCTTCTTGGGAGGCAACCCGAACACTAAATTTTTTTTGTGGTTTTTGTTTTGTTTTATTTTCTTTTTTAGAATTTCAATAAATTGAAAGTGTAGATTCCCAGACCACACGGCCTAGCACACAACCGTGGTCGTAACTGTGTGGGTAGTCTAAATCACTGTACTGACATAGCAGAGATGGTACAAATCCTACCCCAACCAACTTTTGAAAGTTACGGGCCTACCCACCCCACCACGGCCGTGCGTGGTGGTCGTGGGCCAATACTGCTATTTCAGGAAAGGGCATGGCATACCAACATGCCTAGCACATAGCCATGCGATGTGACCCTGTGAAGACACTAACTTATTGACCACGGGCTAGACAAGGCCATGCGAGGCGGAAGTGTGATCCGACACGCCCTCGGTCCACGGGCATGGGAAAATTGCCAGAAGCAAGCCTCTATTTAAACCCAACCACCCTTACCCATTCATCCTAGCTCCCACCTCTCCTCTTCCTCATTCCTCTCAGATCTCCACATCTACACAAACAAGTCTCTGTAGCCCTTGAGCCATACCAAAGCCATGATGAAGAAGCGTAAGAAAGCACGTATAGTCTCTGCAAGGGAGACCCTACACATAAGTTCCTGCCGGCCATTTCATTCAAACAATAAGCCAATGGTCTTTGAGACCATTTAAATTTTTATTTACATTTATTTTCCCCTTTATCCTACTTATCTATACTTCTCTACTACTTAATACATCTTAATTTCTTTTAGTTTCTTAGTGTAAGGTCCTAAAGGCTACTTGGGAATCACGCACCACAGCCTTAGAGGTCACACCCACCTCATAAACCATCCAACAATAATGACTCCTTAGTCCATTAGTCTTTTCTCTTAATTTCAGTTTTCTTCTTAGTCTCATTTTCTTTATTCTCTTTGTCTTTAATTATATTATTATCATATTATTAATGTTTCACTAGAATTTCTGGCTATATGTTTGCAGGCTACCCAATTTCTTTATTTAGCTAAGAGTGCATCGACAGCCACCTCACCAGGCCCATAAAAAACACCACCACCACCTCCTCCAACTCATCTTCCACCACGACCTCGATCAACTCTGAGTCATCCAAAATTCAGGAAGTTTCACTTCTCCCCTTCTCTTTTGATTTCACTATTACAAGATTATTTATCTATCTTTGTACATTGAGGGAAATGTAAATCTTAAGTGTGGGGAAACTAAGTGCCTAACTTTTTGCATGATTCTAAAAATCCTGAATTTAATCTTGTTTTTATGTATTTTTCTCATATTATTAATTAGGATGAAATTTCTAATGATTTATGATTTTTATTGATATGTTTTGGATAAAGTCATTGATAATTGTGCATTGACGATTTAACCCCTAATATACTAGAGAATCAAGCATGATAAGTCTATTTTTCAAGAATAAAAAATTTTCTAGGTTGTTTAACTGAATTTGAATATTACCTTGAAGTTTGAAATTTACAGGGATTGATGTCATATACCCATATTTTTTGTGAGATTTTGAGCCTTATAGAGCATATATTCTTTTTCATGCTCACTTTATTGATTATGAGTGTGTCAACACTGAATTGTTATTCTAGAACTTGCCTAGATTATACATATCGAGACCACATTAATGATTTGATATACTGAGATGATAAGGCACCTAGGTTTTAACCCATTCACTCCACTAAAAAGCCTACCTTCACAAATTAGCCTTTAGTGAACCCATTTGATCCTAACAACCCTTTTATTGATTTACCCACTAAATTTTAACCCAAAACCCTTCGTATTTATTATCACCATTCTTTTGACTACCCTTTTATCGAGAATTGATTTGATCAATTGCCGAATTAGTTTATTTTAGTTGTTAAAGTTTCCTTTATTATGTTTCTAGTTTGTTCTAAAAAAAAAGAGAGTATATTCAAGTATTAGCATATGATTAAAGGAGCTTATGCGCTTAAATTCCAATTGTTGAAGAAGAGCTCATATTAATAGTATTATCAATAGTAGTATTACTAGTTTCAAAGCAATCATTTATTTTCTAGTTCATTAGTCTTAGTAGGTAATTTATCAGGTCAATCTCAATTTTCAACCTTCTAATTCAGCCTTTATCCACACCTTTAACCTAAGCCCCGTTACAATCCTATCAAAGACCTTTTGATTTATGTATCATCTCATATTACGATGGTGGAGATTTGATTTTCAGGCAAGCTTATGGGATTAACTTTTCAGGTTCGACTTATGAATGCTTTCTCTTGAACCTCAAACACTTTGAGTGCTTTGAGTGAATCTTTAGTAAGGATGTCAATCCTTGTCAGTTTCAAATCAAAGGTAATTATTTAGATAAGGAGAGACACCTATGTTTTTGTGCTACAAATATATAATATGACTTAGAATTGTTTGAATCTTTATGAGTCTTTGAGTTAAATTATCCATGAATAAAATATCTATGAATTATGATGAGGCATTATTGATATGGATTATGAATTATGGAAAGTTCATTTTAATTGTAAGTTGAGAATTTTGCTTTAGGACAAGAAAAAGCTTAAGTGTGGGGGTATTTGATAAATCGTAAAAGTAACATATTTTAGACCCGTATTTAGAATGATTTTGGATGATTTAGCCCTTAATTTATGTAAAAAGGTGCTTTTAATCCTTTCTTTTATTGTTTATACTCAAGAAAGCACCCGAGAACGAAAAGAACACGAAACAGGCTTAAAGTGGGTCAATTTGGGCCAAAGAGGAAATCGACACTGCCTAGACATCAAGCCACGCGGCTGTGCATCGTCTAAATACTTCACACGTCCTGACCCCCAATTTACACAGCCGTGCCTCAAACAACAGAATCGAAACACGACCCAACCACGATTTATACGGGCATGTGCCCTGGCCGTGCCTCTGCCACAGGAGAGACTAATATCACTTGAATTTGGATACTTTGAGGCAAAAAAACACTTTCCAAAGCTTATTCAAACACCGATTAGGAACTATACCCGAATTAGGACACTTAGGGACCAAGTAAAGCATTCTAAAAGCCTATATAAACATCCTAAGTGTATCCTAAAGAGGCGTTAGACGTTAGGCGTTGAGCTAGGCCAAAGAGCCAAAGCCAGAGCAGTTCAATTCAGGGAATTACTTGAAGTGTAACATCCTAAAAAGGGCCTATGCATTTCTAGCTTAATTGTATGAAATGACAAGTTTCAAGCACTATGAATAAAATTTTGATACTTTTGGAAACCTAGAAATGCATGAAAATGGAAATGAAAATGGAAATGAAAATGGAAATGGAAATGAAAATGGAAATGGAAATGGAAATGAAAATGGAAATGGAAATGGAAATGGAAATGGAAATGGAAATGGAAATGAAAATGGAAATGGAAATGGAAATGGAAATGAACATTTTGAAACTTAGACATTTTGGAAACCAAACCAAAATAGGAAACTAAACATTTTGGAAACCAAACCAAAATAGGAAACTAAACATTTTGGAAACCAAGCCAAAATAGGAAACTAAACATTTTGGAAACTAGGAAAATCTGAGTCAGCGAAAATTTTAGGAAACTTAAAATGACCCGAATGCCGAATTGAAGAGCCCAAGGGGAGCTTAGGGCCAAGTGACCCTAAAAATATAAAGAACATAAACTTTGACCCAATAACGAACTTGGAAATGTGGCTGAAGATACCACCTAAGGTCCTAGGAAATGGCCCAAATGCAAGAGGTTTTTGGGCCGAGTTTGAGTCATCTAAGAAACAAATAAAAGAAATAAAATTTTGTCTCCATGAGAGGAGGGTTGACGGCACAAGGGGAGGAGTTTCCATTCAATAAAACTCTTGACTAATTAGGAGAGTTGATGGAGTTTCATATTGATAAGACTAAACCTTATCACAAGTGAAGAATTGGTCAAATAGGGACTCTAAGACTAATAGATTGGCTAAAGAGAGAAAAGTAAAAGCCATTCTCTTCTCTTCATCATTCTTGCCAAACCTCCTAATCAAAGCAACAACAATTTATTTTTTCTTTTCTTAGCGAATCCTCCTTGTCAAGGTCTCTCCATCTCTTTTCCTTTCTTTTTCTTTTCTTCTTTGTTCCTCCACGAAAGCCAAAGCTTTGAGATCCCAAATAGAGCCATAGCCGAATATTAAAAGAGATCATCCGGGATTCAAAACGAGGTAAGAACATCACCATACATTCGGCTAAAAGGTTCTTTCCATAGTTAAATAATAGTTCAAATCTAACAAGTGATTTCGACAGAATCAAATCGACTTTGGATTTAAAGGTAAGTAAGACATTCTACCAAGGCCAAACCATTAGTCAATTAGATCGATTGATCAAAAAGCTAACCTATTCAAAAATCTAGGTTGGCCGATTACAAGGAAAGAGGAGGTGAAGTTTGGATTTTAAGAATCCATAAGGTAAGTCCCCAAAAGGTATTCGCCAAAGTTTTGTGATTACTAAGATTAGATATGAAATTATTAAAAGCGAAAACTAATTTATGATGAGGTTTCAAGGTTGGCGAATATCAAAGGAAGGAAAACAAAGATTCCGGATTTGAATAAACATCAAATCGGCATCAAAGGTAAGCCTCTTTACAAATCCTACTAGGATTTGGATACTATAGCCCAAAATAGAATTTATGTTAAGTAATATTTGACAAACCAAATGTAGGAATTAGGATCTAAGCGCTAGACCTTGCTTTCGAAATCTCAAGGAATCGCTAAACAAATCAGGTGTGTATTCCACACTATTCTTAATAGTTTTATGGTTTAAATATGCTATATATGCTAATGTGAAAGTGAATGAAAGTGGCTAAAGTGCCATATTATGGTACAAAGTGCTAAGGCACGTTTTCCTACTTCTACTAGGATTTGAAATAAATGTTATACAAGTGAAAAGTGATGTAAAAGTAAATTAAAAATATGTTATGCATGTTAATTGTAATTTGGGGCATTCGGATTTATGTGAAAGGGAAGAAGGTGTTGACTACGGTCTCACCAACGTTATAAGTGAAAGTGATGACTTGGTCTCACTAAGTGGAAGTGATGACCCGGTCTCACTAAGTGAATGTGATGACTTTGGTCTCACTAAGTGGTAACCGGTTACATTACGATGGTGGCTATGCCACAATATTATCGATGGGCGATGAGCACGTCATTGCAATGAACGCCTTCGATGGAGTGTAGCGGAAGGAGGTTGACTTAGTAGTCCCACGGTGTCAAAGTTGGTACGGTGGAGTGTAGCGGATGGCATATAGGTTTGGGTTCGGGTTTGCATCATGATCTTGAAATTGTTATATGCATATGATTTTATGGTGTGCCTATTTCTATTATGTTTAGTGTTGGTTACACACCGAGTCTATCGACTCACCCGTTGTGGGAATATGTTTGGTGATGAGCGATAATGGACCGGACGGCAGAACTTGTGGTGGCCATGATCGACTTGAAGTTCGATTTAATTTGAATATTTATTTTATTTTAAATCTTGTACAATTTATTATTTTGGGTTTCATTTTATGTAATAAGGCCACCGTGATTTAATTTTATTTCCACTATAATTCTTGTGTTATGAGTTTAGGGCTTTGTAAAAAGTAAGCCCACTTAGTATGAAACAAGTTTAAATATTTTTGTCACTTAAAGCAAATGGGTTTTGTTATAAAATAAATCATTTTGAACTCAAGCCCAACCCACAACGGCTATCTTCCAAAACTCATAGTTTTCAAAGCAGTTTGCATGAATTTGAATCGGGTTACTCGAGGAACATACAGATCCATCCATTCTCGTGGGTAGGGTTTGGGGTGTTTCATTTGAGTATCGAGCCAGTTCAAACTCTCGGCTGTGGCCTAAGGCCCAAAACATTTTCTTTTAACAAGGCCAAATGAGTTTTATGAAAGTATTTTTACAAATGGGCAGTATAAAGACATGGCCCTAAGTCTCAAACCATGATCCACCGTGTAAGTACCCCTAACTATATGTGTGATTTCGTGATTTATATAAGGGTAGAAAAGGCATGGAGCGTAGAATAGAATGATAGGAACTTGAACCCAGGATTAGACTACTCAAACACAAACACATAAGATTTAAGGCATCAAACCAACCTATGACTAAGTCAATTAAACTAGGGTGTGGCAACCATGGTACGCATGTCAGGAGTGGATCCTCAAGAGCTTGGTATTTAAGCGGTCCTAGTGACTCACCTCCTCTTCTTGAATCCTACAGTGCGTAGCTTGTTCACCCAACCTGAGAGGACTTAGTGGGTGTGGTAACCCTGACGCATGTCTAGGAATGGTTTCGGTGGGAGCTTGGTATTTAAGCGATCCGCGTGACTCACCTCCTCTCCACTCGAATCCCGCTCTGGTGCGTAGCATTGGTTCACCCCGACCAAGAAGGCTCGGTCATAAAGCTAAACTCAATAACTAAAACCCGGAAGGAATTAGCCATTTTTTTAACACTTAATATTAAAATTCTTAAATCAATTTCTTTCTCTTATCCTTAATTCATGAAAACTATTTGGTACACAATTATTTTCAAAAAATTTTGATCCATAAAATTACAAAATGCCCTTAGTGGTAAAATTACCAAAATGCCCTTAGTTTATAAAATGATTCAACTATTCAACAGTTTTACCAAAATTCCATTATTTTATAAATATTCAAAACCCTAACTTGCAAACTATCAAAAATATCTTGATTTTGGAAAATTACAAAATTACCTCGACTTACAAAATTACCAAAATGACCTACGATTTTCAAAATTTTTGCAACATTCCCATTTTGAAGAAACAATTTTGAAAAGAACCCTCGAGTTTTACAAACTTTTGAAATACCAACGATATATTAAATTTTACAAATTTACCTGATTTGTGAAAAATTACCAAAATACCCACGAGGTTATAAACCACTAAAATAACCCTGATTTAAAACTTTTTCCAAATTACCCTAGACTTCAAAATTTTTAAAATAATTTTGACAAAACACCAAGGAACGTGTTTCTTCTGAAAAATTACGAAAATGCCCCTGTAGGACAAAATTACGAAAATACCCCCGGGTAGAGGAAAACAACAACAACAACAAAAACTACAACATTTCTCTGAATGAACGAAAGTTCATACTTGTTTGATGGATGAACGAATGAATGGAAAAGACCGTGTTTGTATGAATACGAAAGAACCACTCTTAAATACCTTTCCATAAAACTTCTTCGCCGATAAATAAGTGGAACAAAGACTAATCCATAAAATTTCTTAATCAGATCTCGACACTAGGAAATGAGTTCTAGAGGACGTGGTCGCCAAGGTCGAGAGAGGAAGAATAAGCGTGTCGAACCCGTTAGATCGGTCAAGGTTACGACAATGAGTTACCACCGCCACCACCACCCCAATTTGTTAATGTCGGCGGCAGGACTCAGACAGGGGATGAGGGCGTGTCGCAGCCATGTTGCAGTATTGGAAATGGTGGTGGTGGCGGGTGGAAATTCGGGAGCTCGAAAGTCTGCACCGAGCGACTCGAGCCAACGGGCCGAGGTGTTTCGTGGAGTGTCCGGTGTGGCACCCGATCTGCACGAGTATTGGATGGAAGCAACTGAGCGTATTATGGATGAACTCGACCTGACCCCTGAGGAGAAGTTGAAAGGAATGGTAGCCCTGCTACGTGATGAAGCATACCAATGGTGGCTAACTGTTCGTGATGGTGCCACGGCAGAGGATCTGACGTGGGAATATGCTAAAGAGGCATATCGAAAGAAGTATGTCGGCACTCGGTATATTGATGAGCAGCGAAAAGCTTTTCTAGGACTAGTTCAGGGGAACAAATCAGTGGCGGCATATGAGGCTGAATTTCTGAGGTTAAGTCGATATGCTCGAGGAGTAGTCGCGACTGAACATGAACGCTGTGTCCGTTTTGAGGACGGATTAAGGGATGACCTAAGGTTGCTGATAGCTCCACATCAGGAGAGGGAGTTCTCCACGTTGGTTGAAAAGGCTAAGGTAGCTGAAGGAATCAAGGACTCGACTAGGCAGAATTCTGACAGGAATAGACCCAAGAGAGGTTATGGATCATCGGGAAATGTGCAGAAAAGGCCCAGAACTGAGGGGTCAAAGGGTCAGCAAGTTGATACCAGAGGGCAGTATCGTTCTTGTGATTATTGTGGAAGGAAGCACTCAGGTGAGTGTTGGAAAAAGATAGGAGCATGTCTTAAATGTGGGTCTAAGGATCATATGCTCAAGGATTGTCCAAAGATATCGATGATGTACACCCAAGAACACGTAATGCTAATCGGTAGGTAGGGAGGACAGCTGACCTCAACGAGGTCGAGGTTCAATAACCGAGTTAATAATGTTGGCGGAGAGGACGTGGGCGTAGGTGCCACCAATACCGAGGCAAGACAGTAGGGTTTGGTTTATGCGGTTCGCCGAAGGAGGATGAAGATCGCCGGACGTCATAACCCAGACGTTCCTCATTCATGGTAAACCCTATTATGCTTTAATTGATGTGGGCTCGACCCATTCTTATGTTGCCTGTAGTGTAGTTGAGACACTAGGCCTAGACTCTGAACTTTCGGATAAAGAGATGACGGTAGTAAGCCCATTAGGTCAAACTATAGTGGTAAATAAGATCTTTCGGAATATACCCCTAGAAATTCAGGGGGTGAGCTTTCGGGCTGACTTAATGGAATTACCCTTCGGGGAATTTGACCTTATACTTGGTATGGATTGGTTAGTAGAACATCGAAATGTATGTTGGATTGTGCGGCTAAACGAATGGAACTAAGAACCCCGAGGATGAGGTGGTCATTATGATAGGAGAAAGAAGGAACTATTTGACTAATGTAGTTTCGGTGCTTAAGGCGGAAAGGATGGTGCGTAAAGGGTACGAGGCGTTCTTAGCCTTTGTAAGTGCATTGGATGGAAATGAGGAGGGTGTCAAAGTAGTCAGAACAGTAAAGGACTTTGAGGATGTGTTTCCGGAGGAATTACCAGAATACCCCGGATAGAAGTTGAATTTGGAATAGACTTACTACCGTGAATGTCATCAGGTGTCGATTGCTCCATACCGAATGGCGCCAAAGGAGTTAGTGGAGCTTAAGGCTCAAATCCAGAATTATTGGATCGAGGGTTTATTCGCCCAAGGTGTGTCTCCATGGGGAGCACCCGGTCTTGTTTGTGAAGAAGGACGGAACTATGCGTATGTGCATAGACTATCGTCAACTAAATAAGCTGACCATCAAGAACAAGTATCCCTTGCCAAGGATCGATGACTTGTTCGATCAGCTGAAGAGAGCCGCAGTGTTTTCGAAGATCGATTTACGGTCGGGATACCATCAGTTGAAGGTGAAGGAGGCTGATATCCATAAGACCGCTTTTAGGACAAGATATGGTCACTTTGAGTTTGTGGTAATGCCGTTTGGGTTGACAAACGCTCCAGCCACGTTCATGGATATGATGAATCGAGTGTTCCAACCTTACTTAGACAGGTTTGTTGTGGTATTCATCGATGATATCTTGGTATACTCCAAGTCTGAAGAGGAGCATGACGAGCATCTCGAATTGTGTTACAAGTATTAAGGAGAAGAGCTTTATGCCAAATTCAGCAAGTGTGAATTTTGGCTTAAAGAAGTTGCTTTCTTAGGACACGTGGTGTCCGCCGAGGAATAAGGGTGGATCCTAAGAAAATCGGCGGTGTTGATTGGAAACCACCTAAGTCGATTGGCGTAGATTCGTAGTTTCTTAGGGTTGGCCGGCTATTACCGAAGGTTCGTGGAAGGATTCTCGTCGATAGCCGCGCCATTAACAAAATTGTTGAGGAAGGAAATACCCTTCGTGTGGACAGATAAGCAACAAGAGAGTTTTGAAAAACTTAAAAAGGTATTAACAGAAGCTCCGGTGTTGATTCAACCCGAGGCGTGAAAGGATTTTGTGGTATCTTGTGATGCGTCGCATCACGGGTTAGGATGTGTTCTTATGCAAGATGGCAAGGTAGTCGCTTATGCGTCCCGACAGTTAAGGCCGCATGAAGTGAACTACCCAACCCATGACTTGGAATTGGCAGCAGTGGTTTTCGCTCTCAAGGTGTGGAGGCATTATCTGTATGGAGAAAGATCGGTGATCTACACAGACCACAAGAGCCTCAAGTATCTGTTGACTCAAAAGGAGTTAAACTTGAGGCAGCGAAGGTGGGTGGAATTACTAAAAGACTATGACTGTTCGATAGAATATCATCCGGGCAAGGCGAATGTAGTAGCTGATGCCTTAAGTAGGAAGGTGGTGACAGACTTAAGAGCAATGTTCGCTCATTTAAGCTTATATGAGGATGGAAGTTTGTTGGCTGAGTTGCAAGTCAAGCCAACATGGTTGAAGGAAGTAAAAGAAGGACAGTTGGTTGATGAAGATTTGAATGTTAAGCTACAAAAAGCACAGAACGGAGAGTTGGAGGACTATGAGATTAACGATGAAGGAGTATTATGCTACAGGGGAAGAAGTAGAGCTAAGGCCAGACTTAACCTACGAGGAAGAGCCGATTCAGATTCTGGAACGTGACGTGAAAGTACTACGAAGGAAGTCCGTCCCTCTAGTTAAAGTATTATGGCGCAATCATGGATCGAAAGAAGCTTCGTGGGAGTCAGAGGAGACCATGAGACAACAATACCCTCAATTGTTTAGTTAGAAAATTTCGAGGACGAAATTTTGTTTAAGGGGGGTAGAACTGTAACATCCTAAAAAGGGCCTATGCATTTCTAGCTTAATTGTATGAAATGACAAGTTTCAAGCACTATGAATAAAATTTTGATACTTTTGGAAACCTAGAAATGCATGAAAATGGAAATGAAAATGGAAATGAAAATGGAAATGGAAATGAAAATGGAAATGGAAATGGAAATGAAAATGGAAATGGAAATGGAAATGGAAATGGAAATGAAATGGAAATGAAAATGGAAATGGAAATGGAAATGAAATGAACATTTTGGAAACTTAGACATTTTGGAAACCAAACCAAAATAGAAACTAAACATTTTGGAAACCAAACCAAAATAGGAAACTAAACATTTTGGAAACCAAGCCAAAATAGGAAACTAAACATTTTGGAAACTAGGAAAATACTGAGCATGCGAAAATTTTAGGAAACTTAAAATGACCCCTAATGCCGAATTGAAGAGCCCAAGGGGAGCTTAGGGCCAAGTGACCCTAAAATATAAAGAACATAAACTTTGACCCAATAACGAACTTGGAAATGTGGCTCAAGATACCACCTAAGGCCCTAGGAAATGGCCCAAATGCAAGAGGTTTTGGGCTCGAGTTTGAGTCATCTAAGAAACAAATAAAAGAAATAAAATTTTGTCTCCATGAGAGGAGGGTTGACGGCACAGGGGAGGAGTTTCCATTCAATAAAAACTCTTGACTAATTAGGAGAGTTGATGGAGTTTCATATTGATAAGACTAAACCTTATCACAAGTGAAGAATTGGTCAAATAGGGACTCTAAGACTAATAGATTCGGCTAAAGAGAGAAAAGTAAAAGCCATTCTCTTCTCTTCATCATTCTTGCCGAAACCTCCTAATCAAAGCAACAACAATTTATTTTTTCTTTTCTTAGCGAATCCTCCTTGTCAAGGTCTCTCCATCTCTTTTCCTTTCTTTTTCTTTTCTTCTCGTTCCTCCACGAAAAGCCAAAGCTTTGAGATCCCAAATAGAGCCATAGCGAATATTAAAAGAGATCATCCGGATTCAAAACGAGGTAAGAACATCACCATACATTCGGCTAAAAGGTTCTTTCCATAGTTAAATAATAGTTCAAATCTAACAAGTGATTTCGACAGAATCAAATCAACTTCGGATTTAAAGGTAAGTAAGACATTCGCCAAGGCCAAACCATTAGTCAATTAGATCGATTGATCAAAAGCTAACCTATTCAAAAATCTAGGTTGGCCGATTACAAGGAAAGAGGAGGTGAAGTTTTGGATTTTAAGAATCCATAAGGTAAGTCCCCAAAAGGTATTCTACCAAAGTTTTGTGATTACTAAGATTAGATATGAAATTATTAAAAGCCAAAACTAATTTATGATGAGGTTTCAAGGTTGGCGAATATCAAAGGAAGGAAAACAAAGATTCCGGATTTGAATAAACATCAAATCGGCATCAAAGGTAAGCCTCTTTACAAATCCTACTAGGATTTGGATACTATAGCCCAAAATAGAATTTATGTTAAGTAATATTTGACAAACCAAATGTAGGAATTAGGATCTAAACGCTAGACCTTGCTTTCAAATCTCAAGGAATCGCTAAACAAATCAGTGTGTATTCCACACTATTCTTAATAGTTTTATGGTTTAAATATGCTATATATGCTAATGTGAAAGTGAATGAAAGTGGCTAAAGTGCCATATTATGGTACAAAGTGCTAAGGTACGTTTTCCTACTTCTACTAGGATTTCAAATAAATGTTATACAAGTGAAAAGTGATGTAAAAGTAAATTAAAATATGTTATGCATGTTAATTGTAATTTGGGGCATTCTGGATTTATGTGAAAGGGAAGAAGGTGTTGACTACGGTCTCACCAACGTTATAAGTGAAAGTGATGACTTGGTCTCACTAAGTGGAAGTGATGACTCGGTCTAACTAAGTGAATGTGATGACTTGGTCTCACTAAGTGGTAACCGGTTACATTACGATGGTGGCTATGCCACAATATTATCGATGGGCGATGAGCACGTCGATTGCAATGATCGCCTTCGATGGAGTGTAGCGGAAGGAGGGTTGACTTAGTAGTCCCCACTTATGCATGAGTTGGTACGGGTGGAGTGTAGCGGATGGCATATAGGTTTGGGTTCGGGTTTGCATCATGATCTTGAAATTGTTATATGCATATGATTTTATGGTGTGCCTATTTCTATTATGTTTAGTGTTGGTTACACACTGAGTCTATCGACTCACCCCGTTGTGGGAATATGTTTCAGGTGATGAGCAGTAATGGACCGGGACGGCAGAACTTGTGGTGGCCATGATCGACTTGAAGTTCAGTTTAATTTGAATATTTATTTTATTTTAAAGTACTGTACAATTTATTATTTTGGGTTTCATTTTATGTAATAAGGCCACCGTGACGAATTTTTATTTCCACTATAATTACTGTGTTATGAGTTTAGGGCTTTGTAAAAAGTAAGCCCACTTAGTATGAAACAAGTTTAAATATTTTTGTCACTTAAAGCAAATGGGTTTTGTTATAAAATAAACTCATTTTGAACTCAAGCCCAACCCACAACAGGCTATCTTCCAAAACTCATAGTTTTCAAAACAGTTTGCATGAATTTGAATCGGGTTACTTCGAGGAACATACCAGATCCAGTCCATTCTCGTGGGCCGGGTTTGGGGTGTTTCATGAAGATAGCTAGTTGATCCATCTCATGGAGCCAGAATTCTACTCAAGATGGTGAATTTCTCCTTCAATTCTTTCAGGGGGTTTTAGGGATTTCTTATGTTTTGTTTTATCTTTTCTCTTGAGATGTTTTCTTTATTCATTATGAACTAAACCCTTCAAATACCTGAAGGGGATGAAACCTAGATGAATCTTGTTATTATTTTCTGAATTATATGATAAATACTTAGTTTGTTCTTAATTATGTATGCTTAATCGAAATCTGATGTGCTTAGATGGAGGAGAAATTGGCCCTGCTTAAGAGCAGATCTAGCATAATTAAGCGGAGTTGAACGCACACCTAGAGATAGGGTGACGAGATTTTGCCAAATTAGGGTGAAACTAATATGGGAGTGTAACATCCTGAATAGGGCCTATGCATTTCCAGTTTAATTGTATGAAATGACAAGTTTCAAGTACTATGAATAAATTTTGATACTTTTGGAAATCTAGAAATGCATGAAAATGGAAAGGAAAATGGAAATGAAAATGAAGATAGAAATGGAAATGGAAATGGAAATGGAAATGAACACTTTTGGAAACTTAGACATTTTGGAAAGTGAACATTTTGGAAACCTAAGTAAATTAGGAAAGTGAACATTTTGGAAACCAAGCCAAAATAGGAAACTTGAACATTTTGGAAACTTGAGCATTTTGGAAACCCGAACATTTTGGAAACTTGAACATTTTGGAAACCCGAACATTTTGGAAACGAACCTGAACATTTTAGAAACCTAAACATTTTGGAAACACGGAAAATACTGAGCCGCTGAAAATTTTAGGAAACTTAAAATGACCCCTAATGTCGAATTTCAGAGCCCAAAGGGAACTTAGGCCAAGTGACCCTAAAATATACAAGACATGACATTTGCCCCAATAACGAACTTGGAAATGTGGCTCAAGATGCCACCTAAGGTCTTAGGAAATGGCCCAAATACAAGAGGTTTTGGGCTGAGTTTGAGTCATCCAGAAGCAAATAATGAAGGCTTTATTTTTGCTTCCGGAATAATGAGGTGGACGGCATGGGTTTCTAGAAAAGGAAGAGTTTTATTCACATAAATATGTGAATAATAAGAGAGAAATAAAGGAGTTTTATTCACATAAATATGTGAATAATAAGAGATAAATAAAGGAGTTTTATTCACATAAATATGTGAATAATAAGAGATAAATAAAGGAGTTTTATTCACATAAATATGTGAATAATAAGAGATAAATGAAGAATTATTCTTTAATTAGGAAAATAAGGAAGAGTGGTGGCCAAGTTAAGGATTCTTGGCCTAGTAATTTCGGCTATAAAAGGATGAGACTAGGGCCATTCATTATTCATTCTCCCTCTCTCTTTTCTTCTCGCAGAATATTCTTCTTGAGCATCCATTCTTTTCTTCTTTTCTTTTAGCCTCCTAGCCGATTCCTTCTAAGCCTATTATTCCTCTCTTCTTTCATCTTTGAAATCGAATACATAAGGGAATCATAGCCGATTGTTCATCAAGTCTCTAAGTCAATTTCAAGGTTGAAGCGAAGGTGCAATCAATTCCTTCAAATAAGGGTAAGATCTAAGTTTGGTTTGATTTCTTTTATATTTTAGACTTATCAAAATCTAGGGCTAATCCCATTATTGTTCATGGTTGCAAACTTTGAAGAGATCTTTGGGATTTACTAAGTGTAGGCTACAAGGAAGGAGAAGTTCTTTTCCGAAGGTACACCATAGGCCACGTGTTCCTAGTTATTCGGTGAGTTTCGGATTTAAAATCCACAAGGTAAGTGTTTATAGCTTTCGGCTAAGGCCTATTTTGATAATTAGATCTAATTCTTGTTTGTTTAAAAAGTCGAAACTAACCCCGGATGAGATTTAGTGCTTGGCCGAATACAAGGAGGAGCATAGCATAGATTTCGGGATTCGATTAGTATTGAATTTGGCAACAAGGTAAGTAATACAAATCCTACTAGGATTTGGTTTTAAGCCAAATAGGTTTGTTAATATGTTTTAATATTTGGCGAATTTAGGAGATAAAGATCTAGATCGGTAGATCGTTCTTGAGATTTCAAGGAATCTATTAAGCCAATCGGTGTGTACCCTTACTATCCTTCGATATTATATGGCTAAATATTTTAAATATATGATATGAATAATAATGTGAATGTGGCTATGTACCACAAATGTGGCAAAAGTACCAGTGCACGCTTCCTACTTCTAATAGGATTGTGAAAATGTTATTTAATAACATGCTAATATATGAATATGAACATGAAATTAAGTTATGCAATATATATGTTTTGGGGCATTCGGGATTTATGTGAAAGGGGAGAACAGTGTTGACTTGGTCTCACCAACGAAGGTGTTGACTTCGGTCTCACCAATGAAAAATGTTGACTACGGTCACATTGCAAAATTTTGGTAACTTCGGTTACAATAGTGTCAAATGACACAACGTTTAAATTTGATTATAGTGTCTAATGACACAACGTGGAGAGTAGCGGATGGAGGGTCGACTTAGTAGTCCCCACGGTGTGCAGGTTGGTACGGGGGAGTGTAGTGGATGGCTAATTAGGATTGGGTTGGGTTGCATCATAATTTCATTATTATATGGACTTGATGTTTTAAACATGAATGCCTGATTTATTGAATGATGGTATTGTGTGCACATTGAGTCTGTTGACTCACCCCATTGTGGGAATTATTTTTCAGGAGATGAGCAGTGAAGGACCGGGCCGGTGGACCATGAGGAGGCCATGCTACATGAGGAAAATTTCATTTAGTTTGGACTTAAATTTTATTTTTAGTTGCTTTTATCCTATTTTGGGTTTTACTTGATGTAATAAGGCCTTAAGGCCCAGTGGATTATACTTTATGTTTGCTTATTGTTAAGTTTCATGCTAAGAACTTTATTGGTTGTATTTAATTAAATGGGCTTACAAAATCAAATAAATGGGTTTACAATCTAAGCCCATCCAAAATAATAGTTTTAAAAAAAATTTACAATTTTCTATAAGTATCGAAAGTGATTTTGAAATCGGTTTATTTTAGGAACATACCAGATCCGATCCATGCTCGTGGGCGGGTGTGGGTGTTTCAATTTGGTATCGAGCCCAATTTTAAACTCTCACACGTGGGCTAAGGCCCAAAACGTTTTCAAAGCGAGCCAAATAATTTTCTTTGAAAATAAGCAGGCTTCTGGCATGGCCCCTAAGTCTCCGACCCGCAGTCCACCAGGTAAGTACCCCTAACTATCTGTGTGATTATGTGAATTATAGAAGGGTAGAAAAGGCATGGAACGTAGAATAGAATGATAGGAACTTGAACCCTAGGATTAGTCTACTCAAACACAGATACATAAGACTTAATACACTGAATCAACCTATGGCTAAGTCATTGAGCTAGTGGTGTGGTAACCCTTGTACCCATGTCAGGATTGGATCCCGGAAGAGCTTGGTATTTAAGTAGTCCTAGTGACTCACCTCCTCTTCGCAGAATCCTACAGTGTGTAGCTTCGGCTCACCATAACTCGGAGGGCTCGGTGGTGTGGCAACCTCTGTGCGCATGTCTAGGAATGGTTTGGTGGGAGATTGGTATTTAAGTAGTCCGCGTGACTCACCTCCTCTCCACACGAATCTCGCCTGGTGCGTAGCTTTGTTCACCCCGACCAAGAGGGCTCGGTCATAGGCTAAACATAATGACTAAAACCCGAAAGGAACTAGCCATGTTTAAAAAAAAAAAAAAAAGACAAAACAACAAACCCTAGTATTTCAAACTTTTAAAACTTTTCTTTTAAATCGAGAAAATTATTTTACAACATTTTCTAAAAACTCCGATTTGCGAAAAATTACAAAAATGCCCTTGGGGTGAAATTACTTGATTTATAAAATATTCAACTATTCAACGGTTTACCAAAATTTCATGATTTCATAAACATTCAAAACCCTAATTTGTAAAATATCAAAATACCTTGATTTTGGAAAATTACAAAATTGCCCTAATACAAAATTTCAAAATGACCCTAATTTTCAAAATTTTTGCAACTTCATCATTTTGGAAAATAAATTTTCAAAAGAACCCTCAAAATTTTGTAAAATACCGATTTATTAAAATTTTACAATTTATCCCGATTGTGGAAAAATTACCAAAATACCCCAAGGTCCAAAAATTTCGCAATACCCTCGATTTCAAAAATTCTCCAAAATACCCGAGAACTTTAAAATTTCCAAAATACTTTGTGACAAAAACACCAAGGAACCTTATTTTGACAAATTACGAAAATACCTCAGAGGACAAATTACGAAAATACCCCGGTAGTGGTAAAACAACAACAAAGGAAAAACTACAACGTTTATTTGAATGAACTAAGGTTCATAATTGTTTGATGGATGTATGAATGGATGAAAAGACTGTGTGCATGTATGAATACGAAGAACCACTCCTAAACTCTTTTTCATAAAATTTCTTCATGAGTAATAAAGTGAAACAAGTACTAATGTATAAAACTTTTAAATCGATTAAATCATGACGTTAGAAAATGAGTTCTAAGGATGTGAACTTAGAGATTGTGCCTAGAAAGTATGATGGTTCTATTAAGATCGAGTCTTGCAGCAGAAGCATAGTGTGGTGAGAAAGATTGTACGATGTCAAGTAAGTAATTTTGAGGACGAAATTATTTTTAAGGAGGGTAGAATCAGAACATCCTGAATAGGGCCTATGCATTTCAGTTTAATTGTATGAAATGACAAGTTTCAAGTACTATGAATAAATTTTGATACTTTTGGAAATCTAGAAATGCATGAAAATGGAAAGGAAAATGGAAATGAAAATGAAGATAGAAATGAAAATGGAAATGGAAATGGAAATGAACACTTTTGGAAACTTAGACATTTTGGAAAGTGAACATTTTGGAAACCTAAGTAAATTAGGAAAGTGAACATTTTGGAAACCAAGCCAAAATAGGAAACTTGAACATTTTGGAAACTTGAGCATTTTGGAAACTCGAACATTTTGGAAACTTGAACATTTTGGAAACTGAACGAACATTTTGGAAACCTAAACATTTTGGAAACTTGGAAAATACAGAGTCATGCGAAAATTTTAGGAAACTTAAAATGACCCCGAATGTCGAATTTGAGCCCAAAGGGAACTTAGGGCCAAGTGACCCTAAAATATATACAAGACATGACATTTGCCCCAATAACGAACTTGGAAATGTGGCTAAAGATGCCACCTAAGGTCTTAGGAAATGGCCCAAATACAAGAGGTTTTTGGGCTGAGTTTGAGTCATCCAGAAGCAAATAATGAAGGCTTTATTTTTGCTTCGGAAATAATGAGGTGGACGACATGGGTTTCTAGAAAAGGAAGAGTTTTATTCACATAATTATGTGAATAATAAGAGAGAAATAAAGGAGTTTTATTCACATAAATATGTGAATAATAAGAGATAAATAAAGGAGTTTTATTCACATAAATATGTGAATAATAAGAGATAAATAAAGAATTATTCTTTAATTAGGAAAATAAGGAAGAGTGGTGGCCAAGTTAAGGATTCTTGGCCTAGTAATTTCGGCTATAAAAGGATGAGACTAGGGCCATTCATTATTCATTCTCCCTCTCTCTTTTCTTCTTCTGAATATTCTTCTTGAGCATCCATTCTTTTCTTCTTTTCTTTTAGCCTCCTAGCCGATTCCTTCTAAGCCTATTATTCCTCTCTTCTTTCATCTTTGAAATCGAATACATAAGGGAATCATAGCCGATTGTTCATCAAGTCTCTAAGCCGAATTTCTGAAGGTTGAAGCGAAGGTGCAATCAATTCCTTCAAATAAGGGTAAGATCTAAGTTTGGTTTGATTTCTTTTATATTTTAGACTTATCGAAATCTAGGGCTAATCCCATTACTGTTCATGGTTGCCGAAACTTTGAAGAGATCTTTCGGGATTTACTAAGTGTAGGCTACAAGGAAGGAGAAGTTCTTTTCCGAAGGTACACTATAGGCCACGTGTTCCCTAGTTATTCGGTGAGTTTTGGATTTAAAATCCACAAGGTAAGTGTCTATAGCTTTTGCTAAGGCCTATTTTGATAATTAGATCTAATTCTTGTTTGTTTAAAAGCCAAACTAACCCTGATGAGATTTAGTGCTTGGCGAATACAAGGAGAAGCATAGCATAGATTTCGGATTCGATTAGTATTGAATTCGGCAACAAGGTAAGTAATACAAATCCTACTAGGATTTGGTTTTAAGCCAAATAGGTTTGTTAATATGTTTTAATATTTGGCGAATTTAGGAGATAAAGATCTAGATCGGTAGATCGTTCTTCTGGATTTCAAGGAATCTATTAAGCAAATCGGTGTGTACCCTTACTACCCTTCGATATTTTATGGCTAAATATTTTAAATATATGATATGAATAATAATGTGAATGTGGCTATGTACCACAAATGTGGCAAAAGTACCTGTACATTTCCTACTCGATAGGATTGTGAAAATGTTATTTTAATAACATGCGAATATATGAATATGAACATGAAATTAAGTTATGCAATATATATGTTTTGGGGCATTCGGGATTTATGTGAAAGGGGGAGAACAGGTGTTGACTTCGGTCTCACCAACGAAGGTGTTGACTTCGGTCTCACCAACTGAAAAATGTTGATTACGGTCACATTGCGAAATTTTGGTAACCGGTTACAATAGTGTCAAATGACACAACGTTTAAATTTGATTATAGTGTCTAATGACACAACGTGGAGAGTAGCGGATGGAGGGTCGACTTAGTAGTCCCCACGTGTGCAAGGTTGGTACGGGGAGTGTAGTGGATGGCTAATTAGGATTGGGTTGGGTTGCATCATAATTTCATTATTATATGGACTTGATGTTTTAAACATGAATGCCTGATTTATTGAATGATGGTATTGTGTGCACATTGAGTCTGCTGACTCACCCCATTGTGGGAATTATTTTTTCAGGAGATGAGCAAAGGATTTGACCGGGCGGTGGACCATGAGGAGGCCATGCTACATGAGGAAAATTTCATTTAGTTTGGACTTAAATTTTATTTTTAGTTGCTTTTATCCTATTTTGGGTTTTACTTGATGTAATAAGGCCTTAAGGCCCAAAGTGGATTATACTTTATGTTTGCTTATTGTTAAGTTTCATGCTAAGAACTTTATTGGTTGTATTTAATTAAATGGGCTTACAAAATCAAATAAATGGGTTTACAATCTAAGCCCAATCCTGAAAATAATAGTTTTAAAAAAATTTACAAATTTTCTCTAAGTATCGAAAGTGATTTTGAAATCGGTTTACTTTAGGAACATACCAGATCCGATCCATTCTCGTGAGCCGGGTTGGGGTGTTTCAGGGAGTCCATAGATCGATTTACTGCTATTATAGGGGGTTATTATAAGAGAACGAGAGTTTCACTAATTAACCTAGGGTTAGACGTTATTCGCCTTAAGAAAGGGTTTAATATACGTTAGGGAGTCTTACGGATCAAACTAAGTGAATAAATTGTATGATTCAATGTTAAATAACAAGTGAAGTCTAGCTGGATTCTTCCTAAGGGTATCGTCGTAATCAACTGAGATTTTCATCAAGTTATTTCCCAATTTGTTCTTTTTGTCTTTGTGTCTTTAGCTTTGTAGTTGTTAAATTAGATTAAATTAACCAATCACTCCATATTTTAGGCTAAATAATAAAAAGAAAGTGAGTATTAGTACTTTTAGTTCCTTTGGGTTCAACAATCCGGTCTTGCCTAAGCTATACTATTGTTTGATAGGTACACTTGCCTATAATCGTAGTCAAAGTTAGTTTCCAGGTTTGATCATATTCTTTATAAATTTTAAAACTCGACAAAACAATGATCAAGATGGAATTTAAAATAATAAATTACATAAAAATTTATAGTGAATTTGGATAGACACTTTAGTAAAAAGAAATTTTTACCTTTTTTCTAAATTTTATCACAAATCTAGTAAAAATTCTTTCTAAATTTTATCTCAAGCCTAATAGTGGTAAAAGTTGATACAGCGAGTGTTTTTTTTTTTAAATAGTAACGTATTTTTTTAAGTAGTGGTGTAACTTGAAATGTATCCTTAAATTTTCTAAAGAAATAACCTTGTGTCATGGGTCGTGGATCAAAGCCTGTGACCATTGTGTACAAAACACCCTCTAGAGGTCAACTTATTAAATGGGGTTCATTTGACCCATTTAAACTGATCTGGCTCATGAATCCATGGAGAAGCCCATCTACTTGAAGTCTTGATAGCCTAGTGAAACACTCCAGTCAGAATAGGGTTACCAGGGTAAATCCTAAAGGGATAAGATTGTATAGAGTTTAAATCCTTTAGGACTCTCAATTGTAGATAGACTCTAATCTTGATCGTTATAGACTCTAATCTTGATCGTTGATGTAAATAAATTTGTACCGTTGATTTTGGGGAGCTCAACTATAAATAGAAGCCTCCCCCATATTTGTAATAATTTCATTGTGTTAAGTTATTCTTGTGTTAAAAATATATTGAGAGCATTTACTCAAACACTTGGTGTGCATTATTTTCTTGTGGCCTGTAAAATTTCTTGTTGCTTTTTCTATTTTGAGTTACTTCGCTATATTTTTCGGTGCCTTAAATATTTCTAGGAGAATTCTCATATTTTGAGAGTTAGGCTGACTTAGGTGCATTTGAAGCGAAGAAATCGCCTAAGACCGCACGGATTGTGAGACTAAAGTTCTAGTCCTGTGATAGTTGCTATCAGAGCTAAGGTTGTGAAGGCACCGTTTGAGATGTCAAAAGGAGTAGATGAGCAAGATCCAATGAAGACCGGTGGGAGTGTTGGAAAAATCCAAATTTGACAACGGTTTTCTTGCACAGCGAAAAATTAAAATTATGAAAATCGATCTGGTTTGTGATATTTATAGCAATAAACCTTAACCAAATTCATACCTATGTTTTCGGCTTAGAGAATGTTCATTGCTCATGGCTTTCAACTAAACGATCTTCTTCGCTATTCTCGTACCACAAACTGCTTTGAGTGTGAGCTCGAACCAATTGAACTGAAACACAGAGTTAGAAAAAGTTCTCTCTTTTGGGGTGAAAACGAAAATTTTCTCTTCTTAATGGAAATCAAAAAAACTATTATCCCAAAGGAATATATTTAATAGTTGAGAATAAGTTCTCTCTAATTTTCAAAAGAATAACAATCTCTCAAAGTTATGTTAATAGTTCTACCAATGTCATCTATTTATAGGAAGAGAAGGCAAAACCCTTGATGATTTGTAGTGGTTTTTTCAAATAGAAAAAACATCATACTTAGAATAGGACTAAGGTGGATAGCACACCCTAGTATTTCTACTAGGATTGCCACCCTTTCATGTACATGAGGGGTTTTTGGGTCTCTCTCACATCAGGTCCAATTACGAGTACTTCCTATGCCTTTTTGACCCAATATTCTATAATGTGATCCAACACGATTCAGTTTTTCTATTTCTCAAAATAAACTTTAATATTTATATATAAAACAAATTTCTCATCCCTATATTAACTAGTAAAATTTTGACGTTTTTGCCTGTGATAAAATTTTGAAATAATATGTTCAATATTTCACAACTCAACATGTTCACTATAATTGAATGATTTATTTTCATTTTCGGGCTTCAAAACAGTCCAAAAAATATACTCATTCTTCAATCATTTTTTTAAGTAATCCTATATAAGATTGTAAATTTCCATTTTCATTTTTAGAAACCTACATTCATTTCCAAATGATTCAATTTCTCCATTTCAAAGAAAACCATAACCATCCTGAATTTTTTCCATTTCTCTCTTTCTATTCATTCCATTCATTTCTATGCAAACACGCAATCCATTATTGGTTTCAACGAGCTAGCAAAGGGACCGATTGGCCATATGTAGTTGAGGCTTAAATGATTTATAATTAAGTTTCATATTTTCTCCTATTAATTATAGACTCATTTATTCACGAAGTCATTCCACTATAGTATTGTGACTAAGCTTTCCCTAACGACATACTATTACAAAAGCAACTACTCAGTGCACATCTAATAACCTTTTCATAAGTGTGTTACCTCATAGGATATCCTTGATCTTTTTGGGATAATATACGTTCTTCCAATAAGATCCTATTTTATCTCATGGTAATCATTACATCTTCCTTCATGAAAAGTTAATTAGAATTAAATAGTGATCAAATCAAACATCACAAAGACGAGACGACCCGTGGCCATGTTTACTTTTCATCAACCATGTAATGCCAATGAGAGGATATCATTTACCCATGTTTTAGGCTATGAATTACACTATTATAAATGACGCTACATGCTACAAAAGCCGTCTACCCAATACACTAGATTTCAGTTCCTTATATATTTAAACTCAGGCTTTTACTTACATCAAAGTGTACGAGTAATGCATACATAGTCCTTCATCCACTCAGGACTTAGGTATGTCACACTATGAATGTCACAAGTGAATAAATCCATAAACAGATTTATGATCTATTTTTCTTCGGTCTTGTCCGATGTGCTATCAATCCAGTCAGTCACATCTATGTCTTTATCTTCTAGGAGTTATCCGCTCTGATGCCTAAGACAAGGCATCTCCCCAATTGGACATGATAGATGATATATTATTATTTTAATCAATTTTCTAATTTTTTATTAGACTATGGATATGTTTAGGTTTTTCTGCTAATAGAAGTTGTCTTTCTATTCTTTGATTCAACCATGTAATACCGCTTAGTATTAGCTAAAGAATTAGACAACCAACGAGCAACATTTGCTTCCATTTTTTGTGCAAAAACCATGTGAGGAAAATTATACAAGGTATAATAATGTAATCAATAATTTTTTTATTAACAAATCTATTTGAAAAAGTTACAAGTTTACAAATGAATATACTACACTCAGGGCACTAGATCCAATAGTCTTCCACTTGTCTTAGTGAAGTAGATGAGCCATATTCCATATTCCATTGCTTTCCACATGTTTCTCAAAACTCTAGCTAATAGAGTCTTGGTAAATGGGTCTGTAAGGTTATCCCCAGATGAAACCTTGACTACATCCATAATTCTATCTATAACTATCTCTCTTATGATATGGTACTTTTGATCGATATGTTTCGTCCTCTTGTGATTTCTCGTCTCCTTGGCATTAGCTATTGCTGTATTGTTGTCACAATATAGTGTGATAGCTTTTTCTATACTATGAATAACTTCAAGATCTATGAGGAACTTTCAAAGCCATATTGCTTCTTTAATAGACTTAGAAGCAACTACACATTTGGCCTCTATAGTGGATTTAACAATACAAGTTTGCTTTACACTTCTCCAAACAATGGACTCGTTGCCTAGAATAAAAACATAGCCCCATGTCAATTTCCTTGAATCTCAACACATTTGGAAGTCAAATTTCGTACATCTAATAGGAGTAAGGTCTGATCTGGAATACACAAGCATATAATTCATTGTTCTCTATAAATACTTGAGTATATGCTTAACTACTTGCTAGTGCCTTGGTCCTAGATTCGCCTGATATCGACTTACCAACCCCACTGCAAAAAAGATAGTTGGGTGTGTGCATAGCATAGCATACATGAGTCTTCCTATTGTCGAAGCATAATGAATCTTTCTCATGTTCTCTTTTTTTTCGCTATCTTAGGACAATCATCTAAAGAAAGAGATGAAATCCTGATACGGAGGGTTTGTAACACCCCAAACCCGACCCATGCATTCGACTGGATCTAGCGTGTCACGGCTTGTACATTGAAAACTTTTGCCTTGTTAGTTTTGGAAGTCGTAAGTTAATTAGACATTATTAGAGTAAATAAGTGACATTTTAAAAATAAAATCTTATATTAGTATTATTAAGTATAAATAAACCTTGACATAAAATTTATAAGTTGCATAACATTGGAAACTTCTTAGTTGAATAAAAACTAGGGCCTTAAAAAAATCCCAAATAAAAATAAAATAAACTTAAAGAAATCCCGAAATAATTTGTAAAAATAAAACTTGGTGGCCCCACGAGTCCGCCTTGGCTCCCATGTTCACGATCTACTGCTCACCTAAAATGTTGGGAAAAATAAAAGGTTGAGTCACCAAGACTCGGTGTGCAAATCCGAGAACACATAAAAGGCTTGAGGCCCACAAACACATTATGAGCCTTGGCCCGTATACAAGGGTAACAAAATATGCAACATGGCCCGCCCCAAACCTATGAGTCCATCCTCTACACACCCCTGTACCAACCATCACACCGTGGGGATTTCAACAATCAACCCTCCATCCACTACACACCATATCGATAGCTATGTCTTTTCATCATGAAGACCAATCACTATGTGACCTATGTGGCGAAGCCATCGATCGCTATGCGACCTTAATAATATATCGACAGCTGTGCTACCTATCATAAAGACCGATCACTATGTGACCTATGTGGCAAAGCCATCGATCGCCTCGTGACCTGCTCCCTTTCCGTAAATCAATCAATCCTATCCCATGCATACATGCAAGAATCATAACATTAAACTATCTAAACAGATCACATATTTTACATACTTGATACACATAGAAGTTTCTATGATTACGCACTTGGCATCCCTTGCCTACCCTTTACGGGTAATCATTTGTTCATCTGACCTCATTTTTCGACTTTTAGCCCATAACATACATATAATTCATATTAACTAGTGTGATAGAGATCTACACACCTTTTCCGACTTTTAGCCCATAACATACATATAATATAACAAAGCTTATGTGTCAAGAATCTACACACCGATCACCGATAAAATGAGGCTTTCTATATCAATGCTATCCTTAGTCGACACAACCGTTATCCGCCTAAGGTGTTGTTCGTAAGTCGGTCCACAACCAATTGGCCAATCTCGAGCAATGAATCTCGCTTGTTTCTTAAACTTAGGATTCTTTCTTTTGCACGATCCATATTTAATTCCATCATAAATCCTTATCGAGTTACTATAATAATATTTAATCGTTAATCCTCCTTATAAAGTTAAAATCTTGTATATAATGATGAAATCTAATAGAAATCTAGGAAAATCTTCTTACATTAAAAATCCCGAAATTGAAGACTTATGAATTTCACTTTTAGATCTAGTCGACTAGGCTTCCTTCAAATCCCGACTTGTTTCCCATCATAAACCATTAAACTATTAGCTTTCGCTTTTGCCTTTTCAAAAATCGGGAATATATTATGAGAACTAATCAAAAATCTACTCTTACCTTAACTTAGGAGATTCGGCTAGTTCTAGAGAGAGAATTCGACAATGTCAATTGAGGATTTAAATGTCGAAAGTATAGAATAATTTCTCAAATAGGATGAATAAAATAAAAACTACAGAGATTTTGGCTTTTTAGAGAAAGAAGAGAATAATGGAGTTTTTGGCTTTTAGGAGAAAGAAGAGAATAATGGAGTTTTGGCTTTTAGAAGAAAGAAGAGAATAATGGAGTTTTCACTTTTAGAAATTGGAGAAAGAAATTTGGAGAAAAGAAGCTAAGGAATTTCGGCACAAAAGGAGAGGATTTAATGTCAAAAAAGGAGCTAGCCCCTATTTATAGGAAATTGACAACCCTTTGCCATGTAGTAGTGGTTTCTTTACTCCTCAAGTGATGGATTCTTGGCCATCACTCTCTTTATAGATAAATTCTAACTTTTCTCCTTTATCTTAATCTACTAGCTCATCTAAAAGAGACTTAATTATCTTTTACTCCTCCCTCCTTTATCAGATATTATCCACATATTTTAATCATAAAATTCCTAGATCTTAGCCTTTATTTGCTTATTATCCACATAAAATAGATTCCTAAATAATAGCCTTTATCTGCTTATTATACACATATTTTAAACATTAAAACCCATAAATTTTAGCCTTGTTTCCATCCACTCCACCTAATCCTAATGCCCAAAATTTAGCTAACTTAAATAAAAAGAATTGGGCTCCATGAAACTTAAATTTGGGCCCCTTACTCCTTGTGTGTGGCGTCACCTCCTAAGATTGGGCCACAAGCCCACTTTGGTATTTTAAACATAGATACTACCTTTTAAACCCTATAATGCCCAAACAGATAATTTTAATCAAGGCCTCTGCCTAAGCCTGAGTCCAATTTGGACCCCTAACACTTAAATTAACTCATTCCACATTTTCACCCATTAAACGCATAGGCCCTAAAATTTAGGATGTTACAGGGTTGATTTCTCTTTTTGGAATTGATCATTGCATAACGCTCTAATATCTTGCCTATGTATGAAGCCTGAGACAGTGTTGTCACATTGTTATCTGGATCCCTCAAGATTCAAATACTTAGAACAAAATTAGCTTCTCCCGGTCCTTCATACTAAACTGTTTGGTTAAACACAATTTAACCAATGATAATGTCCCTACATCATTCCCAATGAGTAGAATATCATCAACATATAGAATGAGAAAGATCACTTTTCCATCCCCTAAACGTTTATAAACACAAGGTTCATCTATGTTTTGCTCAAATGCAAAAGCCTTGATCACTTGATTGAATCTTTGATCTTATGAGCGAGATGCTTGCTTAAGTCCATATATGCATCTAAGTAGTTTGCAAAATTTATGCTCGTTTCCTTCAACTATAAATCTGATGGATTGCATCATGTAAATGCTCTCTTCAAGATAGCCGTTCAAAAATGTATTCTTGGGATCCATTTGCCAAATCTTGTAATTGAGAGCCACTATAATGGATAATAATATGCAGATTGACTTGAGCAAGGCAATTGGAGAGAAAGTTTATTTGTAATCGATACCTTTTTTCTGAGTATAACCTTTTGCTACAAGTCTAGCCTTATAAGTTTCCACTTTTCCATTCGCATTTCTTTTCCTCTTGTAGATCCACTTACACCCCTTCGGATAAGTTTACAAGTTCCACATTGATTTGGAATACATAAAGTCCATATTAGCTTTCATAGTTATTATCCAGAGCTTGGAATCAACACTCTGCATTGTTTTGTCATATGCGAGTGGGTCATTATCTTCCTATTTAGTAAACTTAGTTAAAACCCTTCTTCCAGATTGGAAGAACTCAGGCCTACAAGAGACCCTCCCACTACGATAAGGCTCCCTATGTTGCTGATCGTTTCCAAGTCTATAATTAGGACTTGTTTCTAGAACTGTTTCCATTAGTTTTTGTATATTTCCCAAAAGCTCCTCAAGTACTTCATTACTCTGAGGTTTGAAGCCATTCATGTAACTTTCTTCAAGGAAAGTAGCATGAGTTGAGACTATAATAGTTTGCTCTTTAGGGTTATAAGAAAAGCCACCCTTTGTTCCCTTTGGATATCCTACAAATATGCACAATTCTATATTTGAGTCCAACTTCCTTGCATCTTTATCCAATACATGGGCTAGGTGTAACATCCTAAAATCTAGGGGTCTGTATAATTTGTGCAATTGCATGTTATACTGGTTCTGTGTGTTGTTTAAGGGTGTTTAGGGGCCCTAGGGAGGCCTGGGGTTGAGTTTAAATGCTGGTAAAATTTTGCTTTCTGGGCACTTAAGGGGGAGAGCTAGTGGAAGCAAGATTTAAGTGTATTTGTTGGTATTGTGTTAAAAAAAGAGCAAGGTGGCCTAGTGGAGTTGGCGTCACTTGTGTAGCAAGAGAAGTGGGGTTCGAATCCCATGGCATGCAAATTGTGGGTTTATTTTATTCTAAGGGAGAAGGAGAGGTGGAGTTGGAATGGGATTCTGCTAGGGGAAGGTTTGAAGTGGTCAAACCGTTTGAATGGGTGATGGAGAGTAGATTGTGGAGCAAATCAAGGAGAGGATCGTGGGAGTTGGTGAGTGAAGGTGTTTGGCCGAAAGTATGGAGGTGCTTATGGAGCATAATCAGTTTTGGTTACTGTGTGTGTGCCAAATTCTCTTTAGCTTCCTAGGCAATTTTAGCACATTCGGTCATAAGTGGGTAGAGAGAGTGTTGTTTTCTCTAAGTGTTCATTTGAGAGAGAGTTTATTCTTTTTGCTTTTGGCTAAAAACATTTCGATTGCTTCCATTCTCTTTGCCGAAACCTCTAGTGCTATTCTCTTGTTTTTCTTTCTCTCATCCTTCTTTCTTTCTTGGTGCACATTATAGCCGAACCTCCCTTCTACTTACTTGCTTCTTCTCTTTTCTTTGATCGATAGCCACCCTACGTACTTTTATTCTTTTGATCGGTTGCTTGGTTTTTTGCTTTTAGGGGGCCGAATCTTTTCTTCCAATCGACTTCTCTTTGGTCTAAGGTAATGATAATTCTTTCTTTGTTTATTTTTTTTCCTTTTCCCCTCCTGTGTTCACATAGCCGAATGTGCCATTCCCGTTTCTCCAAGTTATTGTCTAACTCTTTCTTTTCTTCTCTCATTGTGGAAAACTTATAGTTTAAAGCCATATCCGAATCCTCTAAGGCCCTATAAGTACAAACCGCGTTGGAGACCTTTTACAATTATTGGTAAGTCATTATGGCCGAAGAGGGAAAATGGGTGGTCGTTTGCCATTTCAGGTTCATTCAGGCCAAAGGGCCATTTCTTTGTTATTCTAGAATTAACATCACAAACTCATTCTCTTTCTTAGGGACTTGATTTTGTGATCGGAGGTAGTGAACCGAACTCTCAAACGTAGCAAGGAGTTGCTAACATTCTTGGTAAGTGGCGTGAATTGGGTTGTCGTTTTCAATCTAATGGGTATGTCTTACTGAGATTAAGGCTAATGGTTTAAGTGTATGGATTCATAGGTGTGTAATCTTGAAGATTCAATCTATGCTCGTATTAGGTGTGTAATCCCACACCCTTTCGATTGTTTGCATATGTTACTTCGCGAATCGGCCAAAAGTCAAAAAGCCAAAACCGATATCTATGACCACTCGAGCGTGGTGGTAAAACAAGGCACGAGTAAAGACGGTAAGTCGCGAAGAGTGTCACGAGCACTCTTGCAAAATTGAGGCTGTAATGGGCCTAACTGAGCTGATCGAGCTTAACGGGCCCAATGGGCTTTTTGGCCCACACGGGCAAAATTGTTAAAAATGGTTGAATGGTAAGGGGTGGTTGCTAAATCTAGAAAATTGGGATTGAAAACGTGCGTAGTGGGCCACACGAGCATGTGGGCCTATTTGGGCCTGAAATGGATTTTGTCCCATAGCTCTGTAAAAACCCCATAAGGATCTTGTGTCGCAAGAGACGACATTGGGCTTTGGAAAAGCCATGAATAGATAAAATTACCAAATTACCCTTTGTGGGAAAATTACCAAAATACCATTAGCATGTAAATTATTATTATACCCTCAAGGGTGGATTTAGCATGCTAACGTGTTTTTTTTAAGATATTTGCTCTGTGGTACATTTTTGCATGCATTAAATTATTATGTCACGACATTCTGCATAGGATTGGGATATGATGATGATCGGGGAATGTAATTTGGTGGCTCTACCACAAATTTCGGTGGCTATGCCACAATTTGTATAGTGGCTATGCCACATGCATTCTGTTATTCTGGTGGCTTCGCCACAAATTCGGTGATGAGTAGCGTGATTGCCATCGAGGTGTGTAGCGGATGGAGGGTTGATTACAGAAATCCCCACATTTGTGTTGGGCTGGTACGGGTGGTGTGTAGCGGACGGATTCTTAGGTTGGGTTGGGATGCATTGTATGTATTATCTATTTTACCATGCTAATAGGGCTAAGGTCCAGTTTGATTCTGTTTGGGCCTCGGGCCAGTTCGCTTCTGTTTAGGCTAAGGCCCAGTCTGCTTCTATGGGCTCGCGCCCAATTAGTAACTGATTAGGGGATTACACACTGAGTTCTCGTAACTTACCCCGCTGCTTAATCTTACAAGTGATCCCCAGCATTGAGGATTTGGAGCTGTGAGGTACTCCGTGGTGGCCATACATCGAGATTTTACTAAACTTCTATTTTACCTTACTTTGAGATTTATTTAAATTTGGGTTTAATATTTTGTAATAAAGCCATTGGACTTAAGGTTTCTTTTAAACTTTCATATATGTTAATGCTTATTATTATATGTCTTAATATGAATGTTTTTCTAAAAACTTTTATAACTGCTTTCCAAAATCTCACGTTTTTTACGACTCACTGAATCGGATTTTTGTTATAAACAAAATCTTTGGAAACAATAGCAATAATGTTTTTACAAGAAAACTCTAAAAATTAAATTGGATTTTTTATAAACAACAAGCTCGAAGTTTCAAAAGATTACAAACTTTTAACGAAAGCGCAAGTTTAAAAAACCCTTCTATGTGACATGCTAGATTCGGTCATAACGTCTAGGCTGGGTTTGGGGTGTTACACTAGGCATACCCAAATCCTAAAATGATTAAGATTTGGCTTCTTGTCGTGCCACAATTCGTATGCGGGTTTTAATACTGCTTTAGTTGACACATCATTCAAAATATAACAAGCTTTTTTGTACAGTGTATCCCCAAAAAGAGATTGACAGTTTGAATAACTTAACATTAAACATACAATGTCTAACAAAGTCATATTTCTTCTCTCTATCATGTCATTTTTTGTGGAGTGCCCGACACGGTTAACTGGGAGGTACCCTAAGAAATCATCTGATAAATATTCTCTACCTCGACCAGACCGAAGGGCCTACCTTGTTTCTCCACTTCTTCATGAACCTCTTCAAATTTATCAAAGGTTTCACTTTTGCGGTGTATTAGGTATACATACCCACATCTGGAATAGGCATCTATAAATTTTGCGTAATAATTGTAACCACCTATTCCACTGACATTCATGGGGCCACACACGTTAGTGTGCACAAGTTCTAAGGGTTTCATGGCCCTTATCTCTTTTGCATTAAAAGGTTGCTTAGTCATCTGACCTTCTAAGCAAGATTAAAATTGTGCAAGATAAAATTTTTTTAGCTAACTTAAAATGTCACCGTTCACAAGTCTAGTGATTTTTTTCTTGGATAATATGGCCAAGTTTCAAATGCCAAAGGTACGCCTTATTAGATTGAGAAGTTTTAAGTATTTTTTGATATTTTAGTCTCAAGCAACATGTACATCTTTGGTTTGATAAAATAGATATTATCCAACATTCATCCATTACAGTTAATATTACAATTTCTAAAAATTGCAATTCCTTTATTAAAAGTCATGGTCAAGACGTCTTTACATAAACATGCAAAGGAAATTAAGTTTCTTTTGAAACTTGGTACATACATCTCCCACTACTTCAATTGCCACACTTGTCTCATTCCCAGTCCATAACGATAAACTCTTATTTCTAAGATCTTTCGTCTCCTTTAACCCCTACAAAAAACCACAGACATGATTAGTGGCTCCCGAATTAATGACCTAGTTGTAACAACCCCATTTAGGGCCTAGTAAGAATAGTGGTTGCAAGACCACAAATTCGAGGTAGAAAAATTTACATTATTTCCATGAAGTTGATAAATGATGCCTCAATAAAATTAAAATGAGATCATGTTAAGTTGAAGTCCCGGTTGAACATTCAGAGTAGCAAGGATACCTGTGTAACAACATAAGATAAGGAAGGTCCTGTATAAGACCATGTCTGGGACATGGCATCGATAGCAAATAAATGAGGTCTCATATAAGAAGATGTTTGGGACATGGCATCGGCACCAAATAAGGAAGGTCCCGTATAAGACCATGTCTAGGACATGGCCTCAGCACCAAAGAAAGATCTCGTGTAAGACCATGTCTGGGACATGGTATTGACATCTATACACGATCTCGTATAAGACCATATCTGGGATATGGCATCAAAATCAAGATATGAGATCCTGTGTAAGACCATACCTGAGATATGGCATCGGCATCAAGATGTGATCCCATGTAAGACCATATCTGGGATATGGCATTGTCATCATGATACATGTATGATGAGATTGAGTATCCTTCGATATTCTGAGTAGTTCAACAGGAAAAGAGCTAAGTTTATGTACAAATGACAAAAAGCTAAGTCTATGTTTAAGAGATTAAAAGTGCTAAAGTTGTGTGATGAGGTGATATAGGTACCCATGAGTAACTTATGAGAATTGAATGTAAAATGTGATATGTAATCTGGTAAGAGTATGCATGTGTAAGTTATGTTGATGTATTTGAGGACTTGTGTATTATTCAATAAGATGAATGGATGCTACTATAAGTCTTAAGGTTGCTATTCATTTCATGCAAACTTACTAAGCTTATTGCTTACCCTTTTCATTTTCCTTTTCTTGTAGTATCCAAGCTAACTCGGGGATTGTAGGACGTCGGAGTTCGGATCACACTATCAACTATTCTTTTGGTATAGTAAAGTTGATTTATTTTGGATATGGCATGTATAGGAACTTGGTCATTTTGTTATGTCATAATTATTAGCTAAAGTGTTGGCTATTATTGTTACTCGTTCATTTTGTAAATGGCCATTGGGAATTGGCCAATACTTGTCAAGTTTTATATATATTCCATGATGATAATATTCATGAAGTGCAAGTTCGTGTAATTGATCGAGTAAGATGTAAAGTGTATGCATGATGAGTTAGTCATTCTTCATAGCGTATTATTGCTATGTTATGTGTTGCTTGTGGTGGTATAAGTGTGTTTGTTTTTCTGGGTGGCAATTAGCTTGGTAAATAGCCTTCTAATTGTCCGCACAGGTAGACACACAAGCGTGTGTGACACACGGCCAGCCCTATGGCTGTGTTGATAGGCCGTGTGTCCTCTGCATCAAATTTGTAAAAATTCAGTTCGTCACATGGGCCAGGACATGGGCGTGTGACTAGGCCGTGTGCCCCTAAGTGTTTGCTGACATCATAAATAGAATACTAAGGTTTTCACACATGGGTGAGGGCATCGACCGTGTCTTGGTCGTGTGAAGGACACGGGCCATAGACACGGGCATGTACTAGGCCATGTGAAAACCCCTGTAGGTTCAAAATGAAAAATAAAATCCACACGGGTTAGGAACATGGGCGTGTGTCACCACACGGCCTGTCCACATGGGTGTGTAGCCCTGTTTTGAGTAAAAAAATTCTAAGTGACCGAAAGTTTTGATTTAGTTCTGAACCATTTTGTATGTATGTTGAGGGTCTCGTAGACCCATAATAGGGACGTTATGAATATGAATGAAAAAGTTTTAAGTTGAAACGAAATTTTATGGCCCAATGTTATATGGTTGAGCAAGTTAAGTTCGGTAATGCCTCATATCCAATTTCGGCGTTGAACAGGGTAAGGGTGTTACATTTAGTGGTATTAGAGCTATGGTTTAGTTGATTCTCGGACTAACGTAGCGTATGCATAAGTCTAGCTATACATGCCATACATATGAGTATTTACCTAATGATAGTGTGACGACTTCTGATGATTTAAATTGTGTTTTTATATAGTAAATGGGTCCCAATAGAGTTGTGGTAGATGATGTAGAAAGTAATGCACGGCCTCCACTCAAGGGATGGTGCCGACTGAAAATGAGAATAGACTAGCGATTGTAAGTTAGAGAGGAGGAGAAGAGGCTAAGGAAGCCTTTCTCCACATGATGAATGCATGGTATACGGAGTTCATTCATACGAACCCAAATGCGCAACCCCCTCCACCCCACCTATTCCTCAGTATACCCCTGTAGCTCCTTAACTGGTAAAAGTGGTAAGGAGAGAAAAGCCTCCGGTTACTAAAATCCAAAAATAAGGAGCCGAGGAATTTCAAGCTACTAAAGATGACGATCCAGAGAGGGCAGAATTTTGGCTTGAAAATAACATCAGGGTATTTGATGAATTATCATGCACACCTGAAAAGTGCATGAAATGTGTGGTGTCTCTCTTGAGAGATTTGGTTTATCAGTGGTGGAAGACCCTTGTGTCGGTAATACCAAGGGAGAAGGTTAATTGGGAGTTGAAGTAGTACATTAGCCAAAGGTTTATTGACCAGAAAAGAATAGAATTTCTTGAATTAAAATAGGGTCAGATAACAGTAACTGAGTATGAGCATGAGTTTGTAAGGCTCAGCAAATACGCTCAAGAGTATGTATCCACTGATGCCATTATGTGTAAAAGGTTTGAGGATGAATTAAATGAAGATATCCGATTATTTTTTGGTGTCCTAGAACTGAAGGAATTTGTTGTGCTAGTGGACACGGCTTCCAAAGCCAAAGAGTGGTTAAAGAGAAAAGAGAAGTTGAAATAGAGTCTCGTGACTCAAGAAAGAAACAACTGAACAAGCCATTTCAATCCTCATCCAAGAAGTCAAGAGATTTCACTACTCGATCACCTACTTTAGCTGGGTTTCCAAGAAGAAGTAATGGTAAACAGTACTCGGGGTCTAAAGCTCAAACCACTTTAGTTGCTAGTGTTGGGAACACTAGACCAAATAGACCAGAATGTCTATAGTGTGGTAGATGTCACCTCGATGAGTGCCGAGCACATGATAAAGCCTATTTTAAGTGTGGTTCCCAAGATCATTTTATTAGAGAGTACCCGAGATGGTCAAAATGAGAAAATTCAGAGTACAAGATTGGGAAGAACTACTAGAGGGAGACAGCAGAGAAACCCAGGAAGTGGAACAAGTAGTAAGAGTACACCTAGGGAGCGGACTGCAAGATCTGAGGGTAGAGCGCCTGTGAGGATTTATGCCATTCGTGCTCGCGAAGAGGTGTCATCCCCTAATGTAATTATGGGTACATTTTCTCTCTATGATACTAATGTTGTTGCTTTATTTGATTCGGGATCTACCCACTCATATATTTGTATGAAATTAGTATCTAGTATGAGTATGCCTGTAGAGTCTACAATATTCATGATAAAAGTTTCCAATCCCTTATGCAAATGTGTATTAGTTGATAAGGTATGCAAACATTACCCATTGATGATTAGAGGTTATTATTTTAGGAAAATCTCATGCTATTGCCATTTGATGAATTCCATATAATTCTTGGTATGGATTGGTTAACCGCTTAAGATGTGATAGTAAATTGTGGAAAGAAATACATTAAATTGAGATGTAAAAATGGGGACACTCTTCATGTTGAATTAGATGAATAGGATAGATCATCTGTAGTGATTTCTCATATGTCTGCCTAAAAATATGTAAGAAAGGGATACAAAGCTTATCTTTCCTTTGTGATAAATGCTAAAGAAATTGAGTTAAGAATTGAATCAGTGTCAATAGTATGTGAGTATCTAGATGTATTCCCAGAAGAATTGTTCAGGGTTGCCTCCGGTTAGAGAAATTGACTTTGGCATTGAGTTAGCCCCTGGTACCGCACCTATATCGATTTCTCCATACAGAATGACTCCAACTGAGTTGAAAGAATTGAAGGCACAGTGACAAGAGTTGATAGACAAAGGCTTTGCATGACCGAGTTATTCTCCGTGGAGTGCTCCAGTATTATTTCTGAAAAAGAAAGATTGTTCCATGAGATTATGTATTGATTATCAGTAGCTTAATAAGGTAACTGTGAAGAACAAGTACCCATTGCTAAGGATCGACGATTTGTTTGATCAATTGAAGGGAGCCACTATGTTTTCCAAAATAGACTTGAGGTCCGGTTATTGCCAGTTGAGGGTCAAAGACTCAGATGTGCCGAAAGTTGCATTTCATACAAGGTATGAGCACTATGAATTTTTAGTCATGCCTTTCGGTGTAACAAATGCCCCTGTTGTGTTTATGGATTTAATGAACTACATCTTTCGGCCATATTTGGATAAATTGGTTGTAGTTTTTATTGATGATATACTGATTTATTCTCGTGATGAGAATGAGCATGCTGAGCACTTGAGGCGCTTTTCCAAATTTTGCGAGATAATCAGTTATATGCCAGGTTTAGTAAAAGGAATTTTGGCTTAAAGAAGTTTGGTTTTGGGGGCACATTGTCTTAGGAGATGGAATCCGAGTTGACTCGAGCAAGATTTCAGCTATTGTTGATTGGAAATCGCAGAGAAATGTATTAGAGGTTAGAAGTTTTTTGGGCCTAGCTTGCTATTATAGATGGTTTGTCAAGGGATTTTCCATGATAGCGACTCCAATGACAAGGTTGTTACAAAAAGATGTGAAGCTTGAGTGGACAGAAAAATGCCAACAAAGTTTTGGGAAACTAAAGACAATGTTGACTGAGGCTCCAGTTCTAGTGCAACCTAAACCGGGAAAAGAATTTGTGGTTTATAGTGGTGCATCCTTGAATGGATTGGGTTGTTTGCTTATGCAAGAGGGTATGGTGATAGCATATGCCTCCAGACGATTAAAGCCACACGAGAAAAAATTACCTGACACATGATTTAAAGTTGGCTGCCATTGTGTTTGCATTGAAGATATGGAGACACCATTTGTATGGTGAAAAATTCATATATTCACCGATCATAAAGGCCTAAAGTACTTGATGACTCAAAAGGAATTGAACTTAAGGCAACGAAGACGGTTAGAATTGATAAAGGATTATGAGCTAGTGATTGACTACCATCCGGGAAAGGCGAATGTAATCATCGATGCTTTGAGTAGAAAATCCTTGTTTGCATTCAGAGCCATGAATACATCAATGACCTTGTCAGATGATGGATCTATCTAGCTGAATTGAGAGCTAGATTGACGTTTCTTCAAGAGATTTGTGAAGCTCAGAAAGGTGTTAGCAACTTGCAAGCCAAAAGAGTTCAGTGTGAGTCGGGTGTTGACTTAAATTTTTAGATTAATTCTGATGGATGTTTGATGTTATGAGATAGAGGTTGTGTACCAAGAGATGATGAGATCATTCTAAAAATTTTACACGAGACACATAGTGGATGTTATCTGTACATCCGGGTAGTACAAAAATGTATAATGACTTGAAGAAATGGTATTGGTGGCCGAGTATGAAGAAAGATATTTCTGAGTTTGTATCAAAATGCTTGATTTTCCAACAAGTGAAGGGTGAACACCAAGTACCTTCGGGTTTACTTCAACCTATTATGGTTTTGAGTGGAAATGGGACCGTGTTACTATGGACTTTGTAACGGGTTTGCCGTTGACACCGAGCAAGAAAGATGCCATATGGGTTGTGGTAGATAGACTTACAAAGTCAGCCCATTTCATACCTGTACGTGTTGATTATTCACTTGATAAGTTGGCAAATTTGTATGTTTTAAAGATTGTAAGACTACATGGAGTGCCCTTGTCAATTATATCGGATATAGATCCGAGATTCACATCCCAATTTTGGTAAAAGTTGCAAAAATATTTGGACACAAAGCTGAGTTTTAGTACATCTTTCCATCTGCAAACTGACGGATAGTTGGATAGATTAATATAGATACTTGAGGATATGCTTCGTTGTTGTGTTTTTGAGTTTCAGGGCAGTTGGGAAAAGTACTTACCATTGGTAGAGTTTACCTATAATAATAGTTTTCAGTCGAGTTTGAGAATCGCGCCATATAAGGCATTGTATGGGTGGAAGTGTCAAACACCTTTGTATTGGACCGAACTCAAAGAAAATCAGATTCACGAGGTCGATCTAGTTAGAAAATTGAAGAGAAGGTAAAAATAATTCTTGATTATTTAAAACTACTTCGAATAGAAAAAAGTCCTAATCGGACTTGAAAGGAAAGAGATCGAATTTCAAGTTGGTGATAAAATATTCTTGAAAGTGTCACCATGGAATAAAGTTCTCGAATTTGGTGGAAAAGGAAAATTGAGTCCGCATTTTATCGGACCATATGAGATTACCAAGAGGATAGGACCAGTACCTTATCGGTTGGCTTTGCCATCTGAGTTGGAAAAGATTCATGATGTGTTCCATGTGTCTATGTTACATCATTACCAATCAGATCCTTCACATGTGATTACACTGACAGAGGTTGAAATTCAACCCGACATGACTTATGGTAAAGACCCGATTAAGATTTTGGCACAATAAATCAAACAATTAAGAAGCAAAAGTATAGCTCTTGTGAAATTACTATGGCAAAGACATTGGGTAGAAGAGGCTACATGGGAGCCCGAGGAGGTTATGAGAAACCAATATCCAAACCTTTTTACTGGTGAGATTTTCAGGACAAAAATCCATAAGGAGGGAGAATTGTAACAACACAATTTAGGGCCTAGTCAGAATAATGGTTGTGAGACCACAAATTCAAGGTAGAAATATGTGTTTTATGGCTGTTATGAGGCCTAAAGCATGTTTGCATGATTGTGTGAAAAATTCATGAAGAAATTTTATAAATTAGTAAACAATTTATCTATTAGGACTAAATTGAAAAGATTGAAAAATATGAGATTCTAGAAGATTTAAGTATGAAATAGCATTATAAAAATTATTAGAAGTCCTTATTTAGCAATGAGACCAAAATATGTCAAGATGGACAAAAATAGACATGGGAAGGAAAAATCTCAAGAAAGGGGCCTTAAGGGCATTTTTGACATTTGGTTAATAAAAGAATTAAAAGGGAAAATAAGTTAAAAATAATGTCCATCTTCATCCTCCATAGCCAAAAATTACAAGGACTCCATAACTAGGGTTTCTTCAATTTTCAAGCTTGATTGTAAGTACCTCCTAGCCCCATTTTTAATGTTCTTCGTATTTTTAAAATCCTCTAGTTCGATTTAGCTATTTATAGCTATATTTTGAGCTAGGGTTTATGTTCAAAAATTTACCCGTGTATGAAATGCGTGTATTTTGATGATTTATGGAAAATATGAAAGTTTGATGCATGATAAACATCTTTTTCTAAGTGATTTTCATGAGAAATTCATAAAAAGGACGAAATTGTAAAAGTCATGAAAATGGTCATACATGAGTGAAATAGTGGAAATTAGGGGCTGTTGTAGTTATGAAAATGATTCGGCTAGGCCTAAAATATAAGGAAATTGAATAAAAATTATTTTACGAGCCTAGGGGCAAAAGTGTAATTATGTAAAAGTTTAGGGGCAAAATCATAATTTTTCCAAAGTATGATTCATGGGTTAATTTAGTCAATGTGAGTAATAAAGAAGTGAAATTGTTATTATAGATTAAAAACACGAAGCCCAGACCAAAACCGAGGCAAGAATAAGGTTGTGGACTAAATCGAACAACTATACGTATTTTGAGTACCGAGGCAAGTTTGTGTGAAATTAAAGCTACATAATGTTATTACATTTTTAATTATTTATTACTATGAGAAATGTACATTATTTCCATGAAGTTTATTAATGATGCCTCGATGAAATTATAATGAGATCATGTTAAGTTGAAGTCCGGTTAAACATTCGGAATAGCAAGGATACCTATGTCACAACATGAGATAAGGAAGGTCCCGTATAAGACTATGTTTGGGACATGGCATCGACACCAAATAAAGGAGGTCTCATATAAGACCATGTCAAGGACATGGCATCGGCACCAAATATGGAAGGTCACGTATAAGACCATGTTTGGGACATGGCCTCGGCACCAAAGAAAGATCTCGTGTAAGACCATGTCTGGGACATGGCATCGACATCTATACGCGATCTCGTATAAGACCATATCTGGGATATGGCATTGACATCAGATATGAGATCTCGTGTAAGAACATATCTGGGATATGGCATCGGCATCAAGATGTGATCCAATGTACGACCATATTTGGGATATGGCATTGGCATCATGATACATGTATGATGAGATTGAGTATCCATCGATATTTCAAGTAGTTCTACGAGAAAAGAGCTAAGTTTATGTACAGATGACAAAAAGCTAAGTCTATGTTTCATAGATTAAAAATGCTAAAGTTGTGTGATGAAGTCATACAGGTACCCATGAGTAACTTACGAGAAATGAATGCAAAATGTGATATGTAATCTGGTAAGAGTATGCATGAGTAAGTTGTGTTGATGTGTTTGAGAACTTGTGCATTATTCAATGAGATGAATGGGTGCTATTATAAGTCTTGAGGTATAATGATGGTATTAGTAAAAAAAATAAAATAACAATGGTAATAAAATAATAATAATAACAAATATAATAATAATGATGGATATGGCATGTATAGGAACTTGGTCATTTTGTTATGTCATAATTATTAGCTAAAGTGTTGGCTATTATTGTTACTAATTCATTTTGTAAATGGCCATTTGGAATTGTCCAATACTTGTTAAGTTTTATATATATTCAATGATGATGATATTCATGAAGTGCAAGTTCATGTAATTGATCGATTAAGATTTGAAGTGTATGCACGATGTGTAACACCCCTTACCCGTGTTCCACTTCAGAGTAGGGGATGAGGCATTACCAGACTAAACTTGCTTGTACATAAAACTTTGGGCTTTAAAAATTCATTCCCAACTTAAAACTTTTCATTCATATGCATAACATCCTTATCATGGGTCTACGAGGCCTTAAACATACACTCGAAGGTTTTTGAATTGAATCGAAAACTTTTACACATTTAGAAAATTCTTGCCTAAATAGGGGCCACACACCCGTGTGATATAGGACACGCCCGTGTGGGAAGGCGTGTGGTCACACAGGCCCATGTCCCTAACCCATGTGGAATTTATTTTCTTATTCGAACCTCTAGGGGTTTTCACACGGCTGGACACACGCTCGTGTCCCTGGTCTGTGTCCCTCACACAGCCTCGACATGGCCGTGTCATGGCCCGTGTGCCAAAACCATGGCATTTTGTTTATGACATTATCACCTCACTATGGTCACACGGCCAAGGCACACCCCCGTGTCCTTAGACCATATGTCAAATTAAATTCTTAATTTTAGGTACAGACTTTACACGGCCTAGTCACACGCCCATGTCCATGGTCCTGCCTCTCACACGGTTGTGATACATGGCCATGTCTCTGCCCGTTTGTTTACTATTAAGCATACTGACTTGTAAACCTAGCATGCTAGGGGACACACGGCCGATCAACATGCCCATGTGGTTGACCTTGTAGCACACACGGCTTAGACACAAGCCCGTGTGTCTACCCGTGTGGACATTAAAAAGGCTATATTCCAAGCCAAATGCCACCCTACATAGCAAACATACTTTTCCCAACTCACTTCAACATAACTCATGACCCTAAGGCACATCCAAGAACTCAAATCAAAGCATTCACACTAGCATAAACTTTATAATTTCATCATCATTGAATATATATAAACTTGACAAGTATGGGCCCAATTCCAATAACCATTTACAAAATGAATTTGATAACATAAATAACCAACACTTTGGGTAATAAATATGACATAACAAAATACCCAAGTCCTATACATGCTATACTCAAAATAAATCTAACTTTGTTATACCAAAGAGATGTCGCTAGTGTCATTTCTGAACTCTAACGTCCAGCGATCCTTGAGTTATCTTGGCAAAACTACAAGGAAAGGGAAATGAGAGGGGTAAGCATAAAGCTTAGTAAGTTTGCATGAAAATAAATAGCAATAATAAGCTCATAATGACATCAATCCATGGCATTAGATAGCCATTCGAAGTCTTAAGCACTTTGCTACAACTTACTCGTACTTGTTCTTATCTAGCACATACCATGCCACATATCGTAATCATTACTCGTGAATTACTCACGGGTACCTGTATTCACTCAATCACATGGCTTTAGTACTAATCTCATTTCTTTCTCTAAACTTATCTACTTATCCCACTAAATTACTTGGGATATTTAAGTACGCATATTCATCATCATTAACATAAAATCGAAGCCAATGCCACATCCCAGATGTGGTCTTACATGGGGTCACCTCTGAGTGCCGATGCCATATCCTGGATATGGTCTTATACGGAGTCTCACATTAAGGATCGATGCCATATTATGAATATGGTCTTATATGATTCTCATAGTCAATACTGAAGCCATATCCCTGATATGGTCTTATACGGAATCTCAATTTGGTGCCGAGGCCATGTCCCGGACATGGTCTTACATAAGACCTTATCCATCTCATGTCTCGATGATAATATTCTCAGATTTATTATAGTCCAACCGGGACTTCAACATCTCAACTTTTATCTTCTTTCTCATTTAACACCATTACTCAATTTCATAGAATGTCATGTATCATTACAATATCAAACATTCTTAAACATACTAGCATAAATGTTGAATTTATCACATATAAACTTACCTCGATTTCAAAATAGGATAGATTGTCGATCTAGTCTGATACTTTGTTCTTTCCCGGTCGAGGTAAATTCTTGGTTCTTCTTGATCTATAATAGCAAATTAGCTCATTTAATTATCACATTAATAAATGCATTTCAATAATCATGCTTTGGCAAAATTACTATTTTGCCCTTAGACTTTTGCAAAATGACCATTTTACTGCTAGGCTCGGAGTTAATTCTAATCAAATTTCTCTCTTTATCGAGCCTAGGTGAACATTAATTTCTCTTATGGCTACCATCAAAACTCAACATTTCTAACATTTGCTTCATATTTTACAACATTTGCAAAAAGGTCCTTTTAGGTGTTTTCATGGTAACACCTTTCACAAAAGTTGTTTATTAAACATCTATGACTCATTTTCTTCCATAAAAATGCAGTAAAAAACTTAAAAGCTTACATGACAGAACTCTAAACTTTTCACCATATTGCAAGAAAGTCCCCTCTTTAGAAAGCTTAAGCTTTAGGGGTTCCAAAAGTACAATTATCATCAAGAAAAACCATTAAAATCACTTACTAGTAGGGAGATGTAACGCCCCAATTTTTCATTATTTTCGGCTTCTGTAGTTTCAAGACACAAATTACTTGGTTACTTTATTGGCTAAGTGATTTGGGGTGTATGGGAGTGTCTGAGAGGTCCCAAGTTCAAGTCTTAACTTGGGTGAATTTTGGTATTTTTATGAATAAAGCCCCAACTCTGGTTAATAGGCTTATAAGCCAAGGTGTGTGAGTAATTATCAGAATGGGCCTACTGGTCTGGTGGTTAAATGGTGTGTGAGGTGTGTTGGAGGGCTTGTGTTCGATACCTAGGGATTGCAAGAGATTTTATTTTTTTTTTGCAGAAAAATTCGACTAGAGTTTGTGTTTTATCGAAAGTCCAAATAGTGGAGAGTTGGTGGAGAGAATTACGGGAGTTGAGTTGGAGTTATCAGAAAATCCAATTTTGATTACTCTCTTTTTATTTTTTTCAGAATTCAACTTTTCCCTTCCTTTCCTCTCCACATTTCTACCAAAAATCTCCTCCATCTCATTCTTTTTCTTTTGTTTCCTTTTTCATTATCTTGTTTAGTCTTGTACGACGACAGCGTGTTCAGTAAGTTTTTGTTTATATTATATCTTGAATGTGCTCATGGATAAGTGATTTAAGGGAAGTATTTATTTGATTGGCAGAAGTCAATCAAAAGGTTGGATATTAGCCATTGACGATGTGAGGTTGTAAAGTCCCTACTGTTCATTAGGAGGTAAGGTTTTGGGGTTGTTGAAGGATGTTTATCGTGTTACAATTTCAGTTAATTCTTGCTAAAATCGCTAAATGTGGGTTTTGGATTATTGAATATAGGTTCTGGAGTGCTCGGGAATTGTTTTAGCTTCAATCGAAACCAGGTGTGTACCCAAATGCACAAAAAATGAGGTTTCCGCGAAAGCTGAAAACCATTCTATTGATGCCACACGAGCGTGTGGTTGCCCATGTGGTAGGCCGCGTGCAAGACTATTAGTCACCACACGGCCGTGTGATCGATGAGCCTGGTCGTGCGTGAGTGACACGGCCGTGTGATGGCTTGACAAGGCCGTGTATGACACACGGGCTCGACCAATTGGGTCATGTGGGCCACAGGGGCGTGTAGGCCCATATAGGCATGTGGGATTCTGGGTCAGGCCGTGTGATCCACACGGTCAAGGCCAATTTGGGTCGTGTGGGCCCACAGGCAGGCCACATGGGCGTGTGAGCCCATTTTTGAAAAACTCTGTATGGTTGCACGGGTCGTCCAATTCAACTGTGGATCTACTGTAGGGTCGATAAGCAATTCTTAGACCCCTAAATAAATGATCTGACTGTTTGATTTCTGTGCTAAGCATGTATGCTATTCTGAATGTATGATCTACTATCTACAAATTAGCATGAAATTTTATGTATGTTGAATTGCATCGGGGTTGGATTGATGATATTCGAGGAAGTATCTAAAAGGCTTTTAAGCCTATTATCTGGCAGCTCAGCTACAAATTTCTGAGTATGTGCTGCATTTGGTACAACATGGTGTGTAGGGTTGGGTGGGTTGATTTTATCCCCATATGGTGTGTAGGGTTGGACGGAGTTGGTGTGTAGAGGCTAGTGGGTAGGACTCTAATTTCTGCATATTCTGTCTATAATGGGCTAAGGCCCGATAATATTTCTGTTTCTGTATTTGAGTGGGCTAAATTCCACACCATTTCTGTAATGGACTCAAACCCTAATTGTGAATTGATGTCTGTTATCGGATATTTCTGTGTGTATGTTTTCTGTGGGGATTACACACTGAGTTTACGAAAACTCACCATTTCTTGTTTAATCTGTTTAGGTAATCCCCAGCGGTAGACGGATCGGTGCGGTGGAGGACTCGGGGTGACCACGGTTCTGGACATTTTACCACGACTTCATTTTTAATTTTTAATTATGGTTTGATTATATCTGGGTAATTTTTATGTAATAAGGCCTTTACGGATTTTTGTTTTAAATATGGGATTCGTGACAGTTATGGTATTACGATTAGAAGTAGGAAAACTCGGGTTTTCAAAATAACTAAATGTTTTATGAAATTACATACAAATTCACAACTTAATTTAAAAGCTTCTGCAAACGTATAATGTTGTGAAAATGGGTAATGAATATACAAAATGAATCGTTTAGATTATACCAAAGATATCTAAAAATGGTTTTAACACAGCACTATCATGTGATGTCGCCAGATTCGGCCATAACGTCTGGTCTGGGTGTTACAAGAGAAGAGTTTGCTAAAATTTTAAGCATTAAAACCCCTATTTTTCTTGTGTTTTTTGGTGGAAGAAGATGAGTAAAGAGAAGGATATCATCTTTTCTTTATTTTAATATAAAATAATCAATTTAGTCACCAAATCCTTACCAACTTTGACTAATTTTGACTTTCGTGTCCACTATGGCCGGCCAACCTTCACTTAATGGGCTAATTTCCCTTTAAAGGCCTCCAATTAATATTCCATAGCTATTTGGAACCCTTAGCTTGAAATTTTGAACTTTCGAACTTTATGTGATTTAGTCATTTTTCGCGATTAAGCATGAAATCGCTAAAATTAAAGCACCTAAATTTTCATGCACCTATATAATCATGCTCTAACTCATGAATAACATAAAAATAATTTTCTCTAAGCTCGGATTAGTGGTTCTGAACCATTATTGTGACTAGCCCCTAAATCAGGCAATTACAATCCTCCCCCTTTAAGGATTTTTGTTCCCGAAAATCTTACTGGTAAAAAGGTTGGGATATTGGTTTCTCATGGTCTCTTCGGGCTCCCAAGTAGCCTCTTTTATACCATGTCTCTTCCATATCACATCAACAAGGTCTATACTTTTGTTCCTCAGCTATTTGACCTCTTGTGCCAAAATTTTAACCGGCTCTATAACACCCCTAACCTGTAATCGTCGCTGGATTAGTGTTAAGAGGCATTACCGGATCATCGAAACATTTCGCATTCACTTTACAACAAAAAGTCAATCATCAATCACACATACTCAAATACGAGCATATAGTCCCTTATCCGGTCTACGAGACCTTAAACACATGATAGTAAGAGGTCGGTATAAAAGTTATTAGAAATTCAAACATTTTTCACACGCCCATGCAGTCAGGTCGTGTGTTTCACACGACAACCAAACACACCCATGTGTCCAGGCCATGCAAAACAGAGCATACATACTAAATTGTTCACACGGCCACCGGACATGCCCGTGTGCCATGGCCGTGTGGAATTAAGCTAACTACTGACTTGGTCGCATGGCCACCATGCATGCCTGTGGGCCTCGGCCGTGTACCCTATCCAAACACACCTAGAAGTGATCCTTAAACCACGCGGCAGAGACACACTCCGTGTCTCTTGCCCATGTATGTAAAATAGGCCATTTGCAAGGCCATTTGCTACCCACCCAAGGTTCAACCCTACAAGCACAATTAAGCATAATTCATCCTCAATACCACTAGATCATAATAGCATCAATTCATCACTAAGCTTACCAATCATAATACATTTTCATTACCATCAAGCCATACCATAATATGCATCATATACACAATCCATTCATACACATAACCAACATATATCTAGCCACATCACATGGCTATTTACGCATCTCAAACATGTTTCAAAATAACTAGCCTATACATGCCATATTCAAATATACATATCTTCAAAGGTACCTAGACAGATTGCCGATAGTGTGATTGAAATTCTAATGATCCCCGGATCTGAGCTAGCATTACTGACACTGTAAAACAAACAAACAAATCACACACTAAGCTTACAAAGCTTAGTAAGTTCAAAATACAATACAATTAACTCATTGAATCAAATCAATGTACAAATTGAACCATCATATAGATAATTTACCAATGATACACAATTTCAATTATATCCAATACTCACATAACATTCCATTCATCTACTTTCAATTTCACTAACCATATAGGTATCATACATACCTTTGCCAACACTTAGTTACTCACTAACCATGCTATCCAACCATCACATAGATAAAGACACAACTAAGCACATTATCAATCTCAACCACATACTCAAATGTCTATTCATTCAACTCTTAAATCTATCATCAACCACATAGGTTCAAACGTACCTTGATCAACACATAGTTACTCATCATTCATGCTACCCAATTTCTCGATATTACCTCTCATTCAACCTTTGCTATTCCTTTGATAAATCCACACACTTAGTTCCAATTTACTTAACCATAACATAATTGTCAAGGCACACTTAGTGCCAATATGTTAAATTGGACTTATATCGATATCGCACACACAGTACCAATTCGATAAGCTGAAGCTTCTATCTTTTCACACACACAGTGCTAAGCCATTAAAGATGTAGCTTCTATCGTTTCTCACACACAGTGCTAATTTAACTCTATATCAACTCAATTTCGCACACTTAGTGCCTCAATAGTCGAACTCATACATAACACATTCTATTCCATTAATATACATTCATTTATTATTCATCACATAGATACTAGTTTAGTAGCAAGTATTATATCCGAACTTACCTCGGACGTCGATATACCGAAATGGTCGATTAATCACAATTCATTCAATTTAGTCCACACACACTTATTTAGGGTATTTTACAAAATAGCCCTCATATTTTCACATTTCGACACTTTAGTCCTTATTTCACAAAAACATCAAATTCACATAATTTTTTTCATATAAGCCTAGCTGAATTTCCCTTGTGTTCATACAAGCCCACACATTTCATTTATTTCACATTTTAATCACTCAATTTATACTTTCTTCAATTTAGCCCAAAATACACAAATTCATTAAAACTCTAAAGTCAAACTATCTTAATCAAACACATATCTTTCATTTTCCTCCATCAAACATTCAAGAACTCACATGTTCATCAATGGTATATTTCAAAAACATCATCAACTCACAAAATTAAGACATGGGTTAGCTAGAGCACGAAGCAACAATTATGAAAACGTAGAAATTATCAAAAATTGAGTCAAAATCATACCTTAATATATGCTTCAAGCTAGCCGAAAATCACAAAGTCTCAAACCCTCCTCTTCTTTTCTTATTTCGGTGGAAGATACATGAATAATATGAGCATTTTGGCTTTATTTTGTTTATTATAACGTTAATAATCAAATACCAATTTTGCCCTTAATGAATTGTTTATGAAAATCATTTAAACTATGGGCATATTTGTCCATCAACCACTCCATTACTGAATAATGGGTCAATTGCTTCAAAAGGCCTCCTCATTTAAAAGCCAACAACAATTAGAAACTTTGACAATTAGCACACAACATTTTACACTTTACGCGATTAAGTCATTTCTCTTAATTCGGCACACAATCAATAAAAATTACCACACAAAATTTTCACACAGGCTATATCACATATAATCAAAACCAAAAATAACATTAATATATTATTCCAACCTTGGATTTGTGGTCTCAAAACCACTATTCCGACTAGAGTCTAAACTGGGTTGTTACAAGCTCTTCACCATAAGTCAAGTCCTATGAAATTCTACCTATGTTGGTACTATCACATGTGAAGGGTCCAAATGGTATCAGCGTAACATGGACACATGGAAGACATCATGAATCTTTTCCAGCTCAGGTGGAAAGGCCAAACGATAAGGTAACGGTCCTATCCTCTCGATAACTTCATAAGTTCCGATAAAATGTGGACTCAATTTTGCCTTTCTGGCCAAATCTAAGGACTTTTCTCTATGGTGATACTTTCAAAAACACTTTATCTCCTACTTGGAACTCAATATCTTTCCTTTTTAAATTTGAATAAGACTTTTATCTATCTGAGGTTGCTTTCAAACATTCTTGTATCAACTTTACCTTCTCTTTAGTCTCTTTAGCCAAATTGACCCCGTGAATTTGATTATCTCTGAGTTCTGTCTAGTACAAGGGCGTTCGATACTTACACCCGTACAATGCCCCGTAAGGCACCATCTTCAAACTTGACTAAAAACTATTGTTGTAGGCAAATTCCACCAATGGTAAGTATTTTTCCCAATTACATTGGAATTCCAAAACACAACATTGAAGCATGTATTCAAGTATCTGAATTATTCTCTCCGACTGCCTGTCAGTTTGTGGATGGAAAGCTATAATGAAGCTCAATTTTGTGCCTAAAACCTCTTGCAACTTTCTCCAAAATCGTGACTTGAATCTTGGATCTCTATCAAAATAATTGACAATGGTACTCCATGAAGTCTTACTATTTCAGTCACGTATAAGTCTGCCAACTTATCAAGCAAGTAGTTAACCCGCACAGGTATGACATTGGCTGACTTTGTGAGTCTATCAACCATGACCCATACAACATCTTTCTTTTTCAGCGTTAATGGTAAACTCGTTACGAAGTCCATAGTAATACGATCTCATTTCCACTCGGGAACCATAATAGGCTGAAGTAGACCTGAAGGTTGAAAAATTAGGCACCTAGACACAAACTTGGAAATATCTTTCTTAATATTTGGCTACCAATACCACTTCCTTAAGTCGTTATACATCTTTGTACCTCCTAGGTGCACAGATAAACACTTGTTATGTGCTTTATACAAAATCTTTCGAATAAGTTCATCATTTTTGGGTACACAAACCCTATCTCGAAACATCAAACATCTATCAAGACTTATGAAAAAGTCTCACTAAACATTTGACTCACATAAAATTCTTTTGGCTTATAAGTTGTTGTCACCTTTTTGAGCTTCACAAATCCCTTGAAGAAACAATGGTTGAGAAATCATAATATGAACATATTTTCATCCCACATTTAGCATACTTTGGATGATTTATCCCTTTAATTATGGAAATAGGTGCTTTTAATCCCTTGTTTTCATGTTTTATACTCAAGAGAGCACCAGAGGATGAAAAGAACAAGAAACGGGCCGAAAATTGAGTAAATGGCCCAAATTATGAAATCGGCACGGCCTGGGCCCAAGACCACATGGTCATGCCTCTTTAACAAACCCAAACATGGCCTGGCCCCCAAAATACACCACTGTGCCTCTTCCATAGGTTCGACCACGGCCTGGCCTCGAATCCCACGGGTGTGTGCCATGGGCGTGTCCCTAACGTAGCAAAGAGAAGTTTCATTCGGAATAGGGTACTTAGAGGTAAAAAAGTCAATCCAAAAGCCTATATAAACACCCTAGAGGTCAACCTTAAAGGTATCGATTAGCAGGGCATTCAGCTAGGCCAAGGAGCTAAGCCAAAGGGGCTAAATTGTAGGATTCAATCGTAGAAAACTAGTTGATCATCTTAAGAAGCCGGGATCATACTCAAGATAAAGGATCTCTCATTCAATTCCTTCAGGGGGTTTTAGGGTTTTCTTATGTTTTATTTTATATTTTCTTTTGAGATGTTTTCTTTTATAACAATAAACTAAACCCTCAGATACCTGAGGGGGATGAAACCTAAGACGAATCTTGTTATTGTTATCTAAGCTGTATGATAAATACTTGATTGTTCTTAACTGTGTGTTCTTAATTCTTATTTTAGTATTTCCGGGATATTGATTCAAGTACTGATGTGATTAGGTGGTGGAGTAAAAGTCCCTGCCTAAGACTAGATCTGGCATACTTAAGCAGAGTTAAGCGTAACCCTAGAAATAGGATGACGTAAATCTGTCGGATTAAGGTCAAACCTAATATGGGAGTCCATAGATCGAGTTAATGCAATTCTAGGGGTTTTAATTAGAAATAAATTTCAATTAATCAACCTAGAGTTAGACATTAGTGCCTCGAAAGAGGTATTAATATAAATTAGGGAATCTTATGGATCAAGTCAAGTGAATAAATCGTCCAGTTTAGAGTTAGATAACAAGTAAAGTCTAGGTGGATTCTTCCTCGGGTGTTTTCTTAATCAATTGGATTTTCCCAAGAGTTTTTCCCCAATTCAATCTCTTTGTCTTCACATCTTTAGCATAGTAGTTAGTTAATTCTAGATTAGATAATGATTCCCTTAATTATTAGGCTAAATAATATAAAGAAAGTTAGTATTAGTACTTTTAGATCTTTTGGGTTCGACAATCCGATCTTGCCACTAAACTATACTACTATTCGATAGGTGCGCTTGCCTCCATCGTTGTCTTAGTTAGTTTCAGTTCGATCATTCTTTTTATAAATTTTTTAGACTCTGACACACAATCAAGTTTTTGGCGCTGTTGCCGGGGAATTGAAATATTAAGAAAGCTCAATTTTTATTAATTTAGGCATATTTTATTTTAATTTTATTTTTGCTATTAAATTTTAATTTTACTTTCTAATTTTCTTTCTTTTTCTCTTTTCCTAACAGGTACCTTTAGTTTATGACTAGAAGGAACCCGACGGGACCCCTGATTTATGATAGTGATATTGAAGGAACTGTTCGTAGAACTCGTAGACAAATAAGGCAAGGCTTAAACTACATAAAACAAGAGGACAAAACTGGTACTACCAAAGTGATGGCTGAAAATAATCCGCTACCTCAGGAGGTGGCCGAACATCATGCTCCTCATACTATGTATGATTATTCTAAACCAAATTTAACAGGAGCTGAATCAAGTATTGTTAGGCCTACCATAGCTGCTAATAATTTTGAACTAAAACCTAACACTATTCAAATGATACAGCAATTTGTTCAGTTTGATGGTTTGTAGGATGAAGATCCAAATAATTAGTAGGCAAATTTCCTAGAATTTTGCGATACTTTCAAAATTAATGGAGTTTTTGATGATGCCATCCGTCTTCGGTTATTTCCATTCTCTTTAAGGAATAAAGCTAAATAGTGGTTGAATTCTATTCCACAAGGATCAACCATTACATGGGATCAAATGACCGAAAAATTTTCATTAAAATATTTAATGCCTGCCAAAATGGCCAAATTAAGGAATGATATCTCTTCTTTTGTGCAAATGGATTTAGAAACACTATACGATGCATGGGATAGATACAAAGATCTATTGAGAAGGAGCCCACACCATGGTTTACCCTTGTGGCTACAAGTCCAAACTTTCTACAATGGTGTGAACCCTTCAACAAGGCAACTGAATGATTCAGCAGCCAGTGGAACTCTGAATAATAAACTCTTGAGGTAGCCTATGAGTTTATAGAGAGATGTCACTGAACAACTATCAGTGGCAAGTTACAAGGACAAGGTGAACAAAAATAGTCGAAGTTTTCAACCTCGACGCAGTCACCATGATATCAAACCATGTAGAGATGCTAAATAAAAAGGTTGATGGTTTATGTGGTTCTTTGTAGGTACATCCAGTTATGCAATATGATTCAAATCTAGGATGCTTAGTGAATCCTGAGTACCCATCATACAATCCGGGCATGGAAAGTGAACAAATAAACTATACGATTAACAATTTTAGATCTCAAAGTAAGACTTATAGTAATACATATAATCCAGGTTGGAGGAACCATCCCAATTTCTATGGGGTAGTCAAAGAAATCAGAGATAGCAGCCCCCTCCAAACTTCCAACAACAGCCCTGTACACAGGAAAAGAAGCCGAACCTTGAAGAGATGCTGACAAAATTCATAGAGGTATCAGAAACACCGAAACAACACTTAATAATCAACAAGCATATATTAAAGGAATCAAGAACCAGTTAGGGCAACTCACTAAGCTGATCTCCGAATGACCAGAAGGTAGCTTGCCAAGTAACACGGAGACTAACCCAAAGGAACAACTTCAAGCCATAACAACCTAAAATAGTGAAGTGTTAGTAGAATCTAAATCTGAGCCAAGGCAAGAACCTGTGGTAAGTGAAGGTAAAGTTTAGGTAAGCCAAGAAAAGACAAAACCGATTATCAAAGAATACCAACCTCGTATACCTTATCCCATTGCAATGAAGAAAGACGATACGGATGAACAGTTCAGTAAGTTTCTTAAACTCTTAAAAAAATTACATATTAACTTACCAGTGCTTGAAGCTCTTTCGCAGATGCCAGATTCAAGGAAATTTTTAAAAAAGCTTTTAACAAACAAGAGAAAGTTAGACGAGGAGTCACATGTGAAATTAAATGTAGTGTTTTCAACAATGTTACAGAACAAACTACCACAAAAATTAAAAGATCCAGGGATTTTTACAATTCCATGTTTAATTGGTAGTTTATTTGTTGATAATGCTTTAGCTGATTTAGGGGCAAGCATCAATGTTATGCCTTCTAAAATGTTTAAATAGCTAAATCTAGGGAAACCTAAGCAAACTAGGATGAGCATTCAACTAGCTGATAAGACTATTCGAATTCCTAGGGGTATAATTGAAGAAGTACTATTTTGTTGTTTTAGATATGGATGAAGACAATAATATCCCCTTAATTTTAAGAAAACTCTTTTTAGTAACTGCTAGATCTAAAATTGATGTTAGTACAGGTGAGCTCATACTTCGTGTAGGTGACGAATCAATTAGTATTCAAGCTCTCAACTCAGATAGGACATCGAGTGATAAAGGTGAGGACATAAATTGTATTGATAATCATTCGGTTAAACTTTCTTTTCAGGAAGCACCACAGAACTACACCACTGAGCCAGATCCTATACCTCATACCAATAAGGAAATATCTTATGAGGAACGATGGCATCAGATCGATGATCTCGATGAGTGGAAAACACACTTCAAGGAGAAATCAAAACCACACAAAGAGAAACCAAAGGAATCCCCAGACGAGCTTAAAGGAGCATCAAATCACTTCAAAATAGGAGATCAAGTACTATTCGATAAAACAGACCCGTGAATCACCATATCAAACCCAAATACAAACCTGAATACCAACGACGAGATACTTTTTGAAGTAATCAATGTTTTCCCTACGTAACACTCGAGGTATGTAATTCTACATTCAGCACTTTTAAGGTAAATGCCACTCGACTTAAAGTATACAATGATAGCATGAGAAAAGATTTTTAATTCCTCAAACCACTCTGAACGTTCAAATGAGAGGTAAGTCTAGCTTAAGACTTTAAACGAGTGCTTCTTGGGAGGCAACCCTAGCACTAACCCCATTTATTTTTATTCTCTTTTTTTTAGCAACTAACTACAGATTAACCAATTTAATGAAGTGCAGATTTCCATACCACAGAGCCTTACACACAGTCGTGGCTGTGGCTGTGTGGAACTACGGATGTTAGTACTAGCATGGAAGAGTTAGTATGAGACAGGACAAGAAAAATATCTTCAAGTCATGGGCTCCAACTACCACTAGGGCCATGCGACACAGCCATGGCCAACACTGTTGAACCAACATGGGTGTGGCGACATGAATACCAGGCATAGGAGAAATGATTGAACCACCGCATGGCCGTGCGATATGGCCGTGTGAACCAACACACCCCTGATACACAGGCATAGGGATGCACCAGAGCTAAAAATCTTTATTTAAAACACCCCTCTCCCCTTCTCACCCACTCCCCATTCACTCTTCAATTCACTCCCCTCCTTCTTCATTTTTTAAAGTCTTGATCTACGCTTCAATAATGTCGAAGAAATGGAAAGATCCTAGCCCTGTCTCCCTGTGCGAGACCAATCTTCATAAGTTCATGCCGGCCGCTTCATTAACTTAACAGGAAAAGGGCCTTTGAATCCATTTATTTTCTCTTTTTCTTTTCTCGTCTCTTTTAATTTCCTTATCTTTATTTTTATTTTACTAAATTTGGTTTATTCGATTATAGTTTCTTGGTTTTAGGTTCTTCAGGCTGCTTGGGAATTACACACCATGGCCTTAGAATTCACACCCACCTCACGAACCATCTAACAATAAGGACCTTTCGGTCCATTAATCGGTAATTTGAGGCTTATTTCACTTTTTGCACTCTTTCTCTTCATTTTTCTCTTCTTTAAATATATAGCTAGTATATTTAGAATTATTATTATTATTTCCTGGCTAACTCTTTCTGAGATTCCCAATTTCTTCATCTAGTGCAGAGATTGTCGACGGCCACCACACCACGACCACTGCCAACTCATGGAATCCATCCAAAAATTAGGAAGTTTCACTTCTCCCTATATCTTATGATTCCATATATATCTTTGTATATTGAGGGCAATGTACATCTTAAGTGTGGGGGGTGAAAGTTATTTAGAAAAATTGCCTAACTTTTTGCATTATTCTCAAATCCCTGAATTATGTCTTTTCATAAGTAATTTTCTCATATCACTAATTAGAATGAAATTCCTATTGATTTATGATTTTTATTGATATGTTTTAGATTAACTCATAGTTAATCATATAGTGATAATTTAAACTTTAAGATACTAGAGAATCAAACATGATGAGTCTATTTTCAAAAATTAAAAATTTTGTTAGGTTGTCTTCCTGAAACTAATTATTACCTTGAAGTTTGAAATTGATGAGGTTGTCATCAAAAACCCATAATTTTTGTGAGAATTTTGAGCCTTTTAGAGCATACATTCTTTTCGTTCTCACTTTTTTGATTATGAGTGTGTCAACATTTATTTGTTATTCTAGAACTTGCTTCAATTATACATGTTGAGACCACATCATTGATTTGATATACTGAGATGATAAAGGCACTTAGGATTTAACCCACGTACTCCACTAAAAGCCTACCTTCATAATTAATCCCTAGTGAACCCGTTGATCCGAACAACCCTTTTTATTGATTCACCTACTAATGTTAACCCAAAACCCATCTTGTATTTGTTATCACCATTCCTTTTGACTACGCCGCTGTCAAGAGTTGATTTGATCAGTTGCCTAATTATTTTATTTCCAGTTGTTGAATTTTTCTCATATTATGTATTTACCTAATTTGTTCTTAAAAAAAAATTAAAGTATATTCATTATTAGTTATATAATTTAGTGAGCTTATACCTTTAAATTCCACATCGTGAAAAAGAAGCTCGTATTAGTAGTATTTTAAGTTTTCAATTGATGTAATTAGTATTAGTTCATTTTTTTCTAGTTAGGTAATTTGTCAAGTCAATCTCATTTCTAACCCTCTAATTCAACCTTTATCCACACCTTTAACCTAAGTCCCATTATAACTCTTTAAAGACCTTTTGATTTGTGTTTTGTCTCATTTTATAGTGGTAGAGATTTGATTTTTAAGCAAGCCTATGGGATTGACTTTTCATGTTTATCTGATGAGTGCTTTATTTTGAACATTAAACGCTTTGAGTTATTTGAGTGAATCTTTAGTGAAGATGTCAACTCTTGTCAATTTTGAATTAAAGGTGATTATTTAGATAAGGGGAAACAACTATATTTTTCGTGCTAAAAACTGTGACTTTGATAGTTTAAATCTTTAGGACACTTTAAATTTAAACTATTTATGTATAAATTATCTATGAATTATGATGTAACACTATTGATGAATATTATGAATTGAAAAAGTTCGCTTTAATTGTGACTTGAGAATTTTGCTTGAGGACAAGCAAAAGCTTAAGTGTGGAGATATTTGATAAACCATAATATGAACATATTTTAATCCCACATTTGGCATACTTTTGGATGATTTATCCCTTTAATTATGGAAATAGGTGTTCCTAATCCCTTGTTTTCATGTTTTATACTCAGGAGAGCACTGGAGGATGAAAAGAATGAGAAACGGGCCAAAAATAGAGTAAATGGGCTGAATTACAAAATCGACACGGCCTGGGCCCAAGACCTCATGGCCATGCCTCTTTAACGAACTCGAACATGAACTGGCCCCCGAAATACACGACCGTGCCTCTTCCATAGGTTCGACCACGACATGGCCTCAAATCCCACGGGCATGTGCCATGGGCGTGTCCCTGACGCAACAAAGAGGAGTTTCATTTGGAATAGGGTGCTTAGAGGCAAAGAAAGCCAATCTAAAAGCATGTATAAACACCCTAGAAGCCAAATTTAAAGGGAGCGTTTAGCAGGGCATTCAGCTAGGCCAAGGAGCCAAGCCAGAGGGGCCGAATTGTAGGATTCACTTGAAGAAAGCTAGTTGATCATCTCAAGAAATCGGAATCATACTCAAGACGGAGGATCTCTCCTTCAATTCCTTCAGGGGGTTTTAGGGTTTTCTTATGTTTTGTTTTATATTTTCTTCTGAGATGTTTTCCTTTATAATTATGAACTAAACCCTCAGATACCTGAGGGGGATGAAACCTAAGATGAATCTTGTTATTGTTATCTGAGCTATATGATATATACGTGATTGTTCTTAACTGTGTGTTCTTAACTCTTGTTTTTGTATTTCTGGGATATTGATTCAAGTATTGATGTGCTTAGATGGTGGAACAAAAGTCCCTGCCTAAGAGTAGATCTAGCATAGTTAAGCGGAGTTGAACGTAACCCTAGAAATAGGATGATGTAAATTTGCTGGATTAGGGTCAAACCTAATATGAGAGTCTATAGATCGAGTTAATGCAATTCTATGGGTTTTAATTAGAAAGAAATTTCAATTAATCAACCTAGGGTTAGACATTAATAGCCTCGAAAGAGGTATTAATATAATTAGGGAATCCTATGGATCAAGTCAAGTGAATAAATCGTCTGGTTCAGAGTTAGATAACAAGTGAAGTCTAGGTGGATTCTTCCTCGGGTATTGTCTTAATCAATTGGTTTTTCCCACGAGTATTTCTCCAATTCAACCTCTTTGTTTTCATATCTTTAGCTTAGTAGTTAGTTAATTCTAGATTAGATAATGATTCCCTTAATTATTAGGCTAAATAATAGAAAGAAAGTTAGTATTAGTACTTTTAGTTCGTTTGGGTTTGATAATCCAGTCTTGCCACTAAACTATACTATTGTTCGATAGGTGTGCTTGCCTCCATCATTGTCTTAGTTAGTTTCCAGGTTTGATCATTCTTTTTATAAATTTTTAAGACTCTAACACACGATCAATGGTCTAGCCCTCAACTCAACTATAATAGAACCATCTTTAGACAAAGTCATCCGTGTATTCATGGCTCTCAGTGCACACAAATATTTTCCACTCAAAGCATCGATGACCATGTTTGCCTTTCCCGGATGATAGTCAATCACTAGCTCATAGCTCTTTATCAACTCTAACCATATTCGTTGCCTCAAATTCAATTCTTTTTGAGTCATCAAGTACTTTAGGCTTTTATGGTCGATGAATATCCGACACCTTTCACCACATAAATGGTGTGTCCATATCTTTAATGCAAACACAATGGCAGCCAACTCTAAATCATGGGTCGGGTAATTCTTCTCGTGCAGCTTTTATTGCCTAGAAGCATATGCAATCACCTTGCCCTCTTGCATAAGTACACAACCCAATCCATTCATGGATGCATCACTGTAGACCACAAATTCTCTTCCCATCTCAGGTTGTACCAAAATAGGAGCCTCAGTCAACATTGCCTTTAGTTTCTCAAAAATTTGTTGGCACTTTTGACCTATTCAAACTTTACATCCTTTTGTAACAACCTCATCATCGGAGTAGCTATCACAGAAAATCCCTTAACAAAAAGTCTATAATAGCCTACCAAGCCCAGAAAACTCCTAACCTCGGTTGCATTCTTTGGTGGCTTCCAATCTACAATTGCTGAAATCTTAATCGGGTCAACTCTGATTTCATCTCTCGAGACAATATGCCCTAAAAATACAACTTCCTTAATCTAAAATTCACTTTTACTAAACTTGGTATACAATTGTTTATCTCTCAAAATTTGCAAAATCGTTCTCAAATGCTTGGCATACTCGTTCTCATCCCGAGAGTAGATCAGTATATCATCAATGAAGACCACGACAAAATTATCCAAATATGGACAAAAAATGTGATTCATCAAGTCCATGAAAATGGCTGGGGCATTTGTTAAACCAAAAGGCATGACCAAAAATTCATAGTGGCCATACCTAGTCCTAAACGTGGTTTTCGGCACATCCGAGTCCTTGACTCTAAACTGATAATATCCAGACCTTAAATCTATCTTGGAAAACACTATGGTTCCCTTCAATTGATCAAACAAATCATCGATTCTCGATAATAGGTACTTGTTCTTCACAGTTACCTTGTTGAGCTGCCGATAATTTATGCATAACCTCATCGAACCATCTTTCTTCTTCACAAATAATACGAGAGCACCCCACGGAGAATAACTCGGTCTTGCAAAGCCTTTATCCGTTAATTCTTAAAACTATGCCTTCAACACTTTTAGTTCAGTTGGAGCAATTCTGTAACATCTTGAAAGTTAGGGTTCTGCATTTTATGTGTTTCTGTATGTTGGCTTGTTCTGCTTGTTATTTTGGTGTGTTTAGGGGTCTTGGGGAGGCTCGGGATCAAGCTAGAGCCTTGGTAAATTTTTGTATTTGGGCACTTTAGGGGGGAGCTGGTTGAGACAGGCCTTAAGAATATTTTCTTGTGTTTATTGACATAAGATGGAATGGGGTGAAGTGGCAAGTGACGCAACTTAGGGATCAAAGAAATGGTGTCACAAAGGAGCAAGCAGGGGAAGGAGTTTGAATTCTATAAGCCTCAGTATGAAGCTTTATTTTTGGCACTTGGATGGGGAGAAGGTGGATTCAGCAAGGACTCTTCAAGGTTGTTGGTTGAATGAGTCAAAAGCATTTGAATGACTGGTTAGAAGGAGATGGTGGTGTTTGAATTGGTCAAATCGATTCAAACGGGTGATAGGGAGTGGAATTAGGAGGAAATCAAGGGATTTGGTGTTAGTTGTGAGTGTTAGCCAAATGTTGGAGAATGGGGAGGGGAAATTTTGACTAGGTGTTGTTGAGGTTAGGGAGTGACAGCATGGGGTGTGTGTTAACAAACCCGAAAACTTGGTAGAGTGGGTGCCGAATTAGAGAGAGAGCTCTTTTGTATCCATTTTAAGTTGCTTATTTTTGATGTACCGAAAGTCCATAAGAGCATCTTAGTTTTCTACTCTCTTTTCTTTTTCTCATTTTTCTTCTTAATATTCTTTGTTCTTTCGATTCTTGTGGTCATTCTTCTCATTTCTTACTTCAACATTTCACAAGTTGAAACCCCCTTGAAGACACCCCCTTGCCGAATCACTTTCTTCTCCTTTGCTTTTTTCTCTTAAACACCATAATCGAACCATCCCCTTGTGGTTTAGTTCAAACACCATTTTGCTCTTTTCTTTAACCATCTCCCTCAAGCTGAAACTCTATTCTCTTCTCTTCTCCTCTTCTCTACTACTGTCTCTTCTAGCCGAATATTTTTTACATCTCTCCCAAATCTTTTATTTTTTGATTTGTTCATCTGTATTTATTATTCTTTAGTCGTGTACCAAGAAGCAAGGTGTAAGTAGGATTGTCGAAAGTCCCTATTCATCCAATTGTGATAGTACAAGTAGGAGGGTGCTTTAGGGAAGTGAATCTGTTCTGTTCTCTTAAGTCTTTGGTAAGCGCAAAGTAATATGGGTTCTTCTACTCCTTCTTTCTTTTTGGTCCTATGTGTGGTCATAGCCGAAGTGGCTATTGTTGTTTGATGAAGTTGGGGCTAATCTCTTTTAACCCTCTTTTAACATGGCATGATCGCTTCGGTTTGATATGGAATCGAATCTCTTCAGCCAATTATAGGGTTCTCTTTTAGACCATAGCCAAACCGAGTGTGGTGCGACTTCTTAACCAAGGTAAGAGATCATCTTATTGGATTCATTGGTTATTATTATTTTCCTGTGCATTTTTGGTTGCTTTAATCGAATTCCCTTATTAGACAATTAACATTTCTCTCTGACCTCTGATAAAGTCTATTCATGGATACAAGTGTTGTTCAAACCGGGGATGAGAGTGGACCCATAATCTCTACTCCCAAGTGTAAAAGACATGCTGTGTCGGTAGTTTTGGACTTTCTGCCGGGGTGTGGTAGAGAATCGACATCTGCCTGGAATAGGCAAATCACTGTTATCCCTACTAGTTAGAGCGTCGACGTAGAGAGTATAGTTTTACACGTAATCAAGTGTGTAATGCTCACACTCTACTGTATTAATCTATGTTAATGTTTGTGTTGGCTGAAAGCCAAACGACTGATTTGATAGTCAATATACCCTTGTGGGTAAGGTTGGAGACACCGGGTAAGTTCCGCTATTATGTTACTTACAGATTATTGTGTGTTTTAACCACTTATATGCTATACATTGAAAGTATGTTGCATTCATCACAGTATGACAATATGTTGCACCGGCATTTGGGAAATGATTAGAAGGGGAAGTGTTATTATGTGACTCTGTCACAGTGGTATGCAACCACAGATGGTTGGCCCCACTTATTTATTGAGTGACTATGTCATGGTGGTCTGCGACCATGGTGGTTTGAAACCACGTTTACTTATCAATGACTCATCTTAGTGGTCTAGAACCACAGTGGGTTGGCCCCATGTATATTATTTAGAGATCATCACGGTGGTCTAGGACCACAGTGGGTTGGCCCCACGTATATATATATTTTGTGACTCTATCACAAGTGGTTTGGGACCACGGTGGCAAAATGCCACAGGTGATTGGATGATTCAGGTGACCTAGAGAATGGATAATTAGGTTGGGTTCGGGCAGCATTAAATGCATGATTATTTTGCTGTATTGTGTGGGTTAAAGCCCAATGGGCCTATATGGGCTTAAAGCCGATTGTGTTATATGGGATTGACACACTGAGTCTCGATGACTCACCCCTCTGCTTAATTTTGTAGGTAATCTTTAGATCGCAGTTCTGGGAGATGAGGTGGACTTCGAGGTGGCCATGTAATGTTTCTCGTAAACTCGTTTCTTTTTATTTAAACTTATTTTGAGTTTGGGATTTCATTATGTAATAAGGCAGCTATAACTTAAATTTGGGTTTTGATTTAATGCTGATATTATATATTCTACAAACTATCGAACATGGGGTTTTTCTAAAGTTAAAACATAAGCAAATAGTTTTCAAAGTGCTAACAAAAGATGGGTTATTAATAACTAATTAACTCGGAGATTTTATTAAAACCAAAACATTATTTTCAAATGTCACATTTATGAATTTCCTTCATTTTAGTTTTTGTAAAACAAAGTTGTTACAACCTGTTTGATCAATTTAATATAAAGACGATACCAAACCTTAAAACAAAAGTTTTAAATTATTATAATTTGAAGACACTCAATGAAATGTTTTTGAGGAATTCGATGTTTCGTTAAAATTTTCAAAAACCTCTTTTCTTGTAACATACCAGATTTGGTCGTAACGTATTGACTAGGTTTAGGGTGTTACAATTATGGTATCAAATCCAGGTTGTAAAACTTGGCTGTGGGTTATGGAGTTCAAGAATATTTTCAAAATTCAGTTTAGAAAATGGTTTTGAAATTACATATTTTTTGGAAGCATGGCTCCAGAGTCTCAGGCACCAAACCGCACAGCAAGTTCCCTGGTTATTGCTTTAATTTTTATGAAATGTTGTGATGGATAGTTTTAAGAAATATCACTCGGATAGTTTTAAGAAATATCACTCTAAGAATAGAGACCGTTAGAAATAATTCTTGCGAAAATTCACTTCTAATGCTAATTTCATAAGACTGTTCGATAATAAACAGTGAAAGAAGTACTAATTCATAAAACTTCTAATCAGATTAAGTTGAATCGATAGTCATGAGAACTAAAAGACGTGGACGTGGTATGTGTAGCCATGGTAGAGGCCGGGGTGTTGAGGCTGAACCCTCGGAATCAGGGCATGGTTCGGAAGGTGAAGTACCAACATCACCAATTGTAGAAGTGAAATTTCAGGACCAAATTGGTGGAGACGATGCTGTGTCTTAAGCTATGTTACGTGTGTTGGAGCGGGTAGCTGGAGCAAATCGTGGGGTCAATGACTCGAAAATCTATTTCTGAGTGACTTTGAGGTAATGGAGCTAAGATGTTTAGGGGCAATTCTGGTGTAGCTCCTAACGTAGCCGAGTATTGGCTAGAAGCGGTTAAATGAATCATGGATGATTTAGACAGTACCGCAGAAGAGAAGTTGAAAGGAGTAGTGTCCCTTCTTCGAGATGAGGCATACCAGTGGTGGCTCACGGTAAGGGATGGTACAGCAGCTGACCGCATTAACTGGGACTTCTTTAAGTCAGCATTTCAGGGAAAGTACATTGAAGCAAGTTATGTGGATGCTCAGAGGAGGGCATTTCTCAATTTGGTCCAGGGGAATAAGACAGTGGCTGAATATGAGGCAGAATTCCTACAACTAAGTCGATATGCTCGAGGTATTGTTGTGACAAATCATGAACGTTGTGTTCGATTTGAGGATGGTCTAAAGGATGAGTTGCGAGTATTGATAGCTTCGCAATGGGAAAGAGAATTCACTATTCTGGTTGAGAAGGCAAAGATAGCCGAAGAGGAGAAACAATCTAAAAGACAAAAGCAGGACAGGAATAGGGGTAAGAATAAAAGGAATTTTGGGTCATCAGGATCTGCTGGGAGTTTCTAGAAGAAGCCTAGTTTGGATGGCTCGAGTCGAGTTCTGAGGCCTGTTGTTGTTGCTCGGACTCAACAGTGTGCTAGATGTGGTAGATTACATTCAGGGGAGTGCTGGGTAAGAAGTAAAGAATGCTTCAGGTGTGGATCTGTAGGTCATTTGCTAAGGGACTGTCCATAGGAGCCAAGTAGGGCACGACCAATTGGTCAGGGTTATATACAGCCTAGAATAGGTGGGCAGCAACCGTCGAGAGGTCGTGGTCCAGCCAGAGGAGGAAATAGTTATGGTCGAGGGTGTGGAGCATCGGGCAGAAGAGTTGGGAATATAGATGCGAGACAGCTTGGGTTAGTCTATGTAGCTATACAACGAAAGAACGGAGATGCACTGGACATCATAATCGTTACGTTCCTTATTTTTTGCTTACCCTTTACAGCACTGATAGATACTGGGACTACACACTCGCATGTTGCTAGTACTATATCTGAAACTTTGAACATAGAAACTGAAGTTTGTCCTAGGGAAATGACTATGATTAGCCCTTTAGGACAATCTGTAGTAGTGAACAAACTCTTTAGTAATATGCCTTTAGAAGTTTAAGGGATAGTTTTCCGGTGATTTGTTGGAGATGCCGTTCGGTGAGTTCGATTTGATTTTAGTCATGGATTGGTTGGTCAAGCATCGAGCAAACTTGGACTATGCTGCTAAGCGCATGATACTGAAGACTCTTGAGGATAAGGAGGTGTTGATGATAGGTGAGAGAAGGAATTACTTGTCCAATGTGGTGTCTGCTTTAAAGGTCGATAGGATGGTACGAAAAGGGTGTGAGGTGCTTTTAGCTTTCATCAGTGCATTGGAAGCCAATGAGTTGACCGTAAGAGATGTTAGGACGATGAAGGAATTCTCTGATGTTTTTCCAAAAGAGCTTTCAAGGTTAACTCCGGATCGTGAGGTGGAGTTCCTTATTGATCTTCTTCCGGAATAGCTCTAGTGTCTATTGCCCCATATAGAATGGTGCCAAAGGAGCTAGTAGAACTTAAATCTTAGATTTAGGAATTGTTGGACCGGGGTTTTATCCGACCAAGTGTGTCTCCATGGGAAGCACCAGTGTTATTTGTTAAGAAAAAGGACGGGTTGATGAGGATGTGTATTGATTACAAGCAATTGAACAAGTTGATGATTAAGAACAAGTACCCATTGCCAAGGATTGACGACTTGTTCGATCAACTGCGAGGCACTTCAGTCTTTTCGAAAATAGACTTGAGGTTAGGCTATCATCAGCTTAAGGTCAAAGAGGCGGATATTCATAAGACAACTTTTCAAACTCGTTACGGTCATTATGAATTTTTAGTGATGCCATTTGGGTTAACAAATGCACCAGCTGTGTTTATGGATATGATGAACAGAGTATTCCAATCCTATTTGGATTGGTTTTTCGTAGTGTTCATAGACAATATTTTGATTTATTCAAGGATAGAAGAGGAACATGATTCGCAACTTCGGGTAGTCTGCAGATTTTGAGAGAGAAGCAACTTTATGCCAAGTTCAGCAAGTGTGAATTTTGGTTGAGAGAAGTTACTTTTCTGGGGCATGTTATGTCTGCTGAGGGAATTAGGGTTGATCCCCAAAAATTGTAGCTATGTTGAGTTTGAAACCACCAAGTCAGTAGCAAAAATTTGAAGCTTTCTTGGGTTAGCTGGGTATTACAGAAGGTTTGTTAAGGGATTCTCATTGATAGCTGCACCTTTAACTAAGTTGTTACAGAAAGGGGCACCGTTAGTCTGGTCAGGAAAGCAGCAGGAAAGCTTTGAGAAGTTAAAGAGGATTTTGACAAAGGCACCAGTGTTGATCCAACCTGAGGTTGGGAAGGAGTTTGTCATTTGTTGTGATGCATTGCACACAAGACTAGGGTGCGTGTTGATGTAAGAGGGAAAGTGGTGGCGTATGCGTCTCGACAATTGAGACCATATGAAGTGAACTATCACACGCATGATCTTGAGTTAGTGGCGGTAGTGTTTGCTCTAAAAATTTGGAGAAACTACTTGTATGGAGAAAAGTCGATTATTTACATAGATCATAAGAGCCTGAATATCTCCTTACCCAAAAGGAGTTGAATTTAAGGCAGCGGAGGTGGATTGAATTGTTGAAAGATTATGACTACTCAATTGAGTATCACTCGAGTAAAGCTAACGTATTGGTAGACGCGTTGATCCGTAAGGTAATATCGGACTTGAGGGCAATGTTTGCTCATCTCAGTTTATATGAAGATGGGAGCTTGTTAGCTGAACTTCAAGTGAAGCCTTCATAGGTAAGTCAGATTAAAGAAAAGCAGTTGTCAGATGAATCGTTAAGTCTTAGATTTCAACAAGTGGAAAGTGGTGAGATAGAAGATTTTAGTTTGAGCAATGATGGAGTATTGTGCATTCATGGAAGGATTTGTATGCCGAAGGATTCCGAGTTGAGGAAGAAGATTCTACAGGAAGTGCATAGTAGCTTGTACACTATGCATCCTGGTGGGAGTAAGATGTATCGAGATTTGCGTAAACAATTTTGGTGGCCAGGTTTGAAGCAAGAGGTTATCGAGTTTATGGGTAAGTGCTTGACATGTCAGCAGGTAAAGGCGAAACATCAGTTACCGTCGGGGTTGCTACAGCCAGTGAAGGTTCCACTTCGGAAGTGGGAGAGGATAACTATGGAATTTGTTAGTGGGCTTCCTCTTACGCTAATAAGAAAGATCCAGTGTGGGTAATTTTCAATTGGTTGACGAAGTTTGATCACTTCATACCGGTTCGAGCAAATTATTCAATTTAGAAGTTAGCCAAGCTGTATGTAGCAGAGATTGTGAGGTTGCACGGGGTACTAGTATCTATCATATCAGACAGAGACCCTAGGTTTACATCGTAGTTTTGGAAAGCGTTGCATCAAGCATTGGGTACAAGACTAGATTTCAGCATGGCGTTTCATCCACAGACTGATGGTCAGTCTGAGAGGGTAATTCAGATTTTGGAAGATATGTTGGGAGGCTGTGTTATTGACTTCAGGGGTAGTTGGGAGGATTTTATACCGTTGGTAGAATTTTCATGCAACAATAGTTATCAATCTAGTATTCAGATGGCATCCTATGAAGCGTTGTATGGTCGTAAGTGTCGTACCTTACCTGCTGGACAAAGTTGGGTGAGTGACAATTGTTGGGTCTTGAATTGGTTTCTGAAATAGAGGAAAAGGTTAAGTTGATTCAGGCTTGACTAAAGGAAGCTTCTGACAGATAGAAATCGTATGCAGATCTGAAGCATAAGGATATAGAATTTTAAGTGGGGGATTGGGTTTTTCTGAAAGTTTCACATTGGAAGAATATTCTGAGGTTTGGGCGGAAGGCCAAGTTGAGCCCCAGGTTCATCTGGCCTTATCAGATATTGAGACGTGTGGGACCAGTGGCATATCAGCTTGAGTTACCTCCAAAATTGTGGCAGATACATAATGTATTCAATGTCTCGATGTTAAGGTGCTATCGTTCAGAACCATTCCACATAGTGCCAATAGGGGAAATTGAAGTAAGACCTGATCTATCTTTCGAAGAAGAACCAATTTAGATCTTAGATCGAGATGTTAAAGTTTTGAGAAAAAAGAAAGTTTCATTGATGAAAGTTTTGTGGCAGAATCACAGTTCAGAGGAAGCCATGTGGGAGCTAGAGAATGTGATGCGACAGCAATACCCTCACATCTTTTGATCAGGTAAATTTCAAGGCTAAAATTTCTTTAAGGGGGTAGAACTGTAACATCCTGAAAGTTAAGGTTCTGTATTTTATGTGTTTCTATGTGTTGGCTCGTTCTGCTTGTTATTTTGGTTTGTTTGGGGGTCCTAGGGAGGCTTGGGATCAAGCGAGACCCTTGGTAAAATTTCGTATTTGGGCACTTTAGGGGGAGAGCTGGTTGAGACAGACCTTAAGAATATTTTCTTGTGTTTGTTGACACAAGATGGAATGGGGTAAAGTGGCATGTGATGCCACTTAGGGATCAAGGAAGTGGCGTCACAAGGGGGCAGTAGGGGGAAGGAGTTCGAATCCCATAAGCCTCAGTATGAAGCTTTATTTTTGGTGCTTGGATGGGGAGAAGGTGGATTCGATAGGGACTCTTCAAGGTTGTTGGTTGAATGAATCAAAAGCATTTGAATGAGTGGTCATGAGGAGATGGTGGTGTTTGAATTGGTCAAACTGATTCAAATGGGTGATGGGGAGTGGAATTAGGAGGAAATCAAGGGATTTGGTGTTGGTTGTGAGTGTTGGCCGAATGTTGCAGAGTGGGGACGGAAATTTCAGCTAGGTGTTGTTGAGGCTAAGGAGTGACGGTATGGGGTGTTTGTTAACAAAATCGAAAACTTGGTAGAGTGGGTGCCGAATTAGAGAGAGCTCTTTTGTATCTATTTTGAGTTGCTTATTTTTGGTGTGCCGAAAGTCCACAAGAGCATCTTAGTTTTCTACTCTCTTTTCTTTTTCTCATTTTTCTTCTTAATCTTGTTTGTGCTTTCGGTTCTTGTGGTCATTCTTCTCATTTCTAACTTCAACTCTTAACAAACCGAAACCCCTTGAAGTCACCCCCTTGCCAAATCACATTCTTCTCCTTTGCTCTTTGCTCTTAAACACCATAACCGAACCATCCCCTTGTGGTTTAGTTCGAACACCTTTCTGCTCATTTCTTTAACCATCTCCCTCAAGCTGAAACTCTATTCTCTTCCCTTCTCCTCTTCTTTACTACTGTCTCTTCGAACTGAATATTTTTGCACCTCTTCCATATCTTTTATATTCTCATTTGTTCATCTCTATTTCTTGTTCTCTAGTCGCATACCAAGAAGCAAGGTGTAAGTAGGATTGCCGAAGGTCCCTATTCATCCGATTGTGATAGTGTAAGGTAGGAGGGTGCTTTTGGGTAGTGAATTTGTTCTGTTCTCTCAAGTCTTCGGTAAGCGCAAGGTAATATGGGTTCTTCTGCTCCTTTCTTTTCGGTCCTATGTGTGGTCATAGCCTAAGTAGCTATTGTTGTTTGATGAAGTTAGGGCTAATCTCTTTTAACTCTCTTTTAACATGGCATGATTGATCCAGTTTGATATGGAATTGAATCTCTTCAGCCGATTATAGTGTTCTCTTTTAGACCATAGCCAAACCGAGTGTGGTGTGACTTCTTAACCAAGGTAAGAGATCATCTTATTGGATTTCTTGGTTATTATTATTTTCTGTGCATTTTGGTTACTTTAATCAAATTCCCTTATTAGACAGTCGACGTTTCTCTCTGACCTCTGATCAAGTCTATTCATGGATGCAAGTGTCGTTCAAGCTGGGGAGGAGAGTGGACCCATAATCTTTGCTCCTAAGTTTAAAAGACGTGTTGTGTCGGCGGTTCAAGACTTTCCATCGGGGTGTGGTAGAGAATCAACGTCTGCATGGGATAGGCAAATCGCTATTATCCCTGCTAGTGAGAGCGTCGACATAGGGAGTATAGTTTTATGCGTAATTAGGTGTGTAATGCTCACACTCTACTATATTAATCTATGTTAATGTTTGTGTTGGCTGAAAGCCAAACGACTGATTTAATAGTCGATATACGTTTGTGGGTAAGGTTGGAGACACCGGGTAAGTTTTGCTATTATGTTACTTACAAATTATTGTGTGTTTTAACCACTTATATGCTATACATTGAAAGTAAGTTGCATTCATCACAGTATGACAATATGTTGCATGGGTGTTTGGGAAATGATTAGAAGGGGAAGTGTGATTATGTGACTCTGTCACGATGGTCTAGAACCACGGTGGGCACTGGCCCAACGTATTTATTCAATGACTATGTCATGGTGGTTTGTGACCATGGTGGTTTGAAACCACGTTTACTTATCAGTGACTCATCTTAGTGGTCCAGAACCACAGTGGGTTGGCCCCACGTATATTATTTAGAGATTGTCACGGTGGTCTAGGACCACGGTGGATTGGCCCCATGTATATATATACTTATGACTCTGTCACAAGTGGTCTGGGACCACGGTGGCAAAATGCCATGGGTGATTGGAAGATTCAGGTGACCTAGAGGATGGAAAATTAGGTTGGGTTCAGGCAGCATTGCATGCATGATTATTTTGTTGTATTGTATGGGCTAAGGTCCAATGGGCCTATGTGGGCTTAAAGCCGAATGCGTTATAGGAGATTAACACATTGAGTCTCGATGAATCACCACTCTGCTTAATTTTGCACGTAATCCTTAGATCGCGATTTTGGGAGCCGAGGTGGACTTCGAGGTGGCCATGCAATGTTTCTCGTAAACTTATTTCTTTTTATTTAAACTTATTTTGAGTTTGGGATTTTATTATGTTATAAGGCCGCTATAACTTAAATTTGGGTTTTGATTTAATGCTGATATTATATATTGTATAAACTATCGAACATGGTGTTTTTCTAAAGTTAAAACATAAGCAAATAGTTTTCAAAGTGTTAACAAAAGATGGGTTACGAATAACTAATTAACTCGGAGATTTTAATAAAACTGCAACATCATTTTCAAATGTCATGTTTATGAATTTCTTTGATTTCGGTTTTTGTAAAACAAAGTTGCTACAACCTGTTTGATCAATTTAATATAAAGACGATACGAAACCTTCAAACAAAAGTTTTAAATTGTTATAATTTGAACACACTCAATGAAATGTTTTTGGGGAATTCAATGTTTCGTTAAAATTTTCAAAAACCTCTTTTCTTGTAACATACCAGATTTGGTTGTAACTTAGTGACCGGGTTTGGGGTGTTACACATTTTGTATGGAGCAATAGAAATAGTGGTAGTAACAGGAGCTAACTCAATCCCAAATTCAATTTCTCTAACTGGAGGTAACCATGGCAATTCCTTCGGGAAAACATTTGGATACTCACATACTATAGGCACTGATTCAATTCTCTACTCAATCTCTTTAGCATTCATCATAAAGGCAAGGTAAGCTTTGTACCCCTTTCTTAAATATTTATGAGTCAATAAGAATGATATCACTGCTGGTGATCTATGTTGCTTACCTGATTCAACACGAATAAGATTTCCACTTTCACATTTTAACTCAATAAACTTCTTTCCACAATTCACGATCACATCATGAGTAACTAACCAATCCATCTTAAGGATGACATCAAACTCATCAAACGGTAATAACATGAGATTAGCAGGAAAATAATGACCCCTAATCATTAAAGGGCAACCTTTGCATATTCTATCAACCAATACACATCTGCCTAGGGGATTCGACACTCTTATCACAAATTTAGTAGACTCTATAGGCATGCTCATGCTAGAGACTAATTTCATGAAAATATACGAGTGGGTAGAACATGGATCAATTAAAGCTACAACATGAGTATCACAAAGAGAAAATGTACCCGTGATCACGTCGGGGGAGGACACTTCTTCGCGGGCACGAATGGCATAAGTTCTCACTAGTGCTCTGCCTTTAACTCTTGTAGTCTGCTCTCTAGATAAATTCTTGCTACTTATTTTATTTCTTGGGTTTCTCTGTGGTCTTCCTCTAGCCATACTTCCGGTCTTGTATTATGAGACTTTTCTTTCTCACCCACCTCAAGGCAATCTCTGATACAATGGTCTAGAGACCCACACCTGAAACAAGCCTTCTTATTTGCTCGGCACTCACCAGAATGATGTCTGCTACACTACGGGCATTCCGGTCTACTTGGTCGGGCATTGCCAACACTAGAACCGAAGTAGTCTGAGCCTTAGACCCTGAGAACTGTTTGCTCTTACTTCGGTTTAAAAACCCGACTGAAGTGGCTGATCGAGTAGTGAAATCCCTCGATTTCTTAGATGAGGATTGGTATGACTTACTCAGTTGCCTCTTTCTCGAGTCACGTGACTCAGTATCAGCTCTTTTTCTCTCTTTGGCCAATTCTTCAACCTTACAGGCTCTATCTACCAACAACACAAATTCTTTTAGTTCAAGAACTCTGACATATAAACAGATATCCTCATTTAGCTCCTCCTCAAATCTTTTGCACATGATAGACTCAATAAACATGCACACCTGGGCATACTTACTAAGTCTTATGAATTCACGTTCATAATCTATCACTGTCATTCAACCCTGCTTTAACTTCAAAAACTCTTTTCTTTTCTGGTCGATGAATTTCTAACTTATATACTTCTTCCGAAATTCCTCTTGGAAAATTTCCTAGCTAATTCTCTCCTTTGGTACCACCGACATAAGGGTGTTCCACCACTGATAGGCCAAATCTCTCAAGAGAGATACCACACACTTCATGCACTCCTCAGGCGTGCATGAGAACTCATCGAATACCCTAATGGTATTCTCAAGCTAGAATTTTGCCCTTTCTGGGTCATCGTCTTCACTAGCCCGAAATTCCTCTGCTCTTTCTTTCTAGATCTTATCAACTGAGGCCTTTCTCTTCTTACTACCTCAACCACTTGAGGAGCTATAGGAGCGGGCTGAGGAATAAGTGAGGGTGGAGGGGGTTGAGCATTAGGATTTGCTCGAATGTACTCAGTATACCAGTTGCTCATCATATGAGGAAAGGCTTCTCGAGCCTCTTCTTTCTGACCCATAGTCTCGGGTCTACTTTCTGTTGGCGTGATTCATTTCGCAGGAGCTGGTGCATTACTTACAGCATCATCAGCTATAGCTCAGTCGGAATCATGATCCATTTACTATATAAAAACATAATTCAAATCCTCAAGAGTTGTCACACTATCATTACACAATTACTCTTACGTATGGCATGTATAGCTAGACTCATACGTATGCTACCTTAGTTGAGAACCGATTAAACCATAGCTCTGATACCACTAAATGTAACACCCTTATCTATATTCCTCTCCAGAATCGGGGATGAGGCATTACCGGACCAAACTTCCTTGTACATACAACTTTGTACTTTAAAAATTCATTTCCAACTTAAAACTTCTCATTCATATGCATAACATCCTTATCATGGGCCTACGAGGCTTTAAACATACGCTTGGAAGGTTTTAGAATTAAACCAAAAACTTTTACGCATATAGAAAATTCTTGCCTAAATACGGGCCACATGCCCGTGTGATATGGGACACGCCCGTATGGGCAGGCCGTGTGGTCAAAAATACCCATATCCCTAGCCCGTGAGGAATTTATTTTCTAATTCGAACTTATAGGGGTTTTCACAAGGCCGGACACACACCGTGCCCCTAGACGTGTCCCCTACACAGCCTCGACACACTCGTGTGCCAAAACCATGGCATTCTATTTATGATGTCATCACCTCACTATGGTCACACCGCCAAGGCACACGCCCGTGTCCTTAGACCGTGTTGTCAAATTCCTAATTTTAGGTGTAGACTTCACACGGCCTGGGCACATGCCCGTGTCCATGGCCGTACCTCTCACACGGCTAAGACACACGACCGTGTCTCTGCCTGTGTGTTTACTACTAAACATATTGACTTGTAAACCTAGCATGCAAGGGAACACACGGCCGATCAACATGCCCATAGGGTTGGTGTGTGGACATTAAAAGGGCTATATTCCAAGCCAAATGCCACCTTACATAGCAAATACTTATACCAACTCACTTCAACATAACTCATGACCCTAAGGCACATCCAAGAACTCAAATCAAAGCATTCACATCAGCATAAACTTCATAATTTTGTCATCATTGAATATATATCAACTTGACAAGTATTAGCCCCATTCCAATGACCATTTACAAAATTAATTTGACAATGATCGTGTGTTAGAGTTTTAAATTTATAATGAATGGGAATGATTGAACCTGGAAACTAACTATGACAACGATTGAGGCAAGTGCACCCATCGAACAGTAGTATAGCTTAGGCAAGACCGGATTGTCAAACCCAAAGGAACTAAAAGTACTAATACTAACTTTCTTTTTATTATCTAGCCTAAAATAAGTGAAGTTGTTTGTTTAATCTAAATTTAACTAGCTATTAAGCTAAAGATGCAAAGACAAAAAGAATGAATTGGGGAAATACTATTGGGAAAACTCAGTTGATTAAGATGACACCCTCAAGAAGAATCCACTTAGACTTCACTTGTTATCTAACACTGAACCAGACGATTTATCACTTAACTTGATACGTAGGATTCCCTAATTTATATTAAACCCTCTGAAACACCCCACACCCGGCCCACGAGAATGGACCGGATCTGGTATGTTCCTCAAGTAAATCGGTTTCAAAATTCTTTTGTTACTTAGAGAAAAACTTGTGTGATTTTGAAAAAAAAGATTGGTTTGGGTTGGGCTTGTGCTGAAAACCAATTTATCCAACATTAAAATCCATTTATTTAAAGTGACAAAACATTTAGGTTTTATTTTAAAAATGTATTTGCTTGATCTTTACTTAATAAAAATCCGTAAACATAATAATTAAAAGTAAAAAGAAATAAAGAAATCCAACTTGGGCCTTATGGCCTTATTACATCAAGTAAAACCCAATAATAAAATTAAATGTACTAAAAAGAAATAAAGTCCAAAATAAATAAAATCTTCAAATTGATGCATGGCCACCTCAAGGTCTACCGTCCCGGTCCGTCACTGTTCATTACCTGAAAATAGTTCCCACAACGGGGTGAGTCAACAGACTCAATGTGCACACAGTACTAACATTCAACAAATCAGGCATACATGTTCATATCAAATTCATAATCATATAAAGATAAATGATGATGCAACCCAACCCAAGCCTAAAGATCCATCCGCTACACACCACCCGTACCTGCCATTCACACCGTGGGGACTACTAAGTCAACCCTCCATCCGCTACTCTCCATCGAAGGCATTCGCCCATATACGTTGTGTCATTAGACACTATTGTAACCGGTTACCAAAATTTCATAACGTGACCGTAGTCAACATATTTCGTTGGTGAGACCAAGTCAACACCTTCGTTGGTGAGACCAAGTCAACACTCAGATTTCGTTGGTGAGACCAAGTCAACACCTATATTTAGTTGGTGAGACCAAAGTCAACACCTTCGTTGGTGAGACCAAGTCAACACCTACTCTTCCCTTGCACATAAATCCCGAATGCCCCAAATATATATATTATGCATAACTTACTTAATTTCATGTTTATATACATATATTCGCATGTTATAAAATAACATATTTCACAATCCTATCCAAGTAGGAAACGTACTGGTACTTTTGCCACATTTGTGGTACTTAGCCACATTCACATTCTTATACATATTCATATATTAAATAATAGCCATATGAAATATTGAAGGTTAGTAAGGGTACACACCGATTTGTTTAGCGATTCCTTGAGATTCAAAAGCTAGATCTAAAGTTTAGATCCTTAGTCCCTACATTTGATTCATCCTTTATTACTTAGCATAAATTCTATTTGGCTATGATATCCAAATCCTAGTAGGATTTGTAAAAAGACTTACCTTTGATGCCGATTTGGTGTTTATTCAAATCCTAAAACTTGGTTTTCCTTCACTTGATATTCTACCAACCTTGAATCTCAATATGGGTTAGTTTTAAGCTTTTTAATAATTAAAGAACTGATCTAGATAATCATACAAGCTTTGGTCAATACTTTTAGGTACTTACCTTGTGGATCTTAAATCCGAAATTCACCGAATAACTAGGGAACACGTGGCCTATGGTGTACCTTCGGAAAAGAATTTCTTCTTCCATGATTCTACCAAGATTAATAATCTAAATTAGTCTCTAAATTTCAATAAGTCTAGAATATAAAAGAATGGAAAACTAAACTTGGATCTTACCCTTATTTGAAGGAATCAATTGCACCTTCACTTCAACCTTCAGAGATTCGGCTTAGAGACTTGATGAACAATCGGCTATGATTCCCTTATGTATTTGGTTTCAAAGATGAAAGAAGAGAGGAATAATAGGCTTAGAAGGAAATCGGCTAGGAGGCTAAAAGAAAAGAAGAAAAAGAATGGATGCTCAAGAAGAATATTTGGCAGAGGAAAAGAGAGGGAGAATGAATAATGAATGGCCCTAGTCCCCTCCTTTTATAGCCGAATTTACTAGGCCAAGAATCCTTAACTTGGCCACCACTCTCAGTATAGGCTCTTGTAATGCATTTCGTTGGCCTTAAGTATCCTTTTCCGATTAAAATTACTCTTTGCCTTGACAGGGACACGGCCATGTCACACGACCATGTCACATGCCCGTGTGAGTCGTGGTCAGGCCATGTTTGGATTTCTTTAATGAGGTACGACCGTGTGAATCGAGATTAGGCCATATTCTAGTAATTTAATGAGGCACGGCCGTCTGGTCTTGGCCCCAGGCCGTGTCGATTTCCACTTTAGCCTAATTTGATTCGTTTTAGGCCCCTTTCTCGTTCTTTCCATCCTTCGATGCTTTCCTGAATATAAAACATGAAAAGAAAGGATTAAGAGCACATTTTTACATAAATCAAGGGATAAATCATCCAAAAGTATGCTAAATGTGGGATTAAAATTTGTTACTTTTACAATTTATCAAATAACATAAATAGCCAACACTTTAGCTAAAAAATATGATATAACAAAATACCCAAGTCCTATACATGCCATACTTAAAATAAATCTAACTTTGTTATACCAAAGATGTAAAAGTCTGATTTAGACCCTAGTCAAAATAGTTGTTTTGAGAACACAAATTTGAGGTCGAAAAAATATTTTAATATTATTTTTGGTGTTTACAATATGTGATTGAGTATGTGTGAAAATTCTGTGTGAAAATTTTATCGTTTGTGTGTCGAATTATGAAAAAATACTTAATCGCATAAAATGCAAAAGTTGTGTGCTGATTGCTAAAGTGCTTAATTGCTATGGCTTATTAAATGAAAGGTCCTTATTTTGTAATTAGACCATAGAAAGTGGAGATGGACATATATGTACATAGTTAGTGGAATTTTAAATGGATTAATAAAAGGGCAAAATGGTAAAATAGTTATTAATGTATAATAAATAAAACAAAACATAAATTAAAGGCATTATCATGTTCATCTTGCTGAAATTTTCTAAGGAAAAAGAAAAGAAAAGAGTTTTAGGGTTTGGCACTAAGCTTGGCTAATTGAGGTATGAAATTTGTTCTGTTTTTTATAATTTCTACATTTTTGTGATCGTTGCTTTGTGTTCTATCAAACCCGTGCTTTAATTTTAGAATTTGATGAAGATGTTGAGGTGTGCCATTGATGAATATGTGAGCTTTGTGTTGATAGTTGGTGGAATATGAAAGTTTAATGTTGGGTTAACATAGTTTGTCTTTGAATTTTTGATGAAATTGGCTATTTTGGGCTAAATTATGAAAATAAGAAATTGAATAACTAAAATGTGAAATAAATGAAATATGTGGGCTTGTATGAACACAATGAAAATTCAGCTAGGCATGTGTGAAAAGAAATTATGTGAATTTGATGATTTTTGAAACAGGGACTAAAGTGTTAAAATGTTAAAATGTAAGGGTACTTTGTAAATTGCCCTAAATATGTATGTTTGGACTAAATTGAATGATTTGGTGATTGAATGGGCTAAATTTGAATTTGTATAGATCAAGAAAAGAGAGATTTAGATCGAGATCAAGGCAAAGATAAAGTGCTCGATTAATCGACTTGTTTTGTTATTTCGACGTCCTAGGTAAGCTCGTGTATAATACGAACCATTTAAATTCATATCTATGTGTTATGAAATAAATGAATATGCAATTATTGAATTAGAAATGCTATATGTGTAATTGAGAAATGTGGCACTAAGTGTGCGTAATTAAAATGGAGACAGAGGTGAATAGCACTGTGTGTGTTAAGTAAAGGAAGCATTAGCTATATCGATTGGCACTGTGTGTGCGATACCGAGTTAAATTCTATTTAATATAAAGGCACTAAGTGTGCAATGATATTAAAGCTTCGATTAAGAATTTGGCTCTAAGTGTGTGAATAAATCGAATGAATAACGAAGATTTATCGAAAGGTCATATCAAGCATTGAGTAGCAATAATGATTGTTAACTAAGTGTTGGCAAAGGTATGTTCGAAACCCATGTGGTCGATGATATTGTTTATGGGCAAATGGTTAGTTGTGTAAGCATATGGCTAAGGATGATATTGTGTATCATTGTGAATATATCTAAGTGATGGTTTATTTTGTATATTGATATTGTATTATTGAGCTATATGTATTACATAACGAACTTACTAAGCTTTAGAGCTTACTATGTAAAGTGTTTCTCTGTTTTACAGTGCCTTTAAAGCTAGCTTGGATCCAGGATTGTCAGTGACTCAAACACACTATCGTCTATCTATTTTGGTACTTTTGTAAGATGTATATATTTGGTATATGGCATGTATAGGGTAGTAAATATGGTATATTTTGAGTAGTATAATTCTTGCCATGTTATGTGGCTTGAAAGATGGATGATTTTGGTATATGCCTTAGATGAGTAAAAAGAATGGTTAATATGTGTATGTGTGCACTATGTGAATAGTCTTTATGAATAGTCTTGGGAATATAGAAGTTGTATGTTTATGCTTTGAAGTGGTATAAATTTGATGATACATAAATTTCATGATTTTGAATGTGTAAATGATACTTATGGTAGTAAGTTGAGAGGGATTTGTATAGGAAAAAGATTGACGATGTTATGAGGTTAATGAGATGCATATTTGGTATGATTTGGTTGCATTTTGAGGGCATGAAATGTGTTTATTTGTACTTGTGGGTTTGACCTTAAATGGGTGGCAAAATGGCCTTGAAAATGTCCTATATTTACCCACACGGTTGAGCACACGGGCATGTGGCTCTACTGTGTCCCTTGAATTTGTAATTTGGTACAATTCAGGCTCGTACACGGGCTAGACACATGGGCATGTGATTGGCCGTGTGAAACAAGTCAGTTTCGACCACGAGCTGGACACATAGGCGTGTGACTAGCTGTGTGGTGCAAGTCAGTTTCGACCATGGGTGAGGCACATGAACGTGTCTCAAGCCGAGTGGACAAGTTAGTATGTATGCCTTGTTTTGCCACGGCTTGGACACATGAGCGTGTTCGAGGCTGTGTGAGGCACACGGCCTACCTACATGGGCATGTGACCTCTTTAGCTTTGAAAAATATTTGATTTTTCAAAAAATTTTGTATATGTTCGGTTTAGTCTCGACCCTTTTCTATCACGTGTTTAAGGTCTCATAGACCTCATTAAGGGACTAAATGTTTGTATTTTGATATGATATGATGATATACTTTACGATGTGAAATGTTCGTAAAAGATCTGATTGGTCCGGTAATGCCTTCAAATCTAGACCAGCGATATTGGTATTAGAGCTATGATTTAGTCGATTCTAGGACTAACGTAGCGTGTGTGAGTCTAGCTATACATGCCATAGATACAAACTGTGATAGTGTTATGAATCCTGACGTATAAATTGTGTTTTCGTATAGTAAAGGGATCTTTAAAGAGCTATAGCTAACGATGTTCAAAGCAATGCACCTACTCCCGGTAAAGGGACAATGCCATCTAATTCGAGACCAACTACTAGCAGTCAGGAAGGAGAGGCTAAACAAGCCTTCTTCCAAATGATGAATGAGTAGTTCACTCAATACGTTAGAATAAATCTGGCTGTTTTACAATCTCTGCCCCATCTAATCCTCCTCAAACTTAAGTTGTACCACCGGTTACGAATTTGAATCTGATGAATAGGCCTTCGGTTGATAAAATCTGCAAATAAGAGTTCAGGGCCACTAGTGATGATAGTGCTGAAAGAGTTGAGTTTTGGCTCGAGAACACAATCTGAGTGTTTGATGAGATGTCGTTGACTCCTGATGAATGCATAAAATATGATGTTTCATTATTGAGGGATACCGCATATAATTGGTGGAAAACGTTGATATCCATGGTTCTGAGAGAGAGAATCACTTGGGATTTCTTTCAAGTTGAATTTTGAAAGAAATATATTAGTTAACGATTCATATATCAGAAACGTAAAGAGTTTCTAAAGTTGAAACAGGGCGACATGTCTGTTACTGAGTATGAACCGGAGTTTGTGAGATTGAGCCAATACGCGAGGAATGTGTTTCAACTGAAACTACTATGTTTAAACGTTTCAATTGAGGGGCTGAATGAAGACATCAAATTGTTGGTTGGAATACTAGATTTGAATGAATTTGTAATGTTAGTTGAAAGAGGCTGCAAAGTCGAGGAGCTTAGCAAAGAAAAGAAGAAAGTAGATTCCGAAGCTAGAGATGAAAGAAAAAGATCGATAAGTAAGTCGTATCAACATTCGTCAATGAGATTCAGAGATGCAAGCAATCATTCAAATGTTTCATTTAGACATTTGAGTAGACATCGTGTGAAACAAAGTTTTGGTCCAAGAACTCAAATTCTGATTGAATCAAGTGTTGGAAGTGTTAAAAGCAACAAGCCTGAGTGTAGACAGTGTGGGAGGCAACATGTTGGAGAATGTTGGGGCAAGTATAATAATAGAGTTTGCTAAAAATATGGATCATGAGATCACTTCATTCGATATTGTCCAGAGATAGATGAGAAAGACAATGTTAAGAATGTAAGGCTGAGTAATACGATGGCTAGGGGAACACCACTCAGAAACACCAGAAATGTGAGTGGAAGCCAAATAGGGACAACAGATATAGTTGTCAGATTCAAGGTGAGAGCACTGTCCGAGCCTATGCTATTCACGTTCGAGAAGAAGCGACATCTCTAGACGTCATTATTTGTATTTTTACTCTATTCGATACTAATGTGATTGTATTGATAGATCTAAGATCTACTCATTCATATGTGTGTAAATCTAGTATCTAGTAAGACTCTGCTGTTGAGTCTATAGAATTTGTAATTAAAGTATCGAACCCCTTAGGAAAGTGTGTTTTGGTTGATAAAGTATGCAAGAACTGTCCATTGATGTTTGGGATATCTTTTTTCTGGCTAATCTGATGCTGCTACCCTTTGATGAATTTGATATAATTCTGGGTATGGATTGGCTAACCTTGCATAATGCTATTGTGTAACATCCTGGATTTCGGGGTTTTGCATTTAATGTGTGTTGTGTATGTATGCTACTCTCTATGTGTTAATTTGGTGTGTTTGGGGGTCCAGGAAAGGCTCAATGTTAAGCCTGAGCCTTGGTGAAAACTTTACTTTTAGGCACTTTAGGGGAGAGCTAACTGGGGTAGGACTTAAGGGTTATTGCTTGTGTTTGTTGACATAAGAATTGAAGTGGTAAAGTGGCAAGGAGACGCCACTTAAGGTGCAGGAAAGTGACGCCTCAGGAGAGCAGTGAGGGTGCAATTTTGAGTCGCATGGATTACCTTTTTGGAGTTATTTTGATGTCAGGTTGGGAGGTGGTGGAGTTTGGCTAGGACACTTCAAGGGGGAGTGTTGAAAGGGTCAAAAAATTAGAATATGTGGCCATGAGAGAAAGGGGGAGTTTGAATCATTCAAACTGATTCAAATGTGGGATGGAAAGAAAAGGGTGGAGAAAATTATGGGATTTGGAGAGAGGGAGAGTGGTGGTTGAATTGTGGAAAGGTGGGAGGTTGGCTTGAACGGTTTAAGCATAGTGCTAGGGGCCGAATCTCTTTTTATTTTTGGTGCATAGATGTGGCATTTTCGGTCAACAAGAGGAGGTGCTGAAATTTTGTCTTCCAAATAGGTTCTTGAAGTTACTTTCTCTCATTTTGGTTCTTCCATTTCGTTCTCTTTGACTCTTGGTCATTACCGAACCCCCTACCTAATCTTTTTTCTTTTCACATTGTTTCATTTGTGCCAAATATGGTTACCTTCTTTTCATCATATTTGTTCTCTTGACCGAATCATCTCCTTCAGCCATCCACTTTTGTTGACACACTAATGCCTTAGCCGAATCTTCCTCTTCCTATTTCTCTTTTTATTTCGTCACTTTACTACTATTATTCCTGTACCAGTATCCCTTATCCGAATCTCTCTTTCTCTCTACCTCACAATCGAAAGCACCGCACCATTTCCTTGCAATCCATCTTTCTTCTCTACTCTTCTTCTTAACTGAAACATATTCTACTTCTTTCTTTCTTATTCTGTTGATCATAGACGAATCACACTTGGCTTTTCACTTCTTATTTTCCATAACCTAAAGTTAAGCCGAATCTTCTTGTTACATCAAGAGTTGGCATCATTCCTATTGGTTTTGCATATAGCTGACGGTAGACTCTTCAGTCGTTAATCTTTTGGTTTGGTAAGGAGCTATTTCTTCTTTCTCATCTCGTTTATCATTCTTCTTCTCTTCGTTCGATTTAACTGAAGTTTTTACTCACCTCTTTGGGCAAGGGCCGATTATAGAAGAGGGTGTTTCATCATCTCTTTTCCGTGTGACCAGCCTTCAAGGGGAATTTTGGTAAGTAGCTATGGGCCGTTTGGTGGTAAGAGATTCTTGTCAACTTTCTTGATCGAAAGGCCACTCTTTTTAAGGTTTAAGGAAAATTTGTTTTAACATAGTGATGGTTCAGGGACTCAAACGATTTCTTAGGCAAGTCAGTTGGCGTTCGACTTTTGTAATCTAGGTAAGTGACTTCTTTGATACTGAGTATCTATCCTTTCATTCTTTTCATTACTTTAACCTGGTTCTTTGATCAAGATCTGCCATTGATTCGAATGCCAGTCAAGGGAAGGAAGGGATTGGACTCGTAGTCCCAGCCCTTAAGTTCAAAAGCGTCTTTGTTTAAGATCTGAGATCGCCACCTGGGTTGTGGACCGGCTTGAACATGATATGTAACACCATAAAATTCGAGTATCGATTTTTATTGCATGTTTTGATACTTAGATTATGAAGGAAAATTTTCTTACTTCTTTTTCGTGTTTATTATAGTTCAAGAAGAGTATAGAATTATTCAGGAATGGAATAATTTTTAGTTTTGAGAATTTAATGAAGTGGATTAAGTGACATTGATACTTAAGTTAATTTAAGTGTCAAAGTGTAGCATAAGATGAGTAAATGGTAAGGTGGTGTTGGCGCATGAGTTGTGGCATGAGCGGAGTGGTTCGAATCCCTTGGTTAGCATCTAGATAATTTATTTTTTTTTGCACAAGTATAGCAAGTGTCGACCAAGCAATATATATGGTAAGGTTGGACTTTTCATTTGTGGTAAGTAGACTAAAGGAATAAGGTAATTGTTAACTTATGGTAAGGAATCAAGAAATTTTGGAAAGATAAGGGGACATTAGGCATGTATCAAGGAAAAAGTTTTGGAAATTATTTCATGGTCATTTGACCAATGAATTTGGACGACATTGTGGCTAGGGGGAGGTTGGCCGAATATGTTAGTAGCTTGGCTAGGATTAGGAATTAGTTTTTGGTCATTCTTAGCTTTTCGTGCAAGTTTTGCAACTCTTTTTCAACCTTTCTCTCTTGGCCGAATTTGAGCTTTTGGTAAGCCTTAATCTTTTGACCATTTGGTCATTTTGCCTATCACTTTAGTATTCTTTGTATGTCTTTTCTCATAGTGCGAAATTACCAATACCACAAAGCCATTCCTTTTCTTTCTTCTCCCATTCTTAGAATATACATTGCTCCTAAACTCATTTTTTGTCTTTTCTTTTCTTCTCTTTGAAAACCGAATCCTCATCATCATCTTTTTCTTCCATCTTTTATTTCTTTCTTTTATTTCTTTTCAATCAATACTTTCTCCAATAATTTCTCTTATGGCCGAATGTTAGTGTGCCCATAGCCGAACCATTTTCTCTTTTATTTGGTTATACATAGCCGAATTCTCCATCATATCTAGACATCCTTCTCAATCCTTTCTTTTTAATCGTGGACAACAGGTAAGAGTTCTTTTTAGTTTATGTTAGTTAATAGTTGTTTTGGCCGAATCTTGATGGTGGTAAGAAGGATCTCTTGGATCGAAATAATCATTTTTTTCTATTAACTTTTCTTTGTTATATTTTAATGCGATAGTAGAAGATCGGAACTCAAGTGTTCGTGAGTATCATAGAACATTGAAATTGATTTAAGGTGTTAAGGGAACATTTTTGGTCGATTCTCATATTGTAAGGATCTTTGTGGTAAGGAAATCTCACCCTTAAAACCTTTAGTATTATTTTCGATATATTATTAGGTTGGATTAATGATCTTTTGTCATTGAAGACATTCAAAATAGGGAAGAAAAGGGGTGTATAGTGTTCAAAGAAGGGAGGTTCCGTTAATCCCCTAAGTATAAGCAAAGGGCTATTTTGAATCCGAGATTTTCCACCGGGTTGGACGCCATCCGAGGAGAATCAATTGTTTGAAGTTGTTCGTACTCCGAACCCTTGTTTGTTCGTGGACTTTCATCGGTTCATGAACCATCAATCGGGAAGAAACCGCAAGTAGAAGTAGTACGAAATTCTGAGGGTAAAAGTTTAGATCTTATTCTAAGATTGGTTTTGTTAGTAAATTATAGCGTTTTAATTTATCGTGATGCGTATAGGTATCGACGAGCGAGAAAGTCTAGTTCTCACTATAACCAGGTGTGTAACTTCACACTCATTCTCGGGTTAGATATCACTCCGTAAGTATTGTGATAAAATCGTAAAAATAGCAAAATCAAAAAAAAAAATACGTAGTAATTCATACTCTTGCGTAAATGCATGAAAAGCAGTTAAAAGCGAGAAATCTGAAAAAAGCGCTAGATCGATAAATTGGTAGAAAGATTGCTAGTTTGTTAAATTGGGCTAAAAAAAGCATTAGATTGTTAAAATGGGCCAAAAATATTCTAGTTCGATATATGGGCCAAAAATATTCTAGTTTGATATATGTACCAAAGTTCACTAAATTGCTAAATGGGCAAAGTACTAATTTGTTTTATGGGCCCAAATGAAATGCTTAATTATAGACCCATTTATATTATGGATTATTTGATAAATTATTATATGGCTATATTTTGTTATGCACACATGATTGCATGGGGCGGGGTGTTTGATGAAGAGAAAATGGCCTGTTGCCTAAAATCTAGTTCGGTGGCTCTGCCACAAATTATTTTGGCTTAATGCCTCTAGTTCGGTGACTATGTCACAATCTAGTTCGGTAGTGCACTAAAAAATTATTTTAAAGGCTTAATACCTACGATTGGTGTGTTTGGCGGGGTGGGTTGACTTGATCCTCACAGGTGTGTTGGTTGGTACGGGGGTGTGTAGCGGATGGATATTAGGCTTGGTTGGGAAATTCATTTTTCATGCATTTCTATTTAATTTACTTTATATTGTTAAAATGAAATTGGGCTCAAGCCCAAGTTAATGTCTCGATGATCTGGCCCAATAATAGTGGTAAGTGAGTTGCACACTGAGTTCTTAGTAACTCACCCTATTTTATTATCCATCTCGGGTAATGGCAATTGATGTGGACTTGGGCTGGGATGACTTGGTGGAGGCCATACTACGAGCATGGGTTTATAAACTATGAACTTTATTTAAATTACTTATTTTAATTACTATTTTGGGTTTGATGTAATAAGGCCTCTAATTATGTTTTTATGGATTTTATGTGTGGATGGATTTAATTGCATTTTAAGGCTTTTGCTTTGGGCTTTTGTTTAATCTATAAAGTTTTCTTAAAAATATTGAGTTTTATAACAATTTGGTCACCTTAATTATTTCTTTTAAATTTCTTTCAATTCTTTTTAAATTACTTTAAGGTTTTTGATAAATATATTCTAAATGATAAGATTTCAAATAAAGTATTTTCTTAATCTACAAATTTTTAAATCTTTGGTCTTAGTTTTTATTAAACTTTATTTCCAAAAGGTGTTGAAGTATTATTTTACTTTAAACATTAGAAAATTAAATGGACGTTCGAACGGTGTGACAAACCAAATCTCGTCTTAACGCATAGACTTGGTTTGGGGTGTTACATGATAGATAGATAGCCATCGTCCCTACTAGGGAGAGTGCCGACATAAAATGCTTAGTATTACGTGTTATCAAGTGTGTAAAATTTCACACTCTGTTATTAATGTATGTTATTAACTGTTTTGGCTGAAAATCCAAAGTGTCTGGTTAGAAAGTTGTTATACCCTTGTGGGTAAAGCTGGGAATGCCAGGTAAGTGATTATAAGGTTTTATTAATGGGTATAAAAATGTATGTTGTAATCTGTCACTTTGTTGAGAGCATGTTGCATTCATTTGATATGTATGTCTTGCATGGGTTTGGTATGTGATGGGAAAGGGAAGTGTTAGAGGCATCACGGTGGTTTGGTACCACAAGTGGGTTGGCCCCATATATCTGATTCAGTGACCATGTCTCGGTGGCTTGATGCCACGGTGGAGTGATACCACGTATATATATATATATCTATGATTCAGTGACTCGTCCCGGTGGTTTGGTACCACAGTGGGTTGGCCTCACATACATTCATCAGAGATTGTCATGGTTGTAACACCCCCAACCCGTGTCCATTGTCGGATTAGGGTTACGGGTATTACCATGTAAATCAAAACTTCTATTCAATAGATTAAATCTTAGTTGATCACCTTTACCAAATAATTTAATCATAAACAAACAAAGCACACATATATAATACATAATTGATGCATTAATCCAATTCATATACAATATAATCATCGATGAACACAAAATGACCATGCAATATATATATTACGACGATATCACATAACAATACAAAATCCCATATACCTCATTTATCAAAATGATCTTGATTTATAAAGTTTATAAACACATAAACTATTTGCAACAAATTAATTAAATAAGCATAATTCGAATGTCAATACATAATAACTTCCTAATAAAATCGAATTCCATATGGCTTGAAACCTATTTCCACATAACCGAATATATGCAACTTATTGCACATCACATACATACTTTTCAATTTGGTCGAATGTACAAGTTCTCATTTATAAAATTTCTAGTTCATTACATAACACAAATAAAGTTTTGTAATTCCATACACTCAATCAAATGAAGAAATCTTACAAGCCAAATACATATATATAAGTATACAAAAATATACATTATAGTTTCGCACATTTTCCATATAATTCCATTCAACTGAAATATTGCCTATTTTCGCATTCATTCAACTCAAAGCCACATGAACTAATTATATACATAAATATCATTATTAATTTACCAAACACATGAGCAATCTAACTAGCCGAATACCTAAGTATAACCAATTCATTGACCACATATTCGGACCTCAAAAATAAGACTCCAAAGATCAATCCAATATACATATACATAAACATTTCCAATGTCATCACCGAACCATAATTCAACACCTCAACATATATGTCATGATATATATATATACTTCCAATCTAAGCTTAGAACATGACTAAAACACATAACCATTAACAATTGTACAAGCCATTATATCAAAACACATAAGTGAAGCTTAACCCAAAAGTATTAGCCATTTTCGCAAGGCTATACTTATATACAAGACTAAAATACCATTGGTTTACAACTTAGACTAGCTTATACATGCCTTTCAAATCAAAAACTAAGTTAATGAGTACCAAAAGAGTTGATAGTGTCGTTGACTTCTTCGATGATCCTCTGAGCCCGTAGCTTAACCAAAGTTTATAAAACAAACAATGAACACAAACAAAGTAAGCTCACTAGCTTAGTAAGTCTTAAGCAAGTACAATATAGCTTCAGTCATCCAAGCATTTTTAACATACAATTCAAGACATATGAAATATATAGCCTAACTTATAAATTCACCATAGCTGAATTTCATTATTTCATTTAGCCTGACAACTTTTATTTTCTTACCAAAGTACACTAGTCACCAAATATACCAACACATATATAAGTATAGATATACTTGCATAAACCTTTTCAATCACTCGTATACTTCCAAGTAATCAATCTCCACATGGCATAATGTATATAAATAATTCCTAACAACCAATGTATAGTTCATTTGCTTCCTCATATTATTTGCTTATTAACATCATATACAACATATAAGTATGAAAACACATACCTCAAGGCCAAACCAATATGATTCATTTTCAAAAGCATAGACTTTCTTGATTCATTTTATAACTTTGTTGTTACATATTCTGGTTCTGAATTTCAGTTCACCGGTATAGAACCTGCTAGGCATTAGCCCAAATCACACACACTGGCACTAGGCCTGCTGGACTCAAGGTCCAAAATCCAAAACATCGGCATTAAGCCTGCTAGGTGATAAGCCTGAAATATTTCACCGACACGAGGCCTACTAGGCTCGAAGCCTGAATACCAACACAATTGTTCATTCAATACACATCACTAAATGATAGGTCACAACATTACATATACCTCATTTTTTTTACTTTCGCATTTCAAACCGAACCAACTTATTCACATTACAATTAATAAAATAATTTCAATTCCATGTAAACCCACATTCGGCTATCATGCTCATTTACATTTCAAATTGCTAATTTCTATCATTTACCAAGTCCATAATTAATTATTTAACATATACTCACTTAAGAACTTGCCTCGACTATCGACGGACAGCATTAATTGGCTATTTGATAACCTTCGCCATTCCCCGATCCAATTTCGTTTTCCTTTGTTCCTGATCTAAACACATTAAAATTTAGCTTATTCAAGTATATTTCATTTCAATTTAATCCCAAAACACATAAATAGGCAATTTACCATTTTACACCTAAGGTTTCACATTTTTACAACTTAGTCCTAATTGCACAAAACATAAAATACACAAAATTTCACTACAACACTCAAGGGCCGAATGTTCATAGGAACTATCCTAGTCCATTTATTTCATTTATTTTACATTTCAATCCCTTCAAAAATTTATTTTTGTAATTTAGCCCAAAATGCTCAAATTCACCAAAATTTCCAATACAAAACATGCTTATCTTTAACATATCTTTAATATAAAATCATCATGTAACATTCGAGATTTAGGGTCTTGTATTTTAATTCATATCTATGTGTTGTTATGCTTTGTATGCTTGTTTGAGTATGTCTAGGGCTTCGGGAAACCTTGAGGGTAAGTTTGAGCCTTAGGTAAAATTTTTGGTTCTAAGCGGTTAGGGGAGAGCTAGTGGCATCAGACCTTAAGAGATTTAATGTGGTGTTTAAGGACACAACTAGTGAAGTGGTGGAGTGGCAAGGTGACACCTAGGAGCAAGGGGAGTTGACGCCTCAAGGGGGAGTACAAGGGGGAAGGAGTTCGAGTAGCATGGGTGGCATTTTGAGGATTTATTTTGGCGTCTGGAGGGGAGGTGTTGGAGTTTGACTGGGACACTTAAGGGGAAGGTTTGAAGGGGTCAAATACTTTTGAATAAGTGGTGGAGAGGATTATTAGGAGTTTGAATGAATGAAGGGGAGGAAATTTAGGAGAGAAAGAAAGGGTGAGGAGAGGGGTTTGAGTGTTGGCTGAATATGGGGTTCTTGGGAGAGGATTTTCGATCATAAGGGAGTGTTTCAGTTAGGGGGCTTTAGGTGTCGAAATTAGGTGTTGTGATAGGGGTTTTGAGCATTTTCCTTTTGAGTTTTTTCTTCTCTAGTTCTTTGCCGAAAGTGTCAAGCAAGAGTCATTATTTTTCTTCTTTTTCCTCCTATAGTCAAAAGCTGAAAGTGAAAGAGGTCATTTGGGAGCATTTTGTTCACCTTCTTTTCCCTCTACTTTTCTCTGGAAACTGAACCTTACCTTTCTTCTCCTTCATTTTCATTTTGATAACCTTCAAACCCTCACCTCTCTTCCAAAAGCTGAATTTTACCCTTCATTATCTCCCATAGCCGAAACCTCTTAACCTCAATTTTCTCTTCCTCTTTTTCATTGATTCTTTCACTTCCAAAAGCCGAATAACCCACCTTTCTTTTTATTTTGTGGCCGAATGAATTTTCCCCATTGGTTGAACCATAGCCGAACCTTTTAGCTATTCCCATTTCTTCTCTTAAAAGTTTTCCCTTGGTTCTTATTGCTTTCAAAGCCGAATCTCTCCTATGTGGTGATTATTTTCATGTGTTAATTGGTAGAAGAAGTGCCGTCATTCATTTAGTGCCAACTCTCTCAATCGACCCTCTCTTTTTTAGTAATGGTGGTAAGAAGTTCTCTTTTAACTAGATCTTTCTCTTTTTTTCTCTTTAGGATTGCTGAAACCAGAGTTTAACTCTATCTCTTTTATGTAACTGAATCCTTGGTGGGCTTGAATTCGTGCCTCTTGTTTGTAGCCATCATGAGGGGCATTAGGGATTAGTTGGGTTCGATTATTCAAGGTAAGAAAGATACACTTTTCGTTCGGCCGAAGGCCACTTCATTTGGATCATAAGTGTTAGGCCGAATCTAACCTAGGTTTGTATAGGGATTTCAACGATTATTTAAACTTAAGCGAATAGCCTTCAGGATCCTGTCGATTTTAGTATGGGTATTCTTTCATCAAAACCTTCTTTTGGTTTTGTTACAATTTTATTCAACATTTTAATCGGGTCTTCTAACCAAGATCTTATTTGATGGAATCGAGTACCAATCAATTGAAGGAAGGGGTTGGACCTGCAGTCCTTACCGCCAAGTTTAAGAAGCGGTCAGTATTAGCGGTTCGAAATTGGCTACTAGGCTGTGGACCAGCATCTGAAATGAATAAGCAGATCGCTGTAATCTCTTCGAGTGAGGACGTTAGGGGGATCGATAGTCTAGTTCTACAGGTTTTCAGGTGTGTAATTATCACACTATTTCCTTTGTTGATTTAAATTAATATATGTATCATGTGTGGTAGCCGAAATAGTGGTTGTGGTGGTGTTATTACCTATATGGGGAAATCCAGTAAACCAAGTTAGTATACAACCTACGTTACAATTGATGATAAATGGTTGTGGATGAATGTAAGCATGTTATATATATATATATATCTGGATGGGTTCATATTCTATAATATTGCCATTTACCATTTTATGTTGCATGCGCATGGGATCCGAGATATAATGATTAAAGGGGAAGTGTATTTACATGTGGGTGACTCTGTCACGATTAATGATGGCTTTGAGCCTTATTGTGGATTGATGATGACCTCGAGTCTCATCGTGGATATTTGTGATTTAATCACGTGGATTAGTGGCTAGACCACTTAAGTGGACTTTGAGCAGTGTGTCTGTCAGCATAGACTGCCAAAGAGGTGTGTGGCGGATGGAGGGTTGATTGTAGAAATCCCCCGGTGTGTATGAGGATGGATGTATGGTTGGTGTGTAGCAGATGGATACTAGGTTGGGGTGGGTTAACATATTGCATCTCTATATGTGGTATATCGATTTGATGTGGATTTGGGGCCAAGCCTATTTGTGGAATGACGTGGAATAATTGCACTCTGAGTCCCAATGACTCACCCTATTTTCCAAACACATTGCAGGTAAACCATGACTCGTTGGACTGTGATTGGATCGGACTCGAGGTGGCCATGCAGGGTTTTGATTTAAATTTTGTTTTAAAAACATTAATTGCTATTTTCTGTTGGGATATTTTCATTTTCTAATAAGGCCACTCCTAATTTGATAAACATTGGGAATTTTTAAGTAGTTTTACTATTTTGTAACTGTTAAAGAAATGTTTTACTTTACATCTGATAATATCGAAACAATAAGAAAAATGGGTTTTCAAAACTTGAGCAATGTAATAAAACAACGGCTTTCTACTTGTAACAAAGAGGGTATTAAATTATATTTTTCACTCAACAACTGAAATTTTCTTCAACTACAAACCCTAACTTTAAAAACCCCAATTCCAATAGACAGTCTTTATTTTACAATATTTTTCCTTCCTTAGAAACACAATTTCTTTTTTTCACCTTTTTCCTAGTAACATGTCAGATCCGGTTGTGATGTTGGGCGGGTTTGGGGTGTTACAATTTTGGTATCAGAGCCAGGTTCAAAAGCTCGGCTTTGGGTTTTGGGTTCAAAACGTTTTTTGAAAATGGTTTTAAAGCATAGTAGAATGAAATACATGTTTTTCCTTTTGCATGGCTCCTGCGTCTCTAGCCCAAGTTTTCAGGTAAGTACTCTAACTCTTGTTCTGATATGATATGGGGTTTGATAGGCTTTATGGGTGTAGACTGGTAGGATAGTGATAATGGACCTTAGTGCTCGACTGAACAATTCTGCAAATTTCATAAGATTTAATTTCCCTAATTAAACATGTCTGTGAACAAGTTGCTAAGTTAGGGTGTGGTAACAGGCATACGCATGCCTAGGAATAGATCCAGAAGAGCTTGGTACTTAAGCGGTCCTAGTGACTCACCTCCTCTTTTCGGGAATCCTACCTGGTGCGTAGTGTCTATTCACCTTAGCCGCGAGGACTTGTTGATGGGCCAATGTCATGACTAAAACCCGAAAGGGACCAATACCCTAATTTTTACAAAATTACTTATATGTCCCTGCTTTTGTAAATTATCTAAAAACACCTTAGGTTGAGAAAATTTATCGAAACACCCTTAATTTTGTAAAATGACCAAAATACCCTTATTTGAAAAATTACCAAAATACCCCTAGATTACAAAATTATCGAAATGTCCCTATTTTGAAAACCACCAAGAAATCTTATTTTGAAAATTTTTTTACGAAAATACCCTTAGGTAGTGAAATGACAGAAATACCCTTAGGTGATGAATGTGAGTTCATGGATGTTTACTTGTGTTTGATGTATGTATGTGATGCTCTGCTTGATGTGGAACTCCGGAATTAGGAAATACAGACTTGAGAACTAAATTTTGTAAATAAAATTGAATTCGAAAGAACTACTGTTAAAACTCTCTTCCATGAGAGTGTCCGTTGTTAAATAGTGGAAAGAAATTCTAATGCATAAAATTTCTAAATCAGATTAAATCGTGAACGCTAGTCATGGGCACTTGAGGACGTGGGCGTAATGTGCGTGGTCGTGGTAGGGAAGGGTGACTGTGTCGGAACCAGTAGGGTTTGGTTATGGGTCAGAGAATGAGGTACCGCTATCGCCTACTGCAGAAGTAGAGCTTCAGGGTCAAATGGATGGAGACGATGTAGTATCTCAGGCAATACTGCGAGTTCTAGAGCGTGTGGCCGGGGTAGACACAGGGACAGCAACACGGAAGTCCATCCCTGAGCGACTCCGAGCTAATGGAGCTGAAATGTTTAGAGGTATATCGGGAGTAGCTCCAAACGTGGTGAATATTACCGGAGGCGGTCAAGAGAATGATGGATGACTTGGACCGCTGGTGAAGAGAAGCTAAAGGCGTGGTTTCTTTACTTGAGATGAGGCCTCTTGGTGGTGGCTCACCATCAGAGAGGGTACTCCGGCAGACTTAGTGGATTGGGATTTATTTAAGATAAAGTTTCAAGGGAAATATGTCGGAGCCAGTTATGTGGATGCCTAGAGGAAGACATTCTTGAATTTAGTTCAGGGGGTAAGTCAGTAACCGAGTATGAGGTAGAATTTTTGAGGTTAAGCCAGTACACCCGAGGGATTATTGCAACTGATTACGAGCACTGTGTGAGATTTGAAGATAGGTTGCGAGATGAGTTATGGGTGTTGATAGCTCCTCGAGAGAGAGAGATTTTGCTGTGTTGGTGGAAAAAGCCAAGATAGCTGAGGAGGTTAAGCGAAATGAGAAGCAGAATAGGGATAAGAACAAAGGCAGGAATAAAAGGAGTTATGGACCGTTAGGGTCATCGGGAAGTTTTCAAAAAGGCCTAGGGTAGATGGACCTGTTCGCATTGCTACGCCGGCTGCTGTTGGGCAATTTCGATAGTGTGCTCATTGTGGGAGATCACATGCATGGGAGTGCTGAGGAAGAAACAAGGAGTGTTTTAAGTGTGGGTCAAAGGATCATCTGATTAAGAATTGTCCACAAGATATGGCTAGGGCTCGGATGGTAGGTCAGGGGTAGGTGCAGCCAGGAAGGGGTGGTCAACAGGTGTCAAGAGGTCGTGGTTTGAATCGAGGAGGGAATGGTTTTGGCCGAGGTCATGGGGCATCGGGCAGAGGATCAGGGAGTACTGAGGCAAGGCAGCCTGGGTTAGTGTACGCGGCCAGACGTCATGAGGAGGGGGAGGCACTAGACGTGATAACGGGTACATTTCTCATTTTTGGGTTACCCTTTATTGCACTGATTGATGTTGGATCAACTCACTCTTACATTGCTAGTATGGTGTCTGGAACTTTGAGTATGAATCCTGAAACTGTCTCTAGGGAGATGATTGTACTTAGTCCTTTAGGGCAATCGGTAGTGGTAGACAAATTCTTTAGAGATGTGCCTCTAGAAGTCCAAGGGTCGATTTTTCCAGCTAACTTGATGGAGCTACCATTTGGGGAATTTGACTTAATCCTAGGCATGGATTGGTTGGTAAGGTATCGTGTGAATTTGGACTGTGCTGCTAAGCGCATGATGTTAAGGACTCCTGAGGATGAAGAAGTCTTGGTGATAGGTGAGAGGAGAAACTATTTATCTAATGTAGTGTCCGCTCTCAAGGTGGAAAGAATGGTGAAGAAAGGGTGCATAGCCTTCCTAATGTTTGTTAGTGCCTTGGATGCAAAGGAAGCGATCATGGGGGAGGTTAGAACAGTGAAGGAGTTTGTGGATGTTTTTTAGGAAGAGCTTCCAAGGTTGCCCCCAGATCGTGAGGTGGAGTTTGGAATCGAGCTTCTACCAGGTACGGCTCCGGTGTCTATCGCCTTACAGGATGGCACCAAAGGAGCTGGTGGAATTGAAAGCTCAAATCTAAGAGTTGTTAGATCGCGGTTCTATTCGACCCAGTGTGTCTCTATGGGGAGAACCGGTGTTGTTTGTAAAGAAGAAAGATAGATCTATGCGTATGTGCATAGATTACCGCCAGTTGAATAAGCTGACAATCAAGAACAAGTACCGCTACCGAGGATAGACGACTTGTTTGATCAGCTCAAGGGGGAATCAGTCTTTTCAAAGATAGATCTGAGGTCCGGATATTACCAGCTTAAGGTAAAGGAAGTAGATATTCACAAGACAGCTTTTTAAACTCGCTACGGGCACTATGAATTCTTGGTAATGCCGTTTGGGTTGAGAAATGCACCAGCTGCATTCATGGATATGATAACCGGGTTTTTCAACCCTATCTGGACCGGTTGTGGTAGTGTTCATAGATGACATTCTAGTATGCTCCAAGTCAGAGGAGGAGCACGATGTGCATCTTGGGTAGTTCTACAGATTTTAAGGGAGAAGAGGTTGTATGCCAAATTTAGCAAGTACGAATTCTGGTTAAGAGAAGTCACCTTTCTGGGTCATGTGGTATCGGCTGAGGGGATAAGAGTTGATCCTCGAAAGATCGAGGCAGTGCTGGAATGGAAACCACCTAAGTCTGTGGCAGAAATTCAAAGTTTCTTGGGGTTGGCATGTTATTACAGAAGGTTTGTCGAGGGGTTTTCCTCAATTGCAGCACCCTTGACTAAGTTGTTGAGGAAGGAGGTACCTTTTGTGTGGACGGACAAGCAGCAAGAGAGTTTTGAGAAGCTAAAAAGGATTTTAACAGAGGCTCCAGTATTAATTCAGCCTGAGGCTGGAAAGGAATTTGCGGTGTATTGTGATGCTTCTCACACGGGGTTAGGGTGTGTGCTGATGTAGGAGGGGAAGGTTGTTACTTATGCGTCTCGGTAGTTAAGACCGCATGAGATTAACTACCCCACGCATGATCTGGAGTTAGCTACGGTGGTTTTCGCTCTAATGGTGTGGAGACATTATTTGTATGGGAGAACTCAGAATCTACACCGACCACAAGAGTTCAAGTATCTCACGACTCGTAAGGAGCTGAACTTGAGGCAGCGAAGGTGGGTGGAGTTATTAAAGGATTATGACTGCTCGATTGAATACCACCCGGGGAAGGCAAATGTGGTGGCGGGACGTTAAGCCATAAGGTAGTACGAATTTGAGAGCGATGTTCACCCATCTTAGCTTGTTTGACGACGGGAGTTTGTTAGCTGAGCTGCGAGTGAAGCCGACATGGATAAGTCAAGTAAAATAGAAACAGTTGGTGGATGAGGTTTTGAGTGCTCGACTTCTGCAAGTGCAGGATGGTGGAATAGAGGATTACAGTGTGAGCAGTGACGGGGTTTTGTGTTTTCGTGGGAATGTGTGCATGCCAAAGGATGTGGAGTTGTGGCATATGATTCTTCTGGAATCTTATAGTAGCCCTTATGCTATGCATCCTAGAGGAAGTAAGATGTATCGGGATCTGCGAGAATAGTTTTGGTGGCCTAGATTGAAGCGGGAAGTTACAGAATTTGTGGGGAAGTGTTTGACGTGTCAACAGGTCAAGGCTGAACACCAATTGCCTTCAAGGTTGTTACATCGGTAAAGATTCCACAGTGGAAGTAGGAGAGAATCACGATGGATTTTGTTAGTGGGTTACCCCTTACGCCTACTAAGAAAGACTCTGTATGGGTGATAGTGGATCGGTTGACAAAGTCCGCTCATTTCATACCTGTTTGTGTCGACTACTCTCTTCAAAGGTTAGCTAAGCTGTATGTAGTAGAAATTGTGAGACTCCATGGGGTACCAATGTCAATCATATCAGATAGGGACCCTAGGTTTACGTCACGATTTTGGAGGGCGTTCATCAGGCTTTGGGTACTAGATTGGATTTTAGTACGGCTTTTCATCCGCAGATAGATGGCCAGTCTGAGAGGGTAATTCAAGTTCTGGAAGATATGTTGAGGGCTTGCGTCATTGATTTCAGAGGTAGTTGGGAGGAATACTTACCTCTAGATGGAGTTCGCGTACAACAACAATTACCAAGCAAGTATTCGGATGGCACCGTACGAAGTGTTGTATGGGAGGAAATGTTGCACTCCTACCTATTGGACGAAATTGGGTGAATGCCATGTCTTGGGTCCAGAAATGGTTGCGGAGATGGAGGAGAAGGTTAGGGTAATTTAAACTCGGTTTAAGGAAGCATCAGATAGACAGAAATCGTATGCGAATCTTAAGAGGAAAGAGATAGAGTTTGCAGTGGGTGATCGAGTTTTCTTAAAAGTCTCGCCGTGGAAGAAGGTGATGAGATTTGGATGGAAGGGTAAGCTGAGTCCCAGATTTATAGGACCTTATCGAGTTCTAAAATGAGTGGGGCTAGTAGCGTACCAATTGGAGTTGCCATCGGAGTTGAATCAGATGCATGATGTGTTTCACGTCTCGATGCTAAGACGTTACCGTTCGGATCCATCCTACGTGGTACCAGTTGAAGAAGTCGAGTTAAGGCTAGATTTATCCTACGAGGAGGAATCCAGATTTTGGAGCGAGATGTGCAAGTACTGCGGAGGAAATCAGTTCCTTTAGTTAAGGTATTGTGGCGGAACCATGGTTTGGAGGAAGCGTCGTGGGAGCTAGATGAGGCAATGCGACAGCAATACCCTCATCTCTTTTGACCAGGTAATTTCGAGGTGAAATTTCATTAAGGGGGTAGAACTGTAACATCCTGGATTTAGGGGTCTCACATTTTAATTCATATCTATGTGTTGTTATGCTTTGTATGCTTGTTTGAGTATGTCTAGGGCTTCGGGAAACCTTGAGGGTAAGTTTGAGCCTTAGGTAAAATTTTTGGTTCTAAGCTGTTAGGGGAGAGCTAGTGGCATCAGACCTTAAGGGATTTAATGTGGTGTTTAAGGACACAACAAGTGAAGTGGTGGAGTGGCAAGGTGACGCCTAGGAGCAAGGGGAGTTGACGCCTCAAGGGGGAGTACAAGGGGGAAGGAGTTCGAGTAGCATGGGTGGCATTTTGAGGATTTATTTTGGCATTTGGAGGGGAGGTGTTGGAGTTCGGCTGGGACACTTAAGGGGGAAGGTTTGAAGGGGTCAAATACTTTTAAATAAGTGGTGGAGAGGATTATTAGGAGTTTGAATAATTCAAACTCGTTTGAATGAGTGAAGGGGAGGAAATTTAGGAGAGAAAGAAGGGATGAGGAGAGGGGTTTGAGTGTTGGCCGAATATGGGGTTCTTGGGAGAGGATTTTCGGTCATAAGGGGAGTGTTTAGGTTGGGGGGCTTTAGGTGCCAAAATTAGGTGTTGTGATAGGGGGTTTTGAGCATTTTCCTTTTTGAGTTTTTTCTTCTCTAGTTCTTTGCCGAAAGTCTCAAGCAAAAGTCATTATTTTTCTTCTTTTTCCTCCTATAGTCAAAAGCCGAAAGCGAAAGAGGTCATTTGGGAGCATTTTGTTCACCTTCTTTTCCCTCTACTTTTCTCTGGAAACCGAACCTTACCTTTCATCTCCTTCATTTTCATTTTGATAACCTTCAAACCCCCACCTCTCTTCCAAAAGCTGAATTTTACCCTTCACTATCTCCCATAGCCTAAACCTCTTAACCTCAATTTTCTCTTCCTCTTTTTCATTGATTCTTTCACTTCCAAAAGCCGAATAACCCACCTTTCTTTTTATTTTGTGGCTGAATGAATTTTCTCCATTGGTTGAACCATAGCCGAACCTTTTAGGTATTCCCATTTTTTCTCTTAAAAGTTTTCCCTTGGTTCTTATTGCTTTCAAAGCCGAATCTCTCTTGTGTGGTGATTCTTTTCATGTGTTGATTGCTAGAAGAAGAAGCGCTGTCATTCATTTAGTGCCAACTCTCTCAATCGGTTTCTAGTAATAGTGGTAAGAAGTTCTCTTTTAACTAGATCTTTCTCTTTTTTCTCTTTGGGATTGCCGTAACTAGAGTTTAACTCTATCTCTTTTATGTGGTCGAATCCTTGGAGGGCTTGAATTCGTGCCTCTTGTTTGTAGCCAGCGTGAGGGGCATTAGGGATCAGTTGGGTTCGATTATTCAAGGTAAGAAGGATACACTTTTTGTTCGGCCGAAGGCCACTTCATTTGGATCATAGGTGTTAGGCCAAATCTAACCTGGGTTTGTATAGGGATTTCAAGGATTGTTTAAACTTAAGCGAATAGCCTTCAGGATCCTATCGATTTTGGTAAGGGTATTCTTTCATCAAAACCTTCTTTTGGTTTCGTTATAGTTTTATTCAACATTTTAACCGGGCCTTCTGACCAAGATCTTATTTGATGGAATCGAGTACCAATCAATTTAAGGAAGGGGTTGGACCTGTAGTCGCTACCCCCAAGTTTAAGAAGCGGTCAGTTTTAGCGGTTCGGGATTGGCCACCGGGCTGTGGACCAGCGTCTGAAAAGGATAAGTAGATCGCTGTAATCTCATCGAGTGAGGACGTTAGGGAGATTGATAGTCTAGTTCTACATGTTTTTAGGTGTGTAATTATCACACTGTTTCCTTTGTTGGTTTAAATTAATATATGTATCATGTGTGGTAGCCGAAATAGTGGCTGTGGTGGTATTATCACCTATATGGGGTAATTCGATAAACCAGGTTAGTATACAACCTACGTTACAATTGATGATAAATGGTTGTGGATGCATGTAAGCATGTTATATGTATATCTGGATGGGTTCATATTCTATCATATTGCCATTTACCATTTTATGCTGCATGCGCATGGGATCCGGATATAATGATTAAAGGGGAAGTGTATTTACATGTGGGTGACTCTGTCACGATTAATGATGGCTTTGAGCCTCATTGTGGATTGATGATGACCTCGAGTCTCATCGTGGATATTTGTGATTTAATCACATGGATTAGTGGCTAGACCACTTAAGTGGACTTTGAGCAGTGTGTCTGTCAGCATAGACTGCCAAAGAGGTGTGTAGCGGATGGAGGGTTGATTGTAGAAATCCCTCGGTGTGTATGAGGATGGATGTACGGTGGTGTGTAGCGGATGGATACTAGGTTGGGGTGGGTTAACATATTGCATCTTTATATGTGGTATATCGATTTGATGTGGATTTGGGGCCAAGCCCGTTTGTGGAATGACATGGAATAATTGCACACTGAGTCCCAATGACTCACCCTATTTTCCAAACACATTGCAGGTAAACCATGACTCGTTGGACTGGGATTGGATCGGACTCGAGGTGGCCATGCAAGGTTTTGATTTAAATTTTGTTTTAAAAATGTTAATTGCTATTTTCTGTTGGGATATTTTCATTTTGTAATAAGGCCACTCCTAATTTGATAAACTTTGGGAATTTTTAAGTAGTTTTACTATTTCGTAACTGTTAAAGAAATGTTTTACTTTACATCCGATAATATTGAAACAATAAGAAAAATGAGTTTTCAAAACTTGAGCAATGTAATAAAACAACGGCTTTCTACTTGTAACAAAGAGGGTATTAAATTATATTTTTCACTCAACAACTGAAAATTTCTTCAACTACAAATCCCTAACTTTAAAAACCCCAATTCCAATAGACAGTCTTTATTTTACAATATTTTTCCTTCCATAGAAACAAATTCCTTTTTTTCACCTTTTTCCTAGTAACATGTCAGATCCGGTTGTGATGTTGGGCTGGGTTTGGGGTGTTACACATCAAACATCAAAAACCACATGAACAAGTCAATGGCCGAACCTCAAGCATGCTCAAATTTAAAAATTCTAACACGGGCCGGTTAATACTCTAAGCAACGATATAAAAAAACGTAGAAATTAACAAAAATCAACTAAAAATGAAACACCCTAAACCCGACCCACAAGCCCTGACCGGATCTGGCATGCTTCTAAGGAAAAACCTTTTGAATTCTATTTGGGCTTTGCCAAAAACTTGTGTGATTTTGAAAATAAATGGTTTGGGTTGGGCTCGAATTTTAAAAACCCGTGTCGATTAGGTGTTAAAAACAATTTGTTATTTATACTTAAAAAAATTTACTTTTAACTTTGAATTATCAAAATCGTTTCATACTTAGATAATTAAATTTGCATGCATAAACAGTTCATACTATAGGCTTATTACATTAAAATAAAACCCAAAATAAAATTTAAAGTACTTAAATAACATAAAATGTCCAACTAATAAAATTAAATGTTGGGCATGGTCACCACTAAGCTCCCGCCAATCTTGGTCCATCACTGATCATCACCTGAAAAATATTCCCGCAAGGGGTGAGTCAAACAGACTCAATGTGTACAATCAACACTAAATCTCAACAATTATGGCATAACAAATCATACATATTCATATAACATAAAATGATGCAATCCCAAACCCAATCCTATATATCCATCCGCTACACATCACCCGTACCAACCGTCACACCATGGGACTACTAAGTCAACCCTTCATCCGCTACACACCATCGAAGGCAGTCAGCTGCAGTCAACGTGCTCATCGCCCTTATAAAATTTGTGGCATAGCCACCAGATAATTATTTTGTGTCATGTGACACCATATTCAGATAATGTGACCAAGTCACCATATTCAGATGTCGTGGTATAAAACCACCACATTCACTTCCCCTTTCATAATCTCCCAAATGCCCATGTTATACAGATCATACATTAGCATGCCATGTTCTATATATTCACATTCTTATAGGTGCACAGAGGTGCCATAACAACTCAAGTCATACTCATAGTAGGAGTAGGAAAACGTACCTGAGTACTTTGTACCATGGCAAGGTACTTTAGCCTTATTTTCCACATTCTTATTAACTCATATAATAAATTCAAGCCATAAAATTATTAAGATTTAGTGTAGGGTACACACCTGATTAACTTAGCAAATTCACTCCAAATCTCAAAATCCAATCTCGCTTTAGATCTTTCGCCTATATTTGGCCAACCCCAATCTTATTAGTAAAAGCCATTGGTTAAAAACCAAATCCCAATAGGATTATTGTAATCAAATTCTTACCTTGGTGCCGATTCCACTACTAATCAAATCCCGAAATGTTGAAATCCTTCTACCTTGTAATTGGCCAACATTAGATCACTTAAAGGGTTAGTTTTCGGCTTTTGAATAATTAAGAAATAGATCTATAACACCACACATGGCCTTGGCCAAATCTTACCTTATAGCTTACCTCGGATATTGAAATCCCGAAATTGCTATTTGCTCTTGATGATGTCGAGACCCTTAAAAGTATATGTTAGATCCAATTCTAACATTCAAATAAATGGCCTTCAGCCTAAACTTACACCTTACTTACCTTAGGTTTGATATCCCGAATGCTTCCTTCTTAAAGTCGACACTAGCAGAGATCCTGAAATCTCTCTTTAAGATTTCGATTAAAGAATAGTAATAGGGATTAGTCTTTAAATTCTGACAAGTCCTAAAAGAAAAGAATAGAAATCACACTTGATCTCACCTCTACTGAAGAAATCGACAGCACCTATCTTTGTCACCACAAGGATATTTGGCTTTGTGGCTTAATGGAGAATCGGCTAGGGTACCTTGTATATTTGGCTTTAGAAAAGGGTAGCAAGGGGTTATGGATTGGCTTCCACAAGAGACACAAAAGAAGAGGTATGAAGCCTTAAAGGTTACTGCAATGGTGAGAGTAGGGAAAAGGAGATTTTGGCTAGAGCAAATAAAAGAAAAAGAAAGACTTTGAGAAATAAAGTAGAAATTCGGCTAGAGGAAGGGATAGGGAAGAAAACAAAAGAAAAGATGAATGCTTTGCTTCTCAATTTCAGTTACCTACTCACACACTAGGCCTTTCCTTGTTATTTTCCTATCGTCTCTCTTTCTTATCTATTAAAAGAAATAATCTAAAATAAATTCTTATTTATCTCATGCCTTAGCCGAAATTTCCAAGGAGTTTAAGCACATCTTAAACTCATTCCTAAGTCTCCTAATGCCGTCCATTACCACTCTCTATTTGCCGAAAAAATTAAAATAAAAAAAAAACTTCCAAGTGCTCCCCACACTACTCGAACCTTGGCCCTTTCCCTTGATAATGGAGTCACTTGCTAAGGCCCTAAGTGGCACCTTGTAGCCACTTTACCAAGCCCAACTTCATGTCAAATTTCCTCTATTAACTTTCTTAAGGCCTTATCAAGCTTAGCTCCCCTTTTAAATCCAATAATTTCTAAAGTATTTAACTACACACTAAGGTTCACAAAATCCATAATGCACATTCACAACACACATAAGCATGCTATTTCATATAATTAAACAATAATGCATAAGCCATAATCCAGGATATTACAGTTCTACCCCCTTAAAATAATTTCGTCCTCGAAATTACCTGACTGAAATAAGTGAGGGTACTATTGTCGCATCGTCTCTTCTGGCTCCCATGAAGCTTCTTCCGATCCATGATTTCGCCATAATACTTTGACTAGGGGAACTGACTTCCTTCAAAGCATCTTCACATCCCTTTCCAGAATCTGGATAGGCTCTTCCTCATAAGACAGATTTGGTCTTAGCTCCACCTCTTCAACCGGAACTACATGAGACGGATCTGATCGATATCGACATAGCATGGAAACATGAAATATGTCGTGAATCTGTTCCAATTCCGAAGGCAACTCCAACTGGTATGCCACCGGTCCAATTCACTTCAATACCCGATAAGGTCCTATGAACCTTGGACTTAACTTCCCTTTTTGACCAAATCTCATTACCTTCTTCCAAGGCAAAACTTTAAGAAACACTTGATCTCCCACATCAAATTCTATCTCCTTCCGTTTGAGATCTGCATACGACTTCTACCTATCAGATGCTTCTTTTAACCGTGCCCGAATTACACCAACCTTTTCCTCAGATTCTGCCACAATTTCGGACCCAAAATCGGCGCTCTCCCAATTTCATCCAACATGTAGGAGTCGACACTTCGACCATACGAAGGCTTCAGACGGTGCCATTCGAATACTTGCCCGATAGTCATATTGTAGGCAAACTCGCTAAAGGAAAATATTCCTCCCAACTTCCTCTGAAATCCACCACACAGCCCCGTAACATATCCTCTAAGACTTGGATTACTCATTCAGACTGGCCGTCCGACTGTGGATGAAACGCCGTAGTGAAATCCAATTTGGTGCCTAAAGCCTGATGTAGTGCTTTCCAAAACTGAGATGTGAACCTCGGATCCCTATCCGAGATGATTGATATCGGTACTCCGTGCAACCTCACAATCTCCGCTACATACAACCTTGCTAACTTCTATAGGGAGTAATCAACCCGCACTGGAATAAAATGCGCTAACTTTGTTAGTTGATCCACTATACCCATACCGAGTCCTTCTTAGTAGGCGTAAGAGGAAGCCCACTAACAAAGTCCATGGTGATTCTCTCAAACTTCCACTGTGAAATTTGTATTGGCTGAAGCAACCTTGACGAAACTTGGTGTTCAGCCTTGACTTGCTGACACGTCAAGCATTTGCCAACAAATTCAGTCACTTGCCGATTGAGACCAGGCCACCAAAACTGTTCCCTTAGATCTCTATACATTTTACTACCTTCGGGATGCATACATAAGGGCTACTATGCGATTCCCAAAGAATTCTTTGCCTAAGCTCCTCGTCCTTCGGCATACAAACCTTACCCTTGAAGCACAATACTCCCTTGTCATTAACACTATAACCCTCTAACTCTCCATTCCGCGCTTGTCGCAACTTAACACTTAGATCTTTATCCATTAACTGACTTTCTTTCACCTCATTCAACCATGTCGGTTTAACTTGCAACTCTGCTAGCAGACTTCCATCATCATACAAGCTCAGATGTGCGAACATCGCCCTCAGATCCGATACAACTTTTTGACTTAGCGCATCTGCCACTACATTCGCCTTGCCTGGGTGGTACTCTATGGAGCAATCGTAATCCTTCAATAATTCCACCCACCTTCGCTGTCTCAGATTCAGTTCTTTCAGAGTCAGCAGATACTTAAGGCTCTTGTGGTCTGTGTAGATCACCGACTTTTCTCCATAGAGATAATGCCTCCACACCTCAAGGGCAAAGACCACTGCTGCCAATTTCAAGTCGTGCGTCAGGTAGTTAACCTCGTGTGGCCTTAGTTGTCGAGACGCATAAGCAACTACTTTCCCATCTTGCATAAGGACACCTCCCAATCCTATACGGGAAGCATTACAATACACTACAAAATCCTTCTCTACCTCTGGCTGAATCAAAACTGGAGCTTCAATCAAAACCTTCTTAATCTTCTCGAAGCTCTCCTGTTGCTTATTGGTCCATATAAAAGGCACTTCCTTCCTTAATAACTTTGTTAAAGGTGCGGCTATCGATGAGAACCCTTCTACAAACCTTCTATAATAGCCTGCCAATCCTAAAAAACTCTGAACTTCCACCACAGACCTAGAGGGTTTCCAATCCAAAACTGCCTCAATCTTCCGAGGATCCACCCTTATTCCTTCAGCGGATACCATATATCCTAGAAACGTCAACTCTTTAAGCCAAAATTCACACTTGTTGAATTTGGCGTAGAGCTTCTTCTCCCTCAACACTTGCAACACAATCCAGACGTGCTCATCATGCTCTTCCTCTAACTTTGAATACACTAATATGTCATTTATGAACACAACAACGAACCGGTCCAGATAGGATTGGAAAACCCGGTTCATCATGTCCATAAACACTGCTAGGGCATTAGTCAAACCAAACAACATTACCAAGAACTCATAATGCCCGTACTTTGTTTAGAAAACTGTCTTATGGATATCAGCCTCCTTCACCTTAAGCTGATGATATCCAGACCTTAGATCTATCTTCGAGAATACTGCAGCCCCCTTAAGCTGATCAAACAAGTCGTCAATTCTTGGCAACGGGTACTTGTTATTGATGGTTAGCTTGTTCAACTGACGATAATCTATGCACATACGCATAGTTCCATCTTTCTTCTTCACAAACAAGATCGGTGCCCCCATGGAGACACACTAAGTCGGATGAAACCACGGTCAAGCAATTCCTGAATCTGAGCCTTAAGCTCAACCAACTCCTTTGGTGCCATTCTGTATAGGGAAATAGACACGGGAGTCAGCACTAGCAAGAAGTCAATTCCAAACTCCACCTCCCTATCTGGGGGCATTCCAGGTAATTCCTCCGGAAAGACATCCACAAACTCCTTTACAGTTCTAACTCTATTAACTCCCACTTCGTTTGTATCCAAAGCACAAATGAAGGCCAAAAATGCCTTACACCCCTTTCGAACCATATTATCCACCTTCAATGTCGAAATTACGTTAGATAAATAGTTCCTCCTTTCACCTATCATAACCATCACCTCATCCTCTGGGGTCCTTAACTCCATTCTTTGGTCGCACAATCCAATACAAGACGATGCTCCACTAGCCAATCCATGCCAAGTATAAGATCAATTTCAAGGGTAATTCCATTAAGTCAGCAGGAAATACTACTCCCTGAAGCTCCAAAGGCACACTTCGAAATATCTTGTTTACAACTATAGTTTGACCTAGTGGGCTTACTACAGTCATCTCCCTATTAGAGAGTTCAGAGGCTATGCCTATTGTTTCAACTACACTACATGCAACATAAGAATGGGTCGAGCCCACATCGATCAAAGCAAAATAAGGCTTGCCATAAATAAAGAACGTACCGGTTATGACATCCGGTGCATCTCCGTCCTCCCTACGGTGAATCGCATACACCAAGCCCGACTTTCTTGCCTCTGTATTATCACCACCTTGACCCGGTGTTCCATGTCCTCTGCCAGCACCATTTCCTCTGTTATTTGGACCACGACCCCGCTAAGGCTGCTATCCACCTCTACCATCCTGATCAACATTCTGAGCTACTGGTCGATTCCCATCTGGTCTCATCGGACAGTCCTTAATCATATGGTCCTTAGACCCACATTAGAAACATCCTCCTGTCTTCTTCCAACACTCTTCTAGATGCTTCTTTCCACACTGATCACAAGTACGGTATTGGCCTCCTGTCACAGTCCACTGACCTAGCGACCCATCAACTCTAGGCCTCTTTTGCACGTTCCACGATGATCCGGATGGCCTAAAACCCTCTTACGCCTATTCCATTCAAGGTTACCTTACAAAATCCTTGATACCCTCGGCTACTTTAGCCTTTTCCACCAATACAAAGAACTCCGCTCCTATTCTAGGGCTATCAATAACCTCGGTCATCTCTTAGTCCATCTTCAAACCGGACACATCGCTCATGCTCAGTAGACACTATGCCCCGAGCATATCGGCTCATTTTAAGAATTCAACCGTGCAGATTGCTACGGACTTGTTCCTTGAACCACCTTAAATGCCTTCCTCGTGCATCGATATAATAGGTACCAACATACTTCTTTTGGTATCCCGCCCTAGCATACTCCCAAGTAAGTTCCTCCGCTGTAGCACCATCCAACCCCGTGAGCCACCATTGATATGACTCATCGCGAAGAAGCGACACCAACCCTTTCAGCTTCTCCTAGTCAGTTAAGTTGAGCTCATCCATAATCCGCTCAGTCGCCTCCAACCAATACTCAGCGATACTGGGTACCACACCAGATATACCACGGAACACCTCAGCTTCGTTGGCTCAGACTCGCTCAGGTACCAACTTTCGAGCTCCCATGCCTCTACCTGCTCCAACCACCCTTTCTAAAACTCGCAAGATCGCTATGACACCTGCGTCATCCCGGCCCGATCTCGATATTCCACATTAGCGGTGATGGTGGCGGTGGTGGCATTTCATTCTCAGATCCTTGACCCGATCTAACGGGTTCATACACGGTCATTCAGCCTCTTCCACAGCCACGTACGTTACGACCACGTCCCCTTGAATTCATACTTTCACTTTGCGTTTATCTGACTAAAGAATTTTATATATTAGCTTTGTTCCCCTGATTTAACACGAACAGTTTTATGTTTAATAGAAAGCAATTCTTTTGATTCATACACATACAGTCTCACATCATTCATTTAGTCACACACATGAACTTGCGTCCATTACAGAGAAATGTTGTAGTTATCGTTGTTTGTTGTTTCCCACTACCTAGGGGTATTTTCGTAATTTTGTCCTACAGGGGTATTTTGGTAATTTTTTAAATTAGAGTATTTGAAAATGTTGCAAAATAGAGATTGTTGATGTTTTACAAAAATTAAAATACTTCCGAGGAAAATTTCAAGGATGGAATGATAATTTTATGCATTAGGGGTATTTTTGTAATTTTACAAGCCAGGGTCTTTTCGAAAATTTTTTGCAAAATATGGTTCCTGGTGACTTTTCAAAACAAAGGTATTATTATTATTTTATTAAAGATTTCTAATTTGAGGGTACTTCGGTAATTTTTCTTACTGAGGGTATTTTGGTCATTTGTACAAGTTAGGGTAATTTGGTCATTTTGCAAAACAGGGGTAATTTCGTAAATTTTCCAAATCAGGGTGTCTTGATATTTTGTAAAGTTTTTGGATATTCTTGCAAAGTAGGGAAATTTTATTGAAATCAAGGGTAATATGGAAATTTTAGAACAAGAGGCATTTTAGTAATTTTACCACTGGGGTATTTAGGTAATTTGTAAATTAAAAATTCTTAGAAAGTTTTACCAAAATAAAAATTTTCATAATTTCAAAAGGGTAGTTTGTTGACTTTTAAAACTAGGGTTTCTATAAAATGTGGCTAGTCCCTTTCGGGTTTTAATTATTGAGTTTAGCCAGTGACTAAGTCCTCCCGGTTAGGGTGAACGAAGCTACGCACTGTAGGATTCAAGTGGAGAGAAAGTGAGTCACACTGACCGCTTAAATACCAAGCTCCCACCAAACCAATCCTAGACATGCGCACAATGGTTGCCACAACCTAACTCTACGACTTAACCACGTGTTTGTTTAATTAGGCACTTAAAATTTTATGTAATTGTTTGGGTAACCTAGTCCTAGGGTTCAAGTACTTATCATGCTAATCTACGTTCCATTTCTACCCTTCTATAATTCATATCATATTCACACAAGAGATAGGGGTACTTGACTTTGGTGGACTTGGTAGGAGACTTAGGTGCCATGCCAGAAAACTTATTTCTTAAAATTTTTCACAAAATTCTTTTGGGCTTAATTTTGAAAACATTTTGGGCCTTAAACCCAAGGCCGAGAGTTTAAAACTGGCTTGATACCAAACTGAAACACCCCAAACCCGGCCCACAAGCCCTGACCGGATCTGGCATGCTTCTAAGGAAAAACCTTTCGAATTCTATTTGGGCTTTGCCAAAAACTTGTGTGATTTTGAAAACAATTGGTTTGGGTTGGGCTCGAATTTTAAAAACCCGTGTCGATTTGGTGTTATAAACAATTTGTTATTTATACTTAAGAAAAATTTACTTTTAACTTTGAATTATCAAAATCGTTTCATACTTAGATAATTAAATTTGCATGCATAAACAGTTCATACTATAGGCTTATTACATCAAAATAAAACCCAAAATAAAATTTAAAGTACTTAAATAACATAAAATGTCCAACTAATAAAATTCGTCTTTGGGCATGGTCACCACTAAGCTCCTGCCGACTCGGTCCATCACTGATCATCACCTGAAAAATATTCCCACAAGGGGTGAGTCAAACAGACTCAATGTGTACAATCAACACTAAATCTCAACAGGTATGGCATATCAAATCATACATATTCATATAGCATAAAATGATGCAATCTCGAACCCAAGCCCATATATCCATCCTCTACACATCACCCGTACCAACCGTCACACCGTGGGGACTACTAAGTCAACCTTCCATCTGCTACACACCATCGAAGGCAGTCGCTATAGTCGACGTGCTCATCGCCCTTATAAAATTGGTGGCATAGCCACCAGATAATTATTTTGTGTCATGTGACACCATATTCAGATAATGTGACCGAAGTCACCACATTCAAATATCGTGGTATAAAACCACCACATTCACTTTCCCTTTCATAATCTCCCAAATGCCCATGTTATACAGATCATACATTAACATGCCATGTTCTATATATTCACATTCTTATAGGTGCACAGAGGTGCCATAACAACTCAAGTCATACTCATAGTAGGAGTAGGAAAACGTACCTGAGTACTTTGTACCATGGCAATGTACTTTAGCCTTATTTTCCACATTCTTATTAACTCATATAATAAATTCAAGCCATAAAATTATTAAGATTTAGTGTGGGGTACACACCGATTAACTTAGCAAATTCACTCCAAATCCCAAAATCCAATCTATCGCTTTTGATCTTTACTGCCTATATTCGGCCAACCCCAATCTTATTAGTAAAAAGCCATTCGACTAAAATCCAAATCCCAATAGGATTATTGTAATCAAATTCTTACCTTGGTGCCGATTCCACTACTAATCAAATCCCGAAACGTTGAAATCCTTCTATCTTGTAATCAGCCAACATTAGATCACTTAAAGGGTTAGTTTGTTGGCTTTTGAATAATTAAGAAATAGATCTATAACACCACACATGGCCTTGGCCAAATCTTACCTTATAGCTTACCTCGGATATTGAAATCCCGAAATTACTATTTGCTCTTGATGATGTCGAGACCCTTAAAAGTATATGTTAGATCCAATTCTAACATTCAAATAAATGGCCTTCGGCCTAAACTTACACCTTACTTACCTTAGGTCTGATATCCCGAATGCTCCCTTCTTAAAGTCGACACTAGCAGAGATCCCGAAATCTCTCCTTAAGATTTTGATCAAAGAATAGTAATAGGGATTAGTCTTTAAATTCGACAAGTCCTAAAAGAAAATAATAGAAATCAAACTTGATCTCACCTCTACTAAAGAAATCGACAGCACCTATCTTTGTCACCACAAGGATATTCGGCTTTGTGGCTTAATGGAGAATCGGCTAGGGGTACCTTGTATATTCGGCTTTAGAAAAGGGGTAGCAAGGGATTATGGATTTGGCTTCCAAAAGAGACACAAAAGAAGAGGTATGAAGCCTTAAAGGTTACGACAATGGTGAGAATAGGGAAAAGGAGATTTCGGCTAGAGCAAATAAAAGAAAAAGAAAGACTTTGAGAAATAAAGTAGAAATTTGGCTAGAGGAAGAGATGGGGAAGAAAACAAAAGAAAAGATGAATGCTTTGCTTATCAATTTCGGTTACCTACTCACACTAGGCCTTTCCTTGTTATTTTCCTATCTTCTCTCTTTCTTATCTATTAAAAGAAATAATCTAAAATAAATTCTTATTTATCTCATGCCTTAGCCGAAATTTCCAAGGGAGTTTAAGCACATCTTAAACTCATTCCTAAGTCTCCTAATGCCGTCCATTACCACTCTCCCTTTGCCGAAAAAATTAAAATAAAAAGAACTTCCAAGTGCTCCCCACGCTACTCGAACCTTGGCCCCTTCCCCTTGATAATGGTGCCACTTGCTAAGGCCCTAAGTGGCACCTTGTAGCCACTTTACCAAGCCCAACTTCATGTCAAATTTCCTCTATTAACTTTCTTAAGGCCTTATCAAGCTTAACTCCCCTTTTAAATTTAAAATCCAATAATTTCTAAAGTATTTAACTACACACTAAGGTTCACAAAATCCATAATGCACATTCACAACACACATAAGCATGCTATTTCATATAATTAAGCAATAATGCATAAGCCATAATCTAGGATATTACAAAAAACTCACCTTGAATTTAAGCCTAGAATTGCCAAAAATCAAAAGAACCTAAAGGTTTCTTCTTTCTCCAACATTCGGCCAAGGAAGAACTAAAAAGATGATGGCTTATTTTTTATGATATTTTAACATATAATAACATTTTAATGATTTACCATTTTAACCTTTAATTAATGATAAAAACAAAATATAATATAACGCTAATCTTGTCATATACCACCCACTAACTTAAAAATGGGCTATTTGCCCTTTTAATACCTCATATTATAAAGCCATCATCATTCTAGCACTTTACACTATAGTTTGTAACTTTTACACTTTACGCGATTAAGTCTTTTTATTTAATTAAACACACAAACGATTAAATTTTTCTACGAAACTTTCACACACATTATTTCACCTAAAATAAAAACAAAATATAATATCTAAATATTTCTCAGACTCGGATTCGTGGTCCCAAAACCACCGTTCTGATTAGGGTCAAATTTGGTCTGTTACAACTCTCCCCTTAAGGATTTTTGTCCTCGAAAATCTTACCGTTGAACAAAGTCGAATATTGTTGCCTCATTGAATCCTTAGGCTCCCACGTAGCCTCTTCAATTCCGTGCTGATTCCATAATAGTTTTACTAATGGAATTCTCTTGTTCCTCAACTCTTTTATTTCCCGAGCTAAAATACGGATCAGTTCTTCATCATACGTCATATCGGATCTGATTTCAATCTCAGACTGAGCGATCACATATGACGGATCTGATCTATATCTACGAAGCATCGAAACATGAAATACGTTGTGTATCTTTTCTAATTCAGAGGGCAACTTCAATCTATAAGCAACAGGCCCAATACGTTCAATGATCTCATACGGTCCGATTAACCTCGGACTTAGTTTGCCTTTCTGACCAAATCGGAGTACCTTCTTCCACGGAAAAACTTTCAAGAATACATGGTCTCCGATCTGAAACTCAATGTCTTTGCGCTTCGAATTAGCATAGGACTTTTGACGATCTGAGGCAGCTTTTAAATTATCTCTGGTTATAATCACTTTTTGTTCTACCTTTTTATTCAAATCAACCCCGTGTATCTTGTTCTCACTGAGCTCGGTCCAGTATAATAGTGTATGACACTTGCAGCCATATAGAGCTTCGTAACATGCCATTTTGATACTCGATTGAAAACTATTATTATAAGCAAATTCAATCAAGGGTAAATATCTTTCCCACGTACCTTCAAACTCAAGGACGCAACATCTCAACATGTCCTCAAGTATCTGAATGGTTCGCTCAGACTGACTGTCTGTCTGCGGATGAAAGGCCATACCAAAATAAAGTTTAGTACCTAAAGCATCTTACAACTTCTCCCAAAACCGCAACATGAATCTCGAGTCTCTGTCTGAAACAATAGAACTCGGCACAATATGTAACCTCACAATCTGTGATACATACAATTTAGCAAGTTTATCAAGTGAGTAGCCTATACGAACTGGCACAAAGTGAGCTGATTTGGTCAGTCTATCTACTATAACCCAGACTGTATCTCTCTTGCTCGGTGTGATAGGCAAACCGGATACAAAATCCATAGTAATTCTATCCCACTTCCATTCAAGTATCAAGATTGGCTGAAGTAACCCAGAAGGCACTTGATGCTCGGCCTTTACTTGCTGACAAATTAAACACTTTGAAACATAGTCAGATATATCCCGTTTCATGACAGGCCACCAGTAAAATTGTCTTAAATCATTATACATTTTCGTGCTACCCGGGTGTATCGACAATCGACTATTATGAACCTCGTTCAAAATCATCTGAATTAAATCCACATTCCTCAGAATACATATACGGCCTTTGAAGTTCAAACAATCATTTTCATCAATTTGAAATTCTAACTCTGCATTACTTTCACACTGATCTCGTTTAGCAATCATATCTTTGTCGATTTTCTGTGCCTCACAAATTTGCTAAATAAACAACGGTCTAGCCTTCAACTCGGCTATGATTGAATCATCACCAGTCATAACCATATGTGCGTTCAACGACGAAGAGCAAACAATGATTTTCGACTTAAGGCATTTGCAACAACATTAGCTTTTCCCAGATGGTAGTCAATTACCAATTCATAATCTTTCAACAATTCTAACCATCTGAGTTGTCTCAAGTTCAAGTCTTTCTGAGTCATCAAATACTTCAGACTTTTGTGATCTGAATAAACATGACATTTCTCACCAAATAAGTAATATGCGAAAATGATGGCTGCTAATTCTATATCGTGAGTCGGATAATTTCTTTCGTGAGGCTTTAACTGTCTCGAAGCATAAGCTACTACCTTGCCTTCTTGCATTAAAATGCAACCCAAACCATTCAAAGAAGCATCACTGTACACAACGAATTATTTACCCGACTCAGGCTGAATTAACACTGGAGCTTCAGTTAAAAGAGCTTTCAACTGATCAAAACTTTTCTAACACTTTTCTGTCCACTCGAACTTGACATCTTTCTGTAGTAGCTTTGTCAAAGGCGTAACTATCATGGAAAAACCTTTGACGAATCGTCTATAGTATCTCGCAAGTCCCAGAAAGCTTTGAATTTTAGAATTTGGTGGTTTCCAATCAAGTATAGCTGATATTTTGTTCGGATCAACTTGAATACATGATGCTGAAACGACGTGACCTAAAAGGCTGACTTCCTTCATCCAGAATTCACACTTGCTAAACTTTGCATACAACTGTTGATCTCATAAAGTTTGTAGTACTAATCTAAAATGCTCGGCATGCTTGGTTTCATCTCTTGAGTAGATCGGGATATCATCTATAAATACTACCACAAACCGATCCAAATACTGTCTGAAAACTCGATTCATTAAATCCATAAAAATAGCATGTGCATTAGTAAGTTCAAAAGGCATAACCAGAAACTCAAAATGTCCATACCTCATTCAGAATGCAGTCTTTGGCACATCAGAATCTCTGACTCGCAACTGATAATAACTCGATCTCAGATCTATCTTTGAGAACACTGAAGCCCCTTTCAACTGGTCAAGCAAATCATCAATCCGAGGCAAAGGGTATTTATTCTTTATAGTCGCCTTATTCAGCTGCCGACAATCAATACGTATTTTCATAGTTCCATCTTTCTTTTTCCAAAATAGAACTGGTGCATCCCAAGGAGAAAAGCTCAGTCGTGCAAAGCCCCTATCTGTCAACTCTTACAACTGTGCTTTCAACTCTTTTAATTCAGTAGGTGCCATCCGATATGGAGCTATCAAAATTGAAGTCGTCCTCGGTACTAATTCAATGCCGAACTCAATCTCTCGCACTGGTGGTAAACCCAATAATTCTTCAAGAAACACATCCGAGTATTCACACACAATCGGTACAGATTCAATCTATTTTTCAGACACTTTGTTATTCATCACATAAGCCAAATAAGCTTCGCATCCTATTCTCACACATTTTTGCGCTAGCATTGAGGATATTACTGTAGGTAATCCATTTATATCATTAGATTTAACTCGGATGTTTTCACCGTTTTGACATCTCAAATCAATAATCTTTCTTTTGCAATTCACCACAGCATCATGCAGAGTTAACTAGTCCTTTTCCAAAATTATATCGAACTCGTCGAAAGGCAACAACATTAAATCAGCTGGGAAGCAGGAATCCTGAATCATCAACGGGCAACCTTTACACACTTTATCGACAAGTACACATTGACCCAAGGGGTTAGACACACGTATCACAAACTCAGCAATCTCAACAGGTAGAGTCTTACTGGATACTAGAGTTTACACACATATGAATGAGTCGAACCAGGATCAATCAATACAATCACAGTAGTATCATAAAGTGTGAAAGTACCGGTAATGACATCTGGGGAAGAAGCATCCTCTCTGGCTCGTATAGTATAAGCTCTAGCTGGTGCTCGAGCCTTAGATCAAACTGCAGTATCCTTCATCCCTCTCTGACTGCCACCTACATTGCTTGAATCTCTAGGTGGTCTACCTCGTGCTGACGCATTGCTCAGTTTAGTGTTCTGAGTTGTATCTTGCTCGGCCAGCATCGGGTACTCTCGAATGAAATGGTTTGATGATCTACATTTAAAGCAGGATCGATCATGAAATCTACAACTCCCAGAATGCCATTTTCCACAATGCTTGCACTCAGCCCGATTCTACTAAACATTACCAACACTAGCCATCGAAGAGGCTCGGGAACTCACTGAAGGTCGATCTCGCCTAGACAGGTCTGAAGTAGCTCTATGTCGGCCAAAGTCATCTTTGAAATTTTTAGGCACTGAATGGAAAATCTTACTCGATTATCTTTTACGAGTGTATCTAGCTTCTATTTCAGCCCCTCTTTTCTCTTTTCTGAGCTCTTCAGCTTTGCAAGCTCGCTCGACTAACACCACGAACTCTTTGATTTCAAGAATGCCAACAAGCAACTTTATGTCCTCATTTAGACCGTTTTCAAATCTTTTGCACATAATGGCTTTAGTTGATATACACTCCCGGGCATAACGGCTCAATCTGATAAACTTTCGCTCATATTTCGTTATACGACCCTGTTTTAGTTCCAGAAGTTCTTTTCATTTTTGATCGATGAATCTCTGATTGATATATTTCTTACGGAACTCGATTTGGAATAAATCCCAAGTCACTTTTTCTTTCAGAATCACTGATACTAGCGTATTCCACCAGTGATATGCGGTCCCAAGTAGATATATAGCACACTTTGTGCATTCATCCTGGAGAGTGAGATAGCTCATCAAGTACCGAATAGTGTTATCAAGCCACATCTCAGCTCGCTTTGTGTCATCATCATCATTAGCTTTGAATTCTTCAGCCCCATATTTTCTGATTTTATCAACGGGGGGCCTACTAGATCTCATTGAATCTACTATCGGAGCTGCTATAGGCACTGGAGTTGGATTATTCGGGGATGGAGGTTGTTGTACAGCCGGGTTAGTCTGAAAAAACTGGGTAAACCATTCGTTCATCATCTAGTAGAAGACTTGTTTAGCCTCCCCTCATGACTACCCAAAACTGGTCGAGAGTTTATCGGCGCTGGTCCATGTGCACAATCGGTGCTACACTCTCTACATCATCTACTACAGCTCTGTCAGGATCGAAATCCATTTACTGTATAAAACACAATTTAGAATGTCAGAAGTCACCACACTATCAAATATATAATAAAGGCATGTATAGCTAGACTCTCACGCGCTACGGTAGTCCTAGAACCGACTAAACTGTAAGCTCTGATACCAATAAAATGTAACACCCCTAACCCGTGTCCGTTGCCGAATTAGGGTTACGGGTATTACCATATAAATCAAAACTTCCATTCAATAGATTAAATCTTAGTTGATCACCTTTACCAAATAATTTAATCATAAACAGACAAATCACACATGTGTAATACATACTTGATACATTAATCCAATTCATATACATTATAATCATCGATGAACACAAAATGACCATACAATATATATATATTACGACGATATCACATAACAATACAAAATCCCATATACCTCATTTATCAAAATGATCTTGATTTATAAAGTTTATAAACACATAAACTGCTTAGCAACAAATTAATTAAATAAGCATAATTCAATGTCAATACATAATAACTTCCTAATAAGACCAATTTCATATGGCTTGAAACCTATTTCCACATAACCGAATATATGCAACTTATTGCACATCACATACATACTTTTCAATTTGGCCGAATGTACAAGTTCTCATTTATAAAATTTCTAGTTCATTACATAACACAAATCAAGTTTTGTAATTCCATACACTCAATCAAATTAAGAAATCTTACAAGCCAAATACATATATATAAGTATAAAAAAATATACATCATAGTTATGCACATTTTCCATATAATTCCATTCAACTGAAATAATGCCTATTTTCGCATTCATTCAACTCAAAGCCACATGAACTAATTATATACATAAATATCATTATTAACTTACCAAACACATGAGCAATCTAACTAGCAGAATACCTAAGTATAACCAATTCATTGACCACATATTCGGACCTCAAAAATAAGAATCCAAAGATCAATCCAATATACATATATATAAACATTTCCAATGTCATCATCGAACCATAATTCAACACCTCAACATATATGTCATGATATATATATATACTTCCAATCTAAGCTTAGAACATGACTAAAACACATAACCATTAACAATTGTACAAGCCATTATATCGAAACACATAAGTGAAGCTTAACCCAAAAGTATTGGCCATTTTCGCAGGGCTATACTTATATACAAGATTAAAATACTGTTGGTTTACAACTTAGACTAGGTTATACATGCCTTTCAAATCAAAAACTAAGTTTATGAGTACCAAAAGAGTTGATAGTGTGGTTGACTTCTTCGATGATCCTCTGAGCCCGTCGCTTAACCAAAGTCTATAAAACAAACAATGAACACAAACAAAGTAGGCCCACTAGCTTAGTAAGTGTTAAGCAAGTACAATATAGCTTCAGTCATCCAAGCATTTTTAACATACAATCTAAGACATTTGAAATATATAGTCTAACTTATAAATTCACCATAACTAAATTTCATTATTTCATTTAGCCTAACAACTTTCATTTTCTTACCAAAGTACACTAGTGACCAAATATACCAACACGTATATAAGTATAGATATACTTACATAAACCTTTTCAATCACTCATATACTTCCAAGTAATCAATCTCCACATGGCATAATGTATATATATAATTCCTAATAACCACTGTATAGTTCATTTGCTTCCTCATATTATTTGTTTATTAACATCATATACAACATATAAGTATGAAAACACATACCTCAAGGCCGAACCAATATGATTCATTTTCAAAAGCATAGACTTTATCGATTCATTTTATAACTTTGTTGTTACATATTCTGGCTCTGAATTTCAGTTCACTGGTATAGAACCTGCTAGGCATTAGCCCGAATCACACACAGGCACTAGGCCTGTTGGACTCATGGTCTAAAATCCAAAACACCGGCATTAAGCTTGCTAGGTGATAAGCCCGAAATATTTCACCAGCACGAGGCCTACTAGGCTCGAAGCCTAAAATAAATCACCGGCACAAGGCCTGCTAGGCTCGAAGCCTGAATACCAACACAATTATTCATTCAATACACATCACTAAATGATAGGTCACAACATTACATATACCTCATTTTTTTTTTTTACTTTCGCATTTCAAACCGAACCAACTTATTCACATTACAATTAACAAAATAATTTCAATTCCATGTAAACCCACATTTGGCTATCATGCTCATTTACATTTCAAATTGCTAATTTATATCATTTACCAAGTCCATAATTAATTCTTTAACCTATACTCGCTTAAGAACTTACCTCGACTATCGACGGATAGCGTTAACCTGCTATTCGATAACCTTTGCCTTTCCCCGATCCAATTCTGTTTTCCTTTGTTCTTGATCTAAACACATTAAAATTCAGCTCATTCAAGTATATTTCATTCCAATTTAGTCCCAAAACACATAAATAGGCAATTTACCATTTTACCCCTAAGGTTTCATATTTTTACAACTTAGTCCTAATTGCACAAAACATAAAATACACAAAATTTAACTACAACACTCAAGGGCCGAATGCTCATAGGGACTATCCTAGTCCATTTATTTCATTTATTTTTCATTTCAATCCCCTCAAAAATTCATTTTTTTTTTCAATTTAGCCCAAAATGCTCAAATTCACCAAAATTTCCAATACAAAACATGCTTATCTTTAAGATATATTTAATACAAAATCATCAAACATCAAAAACCACATGAACAAGCCAATTGTTGAACCTCAAGCATGATCAAATTTAAAAATTCTAACATGGGTCAATTAATACTCTAAGCAACGATCTCAAAACGTAGAAATTAACAAAAATCGACTAAAAACTCACCTTGAATTTAAGCCTAGAATTGTCAAAAATCAAAAGAACCTAAAGCTTTCTTCTTTCTCCAACATTCGGTCAAGGAAGAACTAAAAATATGATGGCTTATTTTTTTTATGATATTTTAACATATAATAACATTTTAATGATTTACCATTTTAACCATTATTTAATAATAAAAACAAAATATAATATAAGGTTAACCTTGTCATATACCACCCACTAACTTAAAATGGGTTATTTTCCTTTTAATACCTCATATTATAAAGCCATCATCATTCAAACACTTTACACTATAGTTTGTAACTTTTACACTTTACGCGATTAAGTCCTTTTATTTGATTAAACACACAAGCGATTAAATTTTTCTATGAAACTTTCACACACATTAATTCACCTAAAATAAACAAAAAATATAATATTTAAATATTTTTTAGACTCCGATTCGTGGTCCCAAAATCACCATTCTAATTAGGGTCAAATTCATGTCTGTTATAATGATGGTTTGGTACCACGGTGGGTTGGCCCCACATATGTTAATAGTGACTCTATCATGGTGATCTAGTATCACGGTGGTCTGGAACCACGAGTGGCTTGGTGCCACATATGAGGTGTGTAGCGGATGGAGGGTTGATTGTAGAAATCCCCACGGTGTGATGGGCTGGTACGGGTGGTGTGTAGAGGACGGAAAATTAGGTTGGGCTGGGATAAATTACATTCATATTTGTGTATGCTATGTTGAGTGGGCTAAGGCCAATGTGCGAATTTGGGCTTGAGGCCATTTATGTGACATAAGGGGATTTACACACTAAGTCGTGGTGACTCGCCCCTCTAATTAATTTTACAGGTAATCAGTAGATCGTGGATCTGAGAGCCGAGGCAGACTCGTAGAGGCCATAAAATGTTCTTTTCGTAAACTCGTTTCCTTTCTACAAATTATATTAATTGGGGATTTTGTTATGTAATAAGGCCTTCTTATGTTAATATTTGGTTTTCCTTATTTATTATTCATTTAAGATATGACATTATTATATTTTAACATGAAAGTTAAGATGAAATTTTCAAAACATAAGTAACATAAAATAGTTGTTTTCTCTCAAGTGCCAACAAAGATAACAAATGATCGTTTTAACTCAATTCGGGAATTTTTCTTAAACTACAAACCACTGTTTTCAAAACATCACCCTAGATGAAAAGTTTTCAAATTTACGGTATTTTCTTAAGATTTTAAAATTTATTTTTACAACTTTTCCCTGTGACATTCCAGATCTGGTCGTAACGTCCAGACCAGGTTTGAGGTGTTACAATTTTAGTATCAGAGCCTAGGTTTTAAAAATCAGATGTGGAATGGGTTCAACAATGTTTTATAAAGTCGAATCAAAATGTTATTTAAGGAAATATTTTAGTTGGAGTATGACACCTGAGTCTACCGGCACCTGATCCACTCAGTAAGTGTTTTAATTGTTGGTTGTGTTTGCATGAAATGATTATGTTGTATTATGATTACTAGTATTAAGAGATCCAAATTTTAGAGACTGAAACCTCTAGGTATAGATATGATCTGTGAGAATTACTTTCTAAGGCTATTTCTCATAAGACTGCTCCGTATTAAACAGTGAAAGAAAGTACTAACTCATAAAACTCTTAATCAGATTAAGTTATATCACTAGCCATGAGTACTAGGGGACGTGGGCGTATCATGCGCGGCCATGTAGAGGACAGAGTGTTGGGTCTGAACCCTTGGAATCTGGTCATGGGTCAGAAAGTGATGTCCCAGCACCATCAGTTGCGGAAGTAAAATTTCAGGATCAAACAGGCGGAGACAATGTTGCATCCTAGGCGATGTTATGTGTATTGGAAAGAGTCACTAGAGTAAGCACGGGTTCGGGGGCTCAAAAATTTGTGTCTGAACGACTCCGAGTCAAAGGAGCAGAAATGTTTAGGGGCGTTTCTGGCATAGCTCCTAATGTAGCTGAGTATTGGCTAGAAGTAGTTAAGCGTATTATGGATGATCTTGACTTCACAGAAGAGGAGAAGTTGAAAGGAGTTGTGTCTCTTCTTCGGGATAAGGCATATCAGTGGTGGCTCACGGTCAGGGATGGTACAGTGGCTGACCGTATTACCTGGGAGCTCTTCAAGGCTGCATTCCAAGGGAAGTACATCGGATCAAGTTACGTGGATGCGCAGCATAGGGCATTTCTAAACTTGGTTTAGGGAAATAAATAGATGGTTGAGTATGAGGCAAAATTCTATGTCTTAGTCGTTATGCGGGGTATTGTTGCTACAGACCATGAGCGTTGTGTACGGTTTGAGGATGGCCTGAGGGATGAATTACGAGTGTTGACAACTCCACAATGAGAAAGAGAATTTATTGTTTTACTGGAAAAGGCTAAGATAGTCGAGGAAGTGAAGCAGTCTAAAAAGTAGAATCAGGATAGGGATAGAGGTAGAAATAAAAGGAATTTTGGGTCGTTAGGGTCACTTGGGGGTTTAAAAGAGGCCTAGGTTGGATGTGCCGAGTCATGTTGTGACCTGTTATTGACAGTGGGCCTTAGAGGTGTGCTAGATGCGGTAGATCTCATTCAGGTGAGTGTTGGATGGGTAATAGAGGATGTTTCAGATGTGGGTCTACTGATAATCGGGTAAGAGACTATCCACAAGAGTTAGGAAGAGTGCGACAAGTAGGACAGAGTTTTGTTCAGCTGGATAGAGGTGGTCAGCAACCACAGAGAGGTCATGGTCCCACTAAGGGGGAAGTAGTTTTGGCCGGGGGCGTGGAGCACCGGGTAGAGGTACTGAGAGCTCAGATGCAAGACAACCTTGGTTGGTTTATACAATCAGACGCTGAGAGGAGCACAATGCACCGGACGTCATAACTAGTACATTTTTATTTATGGATTGCCTTTTACTGCACTGATTGATATTGGGTCAACACATTCTTATGTTGCTAGTACTATATCAAGACCTTTGAACATAGACTCTAAGTTTGCCTCTAGGGAGATGACTATACGTAGCCCTTTAGGACAATCGATAACTCTTTAGGAGGGTGCCTTCAAAAGTTCAAGGGGTAGTGTTTCTAGATAATCTGATGGAACTGCCGTTCGAGGAGTTCGATTTAATCTTAGGTATGGACTAGCTAGTGAAGTATCGAGCAAACTTGGATTATGCTGCCAAGTGCATGGTTTTAAGGACTCTCGAGGATGATAAGGTAGTGGTGATAGGTAAAGGAGGAACTACTTGTCTAATGCAGTGTCCGCTTTAAAGGCTGAAAGAATAGTGAGGAAAGGATGTGAGGAATACATAACTTTTGTTTGTGCTCTGGAAGCCAAGGAATTAATTATGGGGGATGTTAGAACAGTGAAGGAGTTTTTAGATGTTTTCTTAGAAGAGCTTCCAGGACTACCTCCGGATCGCGAGGTGGAATTCGATATTGATCTTCTTCCGGGGACAGTGCCCATGTCTATTGCCCCATATAGAATGGCGCCAAAGGAGTTGGTGGAATTGAAAGCCTAAATTTAGGAACTGTTGGATCGGGTTTATCCGACCGAGTGTCTCACCTTGGGGAGCGCCAGTGCTATTCGTTAAGAAGAAGGACGGATCAATGCGTATGTGCATTGACTACCGTCAGTTAAACAAGTTGACCATCAATAATAAATACCAGCTATCGGGATTGATGATTTGTTCGACCAACTGAAGGGGGCTTCAGTCTTTTCAAAGATAGATTTGAGGTTAAGATATTATCAGATTAAGGTCAAGGAAGCGGATATTCATAAGACAAATTTTCAGACTCACTATGGCTACTACAAATTCCTGGTGATGCCGTTTGGGTTGACCAATGCACCAGCAGCATTTATGGACATGATGAACCGGGTATTCCAACCCTATTTGGATCGATTTGTAGTGGTATTTATAGGTGATAACTTGGTTTATTCAAGATCGGATGAGGAGCATGATTCACATCTTCGTTGGTTTTACAAATTCTAAATGAGCAACAGCTGTATGCCAAATTCAGTAAGTGTGAATTTTGGCTAAGAGAAGTTACCTTTCTAGGCCATGTTGTGTCTACTGAAGAGATTAGGGTTGATCCCCAAAAAATTAAAGTTGTGTTGGATTAGAAGCCGCCTAGAGCTGTGGCAAAAATTCAGAGTTTTCTTGGTCTGAATGGGTATTACAAGAGGTTTGTTGAAGGGTTCTCATTGATTGCGGCACCATGAACTAAGTTGTTGTAGAAAGAGGTATCATTTGTCTAGTCTGATAAGCAATAGGAGAGTTTTGAGAAGTTGAAGAGGATCTTAACTGAGGCTCCAGTATTGATATAGCCTGAGGTTGAAAAAGAGTTTGTGGTTTACTGCGATGCGTCGCACACAGGTTTGGGATATGTATTGATGCAGGAAGGGAAGGTGGTAGCATATGCGTCTCGGCGGTTGAGACCGCATGAGGTGAATTATCCCATGCATGATTTGGAATTTGCTAAGTAGTGTTTGCTTTGAATATATGGAGGCATTATCTGTATGGGGAGAAGTCTGTTATTGATACAGATCACAAAAGCCTAAAATATCTCCTTACCCAGAAGGAGTTGAATTTAAGGCAGCGGAGATGGATCGAATTCTTAAAAGATTATGACTACTCGATCAAGAACCACCCGGGTAAAGCTAACGTGGTGGCAGATGCATTAAGTCATAGGGTTATCTCTTACTTGAGAGTAATGTTTGCTCATCTCATCCTATACGATGATGGAAGTTTATTAGCGGAACTTTAATTGAAGCCTTCTTGGGTCAATAAGATTAAAGAGAAGCAGTTGGCTGATGAGTTGTTAAAGTCAAAGTTTCAGTTGGGGGCAGATGATGGGATAACGAATTTTAGTGTGAATAGTGATGGGGTATTATATTTTCGAGGAAAGACTTATATGCCAAAAGATCTTGAGTTGAGACGTAATATTTTACAGGATGTGCATAGTAGCCCATACACTATGCATCTTAAAGGGAGTAAGATGTATCGGGACCGGCGAGAACATTTTTGGTGGCTGGGTTTGAAGCGAGAGGTAATTGAATTTGAGCAAATGCTTGACGTGTCAGCAGGTGAAAGCCGAACATCAGTTCCCTTCGGGGTTATTGCAACCAATGAAAATCTGCAGTGGAAGTGGGAAAGGATTACGATGAACTTTGTTAATGGGCTACCTCTTACACTTACTAAGAAGGATTCGGTATGGATAATTATTGATTGATTGATGAAGTCCACTCATTTTATACCGGTTCGTGTTAACTACTCTCTTCAAAAATTAGCTAAGTTGTATGTAGTAGAGATTGTAAGGTTGCATGGGGTACCAGTGTCTATCATACCAGATAGAGACCCCAGGTTTACGTCGAGGTTCTGGAAGGTGTTACATGAAGGGTTGGGTACAAGATTGGATTTTAGTACAGCGTTTCATCCATAAACTGATGGACAGTTTGAGAGGGTAATTCAGATCTTGGAAGATATGTTGAGGGGTTGTGTCATAGACTTTAGGGGTAGTTGGGAGGAGTTTCTACTATTGGCAGAATTTGCATACAACAATAGTTATCAGTCTAGTATTCAGATGGCACCATATGAAGCATTGTAAGGTTGGAAGTGTCGCACTCCTACTTACTAGACAGAGTTGGGTGAGCGACAGTTATTGGGTCCAGAATTGGTTTCTAAAATGGAGAACAAAGTTAAGTTGATTCAGACTCGGTTGAAGAAAGCTTCTGATAGGCAAAAATCTTATGCAGATCTGAAACGTAAATACATAGAATTTGCAATAGGTGATCGAGTTTTCTTAAAGGTTTCACCGTGGAAGAAATTTCTAAGGTTTGGACGAAAGGGTAAGCTGAGCCCCAGGTTTATCGGGCCTTATCGTGTGTTGAAGCGTGTGGGATCGGTAGCTTATCAGCTCAAACTACCTTCAAAATTAAGTCATATTCATGATGTGTTTCATGTTTTGATGTTAAGGCGCTACCGTTCAGATCCATAACATATTGTGCTCATGGAAGAAATCGACGTAAGGCCTGACCTATCCTTTGAAGAGGAACCAGTTCAGATTTTGGATCATGACGTCAAGGTATTGCGAAAGAATACGGTTCCATTGGTTAAAGTGTTGTGGCAGAATCACGGTTCAGAGGAGCTATGTGGGAGCCAGAGGTTGTGGTGCGACATCAATACCCTCATCTCTTCTGATCAGTTAAAATTTTGAGGCCAAAATTTCTTTAAGTGGGTAAAACTGTAACATCCTGCATTTTGGGGTTCTGTATTTAATGTGTGTTGTGTGTGTATGCTATGCTTTGTGTGTTAATTTGGTGTGTTTGGGGGCTAGGGAAGGCTCGGGGTTAAGCCTGAGCCTTGGCGAAAACTTTACTTTTAGGCACTTTAGAGGAGAGCTGACTGAGGCAGGACTTAAGGGTTATTGCTTGTGTTTGTTGACACAAGAATTGAAATGGTAAAGTGGCAAGGAGACGCTACTTAAGGTGCAGGTAAGTGATGGCTCAAGGGAGCAGTGAGGGAGCAAGTTCGAGTAGCATGGATTGCCTTTTTGGAGTTATTTTGATGTTAGGGTAGGAGGTGGTGGAGTTTGGCTAGGACACTTCAAGGGGGAGTGTTGAAAGGGTCAAACAATTCGAATATGTGGCCATGAGAGAAAGGGGGAGTTTGAATCATTCAAACTGATTCAAATGTGGGATGGAAAGAAAAGGGTGGAGAAAATTATGGGATTTGAAGAGAGGGAGAGTGGTGGCCGAATTGGGGAAAGGTGGGAGGCTGGCTTGAGCGGTTTAAGCATAGTGCTAAGGGCCGAATCTTTTTTTCTTTTTGGTTCATAGGTGTGGCATTTTCGGTCAACTAGAGGAGGTGCCAAAATTTTGTCTTCCAAATAGGTGCTTGAAGTTACTTTCTCTCATTTTGGTTCTTCTATTTTGTTCTCTTTCACTCTTGGTCATTGCCGAACCCCTTACCTAATCTTTTTTTCTTTTCACATCGTTTCATTTGTGCCAAATAGGGTTACCTTCTTTTCATCCTATTTGCTCTCTTGACCGAATCATCTCTTTCAACCATCTACTTTTGTTGACACCCTATTGCCTTAGGCGAATCTTTCTATTCCTGTTTCTCTTTTTCTTTCGTCACTTTATTACTATTATTCCCGTACCAATATCCCTTGTGAGCCGAATCTCTATTTCTCTCTACCTCACAATTGAAAGCACCACACCATTTCCTTGCAATCCATCTTTCTTCTCTACTCTTCTTCTTAACCGAAATATATTCTACTTATTTCTTTCTTGTTCTATTTATTATAGCAGAATCACCCTAGGCTTTTCGCTTCTTGCTTTCCATAACCTAATGTTAAGCCGAAACTTCTTGTTACATCAAGAGTGGGCATCATTCTTATTGGTTTTGCATATAGATGACGGGAGACTCTTCAGTTGTTAATCTTTTGGTTCGGTAAGGAGCTATTTCTTTTTTCTTTTCTAGTTTATCGTTCTTCTTCTCTTGGTTCGATTTAACTGAAGTTTTGACTCACCTCTTTGGGCAAGGGCCGATTGTAGAAGAGGGTGTTTCATCATCTCTTTTCCGTGTGTCCAGCCTTCAAGGGGGGATTTTGGTAAGTAGCTATGGGCTGTTTGGTGGTAAGAGATTATTATCAACTTTCTTGGCTGAAAGGCCACTCTTTTTAAGGTTTAAGGAAAATCGGTTTTAACATAGTGATGGTTCAGGGACTTAAACAATTTCTTAGGCAAGTTAGTTTCCGTTCGACTTTTGTAATCTAGGTAAGCGACTTCTTTGATATGAGTATCTATCCTTTCATTCTTTTCATTACTTTAATTTGGTTCTCTGATCAAAATCTGCCATGGATTCGAATGCCAGTCAAGGGAAAGAACGGATTGGACCCATAGTCCCAGCCCCTAAGTTCAAGAAGCGTGCTGTTTCGGCAGTATGAGATTGGCCACCGGTTTGTGGACCGGCTTCAGAGCAGGATAGGCAGATAGCCATCATCCCTGCTAGTGAGAGTGTCGACATAGAAAGCATAGTATTGCGTGTTATCAGGTGTGTAAAAGTTCACACTCCGTTATTAATGTGTGTTATTAACTGTTTGGGCTGAAAAGCTGAAGTGACTAGTTAGAAAGTTGTTATACCCTTGTGGGTAAAGCTGGGAATACCAGGTAAGTGATTATAACATTTTATTAATTGGTATGAAAATGTATCTGTGAATCATCACTTTGTTGAGAGCATGTTGCATTCATTTGATATGTATGTTTTGCATGGGTTTGGTATGTGATGCGAAAGGAAGTGTTAGAGACTGTCACAGTGGTTTGGTACCACAAGTGGGTTGGCCCTACATATATATGATTCGGTGACCATGTCTTGGTGGCTTGGTGCCACAGTGGTTTAATACCACGTATATATATATATATCTATGATTTAGTAACTTCGTCCAGTTGGTTTGGTACCATAGTGGGTTGGCCCACATACATTCATCGAGGATTGTCACGATGGTTTTGTACCACGGTGAGGCCATTTATGTAATAAGGCCTTCTTAAGTTAATATTTGGTTTTCCTTATTTATTACTCATTTAAGATATGAATTTATTATATTTTAACATGAAAGTTAAGATGAAATTTTCAAAACATAAGTAACATAAAATAATTGTTTTCTCTCAAGTGCCAACAAAGATAACAAATGATCGTTTTAACTCAATTCAAGAATTTTTCTTAAACTGCAAACCACTGTTTTCAAAACATCACCCTAGACGAAAAGTTTTCAAACTTACGGTATTTTCTTAAGATTTTAAAATTTGTTTTTACAACTTTTCCCTATGAAATTCGAAATCTCGTCATAACGTCTAGACCAAGTTTGGGGTGTTACACATTGTAAATTGTAAACGAAAGAGTATTGATTTGAGAAGTCAGAATGATCAGATAGTTTGAATTGAATCCAGTGATTTGAATGGACTACCAGCAGTAATATCTTCGATGAAAGCTTTGAATTATGTGAAAAAGGGTTGTGAAGCCTATCTTGCGTATGTGATAGATACAAAAGTGACTAAAAAGAAAGTTAAATAAGTGCCAGTTGTTTGTGAATTTCCTGACGTGTTTCATGAAGTACTACAGGGATTACCTTCGATACGCGAAGTTGAATTTGGCATTGATTTAATGCCAGGAACAACTCCTATTTCAATAGCTCCGATAGAATGGCACCAACAGAGTTGAAAGATTTGAAGTCTCAGTTGCAATAGTTGACCGACAGAGGGTTTGCATGACTGAGTTTTTAACCTTGGGGTGCTCCTATTTTATTTGTGAAATGAAAGACGGCACGATGAGAATGTGGATTGATTATTTTCAGTTGAACAAAGTAACTATTAAGAACAAATACCCTTTACCCAAAATTGATGATTTGTTTGATCAGCTGAAAGGAGCCACCATATTTTTAAAAATAGATCTAAGATCAGGATATAACGAGTTGCGAGTAAAAGATTCAGATATTCTGAAAACTGCTTTCAGAACAAGGTACGAGCATTACAAGTTTTTAGTTATGCCTTTTGGACTAACAAATGCTCCTACTATTTTTATGGATTTGATGTACAGAATTTTCAGACCAAATTTAGATCGATTTGTTGTTGTATTCATTGACGACATTTTGATTTATTCGCATGATGAAATTGAGCATGCTAAACATCTAAGAATTGTGCTACAAACTCTGCAAGATATGCAATTGTATGCAAACTTCAGTAAGTCTGAATTATGGTTGCATCAAGTTAGTTTTCTGGGACATATTGTGTCATCATCTGGTATATGGGTTGATCCGAGCATGATTTCAACTATTTTGGAATGGAAGCCTCCGAAAAATGTGTCTGAAGTTCGTAGTTTTCTGGGACTTGCTGGTTATTATCGAAGGTTCATAAAAGCCTTTTCAATGATTGCTACTATGTTGACTAGATTGCTTTAGAAAGATATGAGATTTGAATGGTCCGATAAATGTCAGAAAAGTTTTGATCAGTTGAAAGCTCTTTTGACCGAAGCTCCATTTTTAGTACAACTAGTATCGGGTAAAGAATTCATGATTTATAGTGATGCTTCGTTGAATGCTTTAGGATGTGTTTTGATGCAGGAAGGCAAAGTTATAGCTTATGCCTCGAGACAATTGAAACCGCATGAAAAGAATTACCTGACACGCAATCTTGAACTAGCTTCGATTGTATTTGCATTAAAGATTTGGCGTCACTACCTCTTCGGTGAAAAATGTCATGTGTTTTCGGATCATAAAAGTTTGAAATATTTATGACTCAGAAATACCTAAATCTACGACAGAGAAGATGGTTAGAATTGTTGAAAGACTACGAGCTTGTTATAGATTATCATCTGGGTAAGGCAAATGTTGTTGCTGATGCATTGAGTCAAAAATCATTGTTTGCATTACGTGCGGTGAATACTCATTTAGACTTGTCAGATGATGGTTTAGTTTTGGCTGAATTGAATGTGAAACCGTTGTTTTTACAATAAATATGTGATGCTCAGAAAGTTGATAATGAAATGTTAGTAAAATGAGCTCAGTGTGATTTGAACTCTGATCCTGAATTTCGAATTGATGTTGATGATTGTTTGAGATTTTGAAATCGGATATGTGTTCCAAGGAATCCAAAGCTAATTCAGTTGATATTGAAAGAAGCACATAGCAATCGCCTATCTGTTCATCTGGGAAGTACACAGATGTACCATGATTTGAAGCAATTGTATTGGTGGCCTGGTATGGAGCAGGATATCTCAGATTTTGTATCGAAATGTTTAGTTTGTCAGCAAGTTAAAGCTAAACATCAAGTGCCATCTGGTTTGTTACAACCGATAATCACTCCTTAGTGGAAATAGGATAGAGTAACAATGGATTTTGTTTCAGGGTTGCCTTTGACTCCGAGAAAGAAAGATGCAATTTGGGTCGTAGTCAAAAAATTAACGAAATCCGCCAATTTTATTCAGGTACGATCTGATTACTCACTTAATAAATTAGCTGAGCTTTATATTTCCAATATTGTGAGATTACACGGAGTACCACTATCTATTGTGTCTGATAGAGATCCGAGATTTACTACACGATTTTAGAAGAAATTGCAAGAGGCTTTAGGTACTAAATTGCATTTTAGTACAACTTTTCACCCATAGATGGATGGTCAATCTGAGCAGATTATTCAGATACTCGAGTATATTTCAGATGTTGCGTTCTTGAGTTTGATGGCATGGGAGCAATATTTGCCACTGATTGAATTTACGTATAATAATAGTTTTAGTTGAGCATCAAAATGGCACCTTATGAGGCTTTGTACAGACGCAAATGTCGAACACCTCTATATTGGACTGAGTTAAGTGAAAATAAGTACACGGGGTGATGTAATCAAAGAAACAGAACAAAAAGTGAAAGTGATCCATAATAGTCTGAAAACAGTGTCTGATCGTTAGAAATCTTTTGTAGATTTGAAGCGAAAAGATATAGAGTTTGAGATTGGCAATAAAATGTTCTTGAAAGTCTTACCATGGAAGAAAATACTCCGATTTGGTCGTAAAGGTGAATTGAGTCCGAGATTCATCGGGCCGTATGAAATTATTGAACGCATTGGACCTGTTGCATACAGATTGTTGTTGCCACCAGAACTAGAAAAGATCCACAATGTGTTTCATGTGTTAATGCTTAGACGATACGGGTCTGATCCATCACACGCGATTTCTCCGTCTGAAATTGAAATTCGATCCGATATGACTTACGAGGAAGAACAGATCCGTATATTAGCTCGCAAAGTTAAAGAATTACGAATTAAAATAATTTCGTTAGTAAAAGTCTTATGGCATTGACACGGAGTTGAAGAGGCTACGTGGGAGCCCGAAGATATTATGAGACAATAATATCCGAATCTGTTTATCGGTAAGATTTTCGAGGACGAAAATCCCTAGGGGGAGAATTGTAATAATTCGGTTTAGACCCTAGTCGAAATAGTGGTTTTGAGACCATAAATTTGAGGTTGAAAAAATATTTTAATATTATTTTTGGTGTTAATAATATGTGATTGAGTATGAGTGAAAATTCTATATGAAAATTTTATCGTTTGTGTGTCGAATTATAAAAAGGACTTAATCGCATAAAGTGCAAAAGTTGTGTGCTGATTGTTGAAGTGCTTAATTAGCATGGCTTATTAAATGAAAGATCCTTATGTTGTAATTAGACCATAATATGTACATAGTTAGTGGAATTTTAAATGAATTATTAAATGGGAAAAATGGTAAAATAATTATTAATGTATAATAAATAAAACAAAACATAAATTAAAGGCATTATCATGTTCATCTTGCTAAAATTTGCTAAGAAAAAGAAAAGAAAATAGTTTCAGTGTTCGGCACTAAGCTTGGCTAATTGAGGTATGAAATTTGTTCGATTTTTGATCATTTCTACGTTTTTGTGATAGTTGCTTTGTGTTTTATCTAACCCATGCTTTAATTTTAGAATTTGATGAAGATTTTGAGATGTGCCATTGATGAATATGTGAGGTTTGTGTTGATAGTTGGTGGAATATGAAAGTTTAATGTTGGGTTAACATAGTTTGTCTTTGAATTTTTGATGAAATTTGCTATTTTGAGCTAAATTGTGAAAAAAAGAAATTACAGGACTAAAATGTGAAATAAATGAAATATATGGGCTTGTATGAAAACAAGGAAAATTCGGCTAGGCATGTGTGAAAATAAATTATGTGAATTTGATGATTTTATGAAATAGGGACTAAAGTGTCGAAATGTGAAAATATGAGGGCTATTTTATAAAATGCCCTAAATATGTGTGTTTGGACTAAATTGAATGATTTGGTGATTGAATGAGCTAAATTTGAATATGTATAGATCAAGAAAAGAGAGATTTGGATCGAGATCGAGGCAAAGATAAAGTGCTCGATTAATCGACTTGTTTTGTTATTTCGACGTCCGAGGTAAGTTCGTGGATAATACGAACCGTTTAAATTCCTATCTATGTGTTATGAAATGAATGAATATGCAATTATTGAATTAGAAATGCTATATGTGGAATTGAGAAATGTGGCACTAAGTGTGCGTAATTAGAATGGAGATAAAGGTGAATAGCACTGTGTATGCGAAGTAAAGGAAGCCTCGGCTATATCGATTGGCACTGTGTGTGCGATAACAAGTTAAATTTAGTTTAATATAAAGGCACTAAGTGTGCGATGATATTAAAGCTTTGATTAAGAATTTGGCACTAAGTGTGTGAATAAGTTGAAAGAATAATGAAGATTTATCGAAAGGCCTTATCGAGCATTGAGTAACAAGAATGATTGTTAACTAAGTGTTGGCAAAGGTATGTTCGGAACCTATGTGGTTGATGATATTATTTATGGACAAATGGTTAGTTGTGTAAGCATATGGCTAAGGATTATATTGTGTATCATTGTGAATATATCTAAGTGATGGTTTATTTTTATATTGATATTGTATTATTGAGTTATATGTATTATATAACGAACTTACTAAGCTTTAGAGCTTATTGTGTGAAGTGTTTCTCTGTTTTACAGTGTCTTTAAAGCTAGCTCGAATCCGGGATCGTCAGTGACTCAAAAACACTATCGGCTATCTATTTTGGTTTTTTGGAAGATGTATATATTTTGTATATGGCTTGTATAGGCTAGTATGGTATATTTTGAGTTGTATAGTTCTTGCCATGTTATGTGGCTTGAAAGATGGATGATTTTGGTATATGCCTTAGATGAGTAAAAAGAATGGTTAACATGTGTATGTGTGCACTATGTGAATGGTCTTTATGAATAGTCTTGGGAATATGGAAGTAGTATGTTTATGATTTGAACTGGTATAAATTTGATGATACATAAATTTCATGATTTTGAATGTGTAAATGATACTTGTGGTAGTAAGTTGAGAGGGATTTGTATAGGAAAAAGATTGAGGATGTTATGAGGTTAAAGAGATGCATATTTGGTATGGTTTGGTTGCATTTTGAGGGCATGAAATGTATTTATTTGTGCTTGTAGGTTTGACCCTAAATGGGTAGCAAAATGGCCTTGCAAATGGCCTATATTTGCCCACACGATTGAGCACACGGCCATATGGCTCGACCGTGTACCTTTAATTTTGTAATTTGGTACAAGTCAGACTCGACATGAGCTAGTCACACGGGCGTGTGACTGGCCGTATGAAACAAGTCAGTTTCAACCACGGGCTGGACACACAGGCATGTGACTGGCCATGTGGTGCAAGTCAGTGTCGACCACAGGTGAGACACATGGGCGTGTCTCAGGCCGTATGGACAAGTCAGTATGTATGCCCTATTTTGCCACGGCTTGGACACATTGGTGTGTCCGAGGCCGTGTGCTACCCACACAGGCGTGTGACCTCTGTAGCTTTGAAAAATGTTTGATTTTTTAGAAAATTTTATATGTGTTCGATTTATTCTTGACCCCTTTCTATCACGTGTTTAAGGTCTCGTACAGCTCATTAAGGGACTATATGTTTGTATTTTGATATGATATGATGATAATATACGTTATGATGTGAAATGTTCGTAAAAGATATGGTTGGTCCTGTAATGCCTTTAACCCTAGACCGTCGATGGTTACAGGTTAGGGGTGTTACAAAAGAGATATCGATAGTCTGATTTTTGAACTCTGACTTCCCACGATCCTCGAGTTATCTTGGTAATACTTCAAGGAAAGGGAAATGAGAGGGGTAAGCATAAAACTTAGTAAGTTTGCATGAAAATAAATAGCAACAATAAGCTCATAATGACATCAATCCAGGGCATTAGATAACCACTCAAGTCTTAAGCACTTTGCTATAACTTACTCGTACTTGTTCTTATCTAGCACATACCATGCCACATATTGTAATCATTTCTTGTGAATTTCTCATAGGAACCTATATTCACTCAATCACATGGATTTAGTATTAATCTCATTTCTATCTCTGAACTTATCTACTTATCCCACTAAATTACTAGGGATATTTAAGTACGCATATTCATCGCCATTAACATAAACTCAAAGCCAATGCCACATCCCAGATGTGGTCTTACATCGGGTCACCTTTGAGTTCCAATGCCATATCCCCGATATGGTCTTATACGGAATCTCACATTAAGTATCGATGCCATATCCTGGATATGGTCTTATACGATTCTCATATTCAATACCTGATGGGCTCAAAACTAACTATTATTTTGATAAAGGCAAGCGCAACTATCGAACAGTAGTATAGTTATGGCGATTCAGGAATATCGTATCCTCAAGGACTAGAATTACTAGTAATGACTATCTTTTTATTATCTAGCCTAGTAATTAAGGTGATTTACTTTTAATCTAAAATTAACAAACTAGTTTAACTAACTAAATGACTATGAACGTGACAGAGAGTGAATTGGAAAAACACTTTTGGAAAACTTATATGAGATAGGCAATACCTAAGGAAGAATCCACCTAGACTACACTTATTACTTTTGATTCATGTGATTTATTCACTTGACTTAATCCGTAGAAATCTCTGATTTATATTAATATCTCTTTCAAGACTAAAAACAACTAAATCTAAGTTGATTAATTGAAATCTCTTTCTAATTAAAACCCCTATTGTGACATTAAATCGATCTATGGATTCCCTTATTGAATTTGACTCTAATCCGGCAGATTTTCGTCGCCCTATTTCTAGGGTTGCAATCAACTCCGCTTAATTGTGTTGATCTTCTCTTAAACAGGGACTTTTGCTCAACTAAATAAGCACATTTGACTTGAATCAATAACCTGGATTATCAAAACAATAATAAAAACTCACAATTAAGAATAAGAACAAGTATTTAACTTATAAATTAAATAGTAATAAGATTCGTCTTAGGTTTCATCCCCTCAGGTATCTAAGGGATTTAGTTCATACTAATAGAAGGAAACATCATAAAATAGGGAAAATCACAAAACATAATGAAAACCCAAAAACTTCTAAAGAACTTGATGGGAGATCTTCAATCTTGATAGAGATCCTTCTCTTAAGCTATTCCCGACGGCTGTCTTGGAGTATTTTCTACCTTCTACTTAGTGTCTATTCAACGTCCTCTTTTAGGTTACCCCCTAGGGTGTTTATATAGGCTTTGGAACACCTCTCTTGGCCCACAAGTGCCCTATTCCTAATAGAATTCATTTTTGCTACGGCAGGGACACGCCCGTGGTGGACTCCTTCGGTCGTGGTCGATTCTGCTCGCTACACACGGTCGTGTTCAATTGTCCAGGCCATGCTAATTTCCTAGGTAGGCCCATTTTGCCCCTTTTTGGATCGTTTCTCATTCTTTTCGACTTCCTAAGCTCTATTGAGTATAAAACATGAAATTAAGGGATTAGGAGCATCGAATTCATCAAATCTAATGAGAATTCATCCAAAAATAAGCCAAGCATGGGGTTAAAATATGTGTAAATTATGGTTTATCGATATCGAAGCCATTTCCTGGATATGGTCTTATACAGAATCTCAATTTGGTGCCGAGGCCACGTCCCGGACATCGTCTTACATGGGACCTTATCCATCTCATGTCTCGATGATAATATTCTCACATTTATTATAGTCCAACCAGGATTTCAACATCTCAAATTTTATCATCTTTCTCATTCAACACCATTATTCAATTTCATAGAATTTCATGTATCATTACGATATCAAACATTCTTAAATATACTAGCATAAATGTTGAGTTTATCACATACAAACTTAACTCAATTTCAAAATATGCTAGATTGTCGATCTAGTCCGATACTTTGTTCTTTCCCCGGTCGAGGTAAATTCTTGGTTCTTCTTGATCTATAATAGAAAATTAGCTCATTTAATTATCACATTAATAAATGCATTTCAATAATCATGCTTTGGCAAAATTACTATTTTGCCCTTAGACTTTTACAAAATAACTATTTTACCCCTAGGCTCGGAAATCAATTCTACTCAAATTTCTCTCTTTAATGAGCCTAGGTGAACATTTAATTCTCTTATGGCTACCATCAAAACTCAACATTTCACACATCTACTACATATTTTACAACATTTACAAAAAGGTCCTTTTAGGTGTTTTCATGGTAACACCTTTCACAAAAGTTGTTTATTAAACATCTATGACTCATTTTCTTCTATAAAAATGCAGCAAAAAACTTAAAAGCTCACATGGAAAAACCCTAAACTTTTCACCATATTGCAAGATAGTCCCCTCTTTAGAAAGCTTAAGCTTTAGGGGTTCCAAAAGTATAATTATCATCAAGAAAAACCATTAAAATCACTTACTAGTAGGGAGAAGAGTTTGCTGAAATTTTTTAGCTTTAAAACCCCTATCTTTCTTGTGCTTTTCGGTGGAAGAAGATGATTAAAGAGAAGGATATCATCTTTTCTTTATTTGAATATAAAACAATAAATTTAGTCACCAAATCCTTACCAACTTTGACTAATTTTGACTTTCTTATCCCCTATGGCCGGCCAACCTTCATTTAAGAGGCTAATTTCCCTTTAAAGGCCTCCAATTAATATTCCATAGCCATTTGGCACCCTTAGCTTGAAATTTTGAACTTTCACACTTTATGCAATTTAGTCTTTTTTCGCGATTAAGCATGAAATTGCTAGAATTAAAGCACCTAAATTTTCATGCACCCATATAATCATGCTCTAAATCATAAAATAACATAAAAATAATTTTGTCTAACCTCAGATTAATGGTTCCAAACCACTGTTCTGACTAGCCCCTAAATCGGGCTGTTACATGATGAGTTAGTGATTCTTCATAACGTATTATTGCTATGTTATGTGTTGCTTGTGGTGGTATAAGTGTGTTTGTTTTTCAGGGTGGCAATTATCTTGGTAAATAGCCTTTTAATTGTCCACACGGATAGACACACGGGCGTGTGTCTAGGCAATGTGTAACACACGGTCAGCCCTCTGGGTGTGTTGATAGGCCGTGTGTCCCCTGTATCAAATTTGTGAAAATTCAATTAGTCACACGGGCCAACATATGGGCATGTGACTAGGCCGTGTGCCCCTAAGTGTTTGCTAACGTCATAAACAAAATACTAAGGTTTTCACACACATGTGAGGGCACGAATGTGTCTTGGCCGTCTGAAGGACATGGGCCATAGAAACGGGCATGTGCCAGGCCATATGAAAACCCATATAGGTTCGAAATGAAAAATAAAATCCACACGGGTTAGGAACATGGGTGTGTGTGACCACACGGCCTGCCCATACGGGCGTGTTCCTTTCCACAAGGCATGTAGCCCTGTTTTAAGTAAAAAAAAATTCTAAGTGTGCAAAAGTTTTTGGTTTAGTCCCAAACCATTCTGTATGTATGTTTAGGATCTCATAGACCCATAATAGGGATGTTATGAATATGAATGAAAAAGTTTTAAGTTGAAACAAAATTTTATAGCCCGATGTTATATGTTTAAGCAAGTTAAGTTCAGTAATGCGTCGTATCCGGTTCTAGCATTGAATACGGGTAAGAGGTGTTACATTAGTGGTCTATTGAGTCTTCCATTAAATAAGTTTTTTATCATTAAGAGTTTTTTACATTTTCCTTTGGTAGCTAGCTATTTTTTCCACTCTTTACTATTTGCCTTGAAGTGCCCTTTCTTGCTATATAAGAATCATTTAGACTTTAAATAAGTCTTTTGGCTTTTTGGTTCTTTACCTTTCCACTTGTGGTGGCCTAAAGGCCTTACCCTTACCTTTCTTAGTGTACTTTCGCTTCCCTTCTGATGAAGAAGCGACAATTATATTCACTTCTGCTCTTCGAACCAGCTAACCGTCGTTCAACATCAACTAATAGAATTGTAACTCCTTCATGAGTTGTGTAAGCGTCAAGTTTTTGTCACCAAGATTATATGCGGCTTGAAAACTAGCAAAATCCTTGGACATGCTTTTAAATACCAACTTTATTTGGGTGTTTTGGTCCAAATTAGCCTTATTATCCTTACCTTCAACAAAGTAGCCCATAAGAGTGATCATATGGTCTTTAACTGAAGTGCTGGGCATTTGATATGCATTCATTAAGTAATCCTACCATGTGGTAGAGCACTTGGCATGCCATCATAAGGGACCATTGATGGATGTCGTAGGTCTTGTTTAGGGACCTTCTTTCATCAATATTTCTAAAATAGGTAAGGTTTTTATAATTTCTGATTTCAATCATGTCTGATCAATATATGCATGACAAGTACATTTGACATTCTTTCCTAAACTATAAGGCATACTTATCTCACATATGCATGACATGCTATGATAATTTTATAATATTTACATTCAATTATTCACAAGAGTAAATCAAACAATTTTGATTCTCTACAGTTTTTTCGTTTTAAGGAAAAACCGAAGAAGTGACTGTGAACTGTGCACCAGGTAGGTTCCCAGGAAAGGAAGGTGAGTCATATTTGACCTCTTAAAAACCAAGCCTTTCCTTTCCAGATTCAATCCTAGACATATACCTTCTCATTACCACACTTCTCATAGATATCAAATAACTTAAAGAAGTGAATGGAACAATACAATACATGTATTTTCTAATTACCACACTTCTTATCTTTAGCAGCTCAACTATGGATCATCTCATACATATATATATATATCACAATTATATCATAAATAATTATTAAACATATATATAAAGAGATGGGTAATAAAATAAAATTGCTAGCCAATGCCTCCATGAATCTACTTATAGAAAATAAATGAAAAAAAAAAAAAATACATAGTTTTTCCCATTATGGATTCCTTGTGTCTTCGAATACCATCACCCCATCTTCTCCTCATCATGGACTTATTTTTGGAAAATTTACATTTATGTCCTATATCCGTTTACGGCTCACAAGAAATATATAAATAAAAAATAATCTTACATGGAGATGATAGTCCACGGTCTATTTCCTAAGAACAACACCCTTGGCAAAAAAAATAATTATATAACAAATATATATAATAGTACATTCATTCACATACATTTTTCTAAACATGCAAACAATTACAAGAATGTCACATCTTATCAAATATTAATCAAACAAGATGAAGAGAAAGATTAGGTGCCGGTTTACACCATCAACATAGCACAACTAATAAACTATAATATGTTCATATTTTAATCCAACATTTAGCATACTTTTGGATGATTTATTCTTTGAATTGTGGAAATTGGTGCTCCTAATCCTTTCATTTCATGTTTTATACTTAGGAGAGCACCAGAGGATGAAAAGAACAAGAAACGTGCCGAAAATGGAGAAAATGGCCAAAGTACGAAATCAACATGGCCCGGTCTCGAAACACACGGCCGTGCCTTTTTAACAAGTTTGAACACAGCCTGGTCTCAAAACACATGGTCGTGCCTCCTTAGCAAATCCAACCATGGCTTAGCCCCGAATCACACAGCCGTGCCACATGGGCGTGTCCCTGCTGTAGCAAAGAAGAGTTTCATTCAGATTAGGGTACTTAGAGGCAAAGAAAGACATTCCAAAAGCCTATATAAACACCCTAGAGGCCAACCTTAAGGAGGGCATTTGGCTAGGCCAAGGAGCCAAGCCAGAGGGCCAGAATTGTGGGATTCAATCGAAGAAAGCCAGTTGATTCATCCTAGAAGCTAGAGTCATACTCAAGACTGAGGATCTCTCCTTCAATTCCTTCAGGGGGTTTTAGGGTTTTATTTATGTTTTGCTTTATATTTACTTCTGAGATGTATTCTTTTATGATTATGCACTAATCCCCTCAAATACCTGAGGGGGATGAAAACTAAGACAGATCATGTTATTGTTTTCTGAACTATGTCATAAATACTTGATTTGTTCTTAACTATGTGTTCTTTATTCTTGCTTTGATATTTCAGGATATTGATTCAAGTATTGATGTGCTTAGGTAGAGGACGAATATTCCCTGTTTAAGAGTAGATCTAGCATAGTTAAGTAGAGTTGATCACAACCCTAGAGATAGGATGAGAAAATCTACCAGATTAGGGTCAAACCTAATATGGGAGTCCATAGATTGAGTTAGCAATTGTAGGGGTTTTAATTAGAAAGAGATTTCAATTAATCAACCTAGGGTTAGACGTTAGTAGCCTCAAGAGATGTATTAATATAAATTAAAGAATCCTACAGATCAAGTCAAGTGAATAAATCGTCTGGTTTAGAGTTAGGTAACAAGTGAAGTATAGGTGGAATTCTTCCTCGGGTATTGTCTTAATCAATTGGTTTTCCCACAAGTATTTTCCCAATTCCTTCTCTGGTGTCTTAGCATCTTTAGCTTAGTAGTTAGTTAATTTTAGATTAAACAACCATTCTCTTAATTCTTAGGCTAAATTATAAAAAGAAATTTAGTATTAGTAATTTTGGTTCCTTTGGGTTCAACAATCCGGTCTTGCCATTAAACTATACTACTGTTCGATAGGTGCGCTTGACTCAATCGTGGTGATAGTTATTTTCTAGGCTTGATCATTCATTATATAAATTTTAAGACTTTTCCACCACCATCAAGTTTTTGGCCCAATTGCGGGGGATTGAAATATTAAGAAAGCTCAATTTTTATTACTTTATCCATATTTTATATTTGCAATTGAATTTTATTTGTACTTTTCCAAGTTTCTTTTCTTTTCCTAGTAGGTACCTCTAGCTTATGACTAGAAGGAACCCGAGAGGACCCTTGATTTACGACAGTGATATTGAAGGTACTGTACGGAGAAACCGAAGAGAAATAAGGCAAAGCTTAAACCACATACAAGAAGAGCAAGAGAATGAAATTAATACTATCGAAGAGATGGCTGAGAATAATCCCTACCTCAAGAGGTGGCCATAAATCATGCTCCTTGAACTATGTATGATTATGCTAAACCTAATTTAAAAGGGACTGGATTGAGTATTGTTAGGCCTGCTATAGCTACTAATATTTTGAATTGAAATCTAACACTATACAAATGATTCAACATTTTGTTCAATTTGATGGTCTGCAGGACGAAGACCCAAATACTCATTTAGCAAATTTTCTAGAATTTTTGATACCTTCAAAATAAATGGCATTTCTGATGATGCCATTCGTCTTTGGTTATTTCCCTTTTCATTAAGGAATAAAGCTAAACGGTGGTTGAATTCTCTTCCACGAGGATCAATCACTACATGGGATCAAATGACCGAAAATTTTTATTAAAATATTTTTACCGGCCAAAATGGCCAAGTTGAGGAATGATATCTTTTCTTTTGGGTAGATGGATTTAGAAACATTTTGCGATGCATGGGAGAGATACAAATATTTATTGAGAAGGTGCCCACACCATAGATTACCCTTGTGGCTACAGATCCAAACTTTTTACAATGGTGTGAACCCCTCAACTAGGTAGTTGATTGATTCAGCCACCGACGGAACCCTGAATAACAAAACACCTAAGGCGGCCTACGAATTCATTGAAGAGATGTCACTGAATAACTATTAGTGACAAGTCATGAGGACAAGGCCAACAAAATTTGCCAGTGTTTTAAACCTCGACGTAGTAACCATGCTATCAAACTAGGTAGAACTTTTATATAAAATATCCACCTTACAACCCGAGCGCTAAAAATGAGCAAGTTCACTATATGGGTAACAATTTTAAACCTCAAATAACCCTTATAGTAATACTTATAATCCAGTTGGAAGAACCACCCCAATTTCTCATGGGGTGGTCAAGGAAATCAGAGGCAACAACCCCCAAACTTCCAACATCAGCCCTACCCACTGGAAAAAAAGTCGAACCTTGAGGAGATGCTGACAAAATTCATCGCGATGTCAGAAACTCATTTCCAAAACACCAAGACAACACTAAAAAATCAACAAGCATCGATTCAAGGGATCGAGAACTAGTTAGGGCAACTTGCTAAGCTGATATCCAAACGACCACAAGGTAGCTTACCAAGTAACACTGAGACTAACCCAAAGGAGCAACTTCAAGCCATAACAGCTCATGGCAGTGAAGGGTTAGTGGAATCTGTATATGAACCAAGGCAAGAACCTGTGGTAAGTAAAGGTAAGGTTGATGTTGAAACACCCCAAACCCGGCCCACAAGCCCCGACTGGATCTGACATGTTCCTTAAGAAAAACTTAGCTTAATCTTGTTCCATCTTCTTATAACATAAGTCAATTCAAACCAGTCAAAATTTTAACGAGTTGGAAACCAAGTTGCCATACGAGTTTGTATTTTGTTAAAATCGTTTCTTTAATACTCAAAAGGGTTTGTCAGATTTTAGAGTTCCTTTGAAAAAAACCGTTAGTTTGATTTAATGATAAAACATTGACGTTGTTTTAAGAAAAATGTTTAATTACTTATTTGTTGATTATCGTATGGAAATAAAATTTAATACACGAAATTAAGTAGTTAAGTAATGGCCTTATTACATATTAAAAACCAAAAATAAGTCCTGGAATAACGTACTGAAGAAAACGAAAAAGAGTTCAACCATAAGTAAACCCAAAATTTACTGAGCATGGCCACCACAGAGTCCCTGCCGACCCGGTCCACATAGCACTAGCGTCACCTGCAAAATGTTAGCCCATGAAGGGTGAGTCAACAGACTCAATGTGTAACAACCAACACAGGTTCCCAATCGATTATAGCCTTTATTATAACATTTTGGGCAAAACCCATCCGAAATCATTATCGGTCCATAAGCCCATATCACAGCATAATAAATCACATGTATATAAAAAAATGATGCAACCCGAACCCACCTAGATATCCAACCTCTACACACCACCCGTACCAGCCAGTCACAACAATGGGGATTACTAAATCAACCCTCCATCCGCTACACACCCTCGAAGGCGATCATTGCAATCAATCGCTTCATCGCTTTAATACGTGGCATAGCCACCGGATAATGTGACAACGTCACCGAATCATAATATTGTGACATGAGTCACTAAATAATGTGGTAAAACCACCGGAACACTTCCCCTTTTCATTGTAACCCTCGTGCCCATGCAACATACATAATATTACAGGTATCATACTATATGTTTTATCCCAAGCCCATATCAAAATTATACATGCTTTCATACAACTAATTGTAAACACTATTAACAAAGTGTTAGATGTAACGTACCTGAATGAACTGTACCATTGAGTGGTACCCTTAGCCGTGATTATTCATAACCTTATTAACATATACTTAATATTATTAACCTATTAGGAAAAGTGTGGGGTTACACACCTGAAAACACGGAGAACGACACTCTCGATCTCACTGACACCCTCACTTGCAGGGATCACCACGATTTGCTTATCCCTTTTCGATGCTGGCCCACAACCCGGTGGCCAATAACGTACGGCTGACACCGCCCATTTCTTGAATCTAGGGGTAGGAACTGCGCTTCCAACCCCCTCCTTTGATTGGCTAGGTCCCGACTCCATGAGATTAACTTAATAGAAAAACCCAATTGAGTGAATGGATCTAAGAACATTCATCTAAATGAACAGAGGCTTACCTAGATCGACCGAATACCAAAGTTTTTGGCTTTTGCTTCTGGTGTCGATTGTGTTCCTACATAATACCATATGAGTAATCGACTAACACTGAGGGTATGGCCTTTGGCCGAATAGCATTATCTCCTTACCTTGCCTGTTTAAATCCCGGAGCTTTTAGATAACCCCTAACGTTGGCTTCCAAGAAGAGTTACAAATCCAAAACCTTGCATAGATTCAAACATACACAAAAAAGAATACAAGATTAAGCCTCTGATTTTGGCAGACCAAAATAATAAAGAGAGATTTAGACCAAAAGAGATCCCTTACCCCAATACTCACCCGATTTGGCTTACTGACAGCCCTTGGAGATTAACACAATAGAAGAGGATGGAAGAAGAGTGTAGACAAAAATAAAAGAAGAGAGAAAGAAACGATGAATGAGAGGTTCGGCTATGGTCTTAGCAAATGGGAAAGGTTCTTTCGGCTTTTGAGGATGGAGGAGGAATCGGTGCAAAGAAGAAGAGAAAGGGTTGGGGTTTGTGTGGTTTCGGCTATGGTGAGAGTGGAGGGTATGTTTCGGCTTTTAGAGGGTGAATGAAGAAGAAAAGGGATAGCTTGCTAAGATGAGAAAAAGTGCACGAATGGTTCTTCACTTTTGGGTTTTGATCAAGAGAGAAAAGAATGCAAGTTTTGGCAAGAAGCTCAAATGAAAAGAAAACTTTCGAAAGAGAGAAAATGGCCACACATTCTCCTTATTTCGGCACCTAAAGCCCCTAGCCTAGCCACTTCCTTCTTGGCCAAAAATATCATCCCAAGACCCCTCCATTCAGCCAACTCCTCTTCTCTCTCCCAAATCCCTTGTTTTTCTCCTATTTCTCCTCTTCTCCTCCCATTCAAAAGAGTTTGAATGAGTCACACTCTTATCTCCCTTCTTAGCCGAAAATTTGAGCTATTTGACCCAATCTATAGTTCATCCATGAAGTGTCCACGGCAACTCCAACTTTTCACCTCATTGACGCCAAAAAGAAACCCCAAAATGCTTCACTTTCTGCTCGAACCCTGTCCATCTAGCTCCCTGAGGTGTCACACCCCTATGCACAAAGTGGCACCTCCCTTGCCACCTTGCCAACTGAATTCTTGTGTCATAACCCACACGCAAATTTTCTTAAGGCCTAGCTCCCTTAGCTCTCCCTTAAAGGTTTAAAGTCAAATATTTTCCTAAGGCTTCTACCTACACCCCAAGGTTCCCAAAGCCTCCAAACACACACAAACATCACACTAAGCATGCTACTACATAAATATGAGTTAAAATGCATAACCCCTAACTCCCGGATATTACAGTTCTACCCCCCTTAAAAATAATTTCAGTCTCAAAATTATCTAGCTAAAATAGGTGAGGGTATTGCTGTCGCATTGCTTCCTCCGGCCCCCATGAAGCTTCTTCCGATCCACGATTCCACCATAACACTTTGACTAGAGGAACTGATTTCCTATGTAATACTTTCACATCCCGTTCCAAAATCTGAATTGGCTCTTCCTCGTAAGACAAGTCTGGTCTCAACTCCACTTCTTCCACTAGTACCACATGCGATGGATCTGATCGGTAATGCCGTAGCATCAAGACGTGAAACACATCATGCATCTGCTTTAATTCCAAAGGCATCTCCAACTGGTGCGCCACTGGTCCAACCCGCTTTAAAATCCGATAAGGCCATGTAAACCTGGGACTTAGCTTACCCTTACGACCAAATCTCATCACCTTCTTCCACGGTGAAACTTTCAGAAACACCTGATCCCCCACTGCAAACTCTATCTCTTTCTGCTTGAGATCCGCATACAATTTTTGTCTGTCAAACGCCTCCTTCAACCGTGCCTCGAATCACCTTAACCTTTTCTTCTGATTCTGCCATAATCTCTGGACCCAAAACATGACGTTCCCCTAATTTTGTCCAACATGTAGGAGTGTGACACTTCCGTCCATACAGTGCTTCATACGGTGCCATCCGAATACTTGCTTGATAGCTCTTGTTGTATGCAAACTCCGCTAAAGGCAAGAACTCCTCCCAGCTTCCTCTAAAATCTATCACGCAACCCCTCAACATATCCTCTAACACTTGAATTACCCGTTCAGACTGGCCGTCCGACTGCGGATGAGATGCCGTAATGAAGTCCAACCTGGTGCCCAAAGCCTGATGCAGTGCTCTCCAAAACTGAGACGTAAACCTCAGATCCCTATCTAAGATAATCGACATTGGCACCCCATGCAGCCTCACAATTTCTGCCACATACAACTTTGCCAACCTCTGCAGAGCATAGTCAACCTGCACCGGTATGAAATGTGTAGACTTTGTCAACTGATCCACTATCACCCATACCGAATCTTTCTTAGTAGGCGTAAGGGGAAACCCACTAACGAAGTCCATTGTAATTCTCTCCCACTTCCAATGCGGAATCTTTATTGGCTGAAGCAACCCCGAAGGTACTTGGTGTTTAGCTTTAACCTGCTGACACGTTAAGCACTTCCCCACAAATTTTATAACTTCTCGTTTCAGACCAGGCCATCAAAACTGATCCCGTAGATCCCTATATAACTTACTTTCTCCAGGATGCATAGCATAAGGGCTACTATACGATTCTCGAAGAATTCTCTGCCTTAACTCCTCATCCTTTGGCATACAGACCTTGCCTCGAAAACATAGCACTCCGTCACCGTTTACACCATAGTCTTCCGATTCCCCATTTTGCACTTGCAGTAGCTTAGCACTCAGATCGTCATCTACCAACTGTTTCTCCTTTACCTGAGTTAACCACGTCGGCTTCACCTACAACCCCGCTAGTAAACTTCCATCGTCATAAAGACTAAGATGTGCAAACATCGCCCTCAGATCCAACACTACTTTTTGACTTAGGGCATCTGCCACCACATTCGCTTTACCCAGGTGATACTCTATTGAATAGTCATAGTCTTTCAACAACTCCACCCACCTTCGCTGTCTCAAATTCAGCTCCTTCTGAGTTAACAAATATTTCAGACTCTTGTGGTCCGTGTAGATCACCGACCTTTCTCCATACAAATAGTGCCTCCACACTTTTAGAGTGAATACTACCGCATCCAACTCCAGGTCATGCATCGGATAGTTAACCTCATGTGGCCTTAATTACCGAGACGCATAAGCGACCACCTTCCGTCTTGCATTAGAACACATCCCAATCCTGTGTGAGAAGCATCACAATACACCACAAAGCCTTTCCTTGCTTTAGGCTGAATCAAAACTGGAGCCTCTGTCACTACTTTCTTAAGCCTCTCAAAACTCTCTTGTTGCTTATCCGCCACACGAAAGGTACCTCCTTTCTCAACAACTTTGTCAAAGGTGCTGCTATCAACGAGAACCCTTCAAGAAATCTCCTGTAGTAGCCTGCTAACCCCAAGAAACTGCGAACCTCTACCACAGACTTAAGTGGTTTCCAATCTAGCACCGCCTTAATTTTTCGAGGATCTACCCTTATCCCTTCCTCAGATACCACATGTCCCAAAAACATAACTTCCTTTAACCAGAATTCGCATTTGCTGAACTTGGCATATAACTTCTTTTCCCTTAAAACTTGCAGCACTACTCGGAGATGCTCATCATGCTCTTACTTAGACTTGGAATATACCAGGATGTCGTCTATGAACACAACAACGAACTGATCCAAGTAGGGTTGGAAAACCCGATTCATCATATCCATGAACGCAGTTGGGGCGTTCTTCAATCCGAACGGCATTACTAAGAACTCATAATGCCATTATCTAGTCCAAAAAGCTGTCTTATGGATATTTGCTTCCTTCACCTTAAGCTGATGATATCCCAACCTTAGATCTATTATTGAAAATACCACAGCCTCTTTGAGCTGATCAAACAAGTCGTCTATCCTCGGCAACGGGTATTTGTTTTTTATCGTCAGCTTATTCAACTACGGTAATCTATGCACATGCGCATAGTCCCATCCTTTTTCTTCACGAACAACACTGGCGCCCCCACGGAGATACACTTGGTCGAATAAACCCACGATCCAATAGATCTTGGATCTGAGCTTTAAGCTCTACCAACTCTTTTGGCACCATCGTATATGGAGCAATTGACACCTGTACCTGGCAGTAAATCAATTACGAACTCCACCTCCCTGTCGGGGGTAACCCTGGTAGCTTCTCCGAAAAGACATCCACGAATTCTCTTACTATTTTAACTCCACTAACCCCCTCTTCTTTTGCATCTAGAGCACTAATGAAGGCTAAAAATGCCTTGCACCCTTTTCGAACCATCTTATCAGCCTTCAACGCGGAGACTACGTTAGACAAATAGTTTCTTCTTTCTCCTATCATAATTATCTCCTCATCCTCCGGAGTCTTCAACTCCATTCGCTTAGCTGCACAATCCAATTTAGCACGATGTTCCACTAGCCAATCCATGCTTAGAATGAGATCAAATTCTCTGAAAAGTAGTTCCATCAAGTCGAAAGGAAATACCACTCCTTGAATCTCTAGAGGCACACTCCGAAATATCCTATTCACCACTGCCATTTGACCTAACGGGCTCACTACAGTCATCTCCCTAACAGACAATTTAGATGCTACACCTAATGTTTCAGCTACTCTACATGCAACATATGAGTGGGTCGAGCCAACATCAATTAGAGTAAAGAAAGGCTTGTCAGCTATAAAGAACGTACCGGTTATGACGTCAAAAGGCCACCATCCTCCCTCCGATGAATCGCATACACAGCATCTATTGTCTCGCCTCCGTGTTACCAACACCTCTGCCCGGTGTCCCGCGACCTCTACTAGAACCATTACCTCCGCCAATCAGACCACGACCCCTCGACGGCTGCTGTCCACCTCTTCCAGTCTAATTAAAACCCTGACTTACTGGTCGACTCCTGTCTGTTTCCAATGGACAGTTCCTAATCACATGGTCTTTGGACCCACACTTAAAACATCCCCCTGTCTTCTTCCAACACTCCCCCGGGTGCATCTTTCCACATTGAGCACACGTACGATACTGACCTCCCACAGTAACTTTCCGATCTCGTGGCCCATCAACTCTAGGTCTTTTCTAGAAACTCCCGAATGACCCTGATGATCCATAACTCCTCTTGTTTTTACCTTGACCTCTGTCCTAGTTCTGTCTCTCTGTTTGCTTAACTTCCTCCACTATCTGAGCTTTCTCTACTAGAATGGAAAAGTCTCTTTCTCTCTGAGGAGCAATCAACACCGCAGCTCATCCTGTAATCCATCCTCAAATCTAACACAACACTCATAATCAGTAGCAACCATCCCTCTGGCATACCAACTTAATCGCAAGAATTTTAATTCAGATTCGGCTACCGACTTGCCCCCTTGTACTAAATTCAGGAATGCCTTCCTTTGTGCATCCACGTAACTGGCTCCGATGTACTTTCCCTCAAAGCTTATCTTAAAGTAACCCCAGTCTACTCTATCTACCGGAGTCCCCTCTCTAACAGTGAGCCACCACTGGTAGGCCTCATCTCTAAGTAGTGACACCGCCCTTTCGCTTTTTCCTCGGTTGCTCACCTGTGTCGTCCATAATCCTTTCGACTGCTTCCAACCAATATTCAGCAACGTTTGGGGCCACCCTAGAGACCCCCCTAAACACCTCCGCTCCGTTAGCCCAGAGTCATTCAACCACAGATTTGTGGGCTCCCTTTGCGTGTACCCCAACAACCCCTGTTTAGTACTGCAAAGATAGCTTGAGAAATTACGTCGTTTCCACCCATTTGTTCCTGCTTCTCCGCGCCTACAGCTGGCGGTAGCACATCATTCTCAGACCCTTGACCAGACCTAATTGGTTTCGATATGGTTATTTTTGTCTACCACGCCTGCGCACATTACGACCATGTCCCCTAGAACTAGTGTCTATGATCGCGATTTAATCTGCTTTATGAAATTTTATGCATTAGCTTCTGTTCCACTGATTACCCACGAATAAGTTTTATGTAAAGAAGTTTAGTAGTAGTTCTTTTTATCATTACAAAGTTTTCGTTTCAAGTCTTCTACCCTAATTCAGAGAATCACATTCATTCATCAACAACATCCACTACTCACACTCACCACTTGTAGGGGTAATCTCATCATTTCACTACCGGGGTATTTTTGTAATTTATCCCATCGGGGTATTTTAGTAATAAATCAAGGTTAATTCAGAAATCTTACAAATCAAAGGTATTTCAAAAATTTTAGAAATGAGGGTATTTTGGTAATTTTTAGATCTAAGGTAGTTTTTACAAATCAATGGGGTAATTCGGTGATTTCAAAATTGGGGTTTTCATAAAACAGTGTAGCTAGTCCTTTTCGGGTTTTGATTATTAAATTTAGCCTGTGAATAAGTCCTCTTAGTTAGGGTGAACCGTCACTATGCACCAGGTAGGATTCGAGCGAAGAGGAGGTGAGTCACTAGTACTGCTTAAATACCAAGCTCCCCCTGAATCCAATCCTAGACATGCGCACAACTGTTGCCACACCCTTAACTCGGTGACTTACTCACAGGTTTGTTTGATTGATCTTTAAGTCTTATGTAATTTTGTGTTAGAGTAAGCTAATCCTAGGGTTCAATAGCTCCTAATCTACTAATCTACGATCCCATAATACCCATTTCTTCCACATACAAATCACACAATGATTAGGGGTACTTACTGGTGGACTTCGGGCCGAAGACACATGTGCCATGCCAGAATAAACCTAAATTTGCTTATAAAAATCCATGGTTTAGAAAAACCCATCTTTGGAAAACATTTGAGGCCCAAAACCCTCAAAGCTAAGGTTTGAACCGAGCTCTGATACCAAAATTGAAACATCCCAAACCCAGCCCACAAGCCCCAACCGGATTTGACATGTTCCTTAAGAAAAACTTAGCTTAATCTCGTTCCATCTTCTTATAACATAAGTCAATTCAAACCAGGTCAAAATTTTAACAAGTTGGAAACCAAGTTGCCATACGAGTTTGTATTTTATTAAAATCGTTTCTTTCATTCTCAAAAGGGTTTGTCAGATTTTAGAGTTCCTTTGAAAAAACCGTTAGTTTGATTTAATGATAAAACATTGACGTTGTTTTGAGAAAAATGTTTAATTACTTGTTTGTTGATTATCGTATGGAAATAAAATTTAATACGTGAAATTAAGCAGTTAAGTAATGGCCTTATTACATATTAAAAACCAAAAATAAGTCCGGAATAACGTACTAAAGAAAAGGAAAAAGAGTTCAACCATAAGTGAACCCAAAATTTGCTGAGTATGGCCACCACATAGTCCCTGCCGACCCGGTCCACAGCACTATGCGTCACCTACAAAATGTTAGCCCATGAAGGGTGAGTCAACAGACTCAATGTGTAACAACCAACATAGGTTCCCAATCGATTTTAGCCTTTATTATAATATTTTGGACAAAGCCCATCCGAAATCATTATTGGACCATAAGCCCATATCACAACATATTAAATCACATGTATATAAAAACAATGATACAACCCGAACCTCTACACACCAACTCTACACACCACCCTCCACCCCCATACACACACCTCGAAGGCGATCATTGCGATCAATCGCTCATCGCCCTTAATACGTTGCATAGCCACCGGATAATGTGACAATGTCACCGAATCATAATATTGTGACATGAGTCACAGAATAATGTGGTAAAACCACCGGAACACTTCCCCTTTTCATTGTAACCCTCGTGCCCATGCAACATACATAATATTACAGGTATCATACTATATGTTTTATCCCAAGCCCATATCGAAATTATACATGCTTTCATACAACTAATTGTAAACACTATTAATAGAGTGTTAGATGTAACGTACCTGAACGAACTGTACCATTGAGTGGTACCCTTAGCCGTGATTATTCATAACCTTATTAACATATACTTAATATTATTAACCTATCAGGAAAAGTGTGGGGTTACACACCTGAAAACACGGAGAACGACACTCTCGATCTCACTGACACCCTCACTTGCAGGGATCACCATGATTTGCTTATCCCTTTTCGACGCTGGCCCACAACCCGATGGCTAATCACGTACGGCTGACACTACCTGTTTCTTGAATCTAGGGGTAGGAACTGTGCTTCCAACCCCCTCCTTTGATTGGCTAGGACCCGACTCCATGAGATTAACTTAATCAAAAAACTTGATTGAGTGAATGGATCTAAGAACATTCATCTAAATGAACAGAGACTTACCTAGATCCGTCGAATACCAAAGTTTTCGGCTTTTGCTTCTGGAGTTGATTGTGTACCTACATAATACCATATGAGTAATCGACTAACACTGAGGGTATGGCCTTTGGCGAATAGCATTATCTCCTTACCCAATAGCATTATCTCCTTACCTTGCCTGTTTAAATCCCGAGAGCTTTTAGAAAACCCCTAACGTTGGCTTTCAAGAAGTGTTACGAATCCAAAACCTTGCATAGATTTGGCCATACACAAAAAAATACAAGATTAAGCCTCTGATTTTAGCAGACCAAAATAATAAAGAGAGATTTACACCAAAAGAGATCCCTTGCCCCAATACTCACCCGATTTGGCTTACTGATAGCCCTTGGAGATCAATGCAATAGAAGAGGATGGAAGAAGAGTGTAGACGAAAATAAAAGAAGAGAGAAAGAAATGATGAATGGGAGGTTCGACTATGGTCTTAGCAAATGGGAAAGGTTCTTTCGGCTTTTGAGGATGAAGGAGGAATCGGTGGAAAGAAGAAGAGAAAGGGTTGGGGTTTGTGTGGTTTCGGCTATGGTGAGAGTGGAGGGTATGTTTCGACTTTTAGAGGGTGAATGAAGAAGAAAAGGGATAGCTTGCTATGATGAGAAAAAGTGCACGAATGGTTCTTAACTTTCGGCTTTTGATCAAGAGAGAAAAGAATGCAAGTTTTGGCAAGAAGCTCAAATGAAAAGAAAACTTTTGAAAGAGAGAAAATGGCCACACATTCTCCTTATTTTGGCACCTAAAGCCCCTAGCCTAGCCACTTCCCTCTTGGTTGAAAATATCATCCCAAGACCCCTCCATTCGGCCAACTCCTCTTCTCTCTCCCAAAACCCTTGTTTTTTTCCTATTTCTCCTCTTCTCCTCCCATTCAAAAGAGTTTGAATGAGTCATACTCTTATCTCCCTTCTTAGCCAAAAACTTGAGTTGTTTGACCCAATCTACAATTCATCCACGAAGTTTCCATGGCAACTCCAACTCTTCCACTCATTGGCACCAAAAAGAAACCCCAAAATGCTTCCCTTGCTGCTCGAACCCTATCCATCTAGCTCCCTGAGGCGTCACACCCCTATGCACAAAGTGTCGCCTCCCTTGCCACCTTGCCAACTGAATTCTTGTGTCATAACCCACACGCAAATTTTCTTAAGGCCTAGCTCCCTTAGCTCTCCCTTAAAGGTTTAAAGTCAAATATTTTCCTAAGGCTTCTATCTACACCCCGAGGTTCCCAAAGCCCCCAAACAGATACAAATAGCACACTAAGCATGCTACTACATAAATATGAGTTAAAATGCATAATCCCTAACTCCGAATATTATAGAGGTAAGCCAAGAAAAACCAAAATCGATAATTAAAGAGTACCAACCTCGAATACCATACTCCAATGCGATGAAGAAAGACGACATAGATGAATAGGTCGATAAGTTACTTAAACTTTTAAAGAAATTACATATTAACTTATCATTTCTTGAAGCTCTTTCGCAGATGCCAGATTCAAGGAATTTTTAAAAGAGCTTTTAACAAACAAGTGGAAGTTAGACAAGGAATCGCATGTGGAACTAAACGCAGTATGCTAAGCAATGTTGCAAAATAGACTACCACAAAAATTAAAAGATTCAGGGAGTTTTACAATTTCATGTTTAATTGGTACTTCATCTATTGATAATGCTTTAGCTGATTTAAGGGCAAGCATAAATGTTATGCCTTATAAAATGTTTAAACAGCTAGGTCTAGGGATACCCAAACAAACTAGGATGAGTATTCAATTAGCTGATAAGACTATTCAAATTCCTAGGGGTATAATTGAAGACGTACTAGTTAAAATTGACAGATTCATATTCCCAGTAGACTTTGTTATTTTAGACATGGATGAGGACAATAGTATCCCCTTAATTTTAGGAAGACCCTTTTTAGTAACTGCCAAAGCTAAAATTGATGTTGGTACAGGTGAACTCACACTTCGTGTAGGTAACGAATCAATTAGTCTTCAAGCTCTCAACTCAGCTAGGACCTCGAGTGATAAAGGTGAGAACGTAAATTCTATTGATAATCATTTGGTTCAACTTTTTTATAGGAAGCACTACGAAATTACACAACTGAGCCAGATCATAGACCTAGTGGCAATAAAGAAGAAATTTATGAGGAACGAAGGCTTCAGATTGATGAACTAGATGAGTGGAAGGCACATTTCAAGGAGGAATAAAAGGCACATGAAGCAAAGCTGAGGGAATCTCCAGACAAGCTTATAGGAACAACAAATCACTTCAAAATTGGAGATCAGGTATTGTTGGATAAGAAAGACCCTCGAATCACCAGTTTAGACCTTAAAATGAACGAAGAAATTCCATTCACGATACTGAATATCTTCCCATACGGAACAGTCGAGGTAAGTAATCCCATATTTGGCACTTTTAAGGTAAACACCACTCGACTTAAACTATATATCGATAACCAAATTGATAGCATGAGAAAGGATTTTCACCTCCTCAAACCACCATGATTATGCGAATGAGAGGTAAGTCTAGGTTAAGACTTTAAACGATCACTTCTCGAGAGGAAACCCGAGCACTAACTTCACTAATGTCATATTTTTGATTTTTAGCACCTAACTACAAACTAACTAATTTCATAAAGCGCAAGTTTCTCTCTCCACACAACCTTGTACACGGGCGTGGCCGTGGCCATGTTGTAACATCCTAAAAATATGAGTATCAATATGTTGCATATTTTTGGTGCTTAAATTGTGAATGATTAAATTTGTGTGCTTATATAGTCTTGAGAAGGCTTGGGATTTATTTGGAATTAGAATAAATATAAGAGAAAAATCCAACCTTCCACAAGTGACTCTGATGCTTAAGGGAATTTAATTGGTAAAAGTTTGCATAAGATGAGCTAGTGGTAAGGTGGAGTTGGTGCCATAAGCATGTTTAGAGGGAAGAGGTTTGAATCTCATGGATAGCATTTTGGTGACTTTTATTTTTTTTACCTATATTGCATGTGTCGGTCAAACCTTACTTGTGGAAGGTTGGATTTTTCTCTTATGGCAAGGTGATTATTGGATAAGATAAGCTTGAACATAAGGAATGAAATCCTAAGCTTATGGTAAGTTAGGGGGACATAAGGCACCCTTTATGGGGTGTGTTTTGGAAAGTTTGGCATGGCCAACTTGTCCATGAACTTGGACGGCTTTATGGACTAGGGGGTGGCTAAATTTTTGTGATAGACTTTGGTAAGGATGAGTAGTTAGGGTGTAATCCCATTTAGTCATTTTTGTTCTTCCAAAACACCTTTTCTTTTTCATCTTTTCTCTCTTGGCCGAATGTGCTTGTGTTAGGATGAAGCAATCTTTATTTTGTCTCTTTTGGTCATTCTTTTTGACCATTTGGTTATTTTTGCAAAACCTCTCAAGTGCTTCATCTTGCATTTCTCTCCTAGTGCCGAAATTATCAACACAAAAAGCCAATTCTTTTTCTTCTTTTTCCCCATTATCGAATGCATATTTGACCCTAAACTCCTCTCTTTTCTCTTCTCCCTATTCTCTTTTCCTCTCCATTTTATTTATCATTCAAACACATTCCTCCTTCATTTATCTTCCATGGCTGAATGCTTGTGATCATCCCCATAGCTGAAATTATTTTCCCTATCCATTACATCATAGCCGAATTTTACATTCCTCATAACCTTTATTTTCAATTATTTTCTTCTATGGAAACTTTGGATCATTGGTAAGAATCATTTTCTTTGTCTTTTCTTTTTGCTATTTGGTCACCATGGCCGAATCTATAGAATGCCTTGGAAGAGACTTTTAAACCGAATAACCAATCACTTATTCAGATGATTTCTTTCATTATTTTTTTAGTGAAATGGTAGAGGGTCAAATCATCATCTTTTCGAAGTAGTCTTGAAGTCAATTAAGATTGGATCATAACGTTAAAGGGATTCTTTTGGGATCATTCAAAATTTTAAGGTAAGCTGAATTCGCCCTTTTAAGCCATTAGTCTTAAAATTTTCGATATATTGTTAGGACTAATGATCCTTTGTCTATGAAGGCAAACAAGATAGGGACGAAAAGGGTTGTTAATAGTGTTCGGAAGAGGGGCGGTTCTGGTATTCCCCCTAAATTTAAACAAAGAACCGTTACGACAATCCAAGATTTTCCATCGGGTTGTGGACCCTCATCCGGCAAAAATCAATTATTTGAAGTCATTCGTACTCCTGAACCTTTGTTCGTTCGTGGTTATTCAATGGGTAACAAATCATCAATCGGGGAGAAACCACAAATAGAATTTGTTCAAAATTTCAAGGGTAAAAGTTTAAAACACTTATTTTTTAGAATAGTTTTACAAATAAGTATTAGTGTTCTAATCCATCGGGATACGTGTTTAGATATCGACGAGCGAGAAAGTATAGTTCTCACCGTAATCAGGTGTGTAACTTCACACTTATCTCATGGGTTATACTATACCGTAAGCGTTAGAATAAAATCATAAATCCAATAAAATTGGAAAATATGATTGTGTGAATGCATGAAACCGAAATTTAGGTTGTGGAAAAATTACGAATTTGCCCTTAATGGGCTATTTTGTTAAAAAAAAGTGATATTTTGGGCCATATGATTATTTTGATAAATTGGCCAAGTGTGAAAATTGTGAAAAGGCCTCATGTGTTAAATGGACTGAATTATGAAATGTCCCTATGGACCAAATTATGAAAATGCCCTTTTTGGGCCAAATTGAAATATGTTGCTTTATGGGCCAAATGTGATATTAATATATGAGCTAAGATGGGCCAAGTTTGCTAGATCGTTAAATGGGCCAAATTGCTATTTTGAATAATGGGCCAAATTGATAACTTGTAATATGGGCTTTTTGTTAAAATTACCTTATGAATATTTTGTTATGCATTATATATATACATGACTGCATGGGTCGGGATAATTGACGAAGAGAAGAAAGGCCTGTTGCCAAAAATCTAGATCGGTGGTTCTACCACAAATATTATAAATGGTCTGTTGCCAAAAATCTAGATCGGTGGTTCTACCATAAATATTATAAATGGCCTATTGCCAAAATCAAGTTCAATGACTCTATCACAATGGCCTGTTGCCACAAATATTATAATTGGCTTCATGCCTGCTATTGGTGTGTTGGAGAGGTGGGTTGACTTGATCCCTATAGGTGTGTTGGTTGGTACGGGTGGTGTGTAGCATATGGAAATTAGGCTTGGTTGGGAATTGCATATCATATGCATTATTTTTATATTGTACATTTGTAAATGGGCTCAAGCCCAGCTAATTGCTCAAATGGTTTTGGCCCAGTGAACACGATAAGTGGGTTACACATTGAGTTCTAAGTAACTCACCCTATTTTTCTTACCCTTCTTAGGTAATAATAATTGATGGAGGCTTGGGCCGGGGATGACTTCATGTGGAGGCCATACTATGAATGATGAGTTATAAAAACTTTGAACTTCTTTTAAGTATTTTTATTTAAGTACTATTTCAATTGCAATGTAATAAGGCCTCTGGTATTATTTTTATGGATTTCTATTCATGGATGGATTTTAATATGTTTTAGTTACTTAAATGAAAATGTTTAATTCTTATAAATGTTTTCTTCAACTTACGATAAAAAGGGTTTTTCTTAAATATCACTTACTCGTAAAATTTCCATGAAAACTCTTTTATAAATTTATTTTAACCAATTATTTCTCTGAAAATCAAATTGTAAAATCTCATGTTTTGAAATCATGGTTTTCAAATAAATCTCGATTTTTGATAAACTCCATCTTCAAAAAATCATTTTGAAGAATTGTTTTCATTTAAAGCATTGATGACTAGATAAAAGTTCGAATTGAGTGGCATGCCAAATCTGGTCTTAAACGCATATCGGGTTTGGGGTGTTACACATGTGGACATCACGAATAAGTACAGGGGCGTGGCAAAGGTCGTGCAAAAACAGGGCAAAATTTTTTCCCCAAGACGCGGGCTCCAATTAAACGCCACGGCTGTGCGACGCGGTCGTGGTCGAAACTGCCTAAAAAACACGGGCTGAGATGAATCCACATGGCCATGCTAGGCGGCCGTGGTTGATATTATCAATTTTTTTTCACATATTGTCGTCACCACCACCTCGAGATCACTCCGATGATGAGAAACATTTGAGTCCTTTTATTTTCTTTATTTTTATTTCCATTCTTATTTTTATTTTTTAATTTTATTTTAGTTAATTTTCCTTTATTATTAAACTCTTTAAATTTTTAAGTATAATTTAATTTCTTTTATCCCTAGCTATTTAACTCTCGAGCAACTATAATAAACGTCCATTAAATAAGAACTCCCTAAAAACTTTACTGATGACTTCGCAGCTTAAAAAGGTTCAAGGTGCCACTCAAGGAATGAACACACCAACGGAGTATTCTCCACCACATTCACCTATACCTAGTCATCATTGATCATCCTCCAAGGATTTCATCCATAAATTAGGAAGTTTCACCTCTCTCCCTCTCTTATGACTTTCTTACTAATCATTATCTATCCTTGTACATTGAGGACAATGTACGTCTTAAGTGTGGGGGTCAACTATAGTATTATTTGGAAATCCCTAAAATATGCCTTATTCTTACATAATTTTCTCATATCACTAATTAGAATGAAACTTCTGTTAATTTATGATTTTTATTGATATGTTTTGAATTAAGTCATAGTTAATTGTGCATTGATAATTTAAACTTTAAGATCTAGAGAATCAAGCATGATAAGTCTATTTTTTAGAATTAAAAATTTGCTAGGTTGTTGGCCTAAATTTGAATATTACCTTGAAGTTTGAAATTTGCAAGGTTGTCATCAAAAACTATAATTTTTGTGAGATTTTGAGCCTTTTAGAGCATATATTTTTTCGTGCTCACTTTATTGATTATGAGTGTGACAACATTGATTTGTTATTCTAGAACTTGCTTCGATTATAGATGTCAAGACCACATCATTGATTTGATATACAGAGATGATAAAGGCACCTAGGATTTAACCCACTCACTTCACTAAAAAGCCTACCCTCACAATTAACCCCTAGTGAACCCCTTTGATCCTAACAACCCTTTTAATTGATTCACCCACTAATATTAAACCTAAAACCCATCTTGTATTTGTTATCACCATTTGTCTTCACTACCCTTCTATCGAGACTTGATTTGATCAATTGCCTAATTATTTTATTTCAGTAGTTAAATTCATCTTATATTATGTATTTACTTGATTAGTTCTTAAAAAAATCAAAGTATATTCATTATTAGTTCTATAATTAAGTGAGCTTATACGTTTAAATTCAACATCTTGAAGAAGAAGCTCGTATTATTAGTTTCAAGTTTTCAATTGATGTAATTATTCAGGATTAGTTCATTTTTCTAGTTAGGTAGTTTGTCAATTTAATCTCGATTTTAACCCTTTAATTCAGCCTTTACCCACACCTTTAACATAAGCCCCATTAGAACCCTTTAAAGACCTTTTGATTTGTGTATCATTTCATTTTATAGTGGTGGAGATCTAATTTTCAGGTAAGCCTATGGGATTAACTTTTCATGTTTGACTGATGAGTGCTTTTTTTGAACCTTGAACACCTTGAGTGATTTGAGTGAATCTTTAGTGAGGATGTCAGCTCTTGTCAATTTTCAATTAAAGGTAATTATTCGAATAAGGGGAAACACCTATGTTTTCATGCTATAAACTTATGACTTTGATTGTTTGAATCTTTAGGATTCTTTGAGTTAAATTATCCATGTATAAATTATCTATGAATTATGATGAGGCATTTTTGATGAAAATTATGAATCGAGTGAAGATAATTTTAATTGTGAGTTGAGAATTTTGCGTAATATGTTCATATTTTAATCCCCAGACATAAGCAAATGCTTAATTGTGCCCACGAGGGATATTTGATAAACGTTACTTAGAGAAAATATGTTCATATTTTAATACTTGTCCCCATTTAACATACTTTTAGATGATTTATTAAAACCCAAAATAAAATAAAAGTAAAAAGTCCCTAAATTGTGGAATTTGGTGCTCCCTAACACTTTAATTTCATGTTTTATACTTAAAATGAAATTATGATGCAACCCAAACCCAATCCTAATGGAGGATGAAATGACTACTAAGTCAACCCTCCATCCGCTACACACCATATTCAAATATTTGTGATCGTAGTCACCATATAAAGACCAAGTCAACACCTTCTTCCCCTTTCACATAAATCCCGAATGCCCCAAATATATAAATCATGCTTAACATTCAAATATTCACATGTTATAAAATAACATATTTCATAATCCTATCAGAAGTAGGAAACGTACCTGAGTACCTTTGTACCACATTAGGGTACTTAGCCATATTCATATAATCATATAATAAAAATAATTGCCATATGAAATATCGAAAGTTAGTGTGCGTACACACCTGATTTGTTTAGCGATTCCTTGAGATTCGAAAAGCTAGATCTAAAGTTTAGATCCTTAGTCCCTACATTTGATTCATCCTTTATTACTTAGCATAAATTCTATTTGGCTATGATATCCAAATCCTAGTAGGATTTGTAAAAAGACTTACCTTTGATGCCGATTTGGTGTTTATTCAAATCCCGAAAACTTGGTTTTCCTTCACTTGATATTCGACCAACCTTGAATCTCAATATGGGTTAGTTTTCGGCTTTTTAATAATTAAAGAACTGATCTAGATAATCATACAAGCTTTGGTCGAATACTTTTGGTTGATTTTTACCTTGTGGATCTTAAATCCGAAATTCACCGAATAACTAGGAACACGTGGCCTATGGTGTACCTTCGAAAAGAATTTCTTCTTCCATGATTCGCCAAGATTAATAATCGAAATTAGTCTCTAAATTTCAATAAGTCTAGAATATAAAAGAATGGAAAACTAAACTTGGATCTTACCCTTATTTGAAGGAATCGATTGTACCTTCACTTCAACCTTCAGAGATTCGGCTTAGAGACTTGATGAACAATCGGCTATGACTCCTTTATGTATTTGGTTTCAAAGATGAAAGAAGAGAGGAATAATAGGCTTAGAAGGAAATCGGCTAGGAGGCTAAAAGAAAAGAAGAAAAAGAATGGATGCTCAAGAAGAATATTTGGTAGAGGAAAGGAGAGGGAGAATGAATAATGAATGGCCCTAGTCCCCTCCTTTTATAGCCGAATTTACTAGGCCAAAAATCCTTTACTTGGCCACCACTCTTCCTTATTTTCCTAATTAAAGAATAATTCTTCATTTATCCACCTATTTAGCCGAATTTTAAAGAGAATTAAACTCTTCCCTTAAGAGTCCTTATGATCTTCTAATTAGCCGAGTTTTAAAGAGAATGAAACTCCTCTTTTGCAAGCTTGTGCCGTCCACCTCTTGGGCTTCTAGAAGCAAAATAAAACTTATTTTATTTGCTTCTTATGTGACTCGAACTCAAGCCCAAAACCTTTTGCATGTGGGCCATTTTCTAAGGCCTTAGGTGGCATCTTCAGGCCACATTTCCAAGTCCGTTATTGGGTCAAATTTCATGTACTTTATATTTTTAGGGTCACTTGGCCCTAAGTTCCCTTTGGGCTCTTAAATTCAACATTCGGGTCAATTTTAAGTTTTCTAAAATTTTCGCTGCTCAGATTTTCGTGTTTCCAAAATGTTTAGTTTCCTATTTTGGCTTGGTTTCCAAAATGTTTAGTTTCCTCTTTGGCTTGGTTTCCAAAATGTTCACTTTCCTAATTTACTTGGTTTCCAAATGGTCACTTTCCTATTTTAGTTTAGTTTCCAAAACTTAACATTTCTAAAGCATTTCCTTACATTTCCATACATCTCCTTACATTTCCACACATTTCCATACATTTCCATATATTTCCTTACATTTCCATATATTTCCATACATTTCCATACATTTCCATACATTTCCTTACATTTCCTTTCATTTCCTTACATTTCCTTTCATTTCCTTTCATTTCCTTTCATTTCCTTTCATTTCCTTTCATTTCCTTACATTTCCTTTCATTTCCTTTCATTTCCTTACATTTTCCTTACTTTTCCTTACATTTCCTACATTTCTTACATTTCCTTACATTTCCTTTCATTTTCTTTCATCTTAGGGTTCTTGAAACTCTTGAACACATCCAACACACCCATCGATCCCACTATCTCATGAATTATGCACTAACGCATAACCCATAATCTAGGATGTTACAGTTCTACCCCTTAAAAATAATTTCGTCCTCGAAATTACTTACTATCGCTCATCCGCAGCAACCTAACTCACCACACTACGCTATTGTGCAAGACTCGATCTTAAAGAACTATCATACTTTCTAGGCACATTCTCTAAGTTCACGTTCCTTAGAACTCATTTCTAACGTCGCGATTTAATTAAAAAGTTTTATGAATTAGTCCTTGTTTTACTTGATTACCATGAAGAAGTTTTATGGAAAGAATTTTTTTTGAAGTGGTTCTTTCAGATTCATACATGCACACGATCTTTTCATTCATTCACACATCCATCAAACAATTATGAACCTTAGTTCATTCAGAGAAACGTTGTAGTTTTTTTCATTTGTTGTTTTTCCACTACCCGGGGGTATTTTCGTAATTTTGTCCTATAGGGGTATTTTTGTAATTTGTCAAAATAGGGTTCCTTGGTGATTTTGTCAAAATTATTTTGGAAATTCCAAAATCTCGAGGTAATTTGGAAAAATTTTGAAGTCCGAGGGTATTTCGATAATTTTTGACCTCAGGGGTATTTTGGTAATTTTTCACAAATCAGGGTAAATTTGTAAAATTTAATAAATTTTGGGTATTTCAAAAGTTGCAAAACTTTGAGGGTTCTTTTTGAGAAATTTATTTTCCAAAGACGATGAAGTTGTAAAATTTTGGAAATTAGGTCATTTTGGTAATTTTGTAAGTTAGGGGCAATTTTGTAATTTTCCAAAATCAAGGTATTTTGATATTTTATAAATTAGGGTTTTGAATGTTTATAAAATCATGAAATTTTGATAAAGTTGTTGAGTAGTTGAATATTTTATAAACCAAGGGCGTTTTGGTAATTTCACCCCTAAGGGCATTTTTGTAATTTTTGCAAATTAGGAGTTTTTCGAAAATGTTGTAAAAATAATTTTATCGATTTTAAAAGGAAGTTTTAAAAGTTTGGAAAAACTAGGGTTTGTTGTTTTGTTCTCTCTCTTTTTTTTTTAAAAAACATGGCTAGTTCCCTTTGGGTTTTAGTCATTATGTTTAGCCTATGACCGAGCCCTCTTGGTCGTGGTGAACTAAAGCTACGCACAGTGCAGATTCGTGTGGAGAGGAGGTGAGTCACGACCTGCTTAAATACCAAGCTCCCACCGAAACCATTCCTAGACATGCGACAGAGGTTGCCACACCACTGAGCCTCTCGAGTTATGGTGAACCGGCTACGCACTGTAGGATTCTGCAAGAGGAGGTGAGTCACTAGGACTGCTTAAATACCAAGCTCTTCCGGATCCAATCCTAGACATGCGTATAAGGGTTACCACACCACTAGCTCGATGACTTAGCCATAGGTTGGTTTAGTACATTAAGTCTTATGTGTTTGTGTTTGAGTAGTCTAATCTTAGGGTTCATGTTCCTATCAATCTATTCTACGTTCCATGCCTTTTCTACCCTTATATAAATCACAGAATCGCACATATAGTTAGGGGTACTTACCTGGTGGACTACGGGTCGGAGACTTAGGGGCCATGCCAAAAGCACCTTATTTCTCAAAGAAAATCATTTGGCTCGCTTTGAAAACGTTTGGGCCTTAGCCCACGTGCCGAGAGTTTAAAACTAGGCTCGATACCAATTGAAACACCCACACCCTACCACGAGAATGGACCGGATCCGCATGGTCCTAAAGTAAATCGGTTTCAAACATTTTCGTTATTTAGAGAAAATTTGTAAATTTTAGAAAAACTATTGTTTTGAGTTGGGCTTAGGTTGTAAACCCATTTATTTATACTTGTAAACCCATTTAATTAAATACATCCAAAATAGTTCTTAGCATAAAACTTAATAGTAAAGCAAAAATAAAGAGAAATCCATTGGGCCTTATGGCCTTATTACATCAAGTAAAACCCAAAATTAAATAAAAGTAAAAAGTCCAAACAAAATAAAATCTCCAGAATGTAGCATGGCCACCTCAACGCTCACTGCCCGGTATCCACACTGTTCATCACCGAAAATAGTTCCCATAACGGGTGAGTCAATGACTCAATGTGCACACAATACTAACATTCAACAAATCAGCATTCATGTTCAAATCATCGGATCCATATAAAATGAAATTATGATGCAACCCAAACCCAATCCTAATGGTCCATCCACTACACACCACCCGTACCGCCATTCACACCGTGGGACTACTAAGTCAACCTCCATCCGCTACACACCATATTCAAATATTTGTGATCGTAGTCACCATATAACGTTGGTGAGACCAAGTCAACACCTGAAAATATAACCTTGGTGAGATCAAGTCAACACCTTCAAATATAACGTTGGTGAGACCAAGTCAACACCTTCAAATATAACGTTGGTGAGACCAAGTCAACACCTTCAAATATAACGCTGGTGAGACCAAGTCAACACCTTCAAATATAACGTTGGTGAGACCAAGTCAACACCTTCAAATATAACATTGGTGAGACCAAGTCAACACCTTCAAATATAACGTTGGTGAGACCAAGTCAACACCTTCTTCCCTTTCACATAAATCCCGAATGCCCCAAATATATATATATATCATGCTTAACATTCAAATATTCACATGTTATAAAATAACATATTTCATAATCCTATCGTAAGTAGGAAACGATCGAGTACCTTTGTACCACATTAGGGTACTTAGCCATATTCATATAATCATATAATAAAAATAATTGCCATATGAAATATCGAAGTTAGTATGCGTACACACCGATTTGTTTAGCGATTCCTTGAGATTCGAAAAGCTAGATCTAAAGTTTAGATCCTTAGTCCCTACATTTGATTCATCCTTTATTACTTAGCATAAATTCTATTTGGCTATGATATCCAAATCCTAGTAGGATTTGTAAAAGACTTACCTTTGATGCCGATTTGGTGTTTATTCAAATCCGAAAACTTGGTTTTCCTTCACTTGATATTCGACCAACCTTGAATCTCAATATGGGTTAGTTTTTGGCTTTTAATAATTAAAGAACTGATCTAGATAATCATACAAGCTTTGGTGAATACTTTTCAGATTTACCTTGTGGATCTTAAATCTCAAATTCACCGAATAACTAGGGAACACGTGGCCTATGGTGTACCTTCGGAAAAGAATTTCTTCTTCCATGATTTGGCCAAGATTAATAATTGAAATTAGTCTCTAAATTTCAATAAGTCTAGAATATAAAAGAATTGAAAACTAAACTTGGATCTTACCCTTATTTGAAGGAATCGATTGTACCTTCACTTCAACCTTCAGAGATTCGGCTTAGAGACTTGATGAACAATCAGCTATGATTCCCTTATGTATTTGGTTTCAAAGATGAAAGAAGAGAGGAATAATAGTCTTAGAAGGAAATCGGCTAGGAGGCTAAAAGAAAAGAAGAAAAGAATGGATGCTCAAGAAGAATATTTGGAGAGGAAAAGAGAGGAGAATGAATAATGAATGGCCCTAGTCCCCTCCTTTTATAGCCGAATTTACTAGGCCAAGAATCCTTTACTTGGCCACCACTCTTCCTTATTTTCCTAATTAAAGAATAATTCTTCATTTATCCACCTATTTAGCCGAATTTTAAAGAGAATTAAACTCTTCCCTTAAGAGTCCTTATGATCTTCTAATTAGCCGAGTTTTAAAGAGAATGAAACTCCTCTTTTGCAAGCTTGTGCCGTCCACCTCTTGGGCTTTAGAAGCAAAATAAAACTTATTTTATTTGCTTCTTATGTGACTCGAACTCAAGCCCAAAACCTTTTGCACGTGGGCCATTTTCTAAGGCCTTAGGTGGCATCTTCAGGCCACATTTCCAAGTCCGTTATTGGGTCAAATTTCATGTACTTTATATTTTTAGGGTCACTTGGCCCTAAGTTCCCCTTTGGGCTCTTAAATTCAACATTCTGGGGTCAATTTTAAGTTTCCTAAAATTTTCACATGACTCAGATTTTCGTGTTTCCAAAATGTTTAGTTTCCTATTTTGGCTTGGTTTCCAAAATGTTTAGTTTCCTCTTTGGCTTGGTTTCCAAAATGTTCACTTTCCTAATTTACTTGGTTTCCAAAATGGTCACTTTCCTATTTTAGTTTAGTTTCCAAAACTTAACATTTCTAAAGCATTTACTTACATTTCCATACATCTTCTTACATTTCCACACATTTCCATACATTTCCATATATTTCCTTACATTTCCATATATTTCCATACATTTCCATACATTTCCATACATTTCCTTACATTTCCTTTCATTTCCTTACATTTCCTTTCATTTCCTTTCATTTCCTTTCATTTCCTTACATTTCCTTTCATTTCCTTTCATTTCCTTTCATTTCCTTTCATTTCCTTACATTTTCCTTACTTTTCCTTACATTTCCCTACATTTCCTTACATTTCCTTACATTTCCTTTCATTTTCTTTCATCTTAGGGTTCTTGAAACTCTTCAGAACACATCCAACACACCCACTGATCCCACTATCTCATGAATTATGCACGAATGCATAACCCATAATCTAGGATGTTACATTTTATATTTAGGAGAGCACCAGAGGATGAAATGAACGAGAAACGGGCCAAAAACGGAGAAAATAGGCCAAAGTACAAAATCAACATAGCGGGCTCAAAACACACAACTGTGCCTCTTTAACAGGTTCAAACATGGCCCGGTCTCAAAACACACAATCGTGCCTCCTTAGCAGATCCGACCACGGCCTGGCCCCGAATCACACATCTGTGCCACATGGGCGTGTCCCTACCATAGCAAAGAAGAGTTTCATTCGGATTAGGGTACTTAGAGGAAAAGAAAGACATTCTAAAAGCCTATATAAACACCCTAGAGGCCAACTTTAAGGAGGGCGTTCAGCTAGGCCAAGGAGCCAAGCCAAAGGGCCAGAATTGTGAGATTCACTCGAAGAAAGCCAGTTGATTCATCCCGAAGTCAGAGTCATACTCAAGACTGAGGATCTCTCCTTCAATTCCTTCAGGGGGTTTTAGGGTTTTCATTATATTTTGTTTTATATTTACTTATTAGATGTATTCTTTTATGATTATCAACTAATATCCTCAAACACCTGAGGGGGATGAAACCTAAGATGGACCTTGTTATTATTTTCTGAACTATTTGAAAATTGATAAACTGTAAAAGTAACATATTTTAATCCCACATTTAGTATGCTTTTGGATGATTTATCCCTAATTTATGTAAAAAGGTGCTCTTAATCCTTTCTTTTCATGTCTTATACTCAGGAAAGCATCTAAGGACGAAAAGAATGAGAAATGGGCTTAAAACGGGCCAATTTGGGCCAAAGAGGAAATCGACATGGCCTGGACTTCAAGCCACATGACCGTACCTCGTCAAATTACTTTACACAGCCATGCCACGATTTACACAATCGTGCCTCAATCGATAGAATCAAGACACGACCTAAAGACGATTTACATGGGCGTGTGCCATGGGCGTGCCATTGCCCCTCGAATGAGCAATTTCACTCGAATTTGGATGCTTGAAGCCAAAGAAACATACTCCTAAGTCTACTTAAACACCTTAATAGTAATTCTACTTGAAGGAGGTACATAGGAGCCAATTAAAGCATCTAAAGAGCCTATATAAACACTCAAGGTAGCAACTAAAAAGGGAGTTTGGCAAAAGCCGAAACATGGGATGAAGTTTTGGGCAGAGTTTTCTGCCAGAGCTTTTATTCAGGGAATTACTCGAAGATAGCCAATTGATCCATCTCAAGAAGCCAGAGTTCTACTCAAGACATAGGATCTCGTCTTCAATTCCATCACGAGGTTTTAAGGATTTCTTATGTTTTGTTTTATCTTTTCTCTTGAGATGTTTTCTTATTTTGTTATGAACTAAACCCTTCAGATACCCGAAGTGGATGAAACCTATGATGGATTTTGTTATTTGATTTTTAAATTATATGATAAGTACTTAGTTTGTTCTTAATTATGTTACTTAATTTAATCTGATGTGCTTAGGTGGAGGAGGAATAGACCCTACCTAAGAGTAGATCTAGCATAATTAAGCAGAGTTGATCGCACGCCTAGAGATAGGGTGATGAGATTTTGCCAGATTAGGGTGAAACCTAATATGGGAGTCCATTGATCGATTTACTTCTTCCTTAGGGGTTATTATAAGAGAATGAGAGTTCCACTAATTAACCTAAGGTTAGACGTTATTCACCTTGAGAGAGGGTTTAATATTGGTTAGGGAGTCTCACGGATCAAGCTAAGTAAAGAAGTCATATGAATTAAAAGTTAGATAACAAGAGAAGTCATAGGTGAATTCTTCCTGAGGGTATCGTCGTAATCAACTGAGTTTTTCCACAGTCTTTTCCCAAAAGTTTCATTCTTTTGTCTTTGCATCTAGTTTAGTTTTTCATTAGTTTTAGATCAAACCAATCACTCCATATTTTAGGCTAAATAATAGAAAGAAAGTGAGTAGTAGTACTTTTAGGTTCCTTTGGGTTCGATAAAATAATCTTGCCTAAACTATACTATTGTTCGATAGGTGCACTTGCCTCCATCGTTGTCATAGTTAGTCTATAGGTTCGATCATTCCTTATATATATTAAAACTCGATTGTTTGACATGATCAAGTTTTTGGCGCCGTTGCTGGTGAACACTAAAATATTAAGAAAGCTCTATTTCCATTACTTTAGCTATTTTTTTTTTACAATTTGTTATTATTATTTTTTTTATTTTTTTACTTTGCTAATTTTTTCATCTATTTTGCTTTTGGCAGAAAATTTTAGTCTATGGAGAAGATGGCACTGAATAATTATCTGTGGCAAGTCATGAGGACAATTCCTACTAAAAGCAACCAAATGTCTTCAACCTCGACGTGGTCACCAAGTTATCTAATCGTTAGAGATGATGAATAAAAGATTGATGATTGGTATAGTCCCTTGCATGTACATCCAGAAATACAATATGATTTGAATCTAGGAGGCATGGTGAATCCTGAGTACCCACCCCACGGATATGGCATGGAAAACGAGCAAGCTCACTATACAGGTAACTATTCTAGATATCAAAATAATTTTTATAGTGACACTTATAATACAGGATGGAAGTACCATCCCAATTTCTCGTGGGATGATCAAAATAGCCAAAGATTGAAACTTCCTCTAGATTTTCGACAACCACCTCACCAACAAGAAGAGCAGGTGAAGAGATGCTGACAAAATTCATGGCAGCCACAGATTCTCGTTTCCAAAAGACTGACGCAGGACTTGATGAACAACAAAAATCGATCAAAGGGATTGAGAATCAAGTTGGAGAACTTACTAGGTCAGTGGGACATCTCACAAAGCTGATTTTCTAACATCAACAAGGATGTTTACCAAGTAACACGGAGATCAACCCAAAGGAGCAAATTCAAGCCATCTAAGCTAACGACAGTAAAGGGTTAGAGGAACCCATTCCAATACAAGAAAATAAGGTAGATGAAGTTAAGGTAGAGGTAACACAAGAAAAGACAAAACTAGTAATCAAGGAGTACCAACCTCGCATACCTTATCCCGAAGCAATAAAAAGAGACAATTTAGAGGAACAGTTCATTAAGTTTCTTAAACTCTTAAAGAAATTACATATTAACTTACCCCTTCTTAAAGCTCTTTTTCAAATACCAGACTCGAGGAAATTTTTAAGACAGCTCTTGACCAACAAACGCAAATTAGATGAAAAGCACCACGTGGAGCTAAACACAATGTGCTTAGCAATTCTACAAAATAAACTGCCACGAAAATTAAAAGATCCAGGGAGTTTTACGATTCCACGCTTAGTTGGTAGTTTAACTATTTATAATGCATTAGCAGATTTAGGGGCAAGAATCAATGTTATGTCTTACAAAATCTTTAAACAACTAGGTCTAGGGAAACCCAGACAAACTAGGATGAGTATTTAATTAACTGATAAAACTATAAGAATTCCCAAGTGTATAATAGAAAATGTTCTAATCAAAATTGATAAATTCGTATTCCCAGTAGACTTTGTCATTTTTGACATGGATGAGGACAACACGATCCCCTTAATTTTAAGAAGACCCTTTTTAGCAACTACTAGAGCTAAAATTGATATCTATGCAGGAGAACTCATACTTCGTGTAGGCAACGAGATAGTCACTCTTCAAGCTCTTGACTCAGCTAGGACATCGAGTAATAAAGGTACGAACGTTAACTCCATTGATAACCATTTGGTTTAACCTTCTTTACAGGAAACATCACGAAATCACCTAACTGATCAAGATCTTAGACGTCGTGCCAATAAAGAAGAATTATATGAGGAACGAAGCCTTAGGGTCGACAAACTAGAAGAGTGGAAAACACAATTTAAAGAAGAACCAGAACCACACGAAGTGAAACCGAAGGAAACCTCAAACGAGCTAATAGGAACAACAAATCACATCAAAATAGAGGATAAGGTATTGTTGAATAAGGAAGACCCTCGAATCACCAATTCAGAACTCAAGGCAAATGAAGAAATCACTTTTGAGGTACTTTATGTCTTCCTATACAGCACAGTCAAGGTAAGCAATCCTAAATTCAACACTTTTGAGGTAAACATTACTCGACTTAAACTTTATATCCATAACCTAGTTGATTGCATGAGAAAGGATTTCCACCTCCTCAAACCACCATGATTGTGTGTACAACAGGTAAGTCTAGCTCAAGACTTTAAACAAGCGCTTCTCGGGAGGCAACCCGAGTACTAACCATACTAATTAGTTTGGTTTTATTTCTTTTTGTATTTAGGCATAGGTTTCCATACCCACACGGCCTTGCACACGGCTGTGGCCGTGGCCGTATGGACACCACGACTAGGTGCATAAGCATGAACCTTATCTCTATTTAATTATTTACTTTTATTCATATTTTTATTTTTATTTTTATTTTCATTTTTTATTTTTATTTTTACTTCATTTATTATTTTCTCTTTTTTTTCAATGGCATTTAGATTTAGCTTAGGATACAATAAAACCAAGTAGGCTACTTCTAGGATTCAATTTCAAACGGTTCGAGACGCTTCGCCACGTTCACCTCCAATCTTATCTGGTTTCTTTTCATAGACTTCATCCAAAAATTCAAGAAGTGTTACTTTTCCCTTCTCTTTTGATTTTATTATTACATAATTGTTTATCTATCTTTGTACATTAAGGGCAAGGTACATCTTAAGTATGGGGGGTAAAAGTACCTAACTTTTTGCATTATTCTCAAATCCTGAATTTAGTCTTATTTTAAAGTATTTTTCTCATATTACTAATTAGGATTAAATTTTTGTTGATTTATGATTTGTATTGATATGTTTTAGAGTAAGTCATAGTTAATTATGCATTGATGATTAAATTTGAAGAATACTAGAGAATCAAGCATGGTAAGTCTACTTTCTAAAAATTAAAATTGATGGGTTGTTGAACTGAATTTGAGTACTACCTTGAAATTTGGAATTTATAAGGATTGATGTAAAAAACACCCATAATTTTTGTGAGATTTTGATCCTTATAGAGCATATATTCTTTTTTGTGCTCACTTTATTGATTATGAGTGTGTCAACTTTGAACTGTTATTCTAAAACTTGCCTCGTTTATACATGTCGAGACCACATTAATGATTTGATATACTGAGATGATAAAGGCACCTAGGTTTAACCCACTTACTCCATAAAAAGCCTACCTTCACAAATTAACCCCTAGTGAACCCCGTTGAATCCTAACAACCTTTTTATTGACTCACCCACTAATATTAACCCAAGATTCCTTTGTATTTGTTATCACCATTCTTTTGACTACCCTTTAATCGAGGTTTGATTTGATTAAGTTACCAAATTATATTAGTTCAGTAGATACATTTATCATTTATGATGTAATATATTACTTTGTTCTTAAAAAAAACCCAAGTATATTTAATATTAGTAGTATTTAAAAAGCTTAGAGCATTTAAATTCCAATTGTTGAAGAAAAGCTCGATTAAAGTATTATCAAATTTTAAGTAATGAAAATACTCTTTATTATAGAGTAATTATCAATAGTGGTATTATTAGTTTTCATTCGATGTAATTATTCATATTTAGTTCATTGTTTCTAGTTAGGTAATTTGTCAAGTCGATCTCGATTTTAACCTTCTAATTCTGACTTTATCCATATCTTTTAACCCAAGCCTCGTTACAACCCTGATCAAAGACCTTTTGATTTGTGTATCATCTCATATATAGTGGTGGAGATTTAATTTTCAAGCAAGCCTATGGGATTAACTTTTCAGGTTTGACTTAGAGTGCTTATTCTTGAACCTTAAATACTTCGAGTGATTTGAGTGAATCTTTTGTGAGGATGTCAATCCTTGTCAATTTTGAATTAAAGGTAATTACTTAAATAAGGGGAGACACCTATGTTTTCGTACTACAAAGGTATGACTTATCTTGATTGAATCTTTAGGGTTCTTTGAGTTAATTATCCATGTATAAAATATATATGAATTATGATGAGACATTGTCAATAAGAATTATGAATTATGGAAAGTTCTTTTGAATTGTATGTTGAGAATTTTGCTTGAGGACAAGCAAAAGCTTAGGTGTGGGGGTATTTGATAAACTATAAAAGTAACATATTTTAATCCCACATTTAGTATGCTTTTGATGATTTATCCCTGATTTATGTAAAAAGGTGCTTTTAATCCTTTCTTTTCATTTCTTATACTCAGGAAAGCATATAAGGATGAAAAGAACGAGAAACGGACTTAAAATGGGCCAATTTGGGCCAAAGAGGAAATTGACACGGCCTGGACTTCAAGCCACATGGCCATACCTCGTCAAATTACTTTACACGGCCATGCCACGATTTACACGACCATGCCCCAATTGACAAAAACGAGGCATGGCCTGAAGACGATATACATGGGCGTGTGCTATGGGCGAGCCCCTGCCATTGGAATGAGTAATTTCACTCGGATTTGGATGCTTAAAGCCAAAGAAACATACTCCTAAGTCTACTTAAACACCTTAATAGTAATTCTACTTGAAGGAGGTACTTAGGAGCCAAGTAAAGCATCTAAGAAGCCTATATAAACACCAAAGGTAGCAACTAAAAAGGAAGTTCGGCAGAAGCTGAAACATGGGAGGAAGTTTTGGGCAAAGTTTTCTGCCAGAGCTTTTATTCAGGGAATTACTCAAAGATGGCCAGTTGATCCATCTTAAGAAGCCAGAGTTCTACTTAAGACAGAGGATCTCCTCTTCAATTCCTTTAGAGGGTTTTAGGGATTTCTTATGATTTGTTTTATATTTTCTTTTGAGATGTTTTCTTATTTTGTTATCAACTAAACCCTTCAGATACCCAAAGGGATGAAACCTATAATGGATTTTGTTATTTGATTTCTAAATTATATGATTAGTACTTAGCTTGTTCTTAATTACGTTGCTTAATTTAATCTGATGTGCTTAGGTGGAGGAGGAATAGACCCTGCCTAAGAGTAGATCTAGCATAATTAAGTGGAGTTGATCACACGCTAGAGATAGGGTAATGAGATTTTACCGGATTAGGGTGAAACCTAATATGAGAGTCCATTGGTCGATGTACTTCTTCCTTAGGGGGTTATTATAAGAGAACAAGAGTTCCACTAATTAACCTAATGTTAGACGTTATTCGCCTTGAGAGAGGGTTTAATATAGGTTAGGGAGTCTCACTGATCAAGCTAAGTAAAGAAGTCATATGAATTAAAAGTTAGATAACAAGAGAAGTCATAGGTGAATTCTTCCTGAAGGTATCATCGTAATCAACTAAGTTTTTCCATAGTCTTTTCCCAAAAGTTTCATTCTTTTTTCTTTGCATCTAGTTTAGTTTTTCATTAGTTTTAGATCAAACCAATCGCTCCATATTTTAAGCTAAATAATAGAAAGAAAGTGAGTAGTAGTACTTTTAGGTTCCTTTGGGCCCGATAAAATAATCTTGCCTAAACTATACTATTTTTCGATAGGTGCACTTGCCTCCATCGTTGTCATAGTTAGTCTACAGGTTCGATCATTTCTTATAAATATTAAAACTCGACTGTTTGACACGATCATAAATACTTGATTTGTTCCTAACTATGTGTTCTTAATTCTTGTTTTGATATTTCAAGATATTAATTCAAGTATTGATGTGCTTAGGCAGAGGAGGAATATTCCCTGTTTAAGAGTAGATCTAGTATAATTAAGCGGAGTTGGTTGTAACCTTAGAGATAGGATGACGAAAATCTACCGGATTAGGGTCAAACCTAATATGGGAGTCCATAGATCAAGTTAAAGTAATTCTAGAGGTTTTAATTAGAAAGAGATTTCAATTAATCAACCTAGGGTTCAATATAGCTATTAATATAAATTATGGAATCCTACAGACCAAGTCAAGTGAATAAATCGTCTGGTTCAGAGTTAGGTAACAAGTGAAGTCTAGGTGGATTCTTCCTCGGGTATTGTCTTAATCAATTGGTTTTCCCACAAGTATTTCCCCAATTCCTTTTCTGTGTCTTAGCATATTTACCTTAGTAGTTAGTTAATTTTAGATTACACAACCATTATCTTAATTCTTAGGCTAAATAATAAAAAGAAAGTTAGTATTAGTACTTTTGGTTCCTTTGGGTTCGACAATCCGGTCTTGCCACTAAACTATACTACTTTTCGTTAGGTGTGCTTGCCTCAATCATGGTGACAGTTAGTTTCTAGGCTCGATCATTCATTATATAAATTTTAAGACTTTTTCCACCACCATCAACAACCTAGCTCTAATACCAATTGTTAGAAAAATCTAGATTTGAAAAGGGTTTTATTGCATAGTGCAAAATTAAAATTTTGAAAATCGACCAAATTTGTGATATTTATAGCAATAACCTTAACCAAATTTACACCTATGTTTTCATCTTAGCGGACATTTATTCTTCCCAACTTTCAACCAAACGATCTTTTTGTTATCCTCATACCACAAAATGCTTCAAGTGTGGGTTAGAACCAATTGAACTGAAATACAAAACTACAAAAAGTTTTCTCTCCTTTTGGGGTAAAAGGAAAAATTTTCTCTTCTTAATATAATTCGATGAAATTGTTATTCTAGAAAAATATATGTAATAGTTGAGAATAAATTCTCTCTATTTTTCAGCAGAATAACAATCTCACAAAGTTATGTTAATTGTTCCATTGGTGTCATCTATTTATGGAAGAGAAGGTAGAACCCTTGTTGAGTTGTTGTGGTTTATTCCAACTAGAAAAGCAACATCCTACTTAGAATAAGACTAGGGTGGACAACACACCCTAGTATTTCTACTAGGTTGTCACCCCCTTCATGTCATGAGGAGTTTTTGGGTCTCCCTCACATCGAGTCCAATTATGAGTATAGAGATGTAGTTGAGTACATAGCTAAATACTTAATTGGTCAATGAGTTAAGGTCAAACATCAGGTTCCGACAGGATTACTTCAGCCTATTTCAATTCTTAAGTAGAAATGGGAACGCATCACAATGGATTTTGTAATAGGGGTACCATTATCTTCGAGCAAGAAAAATATTGTGTGGGTGATTATTGATCGACTTACAAAATTGGCTCATTTCATTGCAGTTAGGACTGACTGGTCACTTCAAAAACTTGCTCAAGTTTACATTCAAGAAATTGTGAGATTATATCTAATCGAGATCCGCATTTCACTACAAGATTTTTGAAGCAGTTGTTTGAATCTTTTGATATGAGACTTAATTTCAGCACAGCCTTTCACTCGCAGACAGACTGACAATCTGAAAATGTTATCCATATTTTGAAGATATGTTTCGCACTTGTGTAATCGATTTGGAATTAGGTTGGGTATGTTATTTACCTTTGATCGAATTTGTATACAATAGTAGTTTCCAATCGAGTATTCAAATGGCTCTGTACGAAGCTTTATATGGTCGTAGGTGCCGAACACTTGTTTATTAAATGGAATTGTGTGAAAGAAAAGTTTTTGGGCTAGAATTGATTCAAGAAATGGAAGATATTGTTAAGATAATCTGAGATAGATTGAAAAGAACCTTCGATAAACAAAAATCGTACGCGAATTGGAAACGACGAGATATTGAGTTTTCTATTGGTGAAAAAGTGTTTCTAAAAGTGGTACCTTAGAAGAAAGTATTAAGATTTGGCCAAAAAGGGAAGCTAAGTCCTCACTTTATTGGACCGTATGAAATCATTGAAAAAGTGGGACCAGTGGCATATCGGTTAGCTTTACCTGCGGAATTACAGAGAATGCATGACATTTTGCATGTGTCAATGCTTAAAAGGTATTGATCCGTCACATGCTATTTCAATGAAAGAAATTGAAATTCAACCCGACTTGTTGTATGAAGAAGAACCGGTCAAAATTTTAGCTTTCGAGGTGAAAGAATTGCGTAATAAACATGTTCCATCAGTAAAAGTTCTGTGGTGTAGGCATAGTGTTGAGGAAGTGACTTAGGAACCAGAAGAGATGACGGGGAGGGAGAATTGTAATGACCTAATAGTCAGGAGTGTCAAAAAGTGTATTCTTAGGACTCCGTTCCCTTAAACTGGACTCGTAAATATTTTTATGAAATATTTACACAGTTAGTTGTGTAGTTAATTAAATTTTGGATAGGTAATTTGCATGAATTAAGAGCTATTATGGTACAAAGACTAAATTGTGTAAGGGTTAAAAGTTGAATTATAGATTGAAATAAACTAAAGGGGCTAAAGTAGCAATTAAACCATTTAATAAATGGTTATGTATAGGTGGCCGATCATGGGCTAAAAGTTATACAAGTGTATATTATATATATGTATGTTTTATATTAAGTAATAATAATAATAAAATGAAAACATAATAAAGAAACAAAAAGAAAGTGGAAAGTAAGAGATGAGTGCATGCAAATTAAAAGGAATGAAGAAAAGAAAGAAAAAAAAGAGAAAGGGACGCACGCTTAGGAAATTTTGGGGTTCAAGCTGAAATTGGTTAGTGCAATTTAGTCCTTATACTCATAATTTTTATATTTTTGGAATCTTGGTACCTAGGGCTACTCGACCCATGTTCTAATTTTTAGTATTCTTCAATAATTTAGATGTTTACATTGTTGAATAGTTTAAGTATTAGGGATTAAATAGGTAGGTTTTTAAGTTAGAACTAGAAAAGGACTAAATTGTGGAATAAATTGTTGATTTTGAGCAATAGGGAATAAATTGTGAAAAATTTGAAATTAAGGGATCAAATTGGAAAAAAAAGGAAGCTAAATTTAGCTTAGCATGAAATTAGTATAAAAATTTGAGTTTAAATGTGGAGGTTAAAATTATTCTTGGTTTAAGGACTAAATTGAAGAATAAGCAAAATATAGTGTGAAAATTGGATTTTAATGTGAAATTGAATTGTGTAATATTAATTTATTTTAATTGTTTTATCCCCTAGCTAACATCGTACCTGAATCCTCAATTAAAAAGGGAAAGGATAAAATCAACATCAAATAGCTCGAAATTCACGGTTTGTGTTTCTATAATCCAAAATAAGTTATAAATTATTGCATTTTGAATTGTTGCATATGGTAAGCACTTGAGGTGAGTACTTTTGTACTTTGAAATTGAATTGAATTCATAGTCAATTATAATGGATTGATTTGGTATATTATGAATTTATTGAAAATATGAAGATTGAATTGAATATATGTTTATATGTGATAATATGTATATATGTGAAATTGAGACATTTGTTGTATTAAAAAGTGAAATGAAACCCTATTAATTGTATCGGGCTGAGTCGGATATATATGGCATGCCATAGGATAAGAAGAGCTCAAGGATTTCTTCGACCTCGAGTTGATGAGGCACTGGGTGCCAATTTGCTTTGATTTAACTAATGAGACATCGGCTGTTAATTTATATAGCGTTGGGCGCAATTATTACTTCAGATTTATCCGATGAGGCACTGGGTGCCAAACTAGAGTGTTGGTTGGATTTATGTATCCGTCCGAGTCCGAGTCGTATTAATAGGGGAAAATAAAATAAAAATTTATGTGATTCATATTGGAATGACAAAGATGAGAAATGAATATGAGATGAGAAAATATTGAAATGCCAAAGATGAGAATGAATATGAGATGCAAAATGAAATATGAAATGATGAAATAAGATATGAAACTTGAAATGAATTCGAGTATTGATCAAAGAGATGAATCATGTCATTTCATGAGTTGATGTATTCAAATATTATATGAAATTCCATTGATATATATATACTTGAACACGTCAAATTTAGTGGATGTAATAAAGAATGAGAAATTTTGTATTATTGATTTGAAACATGAGTACATAACATTTCTTGTTACTTTTTTACATTTTTATTTATCGTATTAAATTAAATTCTTTGAATTATAGAAATACCACTGAGTTTTACTCAGCGTGCCATTTTGTTTTCTGTGCGCTAGCTAAATACTTTTTGACATAGCGTTGACTCAAGATCAAACAACAAATCCCAAGCTCAAGTGTGGTGATATCTTATTTTGTAATTGCATGTACCTAGGGAGTCCTTTTTTGATGTTGTTTATAAGGTGTTGTTATTTTGATTCTAGTGAAATGATGGATAGTTGTATATATATATATATGGTTATAGTTGAGGCAATGTTGGTATTGTAGCTTAGCATAATGCTTGGTATGTTCTTAGCTTCAAATTTGGTAACTTTAGGAGTTGAAAGTTAGTCCAATTATGGTGAATATGATATGAATGAAAGTCTTGAATGTTAGATGTGTTGTTGATGTATTTGAAGATATAAAATGTGGTACCAATAAAGGTACATTGGTTAGGCATATTGGATGATTATTTTGACATATTTTGAGTATGTTTAATTGTGTTTTGGATAGGTTAAATGGTAGGTAATTGAGCTGCTTAGTGCTCAAACAAGTAGAAAATTGTAAACTTAAGTTTTAAGGTACATTTTGGTGCACACAACCGTGTGTCACACACGGGCAACACACCGGGTGTGTAACCCAAGTCAGTGTGCAACACCCCAAGCCCGACCTAGACGTTATGGCCAAATCTGTGATATCACATTGAAGTGTTTTTCGAAAACATAGTTTCATTGGAAAAATCATTCTGAATTAAATCTCATTTCTGATGTTATCAAAAATTATAGGGCACTCTGTTCATTTAAACTCAAGTTGTTTTTAGTAGAATATTGATTATATTAGTTTGCTATACTTTAAAACAATGTTTGATGCGGAAGCTTTTATAGTATGTTACAAAAACGTGGTGTTTTGAAAAGCATTTATCTTTTGAAAATCCACGTTCTACTACTCTCACATACGAATTAATCTAAGTAAAATCCCAAATTTAAAGTTAAAATTTAAATAGGCCTTATTACAAAAACAAATACCCAAATTAAATTTCTTGTAAATAAAAAGTCAAATATAAAAGCAAGTGCGGTTGTGTGGTCACCTTCGAATCCTTCGCAGCACCGATCTGCCTAAGACTGGGGATTACCTGTACAGATAAATAGAGGGGTGAGTTTACAAAATTCAGTGTGTAACCCCATATAAGAAAAATGACCAATCATACCGTAGGTAAGTACAGACTGGGCCTAATCCCAAATCCATAACAGTTCAGTTCAGTTGGGCCTTAGCCCATTACAGTATCAACATCAGTGTGGGCCTTAGCTCATTTCAATGACAATAACAGTTCAAAATGTAATTGGAAATCCTACCCAACAAGCCTCTACACTTCACTCCGTCCAACCCTACACTCCATGTGGGGATAAAATCACCCACCCATCCCTACACTCCAAAAATTAGCACTGGTTGCGACACTAAACAGTATTTGCAGTAGAGCTACCAGTACAGTACACTTCCTCCAATCATAATAATCCCATCTCCAAGCAACATATCACACATCTATGCAATATATATATCATGGCATGCTCATATACAATCTTACATAACATAAAGCGTACTGTCATTTAATATCATAGGGGCATAATAGTTATTTTATATCAAAGGGGCATAACAGTCATTCTACACCATAGGGGCATAACAGTCATTTTATCAGTTGGGGTCTAGGTATACCTACCGACCCATCAGTAGGTCCACAGTCATCTTGGGCGACCCGTGCAACTTTAACAGTCAAACCGTAAAAATGGGCCCATGGCTCATAATGGGGCTCATGTGGGCCCACACGCTTGTGTGGCCCACATAGCCCACAATTGATCTCGGCCATGTAAATTACAGAGCTTGGACCAATATTCTCCACACATTCGCGTGGTTAAACCGTGTGGGGCGCACAAGCCCATCGGGCCCACACGGCCCATTTCGACCCAACATGGCCCAAAACAGCCTATGTAACATCCTGAATTAGTGGGCCTATGCATTTAATGTGTGGTTATGTGTAACATGTTAATTAGAGTGTTAGGGGTCCATATTGGGCTTAGAATAGGGCCGAGGCCTTGGTTAAATTTTTTGCATGAACACTATAGGGTTTAAAGGATGGTATCTGTGGTTTAAATTACAAAATGGGCTTGTGGCCAAAGAGAGTGGGGCACTACAATGGAGCTATAAGGTGGCCTCATTAGCAGGTGAAGAGGCCAAGTTATGGCCGCTTGGAGCCCATGTATTTGGCCCATTTTTGGCATTTAAAGAAGGAGCAAGTGGGACATCAATAAGGCTTAAAATTAGGAGGGATTAAATGACTTGGATAATGTGGATAATATGCTGATAAAGCAAGGGAGAGGTGGTGTTATTTAGGCCTCGTTTAGAGGTGAATGGATAAAGATAAAGGAAAAAGAATAGGAGTTATCCGTTAAACAGCAGTGGTGGCCGAATTTCCATCTCTTTGAGGGGGAAGAAATTGGTTACAATATGCCAAAGGGTGCCAAAATTTTCCTTGTTAATTAATTAGTTTTAGTTTTCAAAAAAGGGCAAGTTCGCTTTTGGTTGGTATGTTTGCCAAAAATTTGATTAGAAAATAGGGTACTTCTTAATTTCAGCATTTATTCTCATTCTCTTCTCTTAGTTGTTTCTTTTTTTCAAAAATCCAAAAACCCCTAAAGTTTCGTCTTCTTCTTCATTCTCTACTAAAGCTGAAACCTCATAGCCTTTCTCTAAACCTTTTTCTAATTCCTTCTATAAGCTGAAACCCTTAAGTATTCTTTCCCTTCACTCTCTTCTGCCATAGCTAAATGCCTTAGTTCCTATTCTTTTCTTTTGCCTTCCTGTCGATTTCTTCATTAAAAAGTCGAATCTCCATAGATTCTTTGAATCATCTTTTCTGTTTGGTTTTCACAAAAAAAAATGAAATCTTCTAGGAGTAGCTGAATCTCCTGTGATAGGGTAAGTGTCGATCTTCTTCTCTTCACGTTTCTTTCAATTTTTGGAAGCTAAAGCCGAAAGGCTAATGGTCTTGGTAAGGTTGACGTTTGATATTTTCGTGTTGGGCGACGTCGGGAATCGAAGTAGATTGTTTAGATCTAAAAGCCAAAAACTACTAGTCTCTGAGTTTCAATCTCTTTTCGAGAATTCAAGGTAAGGGTTTCTCTTTAGATTTTCGTTAGGTTCATTCATCGTGTTTATAATCTTAACCATATGTTATGGATTAACAAAATATGTTGTGCTGGTAGCAACTGATAAGGTCTTTTGATGGAATTAAATGTCAATCAGGTGAAGGAGGGGATTGGATCTTAAAACCAATCCCTAAGTTTAAGAAACAAGCAGTGTCAGTAGTTCAGGATTGGCTACCGGGTTGTGGACCGGCTTTAGAATAAAACCTTAGAAAGTTAGCTGTCGTATCAACTTTTGATAGTGTCGACATAGAAAGTACTGTCCTGTCGGTGATCAGGTGTGTAGATCTCTATCACACTAGTTAATCTATGTTGTATGTATGTTATGGACTAAAAGTCGAAAACCGAGGTCAGATGAATAAATGTGTTACCCAAAAGGGTAGGCAAGGGATGCTGTGCACGTAATCATAGAAATTTCTATGTGTATCAAGTATGTGAAAGTATGTGATCCGCTTAGGTAGTTTAATGTTCGATTCTTGCATGTATGTATGCATGGGATGGGATTGATATGATGAAGGGGAGCAGGTCCCATAGCGATCGGTGGATTTGCCACATAAGTTACATAGTGATCGGTCTTTATGACAGGCAGCACAGCTGTCGATATATTATTAAGGTAGCATAGCGATAGGTGGCTTTGCCACACAGGTCACATAATGATCGATTTTTGTGACAGGCAGCACAACTATCGATATGGTGTGTAGTGGATGGAGGGTTGATTGTAGAAATCCCCACAATGTGATGGTTGGTACGGGGGTGTGTAGAGGATGGACTTCTAGGTTTGGGATGGCCCATATTGCATGTAAATATATTCTATTTCCATTGTGTATGGCCCAAGGCCCATAATGTGTTTTTAGGCCCAAGGCTTTTATGTGTTTTTAGGATTTGAACACTGAGTCTTGGTGACTTACCCTTTTATTTTTCCTAACTTTTCAGATGAGCAGTAGATCATGGACATGGGAGCTGAGGCGAACTCGAGGGGCCATCAAGTCTTTTGTTTTCATATGGCTGTTTTTGATTTTTTTCATTGAGTTTTAATTTTTGGATAATTTCTATAATAAGGCCTCCATAACTTAGGATATTGATCTATATTTTTTTATGTTACAATTTATAAGCTTATGTTTTCAAAGTCTTAATTATAAAGTGAAACTAAAATGGGTTTCCATGCACAATCAACGAAAATGTTAAAGTTTCTTCAAAATATCACAGTTAATGATTCATCGGTTAAAATAAACTTAAATCTTCAAAACCCCTTTAAAGTAAAGTTTTCAACATTCAACCCGTAGCATACCAGATCCGGTCATAATGTATGGGCCGAGTTTGGGGTGTTACATTTTTGGTATCAGAGCCCAGTTTAAAATTCAGGCTGTGAAATAGGTCCAGTAGTGATTTGTAAAAATGATGTAAGTTTGAGAAAAATTCGGTTGAGATATGGCCTTCGAGTCTACCGACACCTGATCCATGCAGGTAAGTATTCTGAACTCATTATGTGATATGTATGTTGGGCTTGATGGGCTCTACAGGGACGTAGGCTAGTATGCTAGAGTTTATGGACTTTAGGTTTAGTATAAACAATTCTTCAAATCTCATAAGACTCAATTTCTAATTAAACATGTCTGTGAACAAGTCACGTGGTTAGGGTGTGGTAACAGCATACGCATGTCTAGGATTGGATCTAGGGAGAGCTTGGTATTTAAGCAGCCCTAGCGGCTCACCTCCTCTTCGCTGGAATCCTACCTGGTGCGTAGTGTTTTTTCACTCTAACCGAGAGGGCTTGTTGACGGGCCAAAAATTTATAACTAAAACCCGAAAGGGACTAGCCACCCTATTTTTGTAAAATTACTTATATCCCTAGTTTTGTAAAATTATCGAAATACCCCCGATTGGCAAAATTATTGAAATACCCCTGATTGTAAAATTACCAAAATGCCTCTATTTTGTAAAATCACCAAGAAACCCTATTTTGGAAAATTACAAAAATACCCTTGTAAGGTAGAATTACGAAAATACCCCTGGGTAGTGAAATGATAAAAATACCCATACGTGACAAAGGTGAGTTCATGGATGTTACTTGTGTGCTTGATGCATCTATGTGGTGCTTTGTTTGGAATGTAAATGAATGGTTGAATGTATGTGGATTCTAGAGCTAGGAAATATAGACCTGAGAACTGAACCTTGTAGATAGAGTTCAAATTCAAAAGAACTACTGTTAAAACTACTTTCCATAAGATTGTTCGTTATTAATTAGTGGAAGAAACTAATAATTCATAAAATTCCTAATCAGATAAACGCGAATCGGTAGAATGAGCACTAGAGGATGTGGTGTGTATGGCCGAGGTAGAGGCAGGATTGCTGTGTCGGAATCGGTATGGTCCGATCATGAGTCGGGGAATGAGGTACCAGTACCACCAGCTGTGGAGGTAGAATTTTAGGATTAGGCAACCGGAGATGATATGGTATCTCAGGTGATGTTGAGGGTGTTAAAGAAGGGTTGTGGGGTAGGCATGGGCACAGGAGCTCGAAAACTGTGTCGGAGGGACTTAGAACTAATGGGGCAGAAGTGTTTAGGGAATTTTGGGATAGCCCCGAGTACAGCTGAATATTGGTTGAAAATGGTGGAGCACATAATGGATGATCTCGATTTTACGAAAGAAGGGAAGCTGAAACAAGTAGTGTCTCTTCTTTGAGATGAAGCTTATCAATAGTGGCTTACGGTTAAGGATGGTGTAGTGGCTGACCGTATCACCTGGGATTACTTCAGAACGGCGTTCCAGAGTAAGTACAGTGGAACGAGCTATGTGGTTGCACAATGTAGAGCATTTCTGAATCTGGTTCAGGGAAGTAGGTTGGTGGCGGCGTATGAAGCGAAATTCTTACGTTTGAGCGATTATGCTTGAGCGATAGTGGCCACAGAACATGAACGGTGTGTTTGATTTGAAGATGGCCTGAAGGATGATTTACGTGTTTTGATAGCTCCACAGCGGGAGAGGGAATTTGCTGTGCTTGTAGAGAAGGCTAAGATAGCTGAAGAGGTAAAGCGAATGGAAAAGCTGAATCAGGATAAAGATAGAAGTGGAAGTAGGTGGAATTTTGGATCGTTAGGAGTAGCTAGGCATACTCAGAAAAGACCTAGGTCGGATGGGCCGAACCGGGTGGAGAGACCTGTTACTAACCAAACACGGAGTTGTGTTCGCTGTGGTAAATTCCATGTAGGTGAGTGTTGGGTAGGCAGTGGAAAGTGCTTTAGGTATGGGTCTTTGAACCATTATATTAGGGACTATCCACAGCCACGAGCGATGTAGGACCCGTAGGGTAGGGTATGGGTCTTTGGACCATCAGATTAGGGACTATCCACAGCCACGGAGCGATGTAGGACCCGTAGGGTAGGGAAATGCTCAGCCAGGTAGAGGAGGTCAGCAGCCGCAGAGGGGTTGTAGTCCAGCTAGAGGTGGTAACGGTTTCAATCGGGGTCGTGGAGCATCAGGTCGAGGGGCAGGAAACACTGAGGTGAGGCAGCCAGGGTTAGTCTATACTGCCAGACGTTGAGAGGAGGCTGACACACCGGATGTTATAACTGGTATTTTTTAATATTTGGTTTGCCTTACACTGCATTGATTGACATTGGGTTGACACATTCATATGTTGCTAGGAGTGTGTCTGGAACTTTAAGTTTAGATTTCGAGATTACCCCTAGGGCAATGATTGTAATTAGCCCATTAGGACAATTGGTGGTAGTAGATAAACTCTATCGGGAGGTACCCTTAGAAGTTCAGGGAATAGTTTTCCTGACGGATTTGATGGAATTACCGTTCGGGGAGTTCGACTTAATATTAGACATGGATTGGCTGGTGAAGTATCAAGCTAATTTAGATTGTGCAGCCAAGCGTATGGTGTTGAAAACTCCCGAGGGTGGTGAAGTGTTGGTGATAGGAGAAAGGGGGAACTGGCTGTTGAATGTAGTGACTGCCTTAAGAGTAGAAAGGATGGTGAGAAAAGGATGCGAGGCAGTATTAATGTTTGTTCGGGCTCTGGAAGGCAAGGACCTAGCTATTGGGGACATTAGGACGGTGAAGGAATTTCTTGATGTTTTTCCAGCAGAGCTTCCGGGATTACCTCCAGATCGTGAAGTGGAGTTTGATATCGATTTTCTTCTAGGAACAAAGACTAAAGGTTCATCGCTCCATATAGGATGGCGCCAAAGGAGTTGGTGGAGTTGAAAGCACAAATACAAGAGTTGTTAGATAAAGGATTTATTTGACCAAGTGTGTTGTCTTGGGGAGCGTCGGTGTTATTTGTTAAGAAGAAGGATGGATCAATGCGATGTGCATTGACTACCGTCACCGAACAAGTTAACTATCAAGAACAAGTATCCATTTCAAGGATTGATGACTTGTTCGATCAAGCAAAAAGGAGTCGTTGTTCTCAAAGATAGATTTGAGGTCGAGGATACCATCGCCTTAAGGTCAAAGAATTGGATATTCATAAGACGACTTTTCAGACCTGTTATGGCCATTACAAATTTTTGGTAATGCCATTTGGGTTGACTAACGCATCAGTGACGTTTATGGATTTGATGAACCGATTGTTCCAACCCTACTTGGATCGGTTTGTCGTGGTATTTATAGATGATATTTTGGTTTACTCAAGATCTAAGAGGAGCATGATTCACATCTGCGAATGGTTTTTGATTCGAGGAGAAGAAGCTTGTATTCCAAATTCATGAAGTGTGAATTTTGGCTAAGTGAAGTTACTTTTCTAGGCCACGTAGTGTCAGCAGAGGGGATTATGGTTGACCCTCAAAAAATTGAAGCAGTGTTGGATTGGAAGCCGCCTAGGTCTATGGCAAAAATTCAGAGTTTTCTTGGTCTGGCCGAGTACTATCGAAGGTTTGTTGAAGGATTTTTGTCAATCGCGGCACCATTGACTAAGTTATTATGGAAAGGAGTTCGTTTATTTGGTCTAGTAAGCAACAATAGAGTTTTGAGAAGTTGAAAAGGATTTTGACAGAGGCTCTGGTATTGATTCAACCGGAGGCTGGAAAAGGATTTGTAATTTATTGTGATGCGTCACACACGAGACTAGGATGCGTGTTGATGCAAAATGGAAAGGTTGTTGCGTATGTATCTCGGCAGTTAAGACCGCACGAAGCAAATTATCCCACCCGTGACTTGGAGTTGGCGGCGGTGGTTTTTGCTTTAAAGATTTGGAGACATTATCTATATGGGGAGAAATCTGTTATTTATACCGATCATAAGAGCCTAAAAACCTTTTGACCTAGAAGGAGTTAAATTTAAGGCAGAGAAGGTGGATCGAGTTGTTAAAGGATTATGATTGCTCGATCGAGTATCATCCGGGTAAAGCTAATGTGGTGGCGGATGCCTTAAGTTGTAAAGTAATCTCTGACTTGAGGGCAATGTTTGCTCACCTTAGTTTGTATGATGATGGGAGCTTATTGGCTGAACTTCAAGTGAAACCCTCTTGGGTCAGTCAGGTTAAGGAGAAGCAGCAGACCGATGAGTTGCTAAAGGAGAAGTTTCATGTAGGATCAAGTGATGGATTGACAGACTTCAGTATGAATGAGGAAGCACTGTTATGTATTCAAGGGAGAGTTTGCATGCCAAAAGGTCCGGAATTGAGGCATAGGATTTTGCAAGAAGTGCATGGAAGTTCATACGCTATGCACCCCAGAGGGAGTAATATGTATCGAGAATTACGGGATCAATTATGGTGGCCGGGCTTGAAGCGTGAGGTAACTGAGTTGGTGAGTAAGTGTTTGACCTATTAGCAGGTAAAAGCGGAGCATCAGTTACCATCAGGGTTGTTACAGCCAGTGAAGATTCCCCAATGGAAGTAGGAAAGGATCACAATGGACTTTGTTAATGGGCTACCCCTCACGCCAACTAAGAAGGATCCAGTCTGGGTGATTGTTGATCGCCTGACGAAGTCTACTCATTTCATACTAGTACGGGTCGATTACTCTTTAAAAAAATTGGCTAAGCTATATATAGCGGAGGTAGTGAGGTTGCATGGAGTACCAATATCAATCATATCGGACAGGGACCAGAGGTTCACGTAGCGATTCTGGAAGGCTTTGCATCAAGCATTGGGTACAAAGTTAGATTTCAGTATAGCGTTTCATCCTCAGACAGATGGACAGTCTGAGTGGGTAATTCATATCTTGAAGGACATGTTAAGAGGATGTGTCATTGATTTCAGAGGTTAAAATAAACTGAGATCTTCAAAACCCCTTTAAAGTAGAGTTTTCAACATTTAACTCGTAGCATACCAGATCCGGTCATGATGTATGGGCCGAGTTTGGGGTGTTTCAGCCTAAGACCATGAAATCGCTCATGGTGGCCTCAATAGTCTAACGCCTATGTTTTATGCGTCAGATTACCACACGAGCGAGCGCACGCTCGTGTAACGTCAATTGTCATATTTTTGGCTTTTGCCAATTTACGATTTGGGCAGTGTTTACACACACCTTGTTTCGATTCGCCACGAACAGTCACTCAAGCCCTCACCAACCTATATTTGGCCAATCAAACACCACCATCAGTCCTACGTTACGGTTAAAAAGAAACCTGAAACCAACAATCCATTCATAGAACAGTGTAGAGTTACCTTCAAATGAACCACTATGATTCCCACGAATCTTAGCCTCTAGTGATTGATTAGGAGTTTCCTAAATCCTTCTTTAATTGCCATACAATTGCCATCACTGATTGATTAGGAGTTTCCTAAATCCTTCCTTGATTGATTAGGAGTTTCCTAAATCCTTCCTTAATTGCCATACAATTCCCACGAAGTCCATAGTTACTCTCTCCCACTTCCAAAGTGGAATCTTAACTGGCTAGAGCAACCCCAAAGGTAACTGATGCTCAATCTTGATCTGCTGGCAAGTCAGACACTTATTCACAAAGTCGGTAACTTCACGCTTGAGACTTGGACACCAATATAAATCATGAAGGTCTCGATACATTTTGTTCTCACCGGAATGCATAGCATAAGGACTACTATGCGCCTCTCGCAGTATAGGCTGCCTCAAATCAGTATCCCTTGGTACACAGACTCTCCCATGGAAACACAGTACTCCTTCACTATTCAGTCCAAAATCTGTAGTTTCCCCACTTTCAATCTATCGGAATCGAGGACCCAAAGACCCATCCTTCAACTGTTTACCCTTACTCTATTCAATCCATGATGGTTTAACTTGGAGTTCAACCAACAAACCACCATCATCAAATAAGCTGAGACGAGCAAACATCGCCCTCAGATTCATCATAGCCCTACGGCTCAGTGTGTCATCCACCAAATTGGCCTTACCAGGATGATATTCAATTGAACAATCATAATCCTTAAGAAGCTCAATCCATCTACGCTGCCTAAGATTTAGCTCCTTCTGAGTGAGGAGGTATTTGAGGCTCTTGTGATCTGTGTAAATGATACACTTTTCACCGTATCGGTAATGTCTCTAGATTTTTAGTGTGAATACCACAGCGGCCAACTCCAAGTCATGCGTTGGATGATTTGCCTCATGAGACTTAAGCTGGCGAGACGCATATGCCACTACCTTACCCTATTGCATCAGCACACATCCCAAATCAGCATGTGATGCATCGCTGTAGATAGAGAATTCTTTCCCAGACTATGGCTGTATTAAGACAGGAGCCTCCGTCAGAACCTTCTTAAGTTTCTCAAAACTCTCTTGCTGCTTATCAGTCCAGACAAACGACACCCTTTACGTAACAATTTAGTCAGAGGTGCAGCAATCAATGAAAACCCCTTTAACAAAACGTCTATAATACCCTACCAGACCTAGAAAACTTTGAATCTCATATACCGTCTTAGGCGGCTTCCAATCCAAATCAACTTCATTTTTTGAGGATCAACTCTAATCCGTTCAGTAGATACCACATGGCCCAGAAATGTTACCTCTCATAGCCAGAATTCACACTTGCCAAACTTAGCGTATAATTGTTTCTCCCTCAGAATCGCAAAAAAACTTGGATATGTGCATCATGTTCATCCTCAATTCTCAAATACACCAAGATGTCATCTATAAAAGCCACTATGAACTGATCCAAATAAGGCTGGAACACTCGGTTTATTAGATCCATAAAAGCTGCTAGTGCATTCATCAGTCCAAACGACATCACCAGGAACTCATAATGACCATAACAAGTCCTAAATGCTGTCTTGTGAATATCAGCCTCTTTGACTCACAGTTGATGGTACCCCGATCGAAGATTAATCTTAGAGAAACTTGAAGCTTCTCAAAACTAGTTGAATAAATCATCAATCTACGGTAGGGGTACTTATTCTTAACAGTCAATTTATTCAGTTGCCGATAGTCTATGCACATACGCATGGATCCATCCTTCTTTTTCACAAATAACATCGGTGCTCCCCATGGAGATAGACTAGGGCAGATGAACCCTCGATCTAGTAATTCTTGAATTTGAGCCTTAAGCTCCACTAGCTCCTTCAGTGCCATTCTATAAGAAGCGATGGACATCGGAGCTGTACCGGTAGGAGCTCAATCCCAAATTCAACTTCACGATTTTGAGGTAGCCCAAGTAGTTCATCGAAAAAACATCTAAAAACTCTTTAACTATTCTGATATCTTTAACAGACAAAACCTCATAATCAAAAACATCGATGTAGGCTATATACGCCTCATAACCCTTACAAATCAACTTTTCAACCTTCAAGGCAGAAATTACATTTGACACATAATTCCGACACTCCCCTATTACTACAACCTCATCACCTTCCACAATTTTTAGTACCACCCGTTTAGTAGCACAATCCAAATTCACTTGATTCTTAACCAGCCAATCCATGCCCAGTATTAGGTCGAATTCTCCAAAAAGAAGTTCCATTAAATCTGCCAAAACGATGGTTCCTTGAACCTCCAAAGGTACATATCTGAACAATTTATTTACCTTAACTAACTGCCCTAAAGGACTCAATACAGTAACCTCACTCACAGTGGTTTCAACCATTATACCCAAAGTCTCAGACACCGAGCATGCTATATATGAATACGTAGAGCCAACATCAATCAATACAGTATAAGGTACATTATAGATAAAGAATGTACCAATAATAACATCTGGGGTGTCTTCGTCCTCTCGGTGACGTGCAGCATAAACCAGGGCTGGTTGCCTTGCCTTAGTATGACCAGCACCTCTACAAGGTGCTCCACGACTATGGCCTATCCCATTTCCATCTTTGGCCTGACCATGGCCTCTCAGTGGTTGCTAAGCACCTCTCAGTGTTGAACAGTACTCGACCTATAACTTGCATATGCTCGGGCCTCCGTGGACAATCTCTAATACGGTGCTCTAATGACCCGCACCTCAAACACGCCCCAATCTTTTTCCAGCACATGCTCTGATGGCGTCTACCAACATGGGTGCGGTCCAATAGCAGCAATATGGGCCCCAACTCTGACTGGCCCATCCACTCTAGCCTTTTTCTTGACCTCTGTACGGAACTTGAGGGCTCCGAATCCCTCTTATTCCTACTCTTTTCTCTGTTTTGACGCTCAGTATGCTTCACCTCCTCGGTGATCTTTGCCTTATCTACCAGTGTGGCAAAATCTCGCCCTCTGTGGAGCTATTAAAACTCTAAGACTATGATGAGGCCGTCCTCGAAACGAACACACCGGTCATATCAGTTACCACCATCCCACGCGCGTAACGGCTTAATCTTAAAAATTCAGCTTCATATTCAGCCACTGATTTATCCTCCTGAGTCAGATTTAGAAACTCTCTCCTTTGGGCATCTATATAACTAATACCACATACTTCCCTTGGAAAGTAGTATTGAAGAATTCCCATGTCAATCGGTCGGCCTGAGTACCCTCTTTAATTGTAAGCCTCCACTGATAGGCTTCATCTCATAGCAATGACACTACACCTTTTAGTTTCTGTTCGAGGGTGCAGTTGAGGTCATCCATGATCCTCTCTGTGGCCTCAATCCAATATTTAGCAACGTTAGGGGCAACTCTAGTGATACCCCTAAAAATCTCAGCCCCATCAGATCGAAGTCATTCTGTGACCGACCCACGGCCTACAGTACCAGTATTGGGCCCAGTGACCCTCTCCAAAATTTGCAACATAGCTTGGGACAATGCGTCATCCCTAGCCGCTCGATCATGAAACCTAGTCTCAGTCACAGGTGAAGTCTATGCCTCACTAGCTTGGCATAGGCATGTGGCTTCGATGGCGAAGACCCGCCGAAAGCACCTCTATGGCCTCCGCCACGGCCTCTTGTACCCTTCCACAAGTACCTCGGTGCTCATTATGTATTTGCGTATTATATGTTTTTAACAATTTTATGCATCAGTTTACAGTTCCAGTGTTGATTAATAAATATCTTATGGAAAGTAATATCAGTATTTAAGAGTTTGTTTTCGCAAAACACAATCTTACTACAGTTTTAGTTTTCCCTAACCAGAATATTTCAGTACAGTCTACTAAATATAGGAGTCTCAATATTTCACTTTAACAAACAGAAGTTTCAGAGGACTTACCACATCGTTGCCAGAGACTCGGTGTACCACACATTCGGTAAAAATATTTCAAAATAATTCCAAATCATTTGGAGCAGTTCTTTTTGAAAATTCCAATTTTTAGAAGAAACCCAAAAACTACAGTCGAATTTTAGAACCTGGCTCGATACCACTAAATGTAACACCCAAAATCTGACCTAGACGTTATGGCCGAATCTGGCGATATTATATTGAAGTGATTTTCAAAAATATAGTTTCATTGGAAAACCCATTCTGAATTAAATCTCATTTATGATCTTATCAAAAATTTTCGGGTATTTTGTTCATTTAAACTCAAGTTGTTTTTAAAAGAAGATTGATTATATTAGTTTGTTGCTATACTTTAAAATAATGTTTGATGCGAAAGCTTTTGTAGTATGTTATGAAAACGTGGTGTTTTGAAAAGCATTTATCTTTTGAAAATCCACGTTCTACTACTCTCACATACGAATTAATCTAAGTAAAATCCCAAATTAAAGTTAAAATTTAAAGAGGCCTTATTACAAAAAAATACCCAAATTAAATTTCTTATAAATAAAATGTCAAATATAAAAGAAAGTGCGGTTGTGTAGCCATCTCTGAATCCCTCGCAGTAGCGATCCGCCTAAGACTGAGGATTACCTATACAGATAAATAAAGGGGTAAGTTTACGAAAATTCAGTGTGTAATCCCATATAAGAAAAATGGCCAATCATGCGTAGGCAAGTATAGACTGGGCTTAAGCCCAAATCAATAACAGTTCAGTTTAGTTGGGCATTAGCACGTTACAATATCAGTATCAGTGTGGGCCTTAGCCCAGTTAAGATATGCAATCAGAAATCCTACCCAACCAGCCTCTACACTCCACTCCGTCTAGCCCTACACTCCATGTGGAGATAAAATCACCCACCCATCCTTACACTCCAAAAATTAGCACCGGTTACGGCACTAAAAAGTATTTACAGTAGAGCTGCCAGTACAGTACACTTCATCCAATCATAATAATCCCATCCCCATGCAACATATATATCATGGCATGCTCATATACAGTCTTACATAAAATAAGGTGTATTATCATTTAATATCATAGGGGCATAACAGTCATTTTATATCATAGGGGCTTAATAGTCATTTTCACCATAAGGGCATAACAGTCATTTTATCAGTTGGGGTCTAAGTATTCTTAGCAACCCATCAGGAGGTCCACAGTCGTCTCGGACGACCCATGCAACCTTAACAGTCAAACAATGAAAATAGGCCATGGCTCATAATGCAAGCCCACATGCTCGTGTGGCCCACATAGCCTAGAATTGGTCTCGGCCATGTAAATTACACAGCTTGGCCCAATCTTCTTCACATGTTCGCATGTTTTACCTTTGTAGGGCCCACATGACCCATTTTATCCAACATAGCCCAAAACGGCCTAAGACCATGAAATCACTCATGGTGGCCTCAATAATCTAACGCCACGTTTTATGCGTTAAGATTACCACATAAGCGAGCACACGCTCATGCAACGTCAATTTTCATATTTTTGGCTTTTGTTGATTTATGATTTGGGCAGTGTTTACACACACCTTGTTTCGATTCTCCACGAACAGTCGCTCAAGCCTCACCAACCTACATTTTGCCAATCAAACACAACCATCATACCTACTTTACGATTAAAAAGAAACCCGAAACCAACAATCTATTCATAGAACAATGTAGAGTTACTTTCAACCGAACCCTATGATTCCCACGAATCTTAGCCTCTAGTGATTGATTACCAGTTTCCTAAATCCTTTCTTAACTGCCATATAACTGCCATCAGTTACCAACTTAAGGGCAGAAGAAGAAAGGGAATAATGATTTTGTCTATAGTACTTACCGAAAGAGAGTAAGAGAATCGAATAATGGAAGGATTCGGCTCTCGCACAACTCTTCAACCTCTATTTATAGCTGTCAAAAATAGTTACACTGTAACACCCCAAACCCGCCCACAAGCCTTGATCGGATCTGGTATGTCACTGCGGAAAATCGTTTGAAAAGATTTTTGACTTAAGAGTGAAACTTAATAATTTTTATGTCGTTTATGAAACATTGTGTATTTAAAATTCTAAGCAAAAATTTGAGGTTACAAAATATCCGAATTGAAAACTTTATTATACATTTTCATGATGTAAGTTGTCGAAATTAAAAACATTTTCAAATAATAATTAAGTTGTCAATCCACCTTAAAAATAATAACAATGCTTAAATACTTTAGAAGGCCCTTATTACAATAAACAAATGCTTATACAATACTTAAACAATTAAAATATTTTCTGCATGGGCCACCTCGTATCCACTCCAACCCGGTCCAAGCTTTATGCATCACTGCGATGTTGGAAAAAATTTGGGTGAGTCAATGACTCAAGGCATAGTTATTTCACATGTCTCCACATATGGGCTTGGCCCATATCCACACAAATCCACTTACATAAATATGCAACATGAAGCCCAACCCAACCTAGTGTCCATCCGTAACACCTACCTTGGGCACCATTTGCCCAAGGCCGTGGATAATCCACCGATCAACCAAGTGATCCACATATCTTACCTTGGCAGACCTGCTGCACAAGGCCGTGGTTGAGCCACCGATCACATAAGTGATCCCACATATCAATCAGTCCACGGTGATGCACATAGCTATCAACCGCCGAGATGTGGCACCTAGCCAACACCTCCCTTGATAAGGCACATAGCCAACATCAAGCGCCAATGTAGCACAAGGCTAACATTAGACCACGTACATAAAGTACACCATTTCCTTCGATAGTCACATCCCAAGTCCCATGCATACATATATATCATGTCAACATATCACTTGAACAATTATACATCACATGCCATCACATTTCATACATATATCAAATGTAAATCAACGTCATAAAATACTGACCTAGTTGAACGATTACCCATCATGGGTATCCACCATTTTAGCCCTTACTTCGGCTACCATTCACATCATATCATATATACATAAATATAACACATACATACAACAAGAGAATAGTGCGATAACTACGCACCTATTTTGGCATAGTCTACTCAATCCCAAAACTTCCTTATGTCTGTCGATATCTTCCTTACTTATCCAAATCTCGAATACTTGCCCTTAAAACCAAAGTACACAATCGGTCACATTTATACACCTAAAATATGGCCATAGGCCGAAAGTCCTAGATCACTTACCTTGCTAACTAAATTTCGAAAACCACTTCTTGTTCTTGAAACTGTCGAAATCCTATACATCACATGTTAGAATCGGCTACAAGCAATAATCTAGAAAAGATGGCCCTTGGCCGAATATTACACTACTAACCTTGAGCACTCGATCCCGAACGAATCCCTTAATGCTTCCTAACGTTGGCACCAAAAGAAACATATCAATATGGCCTTAAGCATATTCAGCCATTCCTACAAATCTAGGCCCAACTACCGATTTCGACATACTTATGAAGAAGAACTCAAAACCGATTACCAAGGGAGAAAAATACTCACCACTTCATGAATAGTCCACTAGCTCTAAATGTCGACAGGCTAAAAGAGATGTTGGCCTTCGATTCTTGAGAATTGCGACAGAAGAAGGAGAATAAGGACACTTTGATATTTGGCTATGATTCTTATTAAAATACAAAATACGAATGGGAGAAAGAGCATTTACAAGGTTCAACTAAGCCTTCAAATACTGATGGAATATTCGACCACAAGAGCAAGGTGTATTCAGCTATTCAAGAAAAGGGTGTAGAATTGGGGTTGAAAGAAAAGAAGAATGGGAGGACCTAGGAGGATTCAGCAATGGTGTTTCCCAAATGAAGATGTAATATTCGGCAATAGCAACTTTAAAAGAGATTTCGATTTAAGCAAAATAAAAGAAAAGAAAGAGATGTGAAAGAAGAAAGAAAATACATGCACAAATGGTTCTAACTTTCGGCTCTTGTCAAAGGAAAATAAGATGCAAATTTCAGCACACACACACTTCCTATATTCTTCAAAACCGAAAATGCCACCCTAAAGAGTCCTATATTCGACCATTGCTCATCCCCCTCTCCAATCCCATTTTCTTCTCATTTATCACTTTAATAAATAATAAAATATAAAACAATCCAACATTAATCCCTTATCAATCTCCTCATTTATCACTTTATCACCCATTTAAACTAAAATAAATAAAATAAAATCACATTATCCTACTCTTAGCAGAATCTAAAAAAACAAGAAAGCTTATCCCATCCTTTTGGAAGCCCTCATGCCGTCCAACTCTCCCCCTCTCTTCTTTGACGCCAAAACAAAATAAAAACCACTTAATGCTACCAACAAGGTTTGAACCCGAGCCCTCCGAAGCTCCTTTGCCGCAAGCTTCCTCGCTCCTCATGTAACGCCCAAGCCACTTTGTGCTAGTTCTTTGTGTCATAAACTCCCAATATTTCTCTTAAAGCCTCCTCATTGATTTCCCTTATTGACGAAAGAGCAAAAATAAAACACACTCCCATGCCACCAACGTGATTCAACCAAGGCCCTTGCCCACTTGCTCATGGCGTCATCACCAAGGCCCTAAGTGGCGATTCCACCACTTTACCAAGCTCACTTCCATGTCCAAAAGCGCTATAATTTTCCTTTAAGGCCTCCATGGCCTTGCTTCCTTACTAACTCAAAATCCAAAAATTTTCCAATGCATTCCCTTTTTATCCTAGAGTTTTAAGAACCCCTAAATCACATCCAAACCACTCACTGAGCCTATTAACACATGAATTATGCACCAAATGCATTACCCCTAATCTAGGATATTACAGTTGTTTTAACACATTTCATATGCACAATTTTAAAATTCACATCCAAGGTTTCATACACTTCACTAGCATTACAAGAAGGAACTAACTCTATAACAAACAAGGCAATGAAGGATATTCCAAAAATAAGAACTTACCCGTTGTCACATCTGGCACATCACTCTCATCGCGACGGTCGACTGCATAAACCAACCTTGGTTGCCTTGCATCTGAACCTTCAGCACCTCCGCTTGGTGTTCCATGACCTTGGTCGGAACTATTTCCTCCATGGTTCGGACCATGACCCCTCGTCGCCTGCTGACCACCTCTGCCTGGCTACACATAACCTTGGCTTATTCTCTGAGCCCTTTTCAAATCTTGAGGACAGTCCTTAATCAAATGACACTTAGACTTAAATCTAAAACACTCCCGGTCCCAATTCCAGCACTCACCAACATGATACCTTCCACACTGAGCACACGGACGGTCCAAATTTCCAGTAGCTGGCTTAGCAACACGAACAGAATTCTCGACCCTCGGTCTTTTCTGAAAGTTCTCAGGCGATTCTATCGATCCAAAACTCCTCTTATCCTGGTTCCTATCCTTATCTCTGTTCTATCTCATAGAGTCCTTAATTCCTTCGACTACCTTAGCCTTTCCCACCAATACGGTAAACTCTCGCTCTTGTTGCAGAGCTATCAACAACCTCAAGTCATCCCTTAGTCCGTCCTCAAACCGGACACACCACTCATACTCCGTAGCCACTACTCCTCGAGCATACCGGCTCAACCTCGTGAATTGACCAGACTCGCCACGGACTTGTTCCTTGAACCATTTCTTAAATGCCTTCCTTTGTGCATTGATATAATAGGTGCCAACATACTTCTTCTGGTATGCCGCCTTAACATAATCCCAAGTAAGATCCTCAGCTGTGGCACTATCCCGAACTGTGAGCCACCATTGATACACTTTATCGCATAGCAGCGCCACCATTCCTTTCACTTTCTCCTCAAGGGTCAGATCCAGCTCATCCATAATCTGTTCGGTCGCCTCCAACCAATACTCAATAGTACTGGGTGCCACGCCAGATACACCACAGAATGCCTCAGCTCCATTGGCTCGAAGTTGCTCAGGTACAGACTTCCTAACTCTCATATTTCCACCTGCTCCAGCCACCATCTCAAGAACAGACACCGTGATACAAAGATCATCCCCTGCTTGATCTTCTTCGCTCAACACCAAAAGTGGTGGTGGTGGTACCTCATTCTCATATCCTTGACCCGATCTAACGGGTTTCGACATGACCATTCTTCCTCTATGTATCCACGATGACCTCGTCCTCTAGAACTCATATCTAACATCGCGATTTAGTCGATTAAAAGTTTTATGCATTAGAAATTTTGTTTCACTGCTTATCCACGAACAAATTCTATGATAAGAAGTTTTCGAAGTAGTTCTTCGATCAATCAAAGTTTTAGTTCAAGTTCACTATTCTAATTGAGAGAATCACATTCACATTCACATTCATCCACAACATTCACTTCACTACTTTGGGCATTTCGATCATTCCCTACCCTGTGGGTAATTTCGTCATTTTCCTATAGGGGTATTTGGTAATAAATCAGGTCAATTTGAAAATCACAAAAGTCATTTTGAAATTTTCCAAACTCATGGGTATTTTTGAAAGAAAGATTTTCCAAACCCGGGTATTGCAGAAATTTCAAAAATCGGGGTTATTTTTGGTAATTTCGTAAACTAGGGGTAATTTGGTAAATTTCCAAATTAGGGTATTTTGAATTTTTGCAAAATAGGTTTTTTTGGACACTTTTTCCAAAGTAATAAAATTTTATTAAAATCGAGGGTAGTATGGTAACAAAAAAAATTTTTCAAGCCAGGGGCATTTTAATAATTTTACAACCAGAGGAATTTTTGTAATTTTGTAAATCGGAGATATTTTGGAAAAATTTTCACAACAATCTTTTGCTACAATTGAAAGGGTAATTTAGGGATTTTAAAACTAGGGTTTCCATAAAAATACGGCTAGTCCCTTTCGGGTTTTAGTTATTGGGTTTAGCCCATGAATAAGTCCTCTTGGTTAGGGTGAACCGTGGCTACGCACCAGGTAGGATTCGAGCGGAGAGGAGGTGAGTCACTAGGACTGCTTAAATACCAAGCTCCCACCGAATACCAATCCTAGACATGCGCATAATGGTTGCCACACCCTAACTCAGCGACTTAGTCACAGGTTTGTTTAGTTAGGAATTAAAGTCTTATGCATGTGTTTGAGTGCACTAGCCCTAGAGTTTAATAGCCCTAATATTCTAATCTGAGCCCAAATATGCCTCATAACATTCACATATACAAATCACTTGTAAGTCGTGGGTACTTACCTAGTGGACTTGGCCTGAGATACTGGTGCCATGCCGAATACGAAAAATTTTACTGAAAAATCCATATTTTTGAAAAGCCCATTTTAGAAAAAGGTTTTTGGGCCCAAATCCCTCAAAGCTGAGTTTTGAACCGGGCTCTGATAGCAAATTGTAACACCCCAAACCCGACCCACAAGCCTTGACCAGATCTGGCATGTCACTGCGGAAAATCGTTTGAAAAGATTTTTGACTTAAGAGTGAAACTTAATAATTTTTCTGTCGTTTATGAAACATTGTGTATTTAAAATTCTAAGCAAAAATTTGAGGTTACAAATTATCCGAATTGAAAACTTTATTATACATTTTCACGATGCAAGTTTAAAAACATTTTCAAATAATAATTAAGTTGTCAATCCACCTTAAAAATAATAACAATGCTTAAATACTTTAGAAGGCCCTTATTACAATAAACAAATGCTTAAAAGTCTTGAATTATAAAATACTTAAACAATTAAAATATTTTCTGCATGGGCCACCTCACATCCACTCCAACCCGGTCCAAACTTTATGCATCACTTGCGATGTTGGAAAAAAATTTGGGTGAGTCAACAGACTCAGTGCATAGTTATTTCACATGTCTCCACATATGGGTTTGGCCCATATCCACACAGTCCACTTACATAAATATGCAACATGAAGCCCAACCCAACCTAGTGTCCATCCAGTAACACCTACCTTAAGGCACCACGCCCAAGGCCATGGCTAATCCACCGATCAACCAAGTGATCCACATATCTTACCTTGGCAGACCTGCTGGACAAGGCCGTGGCTGAGCCACCGATCACATAAGTGATCCCACATATCAATCAGTCCACGGTGATGCATACAGCTATCAACCACCAAGATGTGGCATCTAGCCAACACCTCCCTTGATGAGGCACATAGCCAACATCAAGCGCCAATGTAGCACAAGGCTAACATTAGACCACGTACACAAAGTACACCCTTTCCTTCGATAGTCACATCCCAAGTCCCATGCATACATATATATCATGGCAACATATCACTTGAACAATTATACATCACATGCCATCACATTTCATACATATGTCAAATGTAAATCAACGTCATAAAATACTGACCTGGTTGAACGATTACCCATCATGGGTATCCACCATTTTAGCCCTTACTTCGGCTACCATTCATATCATATCACATATAAATAAATATAACACATACACACAACAAGAGAACAGTGCAATAACTACGCACCTGTTTTGGCACAATCTACTCAATCCTGAAACTTCCTTATGTCTATCGATATCTTCCTTACTTATCCAAATCCCGAATACTTGCCCTTAAAACCAAAGTACACAATCGATCACATTTATACACCTAAAATATGGCCTTAGGCCAAAAGTCCTAGATCACTTACCTTGCTAACTAAATTTCGAAAACCACTTCTTGTTCTTGAAACTGTCGAAATCCTATACATCACATGTTAGAATTGGCTACAAGCAATAATCTAGAAAAGATGGCCCTTGGCCGAATATTACACTACTAACCTTTAGCACTCGATCCCGAACGAATCCCTTACTGCTCCCTAATGTTGGCACCAAAAGAAACACATCAATATGGCCTTATGCATATTCGGCCATCCCTACAAATCTAGGCCCAACTACCGATTTCGGCATACTTATGAAGAAGAACTCAAAATTGATTACCAAGGGAGAAAATACTCACCACTTCATGAATAGTCCACTAGCTCCAAATGTCGATAGGCTAAAAGAGATGTTGACCTTCGATTTTTGAAAATTACGACAGAAGAAGGAGAATAAGGACACTTTGATATTCGACTATGATTCTTATTAAAATACAAAATACGAATGGGAGAAAGAGAATTTACAAGGTTCGGTTAAGCCTTCAAATATTGATGGAATATTCGGCCACAAGAGCAAGGTGTATTCAGCTATTCAAGAAAGGGTGTAGAATTGGGGTTGAAAGAAAAGAAGAATGGGAGGACCTAGGAGGATTCGGCAATGGTGTTTCCCAAATGAAGATGTAATATTCGGTAATAGCAACTTTAAAAGAGATTTAGGTTTAAGCAAAATAAATGAAAAGAAAGAGATGTGAAAGAAGAAAGAAAATACATGCACAAATGGTTCTAACTTTTGGCTCTTGTCAAAGGAAAATAAGATGCAAATTTCGGCACGCACACACTTCCTATATTCTTCAAAACCGAAAATGCCACCCTAAAGAGTCCTATATTCGGCCATTGCTCATCCCCCTCTCCAATCCCATTTTCTTCTCATTTATCACTTTAATAAATAATAAAAAATAAAACAATCCAACATTAATCCCTTATCAATCTCCTCATTTATCATTTTATCACCCATTTAAACTAAAATAAATAAAATAAAATCACATTATCCTACTCTTAGCCAAATCTAAAAAAAACAAAGCTTATCCCATCCTTTTGGAAGCCCTCATGCCGTCCAACTCTTTCCCTCTCTTCTTTGATGCCAAAACAAAATAAAAACCACTTAATGCTGTCAATAAGGCTCGAACCTGAGCCCTCCTGAAGCTCCCTTTGCCGCAAGCTTCCCTGCTCCTCATGTAACGCCCCAAGCCACTTTGTTGCTAGTTCTTTTGTGTCATAAACTCCCAAATATTTCTCTTAAAGCCTCCTTAGCCCAGTTTCCCCTTCTTGACGCAAAGAGCAAAAATAAAAACACACTCCCATGCCACCAACGTGATTCGAACCAAGGCCATTGCCCACTGCTCATGGCGTCATCACCAAGGCCCTATGTGTCTTATTCCAACCACTTTACCAAGCTCACTTCCATGTCCAAAAGCACCTATAATTTTACTTTAATGCCTCTCTGGCTTTGCTCCCCTTACTAACTCAAAATCCAAAAATTTTCCAATGCATTCCCTTTTTATCCTAGAGTTTTAAGAAGCCCTAAATCACATCCAAACCACTCACTGAGCCTATTAACACATGAATTACGCCCCAAATGCATAACCCCTAATCTAGGATATTACATACACAAAAACCCTAATTTAACAACTCAAAAGTCGAAACTTCAAGTACCATAACCACTTACCGACAAAATGCAGTTAATCGCTGAACAATATGGAGGCTTAGAATGTTTGAGAGTAGAAAGTAGCAAAGTCAATCTACAGAGGAAGAGGAATGGATTTTTGAAACAAATGAGAAGAGAAAAGGAACTTTCGACAACTTTCGTCAGTGACCAAAATTAGGAAATCGACAGCCCAAAACTTGAGGGAGAGGAAGAAGAAGGAAAATAAAAATGAAAAAGGGGGGAGAATAGGTTTCGACAGAGAGAAATGAAAAATAAAAAAGGGGGGAAAAGAGATTTCAGCAGAGGGAGCCGAATATTGGGATTAATTTTAGCACTACTACCCCATATACCCTTTGATTCACTCCTTATAACCCTCCTCCAATCTTTCAACCCTCCAATTTGAATCCCATTCAACTACCCAATTTGAATTCTTCTCAACCACTTCAGTGTTTCAGTCAACCCATAACACCTCTCTCAGCACAATAGCAAAATCAATACTCCACTGCCCCCACCAAGATTTGAACATCGGTTCTCTAGCATAGGTAACATGCCACTTACCCCTTAGACCAGTAGACTCTTTATGTCTTGCTTTACCCACAATAATTTAAAAGCCTACTAACTATAGGCAAGGGTTTATTCCTTAAAAACAAAACTTTTTGCGCAAGCCTAGGCTTGAACCCAACACTTCTCAGACACTCCCTAACACACCCAAATCACTTAACCACTGAAACTTACAAGTATTTGTGTTACAAACATACAAAAATAAATACTTAGATTTTGGGGCGTTACACAGTTAGTTACACGGGCTGAGACACGGTCGTGTGTCTTAAGTTAGTGAGTTACACGGGCTAAGACATGGGCTGAGACACGGCTGTGTGTCCAACTACAAGAGTCAAACATCCTAGGGCATTCCACACTGTCGTGTGTCCCCTATTTTAGGAATTCTCACAAATGGACCTAGACTTTCAAAATTGTTTCAAAATAGTCACTTCATTTTTTTAAACTATTTTTAGGGTTCCGTAGACTCAAAATAAGGGTTGTAAGAGTAAATTTTACTCTAAATTGGAATGGATTTGCAAACCTATATTAAATGCATTCTAGTAACATCATCAAAGATAAATTAAAAAGATATAGTCAGAGTATGAACCAATACTATGATGCTAATAATTGGAATAGTATTGTATTATTTAACTTTTGACATTCAAGAAGGGCTAAATAGTGATAAGAGTGTAGATAGTGGAACACCAAGTTTAGCATTGCATAGCATAATTCGTTATTTGATTGTAAAATATTCTAGTATGATTGTATTTGATTGTTGTGAACTGTCATTGTATATTATATTGTTAATGGCTAGCTTACATGTTTAATTATGATTGATTAATTGTTTGAAGTGTTAATAATGCCCGTGACCCTAACCTGACGAGAGAGAGGTTAGGGGTGTTACACACCTCCTTTTTCTAAGATCCTACCATGGCATGATTCACATTCACTTCTTCAGTTTTTCACTCAATAGAAAAACTGTGTAAAATCAAATTTGTTTATTTTATGATTGATTGTTTCTTGTGAATAAATGAATGTGAATATTGTAAAATTTTCATAGCATGCCATGAATATATTTGAAGCATGTCATATAGATTAGGTAAGAATGCCACTAGGACTAATGTATGATTATTCTTGAAATATGGGATATAAAAAACATTGCATGTTATTTTAAAATTTTGTGGAATAAGGTCATTGAACAAAACCTACGACCTCCATTAATGGTCCTTAAGTGATAACATGATAAAGTTTTGAGTCTGTTCCTACCTTGGCCGCACCCCAAGGTAAACTTTCTTATGTGGGTTCACTGGATGGGATTTCCTTTTAAGGACAACTAGTCATGCATGACTGTCTGTGAAATTGTCCCAAGATGACTCATAAATGAAAGCATGTTCATGATGGGTGTTGAGTCATTACATACTTAAGATCTTCTCTTATTAAATAGTTTCCCAAGAAATGATATTTAAGCTAGAGATGATGGCCAAACGTTAAACGATCATTGGTTTGTGTGGAGTCTAGAGAATTAAGATTCATGAATTGATTAGACATAATCCATGCTCTTCCTAGTTAACCATGGGAACCCAAGGTGATATGGTTGATGGATGTGAGAATGTTCATAGCAACAGAAAAATGTTTTTTCAAGCTTTTAATACAAGAAGCATGCATCATACAACATTCTTGATATGTTGCTGAAATAAAAATATTTGCTTAATACAAAAATAGTAATTAGTGAATCATTATTTTTTTCAGTTCAAATATGTCTCTCCCTCCTTCTATTAGCATTCTTACTAAGAATAAATTGAATAGGCATAACTTTCGAGAATGAAAATGGAACTTTTTAATAGTTCTCAACTGTGAGAAACACAATTTTTTTCTTGACGAAATGTGCCCTCCTGAAGCTCAGCCCAAAGTGAGAAATTGTTGGAGAGATTCTAACTCAATTGCTCGATGTTATATGTTAGCAATCATGAATAGTGTGTTGCAAAAGCAATACAAGAATTTATGTACTTCCAAAAAGATCATGACAAATTTGGAGGGTTTTCTTAGAGGTCAAGTCGCATTGGCTCGACAATCCATTATTACAAATTTGATGAACTCTCAGTAGAAACCTGACACTCGGTCAAAGAACATGTGCTTAAGCTTATGGGATTCTTTGCAAAAGCAGAGGACAAAAGGGATAAACTAGATGTGAACACTCAGATTGAAATAGTGTTCAAATCCTTAACCAAGGAGTTTGTTGGTTTTACGGTTGCCTACAGCTTGGGGAACAAGGTGTTTACATTGACTCAGCTCATGAAGAAATTACAATCCTACGAGTTGATGTTGAATAGTGGTAAGTCAATTTAAGAGAAACCTGAGGCAAACTTAGAGGTGGACCCCTCGTCCTCTAAGGGGAAGCAAAAAGATAAGAGAAATAAAAAATCGAATAAGTCTTTGATTTCACCTCTTGTGGTTAAGAAGAAGGCTAAGAAGTCAAAAGATCCTAAAAAGATTAAATGTTTCTCCTACAATAGGAAAGGGCATTTTATATCAAACTTCAACGAGTATTTGGATTACCTAGTCAAAAAAGCTAAAGGTATGGAACTCTTTTTGGTTGAAGCTTTCTTAATGGAAGAATCAATTGATAATTGGGTTATTGATTTTAGAGCCACTAACCATGTATGTGTTTCTTTACAGGGATTTAGCAAAATGAGAAGTTTACGTGACAAGAGCCTCTTGTTACAGACTAGAGTTGGGAGCTATGTTTAAGTCGAAGTAGTGGGAGAAGTTATTTTACACTTTGATAATTTTAGGAATATTATTTTAAAGAACTTATTTAATGTACCTCATTCTAAGAGGAATTTAAATTTTGTATCATGTTTATTTTATGACAATTATATAGTAACATTCAATAAAGGGATTGTTATTCACAAAAATCATTCTTTAGTCTGTAATGGATGGATGGAATAAAATCTCTACTTCATCAAACCAAATAACTACTTAATGCCTTAAATTAAAATAGTGAATAAAAAGCTTAAAACTTCTCCTTCTAATAAGAGGTACATATGGTACTAAATACTTGGTCATGTTAGCTAAGAAAGAATCATTAGACTCATGAAAGATGGTCCCTTAAGTATGCTTAAGGAAGTTAGTCTTCCACAATGTGAATCTTGCTTCAAAGGTAAAATGACTAAAAGGTCTTTTAATGTGAAAGGTACAAGGATCAACCAACGTTCAGAACTTGTGCACACAGATGTATGTGGTCCAATAAGCATCAGTGCCCGAGGAAGTAACGATTATTACATGACTTTCATTGATGACTATTCTTGACGTGGATATGTGTATCTAATGCACCGCAAAAGTAAAACCTTTGATAAATTTCCATAGTTTCATATGAAAATGGAAAAATAATTAAGTTTATCCATAAAGAATCTTCAGTCTAACCAATGTGGGGAATACTTGTCCAACGAGTTCTTAGGATACCTCATAGAGAATGGGATTTTATCCTAGTTAACTGCATCGGGCACTCTATTGTAGAATGGCGTAGTTGAGATACGGAATAAAACCTTTCTTAACATGGTCCGTTCAATGTTAAGCTATTCACAACTCCCTACTTCCTTCTAGGGATATGTGATATAAACAGCTTGCTATATTCTGAATGTGTACCAACCAAGTTTGCTTGTAAGACACCTTATGAACTGTGGCATGGAAAGAAACCTTCTCTAAATCACTTTAGAATATGAGGTTGTACAGTATACATTCTGGATAAAGATGTAAAGAAGTTGGATGCATGAACATAATTGTGCATGCTTATAGGATATTTGGAAGGAACAAAGGTTGGATTATTCTACAATTTGAAAGATAATATAATTAAAGTTTCTAGTCATGCTACTTTTCTTGAGGAAAGCTACATTGATAACTTTAAGCCTCAAAGTAAAGTGGTACTCAAAGAAATTTTGGGAACTTGTAGACTTGCTGGTTGGGATTAAGCCCATAAGGTGTAAGTGGATCTAAGAGAAGAAGAGAAATGTGAAAGGGAAAGGGAAAGTGGAAACACATAAAGCTAGGCTTCTAGGGAAAGGCTACACACAGAAAGAAGGCATCGATTACGATGATACCTTCTCTTTGATAGCCATTCTCAAGTATATCAGCATACTCTTATCTATTGTCACAACTCTCAATTATGAGATCTTGCAAATGGATGTCAACAATAGTTTTGAGTGGTTATCTTGATGAGACCATTTGTATGGTTCAACCCACTGGCTATGTTGTCAAAGGAAAAGAGGTGAAAGTTTACAAACTACTAAGACCCATTTATGGACTTAAGCATGCGTCTGACTCAAGGAATAAAATATTTGATCAAACGATCAAGACTTTTAGGTTTGAGTAAAACGTTGATGAACCTTGTCTTTATAAGCATATAAAAGACAAAAGGTGGTCTTTCTCGATTTATATGTCAATGATATTCTAGTTATAAAAAATGATGTAGGAGAATTGCCATCTGTTAAATTATGGATAGCTTAATAGTTTATCATGAAGGACTTCAGTGAAGTTAGTTATATTCTTGGAATTCAAATCCTTAGAAATCAAAAGAATTAAACGACAACTCTATCACAAGATTCATACATCAATACGGTACTAAAACGTTTTACAATAATCGATATGAAGCCAGACCTGTAACACCCTAAACATGACCCAGACGTTATGGCCGAATGTAACAACCAAAACTCGGTCTAGATGTTACGACCAGATCTGGAATGTCACAGGGAAAAGTTTAAAATCTTAAGAAAATACTGTAGTTTGAAAACTTTTTGTCTGGGGTGATGTTTTGAAAACAGTGGTTTGCAGTTTAAGAAAAACTCTCGAATTGAGTTAAAACGATCATTTGTTATCTTTGTTGGCACTTGAGAGAAAACAGTTATTTTATGTTACTTATGTTTTGAAAATTCCATCTTAACTCTCATGTTAAAATATAATAATGTCCTAAATGAATAATAAATAAGGAAAACCAAATATTAACTTAATAAGGCCTTATTACATAACAAGTTCCCCAATTAAAATAATTTGTAGAAAGCAAATGAGTTTACGAAAAGAAACATTTTATCCTTAAAGCCTACCTACTAACTCCTAGGGTTTTATTCACCTAAAACCAAAATTTTTCCTAAGCCCAAGTTTGATCCCGGGACTTCATAGAAGCCCCCTAACCTTCAAAATCACTCACTTACTAAATCCAACTTGCATTAAAGCCGTTCTCTTATTCCTAAGAATTTTAAACATTACTATGCCTAAGGCCTAATGTGCCCAATCCTACTAGGCCTAACTTTGGGATGTTACAAATCTACCCTCCTTAAAGAAATTTCATCCTCAAAATTTCCAACTATAGAAACAGTCGCACATCCTAACTTACAACACTACACTCACACTGCGCACTCTGATTCCAAAACAGTAATACACTTTCTAACTTAAGCTTGGAACCTCTTCACACAACCAAATATCTAATACAGAAGCAAACAAATATTTAACACTCATACTTAAAATTTTTTCATTCAAAACATCACATCCAAAACATACACAGAGTAAATATAGTCATTATAGCATATAATAATAAGTAAGGGGACTTATGAATTTGGTGCTGGAGACTCAGGTGCCATACTTCCAATAAAGATACTTTTTTTAAAACCAAATTTCAAATAACTTTGAAAAACATTTTTGAACCCATTACACAGTCGAGTTTTGCAACCTAGGCTCTGATACCATAATTCATAACACCCAAAACTCGGTCTAGACGTTATGACCAGATCTGGAATATCACAGGAAAAGTTTAAAATATTAAGAAAATACCATAGTTTGAAAACTTTTCGTCTAGGGTGATGTTTTGAAAATAGTGGTTTGCAGTTTAAGAAAAATTCCTGAATTGAGTTAAAATGATCATTTGTTATCTTTGTTGGCACTTGAGAGAAAATGGTTATTTTATGTTACTTATGTTTTGAAAATTCCATCTTAACTTCCCTGTTAAAATATAATAATGTCATATCCTAAATGAATAATAAATAAGGAAAACCAAATATTAACTTAATAAGGCCTTATTACATAACAAAGTCCCCAATTAAAATAATTTTTAGAAAGGGAACGAGTTTACGAAAAGAAACATTTTATCCTTAAAGCCTACCTACTAACTCCTAGGGTTTTATTCACCTAAAACCAAAATTTTTCCTACGCCCAAGTTCATACGATATTCGCATTTAGGATGCATATGGGTGGGAATTATAGTACGGAGGAAGATTTGAAGATCGCATAGTTGCTTGATGACCATGGATCCACCAGTGGCTTTAAACCCATTATATGATTAGCAGCTTTGCTGTAACGTTGAGTAGTGTCGCTGTGAGTGCTACCTTTGGTGTGTAGAGGATGGGTGGGTCGATTTAGAAATCCCCACAGGTGTGTACTGGATGGAAGGGAAATGGTGTGTGTAGCGGATGGATTTTTGGGAGGGTTTTGCATTACCTTATTTTGCATGTGATATGATATAATATAATATGATATGAGGTCATTGTGGGCTAAGGCCAAGACCACCGAATTTTGATAGGGCTTATGCCCAATGTGAATATTTTTATGTTGATTTGATTGCCAAGGGCTGTATACATTGAGTTTCAAAACTCACACCCTTTATTTAATGTTTCAGGTGATCCTCGGTAGATGGCTCAATGTGGGAGAGGACTCGGAGATGGCCACACTGCGAGATGTTTAAATTTTTATTTCTTTGTTTTAAAAAAAATACGTGGTTTTAATTACTTTATTTTTAGTTGGATGTAATAAGGCCTTGTACTCTGATTTGACTTTAGATTTTGGGTTTGATGTTTTCAACTAAATTACTTAAGTATTAAACCTAAGTAAATATCGTGTGTTTAAACTTGGTTTCTGAAATGCTTAAAATAATAAAATGGGCTTTTATCATTACTTAACAAGACACATGGAATTTGGGCTTTTGGGCCTTAAATTGTTAATTTGTAAAATCGTTTTGAATGTGCCTTTAATGTGACATTTTGGATTCGGGCCTAAACTTTTAGGCCGTGTTTGGGGTGTTACACCTGTTGAATGGTGGTGATTAATAGGAACATAGTTTATAAAATGATAATTTGTGAATTATATAAATTTATACAGTAAGTTTATTGTTTTTAACTGTTGCACTTACTAAGCTCTAGTAAAACTTACTCATATTATTTCTTATATTTTCTTGTAGATTACATTTTGTGGAAATTGGATGGTCGGATCAACTTAAAGAAATCACACTATCCAGATATCTTTTGGTAGTTTTTGAATGTTTATATTTGGGTTATATGTCATGTAATAGGGGATTCTAAATGTTCTGGTAGCTTGTCACTTGTGGTTTTTCTTATATTTGAATGATGATGTCTTAGTTAGATTTTGGATCATATGTATATATATATGCCTTGGCTTTTGGTTTGTAAAAGTCCTTATGTTTGAGTATTGGTTTTCTTGTTCAATGCTACTTGTGAATGGCTAGATTATGTTAGAATTAGGCTTGAGTGAGTTGAATAGTAATGGTAGATTTAGCATGAAATATTATAAGTATTAGAGAACTTTGATTGAAATCTAAATTGGTATGAAATGTGAATTATGTTAAGATATTGAATTGTGGTTTCAATGAGGGCACATTGGTTAAATTTTTATGTGTTTAAATAGGTAACAGTAATGTCTTTCATGTGATAGGTAATTTGGTATGAAATGAACTTTTAAAGATGAGATTTTACCATGTTGAGCCTAATTATCGATACTTTGGCATTTGGAATTGATACTTGACCATATGAAAAATTTTAAAAAAATAGAATTCCAAATTGGTATCGAATTTTATTTGAGTGTCGATTCTTTTTTTTTTAAATAACGGTATCCTAGTTTTGTAAAGAAAACAATATTTAGTTTTGGTATCGATTTTCAAAAATAAGAATCTATTTAGTATCGATTCAAACTACAGATTTTCATTATGTTCTTTAAAACTTTTGGAATTTTGTAACTCTATCTTATTATATGATTAGATTTTACAATTAGGTGCTTATAGAGTTTAGATTTTAATATGTTTGATTATTAAAGAATTTCAATTATAAATAATTATTTATTGTTTAGTAAAGTAGTTATAAATTGTTGAATATTACTATAACATCTTTTTACTTGGGTCTGACGATTGGGTCGGGTAAGGGGTGTTACATTTACTGATATTAGAGCTACGGTTTAGTTAATTCTTGGACTAAACATAGTGTGTTAAAGTCTAGAAATTACATGCCATATAAACCTTTGATAGTGTGATATTGATTGATCTCATCTAACCCCTATTTTCTTTTAGATTTGAAAGATGTCGGTAGAATCTGGTCGTGCTGATTCCAAAATGTCTGAAAATGATGTTAAAAATGTTTTCTTCGATTTAATGGGTCAGTGGTTCACGGAATTCATGCGAACCAACCCTGTGGCTCAACAACCTCCACCCCTTGTTGTACCTACTGTGGTACCTCCACCTCCTCAAACAACTGAAACAAGTCGACCGATTCCTATTGATAAAGTCAGAAAGTGTGGTGTTGAGAAATTTTGAGGTAGAACATAAGATGATTTGGCTAAAGCCGAGTATTGGCTTGAAAATATTCAGTAAGTATTCGATGAAATGGTTTATTCTCCTAATTATTATCTTATATGTGTCGTATCTTTATTTAAAGATGAAGCTTACAGTTGGTGGTCAATGTTAACAGCAGTGGTACCAAGAGATACCATTAATTGGGATTTCTTGAAATGGAGTTTACAAAGAAGTATATCAACAAACGATACCTGGATTAGAAAAAAAAAAGAATTTCTTGAGTTGAAGCAAGGTAACAAGTCGGTAGCTGGGTATGAAAGAGAGTTTGTACATCTCAGCAAGTATGCTTATGAAATTGTGCCGAACAAGGAAGAAATGTCCATCTATTTTAAATATGGATTAAATGATGAAATTAAAGTGTTGATTGGACATACAGAAATACCTGAGTTCCTTGTTTTGTCTCGATCGTGCTCAAAAGATGGAAGAGGTTTATAATCACAATAGCCAAAGTGTAACACCCCAAACCCGGTCAATACACCACGACTGAATCTGGCATGTCACAGGGAAAGCGTTTTGAAGAAAATCGAGTTGACGATTTAGTTTTAAACAAAATTCTTTAGATGTCTAATGTTTGTAGAAAACTGATACATGATTAGTTAAAAACCAATAGAATACTTTGAAAACCCAGAAAATCAATCTCTAAAATTTAATTATCGATTCATAGATTAAAAAAAAAACGTATATATTTTAAGAAAAACTCGAATGATTGTTTTGAAAACCATTTGCATTTGAGTGTGGAAACTTAAATTCAAAAATTATTTAAGTTGTCGAAAACATTTGAGTTGTCATTTGTTATCAAATAATTTACATTACCCGATGGTAAAGTTTTGAAAACCGTTACGTTCAAATTATTAATATTTGTCAAGTAATTTACTTAGCCATGTTTAAAACAAATCTAAAGCATATAAATAGTCCAAAAGCACAAACTTAAAAGTCCTTATTACAAATTATTGAATGGCCACCTTGAGTCCTACCCAGCTCCTTATCCGCGATCTACGAATCACCTGAAAAGATAAGGGAGAAGGTGAGTCACCAAGACTCAATGCATAAATCCTTCCCCCGGTTAATGCAACATACTTACACAATTCATAACCAAGTAATATAGATAATGCACCCAACCTAGCCATCCATAACACCTTTTCTACCCCGTGTGGTGCCAAACCACTGGTGACCCAAAGTCACGATATCCATTAAAAATGTGGTGCCAAACCACTGGTGACCCAATGTCACGAATAATCCATCTGTGGGGCCAACCCACGTTGTGATACCAAATCACTGGCGACAATCCCGATATAACAAATGTGGGGCCAACCCACTGTGGTGCTAAGCCACTGGGACGAGTCGCTATGAGGTGCCAAACCTCTCGTGACCCAAAGTCACAAAATAATCTGTGGTACCAAACCACTTGAGGTGCCAAACCTCTGGTGTCCCAAAGACACGGATATCAAATCTTCTCCCTCATCTCATATCACCCACATCAATACATCACATGTACAAATCATGCCATCATGCTCAAATATTATGCATATAACAAATATATATCACAGATCATGATATTAAACATCATATAGCAAATCATATCGAAACGGGCTTACCCGTATCTTTGCTCATACCCATAAGGTATCATATCAGGATCTACACAGTTTTCGGTTTATCATATATTAGGTTATTAATGTATATTTACTAAATTATAAAGTGTGTAAGTTACACAGCTGTTACTATCGCAAGTTTTAAATCCCGAAGACCCGATCTACTGCACTAGATCTCCTTGCCCTACATTCAGCCAACACTTAGATTAATAACATAGACCATTCGGCCAATAACCAACTTTAATCTTAATAGCCTTCGACTTTTCCACCACTTAAAGAATGATGAACTAAAAAAATCCTTACCACTTGACTTACCAAAATCAATTGTCAGAGAATAGAGGCTTAGATTGATCGCTTCCAAAGTCCCAAGAGCCTAAAAGAAATCGATTCCATAAAAGATTAACAATACTATCAACAAATGTCGGATTAGGCTTTCACCAAAATGTCGACAGAGAAGAAGAAAAAAGTAAGAAGGAGTTTGACCATGGACACTTACCTCCCAAGGTGATTGAAGAAACAACCAAAAAGAGATCAAGGCTTGATTACGATTGACCAAAATATGAAAAAGAAAGAAAGAAGATTCAGCTATGGTTGATTAAAAACAACAAATAGAATTGACTAAAGTGGAAAAAGTGGAACAAAAGAAAGTAAAATGGAAGAGAGGGAATTGACAAAGGAAGGTGGAGAGGATTTGGCACAAGAGTTTGAGAGAAGAAAAAAAAAAAATGAAAGGGTGGAGATGGGTACTTTTACCGAGCAAAAAGAAAAGAGAAAGAGAGAGAGTTGGGAGAGTAAAGTTTAGGTTTCAAAGAAGAAAAAGAGAAAGCAAATGGAATTTGGCTCAAAGATTAAGAGAGCAAATTGACAAATACTACTTGGGTTTCGGGTTTGCTTCAACCGAAAGCACTAGGAGAAATCGGCAATGCTAAGGGAGATTTTGACTTGACGCAAAACAAAGAATAACACCTTCAAAGCTAACCAAAATGTCACCTAGCTACAAAGGAATTTCAGACTTTTTCCTCTACACAAATCAAAATTAAGCAACCACACCAAAATTCTTCTTGCCATCAATTCAAACTAATTTTGAATTAAACACACTCCTAAATTTCTCCTTATTTCTTCCTAATCACATCAAAATTAAGCCAACTCCCCAAATTTCTTAAACCGTCCAAATACATGGACTTCAATGCCAAACTTTTCCACACAAAAGTTTCCATAGCACACACCTTATATCAAGCATTGTGTTCCCCCTTCAATTCCTTAATCAAAATGATTCTTTCCCCAAGATCAAGCTTGCCTTAACTATTATTCAACTTGCCAAAAAAAATTTAAAGTCCAACTTACCAAATACAAGGCTTGGCCGACACTTGATGTAAGGATACATAAAAATAAAATCTTCAAATTGCACTCCATGCTATTCGAACCCTTTCCCTCAAGCAACTACTCATGCGCCACTTCCACTATGCTACTAGCTCCTCTTGTGCTTAAATTCCCGCACAAATTACACTTAACCCTTATCTCCTTCAGCTCCCTCTAACTAAAGCTTAAAAACAAAAATTTTCCTACAGCTCGAGCCTACTCATGGCTTATTCCTAAACCCTAGAACATCTCACTTAACAACACGACAATCCGTACTCATGCAGAACAATACAATCACAAATAACCCCTATTTCAGGATATTACAATTCCACCCCCTTAAAATAATTTTGACCTCGAAATTACCTAGTCAAAAGAGTTGAGGGTACTGTTGTCTCATCACATCCTCCGGTTCCCACGTAGCTTCTTCCACTCCATGGTTTCACCATAATACCTTCACTAATGGAACTAACTTCCTGCATAACCCTTTCACATCTCGATCTAGAATCTGCACTGGTTCCTCTTCCATCGTCAAATCTGGACTCACTTCTATTTCCTCCACTGCCACAACATGAGATGGATAAGAACGATAGCATCTAAGCATGGAGACATGGAACACATTGTGTATCTTGCTCAGCTCTACTGGCAACTCGAGCTGATAGGCTACTGGTCCCACTCGTCTCAACACCTTATACGGCCTAATAAACCTTGGACTTAACTTGCCTTTTCTCCCAAATCTTAGCACTTTCTTCCATGGCGAGACCTTCAAAAAGACCAGGTCACCCACAGCAAACTCTATATCCCTTCGCTTGAGATCAGCATACGACTTCTGCCTGTCCGAAGCTTCCTTCAAATGAGCCTGAATCAATTTCACCTTATCTTCAGTCTCTGCAACCAACTCTGGTCCTCACATCTGACGCTCATTCAACTCTGTCCAGCATGTAGGTATGCGACACTTCCTACCATACAACGCCCATATGGTGCCATCTTAATGCTTGCACGATAACTATTGTTGTATGCGAACTCATTAATGGTAAAACTCTTCCCGCCTACCTCGAAGTCCAAAACACAACCTCTCAACATATCCTCTAAAATCTGTATAACTCTTTTCGACTGCCCTTCAGACTGTGGATGAAATGCCGTACTGAAATCCAACTACGTACCCAAGGCCTGATGTAATGCTCTCCAAAACCTCGACGTAAATCTAGGATCTCTGTCCGAGATGATCGACACTGGCACACCGTGCAACCTCACTATCCCTGCCACATACAACTTAGCTAACTTTTGAAGTGAGTAATCCACTCTTACCGGAATGAAATGAGCTGACTTAGTCAGACGATCCACAATCACCCAAACTGAGTCCTTTTTACTCGGTGTAAGGGGTAATCCGACAAAGTCCATAGTGATCCTTTCCCACTTCCATTGTGGAATCTTCACCTTGAAGTAACCCGAGACGGTAAATGATGTTCACCTTGACTGCGACACGTCGGACATTTACCCACAAACTTCGATTACCTCCGTTTGATCCGCCACAAAAGCGCTCTCTTAAATCACGATACATCTTGCTACCTCCGGGATGCATAGCGTATGAAATTTGCTATGTGCGTCGAAGAATTCTCGACTCAACTCGACATCCTTTGGCATACAAGCTCTCCTTGAAAACACAATACTCCATCATTTGGACAAACTATAACCTCTAAATTACCATCACGGACTCGTAACCTCCGAGCATTCAAACCCTCATCCACTAACTGTTTCTCCTTGATTTGTTCTAACCAATTCAAACTTAACATACGATTCTGCCAACAAACTCCCATCGTCATACAAGCTAACATGGGCGAACATCGCTCTTAAGTCTGATACAACCTTACGGCTCAACGCACCTGCTACCACGTTAGCCTTGCCTGGATGATACTCAATCGAACAGTCGTAGTCCTTCAACAACTCAATCCATCTATGCTGCCTCAAGTTCAAATCCTTCTGAGTCAAAAGATAATTTAGACTCTTGTAATCCGTATAGACTATTAACTTCTCTCCGTACAAATAATGTCTCCATATCTTCAAAGCGAAAACCACTGCAGGCTAATTCTAAGTCATCGTCGGATAGTTAACCTCATGTGGCCTCAAGCTGCCGAGATGCATAAGCCACTACCTTTCCTTCTGTAGACAAGACACATCCCAAGCTAGTATGTGATGCATCACAATAAACCGTGAATTCCTTGCTCGCCTCGAAATTTGAATCAAAACCGGAGCTTCAGTCAAAATCTTCTTCAACTTGTCGAACTTCCTTGTTGCTTCTCAGTCCACACAAATGGAACTCCTCTCCTCAATAACATGGTCATTGGTGCTACGATCAAAGAAAATCCTCTACAAATCTTGGTAATACCCGTCGGACCCGAAAACTCGAATTTACGCCCATCGACTTAGGCGGCTTCAATCCAACACTGCCTCAATCTTTCGAGGATCCACTCTAATCCCCTCAGCTGATACTACGTGACCCAAGAAAGTCACCTCTCTAAGCCAGAACCCAAACTTACTAAATTTGGCATATAGCTGCTTTTCCCTTAGGATCTGCAACACTACTCGCAAATGCGCGTCATGCTCCTCCTCTGACTTTGAGTATACCAAGATATTGTCTATAAATACCACGACAAACTGATCTAAATACTGTTGAAATACCCGATTCATCATGTCTATGAATGCTGCCGGCGCGTTAGTCAACCCAAACGACATTACCAAAAACTCGTAGTGCCCATACCGAGTGCGAAATGCTGTCTTATGGATATCAGCCTCTTTCACCTTTAGCTGATGATATCCAGACCTTAATTCAATCTTGGAGAAAATTGCTGCCCCCTTAAGCTGATCAAACAAGTCATCTATCCTCAGCAATGGATACTTGCTCTTGATCATCAGCTTATTCAACTGGTGATAGTCTATACACATCCGCATTGTACCATCCTTTTCTTGACAAAAGTCTTGGTGCTCCCAAGGTGAAACACTTGGTCGGATAAAACCTCTAACCAACAACTCCACGAATCGAGCCTTCAATTCCACCAACTCCTTGGCGCCATCCTATACGGGCGATGAACCGGCGCAGATCGGGTAATGATCTATTCCTAATTTGACTTCACGATTTGGAGGCAGTCCCGGAAGTTCTTCTCGAAATACGTCAGTATATTCCCTTACCGTTCGGACATTCCCTATAGCAGTCTCCTTAGCCTCCAACGCACACACACATGAACCATAAATACCTCACACTTCTTCACGACCAACTACCGACTTTCAACGTAGATACCACGTTGGATAGATAATCTCTTCTATTACCTATCATAACCACCTCTTCACACTCAGCTGTCTTTAAAACCATGCGCTTAGCAGCACAATCCAAACTTGCCTAGTATTTGACCAACCAGTCCATCCCAAGAATTAGATCGAACTCCCCAAGCGGTAGTTCCTTGGATCACTACAAACACTACCCCTTGAAGTTCTAGGGGTACATCCCTATCTGACTTATTCACTTCTACAGAGTGACCTAGAGGGCTAAGTGCCGTCATCTCCCTAGAAGTAGTCTCAGAATCTAAGTTCATGGTCTTTGCTATGCTACTAGCAATATACGAATACGTCGAACCCACATCTATCGAAGCAGTATATGGTAAACCAAAGATTAAGAACGTACCGGTGATGATGTCTGGTGCGTTGCCCTCCTCTCGACGCCTCGCTGCACATACTAACCCAGGCTGTCTTGCCTCAGTGTTGCCTGTACCTCTACCCGGTGCTCTGCGGCTCTGACTAGAACCATTACCTCCTTTACCGTTACCACGACCCCTCTGCGGTGGCGGTCCCTCATTTCTAAACTAAGCACGACCCTGACCCTCAGACTGATTCCTGGCTAGCTTACGTGGGCAGTCCCTCACACGATGATCCAGCGAGCCACACTCAAAACATCCTTTTCCACCGGTCCAACATTCGCCCCAATGAGATTTCCCGCACCAATTACTTTGTCTTTGGTCCACGATTAGCGATGAGGCCTCTTAGATTGGTTCGGCCCACTTTGTCTAGCCCTTTTCTGAGAATTACCGGTCGACCCAGATGATCCAAAACTTCTCTTATGTCTATTCCTATCGTGATTCTGCCTTACAGATTCCTTTATCCCCTCGGCTATCTTAGCCTTTTCTACTAGCACAGCAAACTCTCGCTCCTGCTGTGGAGCAATCAACAATCTCAACTCATCTCACGGTCAGTCCTCAAACGACACATCGCTCGTGTTAGTAGCCACGATACCTCGGCATACCGGCTCAATCTTAAAAATTCGCTTCATACTACGACACGGACTTACTCCCGAACCAATCTGTAAATGCCTTCCTTTGTGTATCAATGTAACTAGACCCAACATATTTCTTCCGATATGTGCCTTAAAATAGTCCCAAGTGAGATCCTCCATTGCAAAGACTATCTCAAGACTTGTGAGCCACTTTGGTATGACTCATCCCAAAGAAGCGACACTATCCCTTTAAGCTTTTCCTCAAAGATTCAGATCCAAGTCATTCATGATTCGCCCATCGCCTCTAGCCAATATTCACCGTCTTTGGGAGCCGCACGAAACACCTCAAAATACCTCGGCTCCATTGGCTTGAGTCGCTCAAGTCTGATTACGAGCTCCGCGCGTTCACCTACTCCACTACCCTCTCAAGAACTCGCGAGATCGCGAGACAACGTGCATCATCCCTTTTTGCTCACGGAACTCACCACCTACGGTAGGTGGTGGTTTGGTATCTCATTTTTGACCCCGACCGGACCTCACTGGCTCGAACACGACCATCCTACCCGACCACGCCCCACATATTACGACCTCGACCTCGAGTGCTCATGTCTAAAGTCTCGATTATCTGATTTAAAAGTTTTATGCTTTAGTCATTATTCCACTATCTTTAAAGCACGCTTTATGAATAATTTTTATTAAAGAGTTTTGTTTTCGCGAGTCTATAGAGTCCTATAAATTTCGGTCTCTAAGGTAGTCCACTAACACTAGTCATTCAAAGTTTATAACATCAAAAAATCACAACCAAGTGCTAGGGGTACATACCTGGGCGGATTGGTGTCGGAGACTCGGTGCCATGCCGTTCAAATCATATAATTTCAAACAAAACATTTAAGACCATATTTTAAAACATTTTGGGCCTCGGGCCCATAGTCGAGCCTTTGAACTTGGCTCTGATACCAAAATTGTAACACCCCAAACCCGGTCAATACACCACGACCGAATCTGGCATGTCACAGGGAAATTGTTTTGAAGAAAATCGAGTTGATGATTTAGTTTTAAACAAAATTCTTTAGATGTCTAATGTTTGTAGAAAACTGATACATGATTAGTTAAAAACTGATAGAATACTTTGAAAACCCAGAAAATCAATCTCTAAAATTTAATTATCGATTCATAGATTAAAAAAAAAAACGTATATATATATATTTTAAGACAAACTCGAATGATTGTTTTGAAAACCGTTTGCATTTGAGTGTGGAAACTTAAATTCAAAAATTATTTAAGTTGTTGAAAACATTTGAGTTGTCATTTGTTATCAAATAATTTACATTACTCGATGGTAAAGTTTTGAAAACCGTTACGTTCAAATTAGTAAAATTTGTCAAGTAATTTACTTAGCCATGTTTAAAACAAATCCAAAGCATATAAATAGTCCAAAAGCAAAAACTTAAAAGTCCTTATTACAAACCCAAATAAATGAAACCAAATTTAAATGAAATAATATACCCATAGCAAAGTCCATGTAAAATCCAAGTTTATTTATTGAATGGCCACCTTGAGTCCTACCCGGCCTTATCCGCGATCTTGAATCACTGAAAAGATAAGGAGAAGGTGAGTCACCAAGACTCGATGCATAAATCCTTTCCCGGTTAATACAACATACTTACACAATTCATAACCAAGTAATATAGGTAATGCACCCAACCTAGCCATGCATAACACCTTTTCTACCCGTGTGGTACTAAACCACTTTGGTGGTGCCAAACCACTGGTGACCCAAAGTCACGATATCCATTAAAAATGTGGTGCCAAACCCCGGTGACCCAAAGTCATGAATAATCCATCTGTGGGGCCAACCCATTGTGATACCAAATCATGGCGACAATCCCGATATAACAAATGTGGGGCCAACCCACCGTGGTGCTAAGCCACTGGGACGAGTTGCTATGAGGTGCCAAACCTCGTGACCCAAAGTCACAAAATAATCGTGGTACCAAACCCTTTGGAGGTGCCAAACCTTTGGTGTCCCAAAGACACGGATATCAAATCTTCTCCTCCTCTCATATCACCACATCAATACATCACATGTACAAATCATGCCATCATGCTCAAATATTATGCATATAACAAATATATCACACGATCATGATATTAAGCATCATATAGCAAATCATATCGAAGCGGACTTACCGTATCTTTGCTCATACCCATAAGGTATCATATTAAGATCTACACGGTTTCGGTTTATCACATATTAGGTTATTAATGTATATTTACTAAGTTATAAAGTGTGTAAGTTACACACCTGTTACTATCGCAAGTTTTAAATCCTAAAGACCCGATCTACTACACTAGATCTCCTTGCCATACATTCGGCCAACACTTAGATTAATAACATAGACCATTCAGCCAATAACCAACTTTAATCTTAATAGCCTTCGGCTTTTCCACCACTTAAAGAATGATGAACCAACAAAATCCTTACCGCTTGACTTACCAAAATCGATTGTCAGAGAATAGAGGCTTAGATTGACTGCTTCCAAAGTCCCGAAGAGCCTAAAAGAAATTAATTCCCATAAAAGATTAACAATACTATCAACAAATGTCGGATTAGGCTTTCACCAAAATGTCGACAGAGAAGAAAAAAAAGTAAGAAGGGAGTTTCGACCATGGACACTTACCTCCTTAAAATCGATTAACGAAACAACCAAAAAGAGATCAAGGCTTGATTAAGATTCGGCCAAAATATGAAAAAGAAAGAAAGATGATTCGGATATGGTTGATTAAAAACAACAAATAGAATTCGGCTAGAGTGGAAAAAGAGGAAGAAAAAGAAAGTAAAATGGAAGAGAGTGAATTCGACAAAGGAAGGTGGAGAGGATTTCAGCAGAAGAGTTTGAGAGAAGAAAAAAAAAATGAAATGGTGGAGATGGGTACTTTCGGCCTTGAGCAAAAAGAAAGAGAGAAAGAGAGAGAGTTGAGAGAGTAAAGTTTCGGTTTCAAAGAAGAAAAAGAGAGAAAGCAAATGGAATTTGGCTCAAAGATTAAGAGAGTAAATCGACAAATACTACTTGGGTTTCGAGTTTGCTTCAACCAAAAGCATTAGGGAGAAATCGGCAATGCTAAGGGAGATTTTGACTTGACGCAAAATAAAGAATAACACCTTAAAAGCTAACCGAAATGTCACCTAGCTACAAAGGAATTTCACCACTTTTTCCCCTACACAAATCAAAAATTTGGCAACCACACCAAAATTCTTCTTGCCATCAATTCAAACTAATTTTGAATTAAACACACTCCTAAATTTCTCCTTATTTCTTCCTAATCACATCAAAATTAAGCCAACTCCCCCTAGCCCCTTAAACCGTCCAAATACATGGACTTCAATGCTAAACTTTTCCACACAAAAGTTTCCATAGCACACACCTTATATCAAGCCTTGTGTTCCCCTTCAATTCCTTAATCAAAATGATTCTTTCCCTAAGATCAAGCTTGCCTTAACTATTATTCAACTTGCCAAAAAAATTTTAAAGTCCAACTTACCAAATACAAGGCTTGGCCAACACTTGATGTAAGGATACATAAAAATAAAATCTGCAAATTGCACTCCATGCTATTCGAACCCTTTCCCTCAAGCAACTACTCATGCCCCACTTCCACTATGCTACTAGCTCCTCTTATGCTTAAATTTCCCCACAAATTACACTTAACCCCTATCTCCTTTAGCTCCCTCTAACTAAAGCTTAAAAACAAAAATTTTCCTACATCTCGAGCCTACTCATGGCTTATTCCTAAACCCTAGAACATCTCACTTAACAACACGACAATCCGTACTCATGCAGAACAATACAATCACAAATAACCCCTATTTCAGGATATTACACAAAGAGATAGGAAGGCTAGGGAGTTTGGTAAAAGAAGTTTTTCTAAGTCATTTTCTTCACCGCCAACAAAGAAATCAAAAGAATATTTTAATCATGTTACATCACAATCTAGGTTCTCGGGTAAAAACACGTCAAGACAACATGATTGAAATCTTAGTTTAACCTACTGATAGTGTGAGAAGTGTTCGTAACACTCCGAGACCGGTGTATGAGCATTGTGGAAAGCCACATGTTGGTGAATGCAGGACTAGAAATGGTGCATGTTACAAATGTGGTGCGACAGATCATTTTGTGCGAGAACTGTCCGAGATTAGTGGGAGATAATGTAGAAAAGAAATAAAAGTTATTGTCTACACCTCAAAAAAGTAGGCGTCCTGGTCAGAGTAGTAATAAGGGAGCAAACCACAGTGGGACTAAAGATACAACTGTCAGATTTGAAGCTAGAGCGCCTACATAAGGATATGCTATCTAATCCAGATAAGAAGGTACTGCAACTGATGTTATTATTGTTTCATTCTATCACTTTGATGTTTTTGTGTGTGCACTGATTAACCCTGGGTCAACTCACTCATATATTTGCATGACATTAGTAATGGATAAGAATTTACATGTTGATTCAATTGAGTTTTATGTTCGAGTTACTAATCCCCTGGGTCAGAATGTGTTAATTAATTTAATATTTTGAAAGTGTACACTAAGAATTCAGGGATGTGACTATCCTTCCTATTTGATGTTATTACCCTTTCTTGAATTTGATATTATTTTGGGAATGAATTGGTTGACGTAACATCACATTGTAGTAAACTGTAGACTGAAACGGATTGATTTGAGATGTTAGATGGGTGAAATGATTACAGTTGATAAAGACAGATCAAATAATGTTGCCAGAGTTATTTCAGCACAGAAACTATTTCATAAGGGTGCGAGGTATTTTTTGCCTATATACTTGATACTCCAGATCACGAGTTAAAGCTTGATTAGGTTCTTATTGTGAATGGCTTTATAGATTTGTTCCCTAAAGAGTTATCGGGATAGCCACCAAAACATAAAGTTGAATTTGTAATTGATCTGATGCCTGAGATTGCTCTAATATCAATTGCACTGTGTCGAATAGCACCAGTTGAGTTGAAAGAACTTAAAGCACTGTTGCCGAAATTGTTAGACAAATGTTTTATCCAGCTGAGTATATCTCCCTGGGGTGCACCTATGTTGTTTATGAAAAGGAAAGACAGGTTAACAAATGCCCCTACTATTCTTCTAGATCTGATGAATCGGGGTTTTCAGCCTCACTTGGATATATTTGTAGTTGTATTTATTGATGATATACTTATCTATTCAAAAATAGAATTCAAGCGTGTTCAACACTTAAGAATTTTTATTTAGATTTTGCGCGAGAAACTGCTGTACGTGAAATTTAGTAAATTTGAATTATGGCTCAGAGAAGTTGGATTTCTTGGTCGCATAATTTCTGTGGACGGAATTCATATTGATCCGAGCAAAATTTCTACCATTGTCAAATAAAAAGCTTCAAAAAATATTTCCAAAGTACATAGTTTCTTGGGGTTAGCTGGTTATTATCGTCGATTTGTTATGAATTTTTCAATAATTGCTTTACCAATGACCAAGTTGTTATAGAAAAATGTAGAGTTTATTTGGTCACATAAATGTCAGCATAGTTTTGACCAACTGAAAAATATGTTAACAGAAGCTCTTATACTGATTCAGCCTAAATTCGGGAAATAATATGTTGTTTATAGTGATGCGCCACTTAATGGATTAGGTTGTGTACTGATGCAAGATAGAAAAGTAATAGCATAAGCTTCTCGACAGTTAAAGCCACACGAGAAAAATTATAGCACCCCTCACTATAAACAACATAATAGGGTTACAATGCATTACCGAACTTACAACACATATAACCGTACTTTTTTAAAGCATTCAATTATTTCATACAATCATCATTCAATTAGTCCCTTATAATAGCCTGCAAGGCCTTAAACATGCTTTTAGAGCAGTTTGGGTCTAAACCGGTAACTTATAAAAGTTTTACGAAACTTGGAAAATTTTACTTAAAACAGAGGACACACACCCATGTGGCTAGGCTGTGTGTCTCACACAGCCATCAGACATGCCCGTGTCACCAGTCGTGTGAAAACAGGGGTACATACTAACTTGGGTTACACGGCCAACCACATGCCCGTGTGTCTAGCTTGTGTGCCTTTCGAAGTGGCCACACACGCCCGTGTGCCAGGCCGTGTGCTAGGCCATGCCAAACCTATAGGGTATACTGACTTATACAACACAGCCAAGTCACACGCCCGTATGCTAGGCCATGTTCAAATTAAAGGGTATACTGACTAATACCACACGGCCAGTCACACGCCCGTGTGTGAGATCGTGTGGATCACACTGACTTTGATTTAATATCAACACAAGGGACACACGGCCGTGTAACATGACCGTGTGTCACACAGTCGAGACACACGGCCGTGTCTTTGCTCGTGTGGACAAAAAATAGGCTATTTCCAAATCCAATTTTCCACCCTATTTTTACATGCATACACAAGCATAATTTGCAACATTTTATAACCCAATAGGTAGCCATTCCATAACATTTCATATACATATTATACCAATTCAACAAAGTAATAAAATACCTAATTACATATCAAAACATTTTCCATTCATATGCCTATTTCATATCAGAACAACATTTGCATATTTCCATTCCACCTACTACTTGCCAAAACATACCATATTTAAATACTTATACACAACCAAAACATTATAACAATTTAAGCCAAATCACATTGCTAAATCTTAAACCGACATGTACCAAAATCACTATCTCAAATAGCCATAACTATCATCTTATAACCAGCCTATACATGCCATATTTACATATATACATGAGTTCAAAGGTACCAATCGGCAATTGGATAGTGTGATGCGTATCTCTGACTTTATCCGAATCGAGCGAGCTATTGAACCTCTATAAAACATGGAAAAGAAACAAAGTAAGCTTTATAGCTTAGTAAGCCCGTATAATTAAGAATTTGACTTACCATTTTTACATAATCAAACAAATAAACAAAGTACATCAAATTCACTTGCCAAATGCCTATACACAAACATTCATCAATATGTTAGTCTCATAAATACATATAATCAACCTTTATCTCAATTTCATTCATCAATGTATTATATCAAATTCATATATCATGAACATTATTTGTAACATTTCACTCTCAATCATATAAACGATAATTCATTCAATAATAGTAACTCATCCATTTAAACAATACTTCATCTATATAACAGTAATTCATTCGATAACAGTAACTCATTCATCTAAACAATACTTCATCAATATAATAGTTATTCATTCGTATAACACATAGCTTTTTCACATAACCAATAACAGAATTTATGCCCATTGAACCTATTAGAATATCAAGGGATACTCGGGTGATATACATTAAGTATATAAATCAGTAATCTATCAATTCATTTTCATTTCCATTCTTTCAAGCTATGATCAGTAAGTTTCTCCTGAGCTGACGGGCAGTAAGCTCTGATGAGCTAAAAATAGTAAGATCCTATGAATTGATATATCAGTAAGCTCATACGAGCTATGGCGAGTCAGCAACAAATGCAGGAGCTTGACCAAAATGGTAACCCTAGTGACATGTCACTCGTATCCTACGAATTCATACGATTCAAACGTGGCTTAGTACTCATCAGTATATATCAATTAAGTATTTGTATTCCAAGTATATCAATTACTCAATTATATAAATACATTTCAAATAAATATAAGTATTTAAAGTTTGATTCTAATTATACGAACTTACCTCGTTCGCTGTAACGACATATTAGGTCGACTAATCCGATACTTTATTTTCCCTCATTCTAGATCCAAATCTCATTTATCTCAATCTATATAATATCAAAATTTACTTATTTAATCATCATTTCATTCAATTTAGCACAATTTATAAATTTTGGAAAAATTACATTTTTACCCCTATTATTTCACATTTTTTCAATTTAGTCCTTATCACATAAAATCACAATTCATTCAATTTAATACAAATTTATGTTCGCCGAATATTACCCACTCTCCTATCAGCCCATATTTTTCATTTATTGACACTTTTACCCATATAATTTTACAATTTCACAAATTAGTCCTTTTGACATTTTTGTCAAAAAATCACTTTACAAAACTAGTAAATCTATCAATAATGTAACGCCCCAAATTTTGGGCCTAGAAGAAATAGGTTTTGAACAAGGGAACAATTAGGAGACCACACAAATATTTAGTTGTGCAAGAAAGTGACATAAATGAATGCGCTTCAGTGGTTAAGTGATTTAGGAGTGTTATGAGAGTGTCTGAGAAGTCAGGGGTTCAAGCCTTGGCTTATGCAAAATTTTTATTTTAAGTGAATAAAATTCTTGGATCTAGATAGTAGGTTCTTAAATTATTTTGGTTCAAATATGATACAAAGAAGTTGTTGGTCTAGTGGTAACGGGCGTATGGAGTGTACATGGGGTCTAAGGTTCGAGTGGTGGCGCATCAAAAAGGGAGTATTTATGTTACTGCCTAATTCGTGTGGATGGTAGAGTTGGATTAAAACACTGCTGAATGGAGTTTGAACTGGTCATAGAGAGAATTGAGGAGGGATATTTGGAGAGATTTGAGGAGAGAATATTGGGATTGTAATAGGCCAATTTTGGCCTAGCCCAATAATAACCAAACAAAACGAAAAAACAAAATAATAGTCCAAATAACAGTTTTATTACAAACCCAATAATCTAAAACCCAAATTAAACCCAACCAGCCCAATTACAAACTAAGCCCAAATTCCTCTAACCCTAAGGCCCGAATAGTTTGAATGACATAGAAGCCCTAGAAGATTCTATGAGTGTAACACCCCAAACCCGACCCATGCGTTATGACCGAATCTGATGTGTCACATGAGGAAAGCATATAAAATCCTTGTGATTTGTACTAAAATAGATATCGATTTGTTATAAACAAGAAAATAAATTTGAATTGAAATATTTGATAAAATACAAAGTAAACAAGTTTGGATGTAAATATTTGATAAAATACAACTATTTTTGAGAGGTTGATTGATGAATCAAAAATGAAGGTAGTGAACTTTAAAACCGTGACTTTTAAAAATGTCATCGATAATTTGAAAGAAAGTCTGAGTTAAAATCAATTGTAAAAGTTTATTATAAAATACATTTATTAATCAACTTTGGAAAAACCGTTGGTTATGGTTTTAGAAAAATCCCCATTTTAAAAATAAATCAAGCAACATAATAAATACGCCCAAACATAAAGCAAATTAAAGTTTACCCTAGAGGCCTTATTACAACTTTAAAACCCGAAATAGTAAAGGTAAAAAAATAATACTGAAAAGTAGCTTACTAATGTTTTCGAACATCATTTATGAAGTATGGACACCACTGAGTCATCCATGACCCCAAGTCCTCGTCACTGAGCGTTACCTATAGGGATTAAGGAAAGAAAGGGGGTGAGTTACAAGAACTCAGTGTATAATCCCCTTACTGTTTTTCACTGGGCTTGAACCCGTTTAGCAAAAATTTGGACCTGAGCCCATATAACAATAACTTGGGCCGAAGCCCATAAAGCATAATCTTGGGCCAAAGCCCATTTACAAAACATAATATATCAAATGAATCAAATGAATATAATGCAATCCCAAACCAACCTAATAATCCATCCGCTACACACCACCCGTACCAACCAACACACCTGTGGGGATCAAGTCAACCCACCACGCCAACACACCAATCACAGGCATTATGCCATTTATAACAAATTTAATTGTGCACAAGCCACCATAATCACAGGGTATCATATTATCAAACATATTTGTGGCAGTGCCAATAGAATTTCTTCTTTTCAACATTTTCCCAACCCATGCAAAATCATGTAAATGCATCATACATAGCAAATCATGATATTTACAAATATAACAACAATAATTAATTTAGATAAAAGTTCGGCCCATTAACACTTTGCAAATCGACCCTTTAAGGCAAATTATCAAATCGGCCCATTAAGCAATATATCAATTTGGCCCATTAAGCAATATATCAAATCGACCCATTAAGCAATATATCAATTCGGCCCATTAAGTAATATATCAATTTGGCCCATTAAGTAATTGTAATACCCCAAACCCGGCCTAGAAGTTAGGCCCGAATCTAGCGTGTCACTTTGAAGGAAGTTGAAAAGCTAAGCAATTGTTTAGAAAAGTTTTATCAGATTTTTGAACTCCGAGTTCGTTGTTTGATTGAGAAAAACGTGATTTACTAAATGACCATTTAAAAGTTGTTATTATTTTGAAAAACTGTTCTGTTATGAAAGTTGAACTTGCATCCTTGAGTAAACATGATATTTTAGAAAACAATTGCTAATGTTTTAAAAAAAACCCCATATTTATAAGTTTAATAGTTATAAATGAAAACTTAGAAAAAATAAACCAATGGCCTTATTACAAAATATTAACCCAAAATAAATAATCTAAAAGAAAAGGTAAAAATCGAAATAACTAAAGTTCACGAGCAGTATCTCCGATGTATAGCCACCCCCGAGTCCTCCACGGCTCCCAATCCTCAATCGCTGGGAATCACCTGAAACATTTGATAAAAAGAGAGGGTGAGTTTACGAAAACTCAGTCGCATAACCCTCATCGGTAAGAACATGCATCGCGAACAATCCGGCGAAGCCCATTCTGAGAATAATGGCATTGGGCCTTAGCCCAAAATAGCCTCGGTTGAGCCTTAACCCATATCATATGTCGAAGCAGATCATGTATGCAATGTAATACAAACCCAGTAACCTAATTTTCCATCCGCTACACACCACCCGTACCTGCCAATCACACCAATGGGGATTTCTACAATCAACCCTCACCGCTACATACCATCGATGGCAGTCATCTGCGATTAAATGCTCATCGTCAAAATTGTGACATAGTCACCAGAACAGATCGTGGCAGAGCCACTACAACAGATCGTGGCAGAGCCACTACAACAGATCATGGCAGAGCCACTACAACACTTCCCCTTTAATATCACAATCCCAACTCCATGCAAGCATAAGATACTGATGTATCGTTTCATCAGGTTTCGACATGTATGTATAGGATGCGCATCACATATAATGTGTCATCTCATCAGAACCATCTATTAATATCACAGAAGTCACTAACCTGATGAATCGCCTTTACCCTTCACGGGGATTTCAATAGCCATACTGAGTTTTTGGCATTTAACAGAATATACATAAATATATATGTTATCAAGACACTATAAATGTTGTGAGAAGTTACACACAATCACGCTAATCAACCCTAAAGGGTATAACGGTAATTTTACCTACCGAGGGTGTTTTAGTAATTTACCTACCAAGGGTAATTTGGTAATTCTACTCATAACTAATCCATGTATGCAGTGCATCTCGAACATAATCAATCATACAATTAACACAGACAACATTAGCACTACCACGAGGGTACAACGATCATTTTATTATTTAGGGGTAAAACGGTAATTTTGCAAGTTAGAGGTATTTCGATAATTTTGCAAGCTAGGGGTATTTCAATAATTTTACAAATTAGGGGTATTTTGGTAATTTTGCAAACCAGGGGTATTTTGGTAATTTTGCAAACCAGGGGTATTTCAATAATTTTGCAAACTAGGGGTATTTCAGTAATTTTACAAACGAGGGGTATTTTGGTAATTTTACAAACAAGGTGTTAACGACCCAACAGAAGGTCCACTGTCGCCTCGAACGACTCAAGTATTCTAAACAGAGATAATGATGTGAATGGGCCTAAGGCCCATTCTCTACCAATGGGCCCACTGAAACACCCCAAACCCAAACCCACAAGCCCTAACCAGGATCGGCATGCTTCTAGGAAAACCATTGAATCTTATTTGAAACTTTGCTAAAATTTTTCGTGTTTTTGAAAAGCAGTTGATTTGGGTTGGGCTCAATTTTAAAACTCGTGTTGATTCGTTTGTTAAAACATTTAATATTTATACTTAAGAAAATGGACTTTAACTTTGAATTAATAAAAATCGTGTCATACTTAAATAATTAATAATGCATGCATACTAGTTCAAACTGTGGCCTTATTACATCAAATCAAAACCCAAATTAAATCCAAAATACTTCAAAAAAAAAGATATTCTACGAGTTGAGCATGGCCACCTCTTGAGCTCCTACCGGCCTAGCCCATTCTTGAGTGTCACTGAAAATAATCCCACAAAGGGGTGAGTCAAGCAGACTCAATGTGTACAACCAACATAAGTCTCAATTAAATTCGGGCATATCAAATCATACATAATAACATATATAATTAATGATGCAAACCCGAACCCAAACCCAAATAACCATCCGCTACACATCACCCGTACCAACCATCACACCGTGAGGACTACTAAGTCAACCCTCCATCCGCTACACATCATCGAAGGCAGTTGCTGCAGTCAACGTGCTCATCGCCCTTATAATTTCGTGGCATAGCCACTAGATAATAATTCGTGACATAAGTCACCATATTCAAATTACGTGACATAAGTCACCACATTCAGATATTGGGGTATAAAACCACCAATTCACTTCCCCTTTACATATCACCTATATGCCCCATGTCAAACAAATCATGCAATATCATGCCTTATTTCACATTCTTAACACTATTGGCATATGTGCCATAATAGATCATATCATACTCATAGTAGGAGTGGGTAAACGTACCTGAGTACTTTGTACCTTTGCATGATACTCTTAGCCACATCTTAACATATTCTTAGTAACATATTTATTAAAACATAACCGTAAATTTATTAAGGCTTAGTGTGGGGTACACACCTGATTTACTTAGCGCTTTATTGAAATCCCGAAAACCCGATCTAATGTTTTTTGACCCTTAATCCCTATATTCGGCCAACCTTAAATACTTTAACAAAAAGCCATTCGGCTAATTAATTAAATCCCGAAGGACAATCGCAACCAAAATCTTACCTTGTTGTCGATTTCACTACTAATCAAATCCTGAAATTCCGTAGTCTTTCTCCCTTGGAATTGGCTAACACTAGATCAATTGATTTGGTTAGTTTTTGACTTTTGAATAAATAGTAAATAGATCTAATTCACTAAATTAGCCTTGGCCGAATATCATGGGTACTTACCTTGCAATTTTAAGTCCCGAAAGTGGTTACTTGCTTTGAAGTTGTCGAAATCCCTACTTGTCAAGTGTTAGAATCGGTTTTAAGCATAGATCTATGAGAATGGCCTTTGGCCGAATACTTCATATCACTTACCTTAAACACTTCAAATCTCGAAAGTCTCCTTACTGTCTCTTAACGTTGACTACACACAAAAGAACACAAGGTTATAGCACTATACACATTCGGCCATCCCTAACCAAGGTTTAACCATTGTTTTAGGCATCTTAAAAAAATAAGAACCCAAAACCGATTGCTTAAGGAGGAGATCACTTACCACTATGTCGCTTACCTTAGATCTAAAATCCCGGATGGTTTCCTTAGAAGTCGACCCTATAGAAATCTCGAAAGAATCCTTCATAGTTTTGGCCAAAAACATTAAGGGGATTAGAATCTTGATTTCAGCTTTAAGAAAAAGATTGAAAAGAACCGATAATTGATCCTTACCCTTATGACAGAAATCGATTGCTCTTTGTTGAATCCACAGAGAGATTCGACTAGGTGGACTTAGATAAGAACCAACAAGTTTCGGCTTTTGATGATTAGTAGAAAGGTTTGGCTATGGTTCCAATTCAGAGATGGAATCTTCGGCTTTGTTAGAGATTCATGAGAGAAAAGGAGGAAGAAAAAGTTGATAAACTCAGCAATGGTGGTCTTTAGTAAGTGGAAAATTTTGGCTAGAACCAATAAAAGAAAAAGAAGAGAAAACTTTGTGGAGAAAAGAACAAAAGAGAATAATTTGCTTTGTAAAATTCGGCACACACTCCTTAACACACTACAAAGCCGAAAATAATCACCAAGAGAGTCCCTTGGCCGGCCACTACATCCTCTCTTATCAAATCCCCTAATTCACTCTTCCTTAGCCAAATCTTCACGTTTTTAACTTGATCTACACTTCATCTTGAAGTGTCTTTGTGCCGCCCACTTCTTCTCTTCCTTGTAGCAAAATAAAGACTTTTATTTGCTTCCCTTGTGACTCGAACCCTGGCCCATTTGCACCTGCTTGTGGCGTCACTTACAGAGGCTTTAAGTGGCACCTCCAAGCCACTTAACCAAGCCCATTTGTGTGTCATAACTCCCCTACATTTTCTCTTAAGGCCACCCTGCCTAGCTTCCTCTTTTAGATTTAAATTCTAATAATTTCTAAGACACTCTCCTATTTTCTAAAGTTCACAAAATTCATGCAACACATTCTTAACACACAAAGGCATGCTATTTCATATAATTAAGCAAAAATGCATAAGCTATAATCCGGGGTATTACAGTTCTACCCCCTTAAAATAATTTCGACCTCGAAATTACCTGGCTAGAATAGGTGGGGGTACTGCTATCGCATTACTTTTTCTGGCTGCTAAGAAGCTTCCTCTGATCCATGGTTACGCCACAACACCTTGACCAAAGGGACCGACTTCCTCCGAAGCACTTTCACATCTCGATCCAGAATCTGAATTGGCTCTTCCTCATAAGATAGATCTGGTCTCAGCTCTACCTCTTCAACCGGAACCACATGAGATGGATCCGATCGGTATCGATGTAGCATGGAAACATGAAATATGTCGTTCATCTGCTTCAATTCTGGAGGTAACTCCAACTACTATTCCACCTGTCCAATTCACTTTAATACCCGATAAGGTCCTATGAACCTTAGACTTAGCTTCCCTTTGCGACCAAATCTCATCACTTTCTTCCAAGGTGAAACTTTGAGAAACACTTGATCTCCCACCATAAATTCGATCTCCTTCCGTTTGAGATCTGCATATGACATTTTCTTGTCAGATGCCTCCTTCAACTGTGCTCGAATTATCTTAACCTTCTCTTTGGATTCAGCCACAATTTTCGGACCCAAAATTTGACGTTCCCCTAATTTCGTCCAACACGTAGGAGTGCGACACCTCCATCCATACAATGCTTCATACGGTGCCATCATATACTTGCGTGATAGCTGTTGTTGTAAGCAAATTCTGCTAAAGGTAAATATTCTTCTCAACTTCCTCTGAAGTCTATCACACAGCAACTTAGCATATCCTCCAACATTTGCATTACTCGCTCAGATTGACCGTCTGACTCTGGATGAAAAGCCGTACTGAAGACCAATCTGGTTCCTAAAGCCTGATGTAGAGCTTTCCAAAATCGAGACGTAAACCTTGGATCCCTATCCGAGATAATCGACAATCGACACTCCGTGCAACCTTACAATCTCCACTACATACAACCTTGCTAACTTTTGAGAGAATAGTCCACCCTTTGGAATGAAATGCGCGGACTTTGTCAGTCGATCCACTATCACCCATACCGAGTCCTTCTTAGTAGGCGTAAGGGGAAGCCCACTAATGAAGTCCATGGTAATTCTCTCCCACTTCCACTGCGGAATCTTAATCGGCTGAAGCAACCACGAGGGAACTTGTTGTTCACCTTGACTTGTCGACACGTTAGGCACTTGCTAACAAATTCAGTCACTTCGCTTAAGACCGGCCACCAAAGCTGTTCCTTAGATCTTTACATCTTATCGCCTCCGGGATGCATAGCGTAAGGGCTACTATACGATTCGAAGAATTCTCTGCTGAATTCTTCATTCTTGACATCTGAGACCTTACCCTTAAAGCACAATACTCCCTCATCATTAATGCCATAATCTTCCAACTCTCCATTCTGTACTTGCCATAATTTAGCACTTAGATCCTTATCCATTAACTGACTTTCTTTCACCTCATTCAGCCATGTCGTCTTAACTTGCAACTTTGCTAACAGACTTTCATCATCATAAAGGCTCAAATGTGCGGACATGGCCCTCAAATCTGACACTACCTTCTGACTTAGGGCATCCGCCACCACATTCGCCTTGCCCGGGTGGTACTCCATGGAGCAATCATAATCATTCAATAACTCCACCCACCTTCGCTGTCTTAGATTTAGCTCTTTCTGAGTCAGCAAATACTTCAGGCTCTTGTGGTCTGTGTAAATCACTGACTTCTCTCCATAAAGATAATGCCTCCATACCTTAAGAGCAAAGACCACTGCTGCCAACTCCAAATCATGCGTTGGGTAGTTAACCTCATGTGGCCTTAGTTGTCGAGACGCATAAGTGACTACTTTCCCATCTTGCGTAAGGACACCTCTTAATCCTGTATGGGTAGCATCACAGTATACTACAAAATCCTTTCTTGCCTCAGGCTGAATCAAAACTGGAGCTTCAGTTAAGGCCCTCTTAAGCTTCTCAAAGCTCTCCTGTTGCTTATCGGCCCATACGAAAAGCACTTCCTTTCTCAACAACTTTGTCAGAGGCGCGGCTATCGACGAGAATCCTTTCACGAACCTTCGATAATAGCCTGCTAATCTTAAGAAACTCCAAACTTCCACCACAGACTTAGGGGGTTTCCAATCCAAAACTGCCTCAATCTTCCGAGGATCGACCCTTATTCCTTTAGTGGATACCACATGTCCTAAAAACGTAACCTCTTTAAGCCAAAATTCACACTTGCTGAAATTACCAAAATATCATGTCCATAAACGCGGCTGGGGCATTTGTTAATCCGAATGGCATTACCAAAAACTCATAATGCCCGTACCTTGTTCGGAAAGCCGTCTTATGGATATCAGCCTCCTTCACCTTAAGTTGATGATAACCAGACCTTAGATCTATCTTTGAGAATACTGCGGCCCCCTTAAGCTGATCGAACAAGTCGTCTATCCTTGGCAACGGATACTTGTTCTTGATGGTCAGCTTATTCAACTGACGATAATCTATGCACATGCGCATAGTTCCGTCTTTCTTCTTCACAAATAAGACCGGTGCTCCCCATTGAGACACACTGGGTTGAATAAACCCACGGTCTAGTAATTCTTGGATCTGAGCCTTGAGCTCAAACAACTCCTTTGGTGCCATTCTGTATGGGGCAATTGACACAGGAGCCGTACCCGGTAGCAAATCAATTCCAAACTCCACCTCCCTGCCTGGGGGTATTCCTGGTAATTCCTCCAGAAAGACATCCACAAACTCCCTTGCAATTCTAACTCCACTAACTCCCCCTTCTTTTGCATCCAAAGCACTAATGAAGGCCAAAAATGCCTTGCACCCTTTTCGTACCATCTTATCAGCCTTCAAAGCAGAAACTACGTTAGACAAGTAGTTCCTTCTTTCTCCTATCATAACTATCACCTCATCCTCTAGGGTCCTTAACTCCATTCGTTTGGCCGCACAATGCAACATAGCCCGATGCTCCACTAGCCAGTCCATGCCAATTATAAGATCAAATTCCCCAAAGGGTAATTCTATTAAGTCGGTAAGAAATACCGCTCCCTAAAGCTCCAAAGGCACACTCTGGAATATCTTGTTTATTACTACAGTTTGACCTAGTGGGCTTACTACAGTCATCTCCCTACTAGATAGTTTAGAGGCTATTCCTAGAGTTTCAACTACTCTACATGCAACATAAGAATGGGTCGAGCCCATATCAATCAAAGCAACATAAGGCTTGCCAAATATAAGAAACGTACCGGTTATGACGTCCGACACGTCTCTGTCCTCCCTCCGACGAATTACATAAACCAAACCCGACTGCCTGGCCTCCGTGTTACCAACACCTCTGCTCGGTGTTCCCCGTCCTCTACCAGTACTGTTTCCTCTACCATTTGAACCACGGCCCCGCTGAGGCTACTGTCCACCTTTTCCAGCCTGATTACGACCTTGACCCCCTTCGGTTCTCATAGGACAATCCTTAATCATGTGGTCCTTGGACCCACACTTGAAGCATCCTCCCGTCTTCTTCCAACACTCTCTTAAATGCTTCTTCCCACATTGGGCAAGTACAATACTGCCCTCTAGTAGCAGCCTGCTGACCTCGCGGCCCATCAACTCTAGGCCTCTTTTGCTCATTCCTAGAAGACCTTGAAGATCCAAAGCCTTTCTTCTGCCTATTTCGATCGGTGTTTTGCCTTACAGAATCCTTGATACCCTCGGCTACCTTAGCCTTCTCCACCAACACAGTAAACCCCCGCTCTTGCTGTGGAGCTATCAACAGTCTCAAATCATCCCTCAGCCCATCCTCAAATCGGACACACCGCTCATGCTCAGTTGACACAATGCCTCGAGCATAACGGCTCAGCCTTAGGAATTCAGCTTCGTACTCTGCCACGGACTTGTTCCCTTGAACCAGCCCCAGAAATACCTTCATTTGTGCATCGATGTAATGAGTACCGACATACTTCTTCTGGTATGCCACCTTAGCATAATCCCAAGTGAGTTCCTCAGCTGTAGCACCATCCCGAACCATGAGCCACCATTGATATGACTCATCGAGGAGAAGCGACACCAACCCTTTCAGTTTTTCCTCGGCAGTTAAATCGAGCTCATCTATAATCCGCTCAGTCGCCTCCAACCAATACTCAGCGGTATTGGGTGCCACACCAGATACACCACGGAACACCTCAGCTTTGTTGGCTCGGAGTCGCTCAGGTACCGACTTTCGAGCTCCCATGCCTCCACCTGCTCCAACCACCCTTTCCAAGACCCGCAGCATCGCCTGTGACACTGCGTCATCCCGTCTGATCCTGATATTCCACATCAGCGGTTGGCGGTGGTAGTGGCATTTCATTTTAGATCCTTGACCCGATCTAACGGGTTCCAACACGGTCATTCGGCCTCTTCCACGGCAACGCAAGTTACGACCGCGTCCCCTTGAATTCATATTTCCAAATCACGTTTATCTGATTAAAGAATTTTATAAACTAGTTTTTGTTCCACTGATTTATCACGAACAGTCTTATGTTCAATGGTTTTAAGGAGTAGTTCTTTCGATTCCATACACATACAGTCTTAATTCATTCATTCATTCATTCATTCATTCATTCATGAACTTACGTTCATTATAGAAAAATGTTGTAGTTGTCATTGTTTGTTGTTTTCCACTACCTAAGGGTATTTTGAAATTTTATACTATAGGGGTATTTTGGTAATTTTTCCAAATTAAGGTATTTGAAAATGTTGAAAAATAGAGATTGTTGGTGTTTTACAAAATTAAAATACTTGCTGGAAAAATTTCAAGGGTGAAATGGTAATTTTATACATTAGGGGTATTTTTGTAATTTTACAAGCCAAGGTCATTTCGGTAATTTTTTTTGCGAAATATGGTTCCTAGTGACTTTTCAAAACAAGGGTATTTTTAAAGATTTCTAATTTGAGGGTACTTCATTAATTTTCCTCACTGAGGGTATTTTGGTCATTTGTACAAGTTAGGGGTAATTTGGTCATTTTGCAAATCAGGGGTATCTTTAATATTTTGCAAAAATAGGATTTTTGGATATTTATAAGGTAAGAAAATCTTGGTAAAAATGTGGGTAGTATGGAAATTTTATGAACCAAGGGTATTTTAGTAATTTTTTCCAACCAGGGGTATTTAGGTCGTTTTAGCAAATCGAGAATATTTTGGAATTTTTTTTCAAAATAGTTTTCCTACACATCAAAGCGGTCATTTGGTGATTTTAAGACTAGGGTTTTTATCAAAATATGGCTAGTCCCTTTTGAGTTTTAGTTATTGGGTTTAGCCTGTGGCTGAGTCCTCTTGGTTAGGGTGAACCATTACTACGCACCAGGTAGGATTCGAGTGGGTAGGAGGTGAGTCACTAGGACTGCTTAAATACCAAGCTCCCACCGAAACCAATCCTAGACATGCACACGATGGTTGCCACACCCTAACTCGGCGACTTAGACATAGGTTTGTTTAATTGGGCATTAAAGTTTTATGTAATTCTCATGTTGGGGTAAACTAGTCCTAGGGTTTAATTCCTAGTCCACTAATCTATGTCCCTATATATTCCCACATACGATCACAAAAGAGTTAAGAGTACTTACCTGGTGGACTTCGGGCCGGAGACTCAGGTGCCATGCCAGAGAAACTTGCTGGTTTCTTAGTAAAATCGATTTTCAAAAAAAAAACATTTTGGGCCCTAAAAGCCCTCAAGGCTGAGTTTTGAACTGGGCTCTGATACCAAAATGAAACACCCCAAACCCGGCCCACAAGCCCTGACCGGATCTGGCATGCTTCTAGGAAAAACCATTCGAATCTTATTTGAAACTTTGCTAAAATTTTTCGTGTTTTTGAAAACAGTTGATTTGGGTTGGGCTCAAATTTTAAAACCCGTTTTGATTCGGTGTTAAAACATTTAATATTTATGCTTAAGAAAATGGACTTTAACTTTGAATTAATAAAATCGTGTCATCTTGAAATAATTAATAATGCATGCATACTAGTTCAAACTATGGCCTTATTACATCAAATCAAAACCCAAATTAAATCCAAAATACTTCAAAAAAAAAAGATATTCTACGAGTTGAGCATGGCCACCACTTGAGCTCCTACCAACCCGGCCCATTACTGAGTGTCACCTGAAAAATAATCCCATAAAGGGGTGAGTCAAACAAACTCAATGTGTACAACCAACATAAGTCTCAATTAAGTTCGGACATATCAAATCATACATAATAACATATATAATTAATGATGCAAACCCAAACCCAAACCTAAATAACCATCCGCTACACATCACCCGTACCAACCATCACACCGTGGGGACTACTAAGTCAACCTTCCATCTGCTACACATCATCGAAGGTAGTCGCTGCAGTCGACGTGCTCATCGCCCTTATAATTTCGTGGCATAGCCACCAGATAATAATTCGTGACATAAGTCACCATATTCAAATTACGTGACATAAGTCACCACATTCAGATATTGGGGTATAAAACCACCAATTCACTTCCCTTTACATATCACCCATATGCCCCATGTCAAACAAATCATGCAATATCATGCCTTATTTCACATTCTTATCACTATTGGCATATGTGCCATAATAGATCATATCATACTCATAGTAGGAGTGGGTAAACGTACCTGAGTACTTTGTACCTTCGTATGGTACTCTTAGCCACATCTTAACATATTCTTAGTAACATATTTATTAAAACATAACCATAAATTTATTAAGGCTTAGTGTGGGGTACACACTTGATTTACTTAGCGCTTTATTGAAATCCCGAAATCCTGATCTAATGCTTTTAGACCCTTAATCCCTATATTCGACCAACGTTAAACACTTTAGAAAAAAGCCATTCGGCTAATTAATTAAACCTGAAGGACAATCGCAACCAAAATCATACCTTAGTGCCGATTTCACTACTAATCAAATCCTAAAATTTCGTAGTCTTTCTCCCTTGGAATCGGCTAACACTAGATCAATTGATTTGGTTAGTTTTCGGCTTTTGAATAAATAGTAAATAGATCTAATTCACTAAATTAGCCTTGGCCGAATATCATGGGTACTTACCTTGCGATTTTAAATCACGAAAGTGGTCACTTGCTTTGAAGTTGTCGAAATCCCTATTTGTCAAGTGTTAGAATCAGTTTTAAGCATAGATCTATGAGAATGGCCTTTGGCCGAATACTTCATATCACTTACCTTAAACACTTCAAATCCCGAAAGTCTCCTTACTATCCCTTAACATTAGCTACACACAAAAGAACACAAAGTTATGGCACTATACACATTCGGCCATCCCTAACCAAGGTTTAACCATTGTTTTCGGCATATTAAAAGAATAAGAACCAAAACCTGATTGCTTAAGGAGGAGATCACTTACCACTATGTCTCTTACCTTAGATCTGAAATCCCGGATGGTTTCCTTAGAAGTCAACCCTATGGAAATCCTGAAAGAATCCTTCATAGTTTCGGCCAAAAATATTAAGGGGATTAGAATCTTGATTTCAGCTTTAAGAAAAAGATTGAAAAGAATCGATAACTAATCCTTACCCTTATGACAGAAATCGATTGCTCTTTGTTGAATTCGCAGAGAGATTCGACTAGGTGGACCTAGATAAGAACCAACAAGTTTTGGCTTTTGATGATTACTAGAAAGGTTCGGCTATTGTTCCAATTCAGGGATGGAATCTTCGGCTTTGTTAGAGACTCGTGAGAGAAAATGAGGAAGAAAAAGTTGATAAACTCGGCAATGGTGGTCTTTAGTAAGTAGAAAATTTCGGCTAGAACCAATAAAAGAAAATGAAGAGAAAACTTTGGAGAGAAAAGAACAAAAGAGACTAATTTGCTTTGTAAAATTTGGCACACACTCCTTAACACACTACAAAGCCGAAAATAATCCCCAAGAGAGTCCCTTGGTCGGCCACTACATCCTCTCTTATCAAATCTCCTAATTCACTCTTCCTTAGCCAAATCTTCACATTTTTAACTTGATATACACTTCATCTTGAAGTGCCCTTGTGCCGCCCACTTCTTCTCTTCCTTGTAACAAAATAAAGACTTTTATTTGCTTCCCTTGTGACTCGAACCCTAGCCCATTTGCACCTGCTTGTGGCGTCACTTACACAGGCTTTAAGTGGCGCCTCCAAGACACTTAACCAAGCCCATTTGTGTGTCATAACTCCCTTACATTTTCTCTTAAGGCCACCCTGCTTAGGTTCCTCTTTTAGATTTAAAATCTAATAATTTCTAAGACACTCTCCTATTTTCTAAAGTTCACAAAATTCATACAACACATTCTTAACACATAAAGGCATACTATTTCATATAATTAAGCAAAAATGCATAAGCCATAATCCGGGGTATTACACCCACACACTCGTGTGGCCTATTCAGCCCAAACCTAGCCACATATATGAGATTCACATCCACATATATGAGATTCACATAGTCTAGTTCACAATCTACTACTCAATCATACAATTTACTCATATGGGCCCCCAGGCCCATTGGGACCACTTGGCCCCTTTCGGGACAACGTGGCCCAACAGCCTAAACCCATAAGAACACTACTGATGGCCTCAACTATCACGTTGAAACCCCACACGTGCGCTCGTACGCTCATGTGGCTACCATCATCGTGTGACCGGCTTATCGGCATTTGCCACTCTACAACTATAGTAGAGAGAGTACACACTTAATAGGAATCTGAAGCTGCTAAACCGCACTCCGAGCACTCCTATGCCCAATGCCAACCAGGAATGCTCCTTTTCCTCCTAGGCAGCTCTATATATAGCTATGCTCCTTCTCCTCCTAGGTAGCTCTATATATAGCTAGCTTCTCACCTTCCTTCTTTGTATCTTTTCGATGTGGGATCCTTCCATCAGTAGAGTTTAAATCCAACTCAAACTCTTCTCGTCCAATCCATAAAATAAATACTCCCTTGCTTGTCATGAGATTCGAACCCAAGCTCTCCCATCAGCCATTTCACGCGACTTGCCACTAAGCCATCAGCTCCTCTTGTGTCTAAAACCATGCGCAACTAAATATAACCCTATGGCAAAATTCTAGAGTCCATTTAAAAGGAAAACCAAAATGCAAAAGACAAGACTTGAACCTTGGACCTTCTTCCTTCCTTGTGGCATCACCCCCTTGTCTCTTATGTGGCGTCACTTTGCCACTACACCACACACTCCACTTGTGTCATTTTCCCCATATTTTATTCTTAAAGCCTACTACTAACTCCTAGGGTTTTATTCACCCAAAACCAAAATTTTTTCTAAGGCCTAACTTGAACCCGGGACTTCATAGAAGCCCCCTAACCTTCCAAAATCACTCACCTACTAGATCCAACTTGCATTAAAGTCGTTCTCTTATTCCCAAAAAATTTAAACGCTCCTACGCCTAAAGCCCAATGGGTCCAATCCTACTAGGCCCAACTTTGGGATGTTACAAATCTACCGTCCTTAAAGAAATTTCGTCCTCGAAATTTCTAGCTATAGAAACAGTTGCACATCCTAACCTACAACACTACACTCACGCTGTGCACTCTAATTCTAAAACAGTAATACACTTTCTAACTTAAGCTTGGAACCTCTTCATACAACCAAATATCTAATACAGAAGCAAACAGATATTTAACACTCATACATAAAAATTTTCTATTCAAACATCCCATCCAAAACATACACAAAATAATTACTGTCATTATAGCATATAATAATAAGTAAGGGGACTTACGGATTTGGTGCCGGAGACTCGGGTGCCATACTTCCAATAAAGATACTTTTTTTAAACCAAATTTCAAATAACTTTGAAAAACATTTTTGAACCCATTCCACAGTCGAGTTTTGTAACCTAGGCTCTGATACCATAATTGTAACACCCCAAACCCGGCCTAGAAGTTAGGCCCAAATCTGGCGTGTCACATTGAAGGAAGTTGAAAAGCTAAGCAATTGTTTAGAAAAGTTTTATCAGATTTTTGAACTCCGAGTTCGTTGTTTGATTGAGAGAAACGTGATTTACTAAGTGACCATTTAAAAGTTGTTATTATCTTGAAAAACTATTCTATTATAAAAGTTGAACTTGCATCGTTGCGTAAACATGATATTTTAGAAAATGATTACTAATGTTTTAAAAAAACCTCGTATTTATAAGTTTAACAGTTATAAATGAAAACTTAGAAAAAATAAACCAATAGCCTTATTACAAAATATTAACCCAAAATAAATAACTTAAAGAAAAGGCAAAAATCTAAATTACTAAAGTTCACGAGTAGTATCTCCGATGTATTGGCACCCCCGAGTCCTCCACGGCTCCCAATCCTCAATCGCTGGGAATCACCTGAGACATTTAATAAAAAGAGGGGGTGAGTTTATGAAAACTCAGTGTGCACAACCCTCATCGATAATAACATGCATCGCAACAATCCGGGCCGAAGCCCATTACAGTAACGATGGCAATTGGGCCTTAGCCCAAAATAGCCTCGGTTGAGCCTTAACCCATATCATATGTCATAGCAGATCATGTATGCAATGCGATGCAAACCCAGCCCAACCTAATTTTCCATCCGCTACACATCACCCGTACCTGCCAATCACACCAATGGGGATTTCTACAATCAACCCTCATCGCTACACACCATCGATGGCAGTCATGCTGCAGTTAGCTACTGATAGTCAGAATCATGATAGAGCCACTACAACAGATCGTGGCAGAGCCACTACAACAGATCGTGGCAGAGCCACTACAACAGATCATGGCAGAGCCACTACAACACTTCCCCTTTAATATCACAATCCCAACCCCATGCAAGCATAAGATACTGATGTATGGTTTCAACATGTTTCGGCATGCATGTATAGGATGCTCATCACATATAACATGTCATTTCATCAGAACCATCTATTAATATCACAGAAGTCACTAACCTGATGAATCGCCTTTACCCTCCACGGGGATTTCAATAGCCATACTGAGTTTTCGGCATTTAACAAAATATACATAAATATATATGTTATCAAGACACTATAAATGGTGTGAGAAGTTACACACAATCACGCTAATCAACTCCAAAGGGTATAACGGTAATTTTACCTACTAAGGGTATTTTAGTAATTTATTACCAATGGTAATTCGGTAATTCTACTCATAACTAATCCATGTATGTAGTGCATATCGACCATAATCAATCATACAATTAACACAGACAACATTAGAACTACCACGAGGGTACAACGATCATTTTATTGTTTAGGGGTAAAATGGTAATTTCGCAATCTAGGAGTATTTCGGTAATTTTGCAAGCTAGGGGTATTTCAGTAATTTTACAAACTAGGGGTATTCCAGTAATTTTGCAAACCAAGGTTATTTCGGTAATTTTGCAAACCATGGTTATTTCGATAATTTTGCAAACCAAGGTATTTCGATAATTTTACAAACTAAGGGTATTTCGATAATTTTGCAAACTAGGGGTATTTTGGTAATTTTGCAAACCAGGGTGTTAACGACCCAACAGGAGGTCCACTGTCGCCTCGAACGACTCAGGTATTCTAAACTGAGATAATGATATGAATGGGCCTAAGGCCTATTCTAACCCAAATGGGCCCACTTTTCGTGTGGCCCATTCATTAAACCTAGACACATATATGAGATTGACATAGTCTAGTTCACTATCTACTACTCAATCATACAATTTACTCATATGGGCCCCGAGCCCATTAGGCCCACTTGGCCCCTTTCAGGCCAACGTGGCCCAACAGCCTAAACCCACAAGAACACTACTGATGGCCTCAACTATCGCATTGAAACCCCACACGTGTGCTAGCACGCTTGTATGGCTACCATCGTCATGTGACCGGCTTCTCGACATTTGCTGCTCTACAACTATAGTAGAGAGAGTACACACCTGATAAGAATCTGAAGCTGTTAAACCGCGCTCCGAGCACTCCTATGCTGAATGCCAACCAGGTATGCTCCTTCTCCTCCTAGGCAGCTCTATATATAGCTAGCTTCTCACCTTATTTCTTTGTATCTTTTCGATGTGGGATCCCTCCGTCAGTAGAGTTTAAATCCAACTCAATCTATTCCCGTCCAATCCGCAAAATAAATACTCCCTTACTTGTCATGAGATTCGAACCCAAGCTCTCCCATCAGCCAATTCACGCCACTTGCCACTAAGCCACCAACTCCTCTTGTGTCTAAAGCTATGCGCAACTAAATATAACCCTATGGCAAAATTCTAGAGTCCATTTAAAAAGAAAACCAAAATGCAAAAGCCAAGACTTGAACCTTGGACCTCCTTCCTTCCTTGTGGCGTCATCCCCCTGTCTCTTATGTAGCGTCACTTTGCCACTACACCACACACTCCACTTGTGTCATTTTCCCCACATTTTATTCTTAAAGCCTACTACTAACTCCTAGGGTTTTATTCACCCAAAACCAATTTTTTTCCTAAGGCCTAACTTGAACCCGGGACTTCATAGAAGTCCCCTAACCTTGCAAAATCACTCACCTACTAGATCCAACTTGCATTAAATCCGTTCTCTTATTCCCAAAAATTTTAAACGCTCCTACGCCTAAAGCCCAATGGGCCCGATCCTACTAGGCCCAACTTTGGGATGTTACAGCAATATATCAATTCGGCCCATTAAGCAATATATCAATTCGACCCATTAAGCAATCTATGAAATCGGCCCATAAGGGCAATTTTGTAATTTGGCCCATAAGGGAATTTTGGTAAATCAATAATCTCGCAACCCAGGGTATTTCGATAATTTATCATCCATGGGTATTTTTATAATTTCGCAACCCCAAACTTAACTACTAATGTGGGGCATAAAAATTGAAACTGTCCATCTGCGTCATATTGACTAAATTGACTATAACTCGAGTTAGGAAGCCCAAAATTTAGATACGTAAATTTTCCTTGAATCTAGATTCATATATCTTCTTAATAAAAGTTTTCCAGAATTTTTGGCTCAGCCGTTTAGTACAGTTTATTCCTTAAATTTTCTCTTGTTTCACTGTCCAACGATTCTGACCTCTCTTACCTTAATTTCAAATATCTCACTGAACGGTTTTTATATATTGCCCCCACTTGTTTTTAATGAGAATAGGCTCACTAAGGAATCTATACATATAAATTATAACCCATAATTCACATTGTACAATTTTATAATATTTTTCCAAGACAGATCAGGGAACCACGAAGTCAATCAGAACCAGTCACACTAAAATTAGAATATCATAGAAAATAAAATTCCTTTTCCTTCTCTGTTTCTTTCATATCAAAATAGACACAGTAATATTTTATTTGATATCTTATTCACTTTCAAATTCCCTTTCTCCCATTTTTCATGATTTTTCTAAATCACATCACTGCTGTTAACCAAACTGTTTCATTGCAAAAATATGGTTACCACTATGAACCTATGCATGCCCGAGTGATCACAGATGCCGGTTTCTGGTTTTCTTTTGTATTTTGACCAAATCTCAGAACATTTCATGAAAATTTTCAGAGAATGTAACACCCTAAAAATTCGAGTATTATTATATTGCATAAATTGATGTTTAGATTTTAGGAAAATCTCTTATTTTATTTTAGTGCTTATTGAAGTCCTAGAGAGTAAAGCATAATTTGAAGAAGGAATAAAATTTATTAATTGAGAATTTATGGAAGTGAAACAAAGGTGATTAAGACTTAAGCTAAATTATGTGCTAAAAAGTGTCATAAGTGAGTACATGGTAAGGTGGAGTTGGCGCATGGGTTCAAGTAAGTGGGAAGAGGTTGAATCCCTTGTATGGCACCTAAATGAATTTTGCTTTTAATTTTACTGCTCATGACTAGGAAGTGTCGGCAAGGGGACATATAAGGAAGGTGTTGACCATGTATTTTTGGTTAGTGTATCAATGGATTAAGGAAACAACTAACTTATGGCATGGAATCAAAGGTTTAAGGAAAGATAGGGGGAACATAAGGCACTTATCAAGGGGAAAATTTGGAAAGAAATCATGGCCAATAGACCATGTGCTGGACGGCAACATTGGTTTAGGGGAGGAGCCAAATTTTTGTTAGTTGGCTAAAAATCTCATTCTTTTCTCTTTGGGCATTCTTTACACATTGTGCAGATTTTTTCTTTGTTTTCTCCTCTCAAACTCTCATCTTGGCCGAATAGGGCATTAGTAAAGCTCAAATTTTGTGACCATTTGGTTATTCCTTTTTGCTTATCTTATTAGCCAATTCTTTGTGCCTTTTCTTCTTGTGCCGAAATCATCTATACCAAAAAGAATCATCTTTTTCTTTTCTTTTGCCATGGCCGAATATACCAGCACCTAAAGTTCATTTTTTTCTTTCTTCTCTTCTTTTCTCTTTGACATCAAGCAACAACATCACCATCATCCTTTCGTCCTTATATTATTCTTTTTCAATCGAAAATTCTCTCCATCTTCACTCTCTTAGCCGAATGCTAGTGTGCCTATAAGCCAAAATTATTTTCTTATTCTTAATCTTATATAGCCGAATCTTCCATCAATTAAACATCATCCTCAATCTTTTCTTTTCGACCGTGGAATATAGGTAAGGGTTCTTTTTCATTTTCGATTTATTAAGGTGCTATGGCCGAATAGTAATGGTGATTTGAAGGACTTTTTGAATCGATATAATGTTCATTCTAATAACGTTCTTTTCGTTATTATTATTTTAGTGCAATAACGGAGTTCGGAACTCAAGTGATCGGGAGAAACGTTGGAAACGTTTTATTTTGGTAAGGAAATCAAATCTCTTTAAATCTCTAGTATTATTGATATTATTTTAGATCTAACTAAATTCCTTTGGATCTTGAAGATATCAAAATAGGGAAGAAAAGGCGGTGTTTAGTTATCGTAAGAGGGTGGATCTGTAAATCCCCATTCAAGCGAAGAGCGGTTTTGCGATCAGGGATTTTCCACGGGTTGTGGGCCATCTTAGAAAGAAGTCCATTATTCAAGTAGTACGAACCTCCGAGCCGTTATCGTTGGTGGATTCTCGTGACTAGTGAATCGATAAACGAAGGAAAGCGAAAATCGAAGTGATTCAAAATCAAGAGGTAAGATTTTGGATCTATTATCGATTATGATTTATTTCTGAATTAGTTGTCTAACGGATCAAAATATATTATAGGTCTAGAGGCGAGAAGGTTAGTACTCACGGTATCGAAGTGTGTAATTTCACACTCATTATTTTTGGTTGGATGTCAAATTTGGTATGGAAGCAAAATCGTAAAAGCGACTAGATCGGTAAAAGCGCAAAAATTGATATTTTGGCGAAAATACGTAAACACGACTAAATCGTGAAAATTACTTAAAGCATACAAGAAATTAATTGTTATTATGAAAATTTGATGTTTAGTGAAAATGGGTAGTAAATACTCTAGTTAAGTGAAAATGGGCGTAAATACTCTAGTTAGTGAAAATGGGCGTAATTACTCTAGTTCGTGAAAATGGGCCAAAATACTCTAGTTTGTTAAAATTTAGCTAAAACACTTTAGTTCGGTAAATGGGCCAAAGCCCACTAAAGCGCTAAATAGACAAATTGCTATAATTATGGGCCAAATGAAATGTTATTGATAAACCCACCATGTTATGTATTGTTAATAAATTTTATATTTTTAAGTACATGTATAATTGCATGGGTGGGATATATGAAGAGAAGAATGGCGATTGCCACAATATCGGCTTATTGCCTCTAGTTCGGTGGCTCATACAAAATCGACTTATTGCCTCTAGTTCGGTGGCTCATACAATATCGACTTATTGCCTCTAGTTAGGTGGCTCATACAATATCGACTTATTGCCTCTAGTTGGTGGCTATGCCACAATTATAAAAAGGCTTAATGCCTACGATTGGTGTGATGGCGGGGTGGGTTGACTTGATCCCCCGGGTGTGATGGTTGGTACGGGGTGTTAGCGGATGGATATTAGGTTTGGGTTGGGAATTACATTTTTCATGCATTATTTATTATTTTAAATTCATGATATATTGTTGAATTCTGAATTGGGCTCAAGCCCAGCTTAATATCTTGATGAATTGGCCCAATAATGGTGGTAAGTGAGTTACACTTGAGTTTTAAGTAACTCACCCCTTTTAATTTTTCCATCTCGGTAATGGAAATTGATGTGGACTTGGGCGAGGATGACTTCGTGGAGGCCATCTTTGCTAAATAAGGGTTATTTAAATTCGAACTTTTAATAATTATTTTTACTATTTTGGGATGTTGTAATAAATGGCCTCTATAAATAACTTATGGATTTTATGCGTGTTTGGAATTTAATTTATACTTGGACTTTTAATTATGAGCTAAAATTTTATGATGTTTTATTAAAATAAATTTGAGTTTTCAAGTTTATGAAAATCTTTTATAAATATCTTATTATAGTTAACTCTTTAACAAATTACCTAAAGGTTTTGATAATACAATGATTTTCAACTAATGTTTTTTAAATAATTATCAAATTCAAATACTCCTCTATTTATTTATTTTAAAACCTGAAATTTATATTGAAGTTTTCAACTTATTGCAAATTTAAAGATAACTTCGATTCATGTGACAAATCAAATCTAGTCTCAGCGCATAGACCGGGTTTGGGGTGTTACATTTAGTAATATCGAGCCAGTTTCAAAAACTTCGGTTGTGGATTGGGTTCAAAAATAATTTACGTATGAAATCATTCAAAAATCAGTATGGCACCACAAGCATCCGCGACAAGTCAAGTAAGTATTATTGCTTAATGATTACTATGATATGATCATAGGAACACTCTAGAACTTCTAGTTTTAGGCGTGAAAAGCGTAGAGATTGAGACTATAGGATATGTTGCGAAAAACAACTTTATATCTCAAATCTCATAAAATATCGCTAATAAACACGAAACAAAATTACGATTCATAAAACTTGTAATCAAATAAGCGAACAAGCAATCATGAGTACAAGAGGGCGTGAGTCGTGGGCCGGTGAGCGTGGACTAGTGGTAGAGGCCGAGTGCTACTGGTGAAGCACCAAATCATATGCAGTAGGCCTTTTGCGTCATTTGAAAGTGAGACCGGATCACGCGATCACATGGAAGAAGATCATGCATTGACTCAAGCAATGCTACGAGTCTGGAAAGGGTCATTTGGAACTAGAATTGGGCCAACAACTCGTGGGTCAATTTCAGAGCGACTTAAGGCAAATAATGCGAAGTTTTGGAGGAGTCTCGGTGTAGCCCGAATGTGGTGAATCTTGGCTCGAAGTCGTGGAGCGGATCATGGATGATATGGAATGCGGTGAGCAAAAGCGGAGAGGAGTGTATCCTTATTGAGAGATGAGGCGTATCGGTGGTGGCTCACTTTCGAGAAAGGCTTGAAGCCGCACCGATTAGCGGGAATTCTTTAAAAAGCCTTCCAAGGAAAATACGTCGTGAACGAGCTATGTAGACGCCTTCGAAGGAAGGAATTTCGAATCTTGTCCAAGGAAGTAAGGCCGTGGCGACATATGAAGGTGAGTTTTACGTCGAGCCGTTATGCGGACAATTGTAGCAACAGATCACGAGCGTTGTATGCGTTTGAGGATGGACTTAATGATGAGTGAGGGTTACGATTGCTCCTGACAAGTTAGAAATTTTTCGACTCTTGTGGAGAAGGCCAAAATAGCCGAAGAGGCTAAGAACTCGAGAATGGCGAGCAGAAAGATCCGAAACAAGAGAGAACACAATGATCTGGTTCTTCCAAGAGATTCGGAAGAAACCGGAATGATGAATCAGTTCAAAGCGAACCCGGTAACAAATAATCGAAGTCGAGATTGCCGAGTGTAGGAAGAGACATTTTGGGGAATGTTGGAGGAAAGCAGGCGCATGCTACAAATGCGGTTCAATGGAACATCGAGTACAAAAGTTGTCCTCGACGAATGGATACGACTCAGAAGTCCGTAATAATGATGCCTGTAGCCGAGAGGTGTCAATGACCAAGGAGGTCGTGGACCGGTCGTGGTGGTAATGAAATTTGGGCGTGGTCAGGTGCACCGGTCGAGAAATGGTAATAGAAATCACGGATGCAAAACGGCTGGTGGTCTATGCGGTTAGGCGCCATGAGACGGCAATGCACGAGATGTGATAACCAAGATCGTTCTTCATTTTGATGTACTGTTATTGCCTTAATAGATATTGGCTCTACTCATTCATATGTATCTAGTGCCATATCGGAAATCAATTTAGAATCTGAAATTCGAAAATGAGATGGCGATGTCGATCCCTTAGAACGATCGGTAATGGTTAATAAAATATTTAAAGGCGTGCCTTAAAAATCCAAGAGGAAGTATTCTTAGCAAATTTGATGGAACTACCTTTGGTGAGTTCGATCTTATTGCAGGCATGGATTGGTGGTCAAACATCGGGCACAATTGGATTGTCTTTGAAAAATGAATGTCGATGGGACCTCGGATGATAAGGAAGTCATAATGATTGGTGAGCGAAAGAACTATCGGCAAATGTGGTTTACGCATTAAAAGTCGAGAAGTTGGTGCGGAAAGGATCTGAGACATTCATAGCCTTTATACGTACTTTGGATGCCAAGGAATTATCCGTGAATGATGTGAGGGCGGTGAAGGAATTTCCGATGTATTTCGAAGAACTTCTGGCATACCTCGGATCGGAAGTAGAATTTGGCATTGAGCTTTTGCAGGTCGGCTCCGGTGTCCATTGCTCCCTATAGAATGGCAGAAGGAGTTGGTGAGCTCAAAGCTCAAATTCAAGAATTCTTTGGATCGGGATTTATTCGACCAAGTGTGTCTCCGTGGGGAGCACGGTTTTGTTCGTCAAGAAGAAAGATGGATCGATGCGTATGTGCATTGACTACGAGCAGTTGAATAAATTGACGATCAAGAATCGGTATCCTCTGTCGAGAATTGACGACTGTTTGATCAATTGAAGGGAGCTTGAGTTTTTCCAAAATTGATCTAAGGTCGGGTTATCACCAAACTTAAGGTGAAAAGCGGACATTTATAAGGCTGACATTTCGGACACGTTCACGGACACTATGAGTTTGTAGTGATGCGTTTGGATTAACCAATGCACCATTGCATTTATGGACATGATGAACAAAGTCTTTCAACCATATTTAGACGGTTTGTGGTAGTGTTCATAGATGATATATTGGTTTATTAGAAATGAGGAGGAACATGACCCGACATTTGCGGATAGTATTACAATTACTTCGTGATAAGCAATTGTATGCCAAATTTGGTAAATGCGAATTTTGGCTAAAGGAGGTGACTTTCCTTGGTCATGTAGTATCGGTAGAAGGAATAAGGGTGGATCCTCGGAAAATTGAGGCTATTACGGATTGGAAACCACCAACATCGATGGCTGAAATTCGGAGTTTCTTAGGCTTGGTGGATACTATAGGCGTTTTGTAGAGGGTTTTCATTGATTCTGCACCCTAACTAAAGCTATACGAAAGGAGCTCCGTATATCACGGACGAAAAGCACAAGGAGTTTTGAGAAATTGAAGAAGATCGTGAAGCTCAGGTTTTAATTCAACTTTGAAATTTGGAAAAGAATTCCTTTGTTTATTGCGATCGTCTCACACGGGCACAGGTTGTGTGTTGATGCAAAATGGAAAGGTGGTGGCCTATGCTTCTCGTCAATTGAGACCACACAAGTAAACTACCCTACTCATGATTTGGAGTTAATTGCCGTTGTCTTTGCTCTAAAGATTTGGAGGCACTATCTCTATGGTGAGAAGTCCATAATCTACACGGATCACAAGAGTCTTAAATACCTCCTTACCGGAAGGAATTGAATTTAAGACAAAGAAGATGGGTAGAATTGTTAAAGGATTATGATTTCTCCATCGAATACCACCACGGAAAGGCTAACGTGGTGGTGACGCGTTAAGTCGTAAGGCGATGTCGATTTAAAACCTTTGTTTGCCCATTTGAGTCTGTCACGAGGATGGCGGTTTATTAGCGAACTTGGTGAAGCCATTGTGGTGGAACAAATCAAGGAAAAGCAGACATCGGATGAGAAGTTGGGACCTTTTTTGCGACAAGTTGAAAATGGTGAAATTGAGGATTTTGGAATAAACACGGAGGGTGTGTTGTGCTTTCGAGGAGAGTATGCATGCTAAGGATCTAGATTTGAGGCAAGCGATTCTACGGAGGCGCATAGTAGCCCTTATGCTATGCATCCGGAGGAAATAAGATGTATCGAGATCTCCATGAAGCGATATTGGTGGCGGGTTGAGCGTGAGATTACTGAGTTTGTGGGAAAATGTTTGACTTGTCGACAAGTGAAGGCGAACATCAATTACCGTGCGGATTGTTACAACCAGATAAAGATTCCTCTTTGGAAATGGGAGAGGATAACTATGGATTTTGTTAGTGGGTTACCGTTAACACCTACTAAGAAAAATTCCGTTTGGGTAATTGTTGATCGGTTGTGAAGACTGCTCATTTCTTGCCGGTTAAATGCAGATTATTCATTGCGAAATTGGCGAAACTTTACGTATCCGAAATTGTGAGGTTGCATGGGGTACCGATATCTATTATATCGGATAGGGACCCTAGGTTTACATCACAATTCGAAAGCTCTGCATGAAGCCTTGGGGACGAAGTTGAATTTCGATCTGACTTTTCACCCTCAATCGATGGTCGATCGGGAGAGTAATTCGGATATTGGAAGATATGTTAAGAGGATGTGTAATCGACTTGAGGGTAGTTGGGAGGATTATCTACCTTTGGCGAATTTGCGTATAACAACACTATCGGTCTAGCATTGAGATGGCACCTTACGAGGCATTGTATGGTCGTAAGTGTCGCTCTCCTATTGTTGGTGAGTTGGGCGAAAAGCAGATGTTAGGTCACGAGATGATATCGAGACGAGAGGATAAGGTAAAAGTTATTGAGCACGGTTGAAAGAAGCCTCGGATGAGCGAAGTCGTCGTAGATCTAAAGCGAAGGAACATCGAGTATAGTGTGGGAGATCGGGTTTTCTTGAAGGTATCTCCTTGGAAAAGATCTTTAGATTCGGAAGGAAGGGCAAGCTAAGTCCTAGATATATTGGACCTTATCGTGTCTTTGAAGCGTGTTGGTCGATGGCATATCAGTTGAGTTACCTCGGAGTTAGACCAAATTCATAATGTCTTTCATGTTTCCATGTTGAGCGTTATAGATCGGATCCTTTGCACATTATACCGGTAGAAGAATTGGAGTGAATTGATTTGTCCTTTGAAGAAGAACCGGTGGAAATCCTAGGCCGAGATGTCAAGGTACTAAGGAAGAAAACCGTGCTGTTGGTCAAAGTTCTATGGCGTAACCACGAATTGGAAGAAGCTACGTGGGAGCGGAGGATGCAATTAAGCAACAATACCCTCACCTTTTTCAACCGAGGCAAATTTAGGGACGAAATTTTCTTTAAGGAGGTAGAGTTGTAACACCCTAAAAATTCGAGTATTATTATATTGCATAAATTGATGTTTAGATTTTAGGAAAAATCTCTTATTTTTATTTTAGTGCTTATTGAAGTCCTAGAAGTAAAGCATAATTTGAAGAAGGAATAAAATTTATTAATTGAGAATTTATGGAAGTGAAACAAAGGTGATTAAGACTTAAGCTAAATTATGTGCTAAAAAGTGTCATAAGTGAGTACATGGTAAGGTGGAGTTAGGCGCATGGGTTCAAGTAAGTGGGAAGAGGTTCGAATCCCTTGTATGGCACCTAAATGAATTTTGCTTTTAATTTTACGCTCATGACTAGGAAGTGTCGGCAAGGGACATATAAGGAAGGTGTTGACCATGTATTTTTGGTTAGTGTATCAATGGATTAAGGAAACAACTAACTTATGGCATGGAATCAAAGGTTTAAGGAAAGATAGGGGAACATAAGGCACTTATCAAGGGAAAATTTGGAAAGAAATCATGGCCAATAGACCATGTGCTGGGCGGCAACATTGGTTTAGGGAGGAGCCAAATTTTGTTAGTTGGCTAAAATCTCATTCTTTTCTCTTTGGGCATTCTTTACACATTGTGCAGATTTTTCTTTGTTTTCTCCTCTCAAACTCTCATCTTGGCGAATAGGGCATTAGTAAAGCTCAAATTTTGTGACCATTTGGTTATTCCTTTTGCTTATCTTATTAGCCAATTCTTTGTGCCTTTTCTTCTTGTCGAAATCATCTATACCAAAAGAATCATCTTTTTCTTTTCTTTTGCCATGGCCGAATATACCAGCACCTAAAGTTCATTTTTTTCTTTCTTCTCTTCTTTTCTCTTTGACATCAAGCAACAACATCACCATCATCCTTTCGTCCTTATATTATTCTTTTTCAATCGAAAATTCTCTCCATCTTCACTCTCTTAGCCGAATGCTAGTGTGCCTATAAGCCAAAATTATTTTCTTATTCTTAATCTTATATAGCCGAATCTTCCATCAATTAAACATCATCCTCAATCTTTTCTTTTCGACCGTGGAATATAGGTAAGGGTTCTTTTTCATTTTCGATTTATTAAGGTGCTATGGCCGAATAGTAATGGTGATTTGAAGGACTTTTTGAATCGATATAACGTTCATTCTAATAACGTTCTTTTCGTTATTATTATTTTAGTGCAATAACGGAGTTCAGAACTTAAGTGATCGGGAGAAACGTTGGAAACGTTTTATTTTGGTAAGGAAATCAAATCTCTTTAAATCTCTAGTATTATTGATATTATTTTAGATCTAACTAAATTCCTTTGGATCTTGAAGATTGTCAAAATAGGGAAGAAAAGGCGGTGTTTAGTTATCGTAAGAGGGTGGATCTGTAAATCCCCATTCAAGCGAAGAGTGGTTTCGACGGTCAGGGATTTTCCAGGGTTGTGGGCCATCTTAGAAAGAAGTCCATTATTCAAGTAGTACGAACCTCCAGAGCCGTTATCGTTGGTGGATTCTCGTGACTAGTGAATCGATAAGCGAAGGAAAGCGAAAATCGAAGTGATTCAAAATCAAGAGGTAAGATTTTGGATCTATTATCGATTATGATTTATTTCTGAATTAGTTGTCTAACGGATCAAAATATATTATAGGTCTTGGGGAGGCGAGAAGGGTTAGTACTCACGGTATCGAAGTGTGTAATTTCACACTCATTATTTTTGGTTGGATGTCAAATTTGGTATGGAAGCAAAATCGTAAAAGCGACTAGATCGGTAAAAGCGCAAAAATTGATATTTTGGCGAAAATCGTAAACACGACTAAATCGTGAAAATTAAAAGCATACAAGAAATTAATTGTTATTATGAAAATTTGATGTTTAGTAAAATGGGCCGTAAATACTCTAGTTCGTGAAAATGGGCGTAATTACTCTAGTTCGTGAAAATGGGCCAAAATACTCTAGTTTGTTAAAATTTAGCTAAAACACTTTAGTTCGGTAAATGGGCCAAAGCCCACTAAAGCTGCTAAATAGACAAATTGCTATAATTATGGGCCAAATGAAATGTTATTGATAAACCCACCATGTTATGTATTGTTAATAAATTTTATATTTTTAAGTACATGTATAATTGCATGGGTGGGATATATGAAGAGAAGAATGGCGATTGCCACAATATCGACTTATTGCCTCTAGTTGGTGGCTCTGCCACAAAATCGACTTATTGCCTCTAGTTCGGTGGCTCATACAATATCGGCTTATTGCCTCTAGTTCGGTGGCTCATACAATATCGACTTATTGCCTCTAGTTAGGTGGCTATGCCACAATTATAAAAAGCTTAATGCCTACGATTGGTGTGATGGCGGGGTGGGTTGACTTGATCCCCACAGTGTGATGGTTGAATGCAGGGGTGTTAGCGGATGGATATTAGGTTTGGGTTGGGAATTACATTTTCATGCATTATTTATTATTTTAAATTCATGATATATTGTTGAATTCGAATTGGGCTCAAGCCCGACAATATCTTGATGAATTGGCCCAATAATGGTGGTAAGTGAGTTACACACTGAGTTTTAAGTAACTCACCCCCTTTTAATTTTTTTCCATCTCAGGTAATGGAAATTGATGTGGACTTGGGCCGAGGATGACTTCGTGGAGGCCATACTGCTAAATAAGGGTTATTTAAATTCGAACTTTTAATAATTATTTTTACTATTTTGGGATGTTGTAATAAATGGCCTCTATAAATAACTTATGGATTTTATGCGTGTTTGGAATTTAATTTATACTTGGACTTTTGATTATGAGCTAAAATTTTATGATGTTTTTATTAAAATAAATTTGAGTTTTCAAGTTTATGAAAATCTTTTATAAATATCTTATTATAGTTAACTCTTTAACAAATTACCTAAAGGTTTTTGATAATACAATGATTTTCAACTAATGTTTTTAAATAATTATCAAATTCAAATACTCCTCTATTTATTTATTTTAAAACCTGAAATTTATATTGAAGTTTTCAACTTATTGCAAATTTAAAGATAACTCGATTCATGTGACAAATCAAATCTAGTCTCAAGCATAGACCGGGTTTGGGGTGTTACGAGAGAATGTGAGATTACACACCATTTCAAACATGTATTCGAAAAGTACGGGATTACACACCTTGATTAGGACTCCGTAAAGAACCATTCTTTGTTGCCCCCTAAAAATAAAATCGATCAAAAGTTAGCCTCGATTTCTTAAAGTTTCCAAAAGCCCAAAAGTACTCACTCACAAGAGTCACTTACCACAATCGCGATCCTTCCCTACTAGATTCTAAAACCCGGCCTTGCACCTTGGCTATTGCAACGAGTCCCAATCAACTTTCGAAACCAAGGCTAAGAGAAAGATAAGTAGCAGCAAAGGATGGCTTGATTTGGCCTTCATCAAAAGAGAATAAGAGGAGTTTAAAATAACAATAAGTGGCTAGGTTCGGCTTAGCCAAGGGTTGAGAGTTTCGGCTTAGCCAAGTCAAGAGAAGAAAGAACAAACAACATGAATAAGAAGAAAGAACCTTTACCTTAATAATAGGGATGAACCGAAATGAAGAACATGGTTTGGCACTAGTAACAAGACAACAAAGAAAGATCGGTAGTTTCGGTTTTCAAGAGAAGATGAGTGAAAAATAATTGATCACAAAGGCTAGGTGTTTTCGATAAGACAAGAACGAAAAAAGAAAATGTCCACTATTGTCTTGAAGTTGTGGCAATGGGAGGAGAAGTTGGAAGAATGAACACAAAGGATGCCAAAAGGAATTAGACCTAACAAACACCAAAACTATCAAAATGCTCCCATCAAAATTCAGCTACCCTCTCCCTTTTCCAAACCATTATCATCTTTACCAAAGGATGAACATAGACCAAATAAAACCTTTCCAAAACATCCCCCACGAAAAATGCCAACATGTTCCCTATTCCTTCCCTTTTCTTTTACTCCTTTCCATCCATTTTTCCTTACCATATTTCCTTAGCCACCTTGCTAAAATTAAAAAGTCCACCTTACCAAAAATACACCAATGACCGACACTTAGGGAAAGAATACGAAAAAAAAATTAGTCAAAAATTTGTACTTGATGGGATTTGAACCTCTTCTCTCCATGTCCTCCACTTGATGCCATAACCTCCTTGCCATATGCTCATTTGTGCTACCACATTACTCAACTATTTCCATAAGCCTTGATGCCACTTACTATCTCTCCTTAATAGGCTTAAACACAAAATTGTACTAAGGCCCAACTTAAACCCCGAACTTCCTAGAAACCCCGTAACTTTCCCAAATCACCCTCCCAATAAGTTCAACTTGAAATAAAGCCAATCTCTTGCTCTCCAAAAATTTTAAATGCTTTCGTGCTCAAGGCCCAATGGGCCCAATCCTACTAGGCCCAATTTCGGGGTGTTACAAGGAGTGCCGCTCGAGTAGCCAAACCACCATGTACGCGCGCACCAGCAGCCAACGTATACAAGCTCCCACGTCGCTCACCTCCGTACGGTGCCACGTCTGCCTCTGTACCTGCAAAAAGGACGATAACAACACAACAAACAAATAACAGCAGAAAAAAATAAATAAAGAAAAACAGTTGTAATTTTCATTTTCATTTTGTTTTTTACTTCTAATTTCGTCTTTAAAGGGCGAAACAAACCATTTTATTTTTTACGCTTTACACATCTGAGGAATACATAGAAATACAAGTCAGAAACGGAATTTCAAAGGTGTTTTTCTATTTAAATTTCTTTCAATTTTTGAATTCAGTTTTGTTCGCATTTGATTCATTTTCTTTTCTTTCTTTTTTTGCATGTGGGGATAAAAAAGGAAAGGAGAGGGAAATACTTGATTTCGGGTAGCGTCGTCGGAGCTCCATCTCTATCGTCGAAAGCGCGCCCAAGGGAAATCGGAGCCTTCTCCGGCTGCTATGGTGAATGCCTGTCAAAGCTTTGGCGCATTTTTCTTGTGGGATTAAATCAGAGGGTGTCTATTCACCCTCGACCACCGATTGAAGTGGTGGATTGGTGATAAGAAATTGATTTGGGGTTTTGACTGAGAGGGAATGAAAAGGGGGCTAGGGTTTTGTGTTTTAGAAAAAAAAGGGATGGCTGATTGTTAATCTTTTTTAGGAAAATATTGCTCATTAAAGAAACGCGCCGTTTAGGCTCATTTCGATAGCCTTAAAACAACGCTGTACAGGCTATGACCCGATTCAGTACGACCCAACACCCTCAGGATTCACGCGTTTTTGCGGTGAAGGGAGATTTATTTATTTGATCCTTTTCTTGGCTCCGTTGTTTTAATTAGATCCTTGGTATATTTCTTTTGTTTTATTTTTAATTGGCCTCTTTAATTTGTGCGTTATTTCAATTTGATCCGCGTTTAAACGATGTGTATAAGGGTTTGGTCCGATTGCATTTTTAAACCTCCTTCGTCTATGCACATTTTGATTAAGTCCTTGATTTTTTTTTTTTTTAGTTTTTAAATTGAGTTTGTTTAAATTTTAGGTTTTTTACTCCTTATAAATTATTTATTTTCTTGAATAAAGATTGTTTTAACATAGAACCGTGAAATATTTTGCTAATTTTACATAGTTTTAATATGTTTTCATTTTATATACATTTACTCATTCAACTATGATTTATTTTTTATTTTTAAAAAAGGAAAAAAGAAAAATTATTTTTCATATTGCTTTGTTTTAAAGATTTGAATAATGTTTAATTTAAATATTCTTATACATTATTATTTTATACATACATATATAATTTATGTAACACCCCAAACTCGGCCTAGATGTTACGACCGAATCTGGCATGTCACATGGAAGGGTTGTTTAAAGAATCTGCACGTTCATTAAAAATTTTAAGTTTTGTTGCTTGTGAAAAATCCAATTTGTTTTATAGATCTCTTTGCAAAAACATTTTCGTTGCTATCTTCTATGATCTTGTTTATAATTAATCAAACTCGATAAGTTTTAAAAAATGACATTTAAATTATTGTAGACATGCGATATTTTGAAAAGAGTTATCCACGTTAGGAAAATCCAGAATTTTATCAATTATAGTTTGTAAACCGTTTATTAAGATTATAGAAAAACCATTATTAATGTTTTAGAAAATCCCAAATTGAGCATTCAAAATTAATAAGCAATACCCAATTAAAAGCTAAAACCAAAACAAAATACCAAGAGGCCTTATTACAAAATAAAAACCCAAATTTAAATAAAATCTATAGTACCACAAAACGGAATTTACTAAGCTATGATGTATGGCCACCACAGAGTCCACCTCGGCTCTAAGTTCATAAAGCTAGGGGTTACCTGCAAAATTAAAGTAGAGGGGTGAGTTACGAGAACTCAGTGTATAATTCCCCATTCGGACAAAACTAGACCCAAGCCCACAGAAGCAATTGGGCCTTAGCCCATACAGAAGTACCATGGCTCGAAGCCCATACAGAAAAAAAACTGGGCCTTAGCCCTATTAGCGAGATAACATAGATAATACATGCAATGCAACCCATCCTAGCCTAATGTTCCGTCCACTACACACCACTCGTATCCAGCCTAACACACCTATGGGGATTTCTATAATGAACCCTCCATCTGCTACACACCTCATGGCAGTCACGCTGCTCATCGCCAAAATTGTGGCAGAGCCACCAGACTATCGAAATATATGTGGCATAGCCAACAAACCAAAATATGACAAAGTCACCGAAATATGTGGCAGAGCCACCGAAATACACTACCCAACCATCAAAATCATCCCAATCCCATGCAACATAATATGGCATAATATTTAATGCATGCATTAACGTACCGATATAGTAGTTAACAGTTTACATAGTCATGCCAAATCTAACAGAAAGGATATAATCGTAAATTTTCTCACCTGGCTATTTTCAAACCGCTAGGTATATCTCGTGAACTTACCCATTAAGGGTATTTCGGCTTTTAACTATTACATCGAATAATACATTATGAAACAAATAAAGGTGTGAGTTTACACACCTAATTACGCGAAAAACTATACCCTCCTGATCGCGTCACCCTTACTAGTGCGAACAACAATAATTTGCCTATCCCAAACAGATGTCGACTCCCTTCCACAACCCGGTGAAAAATCCTGAATCATTGACACCTTACGTCGTTTGAACTTGGGAGCAGGGCCTACGAGTCCAACTTCCTTAGATTCTCTTATCGATACCCCCTTAGAATGGCTATCACTCTTCTCTATGAAAAAAGTCGCGATCAGTAAAATACCACAATGAGAAATGATGGTTGTCTAATAAGGGGTTTCGACTCTTACCACCACTTATATAATTCGAAAGATAAATGAGCAGAGAAAAGAGTTGCTTGATCCCTAAAGAAATCGGCCTAAGCAAAGACGAAGATTCGATTATGGTAGACAAAAACCAACAGAGAAGAAACAAAAAGAATCAGAGAGAATCTCCCTACCTTGATCAATAAGGAGTCGAACTTTCACAGATTCGGCTATGGCGTGATGAGAAAAGAAAAAGGGAATTAGTCAAGAGAAATAGCCACTTCGGTTATGTGAAACATAAGAACCAAAAGAAAGGAAGACGAGAAAGAATCACCATTACCTTGTGATTAGAGACAAGTCGTACAAGAGGGAGAGATTCGGCCAACCCCACCTGAGCAAAATCGGCTATGGAAAAAGAAGAGGAAAGCTAATTGAGGGTGAAAAGAGAATTTAGTTGTCGAAGAAGGGAGTAGAAGGAACACCAAAGTAGAAAAAGGGGTTTCGACTATGGCTTTAATGGTGTAGAAGAAGATGTAACTAGTGGAATGATGGGGAATAGGTGTTGAAGAGATTCGGTCACTTGGAGACAAAAAGATCAAAGAGGATTTGGCTACCAACGTTTATCAAATATCGAAGGAGAAAAGTACCTAAAATGAGAAATGAAAAGAAAAGAAGTCACCCTAATGACTACGAGTTTGGCAAAGGAAGATGCACAAATGTTAAAACCCGAAAGAGAAAAAGAAAAGAATTCACCCACTTGCACAAATACTAAGAAATGTGCCTAGGAATTTTTGGCGCACACACATATTACCCAAACCGAATGCACTCAACAAGAGACCCCTCTCTTGACCGAAATCCCCCTTTACACTTCCCCAAATTTGACCAACACCCTCATATCCCCAAATCTCATAATTTCCTCCCTCACTTGCTCCACAATATACTCTCCATCATCCATTTGAAATCACCCAACCACCTTGACCAATTCAAACTCCCCAATCTCCTCTCCTCCTTTCATTCAAATGGTTTGACCCAGCCTTCCATCTCTCATCGAAGCTTAAAAAATAAAGCCCACTATGCAGCATGGGATTCGAACTCCCCTCCTCTATGCTTCCCTTGTGACGCCACAACCATCCTACCATATAACTGACTTGTGTTATCACAACACAAACAATTATACTTAAATCCTGCTTCCACTAGCTCTCCCCCCTTAAGTGCCCAAAAAGAAAAATTTTACCAAAGCTCCAACACGACCCTAGGCCTCACTAGGACCCTAATCACGCCCACACAACAACATACCAAGCACAACACATGCAATAATACAAAAAATCCTGACCCCTATTTTTAGAATGTTACAGTTCTACCCCCTTAAAGAAATTTTGGCCTCAAAATTTACTAGAGGTGGGGGTATTGATGTCGCACTACCTCCTCCAGCTCCCACATAACTTCCTTTGAATCGCGGTTACGCCACAGCACCTTGGCTAATGGAACGGACTTCCTTCTTAATACTTTAACATCTCGACCTAAAATCTGTATCGGTTCTTCTTCAAATGACAAATCAAGTCTAACCTGTAACAGCCCAATTTAGACCCTAGTTGGAACAGTGGTTTTAAGACCACAAATTTGAGGTCGATAAAAAATTTTAATATTATTTTCTGTGTGAATGGTATATGACATTATCCGTGTGAAAATTTTGTGTGATAATTTTATTGACTGTGTGCTGATTTATGAAAAAGGACTTAATTGCATAAGGTGTAAAAGCTATGTGCTGATTCATAAGTGTCAATTTGTTGATGGCTTTTTAAGGTGGAGACCTATTGTTGTTAATAAACCATTTATAAGTTAGTGACAAGTTAAATGACATATTAGCCTTATTATATTTTTGTCTTATATGTTTAATGAAAGGATAATTTAGTAATTTGAATAATAATATGTTTAATAATCAAATAAAGGATGAAAACAAGATGAATATGTTCATCTTTGTTCACCAAAAAATACAAAAAGGAAAGAGGAGCAAAAGCTTGTGATATTCGGCCATTGTTCATCTTGATTGAGGTATGATTTTGAGTTAGTTTTTGATAATTTCTACGTTTTCGTAATCGTTTCTTTGTGCTCTAGCTAACCCATGTTGTACTTTTTTGAATTGATGATGTTTTTGTGATGAGCCATTGTTGAACACTTCAACTTTGTGATGTTAGTTGGTGAAATATGAAAGCTTGGTGTTGGGTTAACATAGTTTGTATTTGAGTTTTTAGTGAAATTGAGTATTTTGGGCTAAATTGTGAAAAGTGTAAATTGAGGGATTAAAATGTGAAATAAATAAAATATGTGGGTTGGTATGGACATAAGCAAAATTCGGCTAAGCTTGTGTTAGGATAAATTATATGTATTTGATGATTTTATGAATTAAGGACTAAAGTGTCGAAATGTGAAAATGTGACTGCTATTGTGTAAAATGCCCTAAATATGTGTGTTTGGACTAAAATGAAAGATTTGATGATTGAATGGATTGAATTTGAATGTGTATATACCAAGAGAGGAGAGGTTCGGATCCAGATCGAGGCAAAGATAAAGTGCTCGATTAATCGACCGTATCGATAGTTCGACGTCCGAAACAAGTTCAGATATGATACATATTATTAAGAAATGTTTTAGCATTATGAAATAAATATGTATATGTGTATGAAAGTGAGTTGCTATATGCAAGATTTTAGTTGATGGCACTAAGTGTACGAAATTGAAATCGAAACAAAAATGAATAGCATTGTGTGTGTGATGATATGAAAGCTTGACTTATTGATCTGGCACTGCGTGTGCGATACCGAGATAAGTCGGTTGAAAGATTAGGCACTAAGTGTGCGATGACGATTATGATCCGATTATGAAATTGGCACTAAGTGTGTGAAATAGTCAAAAAGAATACTAAAGGTTGAATGAGAGGTAATATCGAGCAATTGAGTAGCATGAATGGTGAGTAACTATGTGTTGATCAAGGTACATTTGAACCTAGGTGGTTTATGGTAGCCTTAATAGTTATATGAATAGATACTTGAGCATATGTTTGAGATTGATGATGAGCCTAATTGTGCAATTTATCTATTTGATGACTTAATTGTGTAAGATGTGGTATTATTGAGCCATATGTATTAAATTATGAACTTACTAAGCTTTGGAAAGCTTACTGTGTGATTTGTCTTTCTGCTTTGTAGTGTCAGTAAAGCTAGCTTGGATCTGGGGATCATCAACATCTCAATCACACTATCGGTAATCTATTTTGGGGTATTTTGGAAAGATGTACATAGTTAAAATATGGCATGTATAGGCTAGTTATTTGAATCATGTTTGAGATTTGTAAGTAGCCATGAGATGTGGCTAGATCTGTGATAGTTTTTGGCATGAATGATTTTGGTATATATGATGCATCTTTTGGTATGGATTGTGAGTTGAGAAATTGACTCATGGATGGAAATTTTGGTGATGGTATGATGTTATTAGGAATAAGTGAAATTGGGAATGAATTATGCTTGTGATAAGATTAGTTTTGGCATTAAATTTGGTATGAATAGAATTGCTATTGAATGCATGGTTTGAATGATTATTTTGATATGCTTTTGGGTAGTCATAAGTGCATGAGTTGTTTTGGTAAATGGTGTTTGTAGGCATGACCCATTTGGGTGACATTTTTGGTCTTACAAATGACTTATAATGTCACACGGGCATGGCACATGGGCGTGCCTAGTGACCATGGGGTAAAGTCAGTATCTTGCTTAAGGGAACAAGGCCATGGCACATGAGCGTGCCTATAAGCCGTGTGAGAAAGTCAGTATATGGACTAGTAGTGCACGACCTTAGCACACGGGGGTGCTTGGTAACCATGTTGCTTTGGCAGGATTGACCATAGCCAGGGTACATGGGCGTGCTTGGTGGCCGTGGAGAGGAATCAGGTTCGACCACGAGAGAGGACACAGGTGTGTCTAGCAGCCGTGGAGGACACACGGTTGACTCCCACGGGCATGTATCCCCTGTAATTTGGATAAGTTTTTAAGTTTTTGAGAACTTCTGTATGTGTTTTGATTTAGTCTCGATCCTTCTCTAGCATGTGTTTAAGGTCTTATAGGCCTCAATAAGGGACTATGTGTTTATGTTTTGATATGATATACTGATGATTGACTTTGTGTCGTGAATGGGTTGTTAAATGATTTGATTGTTCAGTAATGCCTCTTAACCCTATTTCGGTGGCGGTTTTAGGTTAGGGGTGTTACGTAACCTCAATCTCTTCCACCAGCACTATGTGAGATGAATCTTAACGGTAGCGACTCAACATGGAAACATGGAAGACATTATGTATCTGACTTAATTTCGGGGATAATTCAAGCTGATAAGCAACTGGTCCCACCCTTTTCAACACCCGATATGGCCCGATGAATCTAGGGCTCAATTTGCCCTTCCGTCCAAACCTGAAAACCTTCTTCCAAGGTGAGATTTTTAAGAAGGCATAGTCCTTCACTGAAAATTCTATCTCCCTATGCTTCAGATCCGCATATGATTTCTGCCTATCAGAAGCTTCTTTTAACCGATCCCAAATCAGCTTAACCTTTTTCTCCATTTTTGAAATTAATTTCGGACCCAACAACTGTCACTCACCTAACTCTGTCCAACAGGGAGGGGTACGACACCTATGGCCATACAACGCCTCGTAGGGTGCCATCTGTATGCTGGACTGATAGCTGTTATTATACGCAAATTCTGCCAACAATAGCTAATCTTCCCAACTACCTCTGAAGTCAATCACACAGCCCCTTAACATGTCTCCCAGAATCTGAATTACCCTTTCCGACTGACCCTCAGTCTGTGGGTGGAAACTTTCTGAAATCTAACCTTGTACCCGAAGCTTCACTTAACACCTTCTAGTACCGAGATGTGAATCTAGGGTCCCTGTCTGATATGATAAACACTAGTACCCCATGTAGCATCACGATTTTTGTCACATATAGCTTGGCCAACTTCTGTAGCGAATAGTCAGTACGAACCGATATAAAGTGTGCAGACTTAGTCAATCAGTCAACGATTACCCACACGAATCGTTCTTAGTAGGCGTTAGGGGTAGACCACTAATAAAATCCATCATTATTCTCTCCCACTTCCAAAGTGGAATCTTCACCGGTTGCAGCAACCCTGAAGACAACTGATGTTCCACCTTCACTTGCTGATATGTCAAACATTTACTCACAAAGTCGTTAACTTCCTGTTTTAGACCAGGCCACCAATACAGTTTTTGTAGGTCCAATACATCTTGCTTCCACTGGGATGTATAGCGTATGTGCTACAATGTGCTTCCCGCAAAATCATTTGCCTTAACCGAGTCCTTTGGCATACAAACTCTTCCATGGAAACATAATACCCCTTCACTGTTCAACTCAAAATCTCAAATCTCTCCTCTTTCCACCTGCTGAAGCCGAGAACCCAATGATTCATCCAACAATTACTTTTCTTTAATCTAACTTACCCATGTCGGTTTCACCTGAAGTTTCGCTAACAAGCTGCCATCTTCATAAAGGCTGAGATGAGTGAACATTACTCTCAAATCCGATATCACCTTACGACTCAATGCATCTACCACCACGTTGGCTTTACCCGGGTGATACTCAATCGAGCAATCATAGTCTTTTGGCAATTTTATCCACCTCCCCTGTCATAGATTTCGCTCCTTTTGGGTAAGGAGATATTTCAGACTGTTATGATCTATATAGATAACCAACTTTTCCCTGTACAGATAGTGTCTCCATATATTTAGGGCAAATACCACTGCAGCTAATTCCAAATCATGAGTGGGATAGTTCATCTCATTCGGCCTTAGCTGACGAGATGCATACACTACCACCTTCCCTTATTGCATTAACACACAACCCAAACCTGTGTACGATGCATCACAATAGACGACAAATTCATTGCCAGCCTCAGGCTGAATCAACACTGGTGCCTCGGTCAGAATCTTCTTTAACTTCTCAAAACTTTCCTGTTGTTTATTGGCCCAAACAAATGGTACTCGTTTTTCACAATAACTTGGTTAAAGGTGCAGCAATCAATGAAAACCCCTCAACGAACCTTCTGTAGTAATGATAATATAGGTTGATCGCACGCTTAGAGATAAGGTGACGAGATTTTGTCGGATTAGGGTGAAACCTAATATGGGAGTCCATTGATCGATTTACTGTTTCCTTAGGGGGTTATTATAAGAGAACGAGAGTTCTACTAATTAACATAAGGTTAGAAGTTATTTGCCTCGAGAGAGGGTTTAATATAGGTTAGGGAGTCTCACGGATCAAGCTAAGTAAAGAAGTCATACGAATTAAAAGTTAGATAACAAGAGAAGTCATAGGTGGATTCTTCCTGAGGGTATCGTCATAATCAACTGAGTTTTTCAACAGTCTTTTCCCAAAGTTTCATTCTTTTGTCTTTGCATCTTGTTTAGTTTTTCAGTAGTTTTTAGACTAATAAACCAATCACTCCATATTTTAGGCTAAATAATAGAAAGAAAGTGAGTAGTAGTACTTTTAGGTTCCTTTGGGTTCGATAAAATAATCTTGCCTAAACTATACTATTGTTTGATAGGTGCACTTGCCTCAATCGTTGTCATAGTTAGTCTACATGTTCGATCATTCTTTATAAATATTAAAACTCAACTGTTTGACACGATCAAGTTCTTGGCGCCGTTGCCGGGGAACACTAAAATATTAAGAAAGCTATATTTCTATTACTTTAGCCATTATTTTATTATTATTTTTTTTGCAATTTACTTTATTTTTAGTTTAGGTTAAATTTTTATTTACACTAAATTTCTTTCTTTCTTCTCCTAGTAGGTACCTTTAGTTTATGACTAGAAGGAACCCTGGAGGACCTTTAGCGTACGAAAGTGACATTGAAGCTATCGCTAGCAGAAATCGTAGAGAAACTAGACGAGCTCTAGACTACCAAAGAGAATAACAAGACAGATCCAATCCTACTGAAGGGATGGACGAAAACAATCCACCGCCAAATGTGCAAGAACATAATGTTTGCGTACTATGTATGATTATGCTAAACCTAATTTAACAGAGCATAATCTATTATTGTCAAGCCTGCTATAGCTACTAATAATTTTGAATTAAAGTCTAATATAATACAAATGATTCAACAATTTGTTCAATTTGATGGTTTGCAGGATGAAGACCCGAACACTCATATAGCAAACTTTTTAGAGTTCTGTGATACTTTCAAAATAAATGGCATTTCTGATGATGCCATTCATCTTCGGTTATTTCCCTTTTCATTAAGGAATAAAGCCAAACAGTGGTTGAACTCGTTACCATGAGGGTCAATCACCACATGGGATCAAATAACCAAAAAATTTCTTTTAAAATACTTTACACTTGCCACCCAAAACGGCCAAATTTAGGAATGACATATCTTCTTTGTGCGCGAATGACGCGAAACATTATATGATGCATAGGAAAGATATAAGGATCTCCTGAGAAGATGTCCACACCACGGATTACCTTTGTGGCTTCAAGTCCAAACTTTTTACAACAGTGTGAATTCTTCAACAAGGCAAATGATTAACTCATCAACCGGCGAAACTTTGAATAACAAAACTCCTAAAGTGGCTTACGACTTTATCGAAGATATGTCGTTGAATACCTATCAATGGCAAATTAAAAGGGCCAAACCGACAAAATCAGTTGAAGTTTTTAACATAGATGCAGTAACAATGCTGTCAACACAGGTGGAGACGATAAATAAAAAGCTTGATAATTTATATTCTTCACAGGTACACCCAGCAATGCAATGCGAAGCAAGTGGGAATGTGGCGACTCCTGAGTACCCACCCTACCAACTAGGAGCAGAACATGAGCAGACAAACTATATAGGTAATAATTTCAGATCCAATAATAATCCTTATAGTAACACTTATAACGCAGGTTGGAGGAACCACCCAAATTTTTCATGGGGAGGACAAGGAAATCAAGGAAATCAAAGGCAGCAACCTCTTCCAAATTATCAAAATCTACCACATCCACAAGAGAAGAAATCAAACCTTGAAGAGATGCTGACAAAATTTATTGCAGCCACAGATTCTTGTTTCCAAAAGACTAAAGCAGCACTTGATGAACAACAAAAATTGATCAAAGGGATTGAGAATCAAGTTGGAGAACTTACTAGGTTAGTGGGACATCTCACAAAGCCGATTTCTGGATGTCAACAAGGACGTCTACCAAGCAACATGAAATAAACCCAAAGGAACAGACCCAAGCCATCACAGCTCAAGAGGGTACAAAGGTAGACGATCCCACCATGGCACAAGAAACCAATGAAGAAAAAGGTAAAATAGAGGTAGCACACGAAAAGCCAAAACCAATAATAAAAGAATACAAACCTCGCATACCTTATCCCGAAGCATTGAAAGGAGAAGATTCAGAGGAACAGTTCGGTAAGTTTCTTAAACTTTTAAAGAAATTACATATTAACTTACCCCTTCTTGAAGCTCTCTTCCAGATGCCAGACTCGAGAAAATTTTTAAGACAACTCTTGACAAACAAACGCAAAATAGACGAAGAGCACTACGTGGAACTAAACACAACATGCTCGACAATGTTACAGAATATACTACCAGAAAAACAAAAAGATCCAGGGAGTTTTATGATTCCATGCTTAATTGGTAGTTTAACTATTGATAATGCGTTAGCTGATCTAGGGGCAAGTATAAATGTCATGCCTTATGCATTGTTTAAACGACTAGGTCTAGGGAAACCCAAACAAACTAGGATGAGTATTCAACTAGCTGATAAAATTGTTAGAATTCCTAAGGGCATTATTGAAGATGTTATTGTAAAAATCGATAAATTTGTTTTCCCAGTAGATTTTGTTGTTTTAGACATGGATGAGGATAATTCAATCCCCTTAATTCTAGGAAGACCATTCATAGCAACTACTAGAACTAAAATTGATGTTGCCACAGGTGAACTCATACATCGCGTAGGAGATGAATCGATTAAGCTTTAAGCTCTTGACTCAGCCAGAACAACGGATGATGAAGGTAAGAAAGTCACTTCAATAGATAATCAAATTGTTCAACCTTCACTATAGGAGACATCACAAGGCATCAAACCTGAGCCAACTCATAGCCTCCAAATCGACAAAGAAGAATCACACAAGAAACAAAACCTTAAGGTTGACGATTTAAAAAAGCAGAAGATACAAGTCAAAGATAGTTGGATCCACACAAAGTAAAACTGGAGGAACCGCCAGAAAAGCTCGTAGGGACATCATACCACTTTAAAATAGGAGACCAGGTACTGTTAGACAAAGTCGATCCCCATATCACTTCAACAGACCTGAGGGCAAAGAGAGAAATTCTTCTTAAGGTACACGATATCTTCCCACATGAAATAGTCGAGATAAGCAATCCAATATTTGGCAATTTCAAGGTAAACGCTTCTCGACTTCAACTTTGTCACAAAAATGAAATTGTGAGCATGAGGGAAGATATTCAAACCTTTAAACCTCCCTAAAATGTTCAAATACGAGGACAGTCTAGCTTAAGACTATAAACGAGCGCTTCTCGGGAGGCAACCCGAGCGCTAACTTAATTTATTTTCAAATTTATTTTCAGTTTCTTTTCTTTCCATCCTTCTTTTCTAAATAATTAGTTGTAAACTAAAACAAAAGTACAGATTTTTAGGCCACACTGCCTTACACATAGTCGTGGCCATGGCCGTGTGGACCACCGAATCACCACATTGACAGAGCAGAGGCCATGCAATTCAGGCCAACCACAGTCAAACGTCACGGGCCCAACCACCCTTCCCTGCCGGCACCGACAGATCGGCACGACCGTGCCCCTAAACCATGTGAAGCTACTGACTATCTCCTCACGGGCATGGCTAACTGAGGAACGGGCCTGGGAGACACAAGACACTGTACCCATGGTCGTGCGATGCGGCCATGGTCGACACTGACTACTCAGACACGGGCATGGCACATCAAGAACGGGCGTGGGCAATGTAGCACACTCCACACCACGGCCGTGTAACCCGACATGCCCTTAGACCACGGGCGTGTGAACATGTCAGATTTGAGATATTATTTAAACCCTACAGCCCTTCCTATTCTTCCCATCTTTTCTCTTCTTCCTTCTTTCAGTTTTCTTTCAAAATTTTATTTCTTCCTTTAGAAAAAGTGTCAAGACTCTTGAGCAACACCAAAACCATGCCGAAGAAGCGAAAGAAGGCAAGCATAATCTCCCTATGGGAGACCAATCTACATAAGCTCATGCCGGCCACTTCATTCAAACAACAAGCCAAGGATCTTTGAGACCATATAGTTTTTATTTTCTTTTTCTCTTTTGCTTCAATTTCCTTCTCTTTAACAATCTTATGCTTAGTTTAGTTTATTTTAATTTAGTTTCTTGGTTTTAGGTTCTAAAGGCTACTTGGGAATCACGCACCATAGCCTTAGAGGTCACACCCACCTCGCGAACCATCCAACAATAAGGACTCCTTAGTCTATTAGTCTTTTTTTTCAATTTCAGTTTTCTTTTTAGTCTCCTACTCTTTATTTCCTTTGTCTTTAATTATAGTATTGGTATATTATTAATGTTTCTTTAGATTTCTTGGCCATATCTTTGCAGGCTACCTAATTTCTTTATCTAGCACAAAGATCATCGGTAGACACCCTACCAGGCCCAAAGAAAATGCCACCACCACCTCCTCCACCTACTTTTTACCACCAAAGACGCCAACTCTTGGAATCATCCAAAATTCAAGAAGTGTTGCTTCTCCCCTTCTCTTTTATTACATAATTGTTTATCTATCTTTGTACATTGAGGGCAATGTACATCTTAAGTGTCGGGGGAATTAAGTGCCTAACTTTTTGCATGATTCTAAAAATCCTGAATTTAATCTTGTTTTTAAATATTTTTCTCATATTACTAATTAGGATGAAATTTCTAATGATTTATGATTTTTATTGATATGTTTTAGATTAAGTCATAATTAATTGTGCATTGATGATTAAATTTGAAGAATACTAGAGAATCAGGGATTGATGTCACAAACAGCCATAATTTTTGTGAGATTTTGAGCATTATAGAGCATATATTCTTTTCCATGCTCACTTTATTGATTATAAGTGTGTCAACTTTGAATAGTTATTCTAGAACTTGCCTCGTTTATACATGTCGAGACCACACTTTTGATTTGATATCTGAGAGATGATAAAGGCACCTAGGATTTATCCCACTTACTCCATAAAAAGCCTACCTTCACAAATTAACCCCTAGTGAACCCCGTTGAATCCTAATAACCTTTTTATTGACTCACCCACTAATATTAACCCAAAATCCCTTTGTATTTGTTATCACCATTTTTTTGACTACCCTGTAATCGAGGTTTGATTTGATTAAGTTACCGAATTATATTAGTTCAATAGTTACATTTATCATTTATGATATAATATTTTTAGTAGTTTGTTCTTAAAAAAAACATCAAAAAATCAAGTATATTGATATTAGTAGTATAGAAAGTGAGCTTGTGCATTTAAATTTCAATTATCAAAGAAAAAAAGCTCGTATTATTATTAGTTTCAAAGTTTCAATTGATGTAATTAGTTATTTCTAGTTCATTATTTTTTAGATTAGGTAATTAGTCAATTCGATCTCGATTTTAACCCTCTAATTTAGCCTGTATCCACACCCTTAACCTTAGCCCCGTTACGACCTTGATAAAAACCTTTTGATTTGTGTATCATCTCATATCTGATGGTGGAGATTTGATTTTCGAGTAAGCCTATGGGATTAACTTTTCGAGTTCGACTTATGAGTGCTTATTCTTGAACCTTAAACACTTTGAGTGATTTGAGTGAACCTTTAGTGAGGATGTCAATCCTTATCGGTTTTGAATTAAAGGTAATTATTGAGATAAGGGAGACACCTATGTTTTCGTACTACAAAGGTATGACTTATCGTGATTGAATCTTTAGGACTCTTTGAGTTGAATTATCCATGTATAAATTATCTATGAATTATGATGAGACATTTTTTATAGGAATTATGAATTGTGGAAAGTTCGTTTTAATTGTAAGTTGAAAATTTTGCTTGAAGACAAGCAAAAGCTTAAGTGTGGGGGTATTTGATAAACCGTAAAAGTAACATATTTTAACCCCATATTTATTTGCTTTTGGATGATTTAGCCCTTGATTTATATAAAAAGGTGCTCTTAATCCTTTCTTTTCATGTCTTATACTCAGGAAAGCACCTAAGGATAAAAAGAACATAAAACGGGCTTAAGACGGGCCAATTTGGGCTAAAGAGGAAATTGACACGGCCTGGACTTCAAGCCACATGGTCGTGCCTTGTCAAATTACTTCACACGACCATGCCACGATTTACACGGTCATGCCCCAATCGACAGGATCGAGACACGGCCTGAAGACGATTTACACGGGCGTGTGCCATGGGCATGCCCCTGCCACGGGAATGAGCAATTTCACACAGATTTGGATGCTTGAATCCAAAGAACCATACTTATAAGTCCACTTAAACATCTTAATAGTAATTCTACTTGAAGGAGGTACTTAGGTGCCAAGTAAAGCATCTAAGGAGCCTATATAAACAACCCAAGGCAGCTGTTCTAGGAGAGGAAGTTTTAGGCAGAGTTTTCTGCCAGAGCTTTTATTCAGGGAATTACTCGAAGATAGCCAGTTGATCCATCTCAAGAAGTTGGAGTTCTACTCAAGATAGAGGATCTCCTCTTTAATTCCTTCAGTGGGTTTTAGGGATTTCTTATGTTTTGTTTTATCTTTTCTCTTGAGATGTTTTCTTATTTTGTTATGAACTAAACCCTTCAGATACCTGAAGGGGATGAAACCTATGATGGATTTTGTTATTTGATTTCTAAATTATATGATAAGTACTTAGTTTGTTCTTAATTATATTGCTTAATTTAATCTGGTGTACTTAGGTGGAGGAGGAATAGACCCTGCCTAAGAGTAGATCTAGCATAATTAAGCGGAGTTGATCGCACGCCTAGAGATAGGGTGACAAGATTTTACCGGATTAGGGTGAAACCTAATATGGGAGTCCATTGATCGATTTATTGCTTCCTTAGGGGGTTATTATAAGAGAACGAGAGTTCCACTAACTCACCTAAGGTTACTCGTTATTCGCCTCGAGAGAAGGTTTAATATAGGTTAGGGAGTTTCACGGATCAAGCTAAGTAAAAAGTTGTATGAATTAAAAGTTAGATAACAAGAGAAGTCATAGGTGGATTCTTCCTTAGGTTATCGTCGTAATCAATTGAGTTTTTCCACAGTCTTTTCCCAAAGTTTTTGTAACACCCCTAACCCAAGACCATCGCCGAATAGGGTTTAGAGGCATTACCGAACCATAGGATCATTTTACATTGCATTTACGACACAAAGTCAATCATCATCAAACACATTCATATACAATCATAGTGTCCCTTAACCGGGTCATCAAGACCCTAAGCATGCTTATAAACCGACTCAGGACTAAACCAAAACACATATAAAATCTCATGAAAAATTGTAACTTTTCTAGAATACAGAGGAGACACGCCCGTGAGAGTAGGCCGTGCCTCTCCCACGACTATATGACACACCCGTGTGACCTCCCCATGGTTACATACTGGAAAAATCAACACGGCTACCAAGCACGCCCGTGTGCTATGGTCGTGTCCTATAAGGTCATATTCTGCCATTTCTTGCACGACCTCAGGGATGCCCGTGCCATGGTCGTGTGCAGTTTAAGCCACATTCTGCCAATTTACCCACGGTCTGGGGCAAGCCCGTGTGCCCCAACCGTGTGACTTTATAGGCCACTTTGCAAAGTCAAAATGCCACCCATAAGGGTCCAACCTACAAGCCATACAACCTAAACATTTCATGCTCATATTATCACCATAAACATACCAATATTGTCATTCCACCCATGCATCCAATTTCAACTCTATTTATACTAAATTCAACGCCAATACTTATTCTATCACAAGCATAATTCATTCCCAATTTCACTAACCCCTATTAGAATTTATCAACACAAAGTTACCACTTGATAGCAAATTTATCAATCCACAAATCATGCCAAAAGATGCATCACACATATCAGATTCATTCATGCCAAACATATCACATATCTAGCCATATCTCATGGCTAATTACAATCTCAAACACAATTCAATTAACCAGCCTATACATGCCATATTCTAGCTTTATACATCTTTCCATAAGTACCAAAATAGAATTTCGATAGTGTGATTGAGAAGCTGAATATCCAAGATCCGAGCTAGCTTTACTGACACTGCACGGCAGAGAAACAAATCACACAGTAAGCTTTCCAAAGCTTAGTAAGTTCGATATACAATACTATATATCATCAAACCAAACTAAAGTAAGTATTAAGCATCACATAGATCAGTTATCTCACATTCATATCATCTCATTCATATCTAAAATACGCATTCATTCCACCATAGCTTGTTTATAATTCATCAACCACAAAGGTTAATTACATACCTTAGCTAACACTTAGTTATTCTACCTCCAAGCTATTCAATGCTCAATATTACATGTCGATCTTCATTTGATATTCGTTCAAAATAATCGCACACTCAGTGCCACATACATATTCGATGTATAATTGTTATCGCACACTTAGTGCCTATTCTTTTAACTGACTCGTCTCGGTGTCGCACAAACAGTGCCAATTCCATAAGCTGAAGCTTTTATATCATCGCACACACAGTGCCATTCATTTCTATTTCGATTTCAATTTTGCACTCTAAGTGCCATCAATTACAATCCTGCACATAGCAACTAATTTTCATACAAATGAACATATTCATTTCATATTTATAAAACATAACTCAAATACATGTATGATATCCGAACTTACCTTGAACGTCGAACTATCGATACGGTCGATTAATTGAGCACTTTATCTTTGCCTCAATCTCAATCCGAACCTCTCCTCTCTTGGTCTATACACATTCAAATTCAATCCATTCAATCATCAAATCATTTATTTTAATCCAAACACACATATTTAGGGCATTTTACAAAATGGCCCTCTTCTTTTCACATTTTGACACTTTAGTCCCTATTCCATAAAATCATCAAATACTCAAAATTTCAATATATACAAACCCTCACATTTCATTTATTTTTCATTTTAGTCCCTCAATTTACACTTTTCACAATTTATCCCAAAATACTCAATTTCATAAAAAATCCAAAGATAAAAAATGTTAATCCAACACCAAGTATTCATATATCACTATCATCTAGCACATAGCTCACAAATTCATCAATGGCTCATCACAAAAACATCATCAATTCACCAAATTACAACATGGGCTAGCTAGAGTACGAAGCAATGATTACAAAAGCGTAGAAATTATCAAAAATCGAGCTAAAACATACCTAAATTTTTGCTTAACAATGACCGAACCCCTAGCTTTTTTTTCTTTTATTTTCTTTGCTATTTTCGGCACCAAGATGAACAAGACTGACCATTTTCATGCTTTGATTTCATTAAACACATATTATTTAACTATTTACTATTTTATCCATTTAATTAAAAATTAAAACATATAATCACCAAGGTTATAGTTGTCCATTACCACCCACTATCTTAAAACTTGGTTTAATTGCATCATAAGGTCTCCATATTTAAAAGACATCAACATTTAGATACTTATAAATCAGTGCATAGCTTTTACTCTTTACGCGATTAAGTCATTTCTCTTAATCCGACACTAAAACGATCAAATCATCACACAGAACTTTCACACAGACCATGTTGCATACTTCTCATACAGAAAATAATATTAAAATATTATTTCAACCTCAAATTTGTGGTCTCGAAACCCTTTGCTCGACTAGGGTCTAAATTGGGCATTACAACTCTCCCCTCTCTAGGGGATTTTCGTGCGAAAATCATACCATGAATAGTTATGGATGTTGCTCTCTCATAACGTTCTCGAGTTCCCACGTAGCCTCTTCAATTCGTGTTTGTGCCATAATACTTTCACTAGAAAATTTCTTATTTCTCAACTCTCTAGTCTCTCGTGCCAAAATTGAGATCGGTTCTTGATATCGACAAATGATCGAATCTCAACCTCGAGGGTGCAATTATATGAGGCGGTTCGATCGACATCGTCAAAGCATTGACACATGAAACACGTTATGGATCCTTTCCAACTCTGATGGCAATATCAATCTATAAGCAACCGGCCCAACTCGTTCAATAATCTCATACGATGCCCGATGAATCTCGGACTCGACTTGCCCTTTCGGCCAAATCAGAGTTTTTCTTCCACGGTGACACTTTCAAAAACACTTTATTACCAACCTCAAATTCAATATCCTTTCATTTCAAATCTGCATAAGACTTTTGATGATCTGAGGCTGCTTTCAAACTGTCACGAATTACTTTCACTTTCTGTTCAGTCTCTTTTATAAGATCAACCCCGTGAATCTTGTTTTCACTTAGCACGGTCCAATATAATGGAGTTCGACACTTTCGACCGTAAAGAGCCTTATATGGTGCCATTTTGATACTAGACTGAAAAATATTGTTATACGCAAACTCAATCAACGGTAAATGCTTTTCCCATGTGCTTTCAAATTCAAGTATGCAACATCTCATCATGTCTTCAAGAATCTGAATAATTTGTTCAGATTGACCATCCGTTTGTGGATGAAAAGCAGTACTGAAATGCAATTTCGTGCCCAAGGCATCTTGCAATTTCTTCGAAAATCATAAGGTAAATCTCGGATCTCTATCAGATACAATAGATAACGGTACTCCGTGTAATCTCACAATCTTATCGATATACAGTTTAGCCAACTTATCAAAAGAATAATCGGTTCTCACCGGAATGAAATGAGCTGATTTCGTCAATCTATCAACTATCACCCAGATCACATCTTTCTTGCTTGGAGATAAGGGCAAACCCGACACAAAGTCCATCGTGATCCTCTCCCATTTCCACTCAAGAATCATAATCGGTTGCAATAAACCGGATGGAACTTGATGTTCAGCCTTCACTTGCTGACAAACTAAACATTTCGACACAAAGTCAGAAATATCTTTCTTCATACCATGCCACCAATAGAATTGTTTCAAAACATTATACATTTTCGTGCTCCCCGGATGTACAGTCATATGGCTATTGTGAGATTCAGTCAAAATCATTTGAATCAACTCTAAATTTCTAGGAACGCAAATCCAGTCTCTGAATCTCAAACAATCATTATTATCAACTCAAAATTCCAATACGACATCAGAATCACACTGAACTCTTTTTTCTAGCAACTCATTATCAATCTTCTGAGCATCGCAAATCAGTTGTACAAACATCGACTTTAATTTCAATTCAGCTACAACAGCATCATAATCACACAGATCTATCTGATTACTCATAGCTCGCAAGGCATATAATGATTTCTGACTCAAAGCATCAGCTACAACATTAGCTTTACCCAGGTTGTAATCTATCACAAGTTCGTAGTCTTTCAATAATTCTAACCATCATCTTTGTTGCAAGTTCAAATCTTTCTGAGTCATCAAATACTTTGAACTCTTATGATCAGTATAAATATGACATTTTTCACCTAATAAATAGTGACGCTTAAATCTTCAATGCGAATACAATCGCAGACCAATTCAAGATCATGCATTGGATAACTCTTTTCATGCGATTTTAAGCATCTCGAAGCATAAACGATGACTTTTCCTTCTTGCATCAGCACACAGCCCAAACCATTCAACGATAGATCACTATAAACTATAAACTCTTTGCCCGATTCAGGTTGAACTAACACCGGTGCTTCTGTCAACAACACTTTCAACTGCTCAAAACACTGATGACACTTTTTTGACCACTCGAATTTAACATCCTTCTGTAATAACCTTGTCAATGGATTCGCAATCATCGAGAAGCCCTTCACAAATCATCTATAATGTCCCGCTAGTCCTAGAAAACTACTGACTTCAGACACATTTCTCAGAGGCTTTCATTCTAAAATAGAAGAGATTTTATGCGGATCGACTCGTATCCCAAAGCAGCAGATATAATATGCCCCAAAAATTGACCTCGGGCAACCAAAATTCACACTTGCTAAAATTGCATACAACTGCTTATGGTCGTGTGTAGTTTAAGCCACATTCTGCCAATTTACCCACGGTCTGGGGCACGCTCGTGTGCCCCAACCGTGTGACTTTATAGGCCACTTTGCAAAGTCAAAATGCCACCCATAAGGGTCCAACCTACAAGCCAACAACCTAAACATTTCATGCTCATATTAACACCATAAACATACCAATATTGTCATTCCACCCATGCATCCAATTTCAACTCTATTTATACTAAATTCAATACCAATACTTATTCTATCACAAGAATAATCCATTCCCAATTTCACTAACCCCTATTAGCATTTATCAACACAAAGTTACCACTTGATAGCAAATTTTTCAATCCGCAAATCATGCCAAAAGATGCATCACACATATCATATTCATTCATGCCAAACCTATCACATATCTAGCCACATCTCATGACTAATTACAATCTCAAACATAATTCAATTAACTAGCCTATACATGTCATATTCTAGCTTTATACATCTTTCCAGAAGTACCAAAATAGAATGCCGATAGTGTGATTGAGAAGCTGACGATCCCAGATCTGAGCTAGCTTTATTGACACTGCAAGGCAGAGAAACAAATCACACAGTAAGCTTTCCAAAGCTTAGTAAGTTCGATATACAATACTATATCTCATCAAACCAAACTAAAGTAAGTATTAAGCATTACATAGATCAGTTATCTCACATTCATATCATCTCATTCATATCTACAATACGCATTCATTCCACCATAGCTTGTTTATAATTCATCAACCACAAAGGTTAGTTACATACCTTAGCTAACACTTAGTTATTCTACCTCCAAGCTATTCAATGCTCGATATTACATGTCGATCTTCATTTGATATTCATTCAAAATAACTGCACACTTAGTGCCACATACATATTCGAAGTATAATTATTATTACACACTTAGTGCCTATTCTTTTAACCGATTCATCTCGGTGTCGCACGCACAGTGCCAATTCAATAAGCTGAAGCTTTTATATCATCACACACACAGTGCCATTCATTTCTATTTCGATTTCAATTTCACACACTTAGTGCCATCAATTACAATCGTGCACATTGAAACTCATATTCATATACATGAACATATTCATTTTATATTTATAAAACATAACTCAAATACATGTATGATATCCGAACTTACCTCGGACGTCGAACTATCGATACGGTTGATTAATCGAGCACTTTATCTTTGCCTCGATCTCGATTCGAACCTCTCCTCTCTTGGTCTATACACATTCAAATTCAATCTATTCAATCATCAAATCATTCCTTTTAATCCAAACACACATATTTAGGGCATTTTACAAAATGGCCCTCTCATTTTCACATTTTGACACTTTAGTCCTATCCCACAAAATCATCAAATACTTAAAATTTCAATGTACATGTGCTTAGCCGGATTCTCCCCATGCTTATACAAGCCCTCACATTTCATTTATTTCATATTTTAGTCCCTCAATTTACACTTTTCACAATTTAGCCCAAAATACTCAATTTTATATCCAAAGACAAAAAATATTAATCCAACACTAAGTATTCATATATCACTATCATCTAGCACACAGCTCACACATTCACCAATGGCTCATCACAAAAACATCATCAACTCACCAAATTACAACATGGGCTAGCTAGAGTACGAAGCAACGGTTACAAAAACGTAGAAATTATCAAAAATCGAGCTAAAACATACCTAAATTATTGCTTAACAATGGCTAAACCCCTAGCTTTCTTTTTCTTTAATTTTCTTTGCTATTTTCGGCACCAAGATGAACAAGAATGACCATTTTCATGCTTTGATTTCATTAAACACATATTATTTAACTATTTACTGTTTTATCCTTTCAATTAATAATTAAAACATATAATCACCAAGGTTATAGTTGTCCATTACCACCCACTATCTTAAAACTTGGTTTAATTGCATCATAAGGCCTCCATATTTAAAAGATATCAACATTTAGATACTTATAAATTAGCACATAGCTTTTACTCTTTACGCGATTAAGTCCTTTCTCTTAATCCGACACTAAAACGATCAAATCATCACATAGAACTTTCACACAGACCATGTTGCATACTTTTCACACAAAAAATAATATTAAAATATTATTCTATCCTCAAATTTGTGGTCTCAAAACCACTGTTCTGACTAGGGTCTAAACTAGGCTATTACAGTTTTATTCTTTTGTCTTTGCATCTAGTTTAGTTTTTCATTAGTTTTTAGATTAATAAACCAATCACTCCATATTTTAGGCTAAATAATAGAAAGAAAGTGAGTAGTAGTACTTTTAGGTTCGATAGAATAATCTTACCTAAACTATACTATTGTTTGATAGGTGCATTTGCCTCAATCGTTGTCATAGTTAGTTTACAGGTTCGATCATTCTTTATAAATATTAAAACTCGACTGTTTCACATGATCAAGTACCCAGCCAAACCCAGAAAACTTTAAATTTTTAACACTGACTTCGATGGTTTCCAATCCAATACAGCTTCAATCTTTCGAGGATCAACCCTAATCCGTTCGACAGAAACAACATGCCACAAAAAGGTCACTTCCTTCAGCCAAAATTCACACTTGCTGAATTTGGCATACAGTTGTTCCTCTCTCAAAATCTGCAGAACTGTCCAAAAATACAGATCATGCTCTTCTTCCGTTCTCGAATACACCAGGATGTCATCTATGAACACCACTACAAACTAGTCTAGATAGGGTTGGAAGACCCGGTTCATCATGTCCATAAAAATGGATATTGCATTAGTCAACCCGAACGACATCATTAGGAACTCGTAATGCCCACAACGAGTTCAGAAAGCAGTCTTGTGAATATTCACCTCCTTGAGCTTTAATTGAGGGTACCCCAATCTCAAATCTATCATCGAGAAAACCGATGCTCCTCGCAGCTGATCGAACAAGTCGTCAATCCTTGGTAGCGGGTATTTGTTCTCAATTGTCAATTTGTTCAACAGAGGATAGTCAATGCACATACGCATTGACCCATCATTTTTATTCACAAACAAAACCGGCACTCCCCATGGAGATACACTTTGTCTGATAAAACCTTGGTCCAAAAACTCTTGAATCTGAGCTTTTAGTTCAGCTAGCTCTCTCAGTGGCATCCTATAAGGGACGATGGACACTTGAGCTGTTCCCGGAAGTAGCTCAATACCAAATTCCACCTTGCGGTCCGGAGGTCACCTCAGAAGCTCTTTAGGAAAGAGGTCTGAGAACTCTTTCACCATCCGACATCCCCTACAGACACTTCCTTGGAATCCAATACACTAACAAAAGTCAAAAATACCTTGCACCCTTTTCGCACTATCTTCTCAGCCGTTAATGCCGAAATCACATGAGTCAAATAATCTATTCTCTCTCCTATTACCATCACCACGCCATCCTCTGGAGTCTTCAACACCATACGTTTAGCAGCGCAATCAAAATTTGCACGATGCTTAACTAGCCAGTCCTTGCCTAAAATCAGATCAAACTCATCAAACGATAGTTCCATCAAATCCGCTAGAAATACCACTCCTTGAACTTTTAGAGGCACATCCCTAAGTAACTTGTTCACTACAACAGATTGTCCTAGAGGGCTAATCACAAGCATCTCTCTAACAGTAATCTCAGATTTAATGCTCAAAGTCCCAGATACAGTACAGGCAACATATGAATGTGTAAACCTAATATCTATCAAGGCTGTAGAGGGTGTATCAAAAATAAGAAACGTAATGGTTATGACGTCCGGTGCGTCGCCATCCTCTCGTCGTTGAGCTGTATAGACCAACCTCGACTGTCTTGTATCTGTATTACCAGAACCTCTGCTCGGTGCTCACGACCTCGACCAAAACCATTTCCTCCTCTGGTCGGACCACGACCTCTCAGTGGCTGCTGACCACCTCTTCCTAGCTCTGTAAATCTCTGACCTACCGACCGCGCCCTAGCCAACTCTTGTGGACAATCCTTTATCAAATAATCCCTAGACCCACATTTGAAACATCCTGTAGTTCTTCTCCAACACTCCCCCGGATGTGTTCTCCCACACTGTGCACAAGGTCATAACTGACCTACAGCAACTGGCATCATAGCTCGAACTGACCCATCCAACCTAGGCCTCTTTTGAAAACCCTAGAAGAACCTGACGTCCCAAAACCTCTCTTGCTCTTTGCCCTATCCTTATCCCGGTTCTGCCTCTCAGAACGTTTCACTTCTTCGGTCATTTTTCTTTCTCAACCAGAATGGTAAAATCTCTTTCCATCTTGAAGCTATCGATTGCATGACTCATCCATAAACTATCCTCGAATCATACTAACGCTCATAATCGGTTGCGACTATACCCCGGGCGTAACGACTTAAACGCAGGAACTCTGCCTCATATTTTACCACAGATTTTATCCCTCAGACCAAGTTTAGAAATGCTTTCCTCTGGGTGTCCACATAACTCGCCCCAACATATTTTCCCTGAAATGCTATCTTAAAAAAGTCCTAGGTGATACAGTCCGCTGGAGTACCTTCCCTTACTGTAAGCCACCATTGGTATGCCTCATCTCGTAGGAAGGACACTGCTCCTTTTAGTTTTTCCTCTGCTGTGCAGTCCAAATCATCCATAATTCGTTCAACTACTTCGAGCCAATATTTGGCTACATTTGGGGCCACACCAGAAATGCCTCTAAAAACCTCAGCTCTGTTTGCCCGAAATCGCTCAGGAATAGATTTTTGGGCCACCGATCCAGTACTTGCCCCAACAACCACCGCTCTAGAACTTGCAACATAGCTTAGGACAAGCGTCGTCCCCTCTAGCTAGATCATGGGACCCCGCTTGGTCACCGGTGATGCAGGTGCTTTCATTTCAGGCATGTGCCCAGATGCTTCAGACCCAACCCAAGCACCTCGGCCATGTCTACCTCGTCCACGTCCTCTAGTGCTCATGTTCTCTGAATCGAATTAGTCTAATTACAAATTTTATGAATTAGTATATAATTTCGATGTTTATTAAAAAATGTCTTATGTAAAGCAAGTATAAGAGTTGTTCTCGCAGATCGAACTTCTTAATGCCTCAGTCTCTATAGTCTTACCTATTTCAGTATACTATCACTAACTCAAGTAGTTTCTTCCTAAAATAATTCCATCATACTATTAAACAAAATCAAAAGACTTATGGATTTGGTGCCGAGACTCGGGTGCCATACTTCCCAGAAAAACATATGTTTTTAAACCATGTTTCAAACCAATTTATTTTTGAAAACATTTTTGAACCCATTCTACAACCGAGTTTTGTAACTTGGCTCTGATACCACAAAATGTAATACCCCAAACCCAGCCTAGACGTTACGACTGAATCTGGCATGTCACATGGAAGGGTTGTTTAAAGAATCTACACGTTCATTAAAAATTTCAAGTTTTGTTGCTTATGAAAAATCCAATTTATTTTATAGTTCTCTTTGCAAAAACATTTAAATTATTGTAGACATGCAATATTTTGAAAAGAGTTATACACGTTAAGAAAATCCAGAATTTTATCAATTATAGTTTGTAAACAGTTTATTAAGATTATAGAAAAACCGTTATTAATGTTTTAGAAAATCCCAAATTAAGCATTCAAAATTAATAAGCAGTAACCGAATTAAAAGCTAAAACCAAAAAAAAAAAAAAATACCAAGAGGCCTTATTACAAAACAGAAACCCAAATTTAAATAAAATCTATAGTACCGCAAAATAAAATTTACTAAGCTACAATGCATGGCCACCACAGACTCCACCTCGATTCCCAATCCTTAAAGTTATGGGTTACCTGTAAAATTAAAGTAGAGGGTAAGTTATGAGAACTCAATGTATAATTCCCCATTCGGACAAAACTGGACCCAAGCCCACAGAAGCAAATTGGGCCTTAGCCCATACGGAAGTACCATAGCTCGAAGACCATACAGAAACAAAACTGGGCCTTAGCCTATTAGCGAGATAACACAGTTAATACATGCAACGCAACCCAACCTAGCCTAATGTTCCATCCGCTACACACCACCTGTATCTAGTCTAACACACTTGTGGGGATTTCTACAATCAACCCTCCATCTGCTACACACCTCGATGGCAGTTACGCTACTCATCGCTGAAATTGTGGTAGAGCCACCAGACTATCGAAATATATGTGGCATAGCCACCAAACCAAAATGTGATAGAGTCACCAAAATATGTGGCAGAGCCACCGAAATACACTTCCCAATCATCAAAACCATCCCAATCCCATGCAACATACTATGGCATAGTCATGCCAAATCTAACCGAAAGGGTATAATCATAAATTTACTCACCTAGCTATTTCCAAACTTACCCGCTAGGTATATCTCGTGAACTTACCCATTAAGGGTATTTCGACTTTTAACTATTACATGGAATAATACCTTACGAAACAAATAAAGGTGTGATTTTACACACCTGATTACGTAAAAACTATTCCCTCCTGATCGCCGTCACCCTCACTAGTGCAAACAAGAACAATTTGCCTATCACAGATAGATGTTGGCTCCCTTCTATAACCCGGCGAAAAATCCCGAATTGCTGACACCTTACGTCATTTGAACTTGGGAGCAGGGTCTACGAGTCCACCCCTTAGACTCTTTTATCGATACCCCCTTAGAACAGCTATCACTCGCCTCCATGAAGAAAGTCGCGATCGATAACATACCACAATGAGAAATAGTGGTTGTCTAACATGGGGTTTTGGCTCTTACCACCACTTTCGCAATCTGAAAGATAAATGAGCAAAGAAGAGAGTTGCTTGATCCCTAAAACAATCGGCCTAAACAGAGACGAAGATTCGATTATAGCAGAGAAAAACAAACAGAGAAGAAACAAAAAGAATCCGAGAGAATCTCCCTACCTTGATAATAAGGAACCGAACTTCCACAAATTCGACTATGGCATGATAAGAAAAGAAAAAGGGAATTAGTTGAGAGAAATAGCCACTTTGACTATGTGAAACATAAAAATGAAAAGAAAGGAAGATGAAAAAGAATCACCATTACCTTGTGATTAGAGACAAGTCGTAAGAGAGGGATAGATTCGGCCAACCCCACCTGAGTAAAACCGACTATGGAAAAGAAGAGGGAAGCTGATTGAGAGGTGAAAAGAGAACTTAGTTGTCGAAGAAGGGAGTAGAAGGAACACCAAAGCAAGAAAGGGGGTTTCACTATGGCTTTGATGGTGTAGAAGAAGATGCAACTAGGGGAATGATGGGGAATAGGTGTTGAAGAGATTCGGTCACTTAGAGACAAAGAGATCAGAGAGGGATTCGGCTACCAATGTTTGTCAAATATCAAAGGAGAAAAAGTACCTAAAATGAGAAAGGAAAAGAAAAGAAGTCACCCCAATGACTACGATTTCGGCAAAGGAAGATGCACAAATGTTAAAACTCGAAAGAGAAAAAGAAAAGAATTCACCCACTTGCACAAATGCTAAGAAAAATGCCTAGGAATTTTCAGCACACACACATATTACCCAAACCAAAAGCACTCAACAAGAGACCCCTCTCTTGACCGAAATCCCCCTTACACTTCCCCAAATTCGGCCAACACCCACATCTCCCCAAATCTCACGATTTCCTCCCTCACTTGCTCCACAATACACTCTCCATCATCTATTTGAAATCACCCAACCACCTTGACCAATTTAAACTCCCTAATCTCCTCTTCTTCTTTAATTCAAACGATTTGACCCAGTCTTCCCTCTCTCCTCCGGAGCTTAAAAAATAAAACCCACTATGCAGCATGTGGGATTTGAACTCCCCTCCTCTTTGTTTCCCTTGTGACGCAACACCCATCCTACAACATGGTTGACTTGTGTTATCAAAACACAAACAATTATACTTAAATCCTGCTTCCACTAGCTCTCCCCCCTTAAGTGCCAAAAAAGCAAAATTTTACCAAAGCTCCAGCACGACCCTAGGCCTCCCCAAGTCCCCTAATCACGCCCACTCAACAACATATCAAGCACAACACATGCAATAATACAAAAAGCCAGACCCCTATTTTTAGAATGTTACAATTTATGATAAAATATTTTTATGTATATATTATTGATTTTCATATTTTGTATGTATATATTTTATTTTAAATCTATATATAAATATAATTGGTTTTTAAAGATCTTATTTTAATTTATGTTTCGCTTATTTCAAACACCTACCTATATTATTATTTTTATATGCATATGTTATTTATATTATGTATCATTTTAATTTATTTTGTATATCATGTGTTTAAATTTCAAAATATATATATTTTGAAATCATTTATGTAGTATTATGTTTGTTTGTAATTTGCTTTGAATTTCTTACGAAATTGTTCTTAATTCATAAGTTTTGAATATTATTGTTGGCATTTGCATCATTTTGATATGAGATCATTGCTATTGTACATTTCTTAATATGTTCTTTCATATGAAATATTTTTTAAAACCTCATTGTCATGTATTATTATTCCATGTTTACTACTATACTCTATTTTTATCATTGTATTGCAATTGAGATTTCCAACTTACTTGTTCAAATGTTGTGTATCCAAACAAACCAAATAAATACTTTATAAGTCGATTTTAAAATATCCCATTTGAAAACTCCTTAATATAAGGAAATGTTTCGTGTTTGGAAATTTGAGAAATCGTGCCCTATCGTGCTGGGTTTCGATTTTTCTTTTGACCAAATAACCAAATATCTTTTTAAAATTTTGTCCATGTTTTCTAAAAAATAAGGCAATATTTCATGTTTGGAAATTCGAGAAACCGTACCCTACCATGTTGGGCTTCGGTTTTTCGTTTGTCCAAATAATTGAATATCCTTATAAAAATCTCAATGCATGAACTTTGGAAATCATGAGAGGATCTCGGCATCGAGGGTTTGAAACGTCATGTCCTATCATGCTGGATGCTATATTTTATTCCTTCGGAACAAGAAAATCTCAATATCCAATTCGAGTTATTTAAATTTTTTTAAAAAATAGAATTTCAAATTTGTTTCAAACCTTTCGACATTAGGACATCAATTAATCAATTCAGTACCCATTTTGGGCGTTGCGAGGGTGCTAATCCTTCCTCGTACGTAACCGACTCCCGAACCTATTTTCTTCTTGAAATACGTAGACCAAAAATTATCTTCTTTTAAAAACTAAAACAAAATATTTTATAGGTGACCCGATCACACCTAAACAAAAAGGATTGGTGGTGACTCCATGTTTCCTTCTAAAGTTTATACCCATTTTTTTCAAATATAAAAATGGTTTCAAATATAAAGTCTATATCTTAATCTACTAGCTCATCTAAAAGAGACTTAATTATCTCTAACTCCTCCCTCCTTTATCATCATATTATCCACATATTTTAATCATTAAAATCCCTAAATCTTAGCCTTTATCTGCTTATTATCCACATAAAATAAATTCCTAAATAATACCCTTTATCTGGTTATTATCCATATATTTTAAACATTAAAACCCTAAATTTTAGTCTTGTTGCCATCCACTCCACCTAATCCTAATGCCCAAAATTTAGCTAACTTAAATTAAAAGAATTGAGCTCCATGAAACTTAAATTTGGGCCCCTTACTCCCTTGTGTGGCGTCACCTCCTAAGATTGGGCCATAAGCCCACTTTGGTATTTTAAACATAGATACTACCTTTTAAACCCTATAATGCCCAAACAGATAATTTTAACCAAGGCCTATGCCTAAGCCTGAGCCCAATTTGGACCCCTAACACTTAAATTAACTTATTCCACATATTCACTCATTAAACGCATAGGCCCAAAAATTTAGGATGTTACAGTTCTACCCTCCTTAAAGAAATTTCGTCCTCGAAATTTCTAACTAACTAGTAATCATTCTATCTAAGTCTCACCACTTTGCTTTCGCGGCGCACTCTAATTCTAAAGCCAAAATAACTACTTAGTATACTATGGTAGGGTACGCACCATTATTCGTATCTGGAGCGTCTTCGTCCCCTTGTACTCATTCTTTTGATCGACGTTTATCTGATTAAGAATTTTATGAATAATTAATTCTTCCCACTTATTAACCGCGAATAATCTTATGTAAAATCATTTCGATAGTAGTTCTTTCGAATTCGAATTCTATCTATGGGTTTAGTTCTCAAGTCGATACTTCTTAGTCCTAAAGTTCACCTTCAGTCAGCATTCAGCACACATCAATCATAAAAATAGCCCTATAAACTTACATTCACCACCTAAGGGTATTTTTGTCGTTTCATTACCCAGGGGTATTTTCGTAATTTTCCAAAATAAGGTTCCGGGTGATTTGGCGAAATAAGGGTATTTTGGTAATTTTCCAACTCAGGAGTATTTCGGTAATTTTGCAAATCTGAGGATATTTTGATAATTTTTGCAAATCTAGGGTTATTTTAGTAATTCATGAAATCTGGGGTTATTTTAGAAATTTTGAAAATCTGGGGGTGTTTCAGTAATTTTGCCAATCAGGGGTATTTTGGTCATTTGTAAATTAAGGGTGATTTGGTCATTTACAGCTCAGGGATATTTTGATGTTGTTGTTATTGTTTTTGATTCCTATGGAAAGATTCTGTTGACTTTGTAAATTGGGGTATTTCTACAAACCATAGGTATTTTTTTCAAAGTAAAGATATTCTAAAAATTTTTGTGAGAAAAATAGGTGGCTGGTCCCTTTCGGGTTTTAATTGTAGTTTTGGCTCATCAACACGTGCTCAGTAACTAGGGTGAATAGTCACTACACACCAGGTAGGATTCTAGTGGAAAGGAGGTGAGTCATTAGGACTGCTTAAGTACCAAGCTTTCCCTGAATCCACTCCTAGACATGCATATGCCTATTACCACACCCTGTCATGGCTAAAGTGAACAATCACTATGCACCAGGTGAGATTCTTGCGAAGAGGAGGTGAGTCACTCGGATTTCTTAAATACCAAGCTCTTCAGGATCTTCTCCTAGACATGCATATGTTTGTTACCACACTTTAGTCTTGTGACTTGTTTCTGTGTTTTGTTTAATGAAGTTAAGTCTTATGGATTTTAAGAATTTGTTTGTCTAAGCCTAGAGTCCATCAAGTTCTAACCTAAATCATCTATGTCCCATAAGCCCGTTAAGCCCACATTTATATCACACAATGGTTTAGAGTACTTACCTAGCGAACTTGGCCGGAGACGCAGGTGCCATGCCGAGAAAATAAACCCTGTACCATTTTTAAACATGCATGTTTCAAAAAAAATCATTTTTAGAAAATGTTTTTAGCCCAAAACCCAAAGCCGAGTTTTAAACTGGGCTCTGATTGTAACATCCTTAAAATGGGGTCTCTACATTTTGCATATGGTTGCATGTATTGGTAAGTATGTTGTGTTGGTTTGATATGTTTTGGGGTCTAGGCATGATCTTGGGTTAGTCCTGGGACATGGCTAAAAATTTTGTTTTAGCATTTAGGAGGAAGGAGCTAGAAGAATTAGGGGTTAAAAGGAATTATTGGGAGTTTTAGACACAAGAAGTGCCTTGGTAAAGTGGCAAAGAGGCGCCACTTAAGTCACAAGGGAGGTGACGCCACAAGGATCAAGGAGAACCGTGGTTCAAGCTGCAGAAATCCCTTTCTGCTTATTTATTTTTGACGCCACAAGCTAAAAGGAGGAGTGCTCAGGTTGGACTCTGGAGGATAAGGATAGATGGAGTCAAATAGATGTAGATGAGGGAATTGAGGAGTTTGAGTTTATCAAGCTCACTTGGAAGTGTTGGCCGAAAATTGGATTGTGAGGGGAGGAGTGAAATTGGTTTTGGGGTCTTTTGGAGGGTGGCTGAATGTGCCTAGGGGGAAAGCTAAAATCGGCTAGCTTTTCTTTTCTTTCTTTGTTTAAGTGTCAAATCGAAGCCTCCTTAAGGTGACCTTTTCATTGGTTGTTGCTATTTGTTGGTCGAACCACCTTAGTTGTTTCAATTAAAAGCCAAAGGCAACTCTTTTTGTCCATCTTTTCTTCTCTTTCAAAATAGTTTGTGCTGAAATCTCCTTTCATTCACCTTACTGAATTCTTCTTTCCCCATTCTCTTTTTCTTCTTCAGTATCAAAAGCCGAGACCTTGTTGTTGTTCTCCTCTTGGCCGAATATCTTGCTCATAAACCCCTCTCTTCTTACGTTTTCTTTTCATTATTCCAAAGTGCTGACATTCATCTCTTCTTGTTTCTCTTTGCTGAATCCCAAATCTTGGTGTAGTAAGTCTTTAATATTTCATTACTGCCTTTCTCTTTTTCTCTTTCGGTTTATGGCCGAATCTTTTAATAGTCTCACCTTCTCTTTTGGTTGTCGATTCTTCTATCTTTGGATGATAGGGCCGAATCTTGGTAAAAGATAGAGAGATCTTGTGCGTTAAGGTAAGTGTGGTACTTGTGGTATGGTTTACTCCTTTAGGGATTTGTTGATCATAGCCGAATGGCTATGAGAGTTGATGTGGTGTTAATTGATTGTAGGAGGGGGAAGTAGCCGAATACAGTGGAGTTGGAGGATTTGTCTGCCGATTAAGTGTGTGGCCAATTGCAAGGGGGACTTAGTGTGTGGTTTCGGGATTTGGTTGGAAACCAAATCGGCACTAAGGTAAGGAATTAACCTTGTATGATTCATCCTTCGAGATTTTGTGAATAAGCCGAATGGCTTTAGATCTAAAGGGTGATGTTGGTCGATTGTAGGTGAAGTAAGGGCATACGTTTCGGGATTTCACATTAGATCTACATATAGAAAGGTGTGTAAACGCTTACACACTTTATTGGTTTAATGATGCTTATTATGTTACTGTATAACCTTTGGTATTAGTGACTCTGCCTTGTGGGCATAAGCTTGGATTTCGGGTAAGTCCCCTATTATGTGACTTTTAGTATACATCGTCATGATCTGTGGATACTATGTTATATGTTATTTGCATGATCGTTCGATACTATGGCATGTATGTTATGAACATGATGATGGGTTTGATGAGAGGAGGGGGATGATTTATTTTAGACTGTCATCAGTGGTTTTGACCACACGACGGGTTGGCCCCGTCTTGATATTATATTTTGTGACTAAGTCCCAGTGGTTTTGACCACCAGTGGTTTTGATCACATATCGATTTGTGAGTCGTCCCAGTGGTTTGGTACTATAGTGGGTTGGCCCCACGAGATTTTTTATGGGATTGTCATCAGTGGTTTTGACCACACGATGGGTTGGCCCATCACTTGATTAGTGACTTCGGTCATCAGTGGTTTTGACCACACTGATATATTTGTGACTACGATCACCAGTGGTTTTGACCACACGGGGTAGTTAAAGGTGTTTGGATGGCTAGGTTATGGGTTGCATGTTTTGCATGATTTGCATATTGCTACCGATAGTTTGTGTAAGTGAATGCACTATTGGGTTGGGAATTTATACACTGAGTCTTGGTGACTCACCCCTTCCCTTATATTTTGCAGATGAGTAGATTACGGAGATGGAGCCGGGAGGACTCGAGATGGCCATGCATGTTCGTTGGATTTGATTTCTTTTAGTTACTATTTCTGTTTTATTAATTTTCCTTAAATTTTGATTTTGGGTTTTGTAATAAGGCCGCTAAGTTTTATTTTGGGTTTTTCTTTAATATTTGCTATTATTTTGACTATGTTGAATATATGGTTTTGTTAAGTTAAACGGTAAAAAGTAATGTTTTCAAAACTATAACTCCTTCATTTTTCTTAAAAGCGTTGCCATCGGGTAACACCACTTAAATTATGATAACAAAGATAACTCAAATGTTTTCTAAAAACTTGCAACAATACATAGATTTCAAGCAAGGATTACTAAACTTTTCGTATTATAAAACGAGTTTTCTAAGAAAATTATCCGACAAAATTTCACTTTTAAAAGGTTATCACTCCGTGGCATGCCAGATTCGATCATCGTGTGTTGACCGGGTTTGGGGTGTTACAATTTTGGTATCAGAGCCAAGTTCAAAAGCTCGAATGTGGGCCCGAGGCCCAAAATGTTTTAAATTTGACTTTGAAAAGTTTTGTGGAAAAGGTACATGGGTTGAACAGCATGGCACCGAGTCTCCGGCACCAATCCGCCCAGGTAAGTACTTCTAATTATTGTGTGAATTATATGTGGGGAAATGGGTATTTCGGGATCGCAGATTAAGTAGAATAGGAATTATTGAACCCTAGGAATAGCTTACTCCAACACAAGTTACATAAGGCTTAATGATCCACTAAATAAACCTGTGAGTACGTTACTGAGCCAAGGGTGTGGCAACCATTGTGCACTTGTCTAGGAGTGGATTCAGGGGGGAGCTTGGTATATAAGCAGTCCTAGTGACTCACCTCCTCTCCACTCGAATCCTACCTGGTGCGTAGTGACGGTTCACCCTAGCTAAAACGACTTATTCACAGGCTAAACTTAATAACTAAAACCCGAAAGGGACTAGCCATCCTATTTTGAGACACTCTAAAAAAATTAAACCTTGGTTTTGAAATTACCACAGTGACCTTGATTTAAGAAATGACCAAAATACCCCCGATTTGAAAAAAATGACCAAATTACCCTTGACTTATAAATTACCGAAATGCCCTCAGTATGAAGAATTACCGAAGTACCCTCGAAGTGAAAATATTCAAAATACCCTTATTTTGAAACCATATTTCTTATAGGAAAAAAAAAGATATTTCACAAAAATACCCCTAGATTATGAAATTACGAAAATACCCCTAGTTTATAAAATTACCAAAATGCCCCCGATTTCTAGAATTTTTGAAATATCTATGATTTGTATGAATTAACTCTATTTTATTGCTAAAATACCCCAATAGGTTAAATTATGAAAATACCCCCGGGTAGTGAAATGACGAGAACACCCCTACACGTGGAATGAGGGTAGAAAATTGAACTGAAAACTCTGTGATGATCGAAAGAACCACTACCAAATATCTTTACATAAAACTTATTCGTGGGTAATCAGTGAAACAAAAGCTAATTCATAAAAAGTTCCTAAGCAGATAAATCGCGATTATAGACATGAGTACTAGGGGACGTGGTCATAATGTGCGAGGATGCGGTAGAGGTAAAATGATCGTATCAGAACCGGTTAGGTCTGGACAAGGGTCAAAAAATGAGATACCACCACCACCAGCTGCTGGCGTTGAGTACCAAGATCGACGGGGATGATGCGATTGTCGCAGCGATGTCATGAGTGCTAAAAAGAGTGGCGGAGTAGGTGGGGTGCGAGCTCGTAAATTCAGATCTAAGCGACTCGAGCCAATGAAGCCGAGGTATTTTAAGGTGTTTCTAGTGTGGCGCCCAATACGGCTGAGTATTGGTTAGAGGCAACGGAGCGAATCATGGATGACTTGGATCTGACTGCTGAGGAAAACCTGAAAGGGATAGTGTCGCTTCTCTGGGATGAGTCATACCAGTGGTGGCTCTCGGTTCGGGATAGTGCAGCAGTGGATGATCTCACTTGGGATTATTTTAAGGTAGCTTATCAAAAGAAATATGTTGGGTCTAGCTACATTGATGCGCAAAGGAAGGCGTTCTAAAATTTGGTTCGGGAATAAATCAGATCGAGTACGAGGCAAAATTTTTAAATTTGGCCGATATGCTCGGGTATTATAGCTACGAGCATGAGCGGTGTGTTAGATTCGAGGATAGATTAAGGGATGATTTGAGGCTACTTGATTGCTCCACAATGAGGAGAAAGAGTTTGCGATCTTAGTAGAAAAGGCCAAAGTTGCTGAGGAGGTGAAACAGTCGGTGAGACGGAATCAGGATTGGGGATGGAATAAAAGGAATGCTGGATCATCTGGGTCTAGCGGGAATCAGTAGAAATAGGGTAGGTTTAATGGGCCGAACCAAGCTGCTAGGCCTACTACTGATAATACTCAGTGGCCGCCACGATGTGCTCGGTGTGGGAAGTCTCACACGGGAGAATGCTGGACTGGAAACAGAGGATGTTTTGAGTATGGGTCGATGGAGCACTGAGTGAGGGACTATCCACAGCGATAGCTAGATTGCAGTCTGGGGATCAGAATCGTACTCAGAATAGAAGGGATGGTCAGTAGCCACAGAGGGGTCGTGGTGCTACTAGGGGAGGAAATGGCTCTGGTAGAGGCCGTGGAGCACTAGGCAGAGGTGCAGGTGGTGCAGAGGTTAGACAGCTTGGGTTAGTCTACGCAGCGAGGCGCTGAGAGGAGGGTGACGCACCGGACATCATAATCGGTACGTTCTTAATCTTCGGACTACCTTACAATGCTTTAATAGATGTGGGTTCGACGCACTCATATGTAGCCAGTAGCATAGTGGAAACTATGAACGTAGACTTTGAGATTACTTCTAGGAAGATGACTGTGATAAGCCCTTTAGGTCACTCAGTAGAAGTAAGTAAACTATTTAGGGATGTACCCCTAGAACTTCAAGGGGTCATTTTCTTGGCTGATTTGATGGAACTGTCGTTTGGGGAGTTCGATTTGATTCTCAGGATGGATTGGCTGGTGAAGTACCAGGCCAGTTTGGATTGCGTAGCTAAGCGCATCGTGTTGAGGACAATGGAAGGTGAGGAGGTGGTGATGATAGGTAATAGGAGAGAGTACTTATCGAATGTGGTCTCCGCGCTGAAGGCGAAGAAAATGGTCAGGAAGGGCTGTGAGGTGTTTTTGGTTCGGGTGTGTGCCTTGGAGGCCAAGGAGTTAGCAGTGGAGAATGTTCAAACAGTGAAGGAATTCGCTGATGTATTCCCAGAAGAACTTCCAGGTCTGCCTTCAGATCGGGAAGTTGAATTTGGTATAGACTCGTTACCCGAAACTGTGCCAGTGTCTATAGCCCCGTATAGAATGGCGCCAAAGGAATTGGTGGAGCTGAAGGCCCAAATTTAGGAGTTGTTGGACCGAGGTTTCATTCGACCAAGCATATCTCCTTGGGGAGTGCCAGTGCTCTTTGTCAAGAAGAAGGACGGTATGATGCGGATGTGTATAGATTACCGCCAGCTGAACAAGTTAATGATCAAAAACAAGTATCCGTTGCCCAGGATTGACGACTTGTTCGATCAACTTAAGGGTGCATCAGTTTTCTCGAAGATAGATCTTAGGTCGGGGTACCATCAACTCAAGGTGAAGGAGGCTGCTGTCCATAAGACGGCATTCCGTACTCGATATGGGCATTATGAGTTTTTGGTAATGTCGTTCGGATTAACCAATGCACCGACAGCATTCATGGACTTGATGAATCGAGTGTTCCACCAGTACTTGGACCAGTTTGTCGTCGTATTCATAGATGACATATTGGTGTACTCAAGGACTGAGGAGGATCATGATACACATTTGCGTGTGGTATTGCAAATTTTAAGAGAGAAGCAGTTATTTGCCAAATTCAGTAAGTGTAAATTTTGGCTTAGGGAAGTAACTTTCTTGGGTCACGTAGTATCCACTGAAGGGATTAGAGTGGACCCTCGTAAGATTGAGGTGGTGTTGGATTGGAAATCGCCAAGGTTGGTTGCATAAATTTAGAGTTTTCTAGGTCTGGCAGGGTATTACCGGAGATTTGTGGAAGGATTTTCTCTGATCGCGGCACCGTTGACTAAGCTATTGAGGAAAGGAGTCCCATTTGTGTGGACGGAGAAACAGCAGGAAAGTTTCAACAAGTTGAGGAAGATTTTGACGGAAGCTCCAGTTTTGGTACAGGCTGAGGCAGGAAAGGTATTCATGGTCTATTACGATGCATCACATACTGGCTTGGGATGTGTATTGTGCAGAAAGGGAAAGTAGTGGCGTACGTGTCTCGACAGCTGAGACCGCATGAGAGTAACTACCCGACACATGACTTGGAATTGGCTGCGGTGGTTTTTGCCTTAAAGATTTGGGGGCATTATCTGTACGGAGAAAAGTCGATAGTCTACACAGACCACAAAAGTCTAAAGTATCTTTTGACGCAGAAGGATTTAAATTTGAGACAGCGAAGGTAGATTGAGTTGTTGAAAGACTACAACTGTTCGATTGAGTACCATCCGGGCAAGGCTAACATAGTAGCTGATGCGTTGAGCCGTAAGGTGGTAGCAGACTTACGAGCGATGTTTGCTTACCTTAGTCTGTATGACGATGGGAGTTTGTTGGCGGAATTACGAGTGAAGCCGACTTGGGTAGAGTAGGTTAAAGAGAAACAGTTAGTGGATGAGGGTTTGAGTGCTCGGAGGTTGCAAGTATAGAGTAATGGGTTGGAAGGTTACAGCTTGACTCACGATGGAGTGTTGTGTTTTCAAGGAAGAGCTTGTATGCTGAAGGACGTGGAGTTGAGGCATAGGATTCTTTAGGATGCACATAGCAACCCATATGCTATGCATCCTGGAGGTAACAAGATGTATTGGGATTTACGAAAGCAGTTCTGGTGGCCAAGGTTGAAGTGGGAAGTGACTGAGTTTGTGGGTAAGTGTCTGACGTGTCAGCAGGTCAAAGCTGAGCATCAGCTGCCGTCAAGTTTACTTCAGTCGGTGAAGATTCCTCAGTGGAAGTGGGAAAGGATTACCATGGACTTTGTTAGTGGGCTACCCCTCACGCCTAGCAAGAAAGACTCAGTCTGGGTAATTGTGGATCGCCTGACCAAATCAGCTCACTTTATACCGGTGAGGGTTGATTATTCACTCCAGAAGTTAGCCAAGTTATATGTGGCTGAGATAGTAAGGTTGCATGGAGTGCCAGTGTCAATCATCTCGGATAGGGATCCTAGGTTCACGTCGAGGTTCTGGAGAGCTCTGCATCATGCCTTGGGAACGAGGTTGGGTTTTAGCATAGCTTTTCACTCGCAGTCTGATGGACAATCTAAAAGGGTGATTCAGATTTTAGAGGATATGCTAAGAGGCTGTGTTCTGGATTTCAGTGGTAGTTGGGAAGAGTATCTACCATTGGCAGAATTCTTTTATAACAATAGTTATCAAGCGAGTACCCAGATGGCACCATACGAGGCACTGTATGGACGAAAATGCCGTACTCTTACGTGTTGGATAGAGTTGGGTGAACGACATGTTTTGGGTCTAGAGTTGGTGGCAGAAACTGAGGATAAGGTTAAGGTGATTCGGGCTCGTCTCAAGGAAGCGTCGGACAGGCAGAAGTCTTGCGCCGATCTAAAACGCAGAGATATAGAGTATGCAGTAGGTGATAAGGTTTTTCTGAAAGTATCATCATGGAAGAAAGTGTTGAGATTTGGACAGAAAGGGAAGCTAAGCCCTAGGTTTATTGGGCCGTACACGATGTTGAAGCGAGTAGGACCGGCAGCTTATTAGCTCAGTTGCCGAAGAGAGTTAAGTCGATTCACGACGCCTTCCATGTTTCGATGCTTAGGCGCCACCGATCGATCCATCACACGTTGTGCCGATTCTGCGTAGATTGAGGTAAGCTCGGACTTGTCTTTTGAGGAGGAGCCAGTACAGATCTTAGATCGGGATGTCAAAGTTCTGCGTAGGAAGTCAGTACCTTAGGTGAAAGTGCTATGGCGGAATCATGGTACGGAGGAGGCCACGTAGGAGCCAGAGGATATGATGCGGCAACAATACCCTCAACTCTTTTGACGATGTAATTTCGAGGCCGAAATTATATTTAAGGGGGTAGAACTGTAACATCCTTAAAATGGGGTCTCTACATTTTGCATGTGGTTGCATGTGTTGGTAAGTATGCTGTGTTGGTTTGATATGTTTTGGGGTCTAGGCATGATCTTGGGTTAGTCCCGGGACATGGCTAAAAATTTTGTTTTAGCACTTAGGAGGAAGGAGCTAGAAGGATTAGGGGTTAACAGGAATTATTGGGAGTTTTAGACACAAGAAGTGCCTTGGTAAAGTGGCAATGAGGCGCCACTTAAGTCACAAGGGAGGTGACGCCACAAGGATCAAGGAAAACCTTGGTTTGAGCTACAGAAATCCCTTTCTACTTATTCATTTTTGATGCCACAAGCTAGAAGGAGGAGTGCTCACGTTGGACTCTGGGGATAAGGATAGAGGGAGTCAAATAGATGTAGATGAGGGAATTGAGGAGTTTGAGTTTATCAAGCTCACTTGGAAGTGTTGGCTGAAAATTGGACTGTGAGGGGAGGAGTGAAATCGGTTTTGGGTCTTTTAGAGGGTGGCCAAATGTGCCTAGGGGGAAAGCTAAAATCGGCTAGCTTTTCTTTTCTTCCTTTGTTTAAGTGTCAAACCGAAACCTCCTTAAGGTGACCCTTTCATTTGGTTATTGCTTTTGTTGGTCGAACCACCTTAGTTGTTTCAATTAAAAGCCAAAGGCAACTCTTTTTGTCCATCTTTTCTTCTCTTTGAAAACACTTTGTGCTGAAATCTCCTTTCATTCACCTTGTCGAATTCTTCTTTCCCCATTCTCTTTTTCTTCTTCAGTATCAAAAGCCGAGACCTTGTTGTTGTTCTCCTCTTGGCCGAATATCTTGCTCATAAACCCCTCTCTTCTTACGTTTTCTTTTCATTATCCCAAAGTGCTGACATTCATCTCTTCTTGATTCTCTTTGCTGAATCCCAAATCTTGATGTGGTAAGTCTTTAATATTTCATTACTGCCTTTATCTTTTTCTCTTTCAGTTTATGGCCGAATCTTTTAGTAGTCTCACCTTCTTTTTTCATTGTCGATTCTTCTATCTTTGGATGATAGGGCCGAATCTTGGTAAAAGCCGGAGAGATCTTATGCGTTAAGGTAAGTGTGGTTCTTATGGTATGGTTTACTCCTTTAGGGATTTGTTGATCATAGCCGAATGGCTATGAGAGTTGATGTGGTGTTAATCGATTGTAGGAAGGGGAAGTAGCCAAATACAGCGGAGTTGGAAGATTTGTCTATCGATTAAGTGTGTGGCCGATTGCAAGGGGACTTAGTGTGTGGTTTCGGGATTTGGTTGGAAACCAAATCGGCACTAAGGTAAGGAATTAACCTTGTGCGATTCATCCTTCGGGATTTTGTGAATAAGCCAAATGGCTTTAGATCTAAAGGGTGATGTTGGCCGATTGTAGGTGCAGTAAGGGCATACGTTTCTGGATTTCACATTAGATCTACATATAGAAAGGTGTGTAAATGCTTACACACTTTATTGGTTTAATGATGCTTATTATGTTACTGTATAACCTTTGGTATTAGTGACTCTGCCTTGTGGGCATAAGCTTGGATTCTGGGTAAGTCCCCTGTTATGTGACTTTTAGTATACATCGTCATGATCTGTGGATACTATGTTATATGTTATTTGCATGATCGTTCGATACTATGGCATGTATGTTATGAACATGATGATGGGTTTGATGAGAGGAGGGGGATGATTTATTTTGGACTGTCACCAGTGGTTTTGACCATACGACGGGTTGGCCCCGTCTTGATATTATATTTTGTGACTAAGTCCTGTGGTTTTGACCACATATCGATTTGCGACTTGTCCCAGTGGTTTGGTACCACAGTGGGTTGGCCCCACGAGATTATTTATGGGATTATCATCAGTGGTTTTGACCACACGATGGGTTGGCCCCATCACTTGATTAGTGACTTCGATCATCAGTGGTTTTGACCACACCGATATATTTGTGACTACGGTCACCAGTGGTTTTGACCACCAGTTGTTTTGACCACACGGGGTAGTTAAAGGTGTTTAGATGGCTAGGTTATGGGTTGCATGTTTTGCATGATTTGCATATTGCTACCGATAGTTTGTGTAAGTGAATGCCTTGTCGGTTGGGGATTTATACTTTGAGTCTTGGTGACTCACCCTTCCCTTATATTTTGCGGATGAGTAGATTGCGGAGATGGAGCCGGGAGGACTTGAGGCGGCCATGCATGTTCGTTGGATTTGATTTCTTTTAGTTACTATTTCCATTTTATTAATTTTCCTTAAATTTTGGTTTCAGGTTTTGTAATAAGGCCGCTAAGTTTTATTTTGGGTTTTTCTTTAATATTTGCTATTATTTTGACTATGTTGAATATATGGTTTTGTTAAGTTAAACGGTAAAAAGTAATGTTTTCAAAACTATAACTCCTTCGTTTTTCTTAAAAGCGTTGCCATCGGGTAACAACACTTAAATTATGATAACAAAGATAACTCAAATGTTTTCTAAAAACTTACAACAATACGTAGATTTCAAGCAAGGATTACTAAACTTTTCGTACTACAAAACGGATTTTCTAAGAAAATTATCCGACAAAATTTCACTTTTAAAAGGTTATCACTCCGTGGCATGCTAGATTCGGTCATGGTGTGTTGACCGGGTTTGGGGTGTTACACTGATACCAATTTGTAACACCCCAAACCCGCCCAAACACTACTACCGGATCGGTTTGTTTAGTAAAACAAATCGTGTTGACAAAAAGCCCAAATAGAAAATTACATAAAGTGTGCCTTAATAATCAAAAGCCCAAAACTTAATTACATGTCCTTCAAAGAAATTAAAACGAGAATAAATACTAAAGGCCCATTTTAAATCTAAAGTGTAAATAAATGGCCTATGGCCTTATTACAATGTATTTTAAATCCATCATATAAAGTACTTTAAAAAAAAAACTAATATGGGGAAACTTTGTCACCAGATCCACCTTCTTTTGCATGGCCACCTTGCGCTCCACTCCGGCCCGGTCCAATGCATTAATCGTCACCTGAAAGGTTAGTTTGAAGGGGATGAGTCGTGAGACTCAGTGTGCAACCCTCATGCACCACTAGATTTGGCCTCATTAAACATAATAATAATTTCATTTACATGGAAACATATGATATGCAAAACCCAACCCAATTGCCTAGGTTTACATCCGCTACACGCCCCCGTACCAACCAACACACCATTGGGGATTTCTACAATCAACCCACACCGCTACTCTTCAAGATGGCAGTCAAGCTGCTCATCAACATATATTGGTCGAAGCCCTTATAACATATAATGGCAAGCTCAGTATAACGCTTTTATGGCATTAGCCGCTCTGATGAGTTTATGAAAAAAATCGTTACTCATATACATGTACATATAACTTCCTCCTTTCATCACCCACCCTATGCAACATGCACAATAATTTAAAACATGTACAGCAGTTTACTTGTAACATATGGTCAGATTATTTACTAACCTGAGGGTCTGTCATTTAAATTTGAGATTTCGGCTTTTAATGCAACATATAAATCTTGTGAACACATATACATAAATATATACATTTATTATTAATTAGATCTAGACGGTGGGGAAGTGTTACACACCTGATTACCGATAAAACGAGACTTTCTATATCGACACTATCCTTAGTCGACACAACTGCTATCTGCCTAAGGTGTTGTTCAGAAGCCAGTCCACAACCAATTGGCCAATCTTGAACAGCAGATACTACTCGTTTCTTAAACATAGGGATTCTTTCTTTTGTCTGATCCATATTTAATTCCATCAAATCCTTATTAGAGCTACTATAACAATATTTAATCGTTAATCCTCCTTTTAGAGTTAAGATCATATATATATATATATTGAACGAATCTAATAAAAATCTAGGGATAATCTTCTTACCTTAAAATCTCGAAATTGAGACTTATGATTTTCGGCTTTTAGATCTAGTCGACTAAGCCTCCTTCAAATCCCAAATTGCCGCCCATCATAATACCATTAACTATTAGCTTTCGGTTTTTGCCTTTCTAAAATAGATTATGAGAACTAATCAAAATTTGACTCTTACCTTAGCTTAGGATATTTGGCTAGCACTAGGGAGAGGATTCGGTAATGCCGATGGAAGATTTAAATGGCGGAAGTGTAGAACAATTTCTCAAATAGGATGAATAAAAGAAAAAAAGAGATGGATGCTTCGGCTTTTTAGAGAAATCGACACAAGGGAAAAGAAAATGGGGAAAAGTTTCGATTTTTAAAAAAATTAATGAATGAAATTTGGAGAAAAGAAGCTAGGGAATTTTGGCACAAAAGGGAGAGGATTTAATGTCAGAAACAAGGAGCTAGCCCCCTCTATTTATAGGAAATTCGGCAACCCTTTGCCATGTAGTAGCTGGTTTCTTTACTCCTCTTAGTGATGGATTCTTGGCCATCACTCTCTTTATAGATAAATTCCTAACTTTTCTCTTTTATCTTAATCTACTAGCTCATCTAAAAGAGACTTGATTATCTCTAACTCCTCCCTCCTTTATCAGCATATTATCCACATATTTTAATCATTAAAATCCCTAAATCTTAGCCTTTATCTGCTTATTATCCACATAAAATAAATTCCTAAATAATAGCCTTTATCTGCTTATTATCCACATATTTTAAACATTAAAACCCCTAAATTTTAGCTTTGTTGCCATCCACTCCACCTAATCCTAATGCCCAAAATTTAGCTAACTTAAATTAAAAGAATTGGGCTCCATGAAACTTAAATTTGGGCCCCTTACTCCCTTGTGTGGCATCACCTCCTAAGATTGGGCCACAAGCCCACTTTGGTATTTTAAACATAGATACTACCTTTTAAACTCTATAATGCCCAAATAGATAATTTTAATCAAGGCCTCTGCCTAAGCCTGAGCCTAATTTGGACCCCTAACACTTAAATTAACTCATTCCACATATTCACTCATTAAATGCATAGGCCCAAAAATTTAGGATGTTACAATTCATTCCATGCATTTGAATTGCATTTCATGCATTTGCATCACATCACATCATATGCATTAAAATTTGTAAAAAGACTCTAATTAATTAATAATTATTTCAGTAATTTGAAACCGACAAAAATCAACCAAGCATGCACCCTTATGGTACAAGGAGAAAAAATAAAGAAATGGATAAAAGACAGAGAAGTTGGAACAAGTGCAGAAGGAGATGAAAAAATAGATGCAAGCACAATTGCAATAGCAGTTGGTTAAGATCTAATAGGATATGATGGACAAAATGATGGAATTTTAGAGGAACATGATGACTCAAATAACTCAGATGACACAGCTGTTAAATGGGCTTATGAATAAAGGAAAGAGCCCATGGTTAATGTTTAGGAGAATACTAAGTATCCTCAATGTCCCCATGGATTTACTCCATCACATATGCCAACATGACATGGAGTAACTTTACAAAGGCCATCGATCACGATCAGGCCTCAACAATACCAAGTTGATGCTTTAGTGAACCTCCAAATTGGCTCAGGTTCAGGAGATAATCCAATCATTACTAATATTCCTAATTTGGATGAAATAGCTAAAGGAGAGAGGACAAAAGTAGAATTACCAAAGCAGCTAGAAGATAGATGTAAATGGTTGGAGGAGAAGTTTAAAGCAATCGAAAGTGTTAATAACTATTACGGAATTGATGCCAAAGATTTAAGCTTGGTCCCAGACTTGGTGCTCCCATACAAATTCAAAATGCCTGAATTTGGTAAGTATAATGGGACAAGTTACCCCGAAGCTCACATTACTATGTTTTGTAGAAGAATGACGGGGTACATTAATAATGATCGACTATTGATCCATTACTTCCAATATAGCCTAGTGGGAGCAGCAGCCAAATGGTATAACCAGTTGAGTCGTGCCAGAATTTGTTCATGGAGAGATTTGGCCCAAGCATTCATGAAAGAGTACAGTCATGTGATAGACATGACTCCTGACAGAATTACTCTTTAAAACATGGAGAAAAAGGCGAATGGAAGTTTTAGACAGTATACACAGAGGTGGAGGGAGGTTGCCATCCAAGTTCAGCCACCACTTCTGGAGAAAGAGACCACAATGGTCTTTATTAAGACATTGAAGGCCTTATTTATCACTCATATGCTAAGAAGTGCCAAAAAGAGCTTCTCAAATATTGTAATGATGGGAGAAATGATTGAGAATGCCATAAAAGTGGAAAGATCGAGGCAAGAGAAAGTAACAAGAGGATGGCTATAAGGAAGAAAGAAAGCAAAGTGAATAATGCAAGCATAGGGTACTCAAAGTTGATTACCATTAATCAGCGAAAAAAGTGACTACTGGGTATCAGGGTTCATCAAGAAAAGAATCTAGCACAAGGCAAAGCAATGAGAAACTCCAATTTACGCCGATCCCAATGATGTATAAGGAGTTGTATCAAAGTTTATTTGATGCGCACGTTGTGTACCCTCACTACCCAAAATTGATGCAACCTCGATACCCAAAATAGTATGACCCAGATGCCCAGTGTGAGTACCACACGGGGATCACAGGGCATTCGATAGAAAATTGCCTTACTTTCAAGAAATTGGTGGAAAATTTCATCAACATGGGTATTGTGAAGTTTGTTGACGAAGTAGTAAAATGTGATAATTGAAAGTGGAGGTAGGAGATTTGTGTTTCCTTGAAGAAGTAATCAGAACACTAATGGCGTATCCGAAGAGGGAACCGAGGAACAAAAGTTTCCAAGCCCTTACATACTTGGGAAGATTTTAAACAATGGGACTGTGGAAAGGATCCTTGTATTTTTAGAACTAATTTGGATTTTTTTAAGCCCTTTCATTCTTTATTCATGACCACACCATATAAATAATCATCCTTAGAATTATTTATTCTTTGGATTTTTTTTGTACCTAGGTACCTAGATATCAAGGACAGGAGGCGACATTGTTACTAACTCCCTTTTTGAATGAGAAATGGGCCTAAGGGATCTAATGATTTTGAAGATGACAGAGATTGTAACTTATCTTTTTATTTTTTAAGGATGGTAGAATAGGATGAAAATAGACTCTACCTTACAAAGGGTCAGTTGGCATTGCTAGCTTAGGAAGGGGCAAATATCAAAGCCTAATTCACCACAGAAATAAGGTGCGGGACATCATTGAGCTATTTTCAAGAATTCAAAGATGTTTTCGCACGATCATATCAAGGCATGCCAGGATAGTGAAACATGGACATGCTATTAAGATTGGTGTTTAAAGAACCCATGTTAATGGTTCTACTATGGCCAGGCTAATTAAGAGGTTCGGGCTACTAGTTTAGCAAGAAAAGGAAATTGCATCAGTTATGCCGTAAATGCTAAATTGAGGAAGACAAGACTTATGTGCCTCTTCCACGTTTTCTATATATAGGGCATAGACGTTATCAAGCCAATCTCCTCAAAAGCTTTTAGCCAACATCAATTCATATTCGTGGCCGTTAGTTACTTCACCAAAAGGGTGAAAGTCACTTTTATGCCAATCTTATAATGTCGACAGTTATCAAATCCCAAGCTCTAGAAACCAAAAAATCATATGTAAAAAAAAATGCCAGAAAGGATCATGTTTAACAATGCATAACCGCACAATGTCAAAAGTTTACAGTTTGTTCAAAGATCAGACACCATATCAGTTCAGAAAGGTAACCAAAAAGAAAAACAAAATACAATAAAAAATCGAGACTTGTAAAGAATGGCATACAGAAGTTACTATTTACCATCTATGCTTATCAAACATTGGCCAGGACTGTCACCGGGGCAACACATTTGTCATTGGTTTCGCCTATTGAAGTTGAAATTCCTTTTTCTGAGTTTTATCAGAACTGAAGATTGGATGAGGTAGAATGGATTTAATCTGGATATGATCAGTTGAATTTGAAGAGAAAATGTTAAAAGCTATCTGTCATGGTCAGATAATGCGAGCTTACAACAAAAAGGTTTGCCCTAGAAAACTTCATGATAGGGCTTTGAAGAAGATTTTTCCCATGCAAAAGGGACTTCAAAAGAAAGTGGATACTAAATTGGGAAGGACCTTATGCAGCAAAGAAGGCCTGTTCTAGGGAAGCATAGATATTGTTTAAGATAGATGGCAAGGACCTGCCCAATCTAGTGAATTCAGATTCAATAAAAAGTTTTCCAAAAAAGGCACAAAAAAAAACACAAGAAAGGAAAACAAAGAAAAAAGGAGAGGCCAAGGCAAAAACCGGCAAAGGGCTCTTTGAGACCAAAGGGGATTTGAGTTGAAAACCCGAAAAGGGAGGCTTAAATTTTGATCAAAAGTAGGGCATATAGCAGTCTTGCTATGCCTAAATTAACAATGAAGAAGTATGCTACGTCTTGGGGCATCGACAAAGTACTCCGGATCCCCTAAACACATATTGAGCTTAAAATGGTCCTCAAGAAGTTTGAACAGAGAAGCTCAGGCTGCGATATCTAGGGCACCTAGTTTCCATTTTACCCATTTTAAATTTGTTATTTGGATTATCTTATTCTTTTCAGAAAATGCTTCCAATAAAACTTCTTTGCATTTGCTATCTTGACTTAACTTGTAACATCCTAAATTTATGGGCCTATGCATTTAGTGTGGGGATATGTTTAATATGGTGAAAGGGGTTTAAATTTGGGCTTAGAATTAGGCAAATGCCCATATTAAATTATTTTAAGGTGGCATCATTAACAATTAAAAAGGAACAAGTTTTAGGTCGTAAGCAACCCATGTTTTTAGGTCAATTTCGGTGCTTTAAATGAAAATAGGGTGACGCCACATACAAGGAATTAAGGGCCCAAATATTAAGTTTAATGAAGCCCAAATCTTTTAATTTAAGTAAGTTAAATTTAGGCATTAAGATTTGATGAGGTGGACGGCTACAAGGCTCAAAAATAGGAAGATTTAGATGGATTTTATAATTGATAAAATAGTAGATAAAAAGGAGAAAAGTTAGGAGCTTATCTATAAGGGAGGTGATGGCCGAAAATCCACTACCCGGAGGAGTGTAAAATTTAGCTCTTGCATGGCAAAGAGGGTGCCAATTTCCCTCTCTTTAGCTTGAATTTAAGGCGTTTTTGATTTTTAGCGATGAGTGTGAAATATCTATAAATAGGGGGATAGCTCCTTGATTCTGACATTGAAAACCCTAATTTCTTCCCCTATTGTGCTGAAATTCCTTAGCCTCTCCTTCTTCAATTTCTTTTCTCTAATTTCTTCAAAAGCCGAAACTCTTCTCCACTTTTTCCTCCTTATGCCGATTTCTCTAAAAAGTCGAGGCATCCATAGTCTTCTCTTTTATTCATCTTATTTGAGAATTAGTTCTATACTTCCGACATTTAAATCTTCCATTGGAATTATCGAATCCTCTTTTTAGTGCTAGTCGAATCTCCTATGCTAAGGTAAGTGTCGATTTTTATTAGTTCTCATGATCTATTCCCAATTTTTGAAAGGCAAAAGCCAAAAGCTAATAGTTTAATGGTTTTATGATGGGCGACAGTTCGGGATTTGAAGGAAGCTTGGTCAGTTAGATCTAAAAGTTGAAAATAGCTAGTCTCCACTTTTGAGATTTTTAAGGTAAGAAGATTTCCCTATATTTCTATTAGATTTGATCATTATATGCAAGATCTTAAGGTTATAATGAGAATTAATGATTAAATATTGTGATAGTAGTTCTGATAAGGACTTGTTATGGAATTAAATATGGATCAGGCAAAGGAGAAAATACATAAGTTTAAGAAAAGAGTAGTATCTGCCATTCGAGATTGGCCACTTGGTTGTGGACCGCTTCTGAACAACACCTTAGGCAGATAATGATGAGTGTCGACTAAGGATAGCATCGACATAGAAAGCATTGTCTTATCGGTGTCGTGTGTAGATCTCTAACACACTAATAAACTTGTATGTATGACTATATATATGTTATGGGCTTAAAAATCGGAATGATGGCTGTATAGACAATCGAATGGAACCCTAAAAGGGTTAGGCAAGGATGCTAGGTACGTAAACATAGAGATCTCTATGTGTATCGGAAAATATATATGACTGCATGATGTTTTCTTTATGTGTATGCATGGGGTGGGAATATGATATTGAAGGGGAAGTGCATGATAGGTCACTTGGTGATCGGTGGTGGAAATCCCACATATACAAATGTTAGGTCACATAGTGATCGGTGGCTATGCCACATTCAATGATTCCTAATTAATATGAATAGGCGGTCTTGGTTGTCGTTTTGGTGTGTAGTGGATGGAGGGTTGATTGTAGAAATCCCCAAGGTGTGATGGTTGGTACGGGTTAGTGTGTAGAGGATGGAAACCTAGGATGGGTTGGGTTATTCATTATTTATCATTTACCATGTGATTATGATTGTTACCTTCATGTATGGTCCAGGGCCCATAATGTGTTTGTGGGCTCGGGTCGTTGTGTGTTTCGAGATTTATACACTGAGTCTTGGTGACTCATGCTTTCCTTTTCTCTACTCATCCAGATGAGCAGTAGATCGTGGACATGAGAGTCGAGACGGACTTGAGGGGCCATCAAGTTTTATTTCTACAAATTATTTTTGGAATTTCTTTAAATTTTATTTTATTTTATTTGGGAATATTTATGTAATAAGGCCCCTAGTTTTATTCAACTAAGAAGTTTTCAATGTTATGCAACTTATGAATTCATGATAAGGTTTATTTATACTTAATAATAGTAATACAAGGGATTTTAAATTTTAAAATGTCACTTATTTATCCAAATAATGTCCAATTGACTTACGATTTCCATAACGAACAAAGCAAAAGTTTTCAATGTACAACTCGTAGCATACCAGATCTGGTCAAAATGCATGGCCGGGTTTGGGGGTGTTACATAACTTATTTGTCTCGAGCTATGCTCCTAATTAATTCCCTTCTTCTCCATTGTTATGATCTTTTTTTCAAGCGTTTTGCATTGAAATAACGATTAGTGGACTAATAATACTTCCATAAAAGGGGTTTCGCATATTACTCTGGTAGCTTTTAAATAATACAAGAACTTGAAACAGGACTATAGTTTAACACTCACCAAGTTTAAGGAAGAGTCTAAACTGGGACTATCTCTTCGGATTTTTGTCAAAAATGGTGGTTGAACAAATGACAAGATATTACGCTAGTAATACAATCTTTATGAAAAGTGGGCAATGTTAACCCAAGTGCAAAAGGGGAATCATTCTCGAAAAATGATATTCTACATCCATGCAAATATCATGCATACACATCTGGTTGGGTCACCCAAGGAGTGATTAGTTGATGGAACAAGCTATAGATCCTATACCCTTGAGTTATAGTGGGATAGATGGAAGCTGATACAGATTCTATACCTTTGAATAGCAATGGGATGGATTGAAGAAAAAACAAATCCTACATTTTGAAGTCGTAGTGGGATGGATGGGAAAAGATTCAGATCCTATACCCCTAAGTCACAATGAGATAAACCTTGAAGTTACAACGGGATAAATCTGTTGAGCAAGATATAATTATTTTCTCAAGTTTTTTTTGAGAATACCAGCCAAACAAGATGACAGCACAATACATCAGAGATAAAGCCTTGATAAACAATGAGCCATGACACCTTAAAATTTTAAAAAGGGATCATTCTCATGACATTCTGCATTCATAATATTATTTAGTCATTTAGTTAGGAGCATTCGATTTATTCTGATCATTGCATCCTAATCATTGTAATAAATTTATTCACATGACATTCTACATTCATGCAAATGTCGTCCACAATACATTTATTTAGGAGCATTAGATTCATTTTGATAATTGCATCCTAACCATTTTGCATAAGCATAAACACATAAAACTGATTTTACAAGATAGGTCCCCAAGAGGGCGGTGTCACAACATCGGTGAATTCACAGATCTTGTCTACCTGAGATTGTAGTGAAGCGGATCGAAGATACTAGTCTGGCATCCCTGAGTTTGCAGTGGAGCAGATTGAAGATAGCAGATCTTATCTTCCTGAGTTTGCAGCGAAATAGATCGAAGATACCAATCTGGCATCCTTGTGTTTGCAGTGGAGTAGATTGAAGATAGCAGATCTTGTCTTCCTGAGATTGTAGTAAAGTGGATCGAAGATACTAGTTTGGCATCCCTGAGTTTGCAATGGAGCAGACTTAAGATAGCAGATATTGTCTTCATGATATTGAAGCGGGTCAAAGATACCAGTTTGGCATCCCTGAGTTTGCAGTGGATCATATTGAAGATAGCAGATTTGTCTCCCTAAGCAGTAGTGGAGAAGACCGAAGACCCCAGCCTTGCCTCCTTGAGTTTGCAGTGGAGCATACTGAAGATAGCAGATCTTGTCTCCCTAAGTAGAATTGGAGCAGATCGAAGACCCCAGCCTTGCCTCCCTGAGCAGATCGAAGATTTTAGATTTTGTTCCCTCGAGATAGCAGTGGAGCAAATCAAGGATGACCAGTCCTTCTCTCTGAGCAGTAGTAGAATAGGCTGAAGATTGTAGATCATGTCTCCCTAAAGTAGTAGTGGAGAAGATTAGTTAAAGATTGCAGATATTATCTCACTAAGCAGTAGTGAAAAAGATTGAAAGCCACAATTCTTATTTCCTCGAAGTTCCAGTGGACTAGGTTGAAATTACAAATCCCGCCTCCCTGAGATTACATTGAGGATCAATCCTTATTTCCTTGAAGTTTCACTAGAGAAGATGGAAACTACGAATCTTTTCTCCCTGAATTCTTATTTCCTCGAAGTTCCAGAGGAATAGGTTGAAATTACAAATCCCGCCTCCCTAAGATTAAATTGAGGATCAATCCTTATTTCCTTGAAGTTTTAGCAGAGAAGATGAATACTATGAATCTCATCTCCCTGAATTCTTATTTCCTCGAAGTTCCAGCAGAGTAGGTTGAAATTACAAATCCGCCTCCCTGAGATTACATTGAGGATTAACCCTTATTTCTTTAAAGTTCTAGTAGAGAAGATGGAAACTACGAATCTTTTCTCCCTGAATTCTTGTTTCCTCGAAGTTCTAGCGGAGTAGGTTGAAATTACAAATCCCTCATCCCTGAGATTACATTGAGGATCAATCCTTATTTCCTTGAAGTTTTAACAGAGAAGATGGAAACTACGAATCTCTTCTCCCTGAATTCTTATTTCCACAAAGTTCTAGCGGAGGAGGTTGAAATTACAAATCTCGCTTCCCTGAGTTTATATTGAGGATCAATCCTTATTTCCTTGAAGTTTCAGTAAAGAAGATGGAAACCACGGATCTCTTCTCCCTGAATTCTTATTTCCTCGAAGTTCCAGGGGAGTAGGTTGAAATTACAAATCCCGCCTCCCTGAGATTACGTTGAGGATCAATCCTTATCTCCTTGAAATTACAGTAGAGAAGATTGAAGCTATGAATCTCTTCTCCTTGAAATTACATCGGAGTGGATAGAAGCACTATTTCCTATACCCCTGAAGACGCAGCGGATGGAATGGGGCTACTTGAAGAAGAGAATCACTGAAAAATCAGGATTTGGCAAGTCAAGGCAAAATTGGCCCTTTTAAGGTCATTGCTCCATTCTCATTATACGACAACGAGCAAAGAGGGGCAACTGTAATAGGCCAACTTTGGCCTGGCCCAATAATAACCAAACAAAACGAAAAAAATAAAATAGTAGTCCAAATAACAATTTTTATTACAAACCCAATCATTTAAAACCCAAATTAAACCCAACCAGCCCAATTACAAACTAAGCCCAAATGCCCCTAACCCTAAGGCCCGAATAGTTTGAAAGACTCAGAAACCCTAGAACATTCTAGAAACGTTACTCGAGCAGCCAAACCACCATGCACGCGCGTGCTAGTGCCGCAAGCTCCCACATTGCTCACCTCCGTGCGGTGCCACGTCCACCTCTGTACCTATAAGAAGAACGATAACAACATAGCAAACAAATAGCAGTAGAAAAAAAAAAAAAAAATAGTTGTAATTTTCATTTTTGTTTTGTTTTTTTACTTTCGATTTCGGCTTTAAAGGGCTGAAACAAACCATTGGTTTTTTAAGCACACATATACATAGAATACAGAGAAATACAAATCAGAAATAGAATTTCAAAGGTGTTTTTTGCTTTTAATTTCTTTCAATTTTTGAATTCAGTTCTGGTCGCATTCGATTCATTTTCTTTTCTTTCTTTTTTTTTTTTTTGCATGTTTGAATAAAAACAGAAATGAGAAGGAAATACCTGATTTTAGACAACATCGTCGGAGCTCCATCTCCATCGTCGAAAGGGCGCCCAAGGGAAATCGGAGCCTTCTCCGACCACTATGGTGAATGCATGTCAAAACTTTGGCCCATTTTTATTGTGGGATTAAATCAGAGGGTGTCTATTCACCCCCGACCACCGATTGAAGTGGTGGATCGGTGATAAGAAACCAATTTGGGGTTTTGACTGAGAGCGAAACGAAAAGGGGCTAGGGTTTTGTGTTTTAGAAAAAAAGGGATGGCTGATTGTTAATCTTTTTTAGGAAAATATTGCTCATTAAAGAAACTGCGCTATTTAGGCTCATTTCGATAGCCTTAAAACGACGTCGTACAGGCCATGACCCGATTCAGTCAACCCGACACCCTCAGGATCCGCACATTTTCGCACTGAAGGGAGATTTACGCATTTGATCCTTTTCTTGGCTCCGTTGTTTTAATTAGATCCTTGTTATATTTCCTTTGTTTTATTTTTAATTGGCTTCTGTAATTTGTGCGTTATTTCAATTTGATCCGCATTTAAACGATATGTATAAGGGTTTGGTCCAATTGCGTTTTTAAACCTCCCTCATCTATGCACATTTAGATTAAGTCCTTGATTTTATTATTACTTGTTTAAACATTATTCTTTTACTTTTTTAATTTTTAAATTGAGTTTGTTTAAATTTTAGGTTTTTACTCCTTTTGATTTATTTATTTTCTTGAATAAAGACTGCTTTTAACATATAACTATAAAATATTTTACTAATTTTACATAGTTTTAATATATTTTCATTTTTATATACATTTACTCATTCAACTATGATTTATTTTATTTATTTAAAAAAGAAAAAAAGAAAAATTTCTTTTTCATATTGCTTTGTTTTAAAGATTTGAATAATTTTTAATTTAAATATTCTTATACATTATTATTTTATACATACATATATAATTTATGATAAAATATTTTTGTTTATACATTATTGATTTTCATATGCATGTATTTATTTTATTTTAAATCTATATGTAAATATAATTGTTTTTTAAAGATCTTATTTATGTTTCATTTATTTCAAACACCTCCTATATTATTATTTTTATATACATATGTTATTTATATTATGTATCATTTTAAACTATTTTGTATACCATGTATTTAAATTTCAAAATATATATGTTTTGAATTGTTTATGTAGTATTATGTTTATTTGTAATTTGCTTTGAATTTCTTTTGGAATTGTTCTTAATTCATAAGTTTTGAATATTATCATTAGCATTTGCATCATGTTGATATGAGATCATTACTATTGTACATTTCTTAATATGTTCTTTCATATGAAATATTTTTTTAAAACCTCATTGTCATGTATTATTATTCCATGTTTACAACTATACTCCATTTTTATCATTGTATTGCAGTCGAGATTTCCAACTTACTTGTTCAAATGTTTTGTATCCAAACAAACCAAATAAATACTTTATAAGTCGATTTTAAAATCGCCTATTTGAAAATTCCTCAAAATAAGGCAATGTTTCATGTTTGGAAATTTGAGAAATCGTGCCTTATCGTGCTGGGTTTTGGATTTCCATTTGACCAAATAACTAAATATCCTTTAAAATTTTATCCATGTTTTCTAAAAAACAAGGTAATATTTCATGTTTGGAAATTCGAGAAATCGTACCCTACCGTGTTGGGCTTCAGTTTTTCGTTTGTCCAAATAATTGAATATCCTTATAAAAATCTCAATGCATGAACTTTGGAAATCATGAGAGGATCTCGGCATCGAGGGTTTGAAACGTCATGTCCTATTATGCTGGATGTGATATTTTATTCCTTCGGAACAAGAGAATATCAATATCCAATTCGAGTTATTTAAATTTTTTTAAAAACAAAATTTCAAAATCGTTTCAAACTTTTCAACATTAGGACTTCAATTAATCAATTTGGTACCAATTTTGGGCATTGCAAGGGTGCTAATCCTTCATCATACGTAACCGAATCCGATCCCATTTTCTTCTTGAAATTCATAGACCAAAATCATTTTCTTTTAAAAATAAAACAAAATATTTCATAGGTGACCCGATCACACCTAAAAAAAAAGGATTGGTGGCAACTCCATGTTTCCTTTTAAAGTCGATCCCCATTTTTTTTCAAACATAAAGACGGTTTCGACAGTGATTTGGGGAGGTTGTTGTTGTGGAGAGATAATAGGAGAAAGTTAAGGGATAAGAAGTTGATGTAGAGTATGTAACCAAATTGGAAGAGGAATTTTTGGGATTTAGGGTTGTTGTCGATTTGTGAGTGATAGAATTTAGGATTCATTCATTTTCTTTCATTTTTTTCGGTGGCTGAGTGAAACTTGGAGAGTTCTCTTCATTTCGATTTTGGCCATAATTGTGTTTGTCATTATCCTTTGCGACTTTTGGTTTTTCCTTAGTACCAAATTTTGCTAGCGTTGTTAGGTACCTTTCGATTTTGGTGGCCTTTGATTTTCTTTTTGTGTGTTGATCCTCTTCTCTCTTTGCGGAATCTTTTCTGGTCTCTTCCAATTCTTGAGTTTCGGTTTTACACTTTTCTTTCAACCTTGGCCGAATACAGCTTCTCTCCTCCCTCACCATTTTTCTTTTCGGTTTTCTCTCTTAGCTGATTCTCCCTTTTTTTTTTTTTTTTTAAGCTCTGTCGAATAGTCTCCCCTCTTTTATTTTCCTCTGTTCTTTTCTTTGTTACGTTGTTACTTTGGCTGAGCACACATCGCACCTTTCTATTTTTGCTCTCAGCTTTAGCAAGGGTTCGTTGATCAATTGGGAGCGCACGGTTTTTCTCTTCCTCTCCCTCATGTGCTCTTCATTGGTCGAATATTGATAGATTAATCCCTATTTTTGGTTCTTTGTACGCTACATCTCTGATCTACAATCTATTTTATCGTTGTTGGTAAGTGGTTATGGTATGATAATGAGTCATCTGTTACTTTTTGAGAAACAGTATTGAGTGGCAAGTGGGGTGCAATTGAGATGGATTGTCAAGTATGAGTCTAATATAGAGATGGTGACTTTTGTGTAGGTGGTAGTTGAGGTGATTGGCACATTGCCTGGGAACCAAGGGTGCGATGATCATTAATTTTCGGAATAAGAGTGTTCAGAATGAGGAGAAATTACAAATCACATCAGGTGTGTAACAACACTATATAAACAGTAATCGGTGAAAATGTCAAAAAAGTGTGTACTCACACTGTTTTATCCGTAGGTCAACAAGAGCCGAAAAGCTAAAAAATATGGCATTTGATGCCACACGAGCATGCGATCGCACGTGTGGCAATCCGAGCCCGCGAAACAAGGGTGTTTGTCTGTAGAGGCCACCATGAGCGATCTCATGGGCTTAGGCCATTTTGGGCCATGTTGGGTCGAAACGATGACTGAAATACCCCAATAGGGTAAAATGATCGAAATACCCCCATTGGGTAAGATGACCGAAATACCCCCATAGGGTAAGATGACCAAAATACCCCCTAGGGTAAGATAAATGATATACCCCCATAGGGTAAGATGACCCAATACCCCCCATAGGGTAAAATGACCAAAATACCCCTATAGGGTAAAATGACTGAATACCCCCATAGGGTAAAATGACCGAAATACCCCCATAGGATAAAATGACCGAAATACCCCTATAAGGTAAAAGGACTGTTATACCGCTAGGAGATGAAATAACTGTTATGCCCTTATGTTATGTATGACTAATTTGCTCTATGATATGTATGACTATGATTGAGCATGACATTTTGCATACACGTATGATATTATGTCACATATTGCATGGGGATGGGTGGTTATATTTGGAGGAAGTGTACTGTACTGATAAGGTCTCATGGGTCGCCCAAGACGACTGTGGATCTACTAATGGCTATATGCAATTTATTTTACTGGTAGCTTTGCTGCAATACTATTTAGTGTCGCAACGGTGGTAATCTTGGTGTGTCTGGCTGGGTGGGTCGATTTTATCCTTACATGGTGTGTTTGGCGGGATGGAGTTGTGTGTAGAGGCTGGATTGGGTATGATTTCTAACGCATATCTACATTGATTAATGATACTGTATTGTTACTGCATCGATTAATGATATTACATACTATTCACTGAATGACTAATATCTGTTACTATTATGGGCCAAGGCCCCACTAATACTACTATTGAAATTGGGCAAAGGCCCTACTTATTACTGGCATTGTGATGGGCTCAAGCCTAATCATTTACTGTTACAGGAAAGGGCTTAGGCCCACACTGAACTAGACTGTTATTGTAATGGGCTCAGGCCCAAACTGCATTTATCTACTATTTAATTGACTATTTGCTTGTTAGGGGATTAGACACTGAGTTTTTGTAAACTCACCCCTCTGTTTAACTATACAAGTAATCCCCAGTTGTAGGCGGGTCGGTGCTGCGAGGGACTCGATGATGGCCACACAATCGCATCAACTTTCATTTTTAGCTTTTGATTTATAAGTAATTGAATTTGGGTATTTTTATGTAATAAGGCCTCTTTAAAGTTATAAACTTTAAATTGGGGTTTTTTATTTATTTAGTTTGATATAAACTGTTAGTTGTAGAAAAAGATGGGTTTTCAAAAGGTAACTGTTTTTAAAGACACCACGTTTTTGTAACATTTCCTAAAAAAAACTTCCGCAATGAATGAGATTTTGAAAATTAATAACATTTTAAAAGTGATTAGCTTTTAATGATGCAAACTTTGGAAATCAACAACCAGTTTTGGAATCACCGTTTAATAACAAAATGATTAAATAATTTTGAGGATTTCAACGACAACAAGTTTACGCTAAACACTTCAATGTGACACCGTCAGATTCGGCCATAATGTCTAGGCCAGGTTTGGGGTGTTACAAATAAACCTTCATAATCTATTATCAATATCAATTTGCTCAAACATTCAACAATGGCAACATGTTAAATCTTTAAGATTTTCAAAATCGAACGTACGTGCTAGCTAGAATACAAAGCAACGATCTTAAAAACGTAAAAATTATTAAAATCGAGCAAAAATCATACCTTAATTGAAGAAATTAAAGTTGTCGAATGTTGAAGACAAAAATGGCTTCTTTCTCTTGTATATTCAGCAAGGTGAAGATGACAATAAACAAAAATAGATTTTATTTTAATTATTATATCATTTATTAACCATTTACCATTTTAACCTTAAAATTAATTCAAAATTTCATTTATGCCAAACCATTACCATCCAATAACATACTAATGGTATATTTACCACTTAAGGACCTAAAATTTAAGGTTCTATAGCTATTTAACACCATTAGCTAATAGAATAACACTTTTGCAATTTACACGCTTTAGTCCTTTTATCAAATTGACCTATCAAATGATAAAATTTCTTAACGAAATTTTCACACCAACATAATATCATATTGTAAACATCAATATAATAATAAAATAAATATTTTGACATTGAATTTGTGGTCTCAAAACCACTATTCCAATTGACCCAAAAATGGTCTGTTACAACTCTCCCCCCTTAGGGATCTTCGTCCCCGAAAATCTTACCAGTGAATAGGTTAGGGATTTTCTTATAATCGTATCAATTTCTTACATAGCCTCAGATTTCTCAACTCTTTAATCTCATGATCTAAGATTCTAATCTGTTTTTCGCTATACGTCATATCAAGCTGAATTTCAACTTCTAAAAGAGATATTATATACAAAGGGTCATATCTAAATCCTCGCATCATAGATATAAGAAACACATTATGGATCTTCTCAAGTTTTGACAATAATATAAGGGTGAATTTGTTTGGGGTAAAATGTTTTCTAAAAAATATTTTCATCCTTTTCCAGTGTTTGTTTGGCTGAAAATATTTTCCTAAAGTAAAACCAATTACAAAACATAGGAAAAGGAGCTCTTAATTTTGGAAAATGTCTTACCGTTTCTAATTCAGTAAGACATTTTCAAGAAAATTAGAAGTCGATCTTCCCTTTCCCTTTAACTTGAAAGACTATTTAAAACATAGAACCAAAAACCCTTAGAAAGCAAAGAAATGGCGAGCAGTTCGGTGAACTTGGAAGAAATACCCTCCGAATATTTGATGAATGAGCTTCTCTACCGTATGAAGTGCGCCCCAAACTCGAGAAGCACCTCATCCTCATTGGTTCTCTTTTTTTCCCTTTATTTTTTGACTCTCGCTTTATTTTTATTTTTGCAATTTGGATTAATTCTCTTTATTTTTTCAATTCTTTCTCTGAATTTTTTTTCTAGTAATAACATGGAAAATGGAATTTTCAAATCCTAGAGTTTGTTGAAGTTTGTTCATGTCATAACTTTTGTTTGTTTAAATAGAATTGCAAAAGAATGTACTTGAATTTTCAATGCTCCAAATTTAGCTTAAATTTTTAACTCTATTTTATTAGATTTGGTTTGTTACATGATTATTTATAGAGGCCCTTATAACAATAATCCATAATAGTAAAAAATATTTATTAAAAGTTCGGAGTTTAAATAACCCTCTTAAGCAGTATGGCCTCCACGAAGTCATCCTCGGCCCAAGTCCACATCAATTTCCATTACGAGATGGAAAAATTAAAAGGGGTGAGTTACTTAGAACTGGTGTGTAACTCACTTACCACCATTATTGGGCAGATCATCAAGATATTATGCTAGGCTTGAGCCCAATTACAGAATTCAACAATATATCATAAATTAAAATAATTAATAATGCATGTAAAATGTATTTCCCAACCCAAACCTAATATCCATCTGCTAACACCCCGTACCAACCATCACACTGTGGGGATCAAGTCAACCCACCCCGCCATCACACCAATCGTAGGCGTTAAGCCTTTTTATAATTGTGGCATAGCCACCGAACTAGAGCAATAAGCGATATTGTGCGAAACCACCGAACTAGAGGCAATAAGCCGATATTGTGGCGAAACCACCGAACAGAGAGCAATAAGCCGATATTGTGGCAGAAACCACGAACTAGATTTTTGGCAACGGCCATTCTTCTCTTCATATATCCCACCCCATGCAATTAGGCATGTATAATAAAGTATAATTTCTTAATAACGCATAACATGGTGGGTTTATCGATAATCATTTCATTTGGCCCATAAACATAATTTAGCAATTTGTCTATTTAGCGGTTTAGTGGGCTTTGGCCCATTCTTAGAACTAAAGTGTTTTGGCCCAATTTATCGAACTAGAGTATTTTGGCCCAATTTATCGAACTAGAGTATTTTGGCCCAATTTATCGAACTAGAGTATTTTGCGGCCCATTTTCACGAAATATCCAATTTACATAATAACGAATAATTTATCGAGGGCGTTTTCGTAATTTTCATGATTTAATCGTTTTTACGCATTTTCGTCATAATATCATTTTTTTACGTTTTACCGATCTACTCGCTTTTACAATTTTACTTAAATCAGAAATTTGACATCCAACCAAAAATAATAAGTGTGAAATTACACACCTCGTTAAGAGTACTAATCCTTCTCGCTCCTCGGCACCTAAAACATATTTTGATCCGTTAGACAACTAATTAGTAAAAATAATCTTAATCGATAATAGATCCAAAATCTTACCCTCTTGATTTTGAATCACTTCGATTTTAAGCTTCTCCTCGTTTATTGATTCGTTAGCCACCAGAATCCACCAACGATATATACTGGCTCGGAAGTTCGCACCACTTGAATAATGGACTTCCTTGGGAAGATGGCGTAACGGTGGAAAATCCGGATGCCTTAAACCGCTCTTCGTTTGAATGGGGATTCACGGATCCGCCCTCTTAACGTGACTAACCACCGCCCTTTTCTTCCCTATTTTGAAAGTCTTCAAAAATCAAGGGATAATAGTTAGATCTAAATAATATCAAGCAGTACTATGGGCTTTAAAAGATGTGATTTCCTTACCAAAATAAAGCGTTTCCAACGTTTCTACAATTCTCCGATCACTTGAATTCCAATCTCGTTATTGCACTAAATAATAACGAAAAGCGTTATTAGAATGAATGTTATATCAATCCAAAAAGGCCTCATAAAACCAATGATATTCGGCCATAATACTTAAATAAAACGAAACGAAAAAGAATCCTTACCTATAATCCACGATCGAAAAGAAAGGATTGAGAGAGGTGTTTGTGAGAGTTGGAGAATTGGCTATGCAACCAAAGAAAGAGAAAATAAATTCGGTTATGGCACTTCTAGCATTCGGCCAAGAGAGTGTTTGATGGAGAAACTTTGATTGAAATAATTAAAATATGAAAAAGAGATGATGATGAGGTAGTTTAATTTCAAAGAGAAGAAGAAAAAGATGGACTTTTAGGAGTTAGTGCATTCGACCATGGCAAAAGAAAAAGAAAAAGACTGATTTTTGGTATGGTTGATTTGGCTGAGAGGAGAAATACAAAAGAAAATTCACAAGATGTATAAAAGAAACTTTTCATACAATTTAAATGAACAACTATGTCTCTAAAGGTAGAGTCAAAGTCAAAGTAGGGCACTTTGGATGAATTTCTAATTATTATTTTCTAAAAAGTATGAGTCTTTGGGAAACGTAGCCCATTGTTGATGACACGCTAAGATATTGGTCTGTCTTTAGTTCTAGAGTTCAATGCAACAATGTTCAGACAATCGCTTGATCCGAAGTACAAATCTTGCTTGCATAGCGTGGAATTTGGGTTGCTTGAAAGCGACTAGAAATACACTAAATTTTGGCTTTTACATTCATTTTTTCTTAGAAGTCTCAAATTGTTAATAGCACATATTATGCCATAGCAGCATCACAGAAGCATGCTTCATTCAAATAGCATTCTTTACATATCTATGAATTTACTGTCTCAAATTTGGTAGAAGGATGGCATGTTTCTAATTACAGGGCAATCTTATGATTGACATGTTCTCTTGGATCTGGAAATGGCACTCAATCACCAATAATTACAGATGACCACTGCTTGTGTCACTTGGCCACTGGTGATATGCTTAGAGCTATTGTTTTCATTAAAACCCCACTTGGAATCAAGGCCAAGGAAGCTATGGATAAGGTCAAATTAGTTCCCCTACCTATTCAGATTTTTTAAAATACTTCTTACTACTAGTTTGCTAATGACTAATGAGGTGCCTAGCTATTATTTCTCAGGGTGAACTTGTTTCTAATGACCTGGTTGTTGGCATTATCGATGAAGCGATGAAGAAACCTTCAAGTAAAAAAGGTTTCATTCTTGATGGGTTTCCCAAGACTGTAGCACAAGCACAAAAGGTGATACTTTGTCTATAATCTTTACACTTGCACTCGCCAAATGTCTCTTCTATTACGAAGACCGTCGGGTCGTGAAGTTTATCCAGGAGATGTTTTTTATTTGCATTCGCGCCTTTTAGAAAGAGCCGCCCTAACCAGAGAACCTTAAATTTTCTTAATACAGACCATGCTTCTAATACTTATCATATCCTTGAGCTTAAACACAGATGTAGAAACTTGAAGGTTATGAATTTGTAGATCATATGGGGTTTAGTAACAAATAGTAAACCATACCAAGTAATGAGGACTAATAAGGTCTAAAACTAGGCCTTGCTGTAACACCCCAAACCCGGTCTATACGTTATGACCAAATCTGGCATATTACATGAAGGGTGGTTTGAAATTTTTAACGAAACATTGTAACTTAGAAAACATTTTGTTTAGCGTCTCCATCTTAAAGTTGATTTAAAAATTCTACTTGAAGTTTTCGTACCGACATAAATTGATCTAAAAGGTTGTAAACAAATTTGTTTTTACAAAAGCCAAAATCAAGGGATTCCATAAACGTGACATTTGAAATCAATGTTGCAGTTTTAATGAAATCTCGAATTAATTAGTTATTCCCAAGCCATCTTTTGCTAACACTTTGAAAACTATTTGTTTATGTTTTTAAATATCAGCATTAAATCAAAACTCAAATTAAAGTTATAACGGCCTTATTACATAATAAAATCCCAAATTAAAATAAGTTTAAATAAAAGAAACGAGTTTACGAGAAAACATTGCATGGCCACCCCAAGTCCGCTTCGGCTCCAAATCGCAATCTAGTGTTTACCTAAAAAATTAAGTATAGGGGTGAGTCACCGAGACTCAGTGTGTAATTCCCCTTATAACGCAATCGGCCTTAAGCCCATAGATGCACATTGGGCCTCAACCCACACAATATAGCATATTAAAATGTATGCAATGCAGCCCCAGCCCAACCTAGTTTTCCATCCTCTAGGTCACCTGAATCAACCAAACACCCGTGGCATCAAGCCACTGTGGTCTCAGACCACTTGTGATAGAGTCACAATATATAAACATGGGGCCAACCCATCGTGGTCCCGGCACCATCGTGACAATCTCGATAAGTATCGTGGGGTCAACCCATCGTGGTCCTGCACCATCGAGACAAGTCAGCGATAAACTTATGTATACGTGGTTCCAAACCACCGTGGTCCTGCACCTTCGTGACAATAGTCACTGAATCACACTTCCCCTTTCGTTCACATCCCGAAACTCGAAGCCAACATATTATCCATGTACAGCAGTTAATCATGTCATACACAATCATATTATATGCAAAGCAATTACAACAGTACTTACCTGGTGTCCTCAACTTTACCCACAAGGGTATCTCGACCGATTGCACAGTTGTTTTGGCTTTCTTCCATAACAATTATTTACACAAAGCAATAAAGAGAAAGCGTGAGCATTACGCACCTGATTACGTGTAAAACTAGACTCTCTACATCGACGCTCTGACTAGCAGGGATAATAGCGATTTGCCTATCCTAGGAAGACGTCAACTCTCTACAACACCGGTGGAAAGCCCAAACCGCCAACACAGCACGTCTTTTAAACTTAGGAGCAGAGACCACGAGTTCGCTCTCCCCATGCCCCTTAGACGCACCCTCAATTGATCGGCTAGCACTCATATCCATGATAAGAGAATCTCCTTACCTCAAGAACCCAAACAGAATGATAAGGTTTGGCAACCAACAAACCTTCAGGTTTTGGACTACAATTGTTCGGCTACTAGGGTTTCCCAAAGTGAACGTCCCAAAATGAGAGAAGAGAAGAAAAAAGAAAAGGGTTAGCTGATAAACTATAAAAGTAACATATTTTAACCCCATATTTAGTATGCTTTTGGATGATTTAGCCCTTTATTTATGTAAAAAGGTGCTTTTAATCCTTGCTTTTCATGTTTATACTCAGAAAAGTAACCGAGCACGAAAAGAATGAGAAACGAGCTTAAGAAGGGCCAATTTAGGCCAAAGAGGAAATCGACATGGCCTAGATTTCAAGCCACACGGCCATGCCACGATTTACACGGCCGTGCCCCAATCGACAAAATCGAGACACGGCCTGAAGATGACTTACACGGACGCGTGCCATGGCCGTGCCCCTACTACAGGAATGAGCAATTTCATTGGATTTGGATGCTTGAAGCCAAAGAAACATACTCCTAAGTCTACTTAAACACCTTAATAGTAATTATACTTGAAGGAGGTACTTAGGAGCCAAGTAAAGCATCTAAAGAGCCCATATAAACAACCCAGGCAGCCATTCTAAAGGAGGAAGTTTTGGGCAGAGTTTTCTGCCAGAGTTTTTATTCAGGGAATTACTCGAAGATAGCCAGTTGATCCATCTCAAGAAGCTGGAGTTCAACTCAGGACAGATGATCTCCTTTTCAATTCCTTTAGGGGTTTTAGGGATTTCTTATGTTTTGTTTTCTCTTTTCTCTTGAGGTGTTTTCCTATTTTGTTATGAACTAAACCCTTCAGATACCTGAAGGGGATGAAACCTATGATGGATTTTGTTATTTGATTTCTAAATTATATGATAAGTACTTATTTTGTTCTTAATTATATTGCTTAATTCAATCTGATGTGTTTAGGTGGAGGAATAGACCCCACTTAAGAGTAGATCTAGCATAATTAAGAGGAGTTGATCGCACGCCTAGAGATAGGGTGACGAGATTTTGTCGGATTAGGGTGAAACCTAATATGGGAATCCATTGATCGATTTACTGCTTCCTTAGGGGGTTATTATAAGAGAACAAGAGTTCCACTAATTAACCTAAGGTTAGACGTCATTCGCCTTGATAGAGGGTTTAATATAGGTTAGGGAGTCTCACGGATCAAGCTAAGAAAAGAAGTCGTATGAATGAAAAGTTAGATAACAAGAGAAGTCATAGGTGGATTCTTCCTGAGGGTATCGTCGTAATCAACTGAGTTTTTCCACAGCCTTTTCCAAAAGTTTCATTATTTTGTCTTTGCATCTAGTTTAGTTTTTCATTAGTTTTAGATTAATAAACCAATCACTCCATATTTTAGGCTAAATAATAGAAAGAAAGTGAGTAGTAGTACTTTTAGGTTCCTTTGGGTTTGATAAAATAATCTTGCCTAAACTATACTATTGTTCGATAGGTGCACTTGCCTTAATCATTGTCATAGTTAGTCTACAGGTTCGATCATTCTTTATAAATATTAAAACTCGACTGTTTGACACGATCAAGTTTTTGGCGCCATTTTCGGGGAGCACTAAAATATTAAGAAAGCTCTATTTCTATTACTTTAGCCAATTTTTTTTACAATTTATTATTATTATTTATTAATTTTTTTTACCTTCCTAATTTTTTCCTTTATTTTTCTTTTGGAAGAAAATTTTAGTCTAAGAAAAAGATGGCACTAAATAATTATCAGTGGCAAGTCATGAGGACAATTCCTACTAAAACAGCCAGTGTCTTCAACCTCGACGTGGTCACCAGGTTACCTAATCAGTTAGAGATGATGAATAAAAAGATTGATGATTGGTTTAGTCCCTCGCATGTACATCCAGAAATAAAATATGATTTGAATCTAGGAGGCATGGTGAATCCTAAGTACCCACCCTACGGATATGGCATAGAAAATGAGCAAGCTCACTATACAGGTAACTATTCTAGATATCAAAATAATTTTTATAGTGACACTTATAATGCAGGTTGGAAGTACCATCCCAATTTCTCGTGGGATGATCAAAATAGCCATAGATCGAAACTTCCCCTAGATTTTCAACGACCACCTCACCAACAAGAAGAGGAGTCGAATCTTGAAGAGATGCTGACAAAATTTATGGCAAACACAGAAAATTAGTTCCAAGAAACTGAGTAAACAATTAAAAGTAACGAGAACTGAATGGGGGAACTTAGGAAGACAGTAAAGGAAGCAACTAATGTAGTCAAACAACTTGCAAAGCTACTATCAGAACGACCTCAAGGACGTCTACCAAGTAACACAGAGATCAACCCAAAGGAGCAAACTCAAGCCATCTCAGCTAATGACAGTAAAGGGTTGGAGGAACCCATTCCAATACAAAAAAATAAGGTAGATGAAGGTAAGGTAAAGGTAACACAAGAAAAGCCAAAACCAACAATCAAGGAGTACCAACCTCGCATACCTTATCCCGAAGCGATAAAAAGAGATGATTCAGAAGAATAGTTCGATAAGTTTCTTAAACTCTTAAAGAAATTACATATTAACTTACCTCTTCAAGAAGCTATTTTTTAGATACCAGACTCGAGGAAATTTTTAAGATAGCTCTTGACCAACAAACACAAATTAGACGAAGAGCACCACGTGGAACTAAACGCAATGTGCTCAGCAATTCTACAAGATAAACTGCCACAGAAATTAAAAGATCCAGGGAGTTTTACAATTCCATGTTTAATTAGTAGTTTATCTATCGATAATGCATTAGAGGATTTAAGGGCAAGCATCAATGTTATACCTTACAAAATGTTTAAACAACTAGGTCTAGGGAAACCCAGACAAACTAGGATGAGCATTCAATTAACTGATAAAACTATAAGAATTCCTAGGGGTATAATAGAAAATGTTCTTATCAAAATTGATAAATTCGTATTCCCAGTAGACTTTGTCATTTTAGACATGGATGAGGACAACACGATCCCATTAATTTTAGGAATACCCTTTTTAGCAACTTCTAGGGCTAAAATTGATATCTATGCAGGAGAACTCATACTTCATGTAGGCAACGAGATAGTCACTCTTCAAGCTCTTGACTCAGCTAGGACATTGAGTAATAAAGGTACAAACGTTAATTCCATTGATAACCATTTGGTTCAACCTTCTTTACAGGAAACATCACAAAATCACCTAGCTGAGCTAAATCTTAGACCTCGTGCCAATAAAGAAGAATTATATGAAGAACGAAGCCTTAGGGTCGACAAACTAGAAGAGTGAAAAAAATAATTTAAAGAAAAACCAAAACCACATGAAGTGAAACTGAAGGAAACCCTAGACGAGCTGATAGGAACAACAAATCACATCAAAATAGAGGATCAAGTATTGTTGAATAAGGAAGACCCTTGAATCACCAATTCAAAACTCAAGGCAAACGAAGAAATCACTTTTGAGTACTTAATGTCTTTCTATACGGCACAGTCGAGGTAAGCAATCCTAAATTCAACACTTTTGAGGTAAACATTACTCGACTTAAACTTTATATCCATAATCGATTTGATCGCATGAGAAAGGATTTCCACCTCCTCAAACCACCATGATTGTGCGTACAACAGGTAAGTCTAGCTCAAGACTTTAAACGAGCGCTTCTCGGGAAGCAACCCTACTAATTAGTTTGGTTTTATTTCTTTTCGTATTTAGGCATAGGTTTCCATACCCACACGGCCTTGCACATGGCTGTGGCCGTGGCCGTGTGGACACTAAGACTAGGCACATGAGTGTGGACCTTATCTCTATTTAATTATTTACTTTTATTCATATTTTTATTTTTATTTTTATTTTTACTTCCTTTATTATTTTCTCCTTTTTTTCAATGGCATTTAGATTTAGCTTAGGATACAATAAAACCAAGCCGACTACTTCGAGGATTCAATTTCAAATGGTTCGAGACGCTTCCTTACGTTCATCTCCAATCTTATCTGGTTTCTTTTCATAGACTTCATCCAAAAATTTAGGAAGTGTTACTTCTCCCCTTCTCTTTTGATTTTATTATTACATAATTGTTTATCTATCTTTGTACATTGAGGGCAATGTACATCTTAAGTGTGGGGGGTAAAAGTACCTGACTTTTTGCATTATTCTCAAATCTTGAATTTAGTCTTGTTTTCAAGTATTTTTCTCATATTACTAATTAGGATGAAATTTCCTTGATTTATGATTTTTTTTATATGTTTTGGATTAAGTCATTGATAATTGTGCATTGATGATTAAATTTGAAGGATACTAGAGAATCAAGCATGATAAGTTTATTTTTCAAAAATTAAAAATTTTTTAGGTTGTTGAACTGAATTTGAATATCACCTTGAAGTTCAAAATTTACAGGGATTGATGTCAAAAACCCATATTTTTTTTTGAGATTTTGAGCCTTATAGAGCATATATTCTTTTTCATGCTCACTTTATTGATTATAAGTGTGTCAACTTTGAACTGCTATTCTAGAACTTGCCTCGTTAATACATGTCGAGACCACACTTTTGATTTGATATACAGAGATGATAAAGGCACCTAGGATTTAACCCACTTACTCCATAAAAAGTCTACCTTCACAAATTAACCCCCAGTGAACACTGTTCAATCCTAACAACCTTTTTATTGACTCACCCACTAATATTAACCCAAAACCCCTTTGTATTTGTCATCACCCTTTCTTTTGACTACCCTTTAATCGAGGTTTGATTTGATTAAGTTATCGAATTATATTAGTTCAAGAGTTACATTTATCATTTATGATGTAATAATTTAGTTTGTTCTTAAAAAAAAAACCCAAGTATATTCAATATTAGTAGTACATAAAAAAATCTTAGAGCATTTAAATTCCAATTGTTGAAGAAAAAGCTCGATTAAAGTATTATCAAATTTTAAGTGATGAAAATACTCTTTATTATGGAGTAATTATCAATAGTGGTATTATTAGTTTTCATTAGATGTAAATATTCATATTTTTGTTCATTGTTTCTAGTTAGGTAATTTGTCAAGTCATTCTCGATTCTAACCCTCTAATTGACCTTTTACCCACACCCTTAACATTAGCCCTCATTACAACCACGATAAAGACCTTTTGATCGTGTATCATCTCATATCTGATGGTGGAGATTTGATTTTCGTGCAAGCATATGGGATTAACTTTTCGAGTTCGACTTATGAATGCTTATTCTTGAACCTTAAACACTTTGAGTGATTTGAGTGAACCTTTAGTGAGGATGTCAATCCTTGTCGGTTTTGAATTAAAGGTAATTATTCAGATAAGGGGAGACACCTATGTTTTCGTAGTACAAAGGTATGACTTATTGTGATTGAATCTTTAGGACACTTTGAGTTGAATTATCCATGTATAAATTATCTATGAATTATGATGAGACATTGTCGATACGAATTATGAATTATGGAAAGTTCGTTTTAATTGTAAGTTGAGAATTTTGCTTGAGGACAAGCAAAAGCTTAAGTGTGGGGGTATTTGATAAACCATAAAAGTAACATATTGTAACCCCATATTTAGTATACTTTTGGGTGATTTAGCCCTTTATTTATGTAAAAAGGTGCTTTTAATCCTTTCTTTTCATGTTTATACTCAAGAAAGCACCTGAGGACGAAAAGAACAAGAAACAGGCTTAAAATGGGCCAATTTAGGCCAAAGAGGAAATCGACACGGCCTGGACTTCAAGCCACATGGTCGTGTCTCGTCAAATTACTTCACACGGCCATGTGACGATTTACACAGCCGTGCCCCAATCGACAAAATCGAGACATGGCCTGAAGATGACTTACACAGGCGTGTGCCATGGCCGTGCCCCTGCCACGAGAATGAGTAATTTCACTCGAATTTGGATGCTTGAAGCCAAAGAAACATACTCCTAAGTCTACTTAAACACCTTAATAGTAATTCTACTTGAAGGAGGTACTTAGGAGCCAAGTAAAGCATCTAAAGAGCCTATATAAACAACCCAAGGTAGCCATTCTAAAGGAGCAAGTTTTGGGCAGAGCTTTCTACCAGAGCTTTTATTCAGGGAATTACTCGAAGATAGCCAGTTGATCCATCTCAACAAGCCGGAGTTCTACTCAAGAAAGAGGATCTCCTCTTCAATTCCTTTTGGGGGTTTTAGGGATTTGTTATGTTTTATTTTATCTTTTCTCTTGAGATGTTTTCATATTTTGTTATGAACTAAAACCTTCAGATACTTGAAGCGGATGAAACCTATGATGGATTTTCTTATTTTATTTCTAAATTATATGATAAGTACTTAGTTTGTTCTTAATTATGTTCCTTAATTCAATCTAATGTGCTTAGGTGGAGGACGAATAGACCCTACCTAAGAGTAGATCTAGCATAATTAAGTAGAGTTGATCGCACGCTTAGAGATAGGGTGACGAGATTTTATCAAATTAGGGTGAAACCTAATATGGGAATCCATTGATTGATTTAATGCTTCCTTAAGGGGTTATTATAAGAGAATGAGAGTTTCACTAATTAACCTAAGGTTAGACGTTATTTCCCTCGAGAGAGGGTTTAATATAGGTTAGGGAGTCTCACGGATCAAGCTAAGTAAAGAAGTCATATGAATTAAAAGTTAGATAACAAGAGAAGTCATAGGTGGATTCTTCCTGAGGGTATCGTCGTAATCAACTGAGTTTTTCCACAGCCTTTTCCCAAAGTTTCATTCTTTTGTCTTTGCATCTAGTTTAGTTTTTCATTAGTTTTAGATTAATAAACCAATCACTTTATATTTTAGGCTAAATAATAGAAAGAAAGTGAGTAGTAGTACTTTTAGGTTCCTTTGGGTTCGATAAAATAATCTTGCCTAAGCTATACTATTGTTCGATAGGTGCACTTGCCTTAATCGTTGTCATAGTTAGTTTACAGTGTAATATCCTGATTTTGTCATTTGGTGTGTTGCATGGCTAAGTTAGTAGACTAAGGCTTCATAGGGGTGAATTGGGCTCAGGTTTGGACTTTAAAACCTAGGTTAAGTGGCTGATAAATAGTGTTAGTAGTAATTGATGTTGGATTATTAAATTAGTAGCAAGTTGGGCTTGCGACCCAAAAATTTAGTAATGATAAATTGGGCATGAGGGTGGCGTCACTTAGGAGGATGACTTGGGCCTAGTATGGCCGCATGAAGCCCAAAATAATGGGTTAAAAATTTGACACTCCTAAGGTAAGGAGTTGGACGGCACCTAGCTACAATTTGGAATGTTTATTTCTTTTATTTTATGATTTAAAAGATGATAATAGGAGGGAAGAGTTGGAGCTTGGTGGGTCTCTCATAAAGGGATGGATAATGGTTGAGCTATTAGGCAGGATAAAGCTTATCAGGAGCTAGCAGAGTTGGCCGAAACTCCAACTCTTTGGGGGTGAGTATGTAGCCGAAACTCTTAGCAAAATATCCATCGTTTCCTTTAGTTTTCTTTTTCCTTCTCATGGAAATCTTTTTCTTTGCTTTTCTCAAACTTTTTCTCTCTTAGCCGAAACTCCCTAGTGCTTCTCCTCTCCTTGAAAACCCTCTGAAAGTCTCATACTCCTCATGCCTATCATCATCCTTCATAACCGAATCTACAAGGGTGGTTTAGTTTTCCCGAAGGTGCACCATAGGCCGCATGTTCCTTAGTGATTCGGTAAGTTTCAAGATTTCTTTTCCTTTGCGATTTCTTCCTTTCTTTTCATCAAGATCTAACCCGAATCAATTGTTTATGCCTATCAATTTCTCCTCTTTATCCCTAGAAGCCGAATCCTATTTTACAATAGCCAGAAGTGCCGATTTTGGAAAAGCCGAAGGTGAGTGGTTGATGGTAGGTGGCCGAATGGCCCTTTTCTGTTCTTTTCTTTTTGGCCGAATGCCATATGGGCTAAGTTAATTGTGATTTTTGGTTTGATTGAATAAATGGAGGATGGCCGAATGTAGGTAAAATTGAGGTGACTTTGGCTCTTGGGAGAAAATCGACAGAAGTAAGCTGAGGTTTCCGGGATTTAAATCTACAAGGTAAGTGGACATAATAATCAGCCAAGGCAATAGTTAATGTTTTAGATCTATTTCATATTTATTCAAAAAGCCGAAACTAACCAAATCAAGTGACTTAGTGTTAGCCGATTGCAAGAAAGAAGTATCACAAAGTTTTCGGGATTTGAGAAGTACTCAAATCGGCAAGCAAGGTAAGATTTTGATTATGTTTCCTCCGGGATTTGGTTAAATGGCCGAATAAGATTTTGCTAATATGTCTAACAATGGCTGAATATAGGATCTAAGATCTAAAGCATTAGATCGGGTTTTCGGGATCTCGATTAAGCGCTAAGTAAATCAGGTGTGTACCCCACACTAAGTTTTAATTAATTGACGGTTATGTTTTAATTAATATGTTACAAGAATATGTTATGATGTGGCTAAGGTACCACGTAATGGTACGAAGTACTTAGGTACATTTTTCTACTCCTACTATGAGTATGATAAAAATGACAAGAATATGAAATAAAGCATGATATTGCATGATATGTTTGACATGGGGCATACGGGTGATATGAAAAGGGGAAGTGAATTGGTGGTTTTATACCCCAATATCCGAATGTGGTGACTTATGTCACAATATATGAATGTGGTGACTTATGTCACAATATATGAATGTGGTGACTTATGTCACAATATATGAATGTGGTGACTTATGTCACGAATATATAAACCTGGTGGCCATGCCACGAATTTTATAAGGGCGATGAGCACGTCGACTACAGCGACTGCCTTCGATGGTGTGTAGCGGATGGAGGGTTGACTTAGTAGTCCTCACGGTGTGATGGTTGGTACGGGTGATGTGTAGCGGATGGTTATCTAGGCTTGGGTTCGAGTTTGCATCATTAATTATATACATGTTACTATGCATGATTTGACATGCCTGAATTAATTGAGTTCTGTGTTGGTTGTACACATTGAGTCTGTTTGACTCACCCCTTGTGGGACTATTTTTCAGGTGACACTCAGTAATGGACCGGATCGGCAGGAGCTCAGTGGTGGCCATGCAAAGCTCAGAGACTACTTTATTTCTATTAGTTTTTACTATTTAAGTTTTTGAATTATTTCGGGTTTTTATTTGATGTAATAAGGCCAAAGTATTAATATTGTTTATGCATGCTTTCAATTTACTTAGTATGGTACGATTATTATCCAATTAAAGTTAAAAGTCAATTTTTCTTAAGTATTAAAATTAAATGTTTTGACACCTAATCAACACGGGTTTTAAAATTTGAGCCCAACCCAAATCAACTGTTTTCAAAAACACGAAAAATTTTAGCAAAGTTCAAATAAGAATCGACTAGTTTTTCCTAAAAGCATGCCAGATCCGGTCAGGGCTTGTGGGCCGAGTTTGGGGTGTTTTATTTTGGTATCAGAGCCCGGTTCAAAACTTAGCCTTGAGGGCTTTTAGGGCCCAAAACGTCTTCTGTCTTTTGAAATTGGATTTTCTAAGAAATGAGTAGCATGGCTTTGAGTCTCCTACCAAGTCCACCTGTAAGTACCCTATCTATTGTGTGAATTATTGTATGATTTGTAGAAGGGTAGAAATGGAATGTAGATTAGTAAGATAAGTACTTGAACTATAGGACTAGTTTACCCCAACAAATACATAAAACTTTAATGCCTAATTAAACAAACCTGTGTCTAAGTCACCGAGTTAGGGTGTGGCAACCGTTGTGCGCATGTCTAGGATTGGTTTCAGTGGGAGCTTGGTATTTAAGCAGTCCTAGTGACTCACCTCCTACCCACTTGAATCCTACCTGGTGCGTAGTAATGGTTCACCCTAACCAAGAGGACTCAGCCACAGGCTAAACCCAATAACTAAAACCCGAAAGGGACTAGCCATATTTTTATAAAAATCCTAGTTTTAAAATCACCAAAATTACCCCTCTGATGTATAGGAAAACTATTTTGAAAAAAAAAATTCTAAAATAATCTCGATTTACTCAAATACCCTTGGTCAGAAAATTACTAAAATGCCCTTGGTTTATAAAATTTCCATACTACCACAGTTTTTATCAAGAATCTCTTACCTTAAAAATATCCAAAAACTTTACAAAATATCAAGACACCCTGATTTGGAAAATTTACGAAATTACCCCTGATTTGCAAAATGACCAAACTACCCCTAACCTGTACAAATGACCAAAATATCCTCAGTAAGGAAAATTACCGAAGTACCCTTAAATTAAAAATCTTTAAAAATACCCTTATTTTGAAAAGTCACTAGAAACCATATTTTGCAAAAAATTACCGAAATGACCCTGGCTTGTAAAATTACAAAAATACCCCTAGTGTATAAAATTATTATTTCACCCTTGAAATTTTTCCAACAAGGATTTTAATTTTGTAAAATATCATCGATCTCTATTTTGCAACATTTTTCAAATACCCTAATTTGGAAAATTACCAAAATACCCCTGTAGGATAAAATTACGGAAATACCATTGGGTAGTGGAAAACAACAAACAACGATAATTACAACATTTCTCTGTAATGAACGTAAGTTCATGTGTGTGACTAAATGAATGATGTGAGACTGTATGTGTATGAATCGAAAGAACTACTTCCTAGAACTATTAAACATAAAATTGTTCGTGTTAAATCAGTGGAACAAAAACTAATTCATAAAATTCTTTAATCAGATAAATGCAAAGCAAAAGTATGAATTTAAGGGGACGTGGTCGTAACGTGTGTGGCCGTGGAAGAGGCTGAATGATCGTGTCTGAACCCGTTAGATCGGGTCAAGGATCTGAGAATGAAATGCCACCACCACCACCAGCCGCTGATGTGGAATATCAGGATCAGACGGGGGATGACGCAGTGTCACAGGCGATGCTGCGGGTCTTGGAAAGGGTGGTTGGAGCAGGTGGAGGCATGGGAGCTCGAAAGTACCGACGGAGCTGAGGTGTTCCGTGGTATATCTGGTGTGGCACCCAGTACCGCTGAATATTGGTTGGAAGCGACCGAGCGGATTATGGATGAGCTCGATTTAACTGACGAGGAAAAGCTGAAAGGGTTGGTGTCGCTTCTCCGTGATGAGTCATATCAATGGTGGCTCACGGTGCGGGATGGTGCTACAGCTGAGGAACTCACTTGGGAGTATGCTAAGGCGGCATACCAGAAGAAGTATGTTGGCACTCATTATATTGATGCGCAGAGAAAGGCATTTCTGGGGCTGGTTCAAGGGAACAAGTCCGTAGCTGAGTACGAAGTTGAATTCCTAAGGCTGAGCCATTATGCTCGAGGGATAGTGGCTACTGAGCATGAACGGTGTGTCCGGTTTGAAGACAGACTAAGGGATGACTTGAGGTTGCTGATTGCTCCACAACAAGAGCGGGAGTTTACTGTGTTGGTGGAGAAGGCTAAGGTAGCCGAGGGTATTAAGGATTCTGTAAGGCAGAACACCGATCGGAATAGGCAAAAAGAGGATTTGGATCATCAAGGCCATCTAGGAATGAGCAAAAGAGGCCTAGAGTTGATGGGCCGCGAGGTCAGTAAGCTGCTTCAGGAGGGCAATATCGTGCTTGTGATCAGTGCGGGAAAAAGCACTTGGGTGAGTGTTGGAAAAAGACGGGAAGATGTTTTAAGTGTGGGTCCAAGGACCACATGATTAAGGATTGCCCGATGAGAACTGAAGGGGGACGACCAGTAAGTCAAGGTTCTAACCAGGCTGGAAGAGGAGAATAGTAGCCACCGCGAGGTCATGGGTCGGCTGGCAGAGGTAATGGTCCTGGTAGAGGACGAGGAACACCGGGCCGAGGTGTTGGTAACACGGAGGCCAGGCAGTTGGGTTTGGTTTATACGGTTCGCCGGAGGGAGGACGGAGACGCACTAGACGTCATAACCAGTACGTTCCTTATTTGTGGCAAACCTTATGTTGCTTTGATTGATGTGGGCTCTACCCATTCCTATGTTGCATGTAGAGTAGTTGAAACTCTAGGGATAGCCTCTAAACTATCTGATAGGGAGATGACTGTAGTAAGCCCATTAGGCCAAACTATAGTGGTGGATAAGATCTTTCGGAGTGTACCTCTAGAGATCCAAGGAGTAGTTTTCCCTGCTGACTTAATGGAACTACCCTTCAGGGAATTCGACCTCATACTTGGCATGGACTGGCTAGTGGAGCATCGGGCTGTATTGGATTGTGCAGCCAAACGAATGGAGTTAAGGACCTCAGAGGATGAGGTGATAGTTATGATAGGGGAAGAAGAAACTACTTGTCTAATGTAGTTTCAACCCTAAAAGCTGATAAGTTGGTTCGAAAGGGGTGTAAGGCATTTTTGGCCTTCATTTGTGCTTTGGATACAAGCGAAGGGGGAGTTAGTGGAGTTAGAACTGTAAGGGAGTTTGTGGATGTCTTTCCAGAAGAATTACCCAGAATACCCCGGACAGGGAGGTGGAGTTTGGAATTGACTTGCTGCAGGGTACAGCTCCTGTGTCAATTGCCCCATACAGAATGGCACCAAAGGAGTTGGTTGAGCTCAAGGCTCAAATTTAAGAGTTGCTAGACCGTGGGTTTATTCGACCCAGTGTGTCTCCATGGGGAGCACCGGTCTTGTTTGTGAAGAAGAAGGATGGAACTATGCACATGTGCATAGATTATCGTCAGTTGAACAAGCTGACCATCAAGAACAAGTATCCTCTGTCAAGGATAGATGACTTGTTCGATCAGCTTTAAGGGTCGCGATTTTCTCAAAGATAGATCTGAGGCCCGGATATCATCAGCTTAAGGTGAAGGAGGTAGATATCCATAAGACGGCTTTTCGGACAAGGTATGGGCATTTTGAGTTTGTGGTAATGCTGTTTGGATTGACGAATGCCCCAGCCACATTTATGGACATGATGAACCGAGTTTTCCAACCCTATCTGGATCGGTTCATTGTTGTGTTCATAGACGATATTCTGTTGTATTCCAAGTCTGAAGAGGAGCATGATAAGCATCTCCGAGTTGTGTTGCAAGTGTTGAGGGAGAAGAAGCTTTACGCCAAATTCAGCAAGTGTGAATTTTGGCTTAAGGAGGTTACGTTTTTAGGACATGTGGTATCTGCTGAAGGAATAAGGGTGGATCCTCGGAAGATTGAGGCAGTTTTGGATTAGAAACCCCCTAAGTCTGTGGCAGAAGTTCGGAGTTTCTTAGGATTGGTAGGCTATTATAGAAGGTTTGTGGAAGGGTTCTCGTCGATAGCCGCACCCTTGACAAAGCTATTAAGGAAGGAGGTACCTTTTGTTTGGACAGATAAGCAACAGGAGAGCTTTGAGAAGCTTAAAGGGTCTTGACCGAAGCTCCAGTTCTGATTCAGCCGGAGGCAGGGAAGGATTTTGTGGTGTATTGTGATGCTTCCCATACAGGATTGAGAGGTGTCCTTATGCAAGATGGGAAGGTAGTTGCTTATGCATCTCGACAACTAAGGCCACATGAGGTTAACTACCCGACGCATGATTTGGAACTAGCGGTAGTGGTCTTTGCTCTTAAGGTGTGGAGGCACTCTCTCTATGGAGAAAAGTCGGTAATCTACACAGACCACAAGAGCCTTAAGTATCTGCTGACTCAGAAAAAGATGAATTTAAGACAGCGAAGGTGGGTGGAACTATTGAAGGACTATGATTGTTCAATAGAGTATCACCCGGGCAAGGCAAATGTAGTGGCGGACGCCTTAAGTCGAAAGGTGGTGTCGGATCTAAGGGCGATGTTTGCACATTTGAGTTTGTATGATGATGAAAGTTCTTGGCAGAGTTGCAAGTTGTCGAAATGTGGTGAATGAGGTGAAAGAGGGACAGTTGGTGGATGAGGATCTGAGTGCTAAGTTGAGACAAGTGCAGAATGGAGAGTTGGAAAATTATGGTATTAACATTGAAGGAGTATTGTGTTTCAAGGGAAAAGTCTGTATGCCAAAGGACGAGGAGCTTAGGCAAAGAATTCTTCGAGAATAGCATAGTAGCCCTTGTGCTATGCATCCCAGAGGTAGTAAAATGTATAGAGATCTAAGGGAACAATTTTGGTGGCCTGGTCTTAAGAGGGAAGTTACCGAATTTGTAGGGAAATGCCTAACGTGTCAGCAAGTTAAGGCTGAACATCAAGTTCCATCGGGATTGCTTCAGCCAATACAAATTCCGCAGTGGAAATGGGAGAGAATTACCATGGACTTCGTTAGTGGGCTTCCCCTTACGCCTACTAAGAAGGACTCGGTATGGGTGATAGTGGATCAGCTGACAAAGTCTGCGCATTTCATTCCAGTGCGGGTGGACTATTCCATACAAAAGTTAGCAAAGTTGTATGTGGTGGAGATTGTAAGGTTGCACGGAGTACCGATGTCAATTATCTCGGATAGGGATCCGAGGTTTACGTCTCAATTTTGGAAGGCACTACATCAAGCTTTGGGTACTCGATTGGACTTCAATGTGGCTTTTCATCCACAGTCGGACGGTCAAACTGAGCGAGTAATACAAGTGTTGGAGGACATGCTAAGAGGCTTTGTGATAGACTTCAAGGGAAGTTGGGAAGAATATTTTCCTCTAGCGGAATTTACATACAATAACAGTTATCAGGCAAGTATATAGATGGCACCGTATGAAACGCTGTATGGTTGGAAGTGTCGCACTCCTACGTGTTGGACGGAATTAGGGGAACGTCAAATTTTGGGTCCAGAAATTGTGGCTAAATCTGAGGAAAAGGTTAGTGTAATTTAAGCTCGATTAAAGGAGGCATCTGATAGACAGAAGTCGTACGTGGATCTCAAATGGAAGGAAATAGAATTTGATGTGGGAGATCAAGTGTTCCTTAAAGTTTCACCTTGGAAGAAGGTGATGAGATTTGGTCGAAAAGGGAAGCTAATTCTAAGGTTTATAGGGCCTTATCGAGTAATGAAACGAGTTGGACCAGTGGCATACCAGTTGGAGTTGCCACCAGAATTAAAGCAGATGCATGACGTATTTCATGTCTCCATGCTACATCAATATCGATCGGATCCATCTCATGTAGTTTCGATTGAAAAGGTGGAGCTGAGACCAGATCTGTCTTATGAGGAAGAGCCGATTCAGATTCTGGAATAAGATGTGAAGGTGCTTCGGAGGAAGTCAGTCCCTTTAGTCAAGGTGTTGTGGCGTAATCATGGATCGGAGGAAGCTTCTTGGGATCCAAAAGAAGCAATGCGGCAGCAATACCCTCAACTTTTCGGACTAGGTAAATTTCGAGGTCGAAATTTATTTTAAGGGGGTAGAACTGTAATATCCTGATTTTGTGGGTCTAAGCATTTGGTGTGTTGCATGGCTAAGTTAGTAGACTAAGGCTTCATAGAGGTGAATTGGGCTCAGGTTTGGACTTTAAAACCTGGGTTAAGTGGTTGATAAATAGTGTTAGTAGTAATTGATGTTGGATTATTAAATTAGTAGCAAGTTGGGCTTGCGACCCAAAAATTTAGTAATGATAAATTGGGCATGAGGGTGGCATCACTTAGAGGATGACTTGGGCCTAGTATGGATGCATGAAGCCCAAAATAATGGGTTAAAAATTTGGCACTCCTAAGGTAAGGAGTTGGACGGCACCTAGCTACAATTAGGAGTGTTTATTTCTTTTATTTCATGATTTAAAAGATGATAATAGGAGGGAAGAGTTGGAGCTTGGTGGGTCTCTCATAAAGGGATGGATAATGGTTGAGCTATTAGGCAGGATAAAGCTTATCAGGAGCTAGCAGAGTTGGCCAAAACTCCAACTCTTTGGGGGGTGAGTATGTAGTCGAAACTCTTAGCAAAATATCCATATTTTCCTTTAGTTTTCTTTTTCCTTCTCATCGAAATCTTTTTCTTTGCTTTTCTCAAACTTTTTCTCTCTTAGCCGAAACTCCCTAGTGCTTCTCCTCTCCTTGAAAACCCTCTGAAAGCAGTATACTCCTCGTGCCTATCATCATCCTTCATAACCGAATCTACAAGGGTGGTTTAGTTTCCCGAAGGTGCACCATAGGCCGCATGTTCCTTAGTGATTCGGTAAGTTTTGGGATTTCTTTTCCTTTGTGATTTCTTCCTTTCTTTTCATCAAGATCTAACTTGAATCAATTGTTTATGCCTATCAATTTCTCCTCTTTATCCTAGAAGTTTAATCCTATTTTACAATAGCCGAAGTGCCGATTTTGGAAAAGCCAAGGTGAGTGGTTGATGGTAGGTGTCCGAATGGCCTTTTTCATTTTTTTCTTTTGGTCGAATGCCATATGGGCTAAGTTAATTGTGATTTTCGGTTTGATTGAATAAATGGAGGATGGCCGAATGTAGGTAAAATTGAGGTGACTTTGGCACTTGGGAGAAAATCGATAGAAGTAAGCTGAGGTTTTCGGGATTTAAATCTACAAGGTAAGTGGACATAATAATCGGCCAAGGCAATAGTTAATGTTTTAGATCTATTTCATGTTTATTCAAAAAGCCAAAACTAACCAAATCAAGTGACTTAGTGTTAGCCGATTGCAAGAAAGAAGTATCACAAAGTTTTCGGGATTTGAGAAGTACTCAAATCAGCAAGCAAGGTAAGATTCCGATTATGTTTCCTCCGGGATTTGGTTAAATGGCCGAATAAGATTTTGCTAATATGTCTAACAATGGCCGAATATAGGATCTAAGATCTAAAGCATTAGATTGGGTTTTCGGGATCTCGATTGAGCGCTAAGTAAATCAGGTGTATACCCCACACTAAGCTTTAATTAATTGACGGTTATGTTTTAATTAATATGTTACAAGAATATGTTATGATGTGGCTAAGGTACCACGTAATGGTACGAAGTACTTAGGTATGTTTTCCTACTCCTACTATGAGTATGATAAAAATGACAAGAATGTGAAATAAAGCATGATATTGCATGATATGTTTGACATAGGGCATACGGGTGATATGAAAAGGGGAAGTGAATTGGTGGTTTTATACCCCAATATCTGAATGTGGTGACTTATGTCACAATATATGAATGTGGTGACTTATGTCACAATATATGAATGTGGTGACTTATGTCACATGAAATATATAAATCTGGTGGCCATGCCACGAATTTATAAGAGGCGATGAGCACGCCGATTGCCGCGATCGCCTTTGATGGTGTGTTGTGGATGGAGGGTTGACTTAGTAGTCCCCACGGTGTGATGGTTGGTACGGGTGATGTGTAGCGGATGGTTATCTAGGCTTGGGTTCGGGTTTGCATCATTAATTATATACATGTTACTATGCATGATTTGACATGCCTGAATTAATTGAGTTCTCTGTTGGTTGTACACATTGAGTCTGTTTGACTCACCCCTTGTGGGACTATTTTTCAGGTGACACTCAGTAATGGACCGGATCGGCAGGAGCTCAGTGGTGGCCATGCGAAGCTCAGAGACTACTTTATTTCTATTAGTTTTTACTATTTAAGTTTTTGAATTATTTCGGGTTTTTATTTGATGTAATAAGGCCAAAGTATTAATATTGTTTATGCATGCTTTCAATTTACTTAGTATGGTACGATTATTATCCAATTAAAGTTAAAAGTCAATTTTTCTTAAGTATTAAAATTAAATGTTTTGACACCTAATCAACACGGGTTTTAAAATTTGAGCCCAACCCAAATCAACTATTTTCAAAAACATGGAAAATTTTAGCAAAGTTCAAATAAGAATCGACTAGTTTTTCCTAGAAGCATGCCAGATCCGGTCAGGGCTTGTGGGCCGGGTTTGGGGTGTTTCATACAGGTTCGATCATTCTTTATAAATATTAAAACTCAACTATTTGATGCGATCATTAGCTGAAATCTAAACACAACGAACAAATAGCCATTTGGCTATAGCCACTTGGAACCTGACAGAAAAGAAAAGAAAGGGACGAAAGAGTCTCCCCTTACCTTAACCAACAGAACCCGATTGAAGAGACTTCCTACAGCCAAAGATCCCTAGCACCTTGCTTCGCGATGTTCGACTAACAGTAAAAAGTGTAAGAATCAATTAGTGTGGTGTCAAAGGGGATTCGGCTATGAGAAGAAAACAAGAAGAAACAAGATGCAAAGAAAAGCAAATGGTTACGATGAGGTTCGGCTAAAAGAAATAAAACTAAAAGAAGATTTGGCTTAAGAAGAAGATAGTAAAGAAGGAAAGATAAAGAAGAAAAGAAGTAATATGAGAGATAAACGAGAGGGTTTTGGCTTGGAGCAAGGAGTGTAGCAAAGAGAAGAAGATGTAAGTTGAATGGAAAAGGGAGGATGGTGAAGAGAGATTCGACTTAGGTATAGAGGAGTCAAAACTAGATTCGACCAAAAGTGTTTTTGGATCACCTTGAAGGAAAGCAATGCAAGAATAGGCAAGGGAAGGTTTGACAACAAAAGTGAAAAGATGAAAAGTAGTTGAAAAGAAACAAAAAGAATGCATAAGAAGAGGCCTTAGATACACTATGGAAATTCGGCACACCTTAAGATTAGGCAACCCAAAATGGAAAAACAAAGGAGCTCTCTTCAAAATTTCGGCACAAACACCTATCCTAACAACTAAACCGAAATCCCCCCTCCAAGCTCCCCACATTCGGCCAACACCTTCCACCATCACCAAATCCCTTGATTTGCTCTTTAATTCACTCTCCAACACCCATTTGAACTAGTTGACCAATTCAAACTCCACCAGCTCCTCATGTCCACTCATTTGAATACATTGACCCATTCAACCATCACACTTGAAGAGTCCTTGCCGAATCCATCTTCCCTCCATCCTGGCGCCAAAAAATAAAGCTTCATAATGAGGCTTATGGGATTCGAAATCCTCCCCTTCTGCTCCCTTGTGACGCCACTCCCTTGCTCCTTAAGTGGCATCACTTGCCACTCTACCACACTTCATCTTGTGTCAACAAACCCAAGAAAATATTCTTAAGGCCTGCTTCAACCAGCTCTCCCCCCTAAATTGCCTAAAAAGCAAAATTTTACCAAGGCTCTGGCTTGACCCCGAGCCTTCCCAAGACCCCCAAACATACCAAAATAACATGCTTAACGAGCCAAACACAAGGGATAGTGCAAAATACAGAACCCCTAATTCTAGGATGTTACAGTTCTACCCCCTTAAAGAAATTTTGGCCTCAAAATTTACCTGATCAAAAGAGGTGAGGGTATTGATGTTGCATCACATCCTCTGGCTCCCACGTGGCTTCCTCTGAACAGTGATTTCACCTCAAAACTTTAACCAATGGAACTATCTTCCTTCTCAATACTTTAACATCTCGATCTAAAATCTGAACTGGTTCTTCTTCAAAAGATAAATCAGGTCTTACTTCAATTTCTTCCAACGGCACTATGTGAGATGGACCCAAACGATAGCGCCTTAACATTGAGACATGAAATACATCATGTATCTGTCTTAATTCTAGAGGTAACTCAAGCTGATATGCCGCTGGTCCCACACTTTTCAATACCCGATAAGGCCCGATGAATCTGGGACTCAACTTGCCCTTTCGTCCGAACCTTAAAACTTTATTCCAAGTAAAACTTTCAGAAAAACCTGATCACCCACTGATAATTCTATTTCCTTACGTTTCAGATCAGCATACAATTTCTTCCTGTCAGAAGCTTCCTTCAACCAAGTCTGAATCAACTTAACCTTTTCCTCTGTTTCTAAAACCAATTCAGGACCCAACAACTATCGCTCACCTAACTCTGTCCAGCAGGTAGGAGTACGACACTTACGACTATACAATGCTTCATAAGGTGCCATCTTAATGCTGGATTGGTAGCTATTGTTGTATGCAAACTCTGCCAATGGTAGAATCTTCCCAATTACCCCTGAAGTCGATAACACAGCCTCTCAACATATCTACCAATATTTGAATTACCCTTTCTGACTGACCATCACTTTATGGATGAAACGTCGTGCTGAAATCCAATCTTGTACCCAACGCTTGATGTAATGTCTTCTAGAATCATGACGTAAACCTAGGGTCTCTTTCTAATATGGTCGACATTGGTACCCCATGTAACCTGACAATCTCTGCTATGTACAGATTAGCTAACTTCTACAACGAGTAATCGACACAAGCGGGTATAAAGTGAGCGGACTTCGTCAACCGGTCGACAACCACCCACACTGAATCTTTCCTAGTAGGCGTAAGAGGTAGCCCACTAACAAAGTCCATCGTTATCCTCTCCCACTTCCAAAGTAGAATATTCACTGGCTATAGCAATCCTGAAGGCAACTGATGTTCCGCCTTCACCTGCTGACACGTCAAGAACTTACTCACAAACTCGATAACTTCTTGCTTCAAACTTGGCCACCAAAACTTTTCATGCAAATCTTGATACATTTTACTTCCACCAGGATGCATTGTGTATGGACTACTGTGCGCTTTCTACAAAATCATTTGCCTCAACTCGGAATCCCTCGGCATACAAGCCTTTCCCCAAAAGCACAATATCCCATCACTGTTCAAACTAAAATCTTCTGCCTCACCACTTTTCACTTGCTGAAATCTAGGACTCAACGATTCATCTGACAACTGCTTCTCTTTAATCTGACTTACCCATGAAGGCTTCACTTGAAGTTCAGCTAACAAGCTTCCAGCATCATACAAATTGAGATGAGCTAACATTGCCCTCAAATCAGATATCACTTTACGGCTCAACGTATCCGCCACTACGTTAGCTTTACCTTGGTGATATTCAATCGAGCAATCATAATCTTTCAATAATTCAATCCACCTCCACTACCTTAAATTCAACTCCTTTTGGGTAAGGAGATATTTCAGGCTCTTAAGGTCGGTATAAATAATTGACTTCTCTCCATACAAGTAGTGCCTCCAAATCTTCAGATCGAACACTACCGTAGCCAACTCTAAATCATGAGTGGGATAGTTCACTTCATGTGGTCTCAATTGTCGAGACGCATAGGCTACCACTTTCCCCTCTTGCATCAACACACATCCTAACCCTGTGTGTGACACGTCACAATAAATGATGAACTCTTTTCTAGCCTCAGGCTGAATCAACACTGGTGTCTCAGTCAAAATCTTTTTTAGCTTCTCAAAGCTTTCCGCTGCTTATCAGCCCAAACAAATGATACCCCTTTCCGTAACAAGTTGGCTAAAGGTGCAGCGATCAACGAGAATCCCTCAATGAACCTTCTGTAGTACCCCGCTAATCCCAAAAACTTCAAATTTCTGCCATTGACTTCGATGGTTTCCAATCCAAAATAGCTTCAGTCTTTCCGGGATCAACCCTAATCCCCTCAACAGACATAACATGCCCCAGAAAAGTAACTTCCTCAACCAAAATTCACACTTATTGAATTTGGCATATAGTTTCTTTTGTCTCAAAATCTACAGAACAATCTGAAGATGCGAATCATGCTCCCGTCCTTGAATATACCAAGATATCATCTATAAACACTATGACAAATCGATCCAGGCAAGGTTGGAATACTCGGTTCATCATATCCATAAACATAGCTGGTGTATTCATCAACCCGAACGGCATCACTAAGAACTAGTAATGTCCATAACGAGTTCGAAAAGTTGTCTTATGAATATTTGCCACATTGACCTTAAGCTGATGATAACCTGACCTCAAATCTATCTTCGAGAAGACCGAAGTGCCTCGCAGCTGATAGAACAAATTGCCAATCCTTGGCAACGGGTACTTGTTCTTAATCGTCAACTGGTTCAGCTGCCTATAGTCAATGCACATCTGCATCGACCCATCCTTTTTCTTGACAAATAACATCGGAGCTCCCCACAGAGACACACTTGGTCAGATAAAACCACGATCCAATAACTCCTGAATCTGGGCTTTAAGTTCCACCAACTCCTTCGGCACCATCCTATCCCAGGAAATGGAAACCGGAGCTATTCCCGAAAGAAGATCAATATCGAACTTCACCTCGCGATATGGAGGTAACCCTAGAAGCTCTTCTGGAAAAACATATGAAAACTCTTTCACCATTCTAACATACTTTACAGTAAACTCTTTGGCCTCCAGAGCACTGATGAAAGCTAAGAACGCCTCACACCCTTTCCGCACCATCCTTTTGGCCTTTGGAGTGGACACCACATTGGACAGGTAATTTCTTCTCTCACCTATCACCAGCACCTCTTTACCCTCGAGAGTCCTAAGTAACATACGCTTAGCAGCACAATCCAAGTTTGCTCGATACTTAACTAACCAGTCCATGCCTAAAATCAAATCGAACATTCCATCAAGTCAGCCGGAAAAACTATCCCTTGAACTTCTAAAGGCAGACACCTAAAAAGTCCGTTTACCACTACAGATTTTCCTAAAGGGCTAACCACAGTCATTTCTCTAGAAGCAACCTCTGATTCTATGTTTAAAGTTCCAAACACAGTACTAGCAACATACGAATGTGTAGACCCAATATCTATCAGTGCTGTAAAGGGCAACCCAAAAATAAAGAACGTACCGATTATGACGTCCGATGCATCGCCATCCTCTCAGTGTCTAGCTGCATAAACCAACCTAGGCTATCTCGTATCTGTATTCCCAGCACCTCTGCCCGATGCTCTACACCCTCGACCAAAACCATTTCCTCCTCTGGCCGGACCACGACCTCTCGGTGGTTGCTGACCACCTCCTCTAGATCTGTACATAACCCTGACCAACTGGCCGTGCCCTGTTTGGCTCCTGCGGACAGTCCCTTATCAGATGATCTATGACCCACACCTAAAGCTTCCTTTATTTCTTGCCCAACACTCCCCTGAATGAAAATTTCCACATCTAGCACATGGTTGAGACCGACCAACGGTAACAGGCTTCACAACACGACTTGGCCCATCAAACCTAGGCCTCTTCTGGAAACTCCAAGCAGACCCTGACGACCCAAAATTCCTTTTATTCCTACCCCTGTCCCTATTCTAATTCTACCTTTCAGACCGCTTCACCTCTTTGGCTATCTTAGCCTTCTCAACCAGAATAGCAAATTATAAAGATATCAGTACTCGCAACTCGTCCTTCAGACCATCCTCAAATCAAACACAACGCTAGTGATCTGTTGCAACGATACCCCGGGCATAACGGCTTGAATACAGGAATTTTGCCTTATATTCAGCCATCGACCTACTCCTCTGAACCAAGTTTAGAAATGCTTTCCCTTGAGCATCCACATAGCTCGCCTCGAATATACTTTCCCTGGAATGCTGCCTTAAAGAAGTCCAAGGTAATGCGGTCATCTGCTGTACCATCCCTTATCGTGAGCCACCATAGGTATGTCTCATCTCGAATGAGAGACACTACCCCTTGCAACTTCTCTTCTGCGGTACAATCAAGATCGTCCATGATTCGTTCCATCGCTTCCAGCCAGTACTCAGCTACGTTAGGAGCCACACTATAAATGCCCCTAAATATCTCTAGCCCCATTAGCTTGGAGTTGCTCAAAAATAGATTTTTGATCTACTAATCTCGTGCTTGCTCTAGTAACCCGCTCCAAAATACGTAACATAGCTTGAGACACAGTATCGTCTCCACCAATTTGGTCTTGGGATCCCGCTTCTACTACTGGTGATGCAGGCACTTCACCCTCGGCCCATGCCCTGATTTCGTGGGTTCAGCCTCAACACCCGGCCTCTACCGCGACCACGTATACCACGTTCACGTCCTCTAGCGCTCATGATTACTAATTCGACTTAATCTGATTAAAAAAATTTATGAATGAGTATTTCTTCCATTGTTTATTACCCGACATTCTTATGAAAATAGCATTAGAAGTAGTTTTTTGCAAGAAATATTTCTAAAGGTCTCTATCCTAAGAGTTGTATTTCTTAAAACTATCTAACACAATATTTCATAAGAATTTAAATAGCAATCATAAAACTTACAGTGCGGATTAGTGTCAGAGACTCAGTAGAAAACATGTATTTTTCTAAACCATTTTCCACATCAACTTTTGAAAACATTTTGAACCCCAACCCACAGCCAAGTTTTGTAAACCTAGGCTCTGATACCAAATTTGTAACACCCCAAACTCGTTCTATACACAATGACCAAATCTGACATGTTACATGAAGGATGGTTTGAAAGTTTCAATGAAACATCGTAACTTAGAAAACATTTCGTTTAGTGTCTCCATCTTAAAGTTGATTTAAAAATTTTACTTGAAGGTTTCGTACCGACTTAAATTGATCTAAAAGGTTGTAAACAAATTTGTTTTTACAAAAAGTAGAAATCAAGGGATTCCATAAACGTGACATTTGAAATCAATGTTGCGGTTTTAAAATCTCTAAATTAATTAGTTATTCGCAAGCCATCTTTTGTTAACACTTTGAAAACTATTTGTTTATGTTTTTAAATTTAGAAAAACCCCATATTTGACAGTTTATAGAATATGTAATATAAGCATTCAATCAAAACCCAAATTAAAGTTATAGCGGCCTTATTACATAATAAAATCCCAGATAAAAATAAGTTTAAATAAAAGAAACGAGTTTATGAGAAAACATTCATGGCCACCCCAAGTCCGCCTCGACTCCAAATCTGCGATCTAGTGCTTACTTGCAAAAATTAAGCAGATGGGTGAGACACGGAGACTCAGTGTGTAATTCTCATTATAACGCAATCGGCCTTAAGCCCACAGATACTCATTACGCCTTAGCCCATACAATATAGCATATTAAAATGTATGCAATGCAGCCCCAGCCTAACCTAGTTTTCCATCCTCTATGTCACCTGAATCAACCAAACACCTGTGGCATCAAGCCACTGTTGTAACACCCCAAACCCGACCCAAACACTACAACCGGATCTGGTATGTCACTAAGAAAATTTTTTTTATAAAAAATTACCAATCGTGACAACAGAAAGCCCAAATAAGAATTACATAAAATGTGCCTTAATAATCAAAAGCCCAAAACTGAATTACATGTCTTTGAAAGAAATTAAAACGAGAATAATTAATAAAGGCCCATAATAAAACTAAAATGTAAACTAATGACCCATGTCCTTATTACAACGTAGTTCGAATTCATAACATAAAATACTTTGAAAAAAAAAACTATTAAGTGGAACTTTATAGTCGGATCCACATATGCTTTTGCATGGCCACCTTGCACTCCACTCGGCCGGTCAGTTGCACTAATTGTCACTGAAGGTTAGTTTAATTGGGTGAGTCGCGAGACTCGATGTGCAACCCTCATGCACCACTAGATTTGGGCTTCATAAAACATATTAATAATTTACATGGAAACAAATAATATGCAAAACCCAACCCAATTGCCTAGGTTTCCATCCGCTACACGCCCCCGTACCAACCAACACACCATTGGGGATTTCTACAATCAACCCACACCACTACACGCCAAGATGGCAGTCATGCTACTCATTAACATATATTGGACGAAGCCCTTATAACGGATTACGGTTTTAGTCGCTACAGTAAATCATGGTAAAAACCGCTACACATATACATAGACATATACTTCCTCCTTTCATCACCCAACCCATGCAAACATGTACAATAATTTAAAACATGTACAACAATTTACTTGTAACATATAATCAGATTATTTACTAACCTGAGGGTCTGCTGTTTGAATTCGAGATTTTGGCTTTTAATGTAACATATAAAACTTATGAATATATATATAATTAATCAGATCTAGACGGTGGGGAAATATTACACACCTGATTCGCGTACTAAGGCTTTCGCTATATCTACGCTACTATCACTCGAGACTACCACTATTGGCCCACGATCTGACTTCGATTTCGGCCCACACTCTGATGGCCAATCTCACACTACCGAAACATATCGCTTCTTGTATTTGAGTGACGATTTTACAGATCCAACCTCTACTGCTTGACTGTTAGTTGAGTCCATAATAATCCCTTAATCACTAAACTAAATAAACGATGAGGTTTAACTCATGAATTAAATATAACCCAAAAAACGAGCATTTACCTAGTTAGTCGAATCCCGAATGTCCTTGAGAAATGTCACCACCAACCTACCTTCGGCTTTTCCACCAAATCGACACTTCCGAATAAAATAAGACAAGATTCGGCTTCTAGGATAGAGAGAGTCAAATCGACAAGCCTTTGGAATAAATGATTTGGTTTAGAACTTGACAGAAAAATGAAGGTAACACAAAGAAAAAAAATCCCAAAACTCACCAAATTAGAGAGGAGCATGTAGCTTATGGTGCACCTTCGGGAAATAGAGATCTAACTTGTAGATTCGGCTATACGGGAGGAAAATAAAGACTAGGGTCCTTGGCTTTGAGAAGAAAAGAGGGGAAAATAAACTATGTCAGAGAGTTGCGGCAAAGAAAAGAATTTGAGAGAATAGGAGAAGGGAATTTCGGCTAGGTGAGGAAGAAGAGAAAAAACATAAAAGAATGGATGATCAATTGGCTTAAATAGAATTCGGTAATACACCCACTTTCCCAGAGTTGGATTTTCGGCCAACTCTGCAAACACCTGATGGCTCAAATTCCTATCCCTTATAATGATCTGCTGACTCATTTAAAAGAGTCTCAACTAGATCCAACTCCTCATCCTCTTAATTATCAGCTTTTATCACTTAAATAAAAAGAAATAACGCTCTTAAATGCTAACAAGTGTGCCGTCCACTCCCCCTCCTTAATATGCCAAAATTTTACCCCCAATTCTTGGGCCTCAAGTGACCACACATGGCCCAATAACCTCCCTAAGTGGCACCACCCTAGTGCCCACTCAAAGCACTCCAAATTTCTGGGCCACAAGCCCAACTTGCTACCAAACATAACTGTTTAAATTTAATTACTACTAACACTATTTTTAATCATTCTAACCCAAGTTTTAAAGCCCAAAATATCACTTAAACTTCTCTGAACATTAATTTAAACTATATTCCATATATTTAATCAAAGTCTCAGCCCAAGCCTTAAATTCTTGAACTAACATGTTAAACAAACATATAAATGCACAAGCCCACATTTAGGATGTTACAGTTCTATCCTCCTTAAAGAAATTTTGTCCTCAAAATTTTCAACTAACTAGAAATCATACTACCTAAGTCTCACCATTATGCTTTCGCTGCGCACTCTAATTATAGAGCCAAAATAAACACTTAGGATACTACGGTAGGGTGCGCACCATTATTTGCATCTGGAGTGTCTCCGTCCCCTTGGCGATGTGATGCATAGACCAAAGCTGACTGCCTTGCCTCCACATAACCTGCACCTCCACTGGTGCTTCACGACCACCTCTTGTGCCATTGCCACCTCTGGCTTGACCACGACCCCTTGGTTCAAGCTGACCACCTCTCCTAGCCTGATCAAAACTCCTACCGCTGGGTCTCCCCGATCCATCGAGGACATCCCTCATCGATGTTCTGTGGATCCACACCAAACATCCACGGGTTTCACTCTGCACTCCCATAATGGGTTCTCCCACATATAGAACATGCTTCACTCTGGCCCGATGGGGCACGAGCTGGCCCATCAGTTCTAGGCCTCTTCTGAAGATTTTCAGTTGCTCTAGAGGGTCCAAAACTTCTCTTACTCCTTCCTCGATCATTATCCTTCTCCTGTCTCTCCACCCGCTTCACTTCTTCAGCTATTTTAACCTTATCTGCCAAAACCACAAAAATTTTCTCTTGTTGTGGAGCAATCAGTACCCTTAGCTCATTCCTTAGCCCATCCTCGAACCGAACGCATTGTTCATACTCCGTTGCCACCATTCCCCGAGCGTAACAACTCAGGCATAGAAACTCAGCCTTATACTCAGCCACAGACTTACTCCCCTGCACCAAATTTAGGAATGCTTTCCTTTGAGCATCCATATAACTAGCCCAACGTACTTTTCCTGGAATGACTCCTTAAAGAAATCCCAGTCAATCAGGTTCGCGATCGTACCCTCTTTTACCGTGAGCCACCATTGGTAGGCCTCGTCTCTAAGAAGAGACACGACCCCCTTCAGCTTCTCTTCCACTGTGAAGTCTAGGTCATCCATTATACGTACCACTGCCTCCAACCAATATTCAGCGAAACTCGAGGATACGCCAGAGACTCCCCTAAATACTTGACCCATTGTTTCTCGGCCTCTCTAGCACAGTTTACAGGCTCCTATGCCCATACCACCTCACCACTCTTTCCAAAACCCTCAAGACAAAGATGAGACACCACGCCCTCTCCACTATCGGTCTCGAAATTCCACCTCAATGCCTAGTGGAATTGGTATCTCACTTTTGGACCCATGACCCGATCCTACGAGTTTTGACACGGTCATCCTACCTCTACTGCGACTACGTGATGGACGTCCTCATCCTCTTGTACTCATTCTTCGAGTTCGCGTTTATCTGATTTAAAAATTTTATGAGTCATTAGTTACTTCCACTAATTATCCCCGAACAATCTTATGAAACATAGTTTTAAAAGTGATTCTTTCGAATTCGAACCTATCTACAGTTTTAAGTCTTCCTATTCTAGAAATTATGCACACACAACGTTCATGCAGGTAACATTTATCACCTAAGGTTATTTTCGTCATTTCGCTACCTAGGGGTATTTTTGTAATTTTATCCTACAAGGGTATTTTTGTAACTTCCCAAAATAAGGTTTCGGGTAATTTTGTGAAATAAGGGTATTTTGGTAATTTTCCAACTCGGGGCATTTCAGTAATTTCGTAAATTCGAGGGTATTTTGATAATTTTACAAATCTGGGATATTTCAGTAATTTATAAAATCTGGGGTTATTTTAGTAATTTTGCCAATCAGGGGTATTTTGGTCATTTGCAAATTAAGGGTGCTTTGGTTATTTACAACTCAAGGATATTTTGATGTCGTTGTTATTGTTTTTGTTTCCTATGGAAAGATTCTGTTGACTTTGTAAATCGGGGTATATTTGCAAATCATAGGTATTTTTTTCAAAATAAGTATATTCTAATAATTTTGTGAGAAAACAGGTGGCGGGTCCCTTTCGAGTTTTAATTGTAGTTTTGGCCTGTCGACACGTACTCGTAACTAGGGTGAATAGTCACTATGCACCAGGTAGGATTCTAGTGGAAAAGGGGTGAGTCACTAGGACTGCTTAAGTACCAAGCTTCCGCTGAATCCACTCCTAGACATGCATATGCCTATTGCCACACCCTGTAATGGCTAAAGTGAACAATCGCTATGCACCAGGTAAGATTCAGGTGAAGAGGAGGTGAGTCACTTGGACTGCTTAAATACCAAGCTCTTCCGGATCTATTCCTAGACATGCATATGCTTGTTACCACACGTTAGTCTTGTGACTTATTTACAGGTGTTGTTTAATGAAGTTAAGACTTATGAATTTGAAGAGTTTTTTGTCTAAGCCTAAAGTCCATCAAGTTCTAACCTAAATAGTCTACGTCCCATAAGCCCGTTAAGCCCACATTTATATTAACAATCAGGAGTTTAGTATCCTTACCTGGTGAACTTGGCCGGAGACGCAGGTGCCATGCTGAGCTAACAAACCTTTACTAAGAGAAATCCATGTTTTAAAAACCCATTTTTAGAAAATCTTTTGGGCCCAAAATCCCAAAGTCGAGTTTTGAATCGAGCTCTAATACCAATTTGTAACACCCCAAACCTAGCTCAAACACTACAACCAGATCTGGTATGTCACTAAGAATTTTTTTTTATAAAAAATTACCAATCGTGACGACAGAAAGCCCGAATAAGAATTACATAAAATGTACCTTAATAATCAAAAGCCCAAAACTGAATTACATGTCTTTGAAAGAAATTAAAATGAGAATAATTAATAAAGGCCCATAATAAAACTAAAATGTAAACTAATGGCTAATGGCCTTATTACAATGTAGTTCGAATTCATAACATAAAATTCTTTGAAAAAAACTATTAAGTGGAACTTTATAGCCGGATCCATATATGCTTTTGCATGGCCACCTTGCGCTCCACTCCAGCCCGGTCCGTTGCACTAATTGTCACCTGAAAGGTTAGTTTAATTGGGTGAGTCGTGAGACTCAGTGTGCAACCCTCATGCACCACTAGATTTGGGCTTCATAAAACATAATAATAATTTCATTTACATGGAAACAAATAATATGCAAAACCCAACCCAATTGCCTAGGTTTCCATCTGCTACACGCCCCCGTACCAACCAACACACCATTGGGGATTTCTACAATCAACCCACACCGCTACACGCCAAGATGACAGTCACGCTACTCATCAACATATATTGGCCGAAGCCCTTACAACGGATTACGACTTTAGCCTGCTACAGTAAATCACGGTAAAAATCGCTACACATATACATATACATATACTTCCTCCTTTCATCACCCAACCTATGCAAACATGTACAATAATTTAAAACATGTACAACAATTTACTTGTAACATATAATCATATTATTTACTAACCTGAGGGTCCGCTGTTTAAATTCGAGATTTTGGCTTTTAATGTAACATATAAAACTTATGAACATATATATATAATTAATCAGATCTAGACAAGGGGAAGTATTACACACTTGATTCAGCATACTAAGGCTTTCGCTATATCTACGCTACTATCACCGAGACTACCACTATTGGCCCATGATCGACTTGATTTCGCCCACACTCGATGGCCAATCTCGCACTATCAAACAGATCGCTTCTTATATTTGAGTGATGATTTTATAGATCCAACCTCATCGCTTGATCGTTAGTTGAGTCCATAACAATCCCTTAATCACTAAACCAAATAAATGATGAGATCTAACTCATGAATTAAATATAACCCTTAAAACGAGCACTTACCTAGTTGGTCGAATCTCGAATGTCCTTGAGAAATCGTCACCACTAACCTACCTTCGGCTTTTCCACCAAATCGACACTTTCGAATAAAATAAAACAAGATTCGACTTCTAGGATAGAGAGAGTGAAATCGGCAAGCCTTTGGAATAAATGATTTGGTTTAGAACTTGACAGAAAAATAAAGGAAACACAAAGAAACAAAATCCCGAAACTCACCAGATTAGAGAGGAGTATGCAGCTTATGGTGCACCTTCAGGAAACAGAGATCTCACTTGTAGATTCGGCTATGGGAGAGGAAAATAAAGACTAGGGTATTCGGCTTTGAGAAGAAAAGAGAGGAAAATAAACTGTGTCAAAGAGTTGCGGCAAAGAAAAGAATTTGAGAGAATAGGAGAAGGGAATTTCGGCTAGGTGAGGAAGAAGAGAAAAAAATAAAAGAATGGATGATCAATTGGCTTAAATAGAATTCGGCAATGCACCCCCTTTCCCAAAGTTGGATTTTAGGCCAACTCTGCAAACACCTGATAGCTCAAATTCCTATCCCTTATCATGATCTGCTGGCTCATTTAAAAGAGTCTCAACTAGATCCAACTCCTCATCCTCTTAATTATCAACTTTTATCACTTAAATAAAAAGAAATAAAGCTCCTAAATGCTAACAAGTGTGCGCCCACTCCCCCTCTGGATATGCCGAAATTTTACCCCAATTCTTTGGCCTCAAGTGGCCACACATGGCCCAATAACCTCCTTAGTGGTGTTATTCCTAGTGCCCACTCAAAACACTCTATTTTTTACAAGCCCACTTGCTACCAAACATAACTATTTAAATTTAATTACTACTAACACTATTTTTAATCATTCTAACCCAAGTTTTAAAGCCCAAAATATCACTTAAACTTCTCATAACATTAATTTAAACTCTATTCCATATATTTAACCAAGGTCTCAGCCCGAGCCTTAAATTCTTGAACTAACATGTTAAACAAAATATAAATGCACAGGCCCACATTTAGGATGTTACAACTGTGGTCCCAGACCACTTATGACAGAGTCACAGAATATATAAACGTGGGGCCAACCTGTAACATCCTTAAAGTGGGCCTGCGCATTTATATGATAGTTTAATATGTTAAATTGAGATTTTAAGGATCGGGCTAACTTTTTGATTAAATATTTGGATTAGGGTTTAAGCTAGTACTGGATAATTTAAAGTGAAATATTAGGCTTTAAAAATTTGGGTTAGGTGGCTAATAAATGGTGTTAGCTCATAATTTAAGAAGATAGTTAATTAGTGACAAGTCGGGCTTAGGCCCAAAGATTTGAAGTGCTTTAAGTTGGCATAAGGTGGCCATAAGGGGAGGAGTTTGGGCCTTGTGTACGATTGGGCCTTAGGAGATGGGTCAAAATTTTGGCACTTAAAGGGAAGGGGTGGACGAAATTAGGCTACTAGTTAGGAGCTTTATTTCTTTTATTTAAGTGATAAAAGATGATAATTAAAGAGGGAGGAGTTGTCTTTAGTGTGGGCTCTCCTAAAGGTAAGATAAGGATTGAGTTATCATGAGATTTAAAGGTTATCAAAAGAATAGGAGACTTGGTCGAAACTCAACTATGAGGAGGGGAAAATTGATTTAGTATAGGCTAAGTAAATTCGCTAACCATTCTCTCCATCTTTTCTTTCTCTTGTCAAATCTACACTCCATCCTCTCTGCTTTTCTTTCTTTCTTTTCCTAAAACACATCATAGCCAAACTCTTTAAGTGTTTCTCCTTTCCTCAAAAACTCTTTTGATAGCCGAATACTCTTAGTACACATATTCTTTCTCCATAGCCAAATCTATAAGTGAGATCTATATTTCTTGAAGGTGCACCGTAAGCCATATACTCCTTAGTAATTCGGTGAGTTTTAGATTTCTCCTTTTCGCAATTTCTTTATTTCTTATCAAACTCCTAATCCAAGGCATTATTTCCAAGGCCCCTGCCGATTATACTCTTTACCCTGAAGTTTAATCATCCCATTAAAGCCAATTTGGTGGAAAAGTCAAGGTAGGTGGTGGTAAGTTTTAATGTAATGGCCTTCCATGATTCTTTTTCTTTGGTCAATACTATTTGGGTTAGGTTGGTTGTGTGTATCGGCTATTTGATATTTGGAGGATGGCTGAATGTAGGTAGGTTGGTGGTGACGATTTTCAAGAACATTCAGATTCACTAACTAGGTAAGTGTTCGCTTTAAGGGTTACATTTAAGTAATGAGTTAGATCTCATCGCTTATTTGGTTTAGTGATTAAGGGATTGTTATGGACTCAACTAATCAAGCGAGAAGGTTGGATCTCAGAAATCATCACCCAAACTCAAGAAGTGATCTATTTCAAAGAGTGCGAGATTGGCCATCGGGTGTGGTGTAAATCAAGTCGATCGAGCCAATAGTAGTTGTTTGAGTGATAGTAGCATAGACATAGCGAAAGCCTTAGTACGCTTAATCGTGTGTAATACTTCCCCACCGACTAGATCCGATTAATTATATATATGTTCATAAGTTGTATATGTTAAAAGCTAAAATCTCTGATTTAAACAAATGACCTCAAAGTTAGTAAATAATTTTATTATATGTTATAAGTAAATTGTTGTACATGTTTTTTAAATTAATGTACATGTTTGCATAGGTTGGGTGATGAAAGGAGGAAGTATATGTATATGTATATGTGTAGCGATTTTTACCGTGATTTACTGTAGCGGCTAATGCCATGATCTGTTATAAGGGCTTCGGCCGATATATGTTAATAAGCAGCATGACTGCCATCTTGGAGTGTAGCGGTATGGGTTGATTGTAGAAATCCCCAATGGTGTGTTGGTTGGTACGGGGGCATGTAGCGGATGGAAACCTAGGAAATTGGGTTGGGCTTTGCATATTATTTGTTAATTATGTAAATGAAATTGTTATTATATTGTAAGGGTTAAGGCCCAAAACTAGTGGTGTATGAGGGTTGCACACTGAGTCTCGCAACTCACCCCCTTTAAACTAACCTTTCAGGTGACAATTAGTGCATCAGACCGGGCTGGAGTGGAGCTCAAGGTGGCCATGCAAAAGAATGTGGATCCGGAGAAAAGTTCTCCATATTAGTTTTTTCTAAAAGTATTTTTTTTTGTTATGGATTTGAACTACGTTGTAATAAGGCCATGGGCCATTAGTTTACATTTTAGTTTTATTATGGGCCTTTATTATTTATTATTTTAGTTTTATTATGGGCCTTTATTATTTATTCTCATTTTAATTTCTTTCAAAGACATGTAATTAAGTTTTGGGCTTTCGATTATTAAGGCACATTTTATAAAATTCTCATTTGGGCTTATCGTATTACACGATTGGTTTTACAAAAATTTTCTTAGTGACATACCGTATTCTAGTAGTAATGTTTGGGCCGGGTTTGGGGTGTTACAAATTGGTATCGAGCCTGGTTCAAAACTTGTCTTTGGGATTTTGGGCCCAAAAGATATTCTAAAATGGGTTTTCTAAAACATGGATTTCTCTTAGCAAAGGCTTATGAGTTCAAGATGGCAACTGCGTCTCCGCCAAGTTCGCTGTAAGTACTCTAAACCATTGTGTGATATAAATGCGGCTTAACAAGCTTATGGGACGAGACTATTTAGGTTAGAACTTGATGGACTCTAGGCTTGACAAACAAACTCTTAAAAAAATCCATAAGACTTTACTTCATTAAACAAAACTCAGAACAAGTCACAAGACTAAAGTGTGGTAACAAGCATATGCATGTTCAGGAGTAGATCCTAAGAGCTTGGTATTTAAGCATCCGAGTGACTCACCTCCTCTTCGCAAGAATCTCACCGTGCATAGTGATTGTTCACTTTAGCCATGACAGGTGTGGCAATAGGCATATGCATGTCTAGGATGGATTCGTGGAAAGCTTGGTACTTAAGCAATCCTAGTGACTCACCTTCTTTCCACTAGAATTCTACGGTTCATAGTGATTATTCACCCTAGTTACTGATGCGTGTGGATGAGCCAAAACTTATAATTAAAACCCGAAAGGGACCAATACTGTTTTCTCACAAAATTATCGTAATATCCTTATTTTGAAAAAATACCTATGATTTGCAAATATACCCGATTTACAAAGTCAACAGAATCTTTCCATAGAAAATAAAAACAACAACAACATCTAAATATCCCTGGTTTATGAGATTACCAAAATAGCCCTGTTTGCGAAATTACCAAATACCCTTAATTTGCAAATGACCAAAATACCCCTGACTGGCAAAATTATTGGAATACCCCAGATTTGGAAAATTACTGAAATACCCTCGAGTTGAAAAAAATACCAAAATACCCTTATTTCGTAAAATCACTCGGAACCATATTTTAAAAAAATTTTACGAAAATACCCCTGTAGGATAAAATTACGAAAATACCCCTGGGTAGCGAAATGACGAAAATACCCTTAGGTGATGAATGATACTTGCATGAACGTTGTGTGTGCATAATTCCTAAAATAGGAAGACTGAAAACTGTTGATAGGTTCGAATTCGAAAGAATCACTTTCAAAACTATGTTTCATAAGACTGTTCGAGGATAATTAGTGGAAACAATTAATAACTCATAAAATTTTTAAATCAGATAAACGCAAACCAGAAGAATGAGTACAAGAGGTCAATGACGTCTGCCACGTAGACGCGGTAGAGGTAGGATGACCATATCAGAACCCGTAGGATCGGGTCATGGGTCGGGAAGTGAGATACCGGTTCCACCACCATGAGGGGAATTTTAGGACCAGACAGGAGGAGAGGATGTAGTGTCTCACTGCACTGTGGGTTTTAGAAAGAGGAGCTGAGGCTGGTATGGGCATAGAGCCCGAAAATCAGGCTGAAAGGTTGAGGAGTAATAGGGTCAAGTATTTAGGGAGTCTCTAGCGTATCCCCGAGTTCCGTGAATATTGGATGGAGCGTTGGAACGATAATGGATGACCTAGACTTCACGGTGGAGGAGAAGTCAAGGGGTCGTGTCTCTTCTTCAAACGAGGCCTACCAATGGTGGCTCACGGTGAAAGAGGTACGGTAGCGGACCGATTGGCTGGATTTCTTTAAGAAGTCTAGGGAAAGTACGTTGGGGCTAGTTAAATGGATGCTCAAAGGAAAGCATTCCTGAATTTGGTGCAAGGGAGTAAGTCTGTGGCTGAGTATGAGGCTGAGTTTCTACATCTGAGTCATTACGCTTGGGGAATGGTAGCAACAGAGTATGAACGATGCGTTCGGTTCGAGGATGGGCTAAGGAATGAGCTAAGGTTTCTGATCGCGCCACAACGAGAGAGAATTTTCATGGTTCTAGTGGATAAAGTTAAAATAGCTGAGGACGTAAAGCGAGTGGAGAGACAGGAGAAGGATAAGGATCGAGGAAGGAGTAAGAGAAGTTTTGGTGTAACACCCTAAAATTCGAGTATCGATTTTAATGCATGTTTTTGGTGCTTAGAGTATGAAGGAAAATTTTCTTACTTCTTTTCGTGTTTATTATAGTTCTGAAGAAGAGTTTAGAATTATTCGGGAAAGCAATAAATTTTTAATCTTGAGAAATTAATGAAGTGGATTAAGTGACATTGATACTTAAGTGAAAATAAGTGCCAAAGTGTAGCATAAGATGAGTAATGGTAAGGTGGTGTTGGCGCATAAGTTGTGGCATGAGGGGAGTGGTTCGAATCCCTTGGTTAGCATCTAGGAAATTTTATTTTTTTGCTTTAATCTATGCATGTGTCTGAAGGGATAAGGATGAATGAGTTGTATTATTTTATTTTGTTAAGTAGACTAAAGGAAAAAGTAATTTTAACTTATGGTATGGAATCAAGAAACTTTGGAAAGATATGGGGACATGAGGCAAGTATCAAGGAAAAGGTTTTGAAACAAATTCATGGCCATTTGACCATGAATTTGGATGGCAATATGGCTAAGGGGGAGGTTGGCCGATTATGCTAGTAGCTTGGCTAGGGTAGGGATTTTGTTTTTGGTCATTCCTACCATCTTGTGCAAGTTTTGCATTTTCTCTCAACCTTTCTCCTTTGGCCGAATTTGAGCTCTTGGTAAGCCTAAATTTTTTTGACCATTTGGTCATTTTTGCTATCACTTTAGTATTCTTTTGTGTGCCTTTTCTTAGTGCCGAAATTACCAACACCAAAGATCATTCTTTTTCTTCCTTTCTCCATTGCCGAATGTACCTTGCCCCTAAACACATCTCTTACTTTCTCTTTTCTCCTATTTGAAAATCGAATCACCATCATCATCATTTTTTCCTCTCACCCTTTATTTTCTTTTCAATCATACCTTCTCCATTATATTTTCTCATGGCCGGATCTTAAGGATGATAAGAAGGATCTCTTAGATTGAATTTATCGTTCAATCTATTAATGTTTTCTTTCGTTATACTGTAGTACAATAGAGGAAGACCGGAACTTAAGTGTTTGTGTGTATCTTAGAACATTGGAATCGATTTAAGTTGTTGAGGGAACGTTTTTGGTTGACTCTCTTATTGAGGAGCAAGAATCTTTGTGGTAAGGAAATCTCGCCTTTAAAATCTTTAGTATTATTTCGATATATTATTATTAGGATTAACGATCTTTTTCTATTAAAAACATTCAAAATAGGGAAGAAAAGGGCGGTGTTTAGTCTTCGTAAGAGGGGCGGATCCACTATTTCTCGTAAGTATAAACGAAGGGCAGTTTCGAGAATCCGGGATTTTCCAACGGGTTGTGGACCATCAACCGAGGGAAATCAATTATTTGAAGTAGTTCGCATTCGAGCCTTTGTACGCTGGGTTCTCAATAATAACGAATCGATAAACGAGGAGAAACCAAAATTGAAGTGATTCAAAATCAAGAGGGTAAGGATTTGGATCAATATCAATAGCATATTTTTATACATGATAGTGTCCTAATAGATCGTATTATGTTTAGGTGTTGAAGAGCGGAAGGTTTAGTACTCACGATATTAAGGTGTGTAACTTCACACTTTTCTAAGTTTACGCGTCATTCGTGGTATTGAGTAAAGTCGTAAAAAGACTAGATCAAGATAAAACGTAATAACCGGTATTTGGTGAAATTACATGAAAAAAACGGTTAATATGGTGAAAATTACTAAAAAGCCCTCGATGAGTTAGATGGTAAAATATAAATTTTCATGTCTTCGTAAATGGGCCGATAAGTTTGATAATTAGTAGATGGGCCAAAAAATATTGCTTGTTAGTAAAATGGGCCGAAATCCCTGATAAATAATAAATGGGCCGAAATCTCTGCTAGATCGATAATTGGGCCAAAATCTCTGCTAGATTGATAATTGGGCCGAAATCTCTGCTAGATCAAAAATTGGTCCGAAATCTCTGATAGATCGTAAATGGGCCGTAATCTTTGTTAAATTGTTAAACGGGCTAAAATCCCTGCTAGATCGATAAATGGGCCGAACTCTTGCTAGATCGTAAATTTGGGCCTAAGATGTTAAATTGCTAAATGGGCCAAATGTTATTTTTGTAATTTTTGGGCCTTAATAAAAATTGGAAATATTGACTCTTGTTAATGGGCCTTTTTAATAAAATCATGGTATCATTATAGACAACTTTGCATACATACTGCATGGGTTGGGAAAATGATGAAGAGAAGAAAGGCCTGTTGCCAAAATCTAGTTCGGTGGCTCTGCCACAAAAATATTAAATGGCTATTTGCCTCTAGTTCGATGGCTCTGCCACAAAAATATTAAATGGCTATTTGCCTCTAGTTCGGTGGCTCTGCCACAAAAATAATAATTGGCCCAATGCCTCTAGTTCGGTGACTTTGTCACAATCTAGTTCGGTGGCTCGCCATAAATATAAAATGGCTTAATGCCTACGATTGGTGTGATGGCGGGTGGTTGACTTGATCCTCACAGTGTGATGGTTGGTACGGGGTGTGTAGCGATTGGAAATTAGGTTTGGGAGGGAAAATTCATTTTGCATACATATCATTATTTATGTTGTTAATTCGCTAATGGGCTTAAGCCCAAATCCATAACTTGATAATCTAGCCCATGGATAAAGTAAATGAGTTATACCTTTGAGTTCTAAGTAACTCACTCCCTCAAATTTTTCATCTCAGGTAATGGAAATTGATGTGGACTTGGGCCGAGGATGACTTCGTGGAGGCCATACTGCAAAACATGGGTTTATTAAACTTTGAACTTTTTAATAAGTATTTTTTTTATAAATTACTATTTTGGGTTGATGTAATAAGGGCCTCTATTAATATTTCATGGATTTTTGTGTGGTTGGTTTAAACTATATTTTGGACATTTTAATATGGGTGATGATTATATGATGTTTTTCTTAAAATAATTTGGGTTTTAAATATATGAAATTCCTTTATAAATTTTTTAAGTATTTTGAACTCTTATAAAAATTTACTTAAGGATTTTGATAATACAATATTAAGGATGTTTTCAACTAATATTTTCCAATATACATCAAATTTAAAATACTCTTTTGATTTTTATTAAACCTTGTAATTAAAAATTATTTTGAAGATTTTGACTCACCGTAATTATTAAGATAGTTCGATCCATGTAACAAACCAAATCTAGTCTTAACGATAGGTAGGGTTTGGGGTATTACATTTAATGGTATCGAGCAGCTTTCAAAAACTCTACCGTGGTTGGGTTCAACAGAGATAATTTTCGAGGAAAATATTTCGATTATGTTTAAAGATCAAGATGGCACCACAAGCATCCGACAACAAGTCAAGTAAGTATTTGTTACTTAATGATTATTATGATGATGATGATATGATCATAGGGACACTATAAAACTTCTAGTTTTAGATGTGAAAAATCGTAGAGATTGAGACTATAGGATATGTTGCGAAAAACAACTTTATCTCTCAAATCTCATAAACATCGTTAATAAACACTGAAATAATTTTCTGATTCATAAAACTTGTAATCAGATAAAAACGAATAAGCCATCATGAGCTCTAGAGGACGCGGTAGACGTGGCCGTGGTAGAGGCCGAGGTGCTACGACTGAAGCACCAAATCATATGCCAGAAATGGATGCATCTGCGTCATTTGAGAGTGAGACGGGATCACGCGATCATATGGAAGAAGATAATGCTTTGGCACAAGCAATGCTGCGAGTCCTAGAAAGGGTCGCCGGAACTAGAATTGGGCCAACAACTCGTGGGTCAATTTCGAACGACTCAAGTCAAATAATGCGAAGTTTTAGAGGAGTTTCGGTGTAGCTCGAATGTGGCTGAATATTGGCTCAAGCTCTGGAACAGATTATGGATGATATGGAATGCATCGTTGAGCAAAACCGAAAGGAGCGTGTCCTTGTTAAGAGACGAGGCGACAAGAGTGGCTCACTGCTCGAGACGGCAATCAAGTCGCATCGATTACTTGGGAATTCTTTAAAGCTACCATCAAAGGAAAATACGTTGGAACGAAGTTATGTAGACGCCCAAAGGAAGGAATTTTTGAATCTTGTACAAGGGAGTAAAAGCAAAGAAGATATGAAGTCGAAGTTTTACGCTTGAGCCGCTATGCTCTCGGACAATAGTATCAACAGATCATGAACGTTGTGTGCGCTTCGAGGATGGGCTTAATGATGAGCCGAGGGTTCGATTGCCCCACGAAGTTAGAACTTTTTCCACGCTTGTGGAGAAGGCCAAGATAGCCGAGGAGGCTAAGAACTCAGAACGTTAGAACTGAGAAAGATTTAGAAACAAGAGAGAGACACACGAATCGGTTCTTCAAAGAGATTTTAGAAGAGACCTCGAGTGATGAACGAGTTCAAGGTAGAACACCAGTAACTAATAATCGAAGTTGAGATTGTGCTGAATGTGGAAAAAGATATTTTGGAGAGTGTTGGAGGAAAACAGGCGCTTGTTACAAATACGGTTCAATGGATCATCAGTATAGAAATTGTCCTCGACGTATGGATACGACTCAAGAAATTCGTAATAATGATGCACAGTCGGCCAGAGGTACTCAGCAGCCACCGAGAGGTCGTGGACCAGGTCGTGGTGGTAATGGAGCTGGTCGTGGTCAAGGTGCACCGGGTCGAGGCAATGGTCCTAGAGGGAACACGGATGCAAGACAGCCTAGACTGGTCTATGCAGTTAGACGCCGCGAGGATGGCAATGCACTAGATGTGATAACTGGTACGTTCGTCATCTTCGATGTACCTGTTATTGCTTTAATAGATATTGGTTCTACCCACTCATATGTTGCTAGCGCCATATCTGGAAACCTGAATCTAGAATCTGAAATTACCGATAGTGGGATGACAGTAATTAGTCCTTTAGGACAGTCGGTAATTGTTAATAAAATGTTTAGAGGCGTGCCCTTAGAAATTCAAGAGGAGGTGTTCTTGGTTAATCTGATGGAATTGCCTTTTGGTGAGTTCGATACCATTTTGGGCATGGATTGGTTGGTTAAGCACCGAGCCCAATTGGATTGTGCCAAAAAATGGATGTCAATAAGGACCTCGGATGATAAGGAAGTCATCATGATTGGTGAACGAAGGAACTACTTGGCAAATGTGGTATCCGCGTTGAAGGCAGAGAAGTTGGTCTGGAAAGGATATGGAGCATTCCTAGCCTTTATCGTGCTTTGGATACCAAAGAGTTATCTGTGAATGATGCGAGAACGTCAAGGAATTTCGGATGTTTTTCCGAAGAACTTCCCGGTATACCTCCGGATCGGAAGTAGAATTTGGCATTGAGCTTTTGTTCGAATACTCCAAGGTCCATTACTCCTTATAGAATGGCATCAAGGAGTTGGCGAGCTTAAAGCTCAAATTCAAGAATTGCTAGATCGGGATTTATTCGACCAAGTGTGCCTCCGGGAGCACCAGTTTTGTTTGTCAAGAAAAGGATGGATCGATGCGTATGTGCATTGATTATAGATAATTGAATAAATTGACGATCAAGAATCGGTATCCTCACCGAGAATTGACGACTGCTTGATCAATTAAAAGGATCTTCGCTTTCTCCAAAATTGATTTGAGATCGGGTTATCACCATTTCAAGGTGAAAGAAGCGGACATTTATAAGACGGCATTTTGGACTCATTACGGACATTATGAGTTTGTAGTGATGCGTTTGATTGACCAATGCACCAAGCCGCATTTATGGACATGATGAATCGCCTTCAACCATATTTAGACCGGTTTGTGGTAGTGTTCATAGATGACATATTGGTTTATTCAAGAAATGATGAGGAGCATGACACGATTTGCGTATAGTATTCTGATTACTTCGTGATAAGCAACTTTACGCCAAATTCAAGAAATGCAAATTTTGGCTAAAGGAAGTGACTTTCTTAGGTCATGTGGTATCACCAAGGAATAAGGGTGGATCCTTGAAAAATTGAGGCTATTCTGGATTGGAAACCACCAACATCGGTAGCTGAAATTTGGAGTTTCTTGGGTTTGGCTGGTTACTATAGACGTTTTGTAGAGGGGTTTTCATTGATTGCTGCACCCCTAACTAAACTGTTGCGGAAAGGAGTTTCGTATAATTGGACTAAAAAATAATAAGAGAGTTTCGAGAAATTAAAGAAGATTCTGACGGAAGCTTTAGTTTTGATACAGCCGGAGGCTAAAAAAGAATTCACTGTTTATTGTGATGCGCCTCACACGGGTCCAGGTTGTGTGTTGATGCAAATGGAAAGGTGGTGGCCTATGCTTCTCGCCAATTGAGACCGCATTTAAGTAAACTACCCTACTCATTATTTGGAGTTAGGCTGCAGTGGTCTTTGCTTTAAAGATTTGGAGGCACTATCTCTACGGTGAGAAATCTATCATCTACACGGATCACAAGAGTCTTAAATACCTCCTTACCCAAAAGGAGTTGAATTTGAGCCAAAGAAGATGGGTAGAATTATTAAAGGATTATGATTTCTCAATAGAATATCATCCCGAAAGGCTAACGTGGTAGCCGACGCTGTTAAGTCGTAAGGCAAGATTCTAATTTGAGAGCATTGTTTACTCATTTGAGTTTATATGAGGATGGGAGTTTGTTAGCGTAACTTCAGTGAAGCCGTGGTCGGAACAAATCAAGGAAAAATGACATCGATGAAAAGTTGGGACCTTTACTTCAGAAGTTGAAAATGGTGGAATCGAGGTTTTGGAATAAACACTAAGGTGTGTTGTGCTTTCGAGGAAGAGTTTGTATGCCTAAGGACTCGGATCCGAGGCAAATGATTCTTCGGAGGTGCATAGTAGCCCTTATGCTATGCACCCGTGAGGAAATAAGATGTATCGAGATCTCCGTGAACAATATTGGTGGCGGTGGTTGAAGCGTGAGATTTGAGTTTGTGGGAAAATGTTTAACACATGTCGACAAGTGAAGGCAGAACATCAATTACCGTCTGATTATTACAACGGTAAAGATTCCTCTTTGGAAATGGGAGCGGATAACTATGGATTTTGTTAGTGGGTTACCTTTAACACCTACTAAGAAAAATTCTGCTTGGGTAATTGTTGATCGCTTGATGAAGACCGCCATTTTTTTTCCCACCGTATGATTATTCATTGCGAAGTTGGCGTTGTACGATTTGAAATTGTGAGGTTGCATGGGGTACCCAGATCTATTATATCGCATGGATCCCGATTTACATCACGATTTTGGAAAGCTCATGAAGCCTTGGGGACAAAGTTGAATTTCAAGACGGCTTTTCATCCTCACCGATGGTCATCGAAAGTAATTTAGATATTAGAAGATATGTTAAGGGGATGTGTAATCGACTTCAAGGGTAGTTAGGAGGATTTTCTACCACTGGCAGAATTTACGTATAACAACAGTTATCAGTCTAGCATTCAGATGGCACCTTACGAAGCATTGTATGATCATAGGTGTCGTTCTCCTATTTGTTGGACTGAGTTGGCGAACGGCAGTTGTTGGGTCTTGAGATGATATCTGAAACAGAGGAAAAGGTAAAAGTTATTCGAACACGATTGAGGGAAGCCTCAGATAGACAGAAGTCGTATGCAGACCTGAAGCGTAAGGACATCGAGTATGCTATGGGGGATCAAGTTTTCTTGAAGGTCTCACCTTGGAAAAATATTTTTAGGTTTGGAAAGAAGGGCATGTTAAGTCCTAGGTTCATTGGACCATATCGTGTGCAGTCAAGCGTGTTGGTCCAATGGCTTATCGATTGAGTTACCTCCCGAGTTGGGTCAAATTCATAATGTTTTCATGTTTCCATGTTGAGGCGCTATAGATCGAACCCTTCGCATATAGTAAATGTGGAAGAATTGGAGTTGAATTCAGACTTGTCTTTTGAAGAAGAACCGGTGGAAATCTTAGACCGAGAAATCGTGGTGCTAAGAAAGAAAACCGTGCCATTGGTCAAAGTTTTATGGCGAATCACTAGAGAGGGTGCACCTTCAGAAGCAGAGATCTCACTTATAGATTCGGCTATGGGAGAGGAAAATAAAGACTATGGTATTCGGCTTTGAGAAGAAAAGAGGGAAAATAAAGCGTATCGGAGAGTTGCGACAAAGAAAAGAATTTGAGAGAATAGGAGAAGGGAATTTGGCTAGGTGAGGAAGAAGAAAAAATAAAAGAATGGATGATCAATTGGCTTAAATAGAATTCGGCAATGCACCCCTTTTCCCAAAGTTGGATTTTAGGCCAACTCTGGAAACACCTGATAGCTCAAATTCCTATCCCTTATCATGATCTGCTGACTCATTTAAAAGAGTCTCAACTAGATCCAACTCCTCATCCTCTTAATTATCAGCTTTTATCACTTAAATAAAAAGAAATAAAGCTCCTAAATGCTAACAAGTGTGTCGTCCACTCCCCCTCCTGGATATGCTGAAATTTTGCCCCCAATTCTTTGGCCTCAAGTGGCCACACATGTATTTGGGTACTTTATAGGTTGACTGAATGTTAAGTTGAATAATATATATACATGTATAAGTGTGGATGCATTGAGTACTTTGGAATGTGTAAATATATATATATATGAATTTGAAAGGAGCTAGATATGAATATGAAATGAAATGGATATTTATGCTGAATGTAGGGTGAAAAATACATATTTGTAGATATGTATTTGGGTTGTACCGAATGTGAATGTATGGCATATGGAAATTGGATTGTAATGTGCCTAAAGTTCAATCGGCTTTATGCTCATTAAGGTATAAATGGCATGTTTCGAATGAGTATAAATTATGTATTAAATTGTTAATGTATGAATATCGTGGGCGAATTTATAAATTGCCCATTTGTTTGTCCGTGGATTAAATTGAATAGGAAAGTAATTGAATGGGTTTAAATTGTAACTTTCTAGATCAAGAACAAAGAAAATCGATTTTGGATCGGGGAAAAACGTAAGTTCACGGATAATCGGTCTTCGTTGTCCGACGAAATCTGAGGTAAGTCTTTAAGCAAATTAATTCCATAATAATTGATTATAATTTATCGTATATGTTGAATTATGAACTTGTGGAGTTAAACATGTTGAAACCGAATGTGAGGAAGTAATTTAGCATTTTACGTGTCGAGCTCATTGAGGTAATCCGTGAAAGTGATATTGAATTATATAGAATATATGTAGTATTGGTATGGTGTGAAAGTGATATTGAATTATATGAAATAGTATGTGATGTGAATGGGATGACTCAATAATATGAATGTTCGGGCTTTGAGCCTAGCAAGCCTTGTGCCGGTGATCTTTATCGGGCTAAATGCCTAGCAGGCCTCGTACCGGTGATTTATATCGGGCTTCGAGCCTAGAGGACCGGTGATTTATATCGGGCTTCGAGCCTAGCAGGCCTCGTGTCGGTGATTTATATCGGGCTTCAAGCCTAGCAGGCCTCGTGCTGGTGAATTATATCGGGCTTATTGCCTAGCAGGCTAGATGCCGGTGTTTGAACTACGGACCTTGAGTCTAGCAAGTCTAGTGTCGGTATGTGAAATTCGGGCAAATGCCTAGCAGGAGTTATATCAGTGAGTTGAAATCCCAAGCTTAGATTATGTACTAGTAAAGTCATGAAATGAATTAAGTGAGCCTAAGCATTTGAAGATGAAATGGGTTAAATTCGGTTACAAGGTATGTGTTATTCATATTCATGTATTATACATATATACATGTGATGATAATAAGTAAATGAATTGATGAATGAAATGTGGTATACAATTGGTAGATGCAAATTGTTATAAACTAAGTCATGAGAGAATTGGTTATATGAAAGAATAATGTGGTTAAAGGTATTAGTATAAGTATATTGATATGAAGGATCTGAGTGATCCCGGATATTTGGCCTTATGCTTATGATTACGACATATTGGGATTACTTTGATGCCATGTATACGAATGTATGAAATGTCAAATGGATATACATACAAATATATGTGAGTATATATATATTCCTTTTATGTGAAGTTACTAAGTGTAAAGTATATACTTATTGTATATACATTAATATGTGATCCTAGGGAATTATGTGCATCGAAAATATGAGTAGTTGGAAAAGAGTACTTAATCTATAATATGTGAACTATCTAATGAGAGTTTAAATTACATATATTTATGTAATTGAAAAGGTAATTAGGATGTACCACGCCCTTACTTACTCGAATATTTATGTGAATTTATTGAGTTTAGCGTATGGGTATTACGATTATATTATAAAGAAAGGATGTTTTATATTTTGAATTTGATCTTTGAATTGATAAGTTGTATATTAATGGTAAGGAAATGATAAGTGTTATGTTAAGTGAGGTAAAAGTATTAGGTTTGAAGGATTTTTGAGTTAAGCTATTTTATTCCATATTATTTCTTGAGTATTTTAAAATGCTTGAATGTCCAATTGGTATATTATGATTGCTTAAGACTTACTAAGCTAAGTTAGCTTATTAGTGTGTTCATCATTACATTTTATAGATTTTGATTCAAGCTACGGACTCGAAGGATCTTCAAAGAAGTTAACCACACTATCCACTCTCTTTTAGTCTTTGGTAAACTTGGTTTTAATTCAAAAGGCATGTATAGGTTAGACTAAGTCGTATTACTAATGATACTTAATGGTGTATATAATTATAGCCTTGCGAAAATGGCTACTTATTATGGGTTAAACTTCATCAATATGCTTGGATGAAATGGCTTGCTCATGCTATTAATGAATGTTTGTATTCGGTTGAAGTTTAGATATTATTGGAAATGTGATAGGTGATATGAGTGTTATGTATATAGTTGTAAAATCTTAACTTGGGGTATTGAATGTTAAATATGGTTATTACGGTTAGGTGATAATAATAATCTCATAATGAAAATTTGTATATGTAAGTTGATTTGTTAGATTCATTTGTTAATGATAAGTATAGGTAGTTATAAATTGTATAGAAAGGTGGTATGGAAGGTTCGGTCTAGGCATGATTAAATATGCTTATATTTCTATGTTAATTTAGTTTGAGATCTATGTTTATGAATGGTCAATAGTGTACAAATTCGTGACATTGAATCCATTAATTATGGAAGTTTAATTAGTACATTCGGTCTTTGATCATATGCATATATCATGCAAAGTTAATTTGTGTTTATGACATTAAAAGCTAAGATGATGCTTATTAGTATTTCTAACTATAAAGTTTTAATGTGCATTGGTTCGAAACAAGATTGTACATGAGGAATGGTTGCATGAAATGAATGCGTAGGTGGTGGTGCTAAGTAGGTGTTTGTATTTGTTTTGTGGTTGATTTTATTAAAGAAATGTATATTGATTGATCATTCTGTATTCGTTGATGATTATACTGAATATACTTAGAATTTTAATCATGCATATATGTGGTAAGTTAATAGAGAGAGATGTTAGGAAAATTTTAAATTTCATGAAATTGATATGAATATGAATGAGTTATATGCTTGAGAAGTATGTATCTAAACATGCATCAAATTCGGTTGTTTTAGAATAGGATGAAGTATATTGAATGAAAAGGGTGTTACAGTACGAAAGTTATATTTTGTTTGAAAATGCCTCGTAACCCTAATTCGGCGACGGATATGGGTTAGGGGTGTTACAGTAAGTTTGGCCGAATGGCCTTCCATGATTCTTTTTGCTTTGGCCGAATACTATTTGGGTTAGGTTGGTTGTGTGTATCGGCTATTTGATATTTGGAGGATGGCTGAATGTAGGTAGGTTGGTGGTGACGATTTCTCAAGAACATTTGGGATTCGACTAACTAGGTAAGTGTTCGTTTTAAGGGTTACATTTAAGTAATGAGTTAGATCTCATCGTTTATTTGGTTTAGTGATTAAAGGATTGTTATGGACTCAACTAACGATCAAGCGAGAGAAGGTTGGATCGTAAACCGTCACCCAAATTCAAGAAGTGATCTGTTTCGGTAGTGTGAGATTGGCCATCGGGGTGTGGGCCGAAATCGAAGTCAGATCGTAGGCCAATAGTAGTTGTTTCGAGTGATAGTAGCATAGACATAGCGAAAGCCTTAGTACGCGAATATGGTGTGTAATACTTCCCCACCGACTAGATCTGATTAATTATATATATGTTCATAAGTTGTATTGTTAAAAGCTGAAATCTCGGATTTAAACAGTGGACCCTCAGGTTAGTAAATAATTTGATTATATGTTATAAGTAAATTGTTGTACATGTTTTTTAAATTATTGTACATGTTTGCATGGGTTGGGTGATGAAAGGAGGAAGTATATGTATATGTATATGTGTAGAGTTTTACCGTGATTTACTATAGCGGCTAATCCGTGATCTCATTATAAGGGCTTGACCAATATATGTTGATAAGCTGACATATTTGTCATCTTGGAGTGTAGCGGTATGGGTTGATTGTAGAAATCCCCAATGGTGTGTTGGTTGGTATGCGGGGCATGTAGTGGATGGAAACCTAGGCAATTGGGTTGGGCTTTGCATATTATTTGTTAATTATGTAAATGAAATTGTTATTATATTGTAAGGTTAAGGCCCAAAACTAGTGGTGCATGAGGGTTGCTACTCGAGTCTCGCGACTCACCCCTTTAAACTAACCTTCGGTGACAATTAGTGCATCAGACCGGGCTGGAGTGGAGCTCAAGGTGGCCATGCAAAAGAATGTGAATCCGGAGAAAAGTTCCCCATATTAGTTTTTTTTAAAGTATTTTTTTGTTATGGATTTGAACTACGTTGTAATAAGGCCATGGGCCATTAGTTTACATTTTAGTTTTATTATGGGCATTTATTATTTATTCTCATTTTAATTTCTTTCAAAGACATGTAATTAAGTTTTGGGCTTTCGATTATTAAGGCACATTTTATAAAATTCTCATTTGGGCTTACTGTCGACACGATTGGTTTTACAAAAATTTTCTTAGTGACATACTAGATTCGGTAGTAGTGTTTGGGCCGGGTTTGGGGTGTTACAAATTGGTATTAGAGCCCGGTTCAAAACTTGTCTTTGGGATTTTGGGCCCAAAAGATATTCTAAAAATGGGTTTTCTAAAACATGGATTTCTCTTAGCAAAGGCTTATGAGTTCAGCATGGCACCTGCGTCTCCGGCCAAGTTCACCAGGTAAGTACTCTAAACCATTGTGTGATATATATGTGGGCTTAACGGGCTTATGGGACGTAGCCTATTTAGGTTAGAACTTGATGGACACTAGGCTTAGACAAACAAACTCTTAAAAAAAAATCCATAAGACTTAACTTCATTAAACAAAACCTGTAAACAAGTCACAAGACTAAAGTGTGGTAACAAGCATATGCATGTCTATGAGTAGATCCGGAAGAGCTTGGTATTTAAGCAGTCCGAGTGACTCACCTCCTCTTTGCAAGAATCTCACCTAGTGCATAGTGATTGTTCACTTTAGCCATGACGGGGTGTGGCAATAGGCATATGCATGTCAGGAGTGGATTAGGGAAAGCTTGGTATAGCAGATCTAGTGACTCACCTCCTTTCCACTAGAATTCTACGGTGCATAGTGATTATTCACCCTAGTTCTGATGCGTGTGGACGGGGCCAAAACTTATAATTAAAACCCGAAAAGGACTAGCCACCTGTTTTTCTCACAAAATTATCAGAATATCCTTATTTTGAAAAAAAAATACCTATGATTTGCAAATATACCCCGATTTACAAAGTCAAAAGAATCTTTCCATAGAAAACAAAACAACAACAACATCTAAATATCCACGGTTTGTGAGATTACCAAAATAGCCCTGCTTATGAAATTACCAAAATACCTTAATTTGCAAATGACCAAAATACCCCGATGGCAAAATTCTGAAATACCCCATTTGCAAAATTCTTTGAAATACCCTCGAGTTGAAAAAAACCAAAATACCCTTATTTCATAAAATCACTCGAACCATATTTTAAAAAAATTTACTGAAAATACCCTCGTAGGATAAAATTACGAAAATACCACAGGTAGTAAACGATGAAAATACCCTTAGGTGATGAATGATACTTGCATGAATGTGTGTGTGCATAATTCCTAGAATAAGAAGATGAAAAGCTGTTGATAGGTTGAATTGAAGAATCACTTTCAAAACTATGTTTCATAAGGTATTAGGGGATAATTAGTGGAAACAATTAATGACTCATAAAATTTTTAAATCAGATAGATGCAAACCAGAAGAATGAGTACAAGAGGTCGATTACGTCTGCCACGTGGAAGCGGTAGAGGTAGGATGACCGTATCAGAACCCGTAGGATCGGGTCATGGGTCAAGAAGTGAGATACCGGTTCCACCAGCTACTGAGGGGGAATTTTAGGACCAGACAGGAGGAGAGGATGTAGTGTCTCAGCCTGTACTGTGGGTTTTAGAAAGAGGGGCTGAGGCTGGTATGGGCATAGGAGCCCAAAAATCGTACTGAAAATTTGAGGAACAATAAATTTGAAGTATTTAGGGAGTCTCTAGCGTATCCCAGGAGTTCTGCTGAATATTGGTTGGAGGCGGTGGAGCGTATAATGGATGACCTAGACTTCACGGTGGAGGAGAAGTGAAGGGGTCGTGTCTCTTCTTTGAGGCGAGGCCTACCAATGGTGGCTCACAGTGAAAGAGAATGCGACCATGGACACGATTAGTGGATTTCTTTAAGGAGTCTAGGGAAAATGCGTTGGGGCTAGTTACATGGATGCTCAAGGAAAGCATTCTGAATTTGGTGCAAGGAGTAAGTCGTGGTGAGTATGAGGCTGAGTTTCTACATCTCGAGTCATTACGCAGGGAATGGTAGCAGCAGTATGAACGATCGTTGGTTCGAGATGGGCTAAGGAATGAGCTAAGGGTTTTGATCGCGCCATAACGAGAGAGAATTTTCATGGTTCTAGTGGATAAAGTTAAAATAGTGAGGGCGTAAAGCGAGTGGGAGACAGGAGAAGGATAAAGATCGAGGAAGGAGTAAGAGGAGTTTTGGACCCTCTAAAGCAACTGAAAATTTTCAAAAGAGGCCTAGGACTGATGGGCTAGCTCGTGCTCCATCGGGCCAGAGTCAAGCATGTTCTATATGTGGGAGAACCCATTATGGGAGTGCGAGGTAAAAGCGGTGGATGTTTTAGGTGTGGATCCTGAGAACATTTGATGAGGGTGTCCTCGGATGGATCGTGGGCGACTAACGGGCGAGGTTACGATCGAGCTAGAGAGGTGATCGGCTGGACCAAGGGGTAGAGATGCTGACTAGAGGAAGAAATAGACCGATCGGGGTTGTGGAGCATCCGCGAGAGGTACAAATGTCTGAGATACAAGGCGGCGGGTTTAGTTTATGCGACTCATCGAAGGGAGGACGGTGGCCTTGCCGGATGTTATAACTGTGACGTTTCTTATCGCTAATAACCCTTACTTGCTTTAATTGATATTGGGTCAACCCACTCCTATGTTGCATGTTCGATATCGAGACTCTAAGTATAGATTATGAGATAACCACTAGGAAGATGACAGTGGTTAGTCCCCTAGGACAATCTAGGGTAGTGGACAAGCTGTTTAGGGAAGTACCTTTAGAAACTCAAGGGGTAGTGTTCCCGGCAGATTTGATGGAATTGCCATTTGGAGAGTTTGACCTCATCTTGAGAATGGATTGGTTAACTAAGCATCGTGCCAAGTTGGACTGTGAGAACAAGTGTATGGTGTTGGGTACTCGGAAGGCGGGGAGGTGGTTGTGTTAGGAGAAAGGAGGAATTACTTGTCCAACGTGATATCCTCCTTAAAAGCTATTAAGATGATTCGAAAGGGATGTAGTGCATATCTGGCCTTTATTCGTGCGTTGGATGCTAAGAAGGTGACTGTTAAGGAGGTCCGAACAGTCAATGATTTTGCAAATGTCTTTTCGGAGGAATTGCCAGGATTACCCCCAGATTGCGAGGTGGAATTTGGAATAGACCTACTTTCGGGTATAGCTTCAGTATCTATTGCTCCTTATAGGATGGCGCCAAAGGAATTGGTGGAGCTCAAGGCTCAGATTCAGGAACTATTGGATCGTGGGTTCATTTGACCGAGTGTGTCTCCATGGGGAGCGCTGGTCCTGTTTGTGAAGAAGAAGAATGGATCCATGCGTATGTGCGTGGATTATCGTCAACTGAATAAGTTGATGATCAAAAACAAGTATCCGTTACTGAGGATCGACGATTTGTTTGATCAGCTCAAAGGAGCATCGATCTTTTCTAAGATTGACCTATGGTCGGGATATCATCAATTAAAAGTTAAAGGAGGAGACATTCATAAGACGGCGTTTCAAACTCGGTACGGGCATTATGAGTTCTTGGTAATGCCGTTCGGGTTGACGAACACACCAGCGGCCTTTATGGATATGATAAATCGGGTGTTTCAGCCATATCTTGATCGGTTCGTCGTGGTGTTCATCAACGATATCCTGGCTTACTCTAAGTCGGAGGAGGAGCATGACGAACATCTTCTCGTGGTGTTGCAAACTCTGAGGGAGAAGCAGTTGTTTGCAAAGTTCAGTAAGTGTGAGTTCTGGCTGAAGGAAGTGACTATCTAAGGACATGTGGTTTCGGCCGAGGAAATCAGGGTGGACCCTCGAAAGATAGAGGCTGTATTGGATTGGAAACCACCAAAGTCTGTGGCAGAGGTTCGGAGTTTCTTAGGTTTGGCAGGGTATTATCGAAGGTTCGTTGAATGGTTTTCTCTAATAGCTGCTCCACTAACTAAGTTGCTGAGGAAGGGAATATTGTTTATATGGACCGACAAACAGCAAGAGAGCTTCGAGAAGTTGAAAAGAATCCTGACGGAAGCACCAATATTAATTCAGCTGGAGGCAAGAAAGGAATTTACCATCTACTGTGATACGTCGCACACGGGTTTAGGGTGTGTGCTGATGCAAGAAGGAAAGGTGGTGGCGTATGCGTCTCGATAGTTGAGACCGCATGAGTTGAACTACCCTACGCATGACTTGGAGTTGGCAGCAGTAGTGTTTTCCTTAAAGATTTAGAAGCACTACTTATATGGGGAGAAGTCAGTAATTTACACCGACCATAAAAGTCTAAAATACCTCCTTGCCCAGAATGAGCTAAATTTGAGACAACGTAGGTGGATCGAGCTCTTGAAGGATTATGATTGTTCGATCGAATACCACCCTGGTAAGGCAAATGTGGTAGCAGATGCGCTAAGCCGTAAAATAGTATCGGAGTTAAGAGCCATGTTCGCTCATCTGAGTCTATTCGACGACGGGAGTTTGCTAGCTGAGTTGTAAGTAAAGCCAACATGGGTAAGTCAGGTTAAGGACAAACAGTTAGTAGATGATGTTCTGAGTGCTCGACTGTTGCGAGTAAGGGATGGTGGAATGGACGGCTATAGTTTGAACAAGAAAGGAATTTTATGTTATCGTGGGAAGATTTGCATGCCTAAAGACAAGGAGTTACAGCAAATGATTCTTCAGGAATCGCATAGTAGCCCTTATGCTATGCATCCTGGAGGAGTCAAGATGTACCGTGATTTGTGAGAGCAATTACGGTGGCTAGGTCGAAGAAAGAAATGCTTGAAGATCGTAGGAAAATATCGGCGTGTCGATGGGTCAAAGTTGAACACCAAGTGCCATCGGGATTGTTGCAGTCGGTGAAGATTCCCCAATGGAAATGGGAGAGAATCACAATGGATTTTGTTAGTGGGTTACCCCTTACACCCACTAAGAAGGATTCTATTTGGGTAATTGTTGACCGACTGACGAAGCCTGCTCACTTTATACTGGTTCGAGTGGATTTTCCTCTACAAAAATTAGCTAAATTGTATGTGGCTGAGATTGTAAGAATGCATGGTGTGCCGGTGTCAATAATATCAGATAGGGACCCTAGGTTCACGTTACGATGTTGGAAGGCTATTCATCAAGCAATGGGAACAAGGTTAGACTTTAGTACCGCTTTTCACCTGCAGACTGACGGTCAGTCTGAGAGGGTCATTCAAATCTTGGAAGATATGCTAAGGGGTTGCATCATCGACTTTAGGGGCAGTTAGGAAGAGTATTTGCCCTTGGCAGAATTTGCATATTATAATAGTTATCAAGCTAGCATTCAGATAGCGCCTTATGAAGCGTTATATGGAAGAAGATGTCGTACTCCAACATGTTGGACGGAGTTGGGTGAACGTAAGGTGTTAGGTCCAGAGTTAGTTTCAAAAATCGAGGAGAAAGTGAAGTTAATACGGGCTCGGCTAAAAGAAGTGTCAGATCGACAAAAGTCTTACGCGGATCTAAAGCGAAAAGAGGTGGAATTCGCGGTAGGTGATCAAGTCTTCTTGAAGGTATCCCCGTGGAAAAAAATAATGAGGATTGTTCAGAAGGGGAAGTTATGTCCACGGTTTATTGGGCCTTATTGGGTACTAGAACGTGTGGGCCCAGTGGCTTATCGGTTGGAGTTGGCTTTAGAGTTGGAGCAGATACATGATGTGTTCCATGTCTCGATGCTGAGATGTTATCGATCTGACCCATCGCACGTAGTGCCGGTAGAAGAGATAGAAGTAAAATCAGATTTGTCCTTTGAGGAAGAGCCAGTGCAAATCTTGGATCGAGACGTGAAAGAGTTAAGAAGGAAGCCTGTGCCATTGGTTAAAGTTTTGTGACGAAATCACGGCACAGAAAGAGGCGACGTGGGAGCCAGAGGATGTTATACGAAAGCAGTATCCCCATCTCTTTTGAGCAGGTAAATTTTGAGGCCGAAATTTATTTTAAGGGGGGTAGAACTGTAACATCCTTAAAGTGGTGCATGAGGGTTGCACACTGAGTCTCGCGACTCACCCCCTTTAAACTAACCTTTCAGGTTACGATTAGTGTATCGGACCGAGCCGGAGTGGAGCGCAAGGTGGCCATGCAAAAGAATGTGGAACCGACGAAAAGTTCCCTATATTAGTTTTTTTTAAAAGAATTTTTTTTGTTATGGATTTGAGCTACGTTGTAATAAGGCCATGGGCCATTAGTTTACATTTTAGTTTTATTATGGGCCTTTATTATTTATTCTCATTTTAATTTCTTTCAAAGACATGTAATTAAGTTTTGGGCTTTCGATTATTAAGGCACATTTTATAAAATTCTCATTTGGGCTTACTATCGACACGATTGGTTTTACAAAAATTTTCTTAGTGACATACCAGATCCGGTAGTAGTGTTTGGGCCGGGTTTGGGGTGTTACACAACCCACTGTGGTCCCAGACCACTGTGACAATCTCTAATAAGTATACGTGGGGCGAACCCACTATGGTCCTAGACCACTGAGACAAGTCACTGATAAACGCATGTATACGTGGTTTCAAACCACTGTGGTCCCAGACCACTGTGACAATAGTCACTGAATCACACTTCCCCTTTCGTTCACATCCCAAAACCCCGATGCCAACATATTATCCATGTACAACAGTTAATCATGTCATACATAATCATATTATATGCAAAGCAATTACAACGGTACTTACCTTGTGTCCTCAACTTTACCCACAAGGGTATCTCGACCGATTGCACAGTCGTTTCGGCTTTCAACCATAACAGTTATTTACACAAAACAATAAAGAGAAAGCGTGAGCATTGCACACCCAATTATGCGTAAAACTAGACTCTCTACGTTGACGCTCTCACTAGCAGGAATAATAGCGATTTGCCAATCCCAGGCAGACGTCGGCTCTCTATCACACCCTAGTGGAATGTCCCGAACTGCCAACACAACATGTCTTTTAAACTTAGGAGCAGAGACCACAGGTCCGCTCTCCCCAGGCCCCTCAGACGTACCCTCCTTGGATCGGCTATCACTCATATACATGATAAGAGTCTTGACTATTACTTAGAGAAAAACGTTTGGTTATCTATCAAAGAAATTTGGTTAAGGTAATGAAAAGGGAAATGGGAAGTAGACAACCCGAAATCAAGAGAATCTCCTTACTTAAGAACCCGAGTGGAATGATAAGGTTTGATATCCAACAAACCTTTAGGCTTCGAACTACAACTGTTTGACTACTGGGGTTTCCCAGAGTGAACGTCCCAAAATGAGAGAAAAGAAGAAAAAAGAAAAGGGTTAGCCAAAATCTAAACACCAAGAACAAATAGCCATTCGGCTATGGCCACTTGGAACATGAGAGAAAAGAAAAGAAAGGGACGAAAGAGTCTCTCCTTACCTTAACCAACAGAACCGGATTAAAGATACTTCCTGCGGCCAAAGATTCCTAGCACCTTGCTCCGTGATGTTCGGCTAACAGTGAAAAGTGTAAGAATCGATTAGTGTGGTGTTAAAGGGGATTCGACTATGAGAAGAAAATAAGAAGAAACAAGATTCAAAGAAAAGCAAATGATTAGGCTGAGGTTTGGCTAAAAGAAAGAAAACCAAAAGAAGATTCGGCTTAAGAAAAAGATTGTAGAGAAGGAAAGATAAAGAAGAAAAGAAGTAATAGGAGAGATAAAGGAGAGGGTTTCGGCTTGAAGCAAGGAGTGTAGCAAAGAGAAGAAGAAGTAAGTTGAATGGAAAAGGTAGGATGGTGAAGAGAGATTCGGCTTAGGTATAGATGAGTCAAAACTAGATTTAGCCAAAAATGTTTTTGGATCACCTTGAAGGAAAGCAATGCAATAATAGGCAAGGGAAGGTTTGACAACAAAAGTGAAAAGATGAAAAGGAGTTGAAAAGAAACAAAAGGAATGCATAAGAAGAGACCTTAGATGCACTAGGGAATTTCGGCACACCCTAAGAGTAGGCAACCCGAAATGGAAAAACAAAGGAGCTCTCGTTACAAATTTGGCACACTCACTTATCCTAGCAACTAAACTGAAATCCCCCTCTAAGCTCCCCACATTCGGCCAACACCTTCCACCATCACCAAATCCCTCGATTTCCTCCTTAATTCACTCTCCAAAACCCATTTGAATTGGTTGACCAATTCAAACTCCACTAGCTCCTCATTTCCACTCATTTAAATGCATTAACGCATTCAACCATTACCCTTGAAGAGTCCCGATCGAATTCATCTTCCCACCATCCTGGCACCAAAAAATAAAGCTTCATAATGAGGCTTATGGGATTCGAACTCATCCCCTTTTGCTCCCTTGTGACGCCACTCCCTTTCTCCTTAAGTGGTGTCACTTGCCACTTTACCACACTCCATCTTGTGTCAACAAACACAAGAAAATATTCTTAAGGCCTGCTTCAACCAGCTCTCCCCCCTAAAGTGCCCAAAAAGTAAAATTTTACCAAGGCTCTGGCTTGACCCCGAGCCTCCCCAGGACCCCCAAACATATGAAAATAACATGTTTAACAAGCCAAAAATAAGGAATAGTGCAAAATGCAGAACCCCTAATTCTAGGATGTTACACTTGCAATTTGGAAGTTACATTGCAGTTGCTTTATGGATAGCTACTCTAGTTTGATAACAGGAGGTTAGTTTTGTTGCTTATCTTCTAGGCTTCCATTACATAATTGTTAAAGTGAAGTTTCATTTCCCTTAAATTTTTTTCAATGGATGTTAATGAGGCGGTACGTTGCTTCTCTCATGCTTGTGGTCCTTTTGGTATTAATTTTTATAACTTTTGAATATCTGTTTGTTTTCAACTAAGCAGGTTTGTCTTTATATTTCCATGCACCTATTTTGTTTTTAAGTTTATCTGAACTGGTGCTTTGGGGCATTACAGGGTGCCAAAGCTTGATGAATTGGTGCCTATTGGAGGCAATCTACTTACGGGCTTTTAGCAAGGACTAGGTCAGTGCTTTCTGAAGTAGCATTATGTTTTTTTATCCATTGCAATTGTTGGGGTGGTGTCCTTGACATTTCCCTTAGTGATAGTATTTTCTCAATAATCTTTTAGAGTTTCTTCGACGCCCTCCAATAAAGAAGACATCCAAGTTGATTGAGAACATTCTTAAATCCAATGAACCCAAGAGGTTAAAGTCGTACATTGAAGCTGGTTGTATTATCATCATGACCAGTGTAAAAATACGAGCAAGTGTAAGTACTTTAGTTTTCATAGATAAAGCATTCTTTGATTGATGCCTAGAAACAGTGAGTACTTATGGGTAAGCTAAGTGGCTTAAGGGTTTCATCTATGGGATAAGCGCTAGATTATGTATCACATGCTTCATTCTAGTGAATCAGCAGTAGTAATTCACCTTGTATGTGAACTATCATGCATATTCTGTATGACTTATATTCCTACATAATGATCTTTCATATCAGAAGTACACACATGCCTACATAGACTACATGATCATTTGATTAAAGTAATATTTTGCAATCTTATTGTCTATGTCTGTACTTTTATAAAGTAAGTTCTATGCCAAAATAATCTTGAAAGAAAGGAAAATTTTGGCTAAAATTGAGACTAGATGGTTGAATACCTTATGTGTAGGGACTGGAACACATTCATATTACATTATAACTTGATATAACCTAATATTATGTTGTTGTTGCAGGTAACAAGGATCACGCCTTGTATAGAATCTAAAGTCACTATGTCAGGTTCAATCATGGATGAAATGCACAATGGCAAAGCTCAAAAAGCCGTTGTTGTGGATTGTGAAATGGTTGGTGGTGGAAGTGATGGATCAATTGATCTTTGTGCTAGAGTGTGGTGTTATTATGTGGTGTACTACTAATTATGCATTTGGATAATATTATTAATTTCTAATATTAATTGTGGTTTAGAGGCTAATTTATAATTATTCAATCCTTGTTTTTTTAACACAATTACAAATAATTTATTTGACTTTGGTATTTTCAATTTATGACGATTAATATTGTATCTTAATAATTGAGTATTATTATATATTTAATTTGATTTATTTATTTATAAATAAATCATTGCAATAAATGTAAAATAAATTAAAATATAAAAATTATTAATATGTATATAAATTTATTAATATATGTAAAACAACTTTTTAGGAAATATTTTTGAAATCTACCAAACAATGTAAAATATTTTACAGATTCACCCAAACACCAAAAATTATTTTTAGTACATCATTTTCGGAAAAGTAAATCATTTTCGTAAATCATTTTAGAAAAACATTTCTTGGCAAACAAACGGACCCTAAGTTGAAATAGCCACTAGCTTTTTTTTCTCAATAATCCCATATAGCCCGATGAATCACGAACTATACTTCTCTTTATAGCTAATTCGAGAAATTATATTCTCACAGCAATACTTTCACAAACACTCAGTTCACTAACTAAAATTCAATGCTTTTACGTATCAAATATGCATATGTTTTCTTTCAATCTGAAACTGCTGCCTAACTGTTACGAATTACTTTCACTTTCTCTTCAATTTATCTGTTGAAATCAGTCTCGTTAATCTCTTTCTTACAAAGCTCGACCCAAAAACAACAGAATTCGGTAATTGCAATCATACAATACTTCATACAATGTCATCTTTATACTCATATAATCACTATTAATGTGCTCAAATTCAACCAACAGTAATTGTCTTTCACATTCTAAGATACAGTAATAAATCATATCTTTAAGAAATTGAATCACTTTCTTATATTATCCATCAGTTGGAGAATGAAACACAGTGTTACAATGCAATCTCATACCCAAAATTTATAATATTTTTCTTTAGAAACTCAATATAAACCTTGGATCTCTATCCGGATGGAGACTAGCACTCTGTAAAAACTGACAATTTCAGAAATGTATAACTTAACTAGTCTATCAAGAGGGAAATTATACGTACTAAGATACAATGTACAGACTTATTCAACAATCAACAATTGTTTAGATAGCATCTTCCTTTTGCAAAATCCAACGAAATTCTATTTCATCTCCACTCAGATAATAATACAAACTATAACAGTCCCGAAGGTACTTGATAATCACCTTTAACCTGTTGATAAATCAGACATTTGGATACAAGTCAGAAGTATCACATTTCATACTCATTCACCAGTAAAACTATCTCTGATTATTTTACATCTTAGTATTTCCCAAATAAACCTATAATTACCACTGTGAGCTAGATATAACAATTGTTGTATAATCTCTGGATTTCTCGGTACACGAACTCTATCTTGAAACAACAATTAATCATCGATTCCAATCTAAAGCTCTAAATCAGAAGTCAATTCATGTTGAACTCTTTAACTTGCAATTCACTGATACATTTCTGAGCTTCACAAAATGCGGAATAAACATCAATTTAGCTTTTAACTCAGCTAATATCTATCCATCATCCGATAAGATCAATCGCATATTCATTGCTTGTAAAGAACACAAAGATTTCTTGTTCAAAATATCCGTGACTATAATTATTTTTCTAGGATGATAACTAATTACTGGCTCAAAATCTTTCGATAGTTCAAGCCATCACTATACAGTCTTGTACTAAAACACTCTCCAAATCATTCAATGTCGCATGACTGAAAATCATAAACTCTTTACCCGATTCAGGCTGAACCAAAACTGATGCTTTAGTTAACAGTGCTTTCAGCTGTTTATAACTTTATTAACATATATTAAACCAAATCAAACTTCACACAAATGAAAACTTCGATAATCAAAACAACTTTAATTTACAATAATATTTCTCAAATAGAACTGTTTTGATAGATATAATTCTGTATCATGTCTTCTAAAATATGAATTCTTCATTCAGACTGTTCATCTATTTATCCGTGAACACAAAAAATTTATTTTCGGACCCATGGATAAACTCAAACACATATAACTCAATTAACCTTTCAAACAAATGACCCAATCAAACTAAACAACTAAATTGATTTTGGCTGTCAAACAATAACTTTTTAGAGAAAACCTTTCTTCTTGTTGTCAAGATAACTCATACATACAATTTATCGCAATTTCTTCGAGATACTAGTCATAGATCTTCTTAAAAACTACATAATTCGAATATGACATAACATTCTATCTTTACTCATTGACATATAACAAGATTTGCCTAGAAGTGATAACTATTATCTGATTTGAACATGATCTTCTATCATTTATGCTTTTGCCTATTTCAATTCCCTTTCAAGAAAACCGAAAGGATTATATAATAAAGCTATCTCAAATTTTAATCATCGAAGCGTTGTATTATACAGAAGCCACCTCCGTCAAACAAGAATCATAATGCCATAATGAAACCGACATCTTAACCATATAAATAGATAATATCCCAGGTGTTAATAATGTATTTTGAACACAAAAGAAAATCAAATATAATTTCTCTGAAATGAATGCGTAAACATAACCTCTATAAATTTGATGATAATTCAATTGTACTCCCATGATCAAACCAAAATTATAATCATAATAGATATATATTCATATCCATCAAAAGAATATCTCTTGCAGATAATCACATAGAATCATAATAAAATCGAGGTAGCGAAATCTCAAGGTATGGAACTATCTGAATTTACTGAAACTTACAACCCATATAGAATGATAAAGATCTCTATGATATCCCGGAGAAATTCCAGAAAAAAACATCACTCATAAGCCTTTGAAATCAAGCTGTGATGAAGCAATATAATCTTCATGTGTATTCAACAAAATAATAACCAATAGAAACATGTAACACCCTAAACCCGACCTAGACGTTATGGCTGGATCTAGCATGTCACATCGAAAGGTAGTTGAAAAACTAAGCGTTCGTTAAAAACGTTACATCTCTTTTGAAAACTCTGAGTTTCGTTGATTGTTTGTAAAAACCCGATTTACTTAATTTCCATTCTTATAAAATTGTTGTTATTTTGAAAAACTATTTTGTTGTGAAAATTTAACTTGTATCATTGCGGAAACGTGATATTTTGGAAAACTATTATTAATGTTTCAAGGAACCCCGTATTTGTACGTTTAATAATTGTTAATGAAAACTTAAATAAAAATAAACCAATGGCCTTATTACAGAAGGTAAACCCAAAATAAATAAACTTAAATTAGAGTAAAAAATGAATTTACTAGAGTTCGCGAGCAATAACTTTTATGTATGACCACCATTGAGTCCTCTGCGACTCCAAATCCTCTAACGCTAGGGATTACCTACAAGGTTAAGGGAAATGGGGTGAGTTATGAGAACTCAGTGTGTAAACCCCTAAACGGTCACTAACTGGGCCCAAGCCCATACGGCATCTATCTCGGCCTAAGCCCTATAATCATGATAATGCAGATAATGTAATGTAGTGTAACCCAACCCAATCCAACCAATCACACCCCTTTTCCAACCAATTGTCACTGTGGGGATCAAGTCAACCCACCCGCTTAATCTCACCAATAAAGGCATTTGCCAATCACAATATTTGTGGTCGAGCCACCGAGTCATAGTATATAAATATGTGCCTGACCATTGAAACAAGATGTGGTAGAGCCACTAGGCTACACTTCTCTTCAGTCATTAAACCCAACCCATGCAACATGGTATAAATGCAATATGGAAAACGTATATAAAAAATGTAACCAGAATCATATACACAATATTCAACCCTAAGCGAGGGTATAACAAACATTTTCACCCTTTTAGGGGTATTTTCGAGGGTATTTTGGTAATTTCACAACCTAGGGGTATTTCGATAATTTACCCTCGTATTTTGGTAATTTCGCATTTAGCGGCCCTTCCGAAGGCCTACTATTGCCTCTAGCAACCCGAAACCCTTTTTGAGTCTCTACGAAACTATAGGGCCTAAAATCCATCTTAGGCCCAAACGGGCCCAAACGCTTGTGTGGCCCAAAACGCATTGTTTCGGTTTTAGATCTATAGATCTCGCATTCAAATTTATCATTTGACAGTTTTCTAACATTTTTCCCCAAGTGGGCTGGATAGCCCATTGGGCCCATTTAGCCTGTTTCGGCCCGGTTAGGCTCGTTACAGCCCCGATATCGCAAGAGTGTTTATGACACTCTCCACGGCTTAACGTCACCATTCATAACTTAATTTACCACTACGAGCACTCATACGCTCGAGTGGTCATAAAATCCGATTTCCAGCCGAATCACGGAACATTGCAACATGCATTCAGAAGGGTGTGAGGCTACACACCTGTTTTGGAATGCGTAACACGGTACTCTCCTAGGCACCTAAGGATACAGTCGGTTAACAGTTAGTCTAGTACCTTAGTAAACTTTTCATCCAAATATTGAGATTGATAAAAAATCTACAACACTTACCAACAATCCGAGACTTTTATTGCAAGGGAAGACCGTGAAATGATTCCCTTGGCTTAAGCCCGCTGAGTCCCTTGTAACATTGAAACCGAGAGAAACTGTTAGCCATAACATTGCATCCAAAACTGTAATCATAATAGCCCTTCAGCTTGAGTAAAAACAAGCCCTTAAGAAAACCCCCATCACTTACATTCGGCCATGACTTACCAACCGATTTACGAAATCCCAAAGTTATAAAGAGGACGAGAGAGTGTGCTAACACTCCAACAGGTTTGGCCACCCCAAAAGAACGAGAGGGATTTGAGATGGAGGAGAAAGAATTGATTCGATCCTAGCCATAGAGAAATAGAGTGAGAAGTTCGGCCTTAGTCAAAAGAACAGGGTGAGTGATCAGTTTTAGACGAGAGAGTAAAAGAGAGACAGGAATGAAACACCCCAAACCTGGCCCACGAGCCTTGACCGGATCTGGTATGTTTCTCGATGTAATCCGGTTCAAAAATTCTTTTGTGACTTTGGAAAAATGATGTGTTTTGAAAGAAAGATTGTTTTTGGGTTGGGCTCGAGTTGGAAACAAGCTAATCTTATACTTGAAATCCCTTGATTTTAGGTGACAAAACATTTAGAGTTTAATTTATGATAAATTTACTTAGTCTCTTAAAAAAAAAATATTTCAGTAGCATGATAAATGGAAGTAAAATAAAATAATTCTACTATGGCCTTATTACATCAAATAATTCCCAAAATAAATTCAAAGTACTTAAAATAAAAAAAGTCCAAAACAAAGTAAAATCAATCGCACATGGCCACCACTAAGCTCCTCGCCAGCCGGCCCATCACCGATCGTCACCGAAGAAAATGTTCCCAACGGGTGAGTCAAACAGACTTAATGTGTAACCAACACTAAAATTTAACAATTAAGGCATACATTCTCATATCACATACATATTCATATAATGATAGGAAATAATGATGCAACTCGAACCCAAACCTATACGCCATCCGTTACACATCACCTGTACCATCCTACACACCGTGGGGACTACTAAGTCAACCCTCCATCCGCTACACACCATCGAAGGCAGTCGTTGCAGTCGACGTGCTCATCGCCCTTATAAAATTCGTGGCATAGCCACCAGATTAAATAATTGTTACCGAAGTCACCACATTTAGATAATGTGACCGAAGTCACCACATTCAGATATCGTGGTATTACCACCACTTTCACTTCCCTTTCACAATGACCCGTATGCCCATGTCATACAAAACATGCCAAATTCTTAATTCACATTCTTATAGTTTCATATGTGTGTCATAATGAGATATTTATCATAATCCTAGTATGAGTAGGAAAACGTGCACTGAGTACTTTGTACCATTGCATGGTACCTTAGCCATATTTTACACATTCTTATAAACACATATAATAATCTTAATGCCTTAAATCTAATAAATCTTAGGAAGGGTACACACCGATATTCTTATCGATTCACCGATTTCTGAAAAACCCGATCTAATGCTTTAGATCCTAAGTTCCTTGCTGCCGATTTGACTATCACTCAATTCCCGAAACTTTGTAGTGTTTTATCCTTGCAATCGGCTAGCCCCAAATCACCTCATAGGTTAGTTTTCGGCTTTTGAACATGTAAGAAATAGATCTAGGTTGCTAAATAAGCCTTGGTCGAATGTCAGATTCACTTACCTTGTGAATCCTAATATCCCAAAAACACCACTTGACTATGGAGATGTCGACAGCCCTATACACATATGTTAGATTTAATCTAACACTAAAACATAATAGAATGGCCTATGGTCGAATTTCACTTATGGCTTACCTTGGGTTCTTAAAATCCCGAAGATCCCCTATTATAGCCGACTTTACTGAGAAAAATCCCGGAAGATCCTTCTAAATTTTGACAAACAAAATATTAATGGGATTAGTCCTAGATTTCAACAAGTCTTAAAAGAAAAGGAATAAAAATTGAATTTGCTCTTACCCCCTAATGATGAAATCGGTTACACCTTCTTCCTGACACCACAGAGATTTGGCTTAGAGACTTGATGAACAATCGGCTATGGTCTTAAAACTTATCTTCGGCTTTTGATTGGGTTTGCAAAAGAAGAAGAACAAGATTTACGATGGAGATTCGGCTTCAATGGAAGAGTATAGGACTTGGGAGAAATCAGCAATGGTGATCTTTTTAGGGAGAAAAGATTTGACTAGGCAAGAGTTGAGAGAATAAAAGAGAACAAAGGAAAAAATGAATATCTACTTGATAATTTGACTATCTCCTTTTACTAGTTTAGTTAAATTACTAAGCTTAGTGTCCCCTTCTTGGCCATCACTTCTCCCACATTTTCCTCCTTTATCACTTCGTTTTAAAAATAATCCATCAATTATCCTCCATTTATCTTTAAAATAAAAGAATTTAAGCTCCTAAAATCTAGCCTTGGTGCCGTCCCCCTACTCCCCTCTTATTGATGTCACAAGCAAAATAAAAACCTTAAAATTTTGCTTCCCACGCGACTCGAACACAAGTCCTTCCCCTAGCTTATGGCGTCATTTCCAGAGGCCCTAAGTGGCACCTCCAAGCCACTTTTCCAAGCCCACTTGTGCGTCATATTTCCTCTATTAATTTTCTTAAGGCCCTGTTAGGCTTAGCTCCCTTATTAAAACTTAAAATACGACATTTTTCTAAGGTATTTCTTATTATTCTAAAGTTGACAAATTTCATTAGACATATTCACAACATACTCAATCATGCTATTTCATATAATTAAGCATAAATGCATAAGCCTTATTTCGGGATATTACAGTTCTACCCCCTTAAAATAATTTCGTCTTTGAAATTACCTGGCTAAAACAAGTGAGGGTATTGCTGTTGCATTGCCTCCTCTGGCTCCCACGAAGCTTCCTCTGATCCATGATTGCGCCATAACACTTTGACTAGAGGAACCGACTTCCTCCGTAATACTTTCACCTCTCGTTCCAAGATCTAAACCGGCTCCTCCTCGTAGGACAGATCTGGCCTTAACTCCACCTCTTCAACTGGTACCATATGAGATGGATCCGATCAATATCGACGTAGCATGGACACATGGAATACGTCGTGCATCTACTTTAACTCCAGTGGCAACTCCAACTAATAACCCACTGGTCCCACTCACTTCAAAACTCGGTAAGGTCCTATAAACCTTGGACTTAACTTCCCTTTCCGACCAAATCTCATCACCTTCTTCCAAGGTGAAACTTTGAGAAACACTTGATCTCCCACATCAAATTCGATTTCCTTCCGTTTAAGATCTGCGTACGACTTCTGTCTATCAGATGCTTCCTTCAACCGTGCACGAATTATCTCAACCTTCTCTTTGGATTCTGCCACAATCTCTGGACCCAAAACTCGACGTTCTCCTAACCCTGTCCAACACGTAGGAGTTCGACACTTCCTACCATACAATGCTTCATACGGTGCCACCGAATCTTGGCTCGATAGTCATTGTTACAGGTAAATTCTACTAGAGGTAAATATTCCTCCCAACTTCCTCTCAAATCCATCACACAACCCTCAACATATCCTCTAACACTTGGATTACCCGTTCAAACTGCCCATTCGACTGTGGATGAACAGTAGTAGTGAAATCAATTTAGTACCTAACGCTTAGATGTAGGGCTTTCGAGCGAAGTAAACCTTGGATCCCTATCCGAGATAATTGACACCGCACTCCATGCAACCTTACGACTTCCGCCATATACAACTTTGCCAACTTCTGCAAAGAATAATTGACTCTTACCGAATAAAGTGGGCGGACTTGGTCAAACGGTCCACTATTACCCATACCGAGTCCTTCTTAGTAGGCGTAAGGGAAGCCCACTAACGAAGTCCATGGTAATTCTCTCCACTTCCATCGGAATCATGATTAGTGAAGCAATCTCGACGAACACGGTGTTCAACTTTAACTTGCGACACGTTAAACACTTCCCACGAATTGATAACTTCTTTCTTCGCACGTGCCACCAAATCGCTCCCTCAAGTCTCAGACAACTTAGTGCTTCCGGGATGCATAGCATAAGGGCTACTATGCGATTCTGAAGAATCCTTCGTCTAAGTTCCTTATTCTTAGGCATACAGCCTTTCTCTTGAAACACAACACTCCTTCGCCATTAATGCCATAATCTTCCAACTCTCCATTCTCAGACTTTGTCAGAAGCCAAGACTTAGGTCCTCATCACCAATCGTCCCTCTTTCACTTCATTCAACCATGTCGGCTTGACTCGTAACTCTGCCAATAGGCTTTCATCATCATACAAGCTCAAGTGTGCGAACATCACCCTCAGATCTAACACCACCTTCCGACTTAGGGCATCTGCCACTACATCCACCTTGCCCGGATGATACTCTATCGAACAGTCATAGTCCTTCAGTAATTCAACCCACCTTCGCTGCCTCAAGTTTAACTCCTTCTGAGTCAGCAAATACTTAAGGCTCTTGTGGTCTGTGTAGATCATCGACTTTTCGCCATAAAGATAGTGCCTCCATACCTTAAGAGCGAAAACCACTGCTGCTAATTCCAAGTCATGTGTCGGGTAGTTCACCTCATGTGGCCTCAATCGCCGGGACGATATGTCGACTACCTTCCGTCTTGCATCAATCGCAACCCAAACCTATATGGGAAGCGCCACAAGACAACCGTAAAATCCTTTCCTACCTCAGTGAATCAAGACCGAGCTTGATTAACACTTCCTTAAGCTTTTCAAAGCTCTCCTGCTGCTTATCTGTCCATACAAAGGTACTTCCTTCCTCAACAACTTTGTCAAAGGCATTGCTATTGACGAGAACCCTTTACAAACCTTCCGTAATAGCCTACCAATCCCAAGAAACTACGAATCTCCGCTCTGAGACCTAGGTGGTTTCCAATCCAACACCGCTTCAATCTTTGTAGGATCCACCTTATTCCTTCAAAGAGACACCATATGCCCCAAGAAGGCAACTTCCTAAGCCAAAATTCACACTTGCTGAATTTGGCATAAAGCTTCTTCTCCTCAATACTTGCAAGCACAATCCAGAGATGCTCATCATGCTCCTCCTCAGTCTTGGAGTATACGAGGATGTCGTCGATGAGCACCACGACGAACCTATCCAAGTAAGATTAAAAAACTCGGTTCATCATATCCACGAATGCGGCTGGGGTGTTTGTCAACCTGAACGGCATTCGCAAACTCATAGTGGCCGTATCTTATCCTAAAGGTCATCTTATGGATATCGCCTCCTTCACCTTCAACCGATGATATCGACCTTAAGTCGATCTTTGAGAACACTGCCGCCCCTTTAAGCTGATCGAACAAGTCATCTATCCTTGGCAAGGGATACTTGTTCTTGATGGTCAGCTTATTCAACTGACGATAATCTATGTACATTCGCATAGTTCCGTCCTTCTTCTTCACAAATAGGACCGGTGCTCCCCTTGGAGACACACTGGGTCGAATAAACCCACGATCAAGTAACTCCTGGATTTGTGCCTTGAGCTCAACCAACTCCTTTGGTTCTATTCATGACGGGCAATTGACACGAGTCGCTCCTGTAACAAGTCAATTCCAAACTCCACCTCCCTGTCTGGGGGTATTCCTGGTAATTCCTCCAGAAACACATCTTCGAATCCACTAACACCTTCTTCCTTTCCATCTAACGCACTTATGAAGGCTAAAAATGCCTTGTACCCTTTACGAACCATCTTTTTAGCCTTTAGCGTCGAAGCAACATTAGACAAGTAGTTTCTTCTTTCTCCTATAATAATGACCACCTCATCCTCCGGGGTCCTTAACTCCGTTCGCTTAGCTGCACAGTCCAACACAGCCCGATGATCCACTAGCCAGTCCATTCCAAGTATGAGATCAAACTCTCCAAAGGGAAGTTCCATCAGGTCGACAGAAAATACTACGCATTGAATTTCTAAAGGTACACTTCAAAAGACCTTATTCACCACTACAGTTTGACCCAGTGGGCTTACTACAGTCATCTCCCTATCAGAAAGTTTAGAGGCTATGTCTAGAGTTTCAACTACTCTACATGCAACATAGGAATGGGTCGAGCCCACATCAATCAAAGCATAATAAGGCTTTCCAAATACAAGGAACGTACCGGTTATGATGTCCAACGCGTCTCTCACTTCCCTACGGTGAACTGCATAAACCAAACCCGACTGCCTTACCTCGGTATTAGCAACACCTCTACCCGGTGTTCCACGTCCTTTGCCAGTACTGTTACCTCTACCATTCGGACCACGACCTCGCTGAGGCTGCTGTCCACCTCTACCAGCCTGATTAACATCCTGAACTGCTGGACGATTCCCATCCGATTTCATGGGACAGTCCTTAATCATGTGATCCTTGGACTCACACTTAAAACACCCTCCTATCTTCTTCCAACATTCACCTAAGTGCTTCTTCCCACACTAATCACAAGTACGACATCGCCTCTAGTAGCGACTTTTCGACTTATGACCAATCAACTCTAGGCCTCTTTTGAACATTCCTAGATGATCTTGACGATCCAAAACCCCTTTTTGGCCTATTTCAGTCCGTAGTCTGCCTCACTGAATCCTTAATCCCTTCAGCCACTTTAGCCTTTTCCACTAATGCGGTAAACTCCCGCTCCTGGTGTGGGGCTATCAACAACCTCAGATTATCCCTTAGTCCGTCCTCAAACTGGACACATCGCTCATGCTCCGTAGCTACCACTCCTCGAGCATACCGACTCAACCTCGTGAATTCAACTTCATACTCGCTACGGACTTGTTCCTTGAACCAAATTTTAAATGCCTTCATCCGCTCAAGATAACGTAATCGACATACTTCTTTTGATATGCCGCCTTAACATACTCCCTGTGTTAGATCTCGTGGTGGCACCATCCCGAATCAGAAGCCACCATTGATACGCTTCATCACGTAGCAGCGCCACCATTCCTTTTAGTTTCTCCTGAGTCAAATCCAACTCATCCATAATTCGCTCGTCACCTCCAACCAATATTCAACAGTCTTTGGGTGCCACACGGATACTCTCTGTAACACCTCAGCTCGTTAGCTTGAAGTCGCTCAGGTACAGACTTTCGAGCTCCCATATTTCCACCTGCTCCAGCCACCATTTTTAGAACTCACAGCACAGCCTGCGATACAGCATCATCCCCCATTTGATCTTGCCGATCAACACCAGTAGTTGGGGGTGGTGGTGGCGGTGGTACCTCATTGTCGATCCTTGACCCGATCTAACGGGTTCGACGACCATTCTGCCTCGACCGCATCCTCGTACATTATGACCACGCCCCTAGAGCTCATTTCTACTACCGCGCTTTAATCGATTAAGAAATTTTATCGTTAGCCATTATTTCACCGATTATTCACAAGAAGTTTTATGAAAAGAGTTTAGTAGCGATTATTTTGATCAATCAAAGTTTCAAGTTTTCTATCCTAATTCACGTAAAAGCACATCCATTCCATAGTATCTCCCATACACATTCACTCTTTGGACATTTACGTCGTTCCTATCCTGTGGGTATTTTCGTAATTTATCCTACAAGGGTATTTTCTTAATTTGTCAAAACAAGGTTCCTTGGTAATTTTGTCAATAAGGGTATTCTGGTAATTTTTTTGCATTCTCGAGGGTATTTTGGAAATTTTGAAATTCGAGGGTATTTTGGTAATTAACCTGGGTAAATTTATAAATCTTAATAAATTAAGGGTATTTCGAAATTTACAAAACTTGTGGGTTCTTTTTGAGAATTTTGTTTTCCAAATTGGTGATGTTGTAAAAATTTTGGGATTCAGGGTCATTTTGATAATTTTGTAAGTTAGGGGCAATTTCGTAAATTTTCAAATCATGGTATTTTGAATTTTCACAAGTTAGGGTTTTATGGATACCTTTGCAAAGTAGGGAAATTTTATAATGTAAAGAAGTTTTGATAAAACTGTGGGTAATATGAGTATTTTATAAACCAAGGGCGTTTTGGTAATCTTACCACTAGGGGCATTTTAGTAATTTTACAAATAGGAAATATTTTGGAAAAAATTTTCACAATAATCTTTTGCTACACTTAAAAGGGTAATATAGAGATTTTAAAGCTAGGGTTTCCATAAAAATACGGCTAGTCCCTTTCGGGTTTTAGTTATTGAGTTTAGCCTATGGATAAGTCCTCTTGGTTAGGGTGAACCGAAGCTACGCACCAGGTAGGATTCGAGTGGAGAGGAGGTGAGTCACACGGACTGCTTAAATACCAAGCTCCCACTGAATACTTGCCACACCCTTACTCGGAGACTTAACCACAGGTTTGTTTAGTTAGGCATTTAAGTTTTATGTATTTGTTGGGGTACACTAGGCCTAGGGTTCAAGTACTTATCATGCTAATCTATGTTCCATTCCATTTCTACCATTCTACAAGTCATAATATAAATCACACAAGAGATCGGAGTACTTACTGTGGACTTGCCTGAGACTTAGTGTGCCATGCTAGAAAAACCTGCTTAATTCACAAAATTCCTTTTGGGCTTAACTTTGAAAACATTTTGGGCCTTAAACCCAAGGCCGAAAGTTTAAAACTGGGCTCTGATACCAAACTAAAACACCCCAAACCTGGCCCATGAGCCTTGACCGGATCTGGTATGTTTCTCGATGTAATCCGGTTCAAAAATTCTTTTGTGACTTTGGAAAAATGATGTGTTTTGAAAGAAATATTGTTTTTGGGTTGGGCTCGAGTTGGAAACAAGTTAATCTTGTACTTGAAATCCCTTGATTTTAGGTGACAAAACATTTAGAGTTTAATTTATGATAAATTTACTTAGTCTCTTAAAAACAAAATATTTCAGTAGCATGATAAATGGCAAGAAATAAAATAATTCTACTATGGCCTTATTACATAAAATAATTCTCAAAGATAAATTCAAAGTACTTAAAATAAAAAAAAAGTCCAAAACAAAGTAAAATCGAATCGCACATGGCAACCACTAAGCTCTTGCCAATCCCTACCATCACCGATTGTCACCGAAGAAAATGTTCCTCAACCGGGTGAGTCAAACAGACTCAATGTGTAACCAACACTAAAATTAAACAATTCAGCATACATTCTCATATCACATACATATTCATATAACGAGATAGGAAATAATGATTCAACCCAACCCAAACCTATATGCCATCCGCTACACATCACTGCACCATCCTACACACCGTGGGGACTACTAAGTCAACCCTCCATCCGCTACACACCATTGAAGGCGATCATTTGCAATCGACGTGCTCATCGCCCTTATAAAATTCATGGCATAGCCACTAGATTAAATAATTGTGACCAAAGTCACCACATTCAGATAATGTGACCGAAGTCACCACATTCAGATAATGTGATCGAAGTCACCACATTCAGATATCATGGTATTACCACCACTTTCACTTCCCCTTTCACAATGACCCGTATGCCCATGTCATACAAAACATGCCAAATTCTTAATTCACATTCTTATAGTTTCATATGTGTATCATAACAGATATTTATCATAATCCTAGTAGGAGTAGGAAAACGTACCTGAGTACTTTGTACCATTGCATGGTACCTTAGCCATAATTTACACATTCTTATAAACACATATAATAATCTTAATGCCTTAAATCTAATAAATCTTAGGGAAGGGTACACACCTGATATTCTTATCGATTCACTGATTTCCCGACAAACTCGATCTAACGCTTTAGATCCTAAGTTCCTTACTGTCGATTTGACTATCACTCAATTCCCGAAACTTTGTAGTGTTTTATCCTTGCAATCGGCTAGCACCAAATCACCTTACAGGTTAGTTTTCGGCTTTTGAACATGTAAGAAATAGATCTAGGTTGCTAACTAAGCCTTGGCTGAATGTCAGATTCACTTACCTTGTGAATCCTAATATCCCGAAAACACCACTTGACTATGGAGATGTCGACAGCCCTATACACATATGTTAGATTTAATCTAGCACTAAAACATAATAGAATGTCCTATGGCCGAATTTCACTTATGGCTTACCTTGGGTTCTTAAAATCCCGAAGATCCCCTATTGTCGCTGACTTTACTGAGAAAAATCCTGGAAGATCCTTCCAAATTTCGACAAACAAAATATTAATGGGATTAGTCCTAGATTTCGACAAGTCTTAAAAGAAAAGGAATAGAAATCGAATTTGCTCTTACCCCCTAATGATGAAATCGGTTACACCTTCTTCCCGACACCACGTAGATTGGCTTAGAGACTTGATGAACAATCGGCTATGGTCTTAAAACTTATCTTGACTTTTGATTGGGTTTGTAAAGAAGAAGAAGAAGATTTCTGATGGAGATTAAACTTCAATGGAAGAGTATGGGACTTGGGAGAAATCGGCAATGGTGATCTTTTAGGGAGAAAAGATTTTGGCTAGGCAAGAGTTGAGAGAATAAAAGAGAACAAAGGAAAAAAATGAATATCTACTTGATAATTTGGCCATCTCCTTTTACTAGTTTAGCCGAAATTACTAAGCTTAGTGTCCCTTACTTGGCCATCACTTCTCCCACATTTTCCTCCTTTATCACTTCGTTTTAAAAATAATCCATCAATTATCCTCCATTTATCTCTGAAATAAAAGAATTTAAGCTCCTAAAATCTAGCCTTGGTTCCGTCCCCCTACTCCCCTCTTATTGACGCCACAAGCAAAATAAAAACCTTAAAATTTTACTTCCCACACGACTCGAACACAAGTCCTTCCCCTAGCTTATGGCGTCATTTCCAGAGGCCCTAAGTGGCACCTCTAAACCACTTTTCTAAGCCCACTTGTGTGTCATATTTCCTCTATTTATTTTCTTAAGGCCCTGTTAGGCTTAGCTCCCTTAAAATACGATATTTTTCTAAGGCATTTCTTATTATTCTGAAGTTCACAAATTTCATTAGACATATTCACAACATACTCAAGCATGCTATTTCATATAATTAAGCATAAATGCATAAGCCCTATTTTGGGATATTATAAGGAAAGAAATAAAAGAAGAGGAAGGCACTACCTTGCAACCACCGAAAACCAAGTAGGCAAAGAAGCTTCGACAACCACAAGAACTAAGTTTCGGCTAAGAGATGAACTAAAAAGAAGGACCCAAAATAAGAAGGACGGAGTAAGCCAATTGAAACTAGAAGAAAAGGGAATATAAATTTTGACTAATGAGTAGAAACAAACAAGTTGAAAAGATGAGAGGTTGAACCAAAGTGCACGAATGGTCAAAATCCAACTGATTCGACCAAGTCCCAAAAAGAGAAAAATAAAAAAAGAGAAAATGGTTTCGGTAAATAGGGAATTGCCAAGAGAAAGTGACCCAAAATGCTCAAAATGCCAAGGAAATTTCTGCACTCTACCCCCAAAAGACCGAATATGCACACCTACTCCTTAGCTGAATTTTAACCCCCACAAGCTCCCACATTCGGCCAACCACCCCCTCTCACCTCAATCCCACGATTCACTCCTTAACTTCCTTCACCTTTCACTCTCCATCACCCATTCAAACAGTTTGACCTAGTCTTCCCTCTCTCCTGCAGAGTTTGGTCTCCACTCAGCTTCCACCTTTCTTGAGCACAAAAATAAAACTCTTCATATGCTGCTTGTGGGATTTGAACCCTACTCCCCTTGCCGCCATGTTGACGCCACCCCCACTCCACCATGTGGCCATTTGTGTCTTATAACATGCATAACAACAGATAAGTCTATAACTGAAGTCCAATTCCATTTAATAGAAAATAATCCAAAAGAAAAGAAAGTACCAAGACTAGAACTCTGGATCCCCTTGCTTCCCTGTGGCGTCACTCCCTTGCTCCCTAAGTGGTGCCACTTGCCACTAGGCCACAACTCCTTTTGTGTTAGTAAAACACAAAAAATTTCCCTTAAGCCTTGCCTCCGATGACAGCTCTCCCCTAAAGTACCCAAAAACCAAAATTTTCCCAAGGCTTAGGCACGAACCCGAGCCTTCCTAGGACCCCTAAACACACCCAAATAACAAGCCAAGCTATCCTCCACACATAAAATAGTGAAAATGCAGCACCCTCGATTTTAGAATGTTACAAAATAGAATACTATCATCATATGGATTTCACCATCGACTTTTCTATCAATACAATGGAATAGAATACCAGGGAAAGATAGAGCAATGCCGATCATAACCCAAAAAGACCAACAATGCTTTCGTCTATTAGTATGTTTAAATAGTATTTTCATACAATAAGAGTTTCATTTGAAAATAAATAGCCACATATACCTCTAAGAACAATTGAAGACATAGAATACCCTAAAGAGATCATTATAAGCTATTCAACTATACTACTACACTCAGATATCTTTACAATTCAAACATTATTCCACTGTCTAATTCTGTCATTATTGATTCCTCTTTATCCCATCACTAACAGAAATCAATTAAGTAGAACTACTAGATAATACATTTTATAGATATCATACCTGAATATTTTGTTTCATTGAAGTCAACTTCTTCTTTAATAATGACTTTGCATAATCCCCATAGCCTTCAAAACGATTCGATATCTCTTCTAGTACTGCCTTTACTATTGACTCATTCTCTTATCTGACCACAGTATTATTCCTTCAATCACGAAACTCTGTAATTCCACACTTGTGAGCTTATTTAATCTAAATCTTACGAATTTCATTGTAATACTATATCGATAAGGGGGTGAGGGTTGTAAAGCCTCAAATTTAACTCTCACATATGCATGCACATAACATAACATTTATCAATAACATAATATTATGAACCTTTATTCATACCTTTATGAATTTCAACTCATCATAAAAACATTTTCGCTCAAATATTTGAGTACCACTTTTCGCACTATTGGAACTAGCTCGATTGGAAAACATATCTGTCTAATTAAAATAATTTTCGTCAAAGTCGGGAGATATCACACTATCACAGGTTCTATATGGCATGTATAGCTAGACTCACATATGCTATGTTAGTCCTAGAATCGAATAAATCATAGCTCTGATACCAATAAATGTAACACCCTTCACTCGTATTCAACGCCAGAATAGGGTTACGAAGTATTACCGGACTTATAAGACATATATTAGTACTTTTCTCAAACATTCAATCATTTCATTCAATAATAATTCATTCTCAATCAATTAGTCTCTTATAATAGTCTACGAGGCCTTAAACATGCTTTTAGAGTGGTTCAAGACTAAACTAGTAACTTATAAAACTTTCATGGAACTTTGAAAATTTTACTCAAAACAGAGGACACACGCCCGTCTGGCCAGGCCTTGTGTCTCACACGGTTATCAAACACACCTGTGTCACCAGCCGTGCGAAAACAAGGGTACATACTGACTTCGGTCACACGGCCAACCACACGCCCGTGTGTCAAGCTCGTTTACCCTTCAAAGTGGCCACACACCCCCGTGTGCCAGGCCGTGTGCTAGGCCCTGCCAAACCTGTAGGGTATGCTAACTTATGCAACACGACCAAGTCACACGCCCGTGTGCTAGGCCATGTGCAAATTAATGGGTCTACTGACTAATATCACACGGCCAGTCACACGCCCGTATGTAAGACCGTATGGAGCATACTGACTTCAATTTAATATCAACACCAGGGGCACACGACCATGTAACATGACCGTGTGTCACACATGGCTGAGACACACGCCCGTGTCTCTGCCTGTGTGGACAAAAATAGGCTATTTGCAAAGCCAGTTTTCCACCCTATTTTTACATGCATTCACAAGCATAATTTGCAACGTTTTATAACCCAATAGGCAGCAATTCCATAATATTTCGTACACATATTATACCAATTCAACTTAGTAATCAAATACCTACTTAATAACATGCATTTTCTATTCATATGCATACTACATATCAAAACAACATTTGCATATTTCCATTCTACCTACTACTTGCCAAAACATACCATATTTAAATACTTATACACAACCAAAACATTATAACAATTTAAGCCAAATCACATGGCTTTATCTTAAACCGCCATGTACCAAAATCACTATCTCAAATAGCCATAACTATCATCTTATAACTAGCCTATACATGCCATATTTACATATATACATGAGTTCAAAGGTACCAAATGACAATTGGATAGTGTGATGCGATCTCGATTTTATCCGAATCGAAGCGAGCTATCGAACCTTTATAAAACATGGAAAAGAAATGAATAAGCTTTCTAGCTTAGTAAGCCCATGTAATTAAGAATTTAACTTACCATTTATACATAATTAAACAAATAAACAAAGTATATCAAATTCACTTGCCAAATGCCTATACACAAACATTCATCAATATGTTAGTCTCATAAATACATATAATCAATCTTTATCTCAATTTCATACATCAACGTATTATATCAAATTCATATATCATGTACATCATTTGTAACATCTCACTCTCAATCATATAAACGGTAATTCATTCGATAAGAGTAACTCATCCGCCTAAACAAGATTTCATCCATATAACAAGAATTCATTCGATAATGAAGAACTCATTCGCCTAAACAAGATTTCATCTATATAACAAGAATTCATTCAGATAGCACATAGCTTTTTCACATAACCAATAATGAATTTATGCCCTTTGAACCTATTAGAATATCAAGGGATACTCGGGTGATATACATTAAGTATATAAATTAGTAAGCTATCAATTCATTTTCTTTTTCACTCTTTCAAGTTATGCTCAAGAAGTTCCTCCCGAAATGATTTGACAAGAAGCTCTATTAAGTCGAAATGGTAAGCTCGACGAATGAAAATAGTAAGTCGTTATTCTAATCGATATATTGATAAGCTCATACGAAGTGTGGTGAGTCTCGCAACAAATGCGTAAGATCGACAAAATGGTAACCCTAGTGACATGTCACTCGTATCCTACGAATTCATACGGTCCAAATGGGGCTCGGTAATCATCACCAGATCAATTAAGTATTCAGTATTCCAAGTATATCAATTACTCAATTATATACATACATTTCAAACAAATATAAGTATTTAAAGTTCAATTCTAATTACACGAACTTACCTCGTTCGCTGTAACGATGAATTAGGTCGACTAATCTGATACTTTGTATTCCCTTATTATAGATCCAAATCTCATTTATCTCAATCTACATAATATCAAATTTTACTTATTTAATCATCATTTCATTTAATTTAGCACAATTTACACATTTTGGCAAAATTACATTTTACCCCTATTATTTTACATTTTTCAATTTAGTCCTTATCACATAAAATCACAATTCATTCAATTTAATACAAATTCATGCTGATCAAATATTACCCATTCTCCCATCAAACCATACTTTTCATTTATTCACATTTTTACCCACAAAATTTTACAATTTCACAAATTAATCCCTTTTGACATTTTGTCAAAAATCACTTTACAAAACTCAGAATCTATTAATAAACCTTCATAATTTATCATCAATATAAATTTACTCAAAAATTAAATAATGGAAACATGTTAAATCTTTAACATTTTCAAAATTGAAGGTACATGCTACCTAGAATACAAAGCAACAATTTTAAAAACGTAAAAGTTATTAAAAATCGAGCAAAAATCATACCTTAATTGAAGAAATTAAAGTTTTCAAATGTTGAAGACAAAAATGGCTTCTTTCTCTTGTATATTCGGCTAGGTGAAGATGACAATAAACAAAAATGGATTTTGTTTTAATTATTATATCATTTATTAACCATTTACCATTTTAACCTTAAAATTTATTCAAAAGTTCATTTATGCCAAACCATTAACATCCACTAACATGCTAATGGTATATTTACCACTTGAGAACCAAAAATTTAAGGTTCTATAGCCATTTAACACCATTAGCTAATAGAACAACACTTTTACAATTTACGCGATTTAGTCCTTTTTATCAAATTGACCTATCAAATGATAAAATTTCTTAACAAAATTTTCACACCAACATAATATCATAATGTAAACATTAAAATAATAATAAAATAAATCTTTCAACTTCAAATTCGTGGTCTTGAAACCACTATTCTGATTTGACCCAAAAACGGGCTGTTACAAAAATTACCCGACTCACAATCTAGAACTGGCTGCAATTGTCTTTGCTTTGAAGATTTGGTGACATTACTTGTACGATGAGAGATGCCACATTTATACCGATCATAAAAGCATGAAATATTTGATGACTCAAAAAGAACTGAACTTGAGGCAACGACGATGGCTCGAATTGTTGAAAGACTATGATCTAGTTATTGACTATCATCCGGGGAAGACAAATGTGGTTGTAGACGCATTAATTTAGAAATCTCTTTTTGCATTGAAAGAATTAAATGATCATTTGACTTTAAATTCAGATGGTTCCATTTTTGCATAATTGAAAGATAGATCGTTGTTTCTACAGCGAATCCGAGAGTTGCAAAATGATGACTCGAAGCTAATAGCTATTTTAGAACAAATTCAGAGTGATCAGGCTATAGGATTTAAGGTCGCAACTGATGGCATGTTGTATTTTAGTAACAGATTGTGTGTTTTGAATAGTTTAAAGTTGAAACGGGACATTTTATGTAACAGTCTGGTTTATACCCTAGTGGAATAGTGGTTTCGAACCACAAACCCGAGTTCATATAATAATTCAATATTATTTTATGTTCCATTTATGAGTGTTTAAGCATGTGTTAAATTTTCGTAAACTAATTTGTCCGTTTGTGTGTTTAATTTGACAAAAGGATGAAAATGTATTAATTGTGAAACTTGTATGCTATTTGTTGAAGTGCCTAAGTGTTGTGGCTTAGTAAAGTTGAAGGCCTTAAATGGCAATTAAGCCATTACTATAGGAAGTGGATGGCATTAAATGTGGTCTTATATATATATATATATATATATATATTATATGTTTATTTATATTATATGTTTACATAAGTTTATAATATATGTTAAATTAGTATATTAATTTATAAGTTATAATATTATATCAATAAAAAGAAAACAAAATAAAGTAACTTGGTTATTATCACCATTTGGCCGAATGTTTTAAAGAAAAAGAAAGAATAAAAGCTTAAGGGTTCGGTTGGTTTCAAGCTTGAATTCAAGGTTAGTTTTTGATCCGTTTTCGATAATTTCTACGTTTTTGTAATCGTTGTTTTGAGAGCTACAAAACCCATGTACTAATTTTGTGAATTGATAATGTTTGTGTGATATGCCATTGATGTTATGTCAAGCTTTTTGATGATTTTTTGTGTTAAATAAAATATTTGATCTAGATGAACATGTTTTGTTCTTGAAGTTTTGTTGAATTTAGCTAAATAGGGCTAAATTAAGAAAATATTAATTTGGAGGACTAATTTGTGAATTTGATGAATATTATAGGTTTGTATGATGTTTATATACATTCGACTAAGCATGGTTGTGTATTGATTTAGTGAATTTGATGTTTTGAGAAAATAGACTAAATTGATATATTATGCAAATGTTAGGTTAATTTGTAAATAGCCCTAAAATGTGTGTATGGATTGAATTGGATGAGTTAGTGAATAAAAGGGTTAATTTTGAATATGTTTAGATTAAGAACCAAGGAAAACAGATTTAGATCATGGGAAAGCGAAAGTAATCGAGTAGCCGTTTCCATTTCGATAGATTGAATCCGAGGTAAGTCATTTTACAAATAAACGTACCTGTATGGAATTATGAATACTCATATGACTAATAATGATAATGAATGATTATGAGAGGTTGTGAATATGAATTACGAGATAAGGTCGATATAGCGACAATTTCTGAGAAGCCCCGTACGAACCTAGGAATAAATAAGATTGACTATGTTATGTTCTATTTTATGTGTAAGACCGTCTCTGGGAAGTGGCATCGATATCTGATTTCATGTAAGACCACATCGGGATGGTGGCACCGATATCTAATTACGTAAGACCCTATCCGTGACGGTGGCATCGATATCCGACACGTGTAAGACCTCGTCGGGACAAATGATCGATATCTCGACACGTGTAAGACCACGCTCAGGATAGTGGCATCGATATCGATTACGTGTAAGACCTCGCTTTGGGATAGTGGCATCGACATCTGGCTACGTGTAAGGCCCTGTCTGGGACGATGGCATTGATATCTAATTACGTGTAAGACCACATGCGGGACAAGGGCATCGATATCTCGAGTACGTAAGACCCCATGCGGGATAGTAGCATTGACATCTAAATACATGTAAGACCACGTCTGGGATGTTGGCATTATACAATTATTCTGAGTTTCTGAGTATCATATTAGACTTTGAGCTGTTCAATGAGTAAATCCAAGCTAAGAACAATTACGATAATGTATATTCATTTCAATACGTTTGGTACCTACACTAAGTGTGAATAAAAGGTAAATACCTATATGACTTTGTTTTGAACAAAAGTATGATTGAATATGAGAACAAGAATGAGATGCAAGAATGTTTAAGAAATAGATTGTATATATATACATATGATTCTTGTATGGGTGAATGTGGAAATAGTGTCCAAGTATATGATCCAAAGCATTATGTGATAGTTTACTAAGTAAATTTATGTGTCAATTACTTTATGCATATATGCCTTTATGCTAGGTTTATTTATATTATGACTTACTCAGCTTTTGGAAAGTGTACTCTGTGCATGTGCATTTTCCTCTGTTTTATAGATCGTCAAAGCTACTGGAGACTCAGGATCGTCAAGGATCGTCGTCACACTACTAAACTTATTTTGGTACCCTTTTGAAAATGTATATAGCTAAATATGGCATGTATAGGCTAGATATGTGTATATGTTTGTGAAGTGAACTTAGCCATGAGTTTTGGAAAGTTTTGAGTTGATAATATGCTTGAGTGAATGAGTTATATGATACATATTTTGACATGGTTAGTTGGTACATGAAATGGTTAAATTTTGAGTAAGCAAATTAATGAATTATGCTTGTGATGACATGAGCTTTAGTCTTTGAAATCGTCATGGTTGGAATTGGTATTGAATGCATGGTTTGAATGGTTATTTTGGTATGTATTTAGTTGTTCTATATGCATGAAATGTGTTGGAAAATGTTGATTGTAGGTATGACCCTTTTTGGGTGGCATTTTAGCCTTGTAAATGGCCTATAATGTCACACGGCCGTGGCACACGGGCGTGCCTAGAGACCGTGGGTGAATAACAGGATCTAATCTAATAATACACGACCTTGACATAGGAGTGTCAACTAGCCGTGGGCTCAAGTCAATAGCCAGCTTAAAAACACACGGCCATGGCACACGGTGTGCTTGGTGGCCGTAGTGGAGAAGTCTGTATGTGGCCTAAGAGTGCACGACCTCAGCACACGGGGGTGCTTAGTGGCCGTGGAGGGTAAGTCAGTTTTGACCATAGAGAGGACACACAGGGGTGTCTAAAAGCCGTGGAGGGCACACAGTCTCCTTCCACGGGCGTGTATCCCCTGTACTTTAAAAAAGTTTTAATTTTCCACGACATTTTGTACGTGTTTCGGTTTAGTCCTGACTCATTTTATAAGAATGCTTATGGTCTCGAGGACTCAGTTTAGGGACATTATGCTTGAGAATAATGAATGACTGTATGAATTTCTGTGAATGTTTTCTAATCTATCCGGTAATGCTCCTAACCCTAATTCGGCGACGGACTCGGGATAGGGGTGTTACATTTGATTGGTATCAAAGCTACAATTTAGCCGATTCTCAGACTAACGTAGCGTGTCAGAGTCTAGCTATACATGTCATATATCTGAACTGTGATAGTGTGATGAATCCTGACGTGTAAAATGTGATTTTCGTATAGCAATGGATCCCAAAAGAGCCGTAGCTGACGACGTAGAAAGTAATGCGCCTGCTCTTGCGCAATGGACAGCGCCCTCTAATTCAAGACCGGCTACGAGCGGTCATGAGGGAGAAGCTAAACAACCTTTCTTCCAGTTGATGAATGAGTGGTTCACTCAATTTCTAAGAAATAACCCGACTGTTTTGCAACCTTCACCCCCGGTTAACCTCCCTCATACATCTGCTATGCTTTCGACTATGAATCTAAATCTGATGAACAAGCCTCCAACTGACAAAATTCGTAAGTATAAGGCCAGAGAGTTTAGGGCTACTAATGATGATAATATCGAGAAAGTCGATTCTGAAGCTCGTAATGAAAGAAAAAGATCGGTGAGTAATTTTTTTCAACCTTTGACGAAGAAATATAGAGATACAGGCAATAGATTAAATGTTTCAGTTGGACATACGAGTAGAGATTGTGTGGGATCAAATGTTGGTTTGAGGACTCAAGCTCCAATTGAATAAAATGATGGAAGTACTAAAACTGTAACATCCTGAAAAGGGCCTATGCATTTTCAGTTTAATTGTATGAAATGACAAGTTTAAGCATTAAGAATAAATTTTTGATATTTTTGGAAACCTGGAAATGCATAAAAATGGAAACCTGAACATTTTGGAAACTTGAACATTTTGGAAACTTGAACATTTTGGAAACTTAAACATTTTGGAAACTTGAAACATTTTGGAAACTTGAACATTTTGGAAACCTGAACATTTTGGAAACTTGGAAATGTAAGAAAAATGGCAAGTTACAGAGCCGATCGAAAATTTTAGGAAACTTAGAAATGATGCAGAAATGTCAAATTTTAAAGTTTAAAATAGGAAATAAGGGCAAGAGGGCCTTAAAAGAAAAAGTTGGAGAATTTTGACACACAAACAGGCTTGGAAAAGTGGCCTGAAGATGTCACTTAGGGCTTAGAGAAATAGCGCCATATGCAAGAGAAATGGGCCTGAGTTCGAGTCACTTGGAAAGCAAATAATGAAGGTTTTATTTTTGCTTCCATAAGCAAGAGGGTGGACGGCACAAGCCTTCTAGAAAGGAGGTGTTTTAATTCCATAAATATATGATTAATAAGTGATAAATAAGGATTTTCTTTTAATAAGATAATTGAGGAGATAAGTGATGGATTAAACACTTTTATTTTAAATAAAAGAGACAATATTATCACTTATGAGGAGTAGTGGCCAAGTAAGGGACTCTCCTATTGATAATTTCGGCTAAAGGAGGAGAGTTAGGCTATTCTCTCATCTTTTTCCTAAGTGTGCCGAAAATTCCCTAGCCCCTATTTCTCTCTCCCAAAATTTTTGCTAAGCAAAACTCCATCGTTTCTTCTCCTCTCCTTTGTCATTGTTAAGTCAAAACCCTTTTCTTTTGATCTCTGATTAAAACTCCATAGCCAAATCTCGTGACTCTAAGCAAGGAAGCAATCGATTAAAGGCATCAAGGTAAGGTTAAGCTATTCAATTTCCTTTCTTTTCTATTTGCCAAAGAGAATGGCCTAATCCCTATTCTTGTTCATGGTCAATCTACAAGGATCTCTCGTGTTTCTACAATTATCAATATAAGGATCAAGGATCTAAGGTAAGGAATATAAATATTCGATCAAGGTTTTGATTATGTCTCAATATTAAAATAAATCGACATGAAGTTATAAGGATTTCGACGATATTCAAGACATGGGAAACTTTCGGATTTGGAAACTATAAGGTAAGTACATAGATCCAATCGCCTAGGGTTATATTGGTATTATTTTCCATTTACTCAAAAGTTAGAAACCGACATAATTACCTGATTTAGTGGCTAGCCGATTTAAGGAAGGAGTATTATCAATTTCCGCATTTGGTTTACAATCTTTTAATTCGGCAATAAGTAAGTAATACAAATCCTACTAGGATTTGGTTTTTAAGCCAAATAGGTTTGTTAATATGTTTTAATGGTTGGCGAATATAGGAGTTAAAGATCTAGATCGGTAGATCGTTCTTCGGGATTTCAAGGAATCTATTAAGCAAATCAGGTGTGTACCCATACTAACCTTCAATACGTTATATGGCAAATATTAACTATATGATTATACATAAGAATGTGAATATGGCTAAGTACCCTAATGTGGTACAAAAGTACTGTGCACGCTTCCTACTCGATAGGATTATGAAATATGTTATTTTATAACATGTGAAAATATATACATGAATGTGGAATTAAGTATGTTATGCATGATATAAAATTTATGGGGCATTCGGGATCTATGTGAAAGGGAAGAAGGTGTTGACTTGGTCTCACCAATGTAATATGGTGACTACGGTCACAAAATTTGAATATGGTAACTCCGGTTACATTATCTGAATTTGGTAACTTCGGTTACATTATTTGAATATGGTGTCTAATGACACAAATTATATGGGCGATGAGCACGTCGACTGCAGCGACTGCCTTCGATGGTGTGTAGCGGATGGAGGGTTGACTTAGTAGTCCCCACGGTGTGACTGACAGGTACGGGTGGTGTGTAGCGGATGGACAAATAGGCTTGGGTTTGGGTTGCATCATCATTTATTTTTATATGAATATGAATTTGATATGAACATGTATGCCTGATTTGTTGAATGTTAGTACTGTGTGCACATTGAGTCTGTTGACTCACCCCGCTATGGGAACTATTTTCAGGTGATGAACAGTGACGGACCGGGACGGTAGACCTTGAGGTGGCCATGTTTCATTTGAAGATTTTATGTAATTTGGACTTTATTTCTTTTTAGTACCTTTAATTTTATTTTTGGGTTTTACTTGATGTAATAAGGCCATAAGGCCCAAGGATTTTTCTTATTTTGCTTTACTCTTAACTATTACGCTGTAACTATTTAAGACCAAAGTTTAAGAGATATATTTTTTAATAAACCTTAAAGATTATTTTGTCACCTTAATAAAAATTGGATTTACAAGATTAATTAAATGGGTTTCCAATCTAAGCCCAACTCAAAATAATAGTTTTTCTAAAATTTTACAAATTTTCTCTAAGTAACGAAAATCTTTGAAACCGTTTATTTTAGGAACATACCAGATCCTGCTCAGCTCGTGGGTAGGGTAAAAGGGTGTTTCAATTTGTATCGAGCCCGCTTTTAAACTCTCTACACGTGGGCTAAGGCCCAAAACGTTTTCAAAGCGAGCCAAATGATTATCTTTGAAAAATAAGGTGTTTTCCGGCATGGCACCTAAGTCTCCGACTCAGATCCACCGTGTAAGTACCCTAACTCTATGTGTGATTCGTGATTTATGAACCGTATAAGGGTAGAAAAGGCATGGAACGAGAATAGAATGATAGGAACTTGAACTTTAGGACTAGTCTACTCAAACACAAACACATAAGACTTAATGCACTAAACAAACCTATGGCTAGGTCATCGAGCTAGGTGTGGTAACCTCAGACGCATGTCAGGATTGGATCCGAAAGAGCTCGGTATTTAAGCAGCCCTAGTGACTCACCTCCTCTTCACAGAATCCTACCCAGTGCGTAGCTTCGGCTCACCCTAACTCGAGGGCTCGATGGTGTGGCAACCTCTGTGCGCATGTCTAGGAATGGTTTCGATGGGAGCTTGGTATTTAAGCAGTCTGCGTGACTCACCTCCTCTCGACACGAATCCTGCCTGGTGCGTAGCTTTGGTTCACCCTGACCAAGAGGGCTCGGTTATAAGCTAAACATAATGACTAAAACCCGAAAGGAACTAGCCATGTTTTAAAAAAAAAAAAAAAAAAGAAGAGAGAACAAAACAACAAACCCTAGTTTTTTCAAACTTTTAAAACTTTCTTTTAAATCGAGAAAATTATTCTTACAACATTTTCTGAAAAACTCCTGATTTGCGAAAATTACAAAAATGCCCTTGGTTTATAAAATGTTCAACTACTCAACAAATTTTACCAAAATTTCATTATTTTATAAACATTCAAAACCCTAATTTGTAAAATATCAAAATACCTTGATTTTGGAAAAATTACAAAATTGCCCCTAACTTACAAAATTACCAAAATGACCCCGATTTCCAATATTTTGCAACATCCCCATTTTGAAGGAACAATTTTCAAAAGAACCTCAAAGTTTTACAACTTTTGAAATATCCCTAATTTATTAAATTTTACAAATTTACCCCAGTTGGTGAAAAATTACCAAAATACCCCTGAGGTCAAAAATTACCGAAATACCCTCGAATTTCAAAATTTTTCCAAATTAACCCTAGACTTTGAAATTTTTAAAATAATTTTTGACAAAAACACCAAGGAACGTTTTCTTCCGAAAAATTACGAAAATGCCTCAGAGGACAAAATTACGAAAATACCCGGGTAGTGAAAACAACAACAATAAAAACTACAACGTTTCTCTGAATGAATGAAAGTTCATACTTGTCTGATGGATGAATGAATGAATGTAAAAGACTATGTGTTTGTATGAATACGAAAGAACCACTCTTAAATCCCTTTTCATAAAACTCCTTCGCTGGTAAATAAGTGGAACAATGACTAATCCATAAAATTTCTTAATCCGATCTCGACGCTAGAAAATGAGCTCTAGAGGACGTGGTCGTCGTGGTCGAGGTAGAGAAAGGATGATCGTGTCGAACCCGCCGATCGGGTCAAGGGTCCGACAATGAAATGCCACCGCCACCACCACCCCAATTTATTAATGTTGAGCAAGCAGCTCGACGGGAAGATGCTATGTCGCAGTCAGGTCGCGAAGTTTTGGAATTTGTGGCTGGTGCAGGAGGAAATGGGGGAAATCGAAAGTCTGTACCTGAACGGCTCCGAGCTAATGGAGCGAAAATGTTTCGTGGAGTGTTTGGAGTAGCACCCAATACTACCGAAGATGGTTGGAAGCAACGGAGCGATCTTGGATGAGCTCGATCCGCTCCAGAGGAAAAGTTGAAAGGGATGGTGGCATTGTTACCGATGAAGCGATCGCTGGTGGTTAATCTGTCGGGATGGTACCACTATGAAAATTTGACCGGGAGTATGTTAGAGAGGTATTTCAGAAGAAGTATGTGGGAACCAGGTATACAGATGAACAAAGGAAGGCTTTTCTAGAGTTGGTACAAGGGAGTAAGTCTGTCGCAGAATATGAGGCAGAATTCCTAAGGTTGAGCCGCTATGCTCGAGGGGTAGTGGCAACTGAGCATGAACGCTGTGTCCGTTTTGAGGACGGACTGAAGGACGATCTGAGACAATTGATAGCACCGCATCAGGAGCAGGAATTCTCGGCTTTGGTGAAAAAGGCCAAGGTGGCCGAGGGGATTAAGGACGCTATCAAGCAGACTGTGGATATGAATAAGGCCAAAAGAGGATTTGGGCCATCAGAAAAGGGTCACAAGAGGCTTAGGATTGACGGGCCACGAAATCAACAGGCTGGTACGGGCTGGCAGTATCGCCCTTGTGAGCATTGTGGAAAGAAGCACATGGGAGAGTGTTGGAGAAAGACGGGAGGATGTTTCAAGTGTGGGTCCAAGGACCATATGCTTAAGGATTGTCCCAAGCAACCAGATGAGAGCCGACCGGCAGCTCAAAATGCTAGCGACCGGTAGAGGCGCATGCAACCTCAACGGGTCGTGGTTCGTAACCGAGGTAATGGTATCGGCAGAGGCTATGGAACACAGTACGAGGTACTACTAATACCGATGCAAGGCAACCTGGTTTGATTTATGCGGTTCAACGGAGGAAGATGGTGACGACCGAATGTAATAACCCAGACGTTTTTATTTTTGACAAACCCTATTTTGCTCTGATTGATGTGGGCTCGACCCATTCCTATGTTGCATGTAGTGTAGTGGAAACATTAGGCCTAGACTCTAAACTCTTTGATAGGCAGATGATGGTAGTAAACCCATTAGGCCAAACTGTTGTGGTAGATAAGATCTTTTGAATGTACCCTCAGAGATTCAGGGAGTGAACTTTCAGGCAGACTTGATAGAGTTACCTTCTGAGAGTTTGAACTTATACTCGGAATGGATTGGCTAGTAGAACACCGAGCCGTATTAGATTGTGCGCTAAACGTATGGAACTAAGAACCCTGAGGATGAAGTGGTAGTAATGATCGGAGAAAGGAGGAACTACTTGTCTAATGTAGTTTTGATCAAGGTCGGAAGATGGTTAAGAAAGGTTGCAAGGCATTCCTAGCCTTCGTAAGCGCGATAGGTGGAAAGGAAGAAGGTATTAATGGAGTTAGGATGGTAAGGGACTTTGTGGATGTGTTTCAGAGGAATTATCGGAATACCCCTGCATGTGGAGGTAGAATTTGGAATTGATTTGCTACCCTAACAGCTCTCGTGTCAATCGCTCCATACCGAATGGCGCTAAAGGAGTTAGTGGAGCTCAAGGCTCAAATCCCAGAACTGTTGGATCGTGGGTTCATCTGACCCAGTGTGTCTCCGTGGGGAGCACCGGTCTTATTTGTGAAGAAGAAGGACGGAACTATGCGTATGTGCATAGACTACCGTCAGTTGAATAAGCTGACCATTAAGAACAAGTATCCTTTTCCAAGGATCATGACCTGTTCGATCAGCTGAAGGGAGCCGCAGTGTTTTCAAAGATCGACTTAAGGTCGGGATATCATCAGTTGAAGGTGAAGGAGGCTGACATCCATAAGACCGCTTTTAGGACAAGATATGGCCACTTCGAGTTTGTAGTGATGCCGTTTGGGTTGACAAACGCTCCAGCCGCGTTCATGGACATGATGAATCGGGTTTTCCAACCCTACTTGGATAGGTTCGTCGTTGTGTTCATCGACGATATTTTGGTGTACTCGAAGTCGAAGGAGGAGCATGATGAGCATCTCCGAGTTGTGTTGGAAGTGTTAAGGGAGAAGAAGCTCTATGCCAAATTCAGCAAGTGTGAGTTTTGGCTTAAGGAGGTGGAATTCTTAGGACATGTGGTATCCGCAGAAGGAATAAGAGTGGATCCTAGGAAGATCGAAGCAGTGTTGGATTGGAAACCACCTAGGTCCGTGGCTGAAATCAGAAGTTTCCTATGCTTGGCAGGCTATTATAGAAGGTTTGTGGAAGGATTCTCGTCAATAGCCGCGCCTTTAACAAAGTTGCTAAGGAAGGAAGTACCCTTTGAATGGACTAATAAGCAGCAGGAGAGCTTTGAAAAGCTTAAGAAAGTGCTGACGGAAGCTCCAGTGTTAATTCAGCCGGAGGCATGGAAAGATTTTGTGGTGTATTGTGATGCTTCGCATACGGGGTTAGGTTGTGTACTAATGCAAGATGGCAAAGTGGTCGCTTATACGTCTCGGCAGTTAAGGCCGCATGAGGTTAACTACCCAACTCATGACTTGGAGCTAGCAGCAGTGGTTTTTGCCCTTAAAGTTTGGAGGCACGACCTTTATGGAGAAAGGTCAGTTATCTACACAGACCACAAGAGCCTTAAGTATTTATTGACTCAGAAGGAGTTGAACTTGAGGCAATGAAGGTGGGTGGAATTGTTGAAGGACTGCGACTATTTGATAGAATATCATCCGGGCAAGGCGAATGTGGTAGCCGATGCCCTGAGTAGGAAGGTGGTGTTGGATCTACGGGCTTTGTTCACTCATTTAAGTCTCAGATGATGATGGAAGCCTTGCTGGCGAGTTACAAGTCAAGCCCACATAGCTGAAGGAGGTGAAAGAGGGACAGTTGGCTGATAAGGACTTAAGTACTAAGTTTCAGCAAGTACCATAAGGAGGATTAAAGGACTATGGCATCAATGATGAAGGGGTATTGTGCTACAAGGGAAAGGTCTGTATGCCGAGGGATAAGGAGTTGAGACAAAGGATTCTTCGGAAAGCGCATGGTAGCCCTTATGCTATGCATCCCGGAGGCATCAAGTCAGATAGAGATCTAAGGAACAGCTTTTGGTGGTCCGATCCAAACGAGAGGTGACCGAATTTGTGGGGAAATGTTTGACGTGTCGCAAGTTAAGGTGAACACCAAGTCCCATCGGATTGCTTCAACCAATTGAAGTTCCCAAATGGAAGTGGGAAAGAATTACCATGGACTTCGTTAGTGGGCTTCCCCCTAACCCCTACTAAGAAGGACTCAGATGGGTGATAGTGGACCTGATTGACCAAGTCCGCACACTTTATCCCAAGAAGAATGGATTATTCTCTTGAAGTTGGCTAAGTTATATGTGGCGTAGATTGTGAGGTTACATGGAGTACCAATGTCGATCATCTCCGATAGAGACCCAAGGTTTACGCCTCGATTTTGGAAGGCACTTCATCAAGCTTTAGGCACTAAGTTAGACTTCACTACGCCTTTTCATCCACAATCGACGGGCAATCTGAACGGGTTATACAAGTGTTGGAGGATATGTTGAGAGGTCGTAATTGATTTAGGAAGTTGGGAAAATTTCTTGCCTTTAGCTGAATTCGCTACAACAATGACTATCAAGCTAGCATTCGATGGCACCATACGAAGCATTGTATGGAAGGAAGTGTAGAACACCTACTTGTTGGATCGAGTTAGGAGAACGCCGAGTTTTGGGTCCGTAATTAGTGGCGTAAACCGAGAGAAGGTTGAGTTAATTTCGCACGGTTGAAGGAAGCCTCGATAGGCGTAAGTCATACGTGGACCTTAAGCGGAAGGAAATAGAGTTTGAAGTGGGAGACCAAGTATTCTGAAAGTCTCGCTTGGAAGAAGGTAATGAGGTTCGGTCAAAAGGAAGTTAAGCCCAAGGTTTATAGGGCCTTATCGAGTAATTGAAACGAGTTGGGCCATGGCATACCAATTAGAGTTGCCACCGAATTGCGAGAGATGCACGATGTATTTCATGTATCCATGCTACGTCGCTACCGATCAGATCCGTCGCATGTTGTATCTGTTGAAGAAGTGGAACTAAGGCCAGACTTATCCTATGAGGAAGAACCGATTCAGATTTTGGAACGAGATGTGAAAGTACTACGAAGAAAGACAGTGCCTCTAGTCAAAGTGTTATGGCGCAATCATGGATCGGAAGAAGCAGGAATCGAAGAGACCATGTGACAAGAATACCCTCAACTATTTTAGTTAGGAAATTTTGGGGACGAAATTTTGTTTAAGGGGTAGAATCGTAACATCCCGAAAAGGGCCTATGCATTTTCGGTTTAATTGTATGAAATGACAAGTTTAAGCACTAAGAATAAATTTTGATATTTTGGAAACCCGAAATGCATAAAAATGGAAACTGAACATTTTGGAAACTTGAACATTTTGGAAACTTGAACATTTTGGAAACTTAAACATTTTGGAAACTTGAAACATTTTGGAAACTTGAACATTTTGGAAACCTAAACATTTTGGAAACTTGGAAATGTAAGAAAATGGCAAGTTACAGAGCCGATCGAAAATTTTAGGAAACTTAGAAATGATGCGAAATGTCAAATTTTAAAGTTTAAAATAGGAAATAAGGGCAAGAGGGCCTTAAAAGAAAATGTTGGAGAATTTTGACACACAAAAAAGCTTGGAAAAGTGGCTCAAGATGTCACTTAGGGCTTAGAGAAATGGCGCCATATGCAAGAGAAATGGGCCTGAGTTCGAGTCACTTGGAAAGCAAATAATGAAGGTTTTATTTTGCTTCCATAAGCAAGAGGGTGGACGGCACAAGCCTTCTAGAAAGGAGGTGTTTTAATTCCATAAATATATGATTAATAAGTGATAAATAAGGATTTTCTTTTAATAAGATAATTGAGGAGATAAGTGATGGATTAAACACTTTTATTTTAAATAAAAGAGACAATATTATCACTTATAAGGAGTAGTGGCCAAGTCAGGGAATCTCCTATTGATAATTTCGGCTAAAGGAGGAGAGTTAGGCTATTCTCTCATCTTTTTCCTAAGTGTGCCGAAAATTCCCTAGCCCCTATTTCTCTCTGCCGAAATTTTCCCTAAGCAAAACTCCATCTTTTCTTCTCCTCTCCTTTGTCATTGTTAAGTCAAAACCTTTTTCTTTTGATCTCTGATTAAAACTCCATAGCCAAATCTCTGTGACTCTAGGCAAGGAAGCAATCGATTAAAGGCATCAAGGTAAGGTTAAGCTATTCAATTTCCTTTCTTTTCTATTTGCCGAAAGAGAATGGCCTAGTCCCTATTCTTGTTCATGGTCAATCTACAAGGATCTCTCGTGTTTCTACAATTACGAATATAAGGATCAAGGATCTAAGGTAAGGAATATAAATATTCGGTCAAGGTTTTGATTATGTCTCAATATTAAAATAAATCGACATGAAGTAATAAGGATTTCGACGGATATTCAAGACAAGGAAACTTTGGGATTTGGAAACTATAAGGTAAGTACATAGATCCAATCGCCTAGGGTTATATTGGTATTATTTTCCATTTACTCAAAAGTTAGAAACCGACATAATTACCGATTTAGTGGCTAGCCGATTTAAGGAAGGAGTATTATCAATTTCCGCATTTGGTTTACAATCTTTTAATTCGGCAACAAGGTAAGTAATACAAATCCTACTAGGATTTGGTTTTAAGCCAAATAGGTTTGTTAATATGTTTTAATGGTTGGTCAATATAGGAGTTAAAGATCTAGATCAGTAGATCGTTCTTCTGGATTTCAAGGAATCTATTAAGCAAATCGGTGTGTACCCATACTAACCTTCAATACGTTATATGGAAAATATTAACTATATGATTATACATAAGAATGTGAATATGGCTAAGTACCCTAATGTGGTACAAAAGTACTCGTGCACGCTTCCTACTTCGATAGGATTATGAAATATGTTATTTTATAACATGTGAAAATATATATATGAATGTGGAATTAAGTATGTTATGCATGATATAAAATTTATGGGGCATTCGGGATCTATGTGAAAGGGAAGAAGGTGTTGACTTGGTCTCACTAATGTAATATGGTGACTACGGTCACAAAATTTGAATATGGTAACTCGGTTACATTATCTCGAATTTGGTAACTTCGGTTACATTATTTGAATATGGTGTCTAATGACACAAATTATATGGGCGATAAGCACGTCGATCGCAATGATCGCCTTCGATGGTGTGTAGCGGATGGAGGTTGACTTAGTAGTCCCACGGTGTGGTGGCGTGTACGGTGGTGTGTAGCGGATGGACAAATAGGCTTGGGTTTGGGTTGCATCATCATTTATTTTTATATGAATATGAATTTGATATGAATATGTATGCCTGATTTGTTGAATGTTAGTACTGTGTGCACATTGAGTTTGTTGACTCACCCCGCTATGGGAACTATTTTCAGGTGATGAACAGGGATTTGACCGGGACGGTAGTCCTTGAGGTGGTCATGTTTCATTTGAAGATTTTATGTAATTTGGACTTTATTTCTTTTTAGTACCTTTAATTTTATTTTGGGTTTTACTTGATGTAATAAGGCCATAAGGCCCAAAGTGGATTTTTCTTATTTTGCTTTACTCTTAACTATTACGCTGCGTAACTATTTAAGACCAAAGTTTAAGAGATATATTTTTTAATAAACCTTAAAGATTATTTTGTCACCTTAATAAAATTGGATTTACAAGATTAATTAAATGGGTTTCCAATCTAAGCCCAACTCAAAATAATAGTTTTCTCGAAATTTTACAAATTTTCTAAGTAAAGAAAATCTTTGAAACCGGTTTACTTTAGGAACATACCAGATCCGTTCAGCTCGTGGGTAGGGTGTGGGTGTTTCATTTGGTATCGAGCCCAGCTTTTAAACTCTCGACTGTGGGCTAAGGCCCAAAACGCTTTCAAAGCGAGCCAAATGATTATCTTTGAAAAATAAGCGGGTTTTCGGCATGGCACCTAAGTCTCAGACCCATGATCCACCTGTAAGTACCCCTAACTCTATGTGTGATTCTCGTGATTTATGAACTGTATAAGGGTAGAAAAGGCATGGAACGTAGAATAGAATGATAGGAACTTGAACTTTAGGACTAGTCTACTCAAACACAAACACGTAAGACTTAATGCACTAAACAAACCTATGGCTAGGTCATCGAGCTAGGGTGTGGTAACCTCAGACGCATGTCAGGATTGGATCCCAAGAGCTCGGTATTTAAGCAGTCCTAGTGACTCACCTCCTCTTCGCAGAATCCTACCAGTGCGTAGCTTCGGCTCACCCTAACTCGGAGGGCTCGGTGGTGTGGCAACCTCATGCGCATGTCTAGGAATGGTTTGGTGGGAGCTTGGTATTTAAGCCCACGTGACTCACCTCCTCTCCACACGAATCCCGCCAGTGCGTAGCTTTGGTTCACCCCGACCAAGAGGGCTCGGTTATAGGCTAAACATAATGACTAAAACCCGAAAAGGAACTAGCCATGTTTTAAAAAAAAAAAAGAAGAGAGAACAAAACAACAAACCCTAGTTTTTCAAACTTTAAAACTTTCTTTTAAATCGAGAAAATTATTCTTACAACATTTTCAAAAACTCCCGATTTGAAAATTACAAAATGCCTTGGTTTATAAAATGTTCAACTACTCAACAAATTTTACCAAAATTTCATTATTTTATAAACATTCAAAACCCTAATTTGTAAAATATCAAAATACCTTGATTTTGGAAAAATTACAAAATTGCCCCTAACTTACAAAATTACCAAAATGACCTCGATTTCCAAAATTTTTGCAACATCCCCATTTTGAAGGAACAATTTTCAAAGAACCCTCAAAGTTTTACAACTTTTGAAATATCCCTAATTTAATAAATTTTACAAATTTACCCAGTTGGTGAAAAATTACCAAAAACCCCGAGGTCAAAAATTACCAAATACCCTGATTTCAAAATTTTTCCAAATTACCCCTAGACTTGAAATTTTTAAAATAATTTTGACAAAACACCAAGGAACGTTTTTCTTCTAAAAATTACGAAAATGCCTCAGAGGACAAAATTACGAAAATACCCTCAGGTAGTGGAAAACAACAACAACAAAACTACAACGTTTCTCCGAATGAACGAAAGTTCATACTTGTCCGATGGATGAATGAATGAATGTAAAAGACTATGTGTTTGTATGAATACTGAAAGAACCACTCTTAAATCCCTTTTCATAAAACTCCTTCATTTGGTAAATAAGTGGAATAAAGACTAATCCAAAAAATTTCTTAATCCGATCTCGACGCTAGAAAATGAGCTCTAGAGGACGTGGTCGTCGTGGTCGAGGTAGAGGAAGGATGATCGTGTCGAAACCCGTCAGATCGGGTCATGGGTCCGATAATGAAATGCCACCGCCACCACCACCCTCAGCTGTTAATGTTGAGCAGCAGGCTCAGACGGGGGAAGATACTATGTCGCAGGCTGTGCTGCGAGTTTTGGAATTGGTGGCTGGTGCAGGAGGAAATGGGGGAAATCGAAAGTCTGCACCTGAACAGCTCCGAGCTAATGGAGTGAAAATATTTCGTGGAGTGTCTGGAGTAGCACCCAGTACGGCTGAGTACTAGTTGGAAGCAATGGAGCGTATCATGGATGAGCTCGATCTGACTCCAGAGGAAAAGTTGAAAGGGATGGTGGCATTGTTACGCGATGAAGCGTATCAGTGGTGGTTAATTGTTCGGGATGGTACCACGGCTGAAAATTTGACCTGGGAGTATGTTAGAGAGGTTTTCGTAAGAAGTATGTGGGAACCGTGTATAGATGAACAAAGGAAGGCTTTTCTAGGGTTGGTACAAGGGAATAAGTCTGCCGCAGAATATGAGGCGAATTCCTAAGGTTGAGCCGCTATGCTCGAGGGTAGTGGCAAATGGGCATGAACGCCTGTGTCCATTTTGAGGACGATCGAGGACGATCCGAGATCGCTGATAGCACCACATCGTGAGCGTGAATTCTCGACTTTGGTGGAAAAGGCCAAGGTGGCCGAGGGGATTAAGGATGCTACCAAGCATCGTGGATAGGAATAAGGCCAAAAGAGGATTTGGGCCATCTAGAAAGGGTCACAAGAGGCCTAGGGTTGACGGCCACTTAAATCAACAAGTTGGTACATTTGGCAAGACGCCTCTTTGAGCATTATGGAAAGAAGCACATGAGAGAGTGTTGGAGAAAGACGGGAGGATGTTTCAAGTGTGGGTCCAAGGACCATATGCTTAAGGATTGTCCCAAGCAACCAGATGAGAGCCGGCCGGCAGTTTAGAATGCTAGCCAGACTGGTAGAGGCAGACAGCAGCCTCAACGGGGTCGTGGTTCGGGTAACCGAGGTAGTGGTACTGGCAGAGGCCGTGGAACACAGGGTCGAGGTACTACTAATACCGATGTAAGGCAACCGGGTTTGGTTTATGCGGTTCACCGGATGGAAGAGGGTGACGCACCGAATGTAATAACCGGTACGTTCTTTATTTTTGACAAACCCTATTTTGCTCTGATTGATGTGGGCTCGACACATTCCTATGTTGCATGTAGTGTAGTGGAAACATTAGGCCTAGACTCTGAACTCTTTGATAGGCAGATGACGGTAGTAAGCCCATTAGGCCAAACTGTTGTGGTAGATAAGATCTTTCGGAATGTACCCCTAGAGATTCAGGGAGTGAACTTTCAGGCAGACATGATGGAGTTACCCTTCGGAGAGTTTGAACTTATACTTGGAATGGATTGGCTTGTAGAACACCGAGCCGTATTGGATTGTGCCGCTAAACGTATGGAACTAAGAACCCCGGAGGATGAAGTGGTAGTAATGATCGGAGAAATGAGGAACTACTTGTCTAATGTAGTTTCGGCACTGAAGGCTGAGAAGATGGTTAAGAACGATTGCAAGGCATTCCTAGCCTTCGTAAGTGCGATAGGTGGAAAGGAAGAAGGTATTAATAGAGTTAGGATGGTAAGGGACTTTGTGGATGCGTTTCCAGAGGAATTACCGGGAATACCCCTGCACATGGAGATAAAATTTGGAATTGATTTGCTACCCGTAATGCCTCGTGTCAATCGCTCCATACCGAATGGCGCTAAAGGAGTTAGTGGAGCTCAAGGCTCAAATCCGTAACTGTTGGATCGTGGGTTCATCTCGACCCAGTGTGTCTCCGGGGAGCACCGGCCTTATTTGTGAAGAAGAAGGACGGAACTATGCGTATGTGCATAGACTACCGTCGCTTGAATAAGTCGACCATTAAGAACAAGTATCCTTTGCCAAGGATCGATGACTGCTCGATCACCAAGGGAGCCGCAGTGTTTTCAAAGATCGACTTAAGGTCGGGATATCATCAGTTGAAGGTGAAGGAGGCTGACATCCATAAGATCGCTTTTAGGACAAGATATGGCCACTTCGAGTTTGTAGTGATGCCATTTGGGTTGACGAACGCTCCAGCCGCGTTCATGGACATGATGAATCGGGTTTTCCAACCCTACTTGGATAGGTTCGTCGTTGTGTTCATCGACGATATTTTGGTGTACTCGAAGTTGGAGGAGGAGCATGATGAGCATCTCTAAGTTGTGTTGGAAGTGTTAAGGGAGAAGAAGCTCTATGCCAAATTCAGTAAGTGTGAGTTTTGGCTTAAGAAGGTGGCATTCTTAGGACATGTGGTATCCGCAGAAGGAATAAGAGTGGATCCTAGGAAGATCGAAGCAGTGTTGGATTGGAAACCACCTAGGTCCGTGGCTGAAATCCGAAGTTTCCTATGCTTGGTAGGCTATTACAGAAGGTTTATGGAAGGATTCTCGTCAATAGTCGCGCCTTTAACAAAGTTGCTAAGGAAGGAAGTACCCTTTGAATGAACTAATAAGCAGTATGAGAGCTTTGAAAAGCTTAAGAAAGTCTTGATAAGCTCTAATGTTAATTCAAATTGAGGCGAGAAAGATTTTGTGGTAATCAGAATGCTTCGTGATACTGGGTTAGGTTGTGTACTAATGCAAGATGGCAAAGTGGTCGCTATGCGTCTCGACAGTTAAGGCCGCATGAGGTTAACTACCTAACTCATGACTTGGAGCTAGTAGCAGTGGTTTTTGCCCTTAAAGTTTAGAGGCACTACCTTTATGGAGAAAGGTCATTATCTACACGCACCACAAGAGCCTTAAGTATTTATTGACTCGAAGGAGTTGAACTTGAGGCAACGAAGGTGGGTGGAATTGTTGAAGGACTCACGATCGCTCGATAGAATATCATCCCGCAAGGCGAATGTGGTAGCCGATGCCCCGAGTAGGAAGGTGGTGTCGGATCTACGGGCTTTGTTCGCTCATTTAAGTATGTATGATAACGGAAGCCTGTTGGCAGAGTTACAAGTCAAGCCCACATGGCTGAAGGAGGTGAAAGAGGGACAGTTGGCTATTAAGGACTTAAGTACTAAGTTATAGCAAGTACCGCAAGGAGGATTAAAGGACTATGGCATCAATGATGAAGGAGTATTGTGCTACAAGGGAAAGGTCTGTATGCCAAAGGATAACGAGTTGAGACAAAAGATTCTTTGGGAAGCGTATGGTAGCCCTTATGCTATGCATCCCGGAGGCATCAAGCTATATAGAGATCTAAGGGAATAGTTTTGGTGGTCTGATCTGAAATAAGAGGTGACTGAATTTGTGCGGAAATGTTTGACGTGTCAACAAGTTAAGGCTAAACACCAAGTCCCATCGGGATTGCTTCAACCAATCGAAGTTCCCCAATGGAAGTGGGAAAGAATTACCATGGACTTCGTTAGTGGGCTTCCCCTTATGCCTACTAAGAAGGACTCGGTATGGGTGATAGTGGACCGTTGACCAAGTCCGCACACTTTATCCCAAGAAGAATGGATTATTCTCTTTGGTTGGCTAAGTTATATGTGGCGTAGATTGTGAAGTTACATGGAGTACCAATGTCGATCATCTCGATAGAGACCCAAGGTTTACGCCTCAATTTTGGAAGGCACTTCATCAAGCTTTAGGCACTAAGTTAGACTTCACTACGCCTTTTCATCCACAATCGACAGGCGATCCGAACGGGTTATACAAGTGTTGGAGGATATGTTGAGAGGTCGTGTAATGGATTTAGGAAGTTGGGAAAATTAATTGCCTTTAGCTGAATTTGTTTACAACAACGACTATCAAGCTAGCATTCGGATGGCACCATACGGAGCATCAGATGGAAGGAAGTGTAGAACACCTACTTGTTGGATCGATTTAGGAGAACGCCGAGTTTTGGGTCCGTAATTAGTGGCGTAAATCAAGAGAAGGTTGAGTTAATTTGGGCACGGTTGAAGGAAGCCTCGATAGGCGTAAGTCGATGCGCACCTTAAGCGGAAGGAAATAGAGTTTGAAGTGGGAGACCAAGTATTTCGAAAGTCTCGCTTGGAAGAAGGTAATGAGGTTCGGTCAAAAGGGAAGTTAAGCCCAAGGTTTATAGGGCCTTATCGAGCATCGAACGAGTTGGGCCAATGGCATACCAATTGAGTTGCCACTAGAATTGCAGATAGATGCACGACGTATTTCATGTATCCATGCTACGTCGCCACCGATCGGATCCATCGCACGTGGTATCTGTTGAAGAAGTGGAGCTAAGGCCGACTTATCCTATGAGGAGGAACCGATTCAGATTTTGGAACGAGATGTGAAAGTACTACGAAGGAAGACAAGACTCTAGTCAAAGTGTTATGGCGCAATCATGGATCGGAAGAAGCTTCGTGGGAGTCGAAGAGACCATGCGACAAAGAATACCCTCAACTATTTTAGTTAGGAAATTTCGGGACGAAATTTTGTTTAAGGGGTAGAAGCGAACATCCGAAAAGGGCCTATGCATTTTAGTTTAATTGTATTAAATGACAAGTTTAAGCTCTAAGAATAAATTTTGATATTTTGGAAACACGGAAATGCATAAAATGGAAACACGAACATTTTGGAAACTTGAACATTTTGGAAACTTGAACATTTTGGAAACTTGAACATTTTGGAAACTTGAACATTTTGGAAACTTGAACATTTTGGAAACTTGAACATTTATGAAACTTAAACATTTTGGAAACTTGAAACATTTTGGAAACTTGAACATTTTGGAAACCTGAACATTTTGGAAACTTGGAAATGTAAGAAAAATGGCAAGTTACAGAGCCGATAAAAAATTTTAGGAAACTTAGAAATGATGTAGAAATGTCAAATTTTAAAGTTTAAAATAGGAAATAAGGGCAAGAGGGCCTTAAAAGAAAAAGTTGGAGAATTTTGACACACAAACAGACTTGGAAAAGTGGCTCAAGATGTCACTTAGGGCTTAGAGAAATGGCGCCATATGCAAGAGAAATGGGCTGAGTTCGGGTCACTTGGAAAGCAAATAATGAAGGTTTTATTTTTGCTTCCATAAGCAAGAGGGTGGACGGCGCAAGCCTTCTAGAAAGGAGGTGTTTTAATTCCATAAATATATGATTAATAAGTGATAAATAAGGATTTTCTTTTAATAAGATAATTGAGGAGATAAGTGATGGATTAAAACTTTTATTTTAAATAAAAGAGACAATATTATCACTTATGAGGAGTAGTGGCCAAGTAAGGGACTCTCCTATTGATAATTTCGCTAAAGGAGGAGAGTTAGGCTATTCTCTCATCTTTTTCCTAAGTGTGCCGAAAATTACCTAGCCCCTATTTCTCTCTGCCGAAATTTTCCCTAAGTAAAACTCCATCTTTTCTTCTCCTCTCCTTTGTCATTGTTAAGTCAAAACCCTTTTCTTTTGATCTCTGATTAAAACTCCATAGCCGAATCTCTGTGACTCTAGGCAAGGAAGCAATCGATTAAAGACATCAAGGTAAGGTTAAGCTATTCAATTTCCTTTCTTTTCTATTTGCCGAAAGAGAATGGCCTAATCCCTATTCTTGTTCATGGTCAATCTACAAGGATTTCTCGTGTTTCTACAATTACCGAATATAAGGATCAAGGATCTAAGGTAAGGAATATAAATATTCGGTCAAGGTTTTGATTATGTCTCAATATTAAAATAAATCGACATGAAGTTATAAGGATTTGACGAGATATTCAAGACAAGGGAAACTTTCTGGATTTGGAAACTATAAGGTAAGTACATAGATCCAATCGCCTAGGTTATATTGGTATTATTTTCCATTTACTCAAAAGTTAGAAACCGACATAATTACCTGATTTAGTGGCTAGCCGATTTAAGGAAGGAGTATTATCAATTTCCGGCATTTGGTTTACAATCTTTTAATTCAACAACAAGGTAAGTAATACAAATCCTACTAGGATTTGGTTTTTAAGCCAAATAGGTTTGTTAATATGTTTTAATGGTTGGCCGAATATAGGAGTTAAAGATCTAGATCGGTAGATCGTTCTTCGAGATTTCAAGGAATCTATTAAGCAAAACAGGTGTGTACCCATACTAACCTTCAATACGTTATATGGCAAATATTAACTATATGATTATACATAAGAATGTGAATATGGCTAAGTACCCTAATGTGGTACATAAGTACTCGTGCACGCTTCCTACTTCGATAGGATTGTGAAATATGTTATTTTATAACATGTGAAAATATATATACGAATGTGGAATTAAGTATGTTATGCATGATATAAAATTTATGGGGCATTCGGGATCTATGTGAAAGGGAAGAAGGTGTTGACTTGGTCTCATCAATGTAATATGGTGACTACGGTCACAAAATTTGAATATGGTAACTCGGGTTACATTATCTCGAATTTGGTAACTTCGGTTACATTATTTGAATATGGTGTCTAATGACACAAATTATATGGGCGATGAGCACGCCGACCGCAAATGATCGCTTCGGCGATGGTGTCAATGGATGGAGGGTTGACTTAGTAGTCCCTACGGTGTGACCGACAGTCTGGGTGGTGTGTAGCGGATGGTCAAATAGGCTTGGGTTTGGGTTGCATCATCATTTATTTTTATATAAATATGAATTTGATATGAACATGTATGCTCGATTTGTTGAATGTTAATCTGTGTGCACATTGAGTCTGTTGACTCACCCATTGTGGGAACTATTTTCGTGTGATGAACAAGGATGCATCGGGACGGTAGACCTTGAGGTGGCCATGTTTCATTTGAAGATTTTATGTAATTTGGACTTTATTTCTTTTAGTACCTTTAATTTTATTTTTGGGTTTTACTTGATGTAATAAGGCCATAAGGCCCAATGATTTTTCTTATTTTGCTTTACTCTTAACTATTACGCTATAACTATTTAAGACCAAAGTTTAAGAGATATATTTTTTTAATAAACCTTAAAGATTATTTTGTCACCTTAATAAAAATTGGATTTACAAGATTAATTAAATGGGTTTCCAATCTAAGCCCAACTCAAAATAATAGTTTTTCTAAAATTTTACAAATTTTCTAAGTAACAAAAATCTTTGAAACCGGTTTACTTTAGGAACATACCAGATCCTGCCTGGGCTCGTGGTAGGGTGTGGGGTGTTTCAGCTTGGTATCGAGCCCGCTTTAAACTCTCTACTGTGGGCTAAGGCCCAAAACGCTTTCAAAGCGAGCCAAATGATTATCTTTGAAAAATAAGGTGTTTTCCGGCATGGCACCTAAGTCTCCACCCATGATCCACCGTAAGTACCCCTAACTCTATGTGTGATTTCGTGATTTATGAACCGTATAAGGGTAGAAAAGGCATGGGACGAGAATAGAATGATAGGAACTTGAACTTTAGGACTAGTCTACTCAAACACAAACACATAAGACTTAATGCACTAAACAAACCTATGGCTAGGTCACTGAGCTAGGGTGTGGTAACCCCTATACGCATGTCTAGGATTGGATCCGAAAGAGCCTGGTATTTAAGCAGCCCTAGTGACTCACCTCCTCTTCGCAGAATCCTACCAGTGCGTAGCTTCTGGCTCACCCTAACTCGAGGGCTCGGTGGTGTGGCAACCTCTATGCGCATGTCTAGGAATGGTTTTGGGAGCTTGGTATTTAAGCGATCAAGTGACTCACCTCCTCTCCACACTAATCCCGCACAGTGCGTAGCTTTGGTTCACCCCGACCAAGAGGGCTCGGTTATAGGCTAAACATAATGACTAAAACCCGAAAGGGAACTAGCCATGTTTTTTTTAAAAAAAAAAAAAGAAGAGAGAACAAAACAACAAACCCTAGTTTTTTCAAACTTTTAAAACTTTCTTTTAAATCTGAGAAAATTATTCTTACAACATTTTCTGAAAAACTCGATTTGCAAAAATTACAAAAATGCCCTTGGTTTATAAAATGTTCAACTACTCAATGACTTTACCAAAATTTCATTATTTTATAAACATTCAAAACCCTAATTTGTAAAATATCAAAATACCTTAATTTTGGAAAAATTACAAAATTGCCCCTCACTTACAAAATTACCAAAATGACCCTGATTTCCAAAATTTTTACAACATCCCCATTTTTGAAGGAACAATTTTCAAAAAGAACCCTCAAAGTTTTACAACTTTTGAAATATCCCTAATTTATTAAATTTTACAAATTTACCCCAATTGGTGAAAAATTACCAAAATACCCCTGAGGTCAAAAATTACCGAAATACCCCCGAATTTTAAAATTTTTCCAAATTACCCCTAGACTTTGAAATTTTTAAAATAATTGTTGACAAAAACACCAAGGAACGTTTTTCTTCTGAAAAATTACGAAAATGCCCCTATAGGACAAAATTACGAAAATACCCCTGGGTAGTGGAAAACAACAACAACAAAAACTACAACGTTTCTCTGAATGAATGAAAGTTCATACTTGTCTGATGGATGAATGAATGAATGTAAAAGACTATGTGTTTGTATGAATACGAAAGAACCACTCTTACATCCCTTTTTATAAAACTCCTTCCCTGGTAAATAAGTGGAACAATGACTAATCCATAAAATTTCTTAATCCGATCTCGACGCTAGAAAATGAGCTCTAGAGGACGTGGTCGTCGTGGTCGAGGTAGAGGAAGGATGACCGTGTCAGAACCCGTCAGATCGGGTTAAGGGTTCGACAATGAAATGCCACCATCACCACCACCCCACCGTTAATGTTGAAAGCAGCTCGAGACGGGAAGATGTTGTGTCGCAGTCACGCTACGAAGTTTTGGAATTGGTGGCTAGTGCAGGAGGAAATGGGGAAATCGAAAGTCAGACTGAAGCGGCCCGGTGGAGTGTTCGAGTAGCACCCAAGACGGCCGAAAGATGGTTGAAAGCAACGGAGCGTATCATAGATGAGCCCGATCTGACTCTGCAGAGGAAAAGTTGAAAGGATGGTGGCATTGTTACGCGATGAAGCGTATCGATGGTGGTTAACTGTTCGGGATGGTACCACGGCTAAAAATTTGACCGGGAGTATGTTGAGAGGTATTTCGGAAGAAGTATGTGGGAACCGGTATACGATGAACAAAGGAAGGCTTTTCTAGGGTTGGTACAAGGGAGTAAGTCTATCGCAGAATATGAGGCAGAATTCCTAAGGTTGAGCCGCCATGCTCGAGAGGTAGTGGAACTGAGCATGAACGCTGTGTCTGCATTTTGAGGACGGACCGAGGGACGATCCGAGATCGCTGATAGCACCGCATCGGGAGCGTGAATTTCGGCTTTGGTGGAAAAGGCCAAGGTGGCCGAGGGGATTAAGGACGCTATCAAGCAGTCTGTGGATAGGAATAAGGCCAAAAGAGGATTTGGGCCATCTGGAAAGGGTCACAAGAGGCTTAGGGTTGATTTGCCACGAAATCAACAGTCGGGTACGGCCGGCATGACGCTTTGTGAGCATTGTGGAAAGAAGCACATGGGAGAGTGTTGGAGAAAGACGGAGGATGTTTCAAGTGTGGGTCCAAGGACCATATGCATAAGGATTGTCCCAAGCAACCGGATGAGAGCCGACCGCGATTCGAGAATGCTAGCGACCGGTAGAGGCGCATGTAGCCTCAACGGGGTCGTGGTTTGGGTAACCGAGGTAGTGGTGGTGGCAGAGGCCGTGGAACGTAGGGCCGAGGTACTACTAATGCCGATGCAAGGCAACTGGGTTTGGTTTATACGGTTCGCCGAAGGGAAGATGGTGACGCACCGAATGTAATAACCGGTACGTTCTTTATTTTTGACAAACCATATTTTGCTCTGATTGATGTGGGCTCGACCCATTCTATGTTGCATGTAGTGTAGTGGAAACATTAGGCCTAGACTCTGAACTCTCTGATAGGCAGATAACGGTAGTAAGCCCATTAGGCCAAACTGTTGTGGTAGATATGATCTTTCAGAATGTACCCCTAGAGATTCAGGGAGTGAACCTTCGGGCAGACTTGATGGAGTTACCCTTCGGAGAGTTTGAACTTATACTCGTAATGGATTGGCTAGTAGAACACCAAAGCAAAGATTGGATTGTGCACTAAACGTATGGAACTAAGAACCCCAGAGGATGATGTGGTAGTAATGATCGAGAAAGGAGGAACTACTTGTCAACATAGTTTGACACTAAAGGCTGAGAAGATGGTTAAGAAAGGTTGCAAGGCATTCCTAGCCTTCGTAAGTGCGATAGGTGGAAAAGAAGAAGGTATTAATGGAGTTAGGATGGTAAGGGACTTCGTGGATGTGTTTCAGAGGAATTAATGAATACCCCTGCATGTGGAGGTAGAATTTGGAATTGATTTGCTACCCAAATAGCTCCTCGTGTCAATCGCCCATACAGAATGGCGCCAAAGGAGTTAGTGGAGCTCAAGGCTCAAATCCAAGAACTGTTGGATCGTGGGTTCATCCGACCTAGTGTGTCTCTGTGGGGAGCACCGGTCTTATTTGTGAAGAAGAAGGATGGAACTATGCGTATGTGCATAGACTACCGTCAGCTGAATAAGTGACCATTAAGAACAAGTATCCTTTGCCAAGGATCGATGACCTGCTCGATCACCAAGGGAGCCACAAGAGTTTTCAAAGATCGACTTAAGGTCGAGATATTATCGCTGAAGGTGAAGGAGGTGACATCCATAAGACCGCTTTTAGGACAAGATATGGCCACTTGAGTGCGTAGTGATGCTGTTTAGTTGACGAACGCTCCAACCGCTGTTCATGGACATGATGAATCGGGTTTTCCAATCCTATTTGATAGGTTCGTCATTGTGTTCATCGACGATATTTTGGTGTACTCAAGTCGGAGGAGGAGCATGATGAGCATCTACGAGTTGTGTTGGAAGTGTTAAGGAGAAGAATCTTTATGCCAAATTCAAGAAGTGTGAGTTTTGGCTTAAGGAGGTGGCATTCCTAGGACATGTGGAATCCGCAGAAGGAATAAGAGTGGATCCTAGGAAGATCAAGCGGTGTTGGATTGGAAACCACCTAGGTCCGTGGCTGAAATTCAAAGTTTCCTATGCTTGGCAGGCTATTACAGAAGGTTTGTGGAAGGATTCTCGTCAATAGTCATGCCTTTAACAAAGTTGCTAAGGAAGGAAGTACCCTTTGAATGGACTAATAAGCAGCAGGAGAGCTTTGAAAAGCTTAAGAAAGTGCTTGTGAAGCTCCAAGTGTTAATTCAGTAGGAGGAGGTGGAAAGATTTTGTAGGTAATCGTGTGATGCTTAGATACGGGTTAGGTTGTGTACTAATGCAAGATGGCAAAGTGGTCACTTATGCATCTCGGCAGTTAAGGCTGCATGAGGTTAACTACCCAACTCATGACTTGGAGCTAGCAGCAGTGGTTTTTTCCCTTAAAGTTTAGAGGCACTACCTTTATGGAGAAAGGTCAGTTATCTACACAGACCACAAGAGCCTTAAGTATTTATTGACTCAGAAGGAGTTGAACTTGAGGCAACGAAGGTGGGTGGAATTGTTGAAGGACTACGACTGTTCGATAGAATATCATCCGGGCAAGGCGAATGTGGTAGCCGATGCCCTGAGTAGGAAGGTGGTGTCGGATCTACGGGCTTTGTTTGCTCATTTAAGTCTCAGATGATGACGGAGCTGCTGGCGAGTTACAAGTCAAGCCCACATGGCTGAAGGAGGTGAAAGAGGGACAGTTGGCTGATAAGGACTTAAGTACTAAGTTACAGCAAGTACCACAAGGAGGATTAAAGGACTATGGCATCAATGATGAAGGAGTATTGTGCTACAAGGGAAAGGTCTGTATGCCGAGGGATAAGGAGTTGAGACAAAGGATTCTTCGAGAAGCGCATGGTAGCCCTTATGCTATGCATCCCGGAGGCATCAAGCTGTATAGAGATCTAAGGGAACAGTTTTGGTGGTCTGATCTGAAACGAGAGGTGACTGAATTTGTGGGGAAATGTTTGACATGTCGACCAAGTTAAGGATGAACACCAAGTCCCATCGGATTGCTTCAACCAATCGAAGTTCCCCAATGGAAGTGGGAAAGAATTACCATGGACTTCAGTTAGTGGGCTTCCCTCACGTCTACTAAGAAGGACTCGGTATGGGTGATAGTGGACCGGTTGACCAAGTCCGCACACTTTATCCCAAAGAAGAATGGATTATTCTCTTCAGAAGTTGGCTAAGTTATATGTGGCAGAGATTGTGAAGTTACATGGAGTACCAATGTCGATCATCTCTGATAGAGACCCAAGGTTTATGTCTCAATTTTGGAAGGCACTTCATCAAGCTTTAGGCACTAAGTTAGACTTCACTACGTCTTTTTATCCACAATCAGACGGGCAGTGTTGAAAATGTGGATCACGAAATCACTTCATTCAAGATTGCCCTAAGATGGCGAGTGTTGAAAATGTCAGATCTGAGTGACTCAAGTGTAAGCATTGTTGTAAAAGACATTCGGGGAATTGTAGATTGAATAATCAAGCTTGCTTCAGATGTGGATCGTTAGATCATTTTATTCAAGATTGTCAAGAGTCTTTTGAACAGAGACTACTCAGGATTCGAGATTAGATGATGCCCTAGAGAGAAATAGACCTTTCCAAAATACAAGAAATGTTTGTAATAGTCAGAGGTCTACGAGGGACACTGTTGCAAAATCTAAATTTAGAGACCGAACTAGAGCGTATACTACTCGAGCTTGTGAGGAAACCTCATCTTCAGATATTATTATTACGGGTACATTTACTCTTTATGATACTTTTTTTATTGTATTGATAAACCCTGGTTCTACTCATTCGTATATATATATGCATGAATTTAATATTCAGTAAAACTCTACCTGTAGAGTCTACTAAGTTTGCTATAAAAGTATCGAACCCCTTAAAGAGAAGTATCTTGGTTGACAAAGTATGCAAGAACTGTCGTTAATGTTTTGAGATATGTGTTTTCCTACTGATCTGATGCTTTGGCCATTTGATGAGTTCGACATCATACTAGGTATGGACAGCTAACACTGCATGATGCTGTTGTAAACTAAAAACGGAAGACTATTGATTTGAGATGTCTGAATGATGAAGTTGCACGGGTTGAATATAATGATTTGAATCGATTGTCTGCCATGATATCTGTGTTGAAAGTTCAGAGCTATGTGAAAATAGGACAAGAGGCATATTTTTCTTATGTGATTGATTCGAAAGTGTATGAAAAGAAAATTTAATCAGTGTCAGTTGTTTGTGAGTTTTCTGATGCATTCCCTGAAGAATTGCTGGGTTTGCCTCTAATATGTGAAGTTGAATTTAGTAATGAGTTATTGCCTGGTATTCCAACTATTTCAATAGCTCTATATAGTATGGCACCAACAGAGTTGAAAGGATTAAAGTCACAGTTGCAAAATTTGACTGATATAGGGTTTGCTAGATCGAGTTTTTCACCTTGGGGTGCTCCTATCCTGTTTGTGAAAAAGAAAGATGGCACAATGAGAATATGCATCGATTATCATCAGTTGGATAAGGTCACTATAAAGAATAAATATCTGTTTCCTAGAATTGATGATGATCGGTCTAAAATTATCGAGTTTTAAAATTTATAAAGAGAATGATCGAACCTGGAAACTAACTCTGACAACGACTTAAGGTAAGTGTAACTATTGAACAGCAGTATAGCTTAGGCAAGACCGGATTATCGAACCCAAAGGAACTAAAAGTACTAATACTCACTTTCTTTATATTATTTAGCCTAAATATTAAATGATTTGATTGATTAACTAATCAATTACTAAACTAAGATGCAAAGACAAAAAGAATGAATTGGAAAATAACTTGAAGAGAAACTCAATTGATCACGATGATACCATCAGGAAGAATCTACCCAGACTTCACTTATTATCTAATACTGAACCATACGATTTATTCACTTGACTTGATCCGTAAGACTACCTAATGTATATTAAACACTCTCTCGAGGCAAATAACATCTAACCCTAGGTTAATTAACGGAAATCTCTTTCTCACTTAATAACCCCCTAGAATAGTAGTAAATTGAACTATGGACTCCAATATTAGGTTTCACCCTAATCCAAAAAAAATCTTGTCGCCCTATCTTTAGGCGCGCAAATGTCTGCGCTTAATTATGCTAGATCTATTCTTAGGCAGGGTCTATTCCTCCTCTACCTAAGAACATCTAACTTGAATTAATATCCCGAAAACATTAACACAAGAATTAAGCACACATAATTAAGGGCAAATCAAGTATTTATCATATAATTCAGAAAACAATAACAAGATTCATCTAGGTTTCATCCCCTTTAGGTATCTAAAGGGTTTAGTTCATAACAAATAAAGAAAACATCTCAAGAGAAAAGATAAAACAAAGCATAAAAAAACCCTAAAACCCCCTGAAGGAATTGAAGGAGAGATCCACCGTCTTGAGTAGAATTTCAGCTTCTTGAGATGGATCAACTAGCTATCTTCGAGTGATTCCCACAAAGGTTCCGGCTTCTTCGGAATTCCGAATACCTCGACCTTTCTTGATGGTTGGTCTCTAGGTTCTTCATATAGGCTTTTGAGATACTTTTACTTGGCCTCTAAATACCGTAATTCAAGTATACTTCCTACTCGATGTTTGAATTGGCTTTCGAATGTGTTTCTTTGCCTCAAAGTATCCAAATCAAAGTACAAATCCTCTTTTCCAGGACAGGGGCACGGCCATGGTACACACTCGTGTAAATCGTCTTCAGGCCGTGTCTCGATTCTGTCGATTGGGGCACGACCGTGTAAATCGTGGCATGGCTGTGTCTTAGTTAATTTTCGAGGCACGGTCGTGTGGCTTGAAGTTCAAGCCGTGTTGTTTTCCACTTTGGCCCAAATTGGTGCGTTTTAAGCCCGTTTCTCGTTCTTTTCATCCTCGGGTGCTTTCTTGAGTATAAAACATGAAAAGAAAGGATTAAGAGCACCTTTTTACATAAATAAAGGGCTAAATCATCCAAAAGCATGCTAAATATGGGGTTAAAATATGTTACTTTTACGGTTTATCAAATGCCCCACACTTAAGCTTTTGCTTGTCCTCAAGCAAAATTTTCAACTTACAATTAAAATGAACTTTCCATAATTGATAATTCCTATCAATAATGCCTTATCATAATTCATACATAATTTATACATGGATAATTCAACTCAAAGACTCTTAAAGATTCAAACAATATAAGTCATATATTTGTAACACGAAAACATAGGTGTCTCCTCTTATCTAAATAATTACCTTTAATTCAAAACTGACAAGGATTGACATCCTCACCAAAGATTCACTCAAAGCTCTCAAAGTGTTTAAGGTTCAAGAGTAAGCACTCATAAGTCGAACCTGAAAAATTAATCCCATAGGCTGGCCTGAAAATCAAGTCTCCACCACTGTAATATGAGATGATACACAAATCAAAAGGTCTTTAACAGGGTTGTAACGGGGCTTAGGTTAAAGGTGTGGATAAAGGCTGAATTAGAAGGTTTAGAATCGAGATTGAATTGACAAATTACCTAGCTAAAAATAATGAACTAGAAAATAAATGATTACATCAATTGAAACTTTGAAACTAATAATACTACGAGCTTTTTTTCTTTGATAATTGAAATTTAAATGTACAAGCTCACTTTTTATACTACTAATACTGAATATTCTTTGATTTTTTTTTAAGAACAAATCAAATAGAAAAATAATAAAGAAAGAACTTTATCAACTAAAATAAAATAATGAACTTTATCAACTAAAATAAGATAATTCGACAACCGATCAAATCAATTCTCGATAGAAGGGTAGTCAAAATAATGGTGATAACAAATACAAAAGGTTTTAGGTTAATATTAAATCAAAAATGGTTGTTAGGATCAAATGGGTTCACTAAGGGTTAATTTGTGAAGGTAGGCCTTTTAGTGGAGTGAATGGGTTAAAACCTAGGTGCCTTTATCATCTCAGTATATCAAATCAATAATGTGGTCTCGACATGTATAATCAAGGCAAGTTCTAGAATATTCAGTGTCGACACACTCATAATCAATAAAGTGAGCACGAAAAAGAATATATGCTCTATAAGGCTCAAAATCTCTCAAATATTATGGATATTTGACATCAATCCCTGTAAATTTCAAACTTCAAGGTAATATTCAAATTCAGTTTAACAACATAGGAAATTTTTATTTCTTGAAAAATAGACTTATCATGCTTGATTCTCTAGTATTCTTCAAATTTAATCATCAATGCACAATTATCAATGACTTACTCAAAAACCTATCAATAAAAATCATAAATCATCAGAAATTTCACCCTAATTAGTAATATGAGAAAATTACTTAGGAACAAGACTAATATTCAGGATTTTGGAATAATGCAAAAAGTTAGGTACTTTTACCCCCTACACACTTAAGATGTACAATGTCCTCAATGTACAAAGATAGATAAATAATTATAAAATCAAAAGAGAATGGGGGAAGTAACACTTCCCGAATTTTTGGATGGATTCCTTGTTCCCTCGTGAATTTGGAGGTGGTGGCGTTTTCTATAGGCTTGGTGGGGTGGCTACCGCTAAGCATTGTGCTAGATGAAGAAATTGGGTAGCCAGGAAATCTAGAGAAACATTAAAAATATACTAATAATCTAATTAAAGACAAAGAAAATAAAGAGAAGAATACTAAAAAGAGAACTAAAATTAAAATAAAAGACTAATGGACAGAAGAGTCCTTATTGATAGATGGTTCGCGAGGTGAGGGTGATTTCTAATACTGCGGAGGGACTGTGGTCGTGGTACCGGTGTGATTCCCAAGCAGCCTTTAGAACCTAAAACCAAGGAACTAAAACAAAATAAACTAAATTAAGTAGAAGAGAAGTAAAAATAAGGAAATTAAAGCAAAAGATAAAATAAAAATAAAAACTAAATGGTCTCAAAGACCCTTGGCCTGGTGTTCGGATGAAGCGGTCGGCATGAACTTATGTGTCGGGGAGACTATGCTTGCCTTCTTACACTTCTTCGACATGACTTTGGTGTGGCTCAAGGGTTGGAAAAGGTTTGTTAAGAAGGGGGGAGAATTTTGAGAGAAATGAGAGGAAGAAAAGGAAGAAGAATTGTTAGTAAGAATGGGAAGGGGTGGGTTTAAATAGATTTTTGCTTTCTGGTGCTTGCCCACGCCCGTGGACCAATGGTGTGTTGATTCACACGGCTATTTTTCAGCTAGCCATTCCCGTGTGTGATAAGTCAATATGTTGGCATGGTTAGGTAGCATGGGCGTGTCTTTCCCGTGTCTGGTAAGTCAGTAGGTTCACACGGTCGTAGAACATGGCCGTACCACTTTGTTAGTGCCCGTCGGGGAGTGGTTGGATCTGTGACGTCAAAAATTAGGTAGGATTTGATTCGTACTGCCCCTGCTCATGTCAGTATAAAGATTCAGTATTTCGACACGGCCATGGCCACGGTCGTGTGCAAGGCCGTGTGGCTTTGAAATCTATACTTTGGTGTTAATTTAAAACTAAATTTTTTAGAAAGGAAAGAATTTGAAAGCAAAATGTAAAGATAAATTATGTTAGAGCTCCGGCTGCCTCCCAAGAAGCACTCGTTTACAGTCTTAAGCTAGACTGTTCCTTTGTTTGTATAATCATGGTGATTTAAAGGTTTGAAAATATTCCCTTCTGCTGTCGGTTTTACTCTCATGATAAAGTTTAAGTCGAGAAGCGTTTACCTTAAAAGTGTCAAATTTTGGATTGCTTACCTCGACTATTTTGTATGGGAAGATATTTCGTACCTCGAGAGGGATTCCTTCGGTTGTTCGTGGATCTGCTTTGTTCATCCATACCTTATCTCCTATTTTAAAGTGGTTTGATGTTCCTATGAGCTCTTCTCGGGGTTCCTTAGGTTTTCCTTCTTGTGGTTCCTGTTCCTCTTTGAATTGTGTCTTCCATTCTTTTAGTTTGTCGACCCTAAGGCTTCGTTCTTCATATAGTTCTTCTTTGTTGGCACTAGGTCCATGCTTCGGTTTAGATTCGTATCCTTGTGGTGTTTCCTGCAATGAAGGTTGCTCAAATTGATCATCAACTGAATTGACTTTCTTACCTTCATTGATTGCAGTCCTGGTCGAGTCAAGAGTTTGAAGACTGATTGATTCATCACCTACACGAAGAATGAGTTCTCCTGTGGCAACATCAATTTTAGTTCTGGCAATTGCTAGGAAGGGTTTTCCTAAAATTAAGGGGATCGAATTATCCTCATCCATGTCTAAGACAACAAAATATATTGGGAAAATGAATTTATCAATTTTACAAGAACATCTTCGATAATACCCTAGGAATTCTAATGCTTTATCACTAATTGAATACTCATCCTAGTTTGTTTGGGTTTTCCTAGACCTAGTCGCTAAACATTTTATAAGGCATGACATTTATACTTTCCCTAAATCAGCTAAGGCATTATCAAATTTTAGACTACCAATTAAACATGGAATTGTAAAACTCCCTGGATCTTTTAGCTTCTGTGGTAGTCTATTTTGTAGAATTGCTGAGCACATTGCGTTCAATTCCATATGTGGCTCCTCGTCTAACTTACGCTTGTTCGTCAAGAGTTATTTTAAAAATTTTCTCAAATCTGGCATCTGAAAAAGAGCTTCAAGAAGCGGTAAGTTAATATTTAATTTCTTTAAGAGTTTAAAAAACTTACCGAACTGTTCCTCAGTATCGTCTCTGTTTGTTGCTTCGAGGTAAGGTATGCGGGGTTGGTACTCTTTGATTACCGATTTTGGCTTTTTTTGTGTTACCTCAATTTTGCCTTCTTCGTCCTTATTTTTGCTTGTTGAGATGGGTTCATCTAACCTTACATTTTCTTGAGCTGCTATGGCTTGGATTTGCTCCTTTGGGTTGATCTCAATGTTGCTTGGTAGACGCCCTTGCGGTCGTTCAGACATTAATTTTGCAAGTTGTCCAATTACTTTAGTGACTTCCCCTACTGACTTAGTAAGTTCCCCGATTCGGTTCTTGGTCTCTTCAACCGATGTTTGTTGACTTCTAAGTGTTTTCTTAGTATCTTGGAGACAACTTTTTGTGTTTGTGATAAACCGTAAAAGTAACATATTTTAACCCCATAATTAGTATGCTTTTGGATGATTTATCCCTAGTTTATGTAAAAAGGTGCTCTTAGTCCTTTGTTTTCATGTCTTATACTCAGGAAAGCACCTAAGGATAAAAAGAATGTAAAACGGGCTTGAAACGGACCAAATTGGGCCAACCCATGAAATCGACACGACCTAGACTTCAAGCCACACGGTCGTGCCTTGCCATTTATTTAAAACATGGCCTCACCCCGATTTACACGGTTGTGCCTCGTCGATAAAATTCTAACACGGTCTGGCCACGACTTACATGGACGTGTGCCATGGGCGTGCCCCTACCACAGGAGTGAGCAATTTCACTCAGATTTGGATGCTTGAAGCCAAAGAAACATACTCCTAAGTCTACTTAAACACCTTAATAGTAATTCTACTTGAAGGAGGTACTTAGGAGCCAAGTAAAGCATCTAAGGAGCCTATATACACAACTCAAGGCAGCCATTTTAGGGGGGAAGGTTTGGGCAGAGTTTCCTGCCAGAGCTTTTATTCAGGGAATCAATCAAAGATAGCCAGTTGATCCATCTCAAGAAGCCGGAGTTCTACTCAAGATAGAGGATCTCCTCTTCAATTCCTTCAGGGGATTTTAGGGATTTCTTATGTTTTGTTTTATCTTTTCTCTTGAGATGTTTTCTTATTTTGTTATGAACTAAACCCTTCAGATACCTGAAGGGGATGAAACCTATGATTGATTTTTTTATTTGATTTCTAAATTATATGATAAGTACTTAGTTTGTTCTTAATTATGTTGCTTAATTTAATCTGATGTGCTTAGGTGGAGGAGGAATAGACCCTGCCTAAGAGTAGATCTAGCATAATTAAGCAGAGTTGATAGCACGCCTAGATATAGGGTGACGAGATTTTGCTGGATTAGGGAGAAACCTAATATGGAAGTCCATTGATCGATTTACTGCTTCCTTAGGGGGTTATTATAAGAGAACTAGAGTCCCACTAATTAACCTAAGGTTAAACGTTATTCACCTAGAAAGAGGGTTTAATATAGGTTAGGAGTCTCATGAGATCAAGCTAAGTAAAGAAGTCATATGAATTAAAAGTTAGATAACAAGAGAAGTCATAGGTGGATTCTTCCGAGGTATCATCGTAATCAATCGAGTTTTTCCTGACCTTTTCCCAAAGTTTTATTCTTTTGTCTTTGCATCTAGTTTAGTTTTTTTCATTAGTTTTAGATTAATAAACCAATCACTTCATATTTTAGGTTAAATAATAGAAAGAAAGTGAGTAGTAGTACTTTTAGGTTCCTTTGGGTTCGATAAAATAATCTTGCCTAACTATACTATTATTCGATAGGTGCACTTGCCTCAATTGTTGTCGTAGTCTACAGGTTCGATCATGCTTTATAAATATTAAAACTCAATCGCTTGACACGATCAAGTTTTTGGCGCCGTTATCGGGAACTAAAATATTAATAATGCTTAATTTTTATTACTTTAGCCAATTTTTTATTACAATTTTTATTATTATTATTTATTTTTATTATTATTTTTTTAAATTTGCTAATTTTTCCTCTATTTTTCTTTTGGCAGAAAATTTTAGTCTATGGAAAAGATGGCACTGAATAATTACCAGTGGCAAGTCATGAGGACAATTCCTACTAAAACAAACCGGTGTCTTCAACCTCGACATGGTCACCAAAGTTATCTAATTAGTTAGAGATGATGAATAAAAAATTGATGATTGGTATAGTCCTCGCAGTACATCCGTAAATACAATATGATTTGAATCTAGGAGGCGTGGCAAATCCTGAGCACCCACCCTACGGATATGACATGGAAAACGAGCAAGCTCACTATACAGGTAACTATTCTAAATATCAAAATAATTTTTATAGTGACACTAATAATGCAGGTTGGAAGTACCACCCCAATTTCTCGTGGGATGGTCAAAATAGCCAAAGATCGGAACTTCCTCTAGATTTTCAACAACCACCTCACCAACAAGAAGAGGAGCCGAATCTTGAAGAGATGCTGACAAAATTCATGGCACACACAGAAAATCATTTCCAAGAAACTGAGAAAACACTTAAAAGCAACGAGAATCGATTCGGGGAACTTACTAAGTTAGTCAAGGCATTGATCGTGTCAAACAAATGAAGTTTTAATATTTATAAAAGAATGATCAAACACAGAGACTATCTATGACAACGATAGAGGCAAGTGCACCTATCGAACAGTAGTATAGTTTAGGCAAGAATATCTTATCGAACCCAAATGAACCTAAAAGTACTACTACTCACTTTTTTTCTACTATTTAGCCTGAAATATGGAGTGATTGGTTTATTAAACTAATGAAAAACTAAACTAGATGCAAAGAAAAAAGAATGAATTGGAGAAAGACTTTAGGAAAACTCAGTTGATGAAGACGATACCCTCAAGAAGAATCCACCTATGACTTCACTTATTATTTATTCCCCAAACCATATGATTTCTTTACTTAGCTTGATCCGTGAGACTCCTAACCTATATTAGACCCTCTCGAGGTGAATAACGCCCAACCTTAGGTTAATTAGTGGAACTCTCGTTCTTTTATAATAACCTTCTAAGGAAGCAGTAAATCCCGTAACCTTATCTCTAGGTGCCCGATCAACTCCGCTCAATTATATTATATCTACTCTTAGGCAGGGTCTATTCCTCCTCCACCTAGGCACATTAGATTAAATTAAGCAACATAATTAAGAACAAACTAAGTACTTATCATATAATTTAGAAATCAAATAACAAAATCCATCATAGGTTTCATCCCCTTCGTATCTCAAGGGTTTAGTGTTGAACGCCAAGACCCCCAAGGCGCAATAAATAAAATTAATCCCAATGATCCAAACCATGAATCCATGTGTGAGGAACGAATCGGGTGAAATAAAGGTTTCAAAATTACCAAAGTTTCAATCGAGTAGATAGCGACGCCTCGGCGACAAGATATCCGATCTCTTGTCGAACCAAGCCACAACCTTTATGATGTCGGCCTCACGTAATCCACCGGTTTGACTATGAAGCGTAAATCTCCAAAACTATTTTTTAGAGAGGTGTTTTTTTTTATGGTCGCTAGACCTTTTTAAGCAAAATTTTAGGGTTTTCTTCACTTATTACCCTTTTTATAATCAAGATTTCATTTATGAATAATAAAATTAAATAAATATAATAATGTTTTAACCGAAAATTATAATTACATTAATTATACCCAAAAGTTATAATTACATTAATTATAACATGGATTTCGATAAACTATATTTATTTAAATTAATATACTGAACCAAATTCATATATTAATTCTCATTATGTGTACAACATCCTTGTACATATAATATATTCAATATTTGATTGCCGAATTAAATTAATTCTTTAATTAATTTAATTCATGTGACAATCAAACACAATACCAACTATGTTTCATTCCGCTCATTTCAACCATAGGGTGTGACCTCAGAGGTTCTTGTAACGTTAGTAGTAATACTAGAACGATTCTAATGTCACAAACAATGAGTGGCATCTAGCAATGCATCATTGCTACCTAAGATACAAGAAGTCATGATTCGACATAACTTTTGTGATTAACTTTTCATGCATTAATCCTTAAGTCCTTTATCTCCGAATAGATACAAGTCATGGAATAGTCACACTTGTATAGTCCATCCCATGTTTCTTGATATCTTGAGTAGACTATGATATACAAATTAGTATGACATCTCATGTCAACTTATTTGAGCATGGCCATGCACTTCTAGTCTCACTCAATCAAGTGGCCTAAGATATTACTCCCATTATGTGGGAGGGACTTATCCTATATTGATCAACAATATCCTCTACATTGATTGTGATATATCCAACATCACCTTTATAGAACAAACCGAGCCACGGTGTACGCTTGATCGTATCAAAATATACGACTCACGATGTTGGGATAATGATTATCTCAAGTCTAAGGATCATATACATATTAATCACTATGAGTAATGTTGTGACAATTACATAATAATCCAAGAAACATACTCATAAGCGGTCACCCAATATGTTGTTCTCTACACACATATTCATGCATTGATTTTGACACTCCATATCAATGATAACTCTTTATCATCAATCAACTACATGTTAGTCTTAATGCATTATTGTTGTCCTAGTCAACAATAATACTTGACTAAGGATATTTTAAGAATAATCATATTATTCTCGTGACATTATTATAAAACAGTTTATTTGTACACACGTATGAAAACTGAAATAATAATGACAACGCTTTATATTAATAAACATGGTAAATCAAGTATGTTATTACAACCATCTCATGATTGATCTTTGGGCATACTCTTACATTTAGTTCATAACTAAATAAGAAAACATCTCAAGAGAAAAGGTAAAACAAAACATAAGAAATCCCTAAAACCCCCTGAAGGAATTGAAGAGGAGATCCTCCATCTTGAGTAGAACTCCGGCTTCTTGAGATGGATCAACTGGCTATCTTCAAGTATTTCCCTAAAAGATGAAAGCTTCAGTAAAAGCCTCTGCCAAAAAAGCGTCCCCCTTCAATGTCTGCCTTCGGTTGTTTAAATAGGCCTTTTGAGATGCTTTATTTGGCTCCTAAGTACCTCTTTCAAGTAGAATTACTATTAGGGAGTTTAGGTAGACTTAGGAGTATGTTTCTTTGGCTTCAAGCATCCAAGTCCGAGTCAAATTGCTCTCTCCTGCAACAGTGGCACGGTCATGGCACACGCCCGTGTAAATCATGGTTGGGTCATGCCTTGATTCTGTCATTTTGGGCACGGTCGTGGCACGACCGTGTGAGTTAGGATTCAGGCCGTGCTTCAGGTCTGTTGATTGGGACACGGCCATGTAGATCACCAGGTATGTCCATGTATGGTAAATGGATGATGCACAGTCGTGTGTGACGGAGTTGAGGCCGTGCTCTAGGTAGTCGGTGAGACACGGTCATGTGGGCTTTGGGCCAGGCCATGCCGAATTCTTGGGTTGGCCTAATTTAGTCCATTTTAAGCCCGTTTTACGTTCTTTTTATCCTTAGGTGTTTTCCTGAGTATAGGACATGAAAAGAAAGGATTAAGAGCACCTTTTTACATAAATCAAGGATAATTCATCCAAAAGCATACTAAATGTGGGATTAAAATATGTTACTTTTACGATTTATCAGTAGCCACTAATGCAGTCGAACAACTCGCAAAGCTAATGTCAGAACGACTACAAGGACTTCTACCAAGTAACACCGAGATTAAACCGAAGGAGTAAATTCAAGCCATCTCAGCCCATGCCAGTAAGGGGGTTAGATGAACCTAATCCAATACAAAAAGCTAAGGTAGATGAAGTAAGGTAGAGGTAACACAAGAAAAGCCAAAACCGGCAATCAAGGAGTACCAACCTCGCATACCTTATCCCGAAGCAATGAAAAGAGACGATTCAGAGGAACAGTTTGGTAAGTTTCTTAAACTCTTAAAGAAATTACATATCAACTTACCTCTTCTTGAAGCTCTTTTTCATATACCAGACTCGAGGAAATTTTTAAGACAACTCTTGATTAACAAATGCAAATTAGACGAAGAGCACCACGTGGAGCTAAACGCAATGTGCTCAGCAGTTCTACAAAATAAACTGCCACGAAAATTAAAAGATCTAGGGAGTTTTACAATGCCATGTTTAATTGGTAGTTTATCTATTGTTAATGCATTAGTAGATTTAGGGGCAAGAATCAATGTTATGCCTTACAAAATGTTTAAACAACTAGGTCTAGGGAGACCCAGACAAACTAGGATGAACATTCAATTAACTAATAAAACTATAAGAATTCCTAGGGGTATAATAGAAAATGTTCTAATCAAAATTGATAAATTCATATTCCCAGTAGACTTTATCGTTTTAGACATGGATGAGGACAACTGATCCCTTAATTTTAGGAAGACCCTTTTAATAATCGCCAGAGCTAAAATTGATATCTATGCAAGAGAACTCATACTTGATGCAAAGTGATTTAGATAGTCACTCTTCAAGCTCTTGACTTGGCCAAAACATCAAGTGATAGAGGTGAGAAAGTAAATTCAGTTGATAACCAACTTGTTCAACCTCCATTGAAGGAAACGCCACAAAGCTACAAACCTGAGCTGGATCATAGACCTTGTGCCAGTAAAGAAGAATCACATGAGGAACCAGAACCACACGAAGTCAACCCGAAGGAAACCCCAGACGAGAAGATAGGAACAATAAATCACGTCAAAATAGAGGATCAGATATTTTTGAATAAGGAAGACCCTCGAATCACTAATTCAGACCTCAAGACAAACAAAGAAATCACTTTTGAGGTACTTAATGTCTTTCTATACGGCACAATCGACGTAAGCAATCCCAAATTCAACACTTTTAAGGTAAACACTACTCGACTTAAGCTTTTTATCCATAACTGAGTTGATCACATGAGAAAGGATTTCCACCTCCTTAAGCCACCATGATTACGCAAATAACAGGTAAGTCTAGCTTAAGACTATAAACGAGCGCTTCTCGGGAGGCAACCCGAGCACTAACCCCATTTTTATTTTTATTTTTATTTTTATTTTTATTTTTATTTTTATTTTCCCTTTTTAAGCATTCAAATAAACCAAAAGTGCATATTTCCAGACCACACAGCCTTGCACACGGCCGTGGCCGTGACCATGTGGGCGTGGCTAGGCACGTAGGCGTGGACCGTATCTCTATTTAATTATTTTTATTCCTATTTTTATTTTTACTTTATTATTCTTCGTGCTATTTAGATTTAGTTTAGGATACAATAAAATCAGACCAGCTACTTTGAGGATTCAATTTTAAACGGTTCAAGACGCTCCCCCACGTTCACCTCCAATCCTATCCGATTTCTTTTCAAAGACTTCATCCATAATTCAAGAAGTTTCACTTCTCTCCCTATCTTATGATTTTATTATTATCTTACTTTGTACATTGAGGACAATGTAAAACTTAAGTGTGGGGGGTTATCTACAGCATTATCCGAAAAATCCTAAATTTTAAATCTTGTTTTTAAGTATTTTTCTCATATTACTAATTAGGATGAAATTTCTAATGATTTATGATTTTTATTGATATGTTTTAGATTAAGTCATTGATAATTGTGCATTGATGATTTAAACTTTAAGATACTAGAGAATCAAGCATGATAAGTCTATTTTTCAAGAATAAAAAAATTCTAGATTGTTGAACTGAATTTGAATATTACCTTGAAGTTTGAAATTTAAAAGGATTGATGTCAAATACCCATAATTTTTGTGAGATTTTGAGCCTTACAGAGCATATATTCTTTTTCATGCTCACTTTATTGATTATGAGTGTGTCAACTTTGAACTGTTATTCTAGAACTTGCCTCGATTATACATGTTGAGACTACATCTATGGTTTGATATACTGAGATGATAAAGGCACCTAGGTTTTAACCCATTCACACCACTAAAAGCCTACCTTCACAAATTAACCCCTAGTGAACCCCATTGAATCCTAACAACCTTTTTATTGACTCACCCACTAATATTAACCCAAAACCCTTTGTATTTGTTATCACCCTTTCTTTTGACGCTGCTTAATCGAGGTTTGATTTGATTAAGTTCTTAGAATTATATTAGTTCAAGAGTTACATTTATCATTTATGATGTAATGTTTTAGTTTTTCTTAAAAAAACCTAAGTATATTCAATATTAGTAGTATATATATAAAAAGCTTATAGCATTTAAATTCCAATTGTTGAAGAAAAGCTCAGTATTAAAGTATTATCAAATTTTAAATGATGAAAATACTCTTTATTATAAAGTAATTATCAATAGTGGTATTATTAGTTTTCATTCGATGTAAATATTCATATTTAGTTCATTGTTTCTAGTTAGGTAATTTGTCAAGTCGGTCTCAATTCTAACCTCTAATTCAAATTCTATATCCACACCCTTAACCTTAGCCGTTACAACCCTGATAAAGACCTTTTGATCTATGTATCATCTCATAAATAGTGATGGAGATTTGATTTTCAGGCAAGCCTATGGGATTAACTTTCCAGGTTCAACTTTTGAGTGCTCATTCTTGAACCTTAAACACTTTGAGTGATTTGAGTGAACCTTTAGTGAGGATGTCAATCTTTGTCGGTTTTGAATTAAAGGTAATTATTCAGATAAGGGGAGACACCTATGTTTTTGTACTACAAAGGTATGACTTATCGTGATTGAATCTTTAGGACTCTTTGAGTGGAATTATCCATGTATAAATTATCTATGAATTATGATGAGACATTGTCGATAGGAATTATGAATTATGGAAAGTTCGTTTTAATTGTAAGTTGAGAATTTTGCTTGAGGACAAGCAAAAGCTTAAGTGTGGGGGTATTTGATAAACCGTAAAAATAACATATTTTAACCCCATATTTAGTATGCTTTTGGATGATTTATCCCTGATTTATTTAAAAAGGTGCTCTTAATCCTTTCTTTTCATGTCTTATACTCAGGAAAACACCTAAGGATAAAAAGAACGTAAAACGAGCTTGAAACAGACCAAATTGGGCCAACCCAAGAAATCTACACGGCCTGGACTTCAAGCCACACGATCGTGCCTTGCCATTTATTTAGAACACGGCCTCACCTCAATTTACATGACGGTGCCTCATTGACAAAAGTCCAACACGGTCTGTGATCGTGTCAAACAGTCGAGTTTTAATAATTGTAAAAAGAACGATCGAACCTGTAGACTAACTATGACAATGATAGAGGCAAGTGCACCTATCGAACAGTAGTATAGTTTAGGCAAGAATATCTTATCAAACCCAAGCGAACCTAAAAGTACCACTACTCACTTTCTTTCTATTATTTAGCTTGAAATATGGGTGATTGGCTTATTAATCTAATGAAAACTAAACTAAATGCGAAGACAAAAGAATGAATTGGAGAAAGACTTTAGGAAAACTCGGTTGATGAAGGCGATACCTCGGGAAGAATCCACCTATGACTTCACTTATCATTTATTCCCACACCATATGATTTCTTTACTTAGCTTGATCCGTGAGACCCCCTCACCTATATTAAACCCTCTTTCGAGGCGAATAACGTCTAACCTTAGGTTAATTAGTGGAACTCTCATTCTCTTATAATAACCCCTAAGGAAGTAGTAAATCGATCAATGGACTCCCATATTAGGTTTCACCCTAATCTGATAAAATCTCGTAACCCTATCTCTAGGCGCCCGGTCAACTCTACTCAATTATGCTAGATCTACTCTTAGGCAGGTCTATTCCTCTTCCACCTAAACACATTAGATTAAATTAAGCAATATAATTAAGAAAAAAACTAAGTACTTATCATATAATTTAGAAATCAAATAACAAAATTCATCATAGGTTTCATCCCCTTCAGGTATCTGAAGGGTTTAGTTCATAACAAAGTAGGAAAACATCTCAAGAGAAAAGATAAAATAAAACGTAAGAAATCCCTAAAACCCCCTGAAGGAATTGAAGAGGACATCCTCCGTCTTGAGTAGAACTCTAGCTTCTTGAGATGGATCAATTGGCTATATTCAAGAGATTTGCGAAAAAATGAAAGCTTCGGCAAAATCCTCTGCCCAAAAAGCTCCCCTGGAATAGCTGCCTTGGGTTGTTTATATAGGCTTTTTAGATGCTTTATTTGGCTCCTAAGTACCTCAATCAAGTAGAATTACTATTAGGAAGTTTAAGTAGACTTAGGAGTATGTTTTTTTGGCTTCAAGCATCTATTTTTTTTTTGGCTTCAAGCATCTATTTTCGAGTGAAATTGCCCTCTCCCGCGGCAGGGACACGGCCATGGCACACGCTCGTGTAAATGTGGTTGGGCCGTGCCTTGATTCTGTTATTTTGGGCACGACCGTGGCATGACCGTGTGAGTCAGGATTCAGGCTGTGCTTCAGGTCTATCGATTGGGACATGGCCATATAGATCACCAAGCACATCCGTGTATGGTAAATGGATGATGCACGACCGTGTCTGACAGAGCCGAGGTCGTGCTCTAGGTAAGCTGTGAGGCACGGTCGTGTGAGCTTTGGGCCAGGTCGTGTTGAATTCTTGGGTTGGCCCAATTTTGTCTGTTTTAACCCCATTTTACGTTGTTTTTATCCTTAGGTGCTTTCCTGAGTATAAGACATGAAAAGAAAGGATTAAGAGCACCTTTTTACATAAATCAAGGATAATTCATCCAAAAACATACTAGATGTGGGATTAAAATATGTTACTTTTATGGTTTATCAGTCTGGCCACAGCTTACACGGGCGTGTGCCATGGGCGTACCCCTGCCATGGGAATGAGTAATTTCACTCGGATTTGGATGCTTGAAGCCAAAGAAACATACTCCTAAGTCTACTTAAACACCTTAATAGTAATTCTACATGAAGGAGGTACTTATGAGCCAAGTAAAGCATCTAAGCAGCCTACATAAACAACTCAAGGCAGCTATTTTAGGGGGAAGTTTTGGGCAGAGTTTTCTGCCAGAGCTTTTATTCAGAGAATTACTCGAAGATAGCCAATTGATCCATCTCAAGAAGCCGGAGTTCTACTTAAGACAGAGGATCTCGTCTTCAATTCCTTCAGAGGGTTTTAGGGATTTCTTATGTTTTGTTTTATCTTTTCTCTTGGGATGTTTTCTTATTTTGTTATGAACTAAACCCTTCAGATACCTGAAGGGGATGAAACCTATGATGGATTTTGTTATTTGATTTCTAAATTATATGATAAGTACTTAATTTGTTCTTAATTATGTTGCTTAATTTAACTGATGTGCTTAGGTGGAGGAGGAATAGACCGCCTAAGAGTAGATCTAGCATAATTAAGCAAGTTGATCGCACGCCTAGAGATAGGGTGATGAGATTTTACCAATTAGGGTGAAACCTAATATGGGAGTCCATTGATCGATTTATCGCTTCCTTAGGGGTTATTATAAGAGAATAAGAGTTCCACTAATTAACCTAAGGTTAGATGTTATTCGCCTCAAGAGAGGGTTTAATATAGGTTGGGAGTCTCACGATCAAGCTAAGTAAAGAAGTCATATGAATTAAAAGTTAGATAACAAGAGAAGTCATAGGTGGATTCTTCCGAGGGTATCGTCGTAATCAATCGAGTTTTTCCACGCCTTTTCCCAAAGTTTTATTATTTTGTCTTTGTATCTAGTTTAGTTTTTTTTTCATTAGTTTTAGATTAATAAACCAATCACTCCATATTTTAGGCTAAATAATAGAAAGAAAGTGAGTAGTAGTACTTTTAGGTTCCTTTGGGTTCGATAAAATAATCTTGCCTAACTATACTATTGTTCGATAGGTGCACTTGCCTCAATCGTTGTCATAGTTTGTCTATTGTTCGATTCAAACATTCCCACACCCTACCAGAGCTGGGACAGGATCTCGGTATGTTCCTAAAGTAAACCGATCTCAAAATCATTCGATACTTAGAAAATTGTAGATTTTAGAAAACTATTATTTTGAGTTGGGCTTAGATTGAAACCCATTTATTTAATCTTGTAAATCCAACTTGATGTAACATGTCCAAAATAGTTCTTAGCAAAATATTAAAAAGTAATGTAAAAACAAAGAATAATCCACTGGGTCTTATGGCCTTATTACATCAAATAAACCCAAAATAAAATTTAAGAAGTATTAAAATTAAATAAAGTCCAAATTCTGAATAAATTCTTCAAGTGATGCATGGCCTCCTCATGGTCTACCGGCCCGGTCCGTCACTGCTCATCACCTGAAAAATAATTCCCACAATGGGGTGAGTCAACAGACTCAATGTGCACACAATACTATCATTCAATAAATCAGGCATTCATGTTCAAATCATCAAGTCCATATAATAACGAAATTGTGATGCAACCCAAACCCAAAACCTATAAGCCATCCGCTACTCTCCACCCGTACCAACCTGCACACCGTGGGGACTACTAAGTCGACCCTCCATCCGCTACTCTCCACGTTGTGTCATTAGACACTATTGTAACCGAAGTTACCAAAATTTCGCAATGTGACCGTAGTCGACATATTTCGTTGGTGACCAAGTCAACACCTAAATTTCGCAATGTGACCGTAGTCAACATATTTAGTTGGTGAGACCAAGTCAACACCTTCGTTGGTGAGACCAAGTCAACACTGTTCTCCCCTTTCACATAAAACCCGAATGCCCCAAAAACATATATATTGCATAACTTAATTTCATGTTCATATTCATATATTCGCATGTTATTAAAATAACATTTTTCACAATCCTATCAGAAGTAGGAAACGTACCTGGGTACTTTTTGCCACATTTGTGGTACATAGCCACATTCACATTCTTATTCATAATCATATATTAAAATATTTAGCCATAAAATATTGAAGGATAGTAAGGGTACACACCTGATTTGCTTATTAAGGTTCCTTGAGATCTCGAAAATCCCGATCTAACTTTAGATCTATTAATTCCTATATTCGGCCCACCAAATAAAACACATTAATAAACCCTTTTGACCTAAAACAAAACCAAATCCTAGTAGGATTTGTAGAGAGACTCACCTTGCCGATTTGGTGTTTACACAAACTCAAAACTTTATTTTTCCTTTACGATATTCGCCAACCTTGAATCTCAATATGGGTTAGTTTTCGCTTTTTAATAATTAAAGAACTGATCTAGATAATCATACAAGCTTTGGTGAATACTTTTAGGTACTTACCTTGTGGATCTTAAATCCGAAATTCACCGAATAACTAGGAACACGTGGCCTATGGTGTACCTTCGGAAAAGAATTTCTTCTTCCATGATTCGCCAAGATTAATAATCGAAATTAGTCTCTAAATTTCAATAAGTCTAGAATATAAAAGAATGGAAAACTAAACTTGGATCTTACCCTTATTTGAAGGAATCGATTGCACCTTCACTTCAACCTTCGAGATTTGGCTTAGAGACTTGATGAACAATCGGCTATGATTCCCTTATGTATTTGGTTTCAAAGATGAAAGAAGAGAGGAATAATAGGCTTAGAAGGAAATCGGCTAGGAGGCTAAAAGAAAAGAAGAAAAGAATGGATGCTCAAGAAGAATATTTGGCAGAGGAAAAGAGAGGAGAATGAATAATGAATGGCCCTAGTCCCTCCTTTTATAGCCGAAATTACTAGGCCAAGAATCCTTAACTTGGCCACCACTCTTCCTTATTTTCCTAATTAAAGAATAATTCTTCATTTATCTCTTATTATTCACATATTTATGTGAATAAAACTCTTTATTTATCTCTTATTATTCACATATTTATGTGAATAAAACTCCTTTATTTCTCTCTTATTATTCACATATTTATGTGAATAAAACTCTTCCTTTCTAGAAACCCATGCCGTCCACCTCAATTTTACGGAAGCAAAAATAAAGCCTTCATTATTTGCTTCTGGATGACTCAAACTCAGCCCAAAACCTCTTGTATTTGGGCCATTTCCTAAGACCTTAGGTGACATCTTCAGCCACATTTCCAAGTTCGTTATTGGGGCAAATGTCATGTATTGTATATTTTAGGGTCACTTGGCCCTAAGTTCCCTTTGGGCTCAAATTTGACATTAGGGGTTATTTTAAGTTTCCTAAAATTTTCTGCTCAGATTTTCGTGTTTCCAAAATGTTTAGGTTTCCAAAATGTTCGTGTTTCCAAAATGTTCAAGTTTCCAAAATGTTCGTGTTTCCAAAATGCTCAAGTTTCCAAAATGTTCAAGTTTCCTATTTTGGCTTGGTTTCCAAAATGTTCACTTTCCTAATTTACTTAGGTTTCCAAAATGTTCACTTTCCAAAAATGTCTAAGTTTCCAAAAGTGTTCATTTCCATTTCCATTTCCATTTTCATTTCTATCTTCATTTTCATTTCCATTTTCCTTTCCATTTTCATGCATTTCTAGATTTCCAAAAGTATCAAAAATTTATTCATAGTACTTGAAACTTGTCATTTCATACAATTAAACTAGAAATGCATAGGCCCTATTCGAGGATGTTACACGATCATTCTTTATAAATATTAAAACTCGACTGTTTGACACGATCAGTTTGCCATGAATTTTGTCAACATCTCTTCGAGGTTTGGCTTCTTCTCTTGCAGATATGGCTGATTTTGGAAATTTTAGGGAGGTTGTTGTCTTTGATTTCCTTGATTTCCTTGACCTCCCCATGAAAAGTTTGGGTGGTTCCTCCAACCTGGATTTTAAGTATTACTATAAGGATTATTATTGGATCAGAAATTATTACCTATATAGTTCATCTGTTCGCTTTCTGTGCTCGGTTGGTAGGGTGGGTACTCAGGATTCGCTATAGTTCCACTTGTGTCGTACTGTATTACTGGATGTACCTACAAAGAGCAAAAATTATCAAGCTTTTTATTCATCATCTCTACCTGATTCGATAGCATGGTTACTGCATCGATGCTGAAAACTCCAGCCGATCTTGTCGATTTTGTCCTTGTAAATTGCCATTGATAATTATTCAGCGACATTTCTTCAATAAATTCGTAGGTTTCTTCAGGAGTTTTGTTATTCAGAGTTCCACCGACGGCTAAATCAATTAGTTGCCTCGTTGATGGATTTACACCGTTATAAAAAGTTTGGACTTGTAGCCACAAAGGTAAACCATGGTGTGGACACCTTCTTAAGAGATCATTGTATCTCTCCCATGCATCGTATAATGTCTCTAAATCCATCTGCACAAAAGAAGAGATATCATTCCGTAATTTGGTCATTTTGGCCGGTGGGAAATTTTTTAATAAAAACTTTTCGGTCATTTGGTCCCATGTAGTGATTGACCCTCGTGGTAACGAGTTTAACCACTGTTTGGCTTTATTCCTTAATTAAAAAGGAAATAACTGAAGACGTATGGCATCATCAGAAATGCCATTTATTTTTAAGGTATCACAGAACTCTAAAAAATTAGTTATATGGGTATTCGGGTCTTTGTCCTGCAAACCATCAAATTGAACAAATTGTTGAATCATTTGTATTGTGTTAGGCTTTAATTCAAAATTATTAGCAGCTATAGCAGGCCTGACAATACTAGATTCTGCTCCTGTTATTAGGTTTAGCATAATCATACACGATGACGTGGAGCATTGTTTTTCGCCACATCTCGTGGTGGATTATTCTAAATCCATCCTTGAGAGGATTGGATTCGCCTTGTTGTTTTTCTTCTTGGTAATTTAAGGCTCGCCAGATTTCTCTGCGATTCTTACAAGCGGTTGCTTTGATAACACTATCGTATACTAGAGGTCCTATTGGGTTCCTTCTAGTCGTAAACTAGAGGTACCTACTGAAAAAGAAAGAAAGAAAATTCGAAAAATAAAATAAAATCAATTGCGATAAATAAAAATAATGGCTAAAGTAATAAAAATAGAGTTTTCTTAATATTTTAATTCCCTGGCAATGGCGCCAAAAACTTAATCGGTTTAAAATTGTCGAGTTTTAAAATTTATAAAGAGAATGATCAAACTTGGAAACTAACTCTGACAACGACTTAAGGCAAGTGTACCTATCGAACAGTAGTATAGCTTAGGCAAGATTGAATTATCGAACCCAAAGGAACTAAAAGTACTAATTCTCACTTTCTTTAAATTATTTAGCCTAAATATTAAATGATTTGGTTGATTAACTAATTAATTACTAAACTAAGATGCAAAGACAAAAAGAATGAATTGGAAAATAACTTGAAGAGAAACTAAGTTGATCACGATGATACCATTAGGAAGAATCCACCTAGATTCACTTATTATCTAACACTGAACCATACGATTTATTCACTTGACTTGATCCGTAAGACTCCCTAATGTATATTAAACCCTCTCTTGAGGTGAATAACGTCTAACCTTAGGTTAATTAACGAAAATCTCTTTCTCACATAATAACCCCCTAGAATAGTAGTAAATCGAACTATGGACTCCCATATTAGGTTTCACCCTAATCCAGCAAAATCTCGTCACCCTATCTCTAGGTGCACGAATGACTCCGCTTAATTATGCTAGATCTATTCTTAGGCAGGGTCTATTTCTCCTCCATCTAAGAACATCTGACTTGAATTAATATCCCGAAAACATTAACATAAGAATTAAGCACACATAATTAAGAACAAATCATGTATTTATCATATAATTCAGAAGACAATAACAAGATTCATCTAGGCTTCATCCCCTTCAGGTATCTGAAGGGTTTATTCATAACAAATAAAGAAAACATCTCAAGAGAAAAGATAAAACCTGAAGGATTTGAAGGAGAGATCCGCTGTCTTGAGTAGAATTTCAGCTTCTTGATATGGATCAACTGGCTATCTTCGAGTGATTCCCACAAAGGTTCTGGCTTTTGCCGAATTTTGAATATCTCAACCTCCCTTGACGGTTGGCCTCTAGGTTTTTTATATAGGCTTTTGATATTCTTTTACTTGGCCTCTAAGTGCCCTAATTCAAGTATACTTCCTACTCGGTGTTTGAATAGGCTTGGAATGTGTTTCTTTGCCTCAAAGTATCCAAATCTGAGTACAAATCCTCTTTTCCATGACAGGGTTTCGGCCATGGTACACGCCCATGTAAATCATCTTCAGCCGTGTCTTGGTTACATTGATTGGAGCACAGTTGTGTAAATTGTGGCATGGAGGTGTCTTAGTTAGCTGTCGAGGCACGGTCGTGTGGCTTGAAGTCCGTGCCGTGTCTGTAACATCCTAGATTAGGGGTTATGCGTTCGTGCATAATTCATGAGATAGTGGGATCAGTGGGTGTGTTGGATGTGTTCTGAAGAGTTTCAAGAACCCTAAGATGAAAGGAAATGTAAGGAAATATAAGGAAAATGTAAGGAAATGAAAGGAAATGAAAGGAAATGAGAGGAAATGAAAGGAAATGAAAGGAAATGTAAGGAAATGTATGGAAATGTAAGGAAATGTATGGAAATGTATGGAAATGTATGGAAATATATGGAAATGTATGGAAATGTATGGAAATGTAAGGAGATGTATGGAAATGTAAGGAAATGCTTTAGAAATGTTAAGTTTTGGAAACCGAAGTAAAATAGGAAAGTGACCATTTTGGAAACCTAAGTAAATTAGGAAAGTAAACATTTTGGAAACTAAGCTAAAGAGGAAAGTGAACATTTTGGAAACTAAGCCAAAATAGGAAACTAAACATTTTGGAAACTTGGAAAATCTGAGTCAAGGAAAATTTTGGAAACTTAAAATGACCCCGAATGTCAAATTTAGAGCCCAAAGGGAACTTAGGGCCAAGAGACCCTAAAGATATAAAGTACATGAAATTTGACCCAATAACGGGCTTGGAAATGTGGCTGAAGATGCCACTTAAGGCCTCGTGAAATGGCCCACATGCAAGGGTGTTGGGCTTGAGTTCGAGTCACATAAGAAGCAAATAAAATAAGTTTTATTTTGCTTCTAGAAGCCCAAGAGGTGGACGGCACAAGCTTGCAAAAGAGAAGTTTCATTCTCTTTAAAACTCGGCTAATTAGAAGATCATAAGGACTCTTAAGGGAAGAGTTTAATTCTCTTTAAAATTGCTAAATAGGTGGATAAATGAAGAATTATTCTTTAATTAGGAAAATAAGGAAGAGTGGTGGCCAAGTTAAGGATTCTTGGCCTAGTAATTTCGGCTATAAAAGGATGAGACTAGGGCCATTCATTATTCATTCTCCCTCTCTCTTTTCCTCTGCCGAATATTCTTCTTTAGCATCCATTCTTTTTCTTCTTTTCTTTTAGCCTCCTAGCTGATTCCTTCTAAGCCTATTATTCCTCTCTTCTTTCATCTTTGAAACCGAATACATAAGGGAATCATAGCCGATTGTTCATCAAGTCTATAAGTCAATCTCACGAAGGTTGAAGTGAAGGTGCAATCGATTCCTTCAAATAAGGGTAAGATCCAAGTTTGGTTTCCATTCTTTTATACTTTAGACTTATCAAACTCTAGGGCTAATCCCATTAATGTTCATGATTGCGAAACTTTGAAGATATCTTCGGGATTTAATAAGTGTAGGCTAAAAGGAAGGAGAAGTTCTTTTCAGAAGGTACACCATAGGCAGCGTGTTCCCTAGTTATTCGGTGAGTTTGGATTTAAAATCCACAAGGTAAGTGTCTATAGCTTTTGCTAAGGCCTATTTTGATAATTAGATCTAATTCTTGTTTGTTTAAAAAGTGAAACTAACCCTCGATGAGATTTAGTGCTTGGCGAATACAAGGAGGAGCATAGCATAGATTTCGGATTTGATTAGTATTGAAATCGGCAACAAGGTAAGTTTTAAGAATACTAATCCTACTAGGATTTGGATTTATGGCGAATGGCTTTTTATTAAAGTAATAAGTGATAAAACAAATGTAAGGATTAAGGATCTAAGCATTAGATCAAGCTTTTCGGGATCTCAAGGAAGCTGTTAAGCAAATCAGGTGTGTACCCTACACTAAATCTTGATAGATTTACGGCTTTAATTCATTATATGTGTTAATATGAAAGTGTAAGAATATGGCTAAGGTACCGTGTGTATTCCACACTATTCTTAATAGTTTTATGGTTTAAATATGTTATATATGCTAATGTGAAAGTGAAAGAAAGTGGCTAAAGTGCCATATTTTGGTACAAAGTATTCAGGTACGTTTTCCTACTTCTACTAGGATTACGAAATAAATGTTATACAAGTGAAAAGTGATGTGAAAGTGAAATAAAAATATGTTATGCATGATAATTATAATTTGGGGCATTCGAGATTTATGTGAAAGGGAAGAAGGTGTTGACTACGGTCTCACCAGCGTTATAAGTGAAAGTGATGACTTGGTCTCACTAAGTGAATGTGATGACTTCGGTCTCACTAAGTGAATGTGATGACTTGGTCTCACTAAGTGGTAACCGGTTACATTACGATGGTGGCTATGCCACAATATTATCGATGGGCGATGAGCACGTCATTGCAATGACGCCGCCGATGGAGTGTAGCGGAAGGAGGGTTGACTTAGTAGTCCCCACTTGCATGAGTTGGTACGGTGGAGTGTAGCGGATGGCATATAGGTTTGGGTTGGGTTTGCATCATTACCTTGAAATTGTTATATGCATATGATTTTTATGGTGTGCCTATCTCTATTATGTTTAGTGTTGGTTACACACCGAGTCTATCGACTCACCCCATTGTGGGAATATGTTTGGTGATGAGTAATGAATGGACCGGACGAGAACTTGTGGTGGCCATGGTCGACTTGAAGTTCGATTTAATTTGAATATTTATTTTATTTTAAAATCTTGTACAATTTATTATTTTGGGTTTCATTTTATGTAATAAGGCCACCGTGATGAATTTTTATTTCTACTATAATTACCATGTTATGAGTTTAGGGCTTTATAACGAGTAGGCCCACTTAGTTTGAAATAAGTTTAAATATTTTATCACTTGAAACAAATGGGTTTTTGTTATAAAAAAAAATAAATTTGTTTTCAATTCAAGCCCAACCCACAACAAGCTAATCTTCCAAAACTCACAGTTTACAAAGTATTCAAGCAGTTTGAACGAGTTACTTGAGGAACATACCAGATCCGATCCATTCTCGTGGTAGGGTGTGGGGTGTTTCAAATGTCATTCCATTTTGGCCCAAATTTGCCTGTTTTAAGCCCGTTTCTTGTTCTTTTCATCCTCAGGTGCTTTCCTGAGTATAAAACATGAAAAGAAAGGATTAAGAGCACCTTTTTACATAAATCAAGGGCTAAATCATCCAAAAGCATGCTAAATATGCGGTTAAAATATGTTACTTTTACGGCTTATCAGATGACTTATTTGATCAGTTAGAAAGGAGCTACTGTATTATGATCTGAAGCAACATTGTTGGTAGTCTAAAATGAAACGACACATATCTAACTTTGTGTTAAAATTTTTAGTCTGACAACAAGTGAAAGCTAAACAGCAAGTTCTGCCTGGTTTGCTACAATCGATTCTGATTCCTGGATGGAAATGGGATAGAGTGAAAGTGGATTTTGTTTCTAGTTTGCCTCAGACTCTGAGAAAGAAAGATATAATTTGGGTTATAGTTGATCGATTGATGAAATCTGCCCATTTTATTCTGGTAAGATCTAATTATCCACTTGAAAAAATAGCCGAGCATTATATTTCTAAGGTTGTGAGATTGCACGGGGTGCCACTATCTATTGTGTCAGATAGAGATCTAGGTTTACATCAAGATTCTGGAAGAAATTGTAAGAAGCTTTGGGCACGAAACTACACTTCAGTACAGCTTTTCATCCGTAAACGGATGGACAGTCTGAATGGATCATACAAATTCTAGAAGATATGTTAAGATGTTGTGTTCTTGAATTTAACAGTACTTGGGAACAATACCTGTCTTTGATTAAATTTTCATACGTCAATAGTTTTCAGTCAAGCATCAAAATGGCACCATATGAAGCTTTGTATGAACGTAAATGTTGTACACCTCTATATTGGACTGAACTCAGTGAAAATAAGCTACATGGGGTTGATTTAATAAAAGATTCAGAATAGAAAGTGAAACTGATCTGAGATTGTTCGAAAGCAGCATCTGATCATTAGAAGTCCTATGCAGACTTGAAGCGAAAGGATATATAATTTGAAATTGACGATAAAGTATTTCTGAAAGTGTCTCCGTGGAAGAAAGTGCTTCGATTTGGACGTAAAGGTAAATTGAGTCTGAGATTCTTCGGACCGTATGAGATCATTGAATGTGTTGGACCAGTTGCATATAGATAAAGGTTGCCCTCTAAACTAGAAAGGATCCATAATGTGTTTCATGTCTCAATGCTCCGTAGATATCGATCTGATCCATCACATGTGATTGCTCCGTTTCAAATTGAAATCCGATCTGATATGACATACGAAGATGAACCAATCCGTATCTTAGCTTGTGAAATGAAAGAGTTAAGAAATAAGAAAATTCCATTAGTAAAAGTATTGTGGAATCGACTTGGAATTGAAGAGACAATGTGAGAACCGAAAGATTCAATGAAACGACAATATCGACTGCTTAATGAAGAAGATTTTTGGGGACGAAAATCCCTAAAGGAGGGAGAATTGTAATAGTCTGGTTTATACCCTAGTCGAAACAGTGGTTTCAGGACCACAAACCCTAGTTCGTATAATAATTCAATATTATTTTCTGTGCCATTTATGAGTGCTTAAGCATGTGTTAAATTTTCGTAAGCTAATTTGTCCGTCTGTGTGTTTAATTTGACAAAAGGATAAAAATGCATTAAATGTGAAACTTGTATGCTATTTGTTAAAGTACCTAAGTGTTGTGGCTTTGTAAAGTTGAAGGCCTTAAATGGCAATTAAGCCATTACTATAAGAAGTGGACGGCATTAAATGTGGTCTTATATATATATATTATGTTTATTTATATTATATGTTTTCATAAGTTTATAATATATGTTGAATTAGTATATTAATTTATAAGTTATAATATTATATCAATAAAAAGAGAACAAAAGAAAGTGACTTGGTTATTATCACCATTTGGCCGAATGTTTTAAAGAAAAAGAAAGAATAAAAGCTTAAAGGTTCAGCTGGTTTCAAGCTTGAATTCAAGGTTAGTTTTTGATCCATTTTCGATAATTTCTACGTTTTTGTAATCGTAGCTTTGAGAGCTACAAAACCCATGTATTAATTTTGTGAATTGATAATGTTTGTGTGATATGCCGTTGATGTTATGTCAAGCTTTTTGATGATTTTTGGTGTTAAATAAAATATTTGAGCTAGATGAACATGTTTTGTTCTTGAAGTTTTGTTGAATTTAGCTAAATAGGGCTAAATTGATAAAATATTATTTTGGAGGACTAATTTGTGAATTTGATAAATAGTATGGGTTTGTATGATGTTTATATACATTCGGCTAAGCTTGGTTGTGTATTGATTTTGTGAATTTGATGTTTTGAGAAAAATAGACTAAATTGATATATTGTGCAAATGTGATGGTTAATTTGTAAATAACCCTAAAAATGTGTGTATGGATTGAATTTGTAACATCTCGGATTAGGGCCTATGCACTATGACTAAAATTTTATGAAATAGTATGCCTAATGTGTTGTGTGCATTTTAGAACCTTGGAAATGCTTTAGAAAATATTAAGTCTTAAGAGGAAATATAAGGAAATGTAAGGAAATGAAAGGAAATGTAAGGAAATGTAAGGAAATGTAAGGAAACTTGGAAATGATTTAGAAATGTTAAGTTTCAAAAGAGGAAAGTGAACATTTTGGAAATGCTAAGTTAAAAGAGGAAAGTGAACATTTATGGAAACTAGGAAAATGATTTAGAAATGATTCAAAAGAGGAAAGTGAACATTTATGGAAACTAGGAAAATGATTTAGAAATGATTCAAAAGAGGAAAGTGAACATTTCTGGAAACTAGGAAATGCAAGGAAATGTCAAGTTTAAAGAGCCAAACGAAAATTTTTGGAAACTCAGAAATGACTTAGAAATGTCGAGTTTTAAAGTTTAAAAGAGAAAATTAAGGCAAGGTGGCCTTAAGAGAAAACGTATGTGAAATTTGACATACAAACAGGCTTGGAAAAGTGGCTTGAAGATGCCACTTAGGGCCTCTGGAAATAGCGCCACATGCAAGTGTATTTGGGCCAGGGATTGAGTCACTTAGGAAGCAAATAAAAGAAGTTTTATTTTGCTACAAAGAGCGCAGAGGTGGACGGCACAAGGCTTGCAAAAGAGGAGTTCCATTTTCCTATAAATTGGCTAATTAGGGGATAAATAATGGATTTATTTTAGATTATTTTCAAGAGATAAATGAGGAATTATTCTTTAATTAGGAAAATAAGGGAGAAGTGATGGCCAAGTAAGGGACTTTGAGTTTAATAATTTCGGCTAAGTAAGGATAGTTGCTGAATTATCTTTTATTTTAGGTGATAAACAAGAGATAAAACTATCAAAATAAGGAAGAGTGGTGGCCAAGTTAAGGACTCTAGCTAGTAATTTCAGCTATAAAAGGAAGAGAAGGCCATTCATTCATTCATTCACTCTTCCTTTGTCGAATTTCTTAAGCAGATTCTCCTCTCTCTACCGAAATTCCTACAGTTTTATTCTTCCTTCTCTTTTCCTTCTAATCCCTCCAAAAGCTAGAAGTAAGCCTTCTAAGGCCATAGCCGAATATATGAAGTGGCTTCAAGCTTAGGTGCTATCGAATTCAATATTAAGGGAAAGAATTTTATGGCCATTAATTTATTCTCTTCTTTAAGCCGCAACATAGGAACTAATATCATTAGTATCTTGTTTTAGAAATTTGGAAAGATCGATTGAATTTGCTAGTGTTGACTACAAGGAAGTTGAAATTCATTTCCCGAAGGCACACCATAAGCCGCATGTTCCCTAGTTATTCGGTGAGTTTCGGGATTTAAGATTTGGAAGGTAAGCACCTATGTATATTCGGCTAAAGCCTAGATTAGTATTTAGATCATTCTTTAAATGTTCAAAATTGAAACTAACTTTGTGGTATGCTTTAATGTCGGCGAATGCAAGAAGGAATACGACAAAGTTTGGGACTTGATTCTTAAGACAATCGGCAACAAGGTAGGTTTTAAGTGTACAAATCCTACTAGGATTTGGTTTTATAGCCGAATAGGCTTTATGCTAACATATTAAGGTTGGCCGAATGTAGGACTTGAGATCTAAGGCTTTCGATCAGATTTTCGATATTTCAGCGAATTTGTTAAGCGAATCAGGTGTGTACCCTACCCTAAGTTTTAATACGTTCATGGCTATGTTTTAAATTAAATATGTTATTAAGAATGCGAAAAACATGGTTAAGGTACCGTGTGTACCCACACTAATCTTAATAGATTTATGGCTTAAACTTGATATATGTGTTAATATGAAAGTGTAAGAATGTGGCTAAAGTACCATGTTATGGTACAAAGTACTCAGCACGCTTTTCCTACTCCTACTAGGATTACGAAATATGTTATACATAACATGTGAAAAGTGACATGAATGTGAATTTAAGTATGATATGCATGATATGAATAATATGGGGCATTGGGTTATTTGAGAAAGGGAAGTGAATGTGATGACTTGGTCTCACTATCCGAATGTGGTGACTTGGTCACATTATTTGAATGTGGTGACTTGGTCACATTATCGAATGTGGTAACCCGGTTACATTATCGAATGTGGTGTCTCATGACACAATTATCGAGTGGCTATGCCACGAATTTTATATGGGCGATGAGCACGTCATTGCAATGACGCCTTCGATGGTGTGTAGTGGATGGAGGGTTGACTTAGTAGTCCCCACGGTGTGCGAGGATGGTGCAATTGGAGTGTAGCGGATGGCATATAGGTTTGGGTTGGGATTGCATCATTATCTTGAATCACTAAATGTGAAATTATGATACGTATGAATATGATTTGTTATGCCCGAATTTGTTAAGACTTAGTGTTTGTGTACACATTGAGTCTGCATTTGACTCACCAGTTGTGGGATTACTTTTCGGTGACGACCGGTGATGGACCAAGATTGGCAGATGCTTAGTGGAGGCCATATGAAGTTGATTTCTTTTATTTGGACTATTTTACTTTAAGTATTTTGAATTTTAAATTTTGGGAATTATTTGATGTAATAAGGCCTTAGTAGAATTATTTTATTCTGCTTTTTATTTATTAAGCTTACAAACTTTTATTTATTGAAAGATTAAGTAAATATATTTTTAAAACAAAGCCCAAACGTTTTGTCACCTAAAGTAAAGGATTTTTAATAATGAAATAAACTTGTTTTCATCTCAAGCCCAACCCAAAACGATCTATCTTCAAAACACACAGTTTTCAAAGTGTTCGAAAGAATTTTGAAACGGTTTACACCGGGGAACATACCAGATCCGATCAAGGCTCGTGGACCGGGTGTGGGGTGTTTCAGTTTAGTATCAGAGCCCAGTTTTAAACTCTCGGCCTATGGGCTAAGGCCCAAAACATTTTCAAAGTTAAGCCCAAAAGGGATTTTGTGAATTAAGCAGGTTTTTCTGGCATGGCCCACTAGGTCTCCGACCCGAAGTCCACCAGGTAAGTACTCCGATCTTTTGTGTGATTTATATTATGATTTGTAGAAGGGTAGAAATGGAACGTATAATAGAGATTAAGTACTTGAACCCTAGGGCTAGTGTACCCCAACAAAAACATAAGACTTAAATGCCTACTAAACAAACCTGTGGTTAAGTCGCTGAGTTAGGGTGTGGAAACCATGGTGCGCATGTCTAGGATTGGTTTCGGTTGGAGCTTGGTATTTAAGCAGTCCTAGTGACTCACCTCCTCTCCACTCGAATCCTACAGTGCGTAGCCTCGGTTCACCCTAACCAAGAGGACTTATACACGGGTTAAACCCCCAACTAAAACCCGAAAGGGACTAGCCGATATTTTATGGAAACCCTAGTTTTAAAATTTCTAAATTACCCTCTTGATTTGAAAAGATTATTTTATAAATTTTTCTGAAATATTTCTGATTTACCAAATTTACTAAAATACCCCTAGTGGTAAAATTACAAAAATACCCTTGGTTTATGAAATTTCTAAATACCCACAGTTCTTATCAAAATTTCACTACTTTGCTTAAAGGAACCCTAAATTTACAAAATATAAAAATACCTTGATTATGAAAAAATTATTACTTAAACTACCCCTACCCTACAAATTACGAAATACCCCCAAGTTACAAAATTACAGAGCGACCACGATTTTCAAAATTTTGCAATGACACCAATTTGGAAAATAAATTCTCAAAAAGAACCCTCAAGTTTTGCAAATTTTGAAATACCTTGATTTATTAAGATTTATAAATTACCTTGGTTTATTACCGAAATACCCCTGTAATTTCAAAATTTTTGAAATACCCCAGATTCTAAAATTACCAAAATACCCTTATTGACAAAATCACCAAGGAACCTTATTTCAAAAATTATGAAAATACCCTGTAGGGTAAATTACAAAAATACCACCGGTAGTGAAAAATAACAACAATGAAAACTACAACATTTCTACGAATGAGCGAAAGTTCATAATTGATTGATGGATGTATGAATGAAAAGATGTATGCATGTATGAATACGAAAGAACCACTCCTAAATTCCTTTTCATAAAATTTCTTTGCGGTAATCAAGTGAAACAAAAGTACTAATTCATAAAAAACTTCTTAATCGATCTCGACGTTAGAAATGAGTTCTAGAGGACGCGGTCGTCAAGGACGTGGAAGAGGAAGAATAAGCGTGTCAGAACCCATTAGGTCGGGTCAAGGGTCTGACAATAAGTTACCACCGCTACCACCACCCCCTACCGTTAATGTCGAGCGCAAGCTCGAGACGGGGATGATCTTGTGTCGAGAGCTATCTTGCGAGTTTTGGAAATGGTGGTGGCGGGTGGAAATACGGAGCTCGTAAATCATGCAGTGACTCGAGCCAACTGAGTGAGGTATTTCGTGGAGTATCCGGTGTGGCACCAAGTCAATTGAGTCTTGGTTGGAAGCAACCGAAGCGTATTATGGATGAGCTCGATCTGACCCCGGAAGAGAAGTTGAAGGAATGGTGGCACTATTATGCGATGAAGCGTATCAATAGTGGTTAACAGTGAGGGATGGTGCCACTGCTGAGGATCTGACATGGGAGTATGCTAAGGAGGCATATCAGAAAAAGTATGTCGGCACACGATATATTGATGAGCAGAGGAAAGCTTTTCTAGGACTAGTTCAAGAGAACAAGTCAGTAGCAGCGTATGAAGCTAAATTTCTGAGGTTAAGTCGATATGCTCGAGGAGTAGTGGCTATGGAGCATGAGCGTTGTGTGCGGTTCGAAGACGGTTTAAGGGATGACCTAAGGTTACTGATAGCTCCACATCAGGAGTGGGAGTTTTTCGCGTTAGTAGAAAAGGCTAAGGTAGCCGAGGGAATCAAGGATTCGATTAAGCAAAACTCTGATAGGAATAGACCCAAGAGGGGTTATGGATCGTCGAAAATGTGCAGAAAAGGCCCAGAACTGATGGGCCGAGGGATCAACAATCACAGTGCAGGATGGCGATATCGTCCTTGTGACCATTGTGGAAAGAAGCATTTAGGGGAGTGCTGGAAAAAGACGGGAGGATGTTTTAGGTGTGGGTCCAAGGACCATATGCTCAAAGATTGTCCTAAGAAACCAGATGAAAGTTGATCAGCAGCTCAAAATGTTAATCAGGCTGGTAGAGGTGGACAATGACCTCGGTGGGGTTGTGGTCCGAACCATGGAGGAAATGGTTTGGCCGTGGTCGTGGAGCACCAAGCGGAGGTGTGAAGGTTCAGATCTTGAGGCAACCAAGGTTGGTTTATCACGATCGGCCATCGCGAGTAGAGTGATGTGCCAGATGTGACAACGGGTAAGTTCTTATTTTTGGAATACCCTTCGTTGCCTTGCTTGTTATAGAGTTAGTTCGTTCTTGTAATGCTAGTGAAGTGTATAAAACCTTGGATGTGAATTTTTGTAGGAAATGTGTTAGTTTTAAGATCGAGTCTTGCAATGAGAATGAGTTAGGATGTACGATTTTTGTTAGTAAGTAATTTCGAGGATGAAATTATTTTAAGGGGGGTAGAACTGTAACATCCTGGATTAGGGCCTATACACTATGACTAAAATTTTATGAAATAGTATGCCTAATGTGTTGTGTGCATTTTAGAACCTTGGAAATGCTTTAGAAAATATTAAGTCTTAAGAGGAAATATAAGGAAATGTAAGGAAATGAAAGGAAATGAAAGGAAATGTAAGGAAATGAAAGGAAATGTAAGGAAATGTAAGGAAACTTGGAAATGATTTAGAAATGTTAAGTTTCAAAAAGAGGAAACTGAACATTTTGGAAACTTGGAAATGTTAAGTTAAAAGAGGAAAGTGAACATTTTGGAAATGCTAAGTTAAAAAGAGGAAAGTGAACATTTATGGAAACTAGGAAAATGATTTAGAAATGATTCAAAAGAGGAAAGTGAACATTTATGGAAACTAGGAAAATGATTTAGAAATGATTCAAAAGAGGAAAGTGAACATTTCTGGAAACTAGGAAATGTAAGGAAATGTCAAGTTTAAAGAGCCAAACAAAAATTTTTGGAAACATAGAAATGACTTAGAAATGTCGAGTTTTAAAGTTTAAAAGAGGAAATTAAGGCAAGGTGGCCTTAAGAGAAAAAAGTATGTGAAATTTGACACACAAGCAGGCTTGGAAAAGTGGCACGAAGATGCCACTTAGGGCCTCTGAAATGGCGCCACATGCAAGTGTATTTGGGCGAGGATCGAGTCACTTAGGAAGAAAATAAAAGAAGTTTTATTTTGCTACAAAGAGCACAGAGGTGGACTGGCACAAGGCTTGCAAAGAGGAGTTTCATTCTCTTTTAAATTCGCTAATTAGGGATAAATAATGGATTTATTTTAGATTATTTTCAAGAGATAAATAAGGAATTATTCTTTAATTAGGAAAATAAGGGAGAAGTGATGGCCAAGTAAGGGACTTTGAGTTTATTAATTTCGCTAAGTAAGGATAGTTCTTTGAATTATCTTTTATTTTAGGTGATAAACAAGAGATAAAACTATCAAAATAAGGAAGAGTGGTGGCCAAGTTAAGGACTCTAGCTAGTAATTTCGGCTATAAAAGGAAGAGAAGGCCATTCATTCATTCATTCACTCTTCCTTTTCAATTTCTTAAGCGATTCTCCTCTCTCTGCCGAAATTCCTACATTTTATTCTTCCTTCTTTTCCTTCTAATCCTCCAAAAGTGGAAGTAAGCCTTTTAAGGCCATAGTCGAATATATGAAGTGGCTTCAAGCTTAGGTGTTTGTCAATTCAATATTAAGGGTAAGAATTTTATGGCCATTAATTTATTCTCTTCTTTAAGCATAACATAGGAACTAATATCATTAGTATCTTGTTTGCCAAATTTGGAAAGATCATTCGGGATTTGCTAGTGTTGACTACAAGGAAGGTGAAATTGTTTCGAAGGCACACCATAAGCCGCATGTTCCTAGTTATTCGGTGAGTTTTGGGATTTAAGATTTGGAAGGTAAGCACCTATGTATATTCGGCTAAAGCCTAGATTAGTATTTAGATCATTCTTTAAATGTTCAAAAGCGAAACTAACTTTGTGGTATGATTTAATGTTTGGTGAATGCAAGAAGGAATCGACAAAGTTTGGGACTTGATTCTTAAGACAATCGACAATAAGGTAGGTTTTAAGTGTACAAATCCTACTAGGATTTGGTTTTATAGCTGAATAGGCTTTATGCTAACATATTAAGGTTGGCCGAATGTAGGATTTGAGATCTAAGGCTTTAGATAGAATTTTTGGGATTTCAGCGAATTTGTTAAGCGAATCAGGTGTGTACCCTACCTTAAGTTTTAATACGTTCATGGCTATGTTTTAAATTAAATATGTTATTAAGAATGTGAAAAACATGGTTAAGGTACCGTGTGTACCCCTACACTAATCTTAATAGATTTATGGCTTAAACTTGATATATGTGTTAATATGAAAGTGTAAGAATGTGGCTAAAGTACCATGTTATGGCACAATGTACTCAAGTACGTTTTCCTACTCCTACTAGGATTACGAAATATGTTATACATAACATGTGAAAAGTGACATGAATGTGAATTTAAGTATGATATGCATGATATGAATAATATGGGGCATTGGGTTATTTGAGAAAGGGGAAGTGAATGTGATGACTTGGTCTCACTATCCGAATGTGGTGACTTGGTCACATTATCGAATGTGGTGACTTGGTCACATTATCTAAATGTGGTAACCGGTTACATTATCTCGAATGTGGTGTCTCATGACACAATTATCTGGTGGCTATGCCACGAATTTTATATAGGCGATGAGCACGTCGACTCAAATGACGCCTTCGATGGTGTGTAGCGGATGGAGGTTGACTTAGTAGTCCCCACAAGTGTGCAAGATGGTGCGGTGGAGTGTAGCGGATGGCATATAGGTTTGGGTTCGGGATTGCATCATTATCTTGAATCACTAAATGTGAAATTATGATACGTATGAATATGATTTGTTATGCTCGAATTTGTTAAGACTTAGTGTTTGTGTACACATTAAGTGCATTTGACTCTCCGTTGTGGGATTACATTTGGTGTGACCGGTGATGGACCGGCCGGCAGATGCTTAGTGGAGGCCATGTGAAGTTGATTTCTTTTATTTGGACTATTTTACTTTAAGTATTTTGAATTTAAATTTTGGGAATTATTTGATGTAATAAGGCCTTAGTAGAATTATTTTTTCTATTTTTATTTATTAAGCTTACAAACTTTTATTTATTAAAAGATTAAGTAAATCTATTTTTAAAACAAAGCCCAAACGTTTTGTCACCTAAAGTAAAGGATTTTTAATAATGAAATAAACTTGTTTTCATCTCAAGCCCAACCCAAAATGATCCATCTTCAAAACACACAGTTTTCAAAGTGTTCGAAAGAATTTTGAAATGGTTTACACCGGGGAACATACCAGATTCGGTCAAGGCTCGTGGGTCGGGTGTGGGGTGTTTCAGAATTAGATGAATTAGTGAATAAAAGGGTTAATTTTGAATATATTTAGTTCAAGAACCGAGGAAAGTGAATTTAGATCGCGGGAAAGCGAAAGTAATCGAGCAGCCGTTTCCATTTCGGTAGATCGAATCTGAGGTAAGTCATTTTACAAATCAATGTACTTGTTTGGAATTGTGAATACTCATATGACTAATAATGATAATGAATGCTTCTGAGAGGTTGTGAATATAAATTACGAGATAAGGTCGATATAGCGACAATGTCTGAGAAGTCCCTACGAACCTAGGAATAGATAGAATTGACTATGTTATGACATAGGTATTTGTTCTATTTTACGTGTAAGACCACATGCGGGACAAATGGCATCGATATCCGTTACGTGTAAGACCACATGCGGGACAATGGCATCGATATCTAATTACGTGGAAGACCCTGTCTGGGACAGTGGCATCGATATTTGATTACGTGTAAGACCCTGTCTAGGACAGTGGCATCGATATCTGATTACGTGTAAGACCCTATCTGAGATAGTGGCATCGATATCTAATTACGTGTAAAACCCTATCTGGGACAGTGGCATCGATATCTGATTACGTGTAAGACCCTATTTGGAACAGTGGCATCGATATCTAATTACGTGTAAAACCCTGTCTGGGACAGTAGCATCGACATCTGAATATGTGTAATACCACATCTGGGATGTTAGCATTGTACAATTATTTTGAGTTTCTAAGTATCTTATTAGATTTCAATCTGTTCAATGAGTAAATCCGAGCTAAGAACAATTACGAGAATGTATATTCATTTCAGATACATTTGGTATGTACACTAAGTGTGAATAAAAGGTAAGTACCTATATGACTTTGTTTTGAAGAAAAGTATGATTGAATATGAGAACGAGAATGAGATGCAAGAATGTTTAAGAAAGAGATTGTATATACATACATATGATTCTTGTATGGATGAATGTGGAAATAGTGTCCAAGGATATGATCCAAAGCATTATGTGATAGTTTGCTAAGTAAATGTTATGTGTCAATACTTTATGCATATATGCCTTTATGCTAGGTTTATTTATATTATGACTTACTCAGCTTTTGGAAAGCTTGCTCTGTGTGTGTGTATTTTCCTCTGTTTTATAGGTCGTCAAAGCTACTGAAGGCTCGGGATCGTCAAGGATTGTCATCACACTACTAAACTTATTTTGGTACCCTTTTGAAAATGTATATAGCTAAATATGGCATGTTTAGGCTAGATATGTGTATATGTTTGTGAAGTGAACTTAGCCATGAGTTTTGGCAAGTTTTGAGTTGATAATATGCTTGAGTGAATGAGTTATATGATACATATTTTGACATGGTTAGTTGGTACATGAAAATGGCTAAATTTTGAGTAAGCAAATGGATGAATTATGCTTGTGATGACATGAGCTTTAGTCTTTGAAATCATCATGGTTGGAATTGGTATTGAATGCATGGTTTGAATGGTTATTTTGGTATGTATTTAGTTGTCCTATATGCATGAAATGTGTTGGAAAATGTTGATTGTAGGTATGACCCTTTTTGGGTGGCATTTTGGCCTTATAAATGGCCCATAATGTCCTGCAATAGTAACATACTGGTGTGCCTAGAAACCGTGGGTGAATAACAGGATCTAATCTAATAATACACCACCTTGACACTGGCGTGTCAACTAGTCGTGGGCTCAAGTCAGTAGCCAGCTTAAAAACACACTGCCATGGCGCACGGGCGTGCTTGGTGGCTGTAGTGGAGAAGTTAGTATGTGGCCTAAGAGTGCACGGCCTCAGCACATGGGCGTGCTTAGTGGCCGCGGAGGGTAAGTCAGTTTCGACCACGGGGAGGACACACGGGGGTGTCTAGAAGCTGTGGATGGCACACGGTCTCCTTCCACGAGTGTGTATCCCCTGTACTTTAGAAAAGTTTTAATTTTCCATGAAATTTTATATGTGTTTCGGTTTAGTCCCGACTTGTTTTATAAGCATGCTCATGGTCTCGAAGACTCAGTTTAGGGACATTATGCTTGAGAATAATGAATGACTGTATGAATTTCTGTGAATGTTTTTCGAACTGTCTGGTAACGCTCCTAACCCTAATTCGACAACGGACTCAGGATAGGGGTGCTACATTTTATTTAAGGCTCATAGTAGTACGTACTCTATTCATCAGAGTAGTACAAAAATATTTGGTGATTTGAAACAAATGTACTGGTCGTCGGGTATAGAACGAGATATTTCAGAGTTTGTGGCAAAATGTTTGGTTTGTCAGCAAGGAAAAGCTGAACGCCAAGTTTCGTCTAGATTATTACAACCTATTATAATTCCTAAATGGAAGTGGAGGAAATTACAATGGAATTTGTATCGAGGTTGCCAGTAACACTGAGAAAGAAAGATTTGATATGGATTATTGTTGACATATTGATAAAATCAGCTCATTTTATTTCGGTCAAAACTAACTATTCGCTCAAAAGGTTAGCTGAGTTGTATGTATCTAAGATCGTTAGATTGCATGGAGTGCTGATTATCTATTATCTCTGATCGAGACCTGAGATTCAACTTTAGATTCTGAAGTAAAATTCACGAGGCTTTGGGCACTAAACTCAATTTTAGTACAACATTTCATCCACAGACTGACGGACAATCAGAATGGGTAATACAAGTGTTGGAAGACATGTTACGGTGTTGTATTCTAAATTTTGAAGGTAGTTGGGAATAATATTTACCGTTAGCTAAATTTTCTTATAATAATAGTTATTAGTCCAGTATTACAATGGCACCATTTGAAGCTTTATATGGACGGTGTAATAGCCCATTTATGCCCGGGCCCATATAGATAAAACAAACCAGAATAAAAAATATATATATAATAAATGTCCAGTTTTATAGTCCATTTTACAAGCCAAATACCCAAAACAGATTACATAACCCACTAACCCAACACTTAAATTACCCGAAGCCCATTACAACCAAAATCCATACCTGGACCCAATCTTAAACCTATATGCCCAAAAGGCCCAAAGCCTAAAATAATTTCAAAAGCATAGGGTTTCGAAACCCTTGGCATTTAAGCATCAGTGACCCTTTCCTCGCCAGTAAGCCTCAATCAACCCTCGTCCAGCCATAATCAGCACGAATAGCACTCCACATCGTCGGATCTACCGTCGGCCACCTACAGAAAAGGAAAGAACACCACAGCAAAAGGAAAGAATGGTAGAAAAACTAGCAAAACAGATTTTGTTTCTATTTTTTCGATTTATTTCGGGGCTATATAAACCCCAAATCAACCTGTAACACACACAGAGGCATATATATAGACATATACAAAAATAATCCCAAATCAGCAAAAGTTTCTTTTATTTTTCCTTTTTCTTTTCATTTACGAGTACATTTATTTTTTATTTTTGTTTTATTTTTTTTAAAACCACACATAATATATATATATATAATACTTTTAAAAAAACTTACATCTTTTGGGGTTCCGACCACCGAGTGCGGTGGCCGACGACGGCGGCAGACGGTGATCAGTCGCGCCAGAGGGTTTGCCAAAAATCGCCCAGGGGAGAACATTTTTGAAGGCTCTCAAAATTTCTTTTTTCTACTGAGGAGAAGAATGAAAATTTAAAAAAAAAAATGGTTTATATAAGCTTTTAAAACGGCACCGTTTTGGGGCTGGCTACAATGGCCCAACCGATGTCGTTTCCTCCTTTAACCAGCGCACTGACCCGACCCGCTACAAGGATCCGCATGTTTTTATAATATGGGTTATTTGCTGGTTTAGCCCTTCCGCATTTTCATTTGCTTTAAATTCATTTTTAAAATTTTAAATTTGCCCGTTGGTTTTTTCTTTGTTCCATTTTAGTCCTGGATAAAACACACAAGATAACGCTCGAGGATACTTCCTTTCCACCCCATCATATTTTTAGCGCATTGTAATTGAGTCCATTTCGTCTTTTTATTTATAATTTAACCCCACAATTTTGTTTTAATCCCAATTTGATCCTATTGTTTTAAATTCGTTTTTTATTATCTTCTTTTCGTGTTACTTTATTTAATTTTTTTATTTTGTATATATTTTATTACTACTAGCAATTATTTTATATTATTTTTATTTTCACTTTTGTCCTTATTTTTAATTATTTTAGTATTCATTAAATTATTATTTATTATTTATATTAAATTATTTTATTAAGTTCAATATTATTCATATAGTATATCTTATTTTAAATTTTACACACTAGTTATTACATTATGTTTTTTTAAAATTATATATTATATATTATTATATTATATTATATTATATATAACTTCGTAAATTATTTTATCCTTAATATAGTATAAAATTCCATATATTGTATATATTTTTATTGTTATTTCTTAAATATGTAGTTTTATATATCTATTAGATTATTATATTATAAATATTAAAAATAGGTTATATGTCATTTATTTATTCAAAAAAACATATATTATTTATGTTCTCAAGAATATATATATACTACTCTTTAGATTTTTCCATATCTTTTTATTTTTTATTTACAATATTATTCGATATATGTCATTCATTTTACACTTAATCTTGCATGAGAAGTTTTACATTTATTTGGTAGTTTTCCTTTTATTACTTTGCTATTTATGGTTTTATATATTTTATGTAATATCAAGAATTAGGGCTTGTGCATTTTGCTTAATTGCATGTGCTTGTATGCTGTGTATATTATGAATGTGTTTTATGAATTTTGTGAACTTGAATGTAGATAAATGCTTTAGAAATTATTTAATTTTAAGTTTCAAGAGGGAGCTAAGCCTAAGAGGTCTTAAGAAAATTAGTAGGGAAATATGACACAAAATGGGCTTGTTTAAGTGGCTTGGAGGCGCCACTTAGGGGCTCGATATGTGGCGCCACAAGGTGGTGCAAGGGCCTAGGTTCGAGCAACGTGGGAACTAAATGAAATAGTTTTATTTTGCTGCAGGAGTGAGCAGTAGTGGACGGCACTATGGCACTAAAGGGATGAGTTTAATCTTTTTTAAAAATTCGGCTAAGATAAGGGATAAATGATGGATTATTTTATTAATTTTAAATGAAGTGATAAGAGAAAAATAAGGGAATAGATAGGGGATGAGTGTGGCCAGCCTAGGGACTCCTTTGATGTGATTTTCGGCCAAGCATAGTAAGGGGGGGTAACCAAATTTCATTAAGCATTCTAGCTTCCCTTTCGTTTGCTCTTTTCTCTCCAAAGTCATCACTTTTCTTTTCTTTTAATTGTTCTAGTCGAAAGTTATCTTTGTTCTCCTTTGAATTCTCATTCTTTTCTTTTCCATACACGAATCACACCAAAAATGCCTCTCTTTCCCATTTGATAGCCATTACCGATTCTTCCTATGTCCTATACTTTTCTTTTTTTTTTCTTGTTAAAACTGAATCTTTCTAGTGATCATCCAAGAGCCGAAAGTTTAAACTCTTTGAACCGATTTCTCCTGCAAGCTCTCTCTGGCCGATTTCTTAAGGGTAAGATCAATTGTTATTCAATCTTCAATCTTTTCTTTTAGCCGAAATCTAGGAACTAATCCCTTAATGTCTTTGGCCAAACTATGGAGGATTCTTTTGGGATTTTGCTATAGTCGATTATAAGGAGGTCTCGGATTTCAATATCCAAAGTAAGTTATGTGATATTCGGCCAAGGGCTACTTATTGTGATTTAATGTTAGAATTGGATCTAACATGAGTTTATAAGTATTTCGACAGATACCACAACCAAGGGACACTTTTCGGGATTTAGTGTAACAGTCCGATTTTGACCCTAATCGGAAAATTGGTTTCGAGACCACAAACCTGACTCCGAAAAATATTTTAAAATTATTTTTTGTATTTATTATGTGTGAATTTGTTTGTGTTAAATTTTTGTGACTTAATTTTGTTGTTTAGGTGTCCGATTAAATAAAAGGACTTAATCGCGTAAAATATAAAAGTTACAAACTATAGTGTTAAGTGCTTAGTTGATAGTGGCCTTTTAATATGGAATCCTTAAAGGGCAAATAGCCCATTTTCAAATGTAGTGTATGGCAACATGCCATCATTATATGTTTTATATATTATTTGTTATATTAAAAATATATATTAATGTATAATAATGTCATATTATAAATTATAATGACATAATAATAAAATAAGAAAAGCCATAGTTCCATTTCCTTTCTTTCCATGCCGAATAACAAAGAAAAGAAAAAGAAAGAAACCAAGCTAGGTTTTGGCTCTTATTCAAGCTCAATCAAGGTTCATTTTTGTTCGGTTTTTGATAATTTTTACATTTTTGAGATCGTTGCTTAGACATCTTCAACACCCATACTTTAATTTTTGAGTTTGATGAATATTTTGTGAAACACCCACACCTACCCACGAGAGCTGGACCGGATCTGGTATGTTTCTCGATGTAAACCGGTTCAAATTTCTTTTGTTACTTTGAAAATTGTGGGTTTTGAAGATAGTTTGTAGTGGGTTGTGCTTGAGTTTGAAAACAAGTTTATATCGCTATTGAAAATCCTTTTGATTTAGGTGACAAAACGTTTGGGCTTGTATTAAATTACTTAATCTTTTAATAAATATAAAGATTGTAGGCTTAATAATAATAATAATAAAATAAACTCTACTACGGCCTTATTACATCAAATAATTTCCCAAAATTAAAACCAAAATAAACTTTAAAAATACTTAAATTAAAATAAAAGTCCAAGTCATAAACTTCTTCTTTGTGCATGGCCATCCCTAAGCTTCTAGAACCCGGTCCATCATCGTCGTCACTGAAACATGATCCCTAGCGGGTGAGTCAATGACTCAATGTGTACACAAGCACTAAAATTAATAATTCAGGCATACCGTACATATCATGTTCAAATAATAACCCAAGATAATGATGCAACCCAAACCCAAACCTAGATGCCATCCGCTACACATCCCCGTACCAACCTGTACACCGTGGGGACTACTAAGTCAACCCTCCATCCGCTACACACCATCGAAGGCAGTCGCTGCAGTCGACGTGCTCATCGCCCATATAAAAGTTCGTGGCATAGCCACCAGATTTAATAATTGTGTCATGTGACACCATATTCAGATAATGTAACCGAAGTTACCACATTCAGATAATGTGACCGAAGTCACCACATTCAGATAGTGGAACCGAAGTCACCACATACACTTCCCCTTTCTCAAATAACCCGAATGCCCCAAGTTATTCATATCATGCATATAATACTTAATTTCACATTCATGTTCACTTTTCACATGTTAAATATAACATATTTCGTAATCCTAGTAGGAGTAGGAAACGTACCTGAGTACTTTGTGCCATAATCATGGTACTTTAGCCACATTCTTACACTTTCATATTAACACATATATCAATTTTAAGCCATAAATCAATTAAGATTAGTGTGGGGTACACACCGATTAAACAACAACTTCACCGAAAATCCAAAATCGATCTCATGCTTTAAGTTTTTAATGCCTACATTCGGCCAACATGGTATATTTAGCAAAGGCCTATTTGGCCAAACTTAGTGTTTTCTTTTAAAGCCTAATCGGCTATAACCCAAATCCCGAAGGATTCATGTAATCAATTTCTTACCTTTGGTGCCGATTTGATGACTATTCAAATCCAAAACTTCTTTTTCTTCTCCTTGTATTCGGCCAAATCCTAAATCCCTTAAATCAGTTAGTTTTCGATTAAATAGATCTAAATACTTAAGATTGGGCCTTGGCCAAATATGTGAATACCCTTACCTTGGAGTTCTCAAATCCCGAAATTGATCTTTGCTTCCTTAATGCTGTCGAAATTCCTATAACCATATGTTAGATTTGATCTAATATTAAAGTAGGGAATAGACCTTTGGCCGAATGTACATATATGTACTTACCTTGTTTTCGAATCTCGAATGATCCTTAGTAATAATCGACTATGGCTCTCATAAGTAACACAAAGTTTCAGCCTTGAGACTTAGAGGAGAATCGGCTATGGTCACTTAGGTATTCGGCTTCAACAAGGACTGAAAAGAAAGAAGGATCTAATGTCTTTAAGGAGGATCGGCTAAGAGTTGTTTTTGAGGTTTTAGTTTTTGGTGAATTGAAACAAGGAAGAAGAATAGGGATAGGGGATTCGGCAATGGTGAGTGTGAGAGAGAGCTTGTGGTTTTGGTCAACAAAAGAGAATGGAGAAGATGACAAGGGAAATTTCGGTAGAGACTTTCAAAAGAAACAAAATAAGAAACAAATGGCCTTTACTCCTTTTTAGCTGAAATTACCACGCTTAGTTCCCCCTATTCGGTAACTCTCCCTTATTTTGATAAAGTTCATCTTTTATTTATCACTTAATTAATCTCATCAATAATCTACTTAAAATAATCTATCATTAAATCTGTTACTTATCCCCTATTTAGCCAAAATTTTAAAGGGAATAAAACTCTTCTTTTGCAAGCCTTGTGCCGTCCACCTCTGTGTTTCTATAAGCAAAATAAAACTTCTTTTATTTGCTTCCTAAGTGACTCAAACTCAGGCCCAACACCCTTGCATGTGGCGCCATTTCCAGAGGCCCTAAGTGGCATCTTCAGGCCACTTTTCCAAGCCTGTTTGTGTGTCAAATTTCACATACTCTTTCTCTTAAGGCCACCTTGCCTTAATTTCCTCTTTCAAACTTTAAAACTCGACATTTCTAAGTCATTTCTAAGTTTCCAAAAATTTTTGTTTGGCTCTTTAAACTCGGCATTTCCTTACACATCCAAGTTTCCAAAATGTTCACTTTCCTATTTTACTTAGGTTTCCAAAATGTTCACTTTCCTATTTTGCTTAGGTTTCCAAAATGTTCACTTTCCTATTTTACTTAGGTTTCCAAAATGTTCACGTAACATTTATATACATTCTCAGGTTTCCAAAAATATTCAAAATTTATTCATAACACATAAGACATGTCATTATGTACAATTAAACCGAAAATGCATAGGCCCTTTTTCAGGATGTTACTGTTCTACCCCCTTAAAATAATTTTGTCCTCGAAAATTCCTAGCTAAAATAATTGAGGGTATTCTTTGTCGCATTGCCTCCTCTGGTTCCCATGAAGCTTCCTCCGATCCATGATTGCGCCATAACACTTTGACTAGAGGCCGACTTCCTCGTAACACTTTTACATCACATTCCAAAATCAGATCGGCTCTTTCTCGTAGGATAAGTCTAGCCTTAGCTCCACTTCTTCAACCGGTACCACGTGAGATGGATCCGATCGGTAGTGACGTAACATGGACACATGGAATACGTCGTGCATCTGTTGCAACTCAAGTGGTAACTCTAGCTGGTATGCCACTGACCCAACTCGCTTTAGTACTTGATAGGGCCCTATAAATGTTGGGCTTAACTTCCCTTTCCGACCAAACCTCATCACCTTCTTCCAAGGCGAGACTTTCAGGAACAATTGGTCTCCCACTTCAAACTCTATTTCCTTCCGCTTGAGGTCTGCGTATGACTTCTGCCTATCAGCAGCTTCCTTTAGCCGTGCTCGAATTATCTCAACCTTCTCTTCAGTTTCTACCACTAACTCTGGTCCCAAAACTCGACGTTCTCCTAACTCAGTCCAACAAGTAGGAGTTTGACACTTCTGCTCGTACAATGCTTCATATGGTGCCATTCGAATGCTAGCCTGATAACTGTTGTTGTAGGCGAACTCTGCTAAAGGCAAGTAATCCTCCCAACTTCCTCGAAAATCTATCACACAGCCTCTCAACATATCTTCCAACACTTGTATTACCCGTTCAGACTGCCCGTCTGATTGTGGATGAAAAGCCGTAGTAAAGTCTAACTTAGTGCCTAAAGCTTGATGAAGTGCCCTCCAAAATCGAGACGTGAACCTTGGGTCTCTATCCGAAATAATTGACACCGGCACTCTGTGTAGTCTCACGATTTCCGCCACATATAGCTTGGCCAACTTCTGAAGGGAATAATCCACTCTTACCAGGATGAAGTGTGCGGACTTAGTCAAACAGTCCACTATTACCCATACCGAGTCCTTCTTAGTAGGTATAAGGGGAAGCCCACTAACGAAGTCCATGGTAATTCTTTCCCACTTCCACTGCGGAATCTCGATTGGCTGAAGCAATCCCGATGGAACTTGGTGTTCAGCCTTAACTTGCTGACACGTCAGAATTTTCCCACGAATTCAGTAACTTCTCGTTTAAGATCAGGCCACCAAAATTGTTCTCTTAGATCTCTGTACAACTTAGTACTTCCGACATGCATAGCATAAGGGCTACTATGCGCTTCCCAAAGAATCATCTGTCTTAACTCCTTGTCCCTCGGCATACAGACCTTTCATTTGAAGCACAACATTCCCTCATCACTAACTTCATAGTCCTTTAAATTTTCGTTCTGTGCTTGTTGTAACCTAACACTTAAATCCTCATCAATCAATTGTCCCTCTTTCACCTCCTTCAACCACGTTGGCTTGACTTGCAACTCAGCCAACAGGCTTCCATCCTCATACAAACTTAAATGGGCAAACATTGCCCTAAGATCCGACACCACCTTCCAACTTAGGGTATCAGCTACCATATTCGCCTTGCTCAGGTGGTACTCTATCGAGCAATCATAATCCTTCAATAACTCCACCCACCTTCGCCGCCTCAAGTTCAACTCCTTACGAGTCAGCAGATACTTAAGGCTCTTGTGGTGCATTTAGATCACCGACCTTTCTCCATAGAGATAGTGCCTCCACACCTTAAGGGCAAAAACCATTGCTGCCAATTCCAAGTCATGGGTTGGGTAGTTAACCTCATGTGGCCTCAAGCTGTCGGACGCGAAAGCTACTACCTTTCATCTTGCATCAACCGTAACCCAAACACTGTATGGGAAAGCGTCTGTCACGCCATAAATTCCTTTCACGCCGCCTGGTGAATCAATCTTGGAGCTTCCTTTAAAATCTTCTTAAGCTTCTCAAAGCTCTCTTGCCGCTTATCCGACCACACAAAGGGTACTTCCTTCCTCAACAACTTTGTCAAAGGCGCGGCTATAGGCGAGAACCCTTCCACAAACCTTTCAGAATAGCTTTGCCAAACCTAAGAAACTTGGATCTCACCACGGACCTAGGTGGGTTCCAATTCAACACCGCTTGATCTTCCTAGGATCCACTCTTATTCCCTCTGCGGATACCACATGCCCTAAGAACATAACTTCCCTAAGCCAAAATTCGCACTTCTTTGAATTTGGCATGAGCTCTTCTCCTTAACACTTGCAAAGACAACTCGGAGATGCTCATCATGCTCCTCTTGGTCTTAAAGTATACGAGGATGTCGTCGATGAACACTACGACGAATCTATCCAAGTAAGGTTGAAACACCCGGTTCATCATATCCATTAATGCGGCTGGGGCATTTGTCAACCCGAACGGCATTACCACAAACTCATAGTGGCCGTATCTTGTCCTAAAGGCTGTCTTATGGATATCCGCCTCTTTCACCTTCAGTTGATGATATCCCGACCTTAAGTCGATCTTTGAAAACATTGTCGCCCCCTTAAGCTGATCGAACAAGTCATCAATCCTAGGCAGAGGATACTTGTTCTTGATGGTCAGCTTATTTAACTGACGGTAATCTATGCACATACGCATAGTTTCGTCCTTCTTCTTCACAAATAGGACTGGTGCTCCCCATGGAGACACACTGGGTCGAATAAACCCACGGTCAAGCAATTCTTGGATTTGAGCCTTGAGCTCAACCAACTCCTTTGGCGCCATTCGGTATGGAGCGATTGACACAGGTGCTATTCCCGGTAGTAAATCTATTCCAAATTCCACCTCCCTATCTGGGGGGTATTCCTGCTAATTCCTCTGGAAACACATCCTCAAAGTCCCTTACCATTCTAACTCCATTGACACCTTCCTCCATTCCATCCAACGCACTTACAAAGGCTAAAAGCGCCTCGCACCCTTTTCGAACCATCTTTTCAGCCTTAAGTGCCGAAACTACATTAGACAAGTAGCTTCTTCTCTCTCCTATCATAATGACCACCTCATCCTCAGGGGTCCTTAGTTCCATTCGTTTAGCCGCACAATCTAACACGGCTTGGTGTTCTACCAACCAATCCATACCAAGTATGAGGCCAAATTCTCCGAAGGGTAACTCCATTAAGTCAGCCCGAAAGCTCACTCCCTGAATTTCTAGGGGTACATTCCAAAAGATCTTATCCACCACTACAGTTTGTCCTAATGGGCTTACTACCGTCATCTCCCTACCAGAAAATTCAAAGTTTAGGCCTAGTGTTTCAACTACACTACAAGCAACATAAGAATGGGTCGAGCCCACATCAATTAAGGCATAATAAGGCTTGTCATAGATAAAGAACGTACTGGTTATGACATCCGGTGCATCTCCATCCTCCCTCCAGTGAACTGCGTAAACCAAACCCGGCTGCCTTGCCTCGATAATGCTTGACACCTCATCTTGAGTTCCACGTCCTCTTTCAAAGACCATTACCTCATTATTCAAACCACAACCTCGTTGAGGCTGCTGTCCTCCTCTACCAGCTTGATTAACATTCTAAGCTGCTGATCGACTTTCATCTGGTTTCTTAGGACAATCTTTGAGCATATGGTCATTGGACCCACACCTGAAATATCCTTCCGTCTTTTTTCCAACACTCCCCTAAGTGCTTCTTTCCACAATGCTCACAAGGACGATACTGCCCTCTGGTACCAACTTGCTGACCCCTCGGCCCATTAGCTCTGGGCCTTTTCTGTACATTTTCCGACGATCCTGATGACCTATAACCCCTCTTGGGTCTATTCCTATCAGAGCTCTACTTAATCGAGTCCTTGATTCCCTCGGCTACCTTAGCCTTTTCAACCAACGCAGAAAACTCTTGTTCCTGATGTGGAGCTATCAATAACCTGAGGTCATCCCTTAAACCGTCTTCGAAACAGACACAATGCTCATGCTCAGTTGCTACTACCCCTCGAGCATATGGGCTCAACCTCATAAATTTAACTTCATATGCTGCTACCGACTTGTTCCCTTAAACCAGCCCCAGAAAAGCTTTCCTCTGTTCATCAATATACCGTGTGCCGACATACTTTTTCTGATATTCCTCCTTAGCATACTCCCAGGTCAGATCCTCAACCGTGGCACCATCTCAGACAGTTAACCACCATTGGTATGCTTCATCACGTAACAGTGCCACCATTCCTTTTAACTTTTCCCCCGGGTTCAGATCAAGCTCTTCCATAATACGCTCGGTTGCTTCCAACGATTTCGGCTATCTTGGGTGCCACACCGGATACTCATGAACACCTCACCCGTTATTCTGAGTCGCTCAGTCTGATTTTTGAGCTCCTCAGATTTCCACCGTGCCGACCATCATTTCGAACTCGAGCATAGCTCGTGATACAACATCATCCCCGTTCGAGCACGCGCGACGACACCGGCAAACCGGGGTAGTGGTGGTGGTGGTAACTCATTGTCAGACCCTTGACCCGTTCTAACGGGTTTTTACACAGCCATTCTTCCTCTACCGCGTCCATGACGACCGCGTCCTCTAGAATTCATATCTAACTGTGGGCTTTAATCTGATTTGAGAAAGTTTTAAGAATTAGTACTTTTGTTTCACTTGATTACCATGAAGAAATTTTATGAAAAGGAATTTAGGAGTGGTTCTTTCGTATTCACACATGTACAGAGTCTTTTCATTCATTCATACATCCATCAAACAATTATGAACCTTCGTTCATTCGGAGATATGTTGTAGTTTTCATTGTTGTTGTTTTTCCACTACTCAGGGGTATTTGCGTAATTTATCCTACAGGGGTATTTGCGTAATTTGTCCTACAGGGGTATTTTCATAATTTGTCAAATGTGGTTCCTTGGTAATTTTGTCAAAAAGTATTTTGGAAGTTTTAAAATCCCGGGGGTATTTCAAAAATTTTGAAATTACAGGGGTATTTCAGTAATAAACCAGGGTAAATTTATAAATCTTAATAAATCAAGGATATTTTGGAATTTACAAAACTTGAAGGTTGTTTCTGAGAATTTGTTTTCCAAATCAATGTTGTTGCAGAAATTTTTGAAGATCGGGGGTCATTCTGGTAATTTTGTAACTTGGGGGTATTTCGGTAATTTTGTAGGGTAGGGGTAATTTCGTAAATAATTTTTTTTTTGTTTTTTTCCATAATCAAGGTATTTTGATATTTTGTAAATTTAGGGTTCCTTTAAGCAATGTAATGAAATTTTGATAAGAGCTGTGGGTATTTTGTAAATTTTCATAAACCAAGGGCATTTTTGTAATTTTACCACTAGGGGTATTTTTGTAATTTTATAAATCATAATTTTTTTTGAAAAATTACGTAGAAAAGATAGTTTCCACAAATTAAAGAAAAATGATTTTAAGAGTTTTAAAATTAGAGTTCTTATTAAAAAAAACATGGCTAGTTCCCTTTCGGGTTTTAGTTATTGGGTTTAGCCTATGACCGAGCCTTCTTGGTCAGGGTGAACCAAAACTACGCAACAGGAAGGATTCGAGTGGAGAGGAGGTGAGTCACACGGACTGCTTAAATACCAAGCTCCCACTGAAACCATTCCTAGACATGCGCACTTAGGTTGCCACACCCACTAAGTCTTACAGGCTAGGGTGAACCAGAAGCTACGCACGGTAGGATTCTCTGAAGAGGAGGTGAGTCACTAGGACTGCTTAAATACTAGGCTCTTTGGATCCAATCCTGACATGCGTACCATGGTTGCCACACCTAACTCGATTGACTTAGCCATAGGTTTGTTTAGTGCATTAAGTCTTATATATTTGTGTTTGAGTAGACTAATCCTAGGGTTCAAATTCCTATCATGCTATTCTACGTTCCATTCCTTTTCTACCCCTTCTATAATTCACATAATCACATAGATAGTTAGGGGTACTTACCTGGTGGACTACGGGTCGGAGACTTAGGTGCCATGCCAGCAAAACCTGCTTATTTCAAAAGATACTTTATAAAGCTTATTTGGGCTCGATTTGAAAATTTTTTGGGCCTTAGCCCACAGGCCTAGAGTTTAAAACTAGGCTCTGATACCAAATTGAAACACCCCACACCCGACCCATGAGCCTGGACCAGATCTGGTATGTTTCTCGATGTAAACCAGTTCAAATTTCTTTTGTTACTTTGAAAACTATGGGTTTTGAAGATAGTTTGTAGTGGGTTGGGCTTGAGTTTGAAAACAAGTTTATATCGTTATTGAAAATCCTTTTGATTTAGGTGACAAAATGTTTGGGCTTGTATTAAATTACTTAATCTTTTAATACATATAAAGATTGTAGGCTTAATAATAATAAAAAAATAAAGTAAACGCTACTACGGCCTTATTACATCAAATAATTTCCCAAAATTAAAACCAAAAGAAACTTTAAAATACTTAAATTAAAATAAAAGTCCAAGTCATAAACTTCTTGATGTGCATGGCCATCCCTAAGCTTCTGCCAAACCCGGTCCATCACTGCTCGTCACCTGAAACATGATCCCACAACGGGGTGAGTCAACAGGCTCAATGTGTACACAAGCACTAAAATTAATAATTCAGGCATACCGTACATATCATGTTCAAATAATAACTCAAGATAAAGATGCAACCCAAACCCAAACCTAGATGCCATCTGCTACACATCCCCGTACCAACAACCTGCAAGTGGGGACTACTAAGTCAACCCTCTATCCGCTACACACCATCGAAGGCAGTCGCTGCAGTCGACGTGCTCATCGCCCATATAAAAGTTCGTGGCATAGCCACCATATTTAATAATTGTGTCATGTACACCACATTCAGATAATGTAACCGAAGTTACCACATTCAGATAATGTGACCGAAGTCACCACATTAAGATAGTGGGACCGAAGTCACCACATACACTTCCCCTTTCTCAAATAACCCGAATGCCCCAAGTTATTCATATCATGCATATCATACTTAAATTCACATTCATGTTCACTTTTCACATGTTAAATATAACATATTTCGTAATCCTAGTAGGAGTAGGAAACGTACCTGAGTACTTTGTACCATAATCATGGTACTTTAGCCACATTCTTACACTTTCATATTCACACATATATCAATTTTAAGCCATAAATCAATTAAGATTAATGTGGGGTGCACACCTAATTCGCTTAACAACTTCACTGAAAATCTGAAATCCGATCTACTGCTTTAAGTTTTTAATGCCTACATTCAGCCAACATGGTATATTTAGCAAAGGCCTATTTGGCCAAACTTAGTGTTTTCTTTTAAAGCCTAATCGGCTATAACCCAAATCCCGAATGATCCATGTAATCAATTTCTTACCTTTGGTGCCGATTTGATAACTATTCAAATCCTGAAAACTTTATTCTTCTTCTCCTTGTATTCGGCCAAATCCTAAATCCCTTGAATCAGTTAGTTTTCGATTAAATAGATCTAAATACTTAAGATTGGGCCTTGATCGAATATGTGAATACCCTTACCTTGGAGTTCTCAAATCCCGAAATTGATCTTTGCTTCCTTAATGCTGTCGAAGTTCCTATAACCATATGTTAGATTTGATCTAATATTAAAGTAGGGAATAGACCTTTGGCCGAATGTACATATATGTACTTACCTTGTTTTTGAATCCCGAATGATCCTTAGTAATAATCGACTATGGCTCTCATAAGTAACACAAAGTTTCGGCCTTGAGACTTGGAGGAGAATCGGCTATGGTCACTTAGGTATTCGGCTTCAACAAGGACTGAAAAGAAAGATGGATCTAAAGCCTTTAAGGAGGATCGGCTAAGAGTTGTTTTTGAGGTTTTGGTTTTTTGGTGAATTGAAACAAAGAAGAAGAATAGGGATAGGGGATTTGGCAATGGTGAGTGTGAGATAGAGATTGCGGTTTTGGTCAACAAAAGAGAATGGAGAAGATGACAAGGGAAATTTCGGCAGAGACTTTCAAAAGAAACAAAATAAGAAACAAATGGCCTTTACTCCTTTTTAGCAGAAATTACCATGCTTAGTTCCCCCTATTCGGCCAACTCTCCCTTATTTGGTAAAGTTCATCTTTTATTTAACACTTAATTAATCTCATCAATAATCTACTTAAAATAATCTATCATTAAATCTGTTACTTATCCCCTATTTAGCCAAAATTTTAAAGGGAATAAAACTCTTCTTTTGTAAGCCTTGTGCCGTCCACCTCTGTGTTTCTAGAAGCAAAATAAAACTTCTTTTATTTGCTTCCTAAGTGACTCGAACTCAGGCCCAACACCCTTGCATGTGGCGCCATTTTCAGAGGCCCTAAGTGGCATCTTCAGGCCACTTTTCCAAGCCTGTTTGTGTGTCAAATTTCACATACTCTTTCTCTTAGGGCCACCTTGCCTTAATTTCCTCTTTCAAACTTTAAAACTCGACATTTTTAAGTCATTTCTAAGTTTCCAAAAATTTTCGTTTGGCTCTTTAAACTCGACATTTCCTTACATATCCAAGTTTCCAAAATGTTCACTTTCCTATTTTACTTAGGTTTCCAAAATGTCCACTTTCCTATTTTGCTTAGGTTTCCAAAATGTTCACTTTCCTATTTTACTTAGGTTTCCAAAATGTTCACGTAGCATTTCTATACATTCTCGTGTTTCCAAAAATATTCAAAATTCATTCATAACACATAAGACATGTCATTATGTACAATTAAACCGAAAATGCATAGGCCCTTTTCGGGATGTTACATTTTGAGTTGAGCCATTGATGATAGTTTGTTGTTTATGTTGTTTGAGGATATATTATGATAAATATGTGTTAGATTAACATGTGTTGTATGAGAGTTTTTGATGATTTTGAGTAATTAGGACTTAATTAAAAAAATAGTTTGAGGGACTAAAATATGAAATTAATGGATTATATGGGCTTGTATAGTCATGGGTAAAATTTGGCATAGCTTGGGTATGAAGAAATTTGATGTATTTTGTGTTTTGTGCAATAGGGACTAATTTGTAAAAGTGTGAAATATTAGGGGCAAAATGGTAATTTGCCCATTTATGTGTTTTGGGATTAAATCGAATAGAAATGTGTTTGAATGAGCTTAATTTGAACATGTTTAGATCAAGAACAAAGAAAAACAGACTTGGATCGATGAAAAAATGAAAATTATCGAATAGCTAGTTTTTTGTTGTCCGTCGATATTTGAGGTAAGTCTCTAAGCAAATAATCATCGTAAATTATTTACGTAATTTAGTATATGCTGAAAATTGAAATCATCATAAATATATATGAATTAGCCGAATTTAGCTAAGTGTAATATTCGAATCGGTTGAATGATATGTGTTATTTGAATGTTCGTACAATAAGTTTGAAATGAGTAAAAGGTTCTATATATGAAATGATTCGTGTGAGAAATCTTAAAGTATAAATATACATGTTGGCCGAATGTGGAGTATGAGTTTGTAGTGAATTTAATTTGGTTAATGTAATATGAATATGTATGTTGGATTAATAGGTGAAAGGAAAATGAAGAATATGAGATGGTTGATATTTAAATACTAAGTAATGTGTATCGAAAGGTTCAATGTGTTCATATTCGGGCTTCGTGCCTAGCAGGCTTAGTGCCAGTGACATATTCGGGTTTTGTGCCTAGCAAGCTTAGTGCCGGTGACATATTCGAGCTTCGTGCCTAGCAGGCTTAGTGCCGGTGATATATTCGGGCTTCGAGCCTAGCAGGCCTTGTGCTAGTGATCTATATCGGGCTTAATGCCTAGCAGGCCTTGTGCCGGTGATTTATATCGGGCTAAATGCATAGCGTGCCTTGTCTTTGGTGATTAAATATCGGACCTCGGTCTAGCGGGCTTATAGCCGGTGAATGAATATCGAGACCTCTGGTCTAGCGTGCTTAGTGCGGTGTGTAATTCGAGCTTATGCCTAGCGTGTTTTATCTGGGTGATCTATAATACTGAGTTTATGTTTATGAAATGATTGAGTTATGATGGCTATTGAATGAGCTAAAGCTTATTTAAATGAATTAGATTAATTAGGCCATAAGGTATGTATTTACATAAGTACATGTTATATGTGATCAGATCGAATAAGTAAGTGATAGGAAATGTGTTTGTATATTCGGCATCTTGATTATGTGGAAAATTTTTGTTTATATATTCGGTTACGTGCAATTTTGTATATATTCATTTGGTCATGTGAAATATATACATATATATTTCGGATATGTGAGATTACATTAATGCATACATTCGGTTATGTGGGCTTACTATGCATATTTATATGGAAATTGTTATTTGGTTGTATATGGAGGTATATGTAACATCCCGAAAAGGGCCTATGCATTTTGGTTTAATTGTATGAAATGACATATCTTATGTGTTATGAATAAATTTTGAATATTTTTGGAAAACAGGAATGTATAGAAATGTTACGTTAAAAAGAGGAAAGTTAACATTTTGGAAACCTAAGTAAAATAGGAAAGTGAACATTTTGGAAACCTAAGTAAAAGAGGAAAGTTAACATTTTGGAAACCTAAGTAAAATAGGAAAGTGAACATTTTGGAAACCTAGGTAAAATAGGAAAGTGAACATTTTGGAAACCTAAGTTAAAGAGGAAAGTAAACATTTCTGGAAACTTGGAAATGTAAGGAAATGTCAAGTTTAAAGAGCCAAATGAAAATTTTTGGAAACTTAGAAATGACTTAGAAATGTCGAGTTTTAAAGTTTAAAAGTGGAAATTAAGGCAAGGTGGCCTTAAGAGAAAAAGTATCTGAAATTTGACACACAAACAGGCTTGGAAAAGTGGCCTGAAGATGCCACTTAGGGCCTCTGGAAATGGCGCCACATGCAAGGGTGTTGGGCCTGAGTTCGAGTCACATGGGAAGCAAATAAAAGAAGTTTTATTTTTGCTTCTAGAAGCACAGAGGTGGACGCCACAAGGCTTGCAAAAGAGGAGTTTTATTTCCTTTAGAATTTTGGCTAAATAGGAGATAATTGTTGGATTAATTTTTTTTGATAAAGTGATAATTATCACATAGGAAGAGTGGTGGCCAAGTAGGGGACTCTAGCCTAGCAATTTCGGCTAAGAAAGGAAGAGCAAGGCTATTCTTCATTCATTCTCCCTCTCTTTTCCTTTGCCGAATTTCTTTCTCCTCTCCTCTCCAAGATTTTCTTCTTCTCAAGCCAAATTCTTCATAGCCTCAAAAGCCGAAAATAAGCAAAGCCCTAGCCGATTCCTTCACAGTTACAAAAGCCAAAACTTTGTGTTACATATGAGAGCCATAGCCGATTATTACTAAGGATCATTTGGGATTTAAAAACAAAGTAAGTACATATATGTACATTTGGCCAAAGGTCTCTTCCATACTTTAATATTAGATCAAATCTATCATATGATTATAAGGATTTTGACAGGCACCTAAGACAAAAGATCAATTTCGGGATTTAAGATTTGGAAGGTAAGTCTCTATAGCATTCGGCCAAGGCTTATCTTAGTGTTTTGATCTATCTTTAATTATCTTAAAAGCCGAAAACTAATATGTTAAAGGGATCTAGAGTTGGCCGAATACAAGGAAGGAGAATAAGCAAAGTTTCGAGATTTGAGAACTCCAAGGTAAGTGTATTCACCTATTCGGCCAAGGCCCTATCTAAAGTACTTAGATCTATTTGTTTTAACCGAAAACTAACTGATTCAAGGGATCTAGTGATTAGCCGATTTCAAAGGGGGAAGGATACAAGTTTCTGGGATTTGATTAATCATCTAAACGGCAACAAGTTAAGTTTTAAGAATACAAATCCTATTAGGATTTGGTTTTATGGCCGAATAGGCCTTTGCTAAATATTACCATGTTGGCCGAATGTAGGCATTAAAAACCTAAAGCAGTAGATCGGATTTTGGGATTTCAGTGAAGTTGTTAATTGAATCAGGTGTGTACCCTACACTACTTTTAATAAGATTCATGGCTATAATAAATATATGCATGTTTATAAGAATGTGCATATGGCTAAGGTACCATGTTATGGTACAAAGTACTGTGCACGCTTCCTACTCCTACTAGGATTACGAAATATGTTATATTTAACATGTGAAAAGTGACATGAATGTGAAATTAAGTATGATATGCATGATATGAATAATTTGGGGCATTCGGGTTTTATGAGAAAGGGGAAGTGAATGAGGAGACTTGGTCTCACTATCTGAATGTGGTGACTTCAGCCACATTATCTCAATGTGGTAACCGGTTACATTATCTCAATGTGGTGTCTCATGACACAATTATCTGAGTGGCTATGCCACGAATTTTATATGGGCGATGAGTACGCCGATCGCAATGATCGCTTCGATGGTGTGTAGCGGATGGAGGGTTGACTTAGTAGTCCCCACGGTGTGCAGGTTGGTACGGGGATGTGTAGCGGATGGCATCTAGGTTTGGGTTTGGGTTGCATCATCATCTTGAATCATTAAATGTGAAATTATGATATGTATGAATATGATTTGTTATGCCTGAATTTGTTAAGACTTAGTGTTTTTGTACACATTGAGTCATTGACTCACCCGTTATGGGAACATGTTTGGTGTGACGAGCGGTGATGGACCGGGTTCTAACAGAAGCTTAGGGATGGCCATGCACAAAGAAGAAATTTACGACTTGGACTTTTATTTAATTTTAAGTAATTTATAGTTTATTTTGGTTTTAATTTTGGAAAATTATTTGATGTAATAAGGTCAGTAGTAGCGTTTACTTTACTTTTATTTATTGAGCATACAATCTTTATATTTATTAAAAGATTAAGTAAAATTAATTTAATTCAAAGCCCAAACGTTTTGTCACCTAAATCAAAAGGATTTTAATAACGAAATAAACCTATTTTCAACTCAAGCCCAACCCAAAACAAAATTTCTTTAAAACACACAAGTTTTTCCTAAGTAACAAAAGAATTTGAAACAGTTTACACCGGGAACATACCAGATCCGCCAAGGCTCGTGGGCGAGTTTAGGGTGTTTCAGTTTGGTATCGAGCCCGATTTTAAACTCTCTACTATGGCCTAAGGCCCAAAACGTTTTCAAATCGAGCCCAAATAAGCTTTATAAAGTATCTTATGAAATAAGCAGATTTCTTGGCATGGCACCTAAGTCTCCGACCCATGATCCACCAGGTAAGTATCCCTAACTATCGTGTGATTATGTGAATCGTAGAAGGGTAAAAAAGGAATGGAACGTAGAATAGCATGATAGGAACTTGAACCCTAGGATTAGTCTACTCAAACACAAATACATAAGACTTAATGCACTAAACAAACCTATGGCTAAGTCAATCGAGTTAGGGTGTGGCAACCATGGTACGCATGTTCAGGATTGGATCCAAATACCGGTATTTAAGCAGTCCTAGTGACTCACCTCCTCTTCGCAGGAATCCTACCTGGTGCGTAGCTTCGGTTCACCCTAACCTAGAGGACTTAGTGGGTGTGGCAACCCCTGTGCGCATGCCTAGGAATGGTTTCAGTGGGAGCTTGGTATTTAAGTAGTCCGTGTGACTCACCTCCTCTCCACTCGAATCCTGCCTGGTGCGTAGCTTTGGTTCACCCTGACCAAGAGGACTCGGTCATAGGCTAAACCCAGTAACTAAAACCCGAAAGGGAACTAGCCATGTTTATATATATATATATATAAGAACCCTAATTTTAAAACTCTTGAAATCATTTCTCTTTAATTTGTGAAAACTAATTTTTTCCACACAATTTTCCGAAAAAAATTTCTAATTTATAAAATTACTAAAATACCCCTAGTGGTAAAATTACAAAAATGCCCTTGGTTTATAAAATGTCTAAAATACCCACAGTTCTAATCAACATTTTCATTATTTTATAACCGGTCCAAAACCCTTATTTGCAAATTATCAAAAATATCTTAATTTTTGGAAAATTACAAAATTTCCCCTAACTTATCAAAATTTCCAAAATGACCCTAATTTCCAAAAATTTTGCAACTTCATCGTTTTGGAAAATAAATTTCTCAAAAAGAACCATCAAAGTTTTGCAAATTTTGAAATATCCCTGAATTATTAAACTTTACAAATTTACCCTGGTTTATTACCAAATTACCCCCGAAATTAAAAAAATATCAAAATACCCCTAGAATATCCAAATTTAGCAAAGAACCCCGGGACTATAAAATTTTCGAAATACTTTTTGACAAAATTATCAAGGAACCCTATTTGACAAATTACAAAAATACCCCTGTAGGACAAATAACGCAAATACCCCTGGGTAGTGGAAAAATAACAACAATGAAAACTACAACATTTCTCTGAATGAACGGAAGTTCATAATTGATTGATGGATGTATGAATGTGAAGCCTGTGTGCATGTATGAATACGAAAGAACCACTCTTAAAATTCTTTTCATAAAACTTCGTCATGGATAATCAATAAGGGCTAATTCATAAAACTTTCTTAAATCAGATTAAAGCGCATCGTTAGATATGAATCCTAGAGGACGCAGTCGTCATGGACGCGGTAGAGGAAGAATGGCTGTGTTAGAACCTGTTAGATCGGGTCAAGCGTCTGACAATGAGTTACCACTGCCACCACCACCCCAAATTGTCGATTGTCGAGTGCAGCGTGCTCGACGGGGATGATGTTGTATCACAGTCAGTCACGCGAGTTCGAAATAGTGGCTAGAGTGGGTGGAATTATGGGGGCTCGAAAGTCCGTACCTGAGCGACTCTGAGCTAACGGAGCTGAGGTGTTCGTGGAGTGTCGGTGTGGCACCCAAAGACAAATTGAATCTTGGTTGGAAGCAACCGAGCACATTATGGATGAACTCGATCTGACCCCGAAAGAGAAGTTGAAAGGAATGGTGGCACTGTTACGTAATGAAGCATACCAATGGTGGTTAACTGTCCGGGATGGTGTCACGGCTGAGGATCTGACCTGGGAGTATGCTAAGGAGGCATATCAGAAAACGTATGTCGGCACATGTTATGTTGATGAACAGAGGAAAGCTTTTTTGGGGCTGGTTCAAGGGAACAAGTCGGTAGCAGCATATGAAGCTGAATTTCTAAGGTTGAGTCGATATGCTCGAGGAGTAGTGGCTACAGAGTATAAGCACTATGTATGGTTCGAAGACGGGTTAAGGGATGACCTAAGGTTACTGATAGCTCCACATCAGGAACGGGAGTTTTCTGCGTTAGTTGAAAAGGCTAAGGTAGCCTAGGGAATCAAGGACTCGATTAAGCGAGCTCGATAGGAATAGACCTAATAGGGTTATAGGTCATCCAGATCATCGAGAAATGTGCGAAAAGGCCCAGAGTGATGGGTCGAGGGTCGCAAGTTGGTCTTGGAGGCGATGATCGTCCTTGCGAGCATTGTGGAAAGAAGCACTTAAGGGAGTGCTGGAAAAAGACAGGAGGATGTTTTAGGTGTGGGTCCAAGGACCATATGCTCAAAGATTGTCCTAAAAAACCAGATGAAAGTCGATCGTGACTCGTAATGTTAATCAGTGGTAGAGGAGGACAAAGATTTCAACAAGGTCATGGTTGAATATCGAGGTAATGGTGCTGGCAGAGGACGTGGAAACAAGGCAGAGGTGCTGCTAATACTGAGGCAAGACAGCCGGGTTTGATTTACGCACTTCATCGGAGGGAGGATGGAGACGCACCAGACATCATAATCGGTACGTTCTTTATTTATGGCAAGCCTTATTATGCCTTAATTGATGTGGGCTCGACCCATTCTTATGCTGCCTGTAGTGTAGTTGAAACACTAGGCCTAGACTCTAAATTTTCTGGTAGGAATATGACAGTAGTAAGCCCGTTAGGCCAAACTGTAGTGGTGGATAAGATCTTTCGGAATGTACCCCTAGAAATTCAGGGAGTAAGCTTTCAAGCTGACTTAATGGAGTTACCTTCGGAGAATTTGACCTCATACTTGGTATGGATTGGTTAGTAGAACACTGAGCCGTGTTTGATTATGCGGCTAAACGAATGGGACTAAGGACCCCTGAGGATGAGGTGGTCATTATGATAGGAGAGAGAAGAAACTACTTGTCTAATGTAGTTTCGGCGCTTAAGGCTGAAAAGATGGTTTGAAAAGGGTGCAAGGCACTTTTAGCCTTTGTAAGTGCATTGGATGGAAAGGAGGAAGGTGTCAATAGAGTTAGAACGGTAAGGGATTTTGAGGATGTGTTCCCAGAGGAATTACCAGGAATACCCCCAGATAGGGAGGTGGAATTTGGAATAGATTTGCTACCGGGAACAGCTCCTGTGTCAATCGCTCCATACCGATTGGCGCCAAAAGAGTTGGTTGAGCTCAAGGCTCAAATCCAAGAACTGCTTGATCGTGGGTTTATTCGACCCAGTGTGTCTTCATGGGGAGCACCGGTCCTGTTTGTAAAGAAAAAGGACGGAAATATGCGTATGTACATAGATTACCGTCAGTTAAATAAGCTGACCATTAAGAACAAGTATCCTTTGCCTAGGATCGATGACTTGTTCGATCAGCTGAAAGGGGCCGCAGTATTCTCAAAGATAGACTTGAGGTCGGGATATCATCAGTTGAAGGTGAAGGAGGCAGATATCCATAAGACAGCTTTTAGGACAAGATATGGCCATTTTGAGTTTGTAGTAATGCCGTTTGGGTTGACGAACGCCCCAGCTGTGTTCATGGGCATGATGAATCGAGTTTTCCAACCTTACTTGGATAGGTTCATTGTCGTGTTCATCGACGATATTTTGGTGTACTCCAAGTCTGAAGAGGAGCTTGATGAGCATCTCCGAGTTGTGCTGCAAGTGTTAAGGGAGAAGAAACTCTATGCCAAATTTAGCAAGTGTGAATTTTGGCTCAAGGAGGTGGCGTTCTTAGGGCATGTGGTATCTGCAGAGGGAATAAGAGTGGATCCTAGGAAGATCGAAGCGGTGTTGGATTGGAAACCACCTAGGACCGTGGTTGAGATCCGAAGTTTCTTAGGTTTGGCAGGCTATTACAGAAGGTTTGTGGAAGGGTTCTTGTCTATAGCCGCGCCTTTAACAAAGTTGTTGAGGAAGGAAGTACCCTTTGTTTGGTGGAGAAGCGGCAGGAGAGCTTTGAAAAACTTAAGAAGGTTTTAACTAAGCTCCAAGATTGATTCACCAGAGAGCAGAAAGGAATTCACAGTGTATTGTGACACTTCCCATACAGGTTTGGGTTGCGTATTGATGCAAGACGGAAAGGTAGTCATTTACGCATCTCGACAGTTAAGGCCGCATGAGGTTAACTACCCAACCCATGACTTGGAATTGGCAGCCGTAGTTTTCGCCCTTAAGGTGTGGAGGCACTATCTCTATGGAGAAAGGTCAGTGATCTACACGGACCACAAGAGCCTTAAGTATCTGTTGACTCAGAAGGAGTTGAACTTGAGGCAGTGAAGGTGGGTGGAGTTATTGAAGGATTATGATTGCTCGATAGAGTACCACCCGGGCAAGGCGAATGTGGTAGCTGATGCCCTAAGTCAGAAGGTTGTGTCAGACCTAAGGGCAATGTTTGCCCATTTAAGTTTGTATGAGGATGGAAGCCTGTTGGCTAAGTTGCAAGTCAAGCCAACGTGGTTGAAGGAGGTGAAAGAGGGACAGTTGATTGATGAGGATTTAAGTGTTAAGTTACAACAAGCACAGAACGGAGAGCTAAAGGACTATGAAGTTAGTGAGGAGGAAATGTTGTACTTCAAAGGAAAGGTCTGTATGCCGAGGGACAAGGAGTTAAGACAGAGGATTCTTAGGGAAGCACATGGTAGCCTTTATGCTATGCATCCCGGAGGCACTAAGTTGTATAGAGATCTAAGAGAACAATTTTGGTGGCCTGATCTTAAACGAGAAGTTACTGAATTCGTGGGAAAATGTCTAACGTGTCAGCAAGTTAAGGCTGAACACCAAGTCCCATCGAGATTACTTCAGCCAATCGAGATTCCGCAGTGGAAGTGGGAAAGAATTACCATGGACTTCGTTAGTGGGCTTCCCCTTACGCCTACTAAGAAGGACTCGGTATGGGTAATAGTAGACCGTTTGACTAAGTCCGCACATTTCATCCCGGTAAGAGTGGATTATTCCCTTCAGAAGTTAGCCAAGTTATATGTGGCAGAAATCGTGAGACTACACAGAGTGCCGGTGTCAATTATTTCGGATAGAGACCCAAGGTTCACATCTCGATTTTGGAGGGCACTTCATCAAGCTTTAGGCACTAAGTTGGACTTCACTATGACTTTTCATCCACAATCAGACGGGCAGTCTGAACGGGTAATACAAGTGTTGGAGGATATGTTGAGAGGCTGTGTGATGGATTTCTAAGGAAGTTGGGAGGATTACTTGCCTTTAGCAGAGTTCGCCTACAACTATAGTTATCAGGCTAGCATTCGGATGGCACCATATGAAGCATTGTAAGGGCGGAAGTGTCGAACTCCTACTTGCTGGACTGAGTTAGGAGAACGTCGAGTTTTGGGACCAGAGTTAGTAGCAGAAACTGAAGAGAAGGTTGAGATAATCTGAGCACGGTTAAAGGAAGCCTCTGATAGGCAGAAGTCTTACGCTGACCTCAAGCGGAAGGAAATAGAGTTTGAAGTGGGAGACCAAGTGTTTCTGAAAGTCTCGCCTTGGAAGAAGGTGATGAGGTTTGGTCAGAAAGGGAAGTTAAGCCCAAGGTTTATAGGGCCCTATCGAGTACTAAAGTGAGTTGGGCGGTGGCATACCACTAGAGTTACCACCGAGTTGCAAGAGATGCACGATGTATTCCATGTGTCCATGCTACGTCGCTACCGATCAGATCCATCTCACGTGGTACCGGTTGAAGAAGTGGAGCTAAGGCCAGACTTATCCTACGAGGAAGAGCCGATTCAGATTTTGGAACGTGATGTGAAAGTGTTACGGAGGAAGACAGTTCCTCTAGTCAAAGTGTTATGGCACAATCATGGATCGGAGGAAGCTTCGTGGGAACCAGAGGAGGCAATGCGATAGCAATACCCTCAATTATTTTAGCTAGGAAATTTCGAGGACAAAATTATTTTAAGGGGGTAGAACTATAACATCCAGAAAAGGGCCTATGCATTTTTGGTTTAATTGTACGAAATGACATGTCTTATGTGTTATGAATAAATTTTGAATATTTTTGGAAACCTGGGAATGTATAGAAATGTTACGTTAAAAAGAGGAAAGTTAACCTAAGTAAAATAGGAAAGTGAACATTTTGGAAACCTAAGTAAAATAGGAAAGTTAACATTTTGGAAACCTAAGTAAAATAGAAAAGTGAACATTTTGGAAACCTAGGTAAAATAGGAAAGTGAACATTTTGGAAACCTAAGTTAAAGAGGAAAGTGAACATTTCTGGATACTTGGAAATGTAAGGAAATGTCAAGTTTAAAGAGCCAAACAAAAATTTTTGGAAACTTAGAAATGACTTAGAAAGGTCGAGTTTAAAAGTTTAAAAGAGGAAATTAAGGCAAGGTGGCCTTAAGAGAAAAAGTATTTGAAATTTGACACACAAACAGGCCTGTAAAAGTGGCCTGAAGATGCCACTTAGGGCCTCTGGAAATGGCGCCACATGCAAGGGTGTTGGGCCTAAGTTCGAGTCACATGGGAAGCAAATAAAAGAAGTTTTATTTTGCTTCTGAAAAGTGAGGTGGACTGAGCACAAGGCTTGCGAAATAGGAGTTTATTTCCTTTAGAATTTCGGCTAAATAGGAGATAATTATTGGATTAATTTTTTTTGATAAAGTGATAATTATCACATAGGAAGAGTGGTGGCCAAGTAGGGGACTCTAGCCTAGCAATTTCGGCTAAGAAAGGAAAAGCAAGGCTATTCTTCATTCATTCTCCCTCTCTTTTCTTTTGCCGAATTTCTTTCTCCTCTCCTCTCCAAGATTTTCTTCTTCTCAAGCCAAATTCTTCATAGCCTCAAAAGCCAAAAATAAGCAAAGCCCTAGCTGATTCCTTCACAGTTACAAAAGCCGAAACTTTGTGTTACATATGAGAGCCATAGCCGATTATTACTAAGGATCATTCGGGATTTAAAAACAAGATAAGCACATATATGTACATTCGGCCAAAGGTCTCTTCCATTCTTTAATATTAGATCAAATCTAACATATGATTATAAGGATTTTGACAGGCACCTAAGACAAAAGATCAATTTCGGGATTTAAGATTTGGAAGGTAAGTCTCTATAGCATTCGGCCAATGCTTATCTTAGTGTTTGGATCTATCTTTTATTATCTTAAAAGCCGAAAACTAATATGTTAAAGGGATCAAGAGTTGGCCGAATATGAGGAAGGAGTATAAGCAAAGTTTCGGATTTGAGAACTCCAAGGTAAGTGTATTCACCTATTCGCCAAGGCTCTATCTAAAGTACTTAGATCTATTTGTTTTAACCAAAACTAAGCGATTCAAGGGATCTTGTGATTAGCCGATTTCAAAGGGGAAGAATACAAGTTTTGGATTTGATTAATCATCTAAAGGCAACAAGGTAAGTTTTAAGAATACAAATCCTATTAGGATTTGGTTTTATGGTTGAATAGGCCTTTGCTAAATATTACCATGTTGGCCGAATGTAGGCATTAAAACCAAAAGCGAAGAGATCGATTTGGGATTTGGTGAAGTTGTTAAGTTTAATCGGTGTGTACCCTACACTACTTTTAATAAGATTCATGGCTATAATAAATATATGCATGTTTATAAGAATGTGCATATGGCTAAGGTACCATGTTATGGTACAAAGTACTGTGCACGCTTCCTACTCCTACTAGGATTACAAAATATGTTATATTTAACATGTGAAAAGTGACATGAATGTGAAATTAAGTATGATATGCATGATATGAATAATTTGGGCATTCGAGTTTTATGAGAAAGGGGAAGTGAATGTAGAGACTTCTGTCTCACTATCTGAATGTGGTGACTTCGGTCACATTATCCGAATGTGGTAACCGGTTACATTATCTCGAATGTGGTGTCTCATGACACAATTATCCGTGACTATGCCACGAATTTTATATGGGCGATTAGCACGTCGATCGCAATGATCGCCTTCAATGGTGTGTAGCGGATGGAAGGTTGACTTAGTAGTCCCTACTTGCAAAAAGTTGGTAGGGGATGTGTAGCGGATGGCATCTAGGTTTGGGTTTGGGTTGCATCATCATCTTGAATCATTAAATGTGAAATTATGATATGTATGAATATGATTTGTTATGCCCTGAATTTGTTAAGACTTAGTGTTTGTGTACACATTGAGTCATTGACTCACCCCATTGTGGGAACATGTTTGTGTGACGAGCGTTGATGGACCAAGTTCTGAGAAGCTTAGGGATGGCCATGCACAAGAAGAAATTTACGACTTGGACTTTTATTTAATTTTAAGTAATTTATAGTTTATTTTGGTTTTAATTTTGGGAAATTATTTGATGTAATAAGGTCAGTAGTAGCGTTTACTTTACTTTTATTTATTGAGCATACAATCTTTATATTTATTAAAAGATTAAGTAAAATTAATTTAATTCAAAGCCCAAACGTTTTGTCACCTAAATCAAAAGGATTTTTAATAACGAAATAAACCTGTTTTCAACTCTAGCCCAACCCAAAACAAACATTCTTTAAAAACACGTAAGTTTTTCCTAAGTAACAAAAGAATTTGAAATGGTTTACACCGGGGAACATACCAGATCCGGTCAAGGCTCGTGGGCCGGGTTTGGGGTGTTTCAGTATACATATGTATAATTATTAATCAATGTGCGTTTGATAAGTTCTACTTTTAAAGTAGATAATGATAAATGTTTTGACTATGAAAGGATATAGGCATTTGGCTATAATAATTCATATGTGTTATGTAAATGAATTAATGTTACAAATTGTCGGTTTAATTTGATTGATTATTCAATTGATTTGTTAAGTTTTCTTAAGACTTACTAAGCTTTAATAGCTTACTCTGTGTGTATTCTTGTTCATTCTGTTTATAGATTTGGATATACGTTACGAGCTCGGGGATCGTCAGTAAGACTACTCACACTATCGACAGTTTCCTTTGGTATTTTACTAAGTTGAAAATTTTAATATATGGCATGTATAGCAAAGTAAAAAGGTGGAATAGTGGCCATGCAAAAATGGCTTATCTTCTTTTGATTGATTTGGGTTCCGTGTTTTTGGTTGTGATGGTCATTGGAAATGAGTTTATACTTATGCATATTGTTTATGGTATAAGTTCATGATAGGTAAGTAAGCATGATGTTATAATTTGGACATGTTGAACTCGGTTTAGTGATATGTAAATGTTTATGTGTTGAGCATTGTGTGATGGGTTGATCTGTTTATTAAATGGACTAAAGTCGAATATATATATATATATATATATATATATATATATGTTTGAAGTAAATAAATAGGTATAAAGTGTTGTTTACTCATTAAGTCCTTAATAAGTTGGTTTGAATTGAGGATGTTAAGTATGAGTGTTTAGTTATATACTTGTGATATGTAACATCCCGAATTAAGGGTTATGCATCTTTACTTAATTGAATGTTGTTGCATGCCTAAGTATAATTGAATGTGTTTTGGGAAGTTTTGAACTTCAATTATGTAAGTGAATACTTAGAGAAATATTAAATTTTAATAATTAAGATGGAGCTAAGCAAGATAGGCTTTAAGAAATATTGACAAGAGGTTTTAAGCATAATAAGTCAATTGGCAAGGTGGTAAGGGCACATGGATGAATGCTTGAGGGGAAAGGTTCGAATCCCCTAGCTAGCAAGTGGAAGAATTTTAATTTTTTTATTGTTTTCTTTCCTATAGTGTCGGCCAAGATTATTCTAGATTGGATGGTCATCTTTTTATTTTTGGTTAGTAGACTATGTGTAAAAGGCAAACTAGAAGTTATGGCATGGAATCATGAAGTTAAGGTAAGATAGGAGGACAAAAGGCTTGAAGAAAGGATAATGTTTTGGAAGCTTTTTCATGGTCATTTGACCATGAACATAGTCGGCTTTAGGGGCTAAGGGGGGATGGTTTAATTGTGTTTGGAATCAAGGGATTGATGGGGAAGAAATGAGGAGGAAAAAGAGGATCATGTTGGTAAGGGTTAGCCGAATTTTTGCATAGGCATTAGGGGGATAGCTGGCCAAAACTTTAACCAATTTGTGCATCATTTCTTTTCTCTCCAAAACCTTGTTCTTAGCCGATTGCCTATTACACAAAAGAGAAGCCTTTTTCTCTTCTTTTAGTCTTTTGCAATTTACCATTTCGGTTTTGTGAAGTCTTTCTAGTTCCTATTCTCCAAAACATAATATCTTTTCTTCTTTGTAACCGAAAGTACCAAAGTTCAAAGACCTATTTTTCTTCACTTTTTCCCTCATGGCCGAATGCACATAAACTTCTAAACCCATTTCTTTTCTTTTGATCATCATCATCTTCTTCTTCTTCACTTTCAACCGAAATCATCTTCTACCAAAAATCAAATCATCTCTTTCTCTCAAATTTCCCTTCTCATTTACCTTACTAAGGCTGAAACTTCCATCTTCTATTTTCATCTTCTTCTTTCTTTTCTTTTGTTGAAAACCCGAAACCACCATAGCCAAAAATACCATATTTTTTCTCTTCTTTTTGTTCAAGCCGAAATCATCATTTCTTTTCTTCTATTTTAATAAGGCTGAATCTTCAAGTGGTCAAGTAAGGATTTTTTTTTTGTTAAGTGTTTCCATTATCTTCTTTTAGAATAGCCGATTTAGAAACATAATTCTCTCATTTTTCTCCTAGGTCAAACTTTGGAAGGATTTTAAGGATCCTTTTGGTAGCCAACGTTTAAGGAGAGATCTTTCAAAATCATCCAAGGTAAGGATTATCATTTTTGGTTATATCGTTTCTTTTAAATAGTTTATTAATCGACTTTATTTTAGGGGAGAGTTCAAGACGAACAAGATAGGTTTGAAAAGAGCGGTAAGGAGTGTTTGGAAGAGAGGAGGCTCTGTTATACCCTCAAACTTCAAGCGAAGGGCTGTAACGGCGATAAGAGATTTCCCACCGGTTTGTGGACCCTCTACTAACGAAGATCGTTTATTTAAAGTCGTGCATACAACCGAACCACCTTTCATTACTGGGTTGTCATCGGGTTTTGATCCATCTATCAGAGAAAAACCACGTATAACGGTTGTCTGAGATTCCGAGGGTAAGGATTTAGATCTCTCATCAATAGAGTTGATTATAAGTATTAGTGTGCTCTAATCAAGTGTATTAACTAATTAGGTGTTGACGAGCGGGAAGGTATCGTTCTCACTGTCATAAGGTGTGTAACATTATACTAAAATCTCATAGATCTATATTAAATGTGATTTGTATGAAAATATGTGTAATAATGGTTGCGGGTACCATTCAGTGGTATACGATATTCAGGTATGTTTACCCCAATATTTCGTTAATTTTGCTATATGCCTAAATGTGAGATAAATATGATTTTGCTATGATTTTGGGGTAAAAGGCATCAAAACTAAATGATATGTATGTGCATGGGCATATGGGTGTTATTGATAAAGGGGAAGTATTCTGGTGGTTTTACCACAATATCTAGTAACTTCGGTCACATATGTGAATCTGGTGACTTCGGTCACATATTTGAAATCTGGTGACTTGGTCACATATTTGAAATCCGTGACTTGATCCACAATTATCTGGTGGCCATGCCACAAAATTATAAGGCGATGTGCATGTTGACTGCAGCAACTGCCTTCGATGGTGTGTAGCGGATGGAAGGTCGATTTAGTAATCCCCATGGTGTGATTGGTTGGTACGGGTGGTGTGTAGCGGATGGGTATTTAGGTGGGCCGGGTTTGCATTTCATTATATATTTATCCATGTGATTATTAAATGATTTTATTTGATTTGCTATAAAAATGGGCTTATGGCTAAATATGACTTAATTGGGCTTATGGCTATATGTGTTATTAAATGGGCTTAAAGGCCATGATCAATTGGGCTTTTAGTGTTTTTGTTACACATTGAGTTTATGACTCACCCCTTTTGTGGGATAATTTTTCAGATGACTCTTAGCGTGATGGATCGGGTCAGCAGGGACTACGTGGTGGCCATTGCTCAACAAAAGTATTTCGGATGTTTCTCTTAATTAAACTTATTAAGCGTATTTTTATGATGTAGATTTTATTATGGGTTTTGCTATTTTTGTAATAAGGCCACTATGAACTGCTTTTTAATTTTATGCGTTTGGATTTTTATTCGCCATGAACAATTTTTAATTAAATAACTAAATGGTTTTCGATAAATAATTTAAACTGCTTTTTGACACTAATATATATATGTTTTACAATAATAAGTAAAATTTTTCATAAAATTTGGTTTTCTTTTAACTTATAAATTTCTCTTAAAATAATGTTTTAAGAAAATACAAATTTATTTAAATTTGATTTTAACCTAAATATTAAGCTAACTGCTTTATACAAATTCATCAAGTTTTTCTTAAACAAAACGAGAAATTGCTAAAGTTTTATTCGAGGAACATATCAAATCCATCGGGCTTTTTGAAATTTGGGTTTGGGGTGTTTCAACTTGTATCAAGCCCAATTTTAAACTCTACCTTAGGTTTTGAAGCCCACAATGTTTTCAAAATTTAGCCCAAATGACTTTTTGAAAGTTTTCTTAAGTTAAATGGTTTTATAGAAGCATGGCACCCAGTTCTCACCTGTGTCCATCGGTAAGTACTTTTATTGAAAAAGTGATATGAATGAATGATAAGCCTAAGGAAACTATACTTTAGAGACATGGACCATAGGTGTATGTGTACTACTAAAAAACCATCGAATAAATATCTATTGCATAAAACTTTCTTTTAATAAGAAGTGAAAAGACTCTAATGCATAAAACTTTTTCGTAAAAAATAGATAAGACGCGTAGTAGACATGAGTTCTAGGGGACGTGGTCGTCGCGGACGTGGTAGAGAAAGAATAGTTGTGTCGGAACCAGTTAGATCTGGTCGAGGTTTCGAGAATGAAGCTCTGCCACTGGCTGTTGGGGTGGAATTTCAAGAGCAAAATGGAGGAGGTGACGCAGTATTACAAGCTGTGCTGTGAGTTTTGGAACGAGTAGCAGAAGCTAGTATTGGAAATGGGTCTCGAAAGTCGAGTCGAGAGACTTAGATCAAATGGAGCTGAGGTTTTAGGGAGTATCGGAGTAGCTCGAATGTAGCAATCTATGGTTAGAGGCAATGAGAGGATCATGGACGATTTAGACTGCTTCTTCAAGAAAAACCGAAGGTGCTGTTTCACTACTTCGTGATGAGGCCTACCAGTGGTGGCTCACTGTCAAGGAGAGTATCCCTGCGGATCGAGTGGATTGGGGATATTTTAAGATTAAATTTGAAGGGAAATATGTTGGAGCTAGCTACATCGACTCTCAGAGAAAGGCGTTTCTGAGTTTGGTGCAAGGAAATAAGTCGATAGCTGAATATGAAGCAGAGTTCTTACGACTTAGCATATATGCTAGAGGGATAGTATCAACTGAATATGAGCGGTGTGTCAGATTCCAGGATGGACTGAGAGATGAGCTGCGAGTGTTGATTGCTCCGCACCGAGAAAGAGACTTTGCACTCTTAGTAGAAAGGGCAATGATAGCTGAAGAAGTTAAGCGGACTGAAAGAAAGAACTAGGACAGAGGCCAGAATAAGAATAAGAGGAGCTTTGGGTCTTCAGGGTCATTCAGGAATTTTTAGAAGAAACCAAGAGTTGATGGGCCGCGAGGTCAACAGATTGCTACGGGAGGACAACATCGTACTTGTGCTCAATGTGGGAAGATGCACCTGGGAGAATGTTGGAAAAAGACTGGGGGATGTTTCAAGTACGGGTCTAAAGATCATATGATCAAGGATTGCTCGATGAATTCAGATAAGAATCGCCCAAGAAGTCGTAGGTTAATCAGTGGCAATGGTGGACAATGACCGATAAGGGTCGTGGTCCAAATGGAAGGGGTAATGGTTCTGGTAGAGGTCGTAGGACTTCAGGCAGAGGCAGTGGTAGCTCTAAGGCAAGATAGCTAGGTCTGGTCTATGCAGTTCGTCGTAGAGAAGACAGTGATGCACCTGATGTTATCGCAGGTACGTTTCTGATTTCTGGGTTACCCTTTATTGCTTTGATAGATATAGGTCAACTCACTATTACATCGCTAGTGAAGTATCTCGAACTTTGCATATGACTTCGAGATCGTATTTAGGAAGATGATCTGTATTTAGTCCTTTAGATGACGATGAGTAATAGACAAACTCTTTAAGGAAGTGCCTTTAGAAGTTTAAGGGACGCAATGTCTGGCTATTTTAATGGAGTTGCCATTCGAAGAATTCGACCTGATCTTAGGCATGGACTGGCTAATGAAATATCGTGCAAATGTGGATTGTGCTGCTAAGTAGATGTCCTTAAGAACTATTGATGACAAAGAAGTTGTAGTGATGGGTGAGAGACGGAACTACTTATCAAATGTAGTATCCGCTCTTAAGGCAGAAAAGATGGTTAGAAAGGGATGTGTGGCTTTTCTGATGTTGTTTAATGCCTTAGAGGCTAAAGAAGCAACTATTGAAGGAGTCAGGACTGTAAGAGAATTTGTAGATGTTTTTCTGGAAGAACTTCCAGGATTGCCTCCGGATCGAGAGGTAGAATTCAGGATTGACTTATTGCCTGGAACGGCGCCAGTTTCTATTGCTCCGTATAGAATGGCACCGAAGGAGTTGGTTGAGCTTAAGGCTCAGATTCAAGAGTTGCTTGATCGTGGATTTATCCGACCTAGTGTGTCTCCATGTGGAGCACCAGTCCTATTTGTGAAAAAGAAGGACGGATCGATGCGGATGTGTATAGAATACCGGCAATTGAATAAGCTGACCATTAAGAACAAGTATCCTTTGCCAAGGATCGACAACTTGTTCGATCAGCTTAAGGGAGTCATGTATTCTCAAAGATAGATCTAAGGTCGGGGTATCATCACTTAAAGTGAAAGAAGCGAGATATCTATAAGACGACTTCCTAACAAGATATGGGCATTATGAATTTCGGTAATGCCATTCGGATTGATTTAACGCCCAAATTGTATTCATGGATATGATAAACCGAGTTTTCCAACCCCACTTGGATCAGTTCGTCGTGGTGTTCATAGGCGACATCCTAGTGTATTCTAAGTCGAGATAGAGCATGATAAGCATCTTGGATTGTGTTGCAAGTTTTAAGGAGAAGAAACTTTATGCTAAATTCAAAGAAGTGTGAATTTTGGTGAAAGAAGTTGCATTTTAGGCCATGTGGTATCTGCGAAAGGGATAAGGGTGGATCCTCTAAGACCAAGTAGTACTAGATTTGAAACCACCCAAGTCTGTAACTGAGGTTCGTAGTTTCTTGGGATTAGCAGGCTATTACAGAAGATTTATCGAAGGATTTTCATCGATAGCTGCACCTTTAACGAAATTGTTGAGAAAGGAAGTACCTTTCGTGTGGGCCGATAATAAAGAAGAGAGCTTTAAGAAGCTCAAGAGGGTTTTGATTTGAAGCTCGATTTTTATTCACTGAGGCATGGAAGGATTTAAATCGTGTATTGTGACGCTTCTCACAGTGATTAGGATGTGTTCGATGCAAGACGGAAGGTAGTTGCGTATGCGTCTCGGCAGCTTGAGACCACACGAGGTTAATTACCCGACACATGATTTAGAGTTGGCAGCTATAGTCATTGCTCTTAAAGTTTGGAGACATTATTTATACAGGGAAAAGTCAGTGATATACACGGGCCACAAGAGTCTGAAATATCTACTGACTCAGAAAGAACTGAATTTGAGGCAACGAAGGTGGATAGAATTATTGAAAGACTACGACTGTTCTATTGAGGACCACCTGGGCAAGGCGAATATGGTGGCAGACGCTCTAAGTCTGAAAGTGGTGTCAGATCTAAGGGCGATGTTTGCACATCTTAGTCTTTATGACGACGGAAGCTTGCTGGCAAAATTACAAGTAAGGCCGACATGGTTGTGTCAAGTGAAAGAGAGACAATTGGTAGACGATGATCTGAGTGCAAAGCTACGGAAGGTACAGAATGGAGAATTAGAAGATTTTGGTATTAACAATGATGGGGTATTGTGTTTTAAAGGCAAAGTCTGTATGCCGAGGGATCAGGAGTTAAGGCAAAAGATTCTTCAGGAGTCGCATGGTAGTCCATATGCTATGCATCCTGGAGGAAGTAAGTTATACCGAGATTTGTGAGATCAGTTTTGGTGGCCTGGACTTAAGCGAGAAGTTACGAAATTTGTAGGAAAGTGCTTAACGTGTCAACAAGTCAAGGCTAAACATTAAGTACCTTCGGGATTGCTACAGCCGATAAAGATTTCACAGTGGAAGTGGGAGAGAATCGCCATGGACATTGTCAGTGGGCTTCCTCCTACGCCTTCTGAGAAAGATTCGGTATGGGTGATAGTGGACCGATTGACGAAATCTGTGCATTTTATCCCAGTTCGGGTTGATTACTCTTTGCAGAAATTGGTGAAGATATATGTGGCTGAGATTGTGAGAATGCATGGAGTGCCGGTGTCAATTATTTCAGATAGGGATTCGACGTTTACGTCTCGATTTTGGAAAGCATTACATCAGGCTTTGGGCACCAGATTGGACTTCAGTACGGCATTTCATCCACGGTCGGACGACCAATCCCCGGCGAGTAATTCAAGTCTTAAAGGATATGTTAAGGGATGTGTGATAGATTTCAGAGGAATCGGGAGGAGTTCTTACCATTAGCGAATTTGCGACAACAAGCTACCAAGCCAAGATTCGGATGGCACCATATGAAGCACTATATGGACGGAAGTGTCGCACTCCTACGTGTTGGACAGAACTAGGGGAACGACATGTTTTGGGTCCAGAAATAGTGGCTGAATTCGAAGAAAAGGTTAAGGTAATTCGGGCTCGGTTAAAAGAAGCATCTGACAGACAAAAGTCATACGCGAATCTTAAGCGAAAAGAAATAGAGTTTGCTGTAGGGGATCAAGTATTCCTAAAGGTTTCACCTTGGAAAAAGGTGATGAGATTTGGTCACAAAGGGAAGTTAAGTCCCAGGTTCATTGGACCTTATCGGGTTTTGAAGCGGGTCAGACCTGTGGCATATCAGTTAGAATTGCCTTCAAATTGAAGCAAATGCACAATGTGTTCATTGTTTCAATGTTACAATCGCACGGCCGGATCCATCTCATGTAGTGCCGTTGAGGAGGTGGAATTAAGACCGGATCTCATCCTATGAAGAGGAGCCAATTCAAATCCTAGAGCGGGATGTAAAGGTTTTACGGAGAAAATTGATTCCTCTCGTCAAAGTGTTATGGCGTAATCATGGATCAGAAGAAGCTTCGTGGTAGCCAGAAGAAGCGATGCGACAGCAATACCCTTACTTGTTCTAGTCAGGTAATTTCGAGGTCAAAATTATTTTAAGGGGGGTAGAACTGTAACATCCTGAATTAAGGGGTTATGCATCTTTACTTAATTGAATGTTGTTGCATGCCTAAGTATAATTGAATGTGTTTTGGGAAGTTTTTCGAACTTCAATTATGTAAGTGAATACTTAGAGAAATATTAAATTTTTAATAATTAAGATGGAGCTAAGCAAGATAGGCTTTAAGAAATATTGACAAGAGGTTTTAAGCATAATAAGTCAATTGGCAAGGTGGTAAGGGCGCATGGATGAATGCTTGAGGGGAGAGGTTCGAATCCCCTAGCTAGCAAGTGGAAGAATTTTAATTTTTTTATTGCTTTCTTTCCTATAGTGTCGGCCAAGATTATTCTAGATTGGATGGTCATCTTTTATTTTTGGTTAGTAGACCATTTGTAAAAGGCAAGCTAGAAGTTATGGCATGGAATCATGAAGTTAAGGCAAGATAGGGGGACAAAAGGCTTGAAGAAAGGATAATGTTTTGAAGCTTTTTCATGGTCATTTGACCATGAACCTAGTCGGCTTTAGGGCTAAGGGGATGGTTTAATTATGTTTGGAATCAAGGGATTGATGGGGAAGAAATGAGGAGGAAAAAGGGGATCATGTTGGTAAGGGTTAGCCGAATTTTTGCATAGGCATTAGGGGGATAGTTGGCCAAAACTTTAACCAATTTGTAAATCATTTCTTTTCTCTCCAAAACCTTGTTCTTAGCCGATTGCCTATTACACAAAAGAGAAGCCTTTTTTTCTCTTCTTTTAGTCTTTTGCAATTTACCATTTTGGTTTTGTGAAGTTTTTCTAGTTCCTATTCTCCAAAACATAATATCTTTCTCTTCTCTTTGTAATCGAAAGTACCAAAGTTCAAAGACCTATTTTTCTTCACTTTTTCCCTCATGGCCGAATGCACATAAACTTCTAAACCCATTTCTTTTCTTTTGATCATCATCATCTTCTTCTTCTTCACTTTCAACCGAAATCATCTTCTACCAAAAATCAAATCATCTCTTTCTCTCAAATTTCTCTTCTCATTTACCTTACTAAGGCCGAAACTTCCATCTTCTATTTTCATCTTCTTCTTTCTTTTCTTTTGTTGAAAACCCGAAACCACCATAGCCAAAAACACCATATTTTTTCTCTTCTTTTGTTCAAGCCGAAATCATCATTTCTTTTCTTCTATTTTAACAAGGCCGAATCTTCAAGTGGTCAAGTAAGGATTTTTTTTTTTGTTAAGTGTTTTCATTATCTTCTTTTGAATAGCTGATTTAGAAACACAATTCTCTCATTTTTCTCCTAGGTCAAACTTTGGAAGGATTTTAAGGATCCTTTTGGTAGCCAACGTTAAGGAGAGATCTTTCAAAATCATCCAAGGTAAGGATTATCATTTTCTTGTTATATCGTTTCTTTTAAATAGTTTATTAATCAACTTTATTTTAGGGAGAGTTCGAGACTAACAAGATAGGTTTGAAAAGAGCGATAAGGAGTGTTTGGAAGAGAGGAGGCTCTATTATACCCTCAAACTTCAAGCGAAGGGTCAGAATTGGCGATAAGAGATTTCCCACCGGGTTGTGGACCCTCTGCTAACGAAGATCGTTTATTTGAAGTCGTGCATACAATCGAACCACCTTTCGTTACTGGGTTGTCATCGGGTTTTGATCCATCTATCGGAGAAAAACCACGTATAACGGTTGTCTGAGATTCCGAGGGTAAGGATTCAGATCTCTCATCAATAGAGTTGATTATAAGTATTAGTGTGTTCTAATCAAGTGTATTAATTAATTAGGTGTTGACGAGCGGGAAGGTATCGTTCTCACTGTCATAAGGTGTGTAACATTATACTAAAATCTCATAGATCTATATTAAATGTGATTTGTATGAAAATATGTGTAATAATGGTTGCGGTACCATCGGTGGTATATGATATTCGGTATGTTTACCCCAATATTTTGTTAATTTTGCTATATGCCTAAATGTGAGATAAATATGATTTTGCTATGATTTTGGGGTAAAAGGCATGAAAACTAAATGATATGTATGTGCATGGGCATATGGGTGTTATTGATAAAGGGAAGTATTCGGTGGTTTTACCACAATATCCAGTGACTTGGTCACATATGTGAATCTAGTGACTTGGTCACATATTTGAAATCTGGTGACTTGGTCACATATTTGAAATCTCGTGACTTGGTCATAATTATCTGGTGGCCATGCCACAAAATTATAAGGGCGATGTGCACATTACTACAAAGAATCGCCTTGATGGTGTGTATAACGGATGGAAGGTCGATTTAGTAATCCCACGATGTGATTGGTTGGTACGGTGGTGTGTAGCGGATGGATATTTAGGTGGGCGGGTTTGCATTTCATTATATATTTATCCATGTGATTATTAAATGATTTTATTTGATTTGCTATAAAAATGGGCTTATGGCTAAATATGACTTAATTGGGCTTATGGCTATATGTGTTATTTAGTGGGCTTAAAGGCCATGATCAATTGGGCTTTTAGTGTTTTTGTTACACATTGAGTTTATGACTCACCCCTATTGTGGGATAATTTTTTAGATGACTCTTAGCGTGATGGATCGGGTCAGCGGGGACTACGTGGTGGCCATTGCTCAATAAAAGTATTTGGATGTTTCTCTTAATTAAACTTATTAAGCGTATTTTTATTACTTAGATTTTATTATGGGTTTTGCTATTTTTGTAATAAGGCCACTATGAAATGTTTTTTAATTTTTGCTTGGATTTTTATTCGCCATGAACAATATTTTATTAAATAACTAAATGGTTTTCGATAAATAATTTAAACTGCTTTTTGACATAATATATATATATGTTTTACAATAATAAGTAAAATTTTTCATAAAATTTGGTTTTCTTTTAACTTATAAATTTCTCTTAAAAATAATGTTTTAAGAAAATACAAATTTATTTAAATTTGATTTTAACCTAAATATTAAGCTAACTGCTTTATACAAATTCATCAAGTTTTTCTTAAACAAAACGGAGATTGCTAAAGTTTTATTCGAGGAACATATCATATCCGGTCGGGCTTTTTAAATTTGGGTTTGGGGTGTTTCAACTTGGTATCGAGCTCAATTTTAAACTCTCGGCCTTAGGTTTTGAAGGCCACAACGCTTTCAAAATTTAGCCCAAATGACTTTTGAAAGTTTTCTTAAGTTAAATGGTTTTATAGAAGCATGGCACCGAGTTCTCGGCCAGTCCATCGTAAGTACTTTTATTGAAAAGTGATATGAATGTATGATAAGCCTAAGGAAACTATACTTTAGAGACATGGACCCTAGGTGTATGTGTACTACTACGAAAAACCAATGAATAAATATCTCTGCATAAAACTTTCTTTTAATAAGAAGTGAAAAGACTCTAATGCATAAAACTTTTTCATAAAAAAATAGGTAAGACGCGTAGTAGACATGAGTTCTAGGGGACGTGGTCGTCATGACGCCGTAGAGGAAGAATGGTCGTGTCGAACCAGTTAGATCGGTCAAGGTTCCGAGAATGAAGCTCGCCACCTACCTGTTGGGGTGGAATTTCAAGAGCAAAATGGAGGAGGTGACGCGAGATTACAAGTTTGTCATGAAGTTTTGGAACGAGTAGCGAAGCTAATCGGAAATGGGTCTCGAAAGTTAGTAGTTGAGAGACTTAGATCAATTGGAGCTGAGGTTTTTAAGGGAGTATCTGGAGTAACTCGAATGTAGTGAGTATCGTTAGAGGCAATCGAGAGGATCATGGACGATTTAGACCGCATCAAGAAAACCGAAAGGTCTTTGTTTCACTACTTCGTGATGAGGCCTACCGTGGTGGCTCACCGTCAAGGAGAGTATCCCTTCGGATCGAGTGGATTGGGGTTATTTTAGGATTAAACTTGAAGGGAAATATGTTGGAGCTAGCTACATCGACTCTCAGAGAAAGGCGTTTCTGAGTTTGGTGCAAGGAAATAAGTCGATAGCTGAATATAACGCAGAGTTCTTACGACTTAGCCGATATGCTAGAGGGGTAGTAGCAACTGAATATGAGCGGTGTGTCAGATTTGAGGATGGACTGAGAGATGAGCTGTGAGTGTTGATTGCTCCGCACCGAGAAAGAGACTTTGTAGTCTTAGTAGAAAGGACAATGATAGCCGAAAAAGTTAGGCAGACTGAAAGACAGAACCGGGACAGAGGCCAGAATAAGAATAAGAGGAGCTTTGGGTCTTCAGGGTCATCCGAGAATTTTTAGATGAAATCAAGAGTTGATGGGCCGCAAGGTCAACAGACTGCTACGGGAGGACAACATCGTACTTGTGCTCAATGTGTGAAGATGCACCCGTGAGAATGTTGGAAAAAGACCAGGGGATGTTTCAAGTGCGGGTTTAAAGATCATATGATCAAGGATTGCCCGATGAATTCAGATAAGAATCACCCAGCAGGTCAGGGTGTTAATTAGGCTGGTAGTGGTGGTCAGCAGCCGATAAGGGGTCGTGGTCCAAATAGAAGGGGTAATGGTTCTGGTAGAGGTCGCAGGACTTCAGGCAGAGGCAGTGGTAGCTCTGTGGCGAGACAACTAGGTCTGGTATATGCAGTTCGTTGTAGAGAAGACAGTGATGCACCTGATGTTATCACAGGTACGTTTCTGATTTCTGGGTTGCCCTTTATTGCTTTGATAGATATATGGTCAACTCACTCTTACATCGCTAGTGAAGTATTTGGAACTTTGCATATGACTTCTGAGACTGTACCTAGGAAGATGACTGTACTTAGTCCTTTAGGACAGACAGTAGTAATAGACAAACTCTTTAAGGAAGTGCCTTTAGAAGTTCAAGGGACGCAATTTCTAGCTAATTTAATGGAGTTGCCATTCGGAGAATTTGACCTGATCTTAGGCATGGACTGGCTAGTGAAATATCGTGCAAATGTGGATTGTGCTGCTAAGCAGATGTCCTTAAGAACTATTGATGACAAAGAAGTTGTAGTGATGGGTGAGAGACGAAACTACTTATCAAATGTAGTATCCGCTCTTAAGGCAGAAAAGATGGTTAGAAAGGGATATGTGGCTTTTCTGATGTTGGTTAATGCCTTGGAGGCTAAAGAATTTGTAGATGTTTTTCCGGAAGAACTTCCAAGATTGCCTCCGGATCGAGAGGTAGAATTTGGGATTGACTTATTGTTCGAACGGCACCGCTTTCTATTGCTCCGTATAGAATGGCAATCAAGGAGTTGGTTGAGCTTAAGGCTCGATTCGGAGTTGCTTGATCGTGGATTTATCGACCTAGTGTGTCTCCATGGGGAGCAACGGTCCTATTTGTGAAAAAGAAGGACGGATCGATGCGGATGTGTATAGACTACCGGCAGTTGAATAAGCTGACCATTAAGAACAAGTATCCTTTGCCAAGTATCGACGACTTGTTCGATCAGCTTAAGGGAGCTGCGGTATTCTCAAAGATAGATCTAAGGTCGGGGTATCATCAGCTTAAAGTGAAAGAAGCAGATATCCATAAGACAACTTTCCGAACAAGATATGGGCATTATGAATTTCTGGTAATGCCGTTCGGATTGACGAACGCCCCAGCTGCGTTCATGGATATGATGAACCGGGTTTTCCAACCCTACTTGGATCAGTTCGTCATGGTGTTCGTAGACGACATCCTAGTGTATTCTAAGTCAGAGATAGATCATGATAAGCATCTTCGGATTGTGTTGCAAGTTTTAAGGGATAAGAAACTTTATGCCAAATTCAACAAGTTTGAATTTTGGCTGAAGGAAGTTGCATTTTTAGGCCATGTGGTGTCTGCGAAAGGGATAAGGGTGGATCATCAGAAGATTGAAGCAGTACTAGATTGGAAACCACCCAAGTTCGTAACAGAGGTTCGTAGTTTCTTGGGATTAGCAGGCTATTACAGAAGATTTGTCGAAGGATTTTCATCGATAGCTGCACCTTTAACGAAATTGTTGAGAAAGAAAGTACCTTTCGTGTGGGCTGATAAGCAACAAGAGAGCTTTGAGAAGCTCAAGAGGGTTTTGATTGAAGCTCGGTTTTGATTCACTGAGGCGTGGAAGGATTTGCGTGTATTGTGACGCTTCTCACACAGGATTAGGATGTGTTCTGATGCAAGACGGGAAGGTACTTGCGTATGCATCTCGACAGTTGAGACCACACGAGGTTAATTACCCAACACATGATTTGGAGTTGGCAACTGTAGTCTTTGCTCTTAAAGTTTGGAGACATTATTTATACGGGGAAAAGTCAGTGATATACACGAGCCACAAGAGTCTGAAATATCTACTGACTGAGAAAGAACTGAATTTGAGGCAACGAAGGTGGATAGAATTATTGAAAAACTACGACTGTTCTATTGAGTACCACCCGGGCAAGGCGAATATGGTGGCAGACGCTCTAAGTCGAAAAGTGGTGTCAGATCTAAGGGCGATGTTTGCACATCTTAGTCTTTATGACGATGGAAGCTTGTTGGCAAAATTACAAGTAAGGCCGACATGGTTGAGTCAAGTGAAAGAGAGACAATTGGTAGACGATGATCTGAGTGCAAAGCTACGGCAGGTACAGAATGGGGAATTAGAAGATTTTGGTATTAAGAACGATGTGGTATTCTGTTTCAAAGGCAAAGTCTGTATGCCGAGGGATCAGGAGTTAAGGCAAAAGATTCTTCAGGAGTCACATGGTAGTCCATATGCTATGCATCCTGGAGGAAGTAAGTTATACCGAGATTTGCGAGATCAGTTTTAGTGGCCTGGACTTAAGCGGGAAGTTACAGAATTTGTAGGAAAGTGCTTAACGTGTCAACAAGTTAAGGCTGATCATCAAGTACCTTCGGGATTGCTACAGCCGATAAAGATTTCGCAGTGGAAGTGGGAGAGAATCACCATGGACTTTGTTAGTGGGCTTCCTCCTATGCCTACTAAGAAAGATTCGGTATGGGTGATAGTGGACCGATTGACGAAATCTGCACATTTTATCTTAGTTCGGGTTGATTACTCTTTGCAAAAATTGGCGAAGATTTATGTGGCTGAGATTGTGAGATTGCATGGAGTGTCGGTGTCAATTATTTCAGATAGGGATCCGAGGTTTACGTCTCGGTTTTGGAAAGCATTGCATCAAGCTTTGGGCACCAGATTGGACTTCAATACGGCATTTCATCCACAGTCTGACGGCCAGTCTGAGCGAGTAATTCAAGTCTTAGAGGATATGTTAAGGGGATGTGTGATAGATTTCAGAGGAAGCTGGGAGGAGTTCTTACCATTAGCAGAATTTACGCACAACAACAGTTACCAAGCCAGTATTCGGATGGCACCATATGAAGCACTATATGGACGAAAGTGTCGCACTCCTACGTGTTGGACAGAACTAGGGGAACGACATGTTTTGGGTCCAGAAATAGTGGCTGAATCCGAAGAAAAGGTTAAGGTAATTCGAGCTCGGTTAAAAGAAGCATCTGACAGACAAAAGTCGTACGCAGATCTTAAGCGGAAAGAAATAGAGTTTGCTGTAGGGGATCAAGTATTCCTAAAGGTTTCACCTTGGAAAAGGTGATGAGATTTGGTCGTAAAGGAAGTTAAGTCCTGTGTTCATTGGACCTTATCGGGTTTTGAAGCGGGTCGGACTGTGGCATATCGCTTAGAATTACCTTCGGAATTGAAGCAAATGCACAATATGTTCCGTGTTTCAATGTTACGCCGTTACCGGTCGGATCCATCTCATGTAGTGCCAGTTGAGGAGGTGGAATTAAGACCAAATCTGTCCTATGAAGAGGAACCAATTCAAATCCTGGAGCGGGATGTAAAGGTTTTACGGAGAAAATCGGTTCCTCTCGTCAAAGTGTTATGGCCTATTCATGGATCAGAAGAAGCTTCGTGGGAGCCAGAAGAAGCGATGCGACAGCAATACCCTCACTTGTTCTAGTCAGGTAATTTTGAGGTCGAAATTATTTTAAGGGGGGTAGAACTGTAACATCCTGAATTAAGGGGTTATGCATCTTTACTTAATTGAATGTTGTTGCATGCCTAAGTATAATTGAATGTGTTTTGGGAAGTTTTTCGAACTTCAATAATGTAAGTGAATACTTAGAGAAATATTAAATTTTTAATAATTAAGATGGAGCTAAGCAAGATAGGCTTTAAGAAATATTGACAAGAGGTTTTAAGCATAATAAGTCAATTGGCAAGGTGGTAAGGGCGCATGGATGAATGCTTGAGGGGAGAGGTTCGAATCCCCTAGCTAGCAAGTGGAAGAATTTTAATTTTTTTATTGCTTTCTTTCCTATAGTGTCGGCCAAGATTATTCTAGATTGGATGGTCATCTTTTTATTTTTGGTTAGTAGACCATATGTAAAAGGCAAGCTAGAAGTTATGGCATGGAATCATGAAGTTAAGGTAAGATAGGGGGACAAAAGGCTTGAAGAAAGGATAATGTTTTGGAAGCTTTTTCATGGTCATTTGACCATGAACCTAGTCGGCTTTAGAGGCTAAGGGGGGATGGTTTAATTGTGTTTGGAATCAAGGGATTGATGGGGAAGAAATGAGGAGGAAAAAGAGGATCATGTTGGTAAGGGTTAGTTAATTTTTACATAGGCATTAGGGGGATAGTTGGCCAAAACTTTAACCAATTTGTGCATCATTTCTTTTCTCTCCAAAACCTTGTTCTTAGTCGATTGCCTATTACACAAAAGAGAAGCCTTTTTCTCTTCTTTTAGTCTTTTGCAATTTACCATTTCGGTTTTGTGAAGTCTTTCTAGTTCCTATTCTCCAAAACATAATATCTTTCTTCTCTTTGTAACCGAAAGTACCAAAGTTCAAAGACCTATTTTTCTTCACTTTTCCCTCATGGCCGAATGCACATAAACTTCTAAACCCATTTCTTTTCTTTTGATCATCATCATCATCTTCTTCTTCACTTTCAACCGAATCATCTTCTACCAAAAATCAAATCATCTCTTTCTCTCAAATTTCTCTTCTCATTTACCTTACTAAGGTCAAACTTCCATCTTCTATTTTCATCTTCTTCTTTCTTTTCTTTTCTTGAAAACCCAAAACCACCATAGCCAAAAACACCATATTTTTCTCTTCTTTTGTTCAAGCCAAATCATCATTTCTTTTCTTCTATTTTAACAAGGTAGAATCTTCAAGTGGTCAAGTAAGGATTTTTTTTGTTAAGTGTTTTCATTATCTTCTTTAGAATAGCCGATTTAGAAACATAATTCTCTCATTTTTCTCCTAGGTCAAACTTTGGAAGGATTTTAAGGATCCTTTTGGTAGCCAACGTTTAAGGAGAGATCTTCAAATCATCCAAGGTAAGGATTATCATTTTCGGTTATATCGTTTCTTTTAAATAGTTTATTAATCGACTTTATTTTAGGGAGAGTTCGAGACTAACAAGATAGGTTCAAAAGAGTGGTAAGGAGTGTTTGGAAGAGAGGAGGCTCTGTTATACCCTCAAACTTCAAGCGAAGGGCTGTAACGGTGATAAAAGATTTCCCACCGGGTTGTGGACCATCTGCTAACGAAGATCGTTTATTTGAAGTCATGCGTACAACCAAACCACTTTTCGTTAGTGGGTTGTCATCGGGTTTTGATCCATCTATCGGAGAAAAACCACGTATAACGATTGTCTGAGATTCCGAGGGTAAGGATTCAGATTTCTCATCAATAGAGTTGATTATAAGTATTAGTGTGTTCTAATCAAGTGTATTAATTAATTAGGTGTTGACGAGCGGGAAGGTATCGTTCTCACTGTCATAAGGTGTGTAACATTATACTAAAATCTCATAGATCTATATTAAATGTGATTTGTATGAAAATATGTGTAATAATGGTTGCGGGTACCATTCAGTGGTATGCGATATTCAGGTATGTTTACTCCAATATTTCGTTAATTTTGCTATATGCCTAAATGTGAGATAAATATGATTTTGCTATGATTTTGGGGTAAAAGGCATGAAAACTAAATGATATGTATGTGCATGGGCATATGGGTGTTATTGATAAAGGGGAAGTATTCTGGTGGTTTTACCACAATATCCGGTGACTTCGGTCACATATGTGAATCTGGTGACTTCGGTCACATATTTGAAATCTGGTGACTTCGGTCACATATTTGAAATTCGGTGACTTCGGTCACAATTATCTGGTTGCCATGCCACAAAATTATAAGGGCGATGTGCATGTTGACTGTAGCAACTGCGTTCGATGGTGTGTAGCGGATGGAGGTTCGATTTAGTAATCCCCACGGTGTGATTGGTTGGTACAGGTGGTGTGTAGCGGATGGATATTTAGGTGGGCCGGGTTTGCATTTCATTATATATTTATCCATGTGATTATTAAATGATTTTATTTGATTTGCTATAAAAATGGGCTTATGGCTAAATATGACTTAATTGGGCTTATGGCTATATGTGTTATTAAGTGGGCTTAAAGGCCATGATCAATTGGGCTTTTAGTGTTTTTGTTACACATTGAGTTTATGACTCACCCCTTTTGTGGGATAATTTTTTAGATGACTCTTAGCGTGATGGATCGGGTCAGCAGGGACTACGTGGTGGCCATTGCTCAACAAAAGTATTTCGGATGTTTCTCTTAATTAAACCCATTAAGCGTATTTTTATTACTTAGATTTTATTATGAGTTTTGCTATTTTTGTAATAAGGCCACTATGAACTGCTTTTAATTTTTATGCTTGGATTTTTATTCATCATGAACAATATTTAATTAAATAACTAAACGATTTTCGATAAATGATTTAAACTGCTTTTTGACACTAATATATATATGTTTTACAATAATAAGTAAAATTTTTCATAAAATTTGGTTTTCTTTTAACTTATAAATTTCTCTTAAAAATAATGTTTTAAGAAAATACAAATTTATTTAAATTTGATTTTAACCTAAATATTAAGCTAACTGCTTTATACTGAATTCATCAAGTTTTTCTTAAACAAAACGAGAAATTGCTAAAGTTTTATTCGAGGAACATATCAAATCCGGCCAGGCTTTTTAATTTGGGTTTGGGGTGTTTCAACTTGGTATCAGAGCCCAATTTTAAACTCTCGGCCTTAGGTTTTGAAGCCCACAACGTTTTCAAAATTTAGCTCAAATGACTTTTTAAAAGTTTTCTTAAGTTAAATGGTTTTATAGAAGCATGGCACCCGAGTTCTCGGCCTAGGTCCATCAGGTAAGTACTTTTATTGAAAAAGTGATATAAATGTATGATAAGCCTAAGGAAACTATACTTTAGAGACATGGACCCTAGGTGTATGTGTACTACTACGAAAAAACCACTGAATAAATATCTGTTGCATAAAACTTTCTTTTAATAAGAAGTGAAAAGACTCTAATGCATAAAACTTTTTCGTAAAAAAATAGATAAGACGCGTAGTAGACATGAGTTCTAGGGGACGTGGTCATCGCGGACGCGGTAGAGGAAGAATGGCTGTGTCGAAACTAGTTAGATCTGGTCAAGGTTTCGAGAATGAAGCTCCGACACCGGCTATTGGGGTGGAATTTCAAGAGCAAAATGGAGGAGGTGACGCAGATACAAGTCAGGTCATGAAGTTTTGGAACGAGTAGCGAAGCTAGTATTGGAAATGGGTCTCAAAGTCAAGAGTCGAGAGACTTAGATCAAATGGATCTCGAGGTTTTAGGGAGTATCTGGAGTAGCTCGAATGTAGGTAGTAATGGTTAGAGGCAATGAGAGGATCATGGACGATTTAGATTGCATCATCAAGAAAAATCGAAAGATGTCTGTTTCACTACCCGTGATGAGGCCTACCAGTGGTGGCTCATTGTCAAGGAGAGTATCCCTGCGGATCGAGTGGATTGGGGATATTTTAAGATTAAATTTGAAGGGAAATATGTTGGAGCTAGCTACATCGACTCTCAGAGAAAGGCGTTTCTGAGTTTGGTGCATCGATAGCTGAATATGAAGCAGAGTTCTTGCGACTTAGCAGATATGCCAGAGGGATAGTAGCAACTGAATATGAGCGGTGTGTCAGATTCGAGGATGGACTGAGAGATGAGCTGCGAGTATTGATTGCTCCGCACTGAGAAAGAGACTTTGCCGTCTTAGTAGAAAGGACAATGATAGCCGAAGAAGTTAAGCGGACTGAAAGACAGAACTGGGACAGAGGCCAGAATAAGAATAAGAGGAGCTTTGGGTCTTCAGGGTCATCCGGGAATTTTTAAAAGAAACCAAGAGTTGATGGGCCGCGAGGTCAACAGACTGCTACGGGAGGACAACATCGTACTTGTGCTCAATGTGGGAAGATGCACCCGGGAGAATGTTGGAAAAAGACCGGGGGATGTTTCAAGTGCGGGTCTAAAGATCATATGATCAAGGATTGCCCGATGAATTCAGATAAGACTCGCCCAGCAGGTCAGGGTGTTAATCAGGCTGGCAGTGGTGGACAGCAGCCGATAAGGGGTCGTGGTCCAAATGGAAGGGGTAATGGTTCTGGTAGAGGTCGCAGGACTTTAGGCAGAGGCAGTGGTAGCTCTGAGGCGAGACAACTAGGTCTGGTATATGCAGTTCATCGTAGAGAAGCGGTTGCACTTTTGATGTTATCACAGTACGCTTCGATTTCTGGGTTGCCCTTTAATGCTTTGATAGATATAGGGTCAACTCACTCTTACATCACTAGTGAAATATCCGGAACTTTGCATATGACTTCGAGATCGCATTTAGGAAGATGACTGTATTTAGTCCTTTAGGATGCATAAAGTAGTAATAGACAAACTCTTTAAGGAAGTGCCTTTAGAAGTTCAAGGGATGCAATTTCTGGCTAATTTAATGGAGTTACCATTTGGAGAATTCGACCTGATCTTAGGCATGGACTGGCTAGTGAAATATCGTGCAAATGTGGATTGTGCTGCTAAGCAGATGTCCTTAAGAACTATTGATGACAAAGAAGTTGTAGTGATGGGTGAGAGACGAAACTACTTATCAAATGTAGTATCTGCTCTTAAGGCAGAAAAGATGGTTAGAAAGGGATATGTGGCTTTTCTGATGTTGGTTAATGCCTTGGAGGCTAAAGAAGCAACTGTTGAAGGAGTCAGGACTGTAAGAGAATTTGTAGATGTTTTTCTAAGAACTTTCGTGATTGCCTCCGGATCAAGAGGTAGAATTCGTGATTGACTTATTGTTCGAATGGCGCCGGTTTCTATTGCTCAGTATAGAATGGCACCAAGGAGTTGGTTGAGCTTAAGGCTCAGATTCGTGGAGTTGCTTGATCGTGGATTTATCTCGACCTAGTCTGTCTCCATGGGGAGCATCGGTCCTATTTGTGAAAAAGAAGGACGGATCGATGCGGATGTGTATAGACTATCGGCGGTTGAATAAGTCGACCATTAAGAACAAGTATCCTTTGCCAAGGATCTACGACTTGTTCGATCAGCTTAAGGGAGCTGCGGTGTTCTCAAAGATAGATCTAAGGTCGGGGTATCATCAGCTTAAAGTGAAAGAACCAGATATCCATAAGACAGCTTTCCGAACAAGATATGGGCATTATGAATATTTGGTAATGCCATTCGGATTGACGAACGCCCCAGCTACGTTCATGGATATGATGAACCGGGTTTTCCAACCCTACTTGGATCAGTTCATCATGGTGTTCATAGACGACATCCTAGTGTATTCTAAGTCAGAGATAGAGCATGATAAGCATCTTCGGATTGTGTTGCAAGTTTTAAGGGCGAAGAAAATTTATGCCAAATTCAGCAAGTGTGAATTTTGGCTGAAAGAAGTTGCATTTTTAGGCCATGTGGTGTCTACGGAAGGGATAAGGGTGGATCCTCGGAAGATTGAAGCAGTACTAGATTGGAAACCACCCAAGTCCGTAACTGAGGTTCATAGTTTCTTGGGATTAGAAGGCTATTACGTAAGATTTGTCAAGGATTTTCATCGATAGTGCACCTTTAACAAAATTGTTGAGAAAGGAAGTACCTTTCGTGTGGGCGATAGCAACAAGAGAGCTTTGAGAAGCTCAAGAGGGTTTTGACCAAGCTTCAGCTTTTGATTCACTGAGGGTGGAAGGATTTTGTCGGTATTGTGACGCTTCTCACATGATTAGGATGTGTTCTGATGCAAGACGGGAAGGTAGTTGCGTATGCGTCTCGGTAGTTGAGACCACACGAGGTTAATTACCCGACACATGATTTGGAGTTGGCAGCTGTAGTCTTTGCTCTTAAAGTTTGGAGACATTATTTATACGGGGAAAAGTCAGTGATATACACGGACCACAAGAGTCTGAAATATCTACTGACTCAGAAAGAACTGAATTTGAGGCAACGAAGGTGGGTAGAATTATTGAAAGACTACGACTGTTCTATTGAGTACCACCCGGGCAAGGCGAATATGGTGGCAGACGCTCTAAGTCAGAAAGTGGTGTCAGATCTAAGGGCAATGTTTGCACATCTTAGTCTTTATGATGACGGAAGCTTGCTGGCAAAATTACAAGTAAGGCCGACATGGTTGAGTCAAGTGAAAGAGAGATAATTGGTAGACGATGATTTGAGTGCAAAGCTACGGCAGGTACAGAATGGGGAATTAGAATATTTTGGTATTAACAACGATGGGGTATTGTGTTTCAAAGGCAAAGTCTGTATGCCGAGGGATCAGGAGTTAAGGCAAAAAATTCTTCAGGAGTTGCATGGTAGTCCATATGCTATGCATCCTGGAGGAAGTAAGTTATACCGAGATTTGCGAGATCAATTTTGGTGACCTGGACTTAAGCGGGAAGTTACGGAATTTGTAGGAAAGTGCTTAACGTGTCAACAAGTCAAGGCTGAACATCAAGTACCTTCGAGATTACTACAACCGATAAAGATTTCGCAGTGGAAGTGGGAGAGAATCACCATGGACTTTGTTAGTGGGCTTCCTCCTACGCCTACTAAGAAAGATTTGGTATGGGTGATAGTGGACCGATTGACAAAATCTGCGCATTTTATCCCAGTTTGGGTTGATTACTCTTTGCAGAAATTGGCAAAGATATATGTGGCTGAGATTGTGAGATTGCATGGAGTGCCGGTGTCAATTATTTCAAATAGGGATCCGAGGTTTACGTCTCAGTTTTGGAAAGCATTGCATCAGGCATTGGGCACCAGATTGGACTTCAGTACGGCATTTCATCCACGGTCGACGGCCCCACCGAGCGAGTAATTCAAGTCTTAGAGGATATGTTAAGGGGATATGTGATAGATTTCAGAGGAAGCTAGGAGGAGTTCTTACCGTTAGCAGAATTTGCGTACAACAATAGTTACCAAGCCAGTATTCGGATGGCACCATATGAAGCACTATATGGAAGAAAGTGTCGCACTCCTATGTGTTGGACAGAACTAGGGGAACGACATGTTTTGGGTCCAGAAATAGTGGCTGAATTTGAAGAAAAGGTTAAGGTAATTCGGGCTCAGTTAAAAGAAGCATCTGACAGACAAAAGTCGTACGCGGATCTTAAGCGGAAAGAAATAGAGTTTGTTGTAGGGGATCAAGTATAACTAAAGGTTTCACCTTGGAAAAAGGTGATGAGATTTGGTCGCAAAGGGAAGTTAAGTCCCAAGTTCATTGAACCTTATCGGGTTTTGAAGCGGGTCGGACCTGTGGCATATCAGTTAGAATTACCTTCGGAATTGAAGCAAATGGACAATGTGTTCCATGTTTCAATGTTACACCGTTACCGATCAGATCCATATCATGTAGTGCCAGTTGAGGAGGTGGAATTAAGACCAGATCTGTCCTATGAAGAGGAGCCAATTCAAATCCTGGAGCGGGATGTAAAGGTTTTACGGAGAAAATCGGTTCCTCTCATCAAAGTGTTATGGCGTAATCATGGATCAGAAGAAGCTTCGTGGGAGCCAAAAGAAGCTATGCGACAGTAATACCCTCACTTGTTCTAGTTAGGCAATTTCGAGGTCGAAATTATTTTAAGGGGGGGTAGAACTGTAACATCCTAAATTAAGGGGTTATGCATCTTTACTTAATTGAATGTTGTTGCATGCCTAAGTATAATTGAATGTGTTTTGGGAAGTTTTTCCAACTTAAATTATGTAAGTGAATACTTAGAGAAATATTAAATTTTTAATAATTAAGATGGAGCTAAGCAAGATAGGCTTTAAGAAATATTGACAAGAGGTTTTAAGCATAATAAGTCAATTGGCAAAGTGGTAAGGCGCATGGATGAATGCTTGAGGGAGAGGTTCAATCCCTAGCTAGCAAGTGGAGGAATTTTAATTTTTTATTATTTTCTTTCCTATAGTGTCACCAAGATTATTCTAGATTGGATGGTCATCTTTTATTTTTGGTTAGTAGACCATATGTAAAAGGCAAGCTAGAAGTTATGGCATGGAATCATGAAGTTAAGGTAAGATAGGGGACAAAAGGCTTGAAGAAAGGATAATGTTTTGGAAGCTTTTTCATGGTCATTTGACCATGGACCTAGTCGGCTTTAGGGGCTAAGGGGGGATGGTTTAATTATGTTTGGAATCAAGGGATTGATGGGGAAGAAATGAGGAGGAAAAAGGGGATCATGTTGGTAAGGGTTAGCGAATTTTTGCATAGGTATTAGGGATAGTTGGCCAAAACTTTAACCAATTTGTGCATCATTTCTTTCTCTCCAAAACCTTGTTCTTAGCCGATTGCCTATTACACAAAAGAGAAGCCTTTTTACTCTTCTTTTAGTCTTTTGCAATTTACCATTTCGGTTTTGTGAAGTCTTTCTAGTTCCTATTCTCCAAAACATAATATCTTTTCTTCTCTTTGTAACCGAAAGTACCAAAGTTCAAAGACCTATTTTTCTTCACTTTTTCCTCATGGTCAATGCACATAAACTTCTAAACCCATTTCTTTTCTTTTGATCATCATCATCTTCTTCTTCTTCACTTTCAACCGAAATCATCTTCTACCAAAAATCAAATCATCTCTTTCTCTCAAATTTCTCTTTTCATTTACCTTACTAAGGTCAAACTTCCATCTTCTATTTTAATCTTCTTCTTTCTTTTCTTTTGTTGAAAACCAAACCACCATAGCCAAAAACACCATATTTTTTCTCTTCTTTTGTTCGCGAAATCATCATTTCTTTTCTTCTATTTTAACAAGGCCAATCTTCAAGTGGTCAAGTAAGGATTTTTTTTGTTAAGTGTTTTCATTATCTTCTTTTAGAATAGCCGATTTAGAAACATAATTCTCTCATTTTTCTCCTAGGTCAAACGTTGGAAGGATTTTAAGGATCCTTTTGGTAGCCAACGTTTAAGGAGAGATCTTCAAATCATCCAAGGTAAGGATTATCATTTTCGGTTATATCGTTTCTTTTAAATAGTTTATTAATCGACTTTATTTTAGGGAGAGTTCGAGACGAACAAAATAGGTTCGAAAAGAGTGGTAAGGAGTGTTTGGAAGAGAGGAGGCTCATTATACCCTCAAACTTCAAGCGAAGGGTCAGAATTGGCGATAAGAGATTTCCCAGGGTTGTGGACCCTCCGCTAATGAAGATCGTTTATTTGAAGTCGATGCATAAACCGAACCACTTTTCGTTAGTGGGTTGTCATCGGGTTTGGATCCATCTATCAGAGAAAAACCACGTATAACGGTTGTCTGAGATTCCGAGGGTAAGGATTCAGATCTCTCATCAATAGTGTTGATTATATGTATTAGTGTGTTCTAATCAAGTGTATTAATTAATTAGGTGTTGACGAGCGGGAAGGTATCGTTCTCACTGTCATAAGGTGTGTAACATTATACTAAAATCTCATAGATCTATATTAAATGTGATTTGTATGAAAATATGTGTAATAATGGTTACAGGTACCATTCAGTGGTATATGATATTCAAGTATGCTTACCCCAATATTTCGTTAATTTTGCTATATGCCTAAATGTGAGATAAATATGATTTTGCTATGATTTTGGGGTAAAAGGCATGAAAACTAAATGATATGTATGTGCATGGGCATATGGGTGTTATTGATAAAGGGGAAGTATTCTGGTGGTTTTACCACAATATCCGGTGACTTCGGTCACATATGTGAATCTGGTGACTTCGGTCACATATTTGAAATCTGGTGACTTCGGTCACATATTTGAAATCCGATGACTTCGGTCACAATTATCTGGTGGCCATGCCACAAAATTATAAGGGCGATGTGCATGTTGACTGCAGCAACTGCCTTCGATGGTGTGTAGTGGAAGGAGGGTCGATTTAGTAATCCTCATGGTGTGATTGGTTGGTACGGGTGGTGTGTAGCGGATGGATATTTAGGTGGGCCGGGTTTGCATTTCATTATATATTTATCCATGTGATTATTAGATGATTTTATTTGATTTGCTATAAAAATGGGCTTATGGCTAAATATGACTTAATTAGGCTTATGGCTATATGTGTTATTAAGTGGGCTTAAAGGCCATGATCAATTGGGCTTTTAGTGTTTTTGTTACACATTGAGTTTATGACTCACCCTTTTTGTGGGATAATTTTTCGATGACTCTTAGCGTGATGGATCGGGTCAGCGGGGACTACGTGGTGGCCATTGCTCAACAAAAGTATTTTGGATGTTTCTCTTAATTAAACTTATTAAGCGTATTTTTATTACTTATATTTTATTATGGGTTTTGCTATTTTTGTAATAAGGCCACTATGAACTGTTTTTAATTTTTGCGTTTGGATTTTTATTCATCATGAACAATATTTAATTAAATAACTAAACGGTTTTCGATAAATGATTTAAACTGCTTTTGACACTAATATATATATGTTTTACAATAATAAGTAAAATTTTTCATAAAATTTGGTTTTCTTTTAACTTATAAATTTCTCTTAAAAATAATGTTTTAAGAAAATACAAATTTATTTAAATTTGATTTTAACCTAAATATTAAGCTAATCTGCTTTATACAAATTCATCAAGTTTTCTTAAACAAAACGAGAAATTGCTAAAGTTTTATTCGAGAACATATCAAATCCGGTCGGGCTTTTTGGGCGGGTTTGGGGTGTTTCACGATAAATAGTTAAATATGTGGTAAATGGATTTGGTATTGAGTTTAGATATGAAATTTGGTTGCATGATGTGATAATAATTTTAATAGACAATCTTGAATATATATTTATAAGTTATATTATGTTAAGTAATGGACATGTGGTTAATACATATATATATATATATATATATATATATGTGTGTGTGTGTATTTATTGGTTTTGAAAGGAAGCATGATTAGGAGCACCATTTACCTATCTAAATGATGGATATGCTATATAAGTTATCTAAGATAAATAGTATGATATTCAAATGGCATACAAAATGAATGATTAGATATGTGGTTTATTTGGTTAATGATATACTAAAATGACTAAGTATATAGTAAGTTTGATAATGGTTAATTAACAATATTCAATTAATGGATGTCTTAATGCATACTAGGCATAAGATGATTATATGTTCGAATATACATAGGTTAATATGATTTGGTTGTAATGGCAAAGTAAACAACTTTATTTTGTTTGAATGATTCAAGATATGTACTTTGGTTTGATTATAAAACATGCAAATTTTTTATTTTATGAATTGATCTTTTCGTACATAAATATTAAATGTGATTACAGTGACATGCGTATGTTATAATGTTATTAAGGCTATGTATAGCATTGTTGTAATGTGATATGATTTATTATTAAATATATATATATAAATGCCTATTCTGAGTTGTGTTTCGTTTGGTAATACCTCATAACTCTAATTCGGTGACGGATACGGGTTAGGGGTGTTACATTTGATTGGTATCAGAGCTATGGTTTAGTCGGTTCTAGGACTACCATAGCGTATGTGAGTCTAGCTATACATGCCATATTAAATCTGCGATAGTGTGATATCTCCCGACTCTAACGAAGATTGTTTTGATGAAATAGATAAGTTTTTCAACTGAGCTAATTCTGACAGTACAAAAGCAATTATTCAAATAATTGAGTGGAGATGTTTTGATAATAAGTTGAGACTCATAAAGGTAAGAATCAAATTTTATGATATGTTGTTATTGATAAATGTGGTAATTATATGAGCATATGAGATATGATATTTGAGTTATGATTGCTATCTGAAATGCTCTGGTTGTGAAATGGAGGTTTGAGTTGGTATATGAACAATGTGTTAATAATAAAAGTGATTAAAAGAAAAAGAATATTAAATAATTTGAGAATGTGAAATTAGAAATGAACTGACTATTTGTGATAGTATGTATTATGTGCAATTATGTGAGAGTTAAATTTGAGACTTTATTACCCTCACCCCCTTGTCAGAAAAATGTTGCAATTTTATTATAAGAGTTGGAATGAAAAAAAAAAGAGCTTATTAATGTGAAGTTTTAGAAATTCGTGTTTGAAAGATTAGTAATGTGGTCGGAAAAGAGAATGAATCAGCAAATGAAGACAGTACTAAAAGAGATATTAGGCGCTCAAGATTATTTGATTTTGCAAAGTTATCTTTAAAGAAGAAGTGAACTCGATTAAATGACTTATTCAGATATGTTATCTAATTAGAGTATTAATCAAAGCTTTCCGAATTTATTTACATTAGTGACGGGATAATATGGAAATTTCGATGATGTAATTAGACGTGGATTGATGTTTGAATTGTATTAATGATTAAATGCAATGGTTATAGTCGGGCAGTTATTATGATTCCATGGTGTGGGTATGAAAGTAAATGGTAAAATCTGTATAAGACTAATATTCTGTTCCTATTGATTATTTCTCTGTTGAGAATATGTGAAGATTATATTACTTCTGTTACTGTGGATTTTAGTATTTAAGAACAACATTGATCTTTCTGGATATTCCTGGGATATCATCGTAACTAATATCGTTCTATATGATTTGTAAATTTTCAGATATCCTGTATAACTCTAAATTATGAAATTTTGGTATTTCAAAGATTTTTATGACTCCATGTGATTATTTTCAAGAGATACCTATTTGTGAGAGATGACTATGTCTATTACGATTATAATTTCGACTTAAAATGTGAGAATGCAAGTGGTACCGTCCTTAGAGTTATAGAAGATGTGTTTCTACAACGGTTGCTATTTAAATCATATTTGATTCCTTTCTGTGTTCAAATGCTTCATTAACAACTGAGATAATATTCATTATAGGATTGAGACATTGTTCCTAGTAAGGCTCAATGATTTCTATTTGGATAAAGTGATTTTATTAGAATTCAGAGTCTCAATGATTAATTTATTAGACAAATTTACTATAAACGCTTTTCTAGTTCTCGTGAAAGTTCGACAGTGATAAAAGTGAAAATGATAGAAGATCAAGACTAAATTGTACAAAGATATTTCTAAGGTCATCCTTCTAATGAGAAGAAAGATTTCTTTGAAAAGACTAATTCAGTAGTTAATATAATTAGAATTATTTAATTGAAAAGTTAATTCGGAAATATATGTTTGGATCTACCTATGAATTGGAAACAAAATTTGAATGTACTTGTATGAATTGAAGGATGGTTTGAAAGAAGAATTTGTATTCTTAAAGACTCTAATGTATGTTTTCTGAATGAGGTACATACATTATAAGTTTCTGGTTATGTCTTTCGGACTTACTAATGCACCTACTATTTTATGGATTTGATGAATCGAATCTTCAGATAGTATCTTGATCGGTTTGTGGAATTATTCATAGATGACATTTTGATTTATTCCCATGATGAAGCCGAACATCTGAGATTTGTGTTACAGACTTTGCGAGATAAACAGTGATATGTGAAATTCAGTAAATGTGAATTCTAGTTACGCGAAGTTAGTTTTCTAGGTTATGTTGTATCCGCATCGGGTATTCGGGTTGACCCGAGTAAAATTTTAGCTATACTTAATTGGAAACCTCCGAAAAATGTCTTCAAAGTTTAAAGTTTTTTTTAATGGGACTTGCTGGTTATTACAGACGGTTTGTGAAAGGTTTCTCTATGATCGCAACACTTATGACGATGTTGTTACAGAAAGAAGTTAAGTTCGAGTGGTCAGAAAAGTATCAGAAAGGTTTTGATCAGTTGAAAAATCTATTGAAAGAAGTTCCAGTGTTAATTCAGCTAGAATCGGGTAAAGAATTTGCTATTTACAGTGATGTATCTTTGAGTGGTCTGGGTTATGTTTTGATGCAAGAAAGCAGAGTTATAGCTTATATCTCGATATAGTCAAAGTCACACTAAAAGAACTACCGCACATGATTTGGAGTTAGCAACTATTGTGTTCGCATTAAAATTTGGCGTCACTATCTGCTCGTTGAGAAATGTCATGTTTGTGTGCAATGAATGCGTATATGGTGATATCTGATGATGGCTCGATAATAGCCGAATTAAAAGCAAGACTGTTATTTGTTCACCAAATTTGTGATACTCAGAAAGTTGATAATGAATTGTTAGCTGTAACACCCCAAACCCGGTCTATGCATTAAGACTAGATTTGGTTTGTTACACGATCGAACTATCTTAATAATTTCAAATGAATCGGTTTTCAAAACCCTTTTGAAATTAGAGTTTAATAAAACCAAGAGAAATAATTTTAAGTTTGATGTATTTGAAAAATAAGAATAGTTAAAAATTCTCGTATGTTTGAAAACCCAAATTATTTTAAGTAAACATTATATAATAATCATAAGCCCATATTAAAATATCCAAAACAAAATTTTAAACCAACCACACATAAAAAAAAAATCCATAAATAATAATAGAGGCCTTATTACATCATACCCAAAATAGCAATTTAAAGAAAGTACTTATTAATAGTTCAAAGTTTATTAAACTCATGTTTGCAGTATGGCCTCCACGAAGTCATCCTCGGCCCAAGTCCACGTCAGTTTCCATTACCTGAGATGAAAAATTTGAGGGAGTGAGTTACTCAGAACTCAGTGTATAACTTACTTACTTTATCCACTGGGCCAGATCATCAAGTCATTATTTTGGGCATAAGCCCATCAACAGGTTTAACAATATAAATAATGAGATGCATTGCAAATAATGAAATTTCCCACCCAAACCTAATTTCCATCCGCTACACACCACCGTATTCAACCATCACACCTGTGGGGATCAAGTCAACCCACCCCGCCAAGCACACCAATCGTGAGGCATAAAGCCATTTTATATTTGTGGCAGAGCCACCGAACTAGATTGTGACAAAGTCACCGAACTAGAGGCATTGAGCCATTAAAATATTTGTGGCAGAGCCACCGAACTAGAGGCAATCAACCGTTTAATTATTTTGTGGTAGAGCCACCGAACTAGAGGCAATGAGCCATTTAATTATTTTGTGGCAGAGCCACCGAACTAGATTTTGGCAATAGGCCTTTCTTCCCTTCATCGTTAATCCCAACCCATGCAACATGTATGCAAAATAGTCTATGTACATATGATGATTTTATCAAAAAGGCCCAATTTACATATGAGTCAATATTTCAAGTTTTTATTAAGGACCAAAAATTTCAGAATAACATTTAGCCTATTTAGCAATTTAGCATCTTAGGCCCAATTAACGATCTAGCAAAGAGTTCGGCCCATTTAACAATTTATCAGGGTTTTCGGCCCATTTAACGATCTAGCAGAGATTTCAGCCCATTTATCGATCTAGCAGAGATTTCGGCCCATTTGCTATTTATCGTGATTTCGCCCATTTAACTATCTATCGAGATTTCGCCCATTTACTAACTAGCATATTTATCGCCCATTTTACTAACTAGCAAACTTATCGGCCCATTTTACGATCTAACACATCTTTGGCCCATTTACACATGAGACATTTAATATACATTTTACCATCTACTCGTCGAGGGCGTTTTTGAAATTTTCACATTTTTAACCATTTTCATGAAATTTCACCAAAATACCAATTATTTCGTATTGTACCGATTTTGTCATTTTTACGATTTTACTCAATACTACGGTATGACATCCAACCCGAGATAAGTGTGAAGTTACACACCTTGATATCGTGAGTACTAAACCTTCCCGCTCGTCAACACCTAAACGTAATACGAACCATTAGAACACTATCATTTATCAAAAATACACTATTGGTATACGATCTAAATCCTTACCCCTTTGATTTTGAACCACTTCTATTTTTGGTTTCTCCTCGTTTGTTGATTCGTTGCCCGATGAGAATCCACGAACGTACAAAGGCTCGGGAGTACGAATAACCTCGAACAATTGATTCTCCTCGGTTGAAGGTCCGCAACCCGGTGGAAAATCCCAGATTCTCGAAACAGCCCTTCGTTTATAATTAGGGGGATTTGCGGAACCGCCCCTCTTTCGAAAGCTATGGACTGCCCTTTTCTGCCCTATCTTGAATGTCTCTAAAGACATAAGATTATTAGTCCGATTTATTAGTATCGAAATATGACTAACGTTTATAAGATTTTAGATTTGGCTTACCCCGATTTGTCTTCGTTCCACGAGAATCGATCGGCGATTGTGTCCTCAAACGAAATCGATTAATAACTAAATATACTAATATAATGAATAAGAATCCTTAAAAGAAAATCTCCTTACCTTAATTCTTGAAATCAATTCCAAAGTTCCAAAATACTCAAGAACACCTTGAGTTTCTACCTCCAAAATCTCACTAATGCTCACGATTGGAAGAAATTGTGTGAGAAGAATTGGTTTTGATCAAAGAAAATGAAAGAAATTTTGGCACAAGTACAAGTTAACATTCGCCATGAGAGAGATTATTGTGGAGATTTTAATTGAGAGAAAAGTAAAAGAATGGAACAATGGAGATAGTATGATTGGTTTCAAGTGAGAAAGGAGAAGGAAAGAAAAGAAAGGAGAAAGAAAGAGAAGAAAAAGAATTGGGTTTTGGAAGGAGTGTAATCGGTTTTGTGAAGAAGAAAGAAAAAGAGTGGCCTTTTTGGTGTGTTGATGGTTTCGACACTAGGAAGAATGATTGGCAAAGAAAATGATCAAATGATCAAGAAGAAAGAATGGTAAAGAAAATTGCTATAGTTTCCTCAAGGGGTTTGGTAAAATCGGCTAAGGGAGAGAGCAAACCTTTGAGAGAAAAATTTGATGAACAAGTAAAAATTAATCAAAAAGAATTGTTCTCCCAATGTCCAAGCTTACAAATGCAAACACAAAACCAGCCATCCCCCTTAACCTCAATGCCGTCCAAATACAATGGTCAAAAGGCCATTAGGAAGTTTCCAAAACATCTTCCTACACTTAAGCCTTTTTCCCCTCTTTTTTCCTTAAGTTGATGAAACACAATCCCCCATTTCAAGCCCTTATCCTTAGCTTTCCAAAACCTTAATCTTCTTACCAAAATAAAAACAATACAACTCATCCTATCCTTATCTCCTTGCTGACACATGCATAGACTAAAGCAAAAATAAAAATTCCTAATTGCATGTTAGGTGATTCGAACTCCTTCCTTCATGTCCAACTTATGGCGCCATCACCACTATGCCATTAACTCATCTTATGCCATCTTTTATTACTTAATTAATTTAAGTCATAAGATCACTTAATTTCTTTACTTTAAATTACACTTAACTAATATTTTATTCTAACTCCAAGTAAACCCAAACTAACATTTAACAACATAATAATACTCAAATATTTAGGATGTTACAATTCTACCCCTTAAAAGAAAATTTCATCCTCGAAATTTATCTGATTAAAAGAGGTGAGGATATTGTTGTCGAATTGCATCCTCAGGCTCCCACATAGCTTCCTCCGCTCCGTGATTACGCCATAAAACTTTGACCAATGGCACAGTCTTCTTTCTTAGCACATTAACATCCTGGTCTATAATTTCACTGGTTCTTCTTTAAAAGACAAGTCTGAATTTAATTCCACTTCCTCTACCGATACTATATGAGATGGATTCGATCTATAGCGTCTCAAAGATGGAAACATGGAAAACATTATGAATTTGACCCAACTCCGAGGTAATTCAACTGATAAGCCATCGACCAACACGCTTCGTCACACGATATGGCCCGATGAACCTAGGGCTCAACTTGCCCTTCTTTCCGAATCTAAAATTTTCTTCCAAGGTGAGACCTTGAAAGAGACTGGTCTCCCACAGAAACTCGATATCCTTACGCTCGTGTCCGCATCTGAATTCATCTATCCAAGCTTCCTTTAACCGCGTTTCGAATAACTTTTACCTTTTCCTCGATTTGAGATATCATCTTAGGACCCAACATCCGCCGTTTGCTCAATTCGGTCCAACAAGTAGAGTACGGCACCTATGACCATACAATGCCTCATAGGGTGCCATCCGAATGCTAGACCGATAGCTATTGTTATCTGTGAATTCGCCAATGGTAGAAAATCCTCCCAACTACCTCAAGTCGATCACACATCCCTTAACATGTCTTCCAATATCTCAATTACTCTTTCCGATCGACCATCGACCGAGGATGAAAAGCCGTACTAAAATTCAACTTTGTCCCCAAGGCTTCATGCAGAGCTTTCCAAAATCGTGATGTAAATCTAGGATCCCCATGCGATATAATGAACCTTTGGTACCCCATGCAACCTCACGATTTCGATACATACTGACTTAGCCAATTTTGCAAAGAATAATCCGTCTGAACCGGAAGAAAATGAGCGGTCTTCGTCAAACGATCAACTACTACCCATATGAATTTTTTCTTAGTAGGTGTTAAAGGTAACCCACTAACAAAATCCATAGTTATTCGCTCCCATTTCCAAAGAAGAATCTTTACCGGTTGTAACAAACTCGACGGTAATTGATGCTCCGCCTTCACTTGCTGACAAGTCAAACATTTTCCTACAAACTCAGAAATCTCACGCTTCAACCCTGGCCACCAATACTGTTCATGGAGATCTCGATACATCTTATTTCCTCTAGGGTGTATAGCATAAGGGCTACTATGCGCCTCCCGTAGAATCATTTGTCTCAATTCTGAGTCTTTAGGCATACAAACCCTTCTACAAAAGCATAGCACTCCATTCAAGTTTATACCAAAATCCTCTATTTCACCCCTTTCAACCTGCTGAAATAAAAGTCCCAACTTTTTATCTGATGTCTGCTTTTCCTTGATTTGTTCCAACCACAGAGGCTTCACCTGAAGTTCTGCTAACAAACTACCATCCTCCTACAAACTCAAATGAGTAAACATTGCTCTTAAATCAGATACCTCCTTACGACTTAACGCGTCAGCTACCACGTTAGCCTTTTCAGGATGATATTCGATTGAGAAATCATAGTCCTTTAATAATTCCACCCATCTTCTTTGTCTCAAATTCAACTCCTTTTGGGTAAGGAGGTACTTAAGACTCTTGTGATCCGTGTAAATGATGGACTTCTCACCGTAGAGATAGTGCCTCCAAATCTTTAAAGCAAAGACCACGCATTAACTCCAAATCATGAGTAGGGTAGTTTACTTGATGCGGTCTTAATTGACGAGAAGCATAGGCCACCACCTTTTCATTTTGCATCAGACACAACCCAAACCCGTGTGAGACGCTTCACAATAAACAATAAATTCCTTTTCACCTCCTATCAATTAAAACTAGTGCTTCCGCAGAATCTTCTTCAATTTCTCAAACTTTCTTGTTGTTTTTCGGTCAAATATACTGGAACTCCCTTTCGCAATGCTTTAGTTAGGGTGCAAAGAATCAACGAAAACCCTCAACAAAGCATCTATAGTAACCACCAATCCTAAGAAACTCCAATTTCAGCTACCGACTTTGGTGGTTTCCAATCCAATCTGACTTCAATCTTCCGAGGATCCACCCTTATTCCTTCAGCTGATACCACATGACCCAAGAAAGTCACTTCTTTTAGCCAAAATTTGCATTTACTGAATTTGGCATAAAGTTGCTTATCACGAAGTAGCTGCAATACTATACGCAAATGCGTGTCATGCTTCTCATCATTTCTTGAATAAACCAAAATGTCATCTATGAACACTACCACAAACCGGTCTAAATATGGTTGAAAGACTCAGTTCATCATGTCCATAAATGTGGCTGGTGCATTGGTTAATCCAAACGGCATCACTACAAACTCATAATGTCCATAACGAGTTCGAAATGCCGTCTTATAAATATCTGCTTCTTTCACCTTAAGCTGGTGATAACCTGATCTCAAATCAATTTTGGAGAAAACTAAAACTCCCTTTAATTGATCAAACAGGTCATCAATTCTCAGCAAAGGATACCTATTCTTGATCGTCAATTTATTCAATTGTCTGTAATCAATGCACATACGCATCGATCCATCCTTCTTCTTCACGAACAAAACTGGTGCTCCCCACGGAGACATACTCGATCGTCGATAAATCCCGATCCAACAATTCTTGAATTTGAGCTTTAAGCTCAAATCAACTCCTTCTTGCCATTCTATAAGGAGCAATAGACACCGGTTGTTCCGCAAAAGCTCAATACCAAATTCTACTTCCGATCTAGAGGTATACTAGGAAGTTCATCGGGAAATACTTCTGGAAATTCCTTTACCGTTCTCACATCATTCACGGATAACTCTATGGCATCCAAAGCACAAATGAAAGCTAGGAATGCTTCATACCCTTTCTGTACCAACTTTTCTGCCTTCAACGCCGATACCACGTTTGCCAAGTAATTCCTTCGTTCACCTATCATTATTACTTCCTTATCATCCGAAGTTCTTAATGACATCCGCTTTTTAGCACAATCCAAATACGCCCGATGTTTAACCAACCAATCCATGCCCAGAATGAGATCGAACTCGCCGAAAGGTAATTCCATCAAATTTTCCAAAAATACCTCATCTTGAATTTTTAAGGGCACGTCTCTAAACAGTTTATTTACAATTACCAACTGTCCTAAAGGACTAATTACTGTCATCTCACTATCGATAATTCTAGATTCTAGATTTAGGTTTCCAGATATGGCGCTAGCAACAAACGAATGGGTAGAACCAATATCTATTAAAGCAGTAATAGGTACATCGAAGATGAAGAACGTACCAGTTATTACATCAGGTGCATTGCCATCCTTGCGGCGTCTAACTGCATAGACCAGTCCTGGCTGTCTTCCATCCGTGTTACCTCTAGGACCATTGCCTCGACCCGGTGTACCTTGACCACGTCCAGCCCTATTACCACCACGACCTGGTCCACGACCTCTCGGTGGGCCGAGTACCTCTCGACGTACCGTGCATCAAGATACGAACTTCCGAGTCGTATCCATACATCAAGGGCAATTTCTATACTGGTGATCCATTGAACCGCATTTGTAATAAGCGCCCGTTTTCCTCCAGCACTCTCCAGAATGCCTTTTCCCACATTCAACACAATCTCGACCTCGATTATTAGTTACAGGTGCTCTACCTTGAGCTGGTTCATTATTCCGAGGCCTCTTCTGAAACCTTTTTGAAGAACCCGACTGTTGTATATCTCTCTTATTTCTAAATCTTTTCCGATTCTGACGTTCTGAGTTCTTAACCTCTTCGGCTATCTTGGCCTTCTCCACAAGCGTGGCAAACGTTCTAACTTGTTGTGGGGCAATCAGAACCCTCAACTCATCATTCAGCCCATCCTCGAATCGTACACAACGGTCATGATCTATTGACACTATTGTCTGAGCATAGCGACTCAAGCATAAAAACTCAGCCTCATACGCTGCCACTGTCTTACTCCCTTGGACAAGATTCAGAAATTCCTTCCTTCGGGCGTCCACATAACTTGTTCCAACATATTTCCCTTGGAAGGCAATTTTAAAGAATTCCCAAGTAATCAGTGCAGCCTCGGTGCCTTTCCGAATAGTAAGCCACCACCGACACGCCTCGCCTCTTAGCAAGGACATAGCTCCCGGTTTCGCTCAACGATTGCATTCCATATCATCCATAATCCGCTCCACGACTTGAGCCAATATTCACCACATTCGAGCTACACCAAAACTCCTCTAAAAACTTCTGCATTATTTGACTTGAGTCATTTCGAAATTGACCCATGAGTTGTTGGACCAATCCTAGTTCCAGCGACCCTTTCTAGGACTCGCAGCATTGCTTGTGTCAAAGCATTATCTTCTTCCATATGATCCTCGTGATCCCGTCTCACTTACAAGTGACGCAGTGCATCCATTTCAAGATATGATTTGGTACTTGATTGCAAACACCTCGTCCTCTACCACGGCCACGTCTCATCAAGGCCCACGACTCACGCCCTCTAGTGCTCATGATGACTAATTTGATTTAATCGATTACAAGTTTTATGAATCAAAAATTATTTGATGTTTATTAACGGTGTTTTATGAGATTTGAGAGATAAAGTTGTTTTTCGCAACACATCCTATAGTCTCAATCTCTACGATTTTAACATCTAAAACTAGAAGTTCTAGAGTGTTCCTATGATCATCATAATAATCATTAAGTAATAAATACTTACTTGACTTGTTTAGGATGCTTGTGGTGCCATACCGATCTTCAAAACATAATTGAAATAATTTTATCTGAAATTATTTATTGAACCCAACCACAATCGAGTTTTTGAAACTAGCTCTGATACCATTAAATGTAACACCCCAAACCCGGTCTATGCATTAAGACTAGATTTGGTTTGTTACACAGATTGAACTATCTTAATAATTTCAAATGAATCGGTATTTCAAAACCCCTTTTGAAATTAGAGTTTAATAAAAACCAAGAGAAATAATTTTAAGTTTGATATATTTGAAAAATAAGAATAGTTAAAAATTCTCGTATGTTTGAAAAAACAAATTATTTTAAGTAAACATTATATAATAATCATAAGCCCATATTAAAATATGTAACACCCCAAACCCAGTCTATGCGATGAGACTAGATTTGGTTTGTTACATGAATCGAGCTATTTTAAATTTGCAATAAGTTGAAAACTTCAATATAAATTTGATTTTAAAAAAAAATAGAAGAGTATTTGAATTTGATAATATTAAAAAACATTAGTTGAAAATCATCGTATTATCAAAAACCTTTAGGAAATTTGTTAAAGAGTTAACAATAACAAAATATTTATAAAAGAATTTCATATACTTGAAAACCCAAATTTATTTTAATAACACATCATATAATCATAGCCCATAATTAGAAGTCCAAAGTATAGTTTAAAACTCAAAACACATAAAATCCATAAATTATTTATAGAGGCCCTTATTACAATAATCCAAAATAGTAAAAATACTTATTAAAATTTGAGTTTAAATAACCCATGTTTTTCAAGATGGCCTCCACAAAGTCATCCTCGCCCAAGTCCACGTCAATTTCCATTACGAGATGGAAAATTTTAAAAGGGTGAGTTACTTAGAACTCGATGTGTAACTCACTTATCACCATTATTGGGGCGGATCATCAAGATATTATCTTTGGGCTTGAGCCCAATTACAGAATTCAACAATATATCATAAATTAAAATAATTAATAATGCATGTAAAATGTATTTCCCAACCCAAACCTAATATCCATCCGCTAACACCCCCGTACCAACCATCACACCTGTGGGGATCAAGTCAACCCACCCCGCCATCACACCAATCGTAGGCGTTAAGCCTTTTTATAATTGTGGAATAGCCACCGAACTAGAGGCAATAAGCCATTATTGTGGCAGAGCCACCGAACTAGAGGCAATAAGCTGATATTGTGGCGAGCCACCGAACTAGTGGCAATAAGTCGATATTGTGGCGAGCCACCGAACTAGAGGCAATAAGCGAAATTGTATGAGCCACCGAACTAGATATTTGGCAACCGCCATTCTTCTCTTCATATATCCCACCCATGCAATTGTACATGTACTATAAAATATAAAATTTCTTAATAATGCGTAACATGGTGGGTTTATCAATAACATTTCATTTGGCCCATAATTATAATATAGCAATTTGTCTATTTAGCAGTTTAGTGGGCTTTGGCCCATTTACCGAACTAGAGTGTTTTGGCTCAATTTTAACGAACTAGAGTATTTTGGCCCAATTTATCGAACTAGAGTATTTTGGCCCAATTTTAACGAACTAGAGTATTTTGGCCCAATTTATCGAACTAGAGTATTTTGGCCCAATTTTAACGAACTAGAGTATTTTGGCCCAATTTATCGAAACATCCAATTTACATAATAACGAAAAAATTTCTAGAGGCATTTTCGTAATTTTATGATTTAGACGTTTTACGATTTTCGTCAAAATATCAATATTTACGTTTTACCGATCTAATCGTTTTTACGATTTATTGACAACGAAATTGACATCCAACCGAGAAAATAATGAGTGTGAAGTTACACACCTCGTTACCGAGAGTACTAATCCTTCTCGCTCCTCGGCACCTAAAACATATTTTGATCCGTTAAACAACTAATTCGTAAAATAAATCTTAATCGATAATAGATCCAAAATCTTACCCTCTTGATTTTGAATCACTTCGATTTTTGGCTTTTCCTCGTTTATTGATTCGCTAGTCACGAGAATCCACCAACGATAACGGCTCGAAAGTTCAGTACTACTTGAATAATGGACTTCCTTCTAAGATGGCCCGCAACCCGTGGAAAATCCCGACCAAACCGCTCTTCGTTTGAATGGGGATTTACGGATCCGCCCTCTTAACGTGACTAACCAACGCCCTTTTCTTCCCTATTTTGAAAGTCTTCAAGATCCAAAGGAATTTTAGTTAGATCTAAAATAATATCAAATAATACTAGAGATTTAAAGAGGGATTTCCTTACCACAATGAAACGTTTCCAACGTTTCCACGATTTCCGCTCACTTGAGTTCCGATCTCCGTTATTGCACTAAATAATAACGAAAGAAACGTTATTAGAATGAACGTGATATCGATTCAAAAAGTCCTTCAAATCACCATTACTATTCGGCCATAATATCACTAATTAAAACAAAAAAGAAGAACCCCTTACCTATAATCCACGATCGAAAAGAAAGGATTGAGAAAGGTGTTTGTGAGAGTTGGAGAATTCGCTATGCAACCAAAGAAAGAGAAAATAAATTTCGGTTATGGCACTCTAGCATTCGACCAAAAGAGTGTTTGATGGAGAAACTTTGATTGAAATAATTAGAATATGAGAAAGAGATGGTGATGAGGTAGTTTGATTTCAAAGAGAAAAGAAGAAGAAGAAAAAGATGGACTTTTAGGAGTTAGTGCATTCGGCCATGGCAAAAGAAAAAGAAAAAGACTGATTTTTGGTATGGTTGATTTCGGCACAAGGAGAATACAAAAGAAAATTAACAAGATGAATAAAAGTGACCAAATGGTCAAAAGATTTTGGCTTTACCAAATGCAAAATTCGCCAAGAAGAATGTTGAAAGGAGAGGAAATAAAATTCTGCACAAAGTGCAAAGAATGACCAAAGAGAGAAAAGAAATTCTTAGCCAAACTAATTCAACAATTAGGCTCCTCCCTTACCAATATGCCGTCCAGCACATGGTCAATTGGCCATGATTTCTTTCCAAAATTTCCCTTGATAAGTGCCTTATGTTCCCCCTATCTTTCCTTAAGTATTTGATTCCATGCCATATAATTTCTATTTCCATAATCCATTGATACACTAACCAAAAATAACATGGTCAACACTTTCCTTATATGTTCATTGTCGACACTTCCTATCCATGAGCGTAAAATTAAAACAAAAATTTCATCTAGGTGCTATACAAGGGATTGAACCTCTTCCTCTTGCTATAACCCATGCGCCAATACCACCATGCCATATGCTCATTTTATGACACTCTTTAGCACATAATTTAACTTAAGTCCTAATGACATTTGTTTCACTTCAATAAATTCTCAATTAATAAATTTTATTCCTTTAAAAAAAAATCTAAGCACCAATTTATGCAATTTAAATACTCGGATTTTTAGGGTGTTACAAAATATCCAAAACAAAATTTTAAACCAACCACACATAAAAAAAAATCTATAAATAATAATAGAGGCCTTATTACATCATACCCAAAATAGCAATTTAAAGAAAGTACTTATTAATAGTTCAAAGTTTATTAAACTCATGTTTGCAGTATGGCCTCCACGAAGTCATCCTCAGCCCAAGTCCACGCCAGTTTCCATTACCTGAGATGAAAAATTTGAGGGAGTGAGTTACTCAGAACTCAGTGTATAACTTACTTACTTTATCCACTGGGCCAGATCATCAAGTCATTATTTTGGGCTTAAGCCCATCAACAGGTTTAACAATATAAATAATGAGATGCATTGCAAATAATGAAATTTCTCACCTAAACCTAATTCCATCCGCTACACACCACCCATACCAACCATCACACCTGTGGGGATCAAGTCAACCCACCCTGCCAAACACACCAATCATAGGCATAAAGCCATTTTATATTTGTGGCGAGCCATCGAACTAGATTGTGCCAAAGTCATCGAACTAGAGGCATTGAGCCATTAAAATATTTGTGGCGAGCCATCAACTAGCAGCAATCACCTGTTTAATTATTTTGTGGCGAGCCACCGAACTAGAGGCAATGAGCCATTTAATTATTTTGTAGCAGAGCCACCGAACTAGATTTTGGCAACAGGCCTTTCATCTCTTCATCGTTAATCCCAACCCATGCAACATGTATGCAAAATAGTCTATGCACATGATGATTTTATCAAAAAGGCCCAATTTACATATGAGTCAATATTTCAAGTTTTTATTAAGGACCAAAAATTTCAGAATAACATTTAGCCTATTTAGCAATTTAGCATCTTAGGCCCAATTAACGATCTAGCAAAGAGTTCGGCCCATTTAACAATTTGTCAGGGTTTTCGACCCATTTAACGATCTAGGAGAGATTTCGGCCCATTTATTGATCTAGCAGAGATTTCGGCCCATTTACTATTTATCAGGGATTTCGGCCCATTTAACTATCTATCAAAGATTTCGACCTATTTCACTAACTAGCATATTTATCGGCCCATTTTACTAACTAGCAAACTTATCGGCCCATTTTACGATCTAACACATCTTTGGGCCATTTACACATGAGACATTTAATATACATTTTACCATCTACTCATCGAGGGCGTTTTCGAAATTTTCACATTTTTAACCATTTTCATGAAATTTCACCAAAATACCAATTATTTCGTATTGTACCGATTTTGTCATTTTTACGATTTTGCTCAATACTACGGTATGACATCCAACCCAAGATAAGTGTGAAGTTACACACCTTGATATCGTGAATACTAAACCTTCCCGCTCGTCAACACCTAAACGTAATACGAACCATTAGAACACTATTATTTATCAAAAATACATTATTGGTATACTATGTAAATCCTTACCCCTTTGATTTTGAACCACTTCTATTTTTGGTTTCTCCTCATTTGTTGATTCGTTGCCCGATGAGAATCCACGAACATACAAAGGCTCGGGAGTACGAATAACCTCGAACAATTGATTCTCCTCGGTTGAAGGTTCAGAATTGGTGGAAAATCCTGATTCTCGAAATAGCCCTTCATTTATAATTAGGGATTTGCGTAACCGCCTCTTTCAAAAGCTATGGATCGCCTTTTTCGCTCTATCTTGAATGTCTCTAAAGACATAAGATTATTAGTCTGATTTATTAGTATCGAAATATGACTAACGTTTATAAGATTTTAGATTTGGCTTACCACTATTTGTCTTCGTTCCACGAGAATTGATCGACCGATTGTATCCCTAAAATGAAATCGATTAATAACTAACCATGCTAATATAATGAATAAGAATCCTTAAAAGAAAATCTCCTTACCTTAATTCTTGAAATCAATTCCAAAGTTCCAAAAATACTCAAGAACACCTTGAGTTTCTACCCTCCAAAATCTCACTAATGCTCACGATTGGAAGAAATTGTGTGAGAAGAATTCGGTTTTGATCAAAGAAAATGAAAGAAATTTTGGCACAAGTACAAGTTAACATTCGGCCATGAGAGAGAATATTGTAGAGATTTTTAATTGGGAGAAAAGTAAAAGAATGGAACAATGGAGATAGTATGATTCGATTTCAAGTGAGAAAGGGAGAAGGAAAGAAAAAGAAAGGAGAAAGAAAAGAGAAGAAAAAGAATTGGGTTTTTGGAAGGAGTGAGTAATCGGTTTTGTGAAGAAGAAAGAAAAAGAGTGGCCTTTTTGGTGTGTTGATGGTTTCGGCACTAGGAAGAATGATTGGCAAAGAAAATGATCAAATGATCAAGAAGAAAGAATGGTAAATAAAATTGCTATAGTTTCCTCAAGGGGTTTGGTAAAATCGGCTGAGGGAGAGAGCAAACTGTTGAGAGAAAAATTTGATGAACAAGTAACAATTGACCAAAAAGAATTGTTCTCCCAATGTCCAAGCTTACAAATGCAAACACAAAACCGGCCATCCCCCCTAACCTCAATGCCGTCCAAATACAATGGTCAAAAGGCCATTAGGAAGTTTCCAAAACATCTTCCTACACTTAAGCCTTTTTCCCCTCCTTTTTCCTTAAGTTGATGAATCACAATCCCCCATTTCAAGGCCTTATCCTTAGCTTTCCAAAACCTTAATCTTCTTACCAAAATAAAAATAATACAACTCATCCTATCCTTATCTCCTTGCCGACACATGCATAGACTAAAGCAAAAATAAAAATTCCTAATTGCATGCTAGGTGGTTCGAACTCCTTCCCTCATGTCCAACTTATGGCACCATCACCACTATGCCATTAACTCATCTTATGCCATCGTTTAGTACTTAATTAATTTAAGTCACAAGATCACTTAATTTCTTTACTCTAAATTACACTTAACTAATATTTTTATTCTAACTCCAAGTAAACTCGAACTAACACTTAACAACATAATGATACTCAAATATTTAGGATGTTACATTAGCAAAGCGAGCTTAGTGTGACATAAATGTTGAATCTGAATTCTGAATTGATAGAAATAAGTGTTTGAGGTTCAAAGACCGAATATGTGTTTAGAGTAAATTCAGAGTTAATTTAGACGATTTTGAACGAAGCTTACAACAGTCGATTATCCGTTCATCCGGGTAACATGAATATGTATGATGATTTAAAATAGTTCTATTTGTGGTCTGGTACAAGACATATCTGACTTTGTTTCAAAATGTTTAGTCTGTCAGTAAGTAAAAGCCAAGCATCATGTACCTTTTGAGTTATTGCAATCAGTTATGATTCGAAAATGTGTTCAAATTTAGGAATGTGTAGAGATATTTTGTAATTCTATACAATTAAAGCTGCATAAAAGAGTTATGTGATATATTTGATGACCATAAGAGTTTAAAGTGTTAATGTCAGAGAAGGATTCGAATTTGGGGAATAACAAGATGCACAACAATCCGAGATATGATATCGATGATGAGTGTAAAATGTGATATTTCTAATTTTGTTGATTATAGAATGGACGGTTGTTGTTATAAGTAGTTATTGAACTCTGCTATTTCAAGATCTAGCTCGTTAAAATATGATCCACGAGATTAATATTGTCGAGAAATTGAATAGAAAATGAAAACAAACTAATACTGCTTATAAATAGCCTCATTAGAGATGATGTACAAATAAAGTCGATCGAATTTCGCCAGAGATTTGAGAGATTTGAACCGGTTATATGAGGATTTAAAATGTATACCGTGAAAGCAAACTTAATCTATTTTCCGTGAGATCTTCGAGGACTAAAATCCCTAAGGGGAGAGTTGTAATAATTCGATTTTGACCCTAATCAAAAATTGGTTTCGGACCACAAATCGACTCAAAAATATTTTAAAATTATTTTCCGTATTTATTATGTGTGAATTTGTTTGTGTTAAATTTTGTGAGTTAATTTTGTTGTTTAGGTGTCGATTAAATAAAAGGACTTAATCGCAGTAAAATATAAAAGTTACAAACTATAGTGTAAAGTGCTTAGTTGATAGTGGCCTTTAATATGGAATCCTTAAAGGAAAATAGCCCATTTTCAAATGTAGTGGACAGCAACATGCCATCATTATATGTTTTATATATTATTTGTTATATTAAAAAAATATATTAATGTATAATAATGTCATATTATAAATTATAATGACATAGTAATAAAATAAGAAAAGCCATAGTTCCATTTCCTTTCTTTCCATGCCGAATAACAAAGAAAAGAAAAAGAAAGAAACCAAGCTAGGTTTTGGCTCTTATTCAAGCTCAATCAAGGTTCATTTTTGTTCGGTTTTTGATAATTTTTACGTCTTTGAGATCGTTGCTTAGAAATCTTCAACACCCATACTTTAATTTTTGAGTTTGATGAATATTTTGAGTTGAGCCATTGATGATAGTTTGTTGTTTATGTTGTTTGAGGATATATTATGATAAATATGTGTTAGATTAACATATGTTATATTGGAGTTTTTGATGATTTTGAGTAATTAGGACTTAATTAAAAAAAATAGTTTGAGGGACTAAAATATGAAATTAATGAATTATATGGGCTTGTATAGTCATGGGTAAAATTCGACATAGCTTGGGTATGAAGAAATTTGATGTATTTTGTGTTTTGTGCAATAGGGACTAATTTGTAAAAGTGTGAAATATTAGGGGCAAAATGGTAATTTGCCCATTTATGTGTTTTGGGATTAAATCGAATAGAAATGTGTTTGAATGAGCTTAATTTGAACATGTTTAGATCAAGAGCAAAGAAAAATGGACTTGGATCGAGGAAAAATGAAAATAATCGAATAGCCGGTTTTTTTGTTGTCCGTCGATATTTGAGGTAAGTCTCTAAGCAAATAATCATCGTAAATTATTTATGGAATTTAGTATATGCTGAAAATTGGAATGATCATAATTATATATGAATTAGCCGAATTTGGCTAAGTGTAATATTCGATTCGGATAGGTTATTGAATGATATGTGTTATTTGAATGTTCGTACAATAAGTTCAAATGAGTAAAAGGTTCTATATATGAAATGATTCGTGTGAGAAATCTTAAAGTATAAATATACATGTTGGTAATGTGGAGTATGAGTTTGTAGTGAATTTAATTTGGTTAATGTAATGTGAATATGCATGTTGGATTAATAGGTGAAAGGAAAATGAAGAATATGAGATGGTTGATATTTTAATACTAAGTAATGTGTATCGAAAGGTTGAATGTGTTCATATTCGGGCTTCGTGCCTAGCAGGCTTAGTGCCGGTGACATATTTGGGCCTAGTAGGCTTAGTGTCGGTGACATATTCGGGCTTCGTGCCTAGCAGGCTTAGTGTCGGTGATATATTCGGGCTTTGAGCCTAGCAGGCCTTGTGCCAGTGATCTATATCGGGCTTAATGCCTAGCAGGCCTTTTGCCTGTGATTTATATCGGGCTAAATGCCCAGCGTGCCTTGTGCCGGTGATTAAATATCGCACCTCGGTCAGGTGCTTATAGCCGGTGAATGAATATCGACCTTTGGTCTAGAGGTGCTTAGTGGGTGTGTAATTCAGCTTATGCCTAGCGTGTTTTATACCCAGAATCTATAATACGAGTTTATGTTTATGAAATGATTGAGTTATGGTGGTCATTGAACTAACTAAAGCTTATTTAAATGAACTAGATTAATTCCGCCATAAGGTATGTATTTACATAAGTACATGCTATATGTGATCATGATCGAATAAGTAAGTGATAGGTAATGTGTTTGTATATTCTAAGATCTTCGATTATGTGGAAAATTTTTGTTTATATATTCGATTACGTGGAATTTTTGTATATTCATTTGGTCATGTGATATATATACATATATATTTTGATATGTGAGATTACATTAATGCATACATTCAGTTATGTGGGCTTACTATGCATATTTATATGGAAATTGTTATTTGGTTGTATATGGAGGTATACATATGTATAATTATTAATCAATGCGTTTGATAAGTTCTACTTTTAAAGTAGATAATGATAAATGTTTTGACTATGAAAGGATATAGGCATTTGGCTATAATAATTCATATGTGTTATGTAAATAAATTAATGTTACAAATTGTCGGTTTAATTTGATTGATTATTCAATTGATTTGTTAAGTTTTCTTAAGACTTACTAAGCTTTAATAGCTTACTCTGTGTATTCTTGTTCATTCTGCTTATAGATTTGAATATACGTTACTTGAGCTCTGGATCGTCAAAGAAGACTACTCACACTATTGAGAGTTTCCTTTGGTATTTTACTAAGTTGAAAATTTTAATATATGGCATGTATAGCAAAGTAAAAGGTGGAATAATGGCCATGCTAAAATGGCTTATCTTCTTTTGATTGATTTGGGTTCCGTGTTTTGGTTGTGATGGTCATTGAAATGAGTTTATACTTATGCATATTGTTTATGGTATAAGTTCATGATAGGTAAGTAAGCATGATGTTATAATTTGGACATGTTGAACTCGGTTTAGTGATATGTAAATGTTTATGTGTTGAGCATTGTGCGATGGGTTGATCTGCTTATTAAATGGACTAAAAATATATATATATATATATATATATATATATATATATATGTTCAAGTAAATAAATAGGTATAAAGTGTTGTTTACTCATTAAGTCCTTAATAAGTTGGTTTGAATTGAGGATGTTAAGTATGAGTGTTTAGTTATATACTTGTGATAAATAGTTAAATATGTGGTAAATGGATTTGGTATTGAGTTTAGATATGAAATTTGGTTGCATGATGTGATAATAATTTGAATGGACAATCTTGAATATATATTTATAAGTTATATTATGTTAAGTAATGGACATGTGGTTAATACATTATATATATGTGAGTGTATTTATTGGTTTTGAAAGGAAGCATGATTAGGAGCACCATTTACCTATCTAAATGATGGATATGCTATATAAGTTATCTAAGATAAATAGTATGATATTCAAATGGCATACAAAATGAATGATTAGATATGTGGTTTATTTGGTTAATGATATACTAAAATGACTAAGTATATAGTAAGTTTGATAATGGTTAATTAACAATATTCAATTAGTGGATGTCTTAATGCATACTAGGCATAAGATGATTATATGTTCGAATATACATAGGTTAATATGATTTGGTTGTAATGGCAAAGTATACAACATTATTTTGTTTGAATTATTCAAGATATGTACTTTGGTTTGATTGTAAAACATGCTAATTTGTTATATTATGAATTGATCTTTTCGTACATAAATCTTAAATGTGATTACGGTGACATGCGATGTTATAATGTTATTAAGGCTATGTATAGCATTGTTGTAATGTGATATGATTTATTATTAAATATATATATATAAATGCTGCTCGAGTTGTGTTTCATTTGGTAATACCTCATAACTCTAATTCGGTGATGAATACGGGTTAAGGGTGTTACATTTAGATCCACAAGGTAAGTGAACCATGATAGTCAGCCAAGGCCATAGTTAATATTGTAGATCGATTTCTTAATTGTTCAAAAGCCGAAACTAACCAAGTCCAGTGAACTAGTGTTGGCCGATTGCAAGGAAGAAATATCACGAAATTTTAGGATTTGATTAGTAATCAAATCGGCAAAGAAGGTCGATTTGATACGTTAATCCTTCTAGATTTGATTATTTAGCCGAATGGCTTTTTTACCAAGTACTTAAGGTTGGCGAATGTAGGAACTAAGGATCTAAAGCATTAGATCGGGTTTTGGGATTTCGAAGGAAGCGTTATGAACTGTGTGTAGCCCCACACTAAATCTTAATAGATTTACGGTAATATTTTATATATATGTGAATGAAAGTATGTGAACGTGGTTAAAGGTACCAAACAATGGTACAGAACATCCAGGTACGTAATCTTTCATATTACGTCAATAAGTGAATATTGATATGAATGTGAAATAAGGCATAAAGCATGATAATTGTATGATTTGTATGACATGGGGCATATGGGTGATATGAAAAGGGGAAGTGATCTGGTGGTTTATACCACAATATCTGAATGTGGTGACTCATGTCACGTAATCTGAATGTGGTGACTTACGTCACAAAATATTATCTGATGGCTATGCCACGAATTTATAAGGGCGATGTGCAAGTCGTCTGCAGCGACTGCCTTCGATGATGTGTAGCGGATGGAGGGTCAACTTAGTAGTCCCCACGGTGTGATGGTTGGTACGGGTGATGTGTAGCGGATGGTTATATAGGTTTGGGTTCGGGAATTGCATCATTCCTTATAATTTTCTATATGTATATGTATGATCTGATATACCTGAATCGTTGGGACTTTGTGTTGGTGGTTATACACTGAGTTTGTTTGACTCATCTCGTTGTGGGATATTTTTCAGGTGACACTCAGTAATGGACCGGGTCGGCAGGAGCTCAGTGGTGGTCATGCTCAGCTCAGAGTTATTCTATATTCATTGTCTTTTTTTTTTAGTATTTCAGATTTATTCGGGATTTGTTTTTGATGTAATTATGGCCATTATTATTAACTATTTTAAGTAAGTGTTTTAAATTGGTTTATTATGATAAGGTTGTTATTAAATTGAGACTAAAAAAATTTTCTCAAAAATGCAAACAAATATTTAAATGTTTTGACACATAAACAACACCGTTTCCAATCTGAATCCAACATAAATTGAATGTTCTTCAAAACCATCCATATTTTTCCAAATCAACAAACAAGATTTGAGAAGTTTTTACTTTAAGGAACATACCAGATCCGGTCAAGGCTAGTGGGTCGGGTTTGGGGTGTTTCAGCTTGGTATCAGAGCCCGGTTCAAAACTCGGCCTTGAGGGCTTTTAGGGCCCAAAACGTTTTCTTTCTTTTGAAATGGGATTTTAATACTAAGTATTGAGCGTGTTTTTCGGCATGGCACCCGAGTCTCCTACCAAAGTCCATCGTAAGTACCCTAACTCTTACGTGAATTGTATGTGGGAAATCATAGGGACGTAGATTAGTAGATTAGGAAATAATAAACCCTAGGATTAGTCTACTTCAACACCAAGATACATAAAACTTAAATTCAAACCAAACAAACTCAGGTTCGAGCCGAAAGTTAAAGGTGTGGCAACCACAGCGATGTCTAGGATTGGATTCGGTGGGAGCTTGGTATTTAAGCGATCCTAGTGACTCACCTCCTCACCGCCGAACCTACCAGCGCAGTAGTGACGGCTCACCTTAGCCAAGAGGACTCAAACACAAAGCTAAACCCAATAATTAAAACCCAAAAGGACCATCACCTTGTTTTGTGAAACTCAAAATTCAAACCATGATTTTAAAATTCCAAGTGCCCTTGATTTAAAAATGACCAAAACACCCCGATTTGTAAATTGAGCAAATTACCCCTAACTGCATAAATGACCAAAATACCTCGGTGTGGAAAGTTACCGAAGTGCCCTCAATTTAAAATTTCCAAAATACCCTTATTTTGAAAAGTCACCAGGAGCCATATTTTGCAAAAAATTATCGAAATGCCCCTGGTTTCAAAAATTACAAAAATACCCTCAATTTATAAAATTATCATTTTACCCTTGAAATTTTATTACCAAGTGTTTCAATTTTGTAAAATACCAAAATCTCTACTTTGTGAAAATTTCAAGTATCCTAATTTGGAAAATTACCAAAATACCCCAATAGGATAAAATTACGTAAATACCCCCGGTAGTGGAAAACAACAAACAATGACAACTACAACATTTTTCTCAGAATGAACGAACTTCATGAATGTGATTGAATGAATGAATTGAGATCAGTATGTGTATGAAATCGAAAGAACTACTCTTTAGAACTATTGAACATAAGACTGTTCACGATAAATAGTGGAACAAAAACTAATTTATATAATTCTTTAATCAGATAAACGCAAGCATGAATTCTAGGGGACGTGGTCGTAACGTGCGTGGCCATGGTAGAGGCCGAATGACTGTGTCGGAGCCCGTTAGGTCTGGACAAGGGTCCGAAAATGAAATGCCACCATCACCAGCCGCTGATGTAGAATATCAGGATCAGACGGGGGATGATGCAGTATCATGGGCGATGCTGCGGGTTTTGGAAAGGGTGGCTGGAGCAGGTGGAGGCATGAAAGCTCGAAAGTCGGTACCTGAGCGACTTCGAGCCAATAGAGCTGAGATTTTCCGTGGAGTATCTGGTGTGGCGCCGAATACGGCTAAGTATTGGTTAGAGGCGACGGAACGGATTATGGACGATTTGGACCTGACTGCCGAGGAAAAACTGAAAGTGGGTAGTCTGCCTTTCGTGATGAGCCATACCAATGGTGGCTCACGATTCGAGATAGTGCCACCGATGATCTTACTTGGGAATATTTTAAGGCAAGATATCGGAAGAAGTACATTGGAACTAGTTATGTGGATGCGCAGAGGAAGGCGTTTTTGAGGCTGGTTCAAGGGAATAAGTCCGTAGCGGAATACGAAGCAGAATTTCTAAGGCTGAGCCGTTATGCTTGAGGTATTATGTCGACGGAGCATGAGCGGTGTGTCTGGTTTGAGGACGGACTGAGGGATGATCTGAGGTTGTTGATAGCTCCACAGTAGGAGCGAGGGTTTACCGTGTTGGTGGAGAAGGCTAAGGTAGCCAAAGGGATTAAGGACTCGATGAGACAGAATACAGACCGGATTAGGAAAAAAAGAGGCTTTGGATCATCAGGGTCTTCAAGGAGTGAGCAAAAGAGGCCTAGAGTTGATGGGCCGTGAGGTCAGCAAGCTACTACGGGAGGACAGTACCGTTCTTGTGACCAATGTGGAAAGATGCATTTAGGAGAGTGTTGGAAGAAAACGGGAGGATGCTTCAAGTGTGGGTCTAAGGATCATATGATCAAGGACTGTCCTATAAAGATAGACGAGAGTCGACCAATAGGTCAGGGCTATAATCAGGCTAGAAGAGGTGGACAATAGCCTCAGTGGGGCCGTGGTCCGGTTGGTAGAAGTAATAGTGCTGAAAGAGGACGTGGAATACTGGGCAGAGGTGGTAATAATGCAGAGGCTAGACAGCCAGGTTTGGTATATGCAGTCCACCGGAGGGAGGATGGAGATGCATCGGACGTCATAACCAGTACGTTCCTTATATTTGGCAAACCTTACATTGCTTTGATAGATGTTGGCTTTACCCACTCTTATATTGCATGTAGAGTAGTTGAAACACTAGGCATAGCCTCTGAACTATCTAATAGGGAGATAACTATAGTAAGCCCATTAGGTCAAACTGTAGTGGTGAATAAGATATTTCGGAGTGTACCTCTAGAGCTTCAGGGAGGGTATTCCCTACCGACTTGATGGAACTACCCTTCGGAGAATTTGATTTTATCCTTGGCATGGACTCGCTAGTGGAACAACGGGCTGTATTGGATTGTGCAGCTAAGCGAATGGAATTAAGGACGCCGGAGGATAAGGCGGTAATTATGATAGGAGAAAGAATAAACTACTTGTCTAACATAGTTTCTGCTTTAAAGGCTAATAAGATGGTTCGGAAAGGGTGCAAGGCATTTTTGGCCTTTGCTAGTGCGTTGGATGCAAAAGAATAGGGAGTTAGTGGAGTTAGAACAGTAAGAGACTTTGTGGATGTCTTTAGGAGGAACTACAGAATACCCTTGATGTGGAGGTGGAGTTCTAATTAACTTCCTACCTGCACACAGCTCGTGTCAATTGCCCCATACCGAATGGCACCAAAGGAGTTGGTTGAGCTCAAGGCTCAGATCCAAGAGTTGCTTGATCATGGGTTTATTCGACCCAGTGTGTCTCCATGGGGAGCACCGGTCTTATTTGTGAAGAAGAAGGATGGAACTATGCACATGTGCATAGATTATCGTCAGTTGAATAAGCTGACCATCAAGAACAAGTACCCTTTGTCAAGAATAGACGACTTGTTTGATCAGCTTAAGGGGGCCGCAGTATTTTCAAAGATAGATCTAAGGTCTGGATATCATCAGCTTAAGGTGAAAGAGGCTGATATCCATAAGACAGCTTTTCGGACAAGGTACGGGCATTATGAGTTCTTGGTAATGCCGTTCGGATTGATAGATGCCCTAGTCGCGTTCATGGATATGATGAACTGGGTTTTCCAACCCTATCTGGACCGGTTCGTTGTTGTGTTCATAGACGATATTTTGGTGTACTCTAAGTTTGAGGAAGAACATGATGAGCACCTCCGAGTCGTGTTACAAGTGTTAAAGGAGAAAAAGTTATATGCCAAGTTCAGCAAGTGCAAATTTTGGCTGAAGGAAGTTACGTTTTTAGGACATGCGGTATCTGCTAAAAGAATAAGGGTGGATCCTCGAAAGATTGAGGTAGTATTGGATTGGAAACCACCCAAGTCTGTGGTGGAAGTTCAGAGTTTCTTAGGATTAGCAGGCTATTACAGAAGGTTTGTAGAAGGGTTCTCATCAATAGCCGCACCTTTGACGAAGTTGCTAAGGAAGGAGGTACCTTTCGTATGGACTGATAAGCAGCAAGAAAGCTTTGAGAAGCTTAAGAGGGTTTTGACGGAATCTCCAGTTCTAATTCAGCCTGAGGCAGGGAAAGAATTCATGGTGTATTTTGACGCTTCTCACATAGGTTTGGGATGCGTATTGATGCAAGACGGGAAGGTAGTTGCTTATGCGTCTCAACAATTAAAGCCACACGAGGTTAACTACCCGACGCATGATTTGGAGTTACGGCGGTGGTCTTTGCTCTTAAGGTATGGAGGCATTATCTTTATGGAGAGAAGTCATGATCTACACGGACCACAAAAGCCTTAAGTATCTCATCGACTCGTAAAGAGTTGAACCTGAGATAGCAAAGGTGGGTGGAATTATTGAAGGACTACGATTGTTCCATAGAGTATCACCCAGGCAAGGCGAATGTTGTGGCGAGATGCCCTAAGTGAGAAAGTAGTGTCGGATCCGAGGGCAATGTTTGCACATCTTAACCGGTATGACGATGAAGCTTATTGGCGTAATTGTGCAAGTTTTACATTGTTGAATGAGGTGAAAGAGGGTCATTGGCGAATGATGATCTAAGTGCTAAGCTTCGACAAGTCTGAGCGTGGAGTTGAAGGACTATGGTATTAATGGCGATGGAGTATTGTGTTTCAAGGGTAAGGTCTCAGATGTCAAGGACGAGGAGTTACTGAGAGAATTCTTCAGGAATCACATAGTAGCCCTTATGCTATGCATCCTGGAGGTAGTAAGTTGTACAAAGATCTAAGGGAATAGTTTTGGTGGCCTGGTCTTAAGTGGGAAGTTACTGAATTTGTAGGAAAGTGCTTAACGTGTCAGCAAGTTAAGGCTGAACACCAAGTTCCGTCAGGATTGCTTCAGCCGATTAAGATTACATAGTGGAAGTGGGAGAGAAATACCATGGACTTTGTTAGTGGGCTTCCCCTGACGCCTACTAAGAAGGACTCGGTATGGGTGATAGTGGATCGGCTGACAAAGTCCGCGTATTTCATTCCAGTGCGGGTTGACTATTCTCTCCAGAGGTTAGCAAAGTTGTATGTTACGAAAATTGTAAGGCTGCACGGAGTGTCGATGTTGATTATCTCGGATAGGGATCCGAGGTTCACGTCTCAGTTTTGGAAAGCGCTACATCAAGCTTTAGACACCAGATTGGACTTCAGTACGACATTTCATCCACAGTTGGACAGCCAGTCTGAGCGAGTGATACAAGTGTTGGAGGATATGTTGAGGGGCTGTGTGATAGACTTCAGAGGAAGTTGGGAAGAATATTTGCCTTTAGCGGAATTTGCTTACAATAGCAGCTATCAGGCAAGTATTCGAATGGCACTATACGAAGCACTGTATGGACGAAAATGTCGCACTCCCACATGTTGGACGGAATTGGGAGAACGTCAGATTTTTGGTCCAAAAATTGTGGCAGAATCAGAAGAAAAGGTTAGGGTAATTTGGACACGGTTGAAGGAGGCATCTGACAGGCAGAAGTCATACGCAGATCTCAAACAGAAGGAAATAGAATTTGATGTAGGAGATCAAGTGTTTCTTAAAGTGTCGCCTTGGAAAAAGGTGATGAGATTTGGTCGAAAAGGGAAGCTAAGTCCCAGGTTTATAGGACCTTATCGGGTGTTGAAGCGTGTTGGAACAGTGGCATACCAGTTAGAGTTGCCACCAGAGTTGCAGCAGATGCACGATGTATTCCATGTATCGATGCTACGTTGATATTGATCAGATCCATCTCATATAATACCGGCTGAAGAGGTGGAGCTGAGACCAGATCTGTCCAGTGAGGAAGAGCCGATTCAGATTCTAGAACGAGATGTGAAGGTGCTTCAGAGGAAGTCGGTCCCTCTGGTCAAAGTGTTGTGGCGTAACCATGGATTGGAAGAAACTTCTTGGGAGCCAAAAGAAGCAATGCGACAGCAATACCCCCACCTATTCTAGCCAGGTAATTTCAAGGTCGGAATTATTTTAAGGGGGTAGAATTGTAATATCCGGGAATTAGGGCTTGTGCATTTTTGCTTAATTGCATGTGCTTGTATGCTGTGTATATTATGAATGTGTTTTATGAATTTTGTGAACTTGTAATGTAGATAAATGCTTTAGAAATTATTTAATTTTAAGTTTCAAGAGGAGCTAAGCCTAAGAGGTCTTAAGAAAATTAGTAGGGAAATATGACACAAAAATGGGCTTGTTTAAGTGGCTTGGAGGCCCCACTTAGGGGCTCGAGATGTGACGCAACAAGCGGGGGTGCAAGGGCCTAGGTTCGAGCAACGTGGGAAGTAAATGAAAGAGTTTTATTTTGTCTGCAGGAGTTAGCGATGAGTGGACAACACTAAGGCACCAAAGGGATGAGTTTAATCTTATTTAAAAATTCGCTAAGATAAGGGATAAATGATGGATTATTTTATTAATTTTAAATGAAGTGATAAGAGAAAATAAGGAATAGATGGGGATGAGTGTGGCGGCCTAGGGACTCCTTTGATGTGATTTCGCCAAGCATAGTAAGGGGATAACTGAATTTCATTAAGCATTCTAGCTTCCCTTTCGCTTGCTCTTTTCTCTCCAAAGTCATCACTTTTCTTTTCTTTTAATTGTTCTAGCCGAAAGTTATCTTTGTTCTCTCTGAATTCTCATTCTTTCTTTTCCATACACTAATCACACCAAAAACGCCTCTCTTTCCCATTTGATAGCCATTACCGATTCTTCCTAGGTCCTATACTTTTCTTTTGTTTTCTTGTTAAAATCGAAACTTTCTAGTGATCATCCAAGAGCCGAAAGCTTAAACTCTTTGAACCGATTTCTCCTGCAAGCTCTCTCTGGCCAATTTCTTAAGGGTGAGATCAATTGTTATTCAATCTTCAATCTTTTCTTTTAGCTGAAATCTAGGAACTAATCCCCTTAATGTCTTTGGCCGAAACTATGAAGGATTCTTTTGGGATTTTGCTATAGTCGACTATAAGGAGGTCTCGGGATTTCAATATCCAAGGCAAGTTATGTGATATTCGGCCAAGGGCTACTTATTGTGATTTAATGTTAGAATTGGATCTAACATGAGTTTATAGGTATTTCGACAGATACCACAACCAAGGGACACTTTTCGGGATTTAGATCCACAAGGTAAGTGAACCATGATAGTCGGCCAAGGCCATAGTTAATATTGTAGATCGATTTCTTAATTGTTCAAAAGCTTAAACTAACCAAGTCCAGTGAACTAGTGTTGGCCGATTGCAAGGAAGAAATATCACGAATTTTGGGATTTGATTAGTAATCAAATCGGCGAGAAGGTAAGATTTGATTCGTTAATCCTTTGGGATTTGATTATTTAGCGAATGGCTTTTTACCAAGTACTTAAGGTTGGCGAATGTAGGAACTAAGGATCTAAAGCATTAGATCGGGTTTTCGGGATTTCAGTGGAAGCATTAAGTGAACCAGGTGTGTAGCCCCACACTAAATCTTAATAGATTTACGGTAATATTTTAATATATATGTGAATGAAAGTATGTGAACGTGGTTAAAGGTACCAAACAATGGTACAGAAAATCCAGGTACGTAATCTTTCATATTACGTCAATAAGTGAATATTGATATGAATGTGAAATAAGGCATAAAGCATGATAATTGTATGATTTGTATGACATGAGGCATATGGGCGATATGAAAAGGGGAAGTGATCTGGTGGTTTATACCACAATATCTCGAATGTGGTGACTCATGTCACGTATCTGAATGTGGTGACTTACATCACAAAATATCATCTGGTGGCTATGCCACAATTTATAAAGGCGATGTGCAAGTCGTGCAAGAATTGCCTTCGATGATGTGTAGCGGATGGAGGGTCGACTTAATAGTCCCCACAGTGTAATGGTTGGTACGGGTGATGTGTAGCGGATGGTTATATAGGTTTGGGTTTGGGAATTGCATCATTCCTTAAAATTTACTATATGTATATGTATTATCTGATATACCTGAATCATTGGGCCTTTGTGTTGGTGGTTATACTTTGAGTCTGCTTGACTCACCCGTTGTGGGATATTTTTCAGTGACACTCAAGAATGGACCGGTCGGCCAGGAGCTCGATGGTGGTCATGCTCATTTCGTAGTTATTCTATATTCATTGTCTTTTTTTTTTAGTATTTGATTTATTCGGATTTGTTTTTATGTAATTATGGCCATTATTATTAACTGCCTTAAGTAAGTGTTTTAAATTGGTTTATTATGATAAGGTTGTTATTAAATTGAGACTAAATAAATTTTCTCAAAAATGTAAAAAAATATTTAAACGCTTTTGACACATAAACAACATTGTTTCCAATCTGAACCCAACACAAATCGAATGTTCTTCAAAACCATCCATATTTTTCCAAATCAACAAACAAGATTTGAAAAGTTTTTACTCAAGGAGCGTACCAGATCCGGTCAAGGCTCGTGGGCCGGGTTTGGGGTGTTTCATTTTATTTGTCCATGCTCTTTTATTTATTATTTATTTTATGATTACTTTAGTATAGATTTTTTTTATTCGTTGTCTTATTTTATTCTTTCGTTAATTATCTATATTAGTGCTATTTGCTAATATGATTCGTAATTATGGAGAATTCTATGTGAAATTGATATTTTGTAATATATATGTGCCACATCTTATTCTAAAATCACTTTTTATAAAAACACATTTTGAATTGTCGATTTTATTCAAATTTTTTAAGTACGGTGATACATAATATTTGGGGGCTTCGAGAAAAATTGTGCCCTAACTTTCTGGGTTTCGATTTTTCCCGTTGAACTTAAAATATTAAGTATCAATTTTCTTTCGAAATTAAAAGTCATAAATTTCAAATTAAAACTTATTCTCGGGAATTCAAAACGTTGCATCCTAACTTATTAGATATGCTGTTTTGTGTCTTAAGGTAAGAATTTTCTATAAATAAAGACGAGCCTAGTTTCGAAGTCATGAGATGTTGCATCCTAACTTATTGAGTATATCATTTTATTTCTTTGAGATAAGTAAGTCTTGATTTTCTTTCAAATAAAAGGACCATACTTTAGATTTTTCAAAATTTCAACACTAGGACATGAGATTATCAATTAGGTACCAAATTTTGGGCGTTACGAGGGTGCTAACCCTTCCTCGTATGTAACCGACTCTCGAACCCTTTTTCTTGTATTTCGTGGACCAAAATCAATGTTTTGAAACAAAACATTTTACAAGGTGATGCAATCACACCTAAGTAAAAAAGATTGGTGGCGACTCCCGTTTTTTAATCAACGTTAAAAATGGTTTCGATAGACGAAAATGTAGAATACTGCTTTATTGGTCTGAGTTGAGTGAATCCAAGTTAGTTGGAACCAATTTGACTCGTGAAACTGAAGATAAAGCTTAAGTTGTTTGTAGTTTCCTGAAAGCCACATCAGATTGCCAGAAATCGTATGCAAATTTGAAAAGAAAAGATATAGAATTTTTCGTTGGTGATCGAGTGTTTTTTAAAGTTGCACCATGGAAGAAAGTGCTTTGGTTTGGCAGAAAGGAAAAACTAAGTTCGAGGTTTACCGGACCATATGAGATTATCGAAAGAATCAGTCATGTAGCTTATAGATTGGAATTACCTCCTGAACTTGAAAAAATTCACAATGTTTTTCATCTTTCAATGCTAAGCAGTATAGGTCAGATCCTTCACATGTGATTACTTCTAGTGAGATTGAATTACAGTCGGATATGTTGTATTCTAAGGAGCTGATAAAAATTTTAGCACGTGATGTAAAAGACCTTCGGAATAAAAAAGTATTGTTGGTAAAATTTTTATGGCATCGACAAGGTATTGAGAAAGCCACCTGGGAAGCTGAAGAATCGATGAAATCGCAATACTCTAACTTATTCTCAAGTAAAAATTTTAAGGACGAAATTTCTTAAGGGGGAGAGTTGTAATAGCCCGTTTTCCAGTGGAGTCGAAAATAGTGATTTTGATACCACAATTCTGACGTGTTAGTTGGTAAATATTAATTATTTAATATTTATGAAGTCATTTGTGTCGTATTGAATTTTGGTTTAGAAATTTTAATGTTTACCATTTTTGCGCGGGCCCATCTGAATGAAATAAACCAGAATAAAACCAAAATTAAAAAAATGTTTATTTTGAACAGTCCATTACTAAAACCCAACTGAGCCCAAACATATGGCCCACTACCCAATTAGCCTAAACAGATTACCCACCAAGCTAACCCACTTACACCTATAGCCCAATTAAACAAGCCTAAACACGTGACCTAGACCCAATAACAGAAATGGCCCAAAGGGGCCAAAAACCTTAGCAAAATTAGCAGTGGCCTAGGGTTTCTGAAACCCTAGGCGCCAGAGCACTCACACCCATTTGCTTTTGTGCAAGCTCGCACCTTGGTCAAGGCGTGTAATCCACACACCCAATGTAACACCCCAAACCCGTCTATGCATTGAGACTAGATTTGGGTTGTTACATGAATCGAGCTATATTTAAAATTTTCAATAAGTTAAAACAAACTACAATATTATTTTTAACTACGGGTTTAAAAATTAGAAGAGTATTTTAATTTAATTAATATTAGAAAACGTTAGTTGAAACACATTATTAACATTGTATTATCAAAACCTTTAGGCATTTTGTTTAAGAGTTAACAATAAAATATTTATAAAGGAATTTCATATATTTGAAAAAACAAATTTATTTTAATAAAACATCATATAACCATAGCCCATATTTAGAAGTCCAAAATATAGTTTAAAAACCAAACACACATAAAAATCCATAAATTATTTATAGAGGCCCTTATTACATTAACCCAAAATAAAAATATACTTATTAAAAGTTCGAGTTTAATAAACCCATGTTTTGCAAAGATGGCCTCCACGAAGTCATCCTCGGCCCAATTCCACGTCAATTTCCATTACGAGATGGAAAATTTAAGGAGTGAGTTACTTAGAACTCAGTGTATAACTCACTTACTTGTCCACTGGGCCAGACTTTCAATTTACGGAGTTTGGGCCTTGAGCCCATAAGCAAAATAATATAATGAATAACATAATTAATAGCATGCATGTAAAATGAATTTTTCCCTCCCAAACCTATTTCCATCCGCTACACACCCCCGTACCAACCATCACACCTGTGGGGATCAAGTCAACCCACCCCGCCATCACACCAATCATAGGCATTAAGCCAATTTATATTTTGTGGCATAGCCACCGAACTAGATTGTGACAAAGTCACCGAACTAGAGGCATTGAGCCAATTATTATTTTGTGGCGAGCCACCGAACTAGAGGCAAATAGCCATTTATAACTTTTGTGGCGAGCCACCTAACTAGAGCAAAAGCCATGATTTTGTGGCGAGCCACCGAACTAGATTTTGGCAACAGCCTTCTTCTCTTCATCATTTCCCAACCCATGCAATATGTATGCAATAGTAAACTATGATCATACAATAATTTTATTAAAAGGCCCATTAACAAGAGTTAATATTTCCAAATCTTTATTAAGGACCATAAATACATTTTGGCCTAATTAACTATTTATCAACCTAGGCCCAATTTTACGATCTAGCAAGTATTTTAGCCCATTTAACAATTTAATGAGTTTACGGCCCATTTATCGATCTAGCGTAGATTTCGCCCAATTTACATTCATCGTAGATTTCGCTCGATTATCAATTTAATGAGTTTTCGCCCATTTATCGATCTAGCGTAGATTTCGTTAATTTACAACCAAACAGGTTTTCTACCGATTATCAATTTAATGAGTTTTCGCCCTTTATCGATCTAGCGTAGATTTTGCCCAATTTACAACCAAACAGGTTTCGCCCGATTATCAATTTAATGTAGATTTCTACTAATTTACCACCAAACAAGGATTTCGGCCCAATTTACCACCAAACAAGGATTTCGGCCCGATTATCAATTTAACAGAGTTTTCGGCCCCTTTATCGATCTAGCAGAGATTTTGGCCCAATTTACAACCAAACAGGGTTTCGGCCCGATTATCAATTTAATGAGTTTTTTATTGATTATCGATCTAGCATATTTTACGCCCATTTTCACGAAACATACAATTTACATATTAACAAGTAATTTCTCGAGGGCATTTTCGTACTTTTCACGATTTTAGTCGTTTTCACGTATTTTCGTCAAAATATCAGTTGTTACGTTTTATACCGATCTAGTCGTTTTTACAATTTTACTTCCATACTGAAATTGACATCCAACCCGAGAAAAAGTGTGAAGTTACACACCTCGATACCGAGAGTACTAATCCTTCTCGCTCCTCGGCACCTAAAACATATTTCGATCCATTAGAACACTATTTTGTATAAATATACTTAATCGATAATAGATCCAAAATCTTACCCTCTTGATTTTGAATCACTTCGATTTTCGGTTTCTCCTCGTTTATTGGTTCGTTAGTCGCCGAGAATCCACCAACGTATAAAGGCTCGGAAGTTCGTACCACTTCAAATAATTGACTTCCTTCGGAAGATGGTCCGCAACACGGTGGAAAATCCCGGACTGTCGAAATCGCTCTTCGTTTAAATGGGGGATTTACAGATCCACCCCTCTTAATATGACTAACCACCGCCCTTTTCTTCCCTATTTTGAAAGTCTTCAAGATCAAAGGAATATTAGTTCAATCTAAGATAATATCGAAATAGTACTAGAGGCTTTAAAGGATGTGATTTCCTTACCACAATAAATCGATTCCAACGTTTCTACGATTCTCCTGAACACTTGAGTTTCGATCTTCCATTATTGCACTATATAATAACGAATGAAACGTTATTAGAACAAACGTTTATTTCGATCCAAATGGTCCTTCATAACACCATCAATATTCGGCCATAACACTATTAATTAATCAAAAACGAAAAACAAAGAATCCCTTACCTATTTTCCACGGTCAAAAATAAAGGATTGAGAAAGGTGTTTGTGATGAATGAAGATTTCGGCTATGAAGAATCAAAGAAAAAGAAATAAAGATTCGGTTATGGGCACTCTAGCATTCGGCCATGAGAGAGTTTAATGGAGAAACTTTGAGTGAAAAGAAATAAAATATGAAAGAAGAGATGGTGATGATGTTGTTTGATTTCAGAGAGAAGAGAAGAAAAAGATGGATTTTAGGAGATAGGTACATTCGGCCATGGTAAAAAGAAAAGAAAAAGAATGGCTTTTGGTACTAACAATTTCGGCACTAAGAAGAAGCACAAGAGAAAACTCAAAAGATGAACAAAAGTGACCAAATGGTCAAAAGAATTTGGCTTTACCAAGGTTCAATTTCGGCCAAAGGAGAAAGTTGAGAAGAGGAAAGCAAAATTCGCACAAGGATGCTAAGAATGACCAAAGAGAAAAATTCAATTCTTAGCCAAACTAACACTAAAATTCGGCTCCCTCCCTATACCAAGTTGCCATTCCAAAAACAGGGTCAATTGGCCATGATTTTGTTTCAAAATTTTTCCTTGATATGTGCCTTATGTCCCCATATCTTTCCTTAAGTTTTTGATTCCATGCCATAAGTTAACTATTTCCTTAATCCTTTGATACACTAACCAAAAATAACATGGTCAACACTTGCCATATATGCTCTTGGCTGACACTTGCTATACATGTGCAGAAAATTAAAAATAAAAATTCATCTAGATGCTAAACAAGGGATTCGAACCTTTTCCCTCATGCTATAACTCATGGGCCAACACCACCATGCCATATACTTATTTCATGTCACTTATTAACACTTAATTTTACTTAAGTATTAATGACACTTGCTTCTCTTCAATAAATTCTCAAATATTAAAATTATTCCGTACCCAAATTATGCTATACTCTTCTTTAGGACTTCAATAAACACAAAAATAAAAGTAAGAAATTTTCCTTTAAAATCTAAACACCAATTCATGCAATATATAAACACTCAGATTTTTAGGTGTTACAACTCTACCCTCCTTAAAGAAAATTTCGTCCTTGAAATTTACACCGTTGAAAGAGGTGAGGAATTGTTGTCGAATTGCATCCTCGAGGCTCCCACGTAGCTTCCTCCACTCGTGGTTCGCCATAGAACTTTGACCAATGGCATGGTCTTCTTTCTTAGCACTTTGACATCTCGATGCCGAGATTTCCACCGTTCTTCTTCAAAAGAAAATCAATTCAACTCCAATTCTTCTACCAGATAATGTGCGAAGGATCCGATCTATAACGCTCAACATGGAAACATGAAAACATTATGGATTTGATCCAATTCAAGGTAATTCAACTGATAAGCCATCGACCAACACGCTTCAAAGACACGATAAGGTCCAATGTATCTAGGACTTAGCTTGCCCTTCCTTCCAAACTCGAAGATCTTTTTCCAAGGAGATACCTTCAAGAAAACTGATCCCCACATCATACTCGATATCCTTTCGCTTCAGTCCGCATACGACTTACATCATCCGAGGCTTCTTTCAAGCGTGCTCGAATAACTTTTACCTTATCCTCTGTTTGGATATCATCTCGGACCTAACATCTCGTCGTGCTCGCCCAACTCGGTCCAACAAATAGGAGAGCGACACTACGACCATACAATGCCTCGTAAGGTGCCATCTCGAATGCTAGGCGATAGTTGTTGTTATACACTTAATTACGCCGGTGGTAGATAATCCTCCCAACTACCCTCAAGTCGATTACACATCCCTTAACATATCTTCCAATATCGAATTACTCTCTCCGATCGACCATCGACCGAGGATGAAAAGCCGTCTTGAAATTCAACTTTGTCCCCAAGGCTTCATGCGAGCTTTCGAATCGTGATGTAAACCTAGGGTCCCTATCCGATATAATAGATACAGTACCCCATGCAACCTCACAATTTCGGATACGTCAGTTTGCCAACTTCGTAATGAATAATCAGATCGAACTGGCGGAAATGAGCGGTCTTCATCAACCGATCAACAATTACCCACAGAATTTTTTCTTAGTAGGTGTTAACGGTAACCCACTAACAAAATCCATGGTTATCCGCTCCCATTTCCAAAGAGGAATCTTTATCCGTTGTAACAATCCAGACGGTAATTGATGTTACGCCTTCACTTGTCGACAAGTCAAACATTTTCCCACAAATTTTGAAATCTCACGCTTCAACCACAGCCACCAATACATTCACGGAGATCTCGATACATCTTATTTCCTCCGGATGCATAGCATAAGGGCTACTATGTGCCTCCAGAATCATTTGCCTCAGGTCTGAGTCCTTAGGCATACATACTCTTCTCGAAAGCACAACACACCTTCCGTGTTTATTCCAAAATCCTCGATTTTACCATTTTTAACTTGCCGAAGTAAAGGTCCCAACTTTTCATCTGATGTCTGTTTTTCCTTGATTTGTTCCAGCCACAGAGGCTTCATCTGAAGTTCTGCTAACAAACTGCCATCCTCGTACAGACTCAAATGGGCAAACAATGCTCTTAAATCAGATATTGTCTTATAACTTAACGCGTCAGCTACCACGTTAGCCTTTCCAGGATGATATTCGATTGATAAATCATAATCCTTTAATAATTCTACCCATCTTCTTTGTCTCAAATTTAACTCCTTTTGGGTAAGGAGGTATTTAAGACTCTCGTGATCCGTGTAGATTATTGACTTCTCACCATAGAGATAGTGCCTCCAAATCTTTAGAGCAAAGACAACAAAGCACTAACTCCAAATCATGAGTAGGGTAGTTTACTTCGTGTGGTCTCAATTGACGAGAAGCATAGGCCACCACCTTTCCATTTTGCATCAACACACAACCCAAACCCGTGTGAGACGATCATAATAAATAGTGAATTCTTTTCAGCCTCTATTTGAATCAAAACCGAGCTTCCGTGGGATCTTCTTCAATTTCTCGAAACTCTCTTCTTGCTTTTCGGTCCAAATATATGGAGCTCCCTTTCGCAATAGCTTTAGTTAGGGTGCAAAGAATCAACGAAAACCCCTCTACAAAATGTCTATAGTATCCAAATAAACCCAAGAAACTCCGAATTTTAGCTACCGATGTTGGTGTTTTCCAATCCAGAATAGCCTCAATTTTCTGAGGATCCACCCTTATTCCTTCGGCTGATACTACATGACCAAGGAAAGTCACTTCTTTTAGCCAAAATTCGCATTTGCTAAATTTGGCATATAATTGCTTATCACGAAGTAGCTGTAATACTATCTGCAAATGCTTGTCATGATCCTCCTCATTTCTCGAATAAACCAATATGTCATCTATGAACACTACTACAAACCGGTCTAAATATGGTTGAAAGACTCGGTTCATCATGTCCATAAATGCAGCTGGTGCATTGGTTAATCCAAACGGCATCACTACAAACTCATAGTGTCCGTAACGTGTCCGAAATGCCGTCTTATAAATGTCCGCTTCTTTCACCTTGAGCTGGTGATAACCCGACCTTAAATCAATTTTGGAGAAAATTGAAGCTCCTTTTAATTGATCAAACAGGTCGTCAATTCTCGGCAGAGGATATCGATTCTTGATCGTCAATTTATTCAATTGTCTGTAGTCAATGCACATACGCATCGATCCATCCTTCTTCTTGACGAACAAAACTGGTGCTCCCCACGGAGGCACACTTGGTCGAATAAATCCCCGATCCAACAATTCTTGAATTTGAGCTTTAAGCTCAGCCAACTCCTTCGGTGCCATTCTATAAGGAGCAATGGACACTAGAGCTGTCCCAGGCAAAAGCTCAATGCCAAATTCTACTTCCCAATCTGGAGGTATACTAGGAAGTTCTTCGGAAAATACATTGAGAAATTCCTTCACCGTCCTCACATTATTCACAGATAACTCTTTGGCATCCAAAGTACAGATAAAGGCTAGGAATGCTCCATATCCTTTCCGAACCAACTTCTCTGCCTTTAATCTGAGATACCACATTTGCCAAATAGTTCCTTCGCTCACCAATCATTATGACTTCCTTATCATCCGAGGTTTTCTTGACATTCGCTTTTCAAGCACAATCCAATTCGCTCGATGTTTAACCAACCAATCCATGCCTGAATGAGATCAAACTCACCGAAAGGTAGTTCCATCAAATTTGCTAAGAATATCTCCTCTTGAATTTTCAAGGCACGTCTTTAAACATTTTATTAACAATTCACCGATCGTCTAAAGGACTAATTCATCGTCATCTCATTTTCGATAATTTGATTCTAAATTGGGTTTCCGAGATATGGCACTAGCTACATATGAATGGGTAGAGCCAATATCTATTAAGGCAATAACGGTACATCAAAATGAAGAACGTGCAGTTATCACATCGGTGCATTGCCGTCCTCGCGGCGTCTAATCGCATAGACCGATCCAGTCGTCTTGCATCGCATTTCCTCTAGGACCATTGCCTCGACCGGTGCACCTTGACCACGCCCAGCCCCATTACCACCACGACCTGGTCCACGACCTCTTGATGGCTGTTGATTACCCCTGGCCGGCTGTGCATCATTATTACGAACTTCTTGAGTCGTATCCATACGTCGAGGACAATTTTTGTACTGATGATCCATTGAACCGCATTTCTAGCATGCTACCGTTTTCCTCCAACATTCTCCAAAATGTCTTTTCCCACACTCGGTGCAATCTCGACTTGATTATTTGCTCTGGGGTTCTACCTTGAACCGGTTCATCATTCTGAGGTCTCTTCTGGAATCTCTTTGAAGAACTAGACTGCTGTGTCTCTCTCTTGTTTCGGAATCTTTCTCGATTCGCGGTTCTGAATTCTTAGCCTCCTCGACTATTTTGGCCTTCTCCACAAGAGTGGAAAAATTTCTAACTTGCTGTGGAGCAATCGAACCCTCACTCATCATTAAGTCCATCCTAAACGTATACATCGCTCGTGATCTATTACTACAATTGTCCCGCATAGCGGCTCGGACGTAAAACTTCGACTTCATATCCGCCACCGTCTTACTTCCTTGGACAAGATTCAGAAATTCTTTCCTTCGAGCGTCTACATAACTCGTTCCAACGTATTTTCCTTGGAAGGCAGCTTTAAAGAATTCCCAATTAATCAGTGCAGCTTCGGTGCCTTCTCTAACAGTGAGCCACCACTGATACGCCTCATCTCTTAATAAGGATACAGCTCCTCTCAGTTTTTGCTCGACAGTGCATTCCATATCATCCATAATCCGTTCCACAGCTTCGAGCCAGTATTCAGCCACATTCGGAGCTACACCAGAGACTCCTCTAAAAACTTCTGCATTATTTGACTTAAGTCGCTCTGAAATTGACCCACGAGTTGTTGGCCCAATTCTAGTTCCAGCGACCCTTTCCAAGACTCATGAGATTGCTTGAGTCAATGCATTATATTCTTCCATGTGATCGCGTGATCCGTCTCACATCACAATTGACGCAAGTCGCCCAATTCCGACATATGATTTGGTGCTTGATCGTAGCACCTCGGCCTCTACCACGCCACGTCTCGCGCCCACGACCACGCCCTCTAGTGCTCATGATAGCTTGTTCGCTTTTATCGATTACGCTTTTATGAATCGTAAAATTTGTTCGGTGTTTATTAACGATATTTTATGAGATTTGAGATATAAAGTTGTTTTTTCGCAACATATCCTATAGTGTCAATCTCTACGGTTTTCACATCTAAAACTAGAAGTTCTAGAGTGTTCCTATGATCATATCATAGTAATCATTAAGTAATAAATGCTTACTTGACTTGTTGCCGGATGCTTGTGGTGCCATACTGATCTTTAAAATATAATTGAATGATTTCATACAGAAATTATTTGCGAACCTAAACCATAGTCGAGTTTTTGAAACTGGCTCTGATACCATTAAATGTAACACCCCAAACCCGGTCTATGCATTGAGACTAGATTTGGTTTGTTACATGAATTGAGCTATATTTAAAATTTTCAATAAGTTAAAAAAAACTACAATATTATTTTTAACTACGGGGTTTAAAAATCAGAAGAGTATTTTAATTTAATTAATATTAGAAAACGTTAGTTGAAACACATTATTAACATTGTATTATCAAAACCTTTAGGCATTTTGTTTAAGAGTTAACAATAAAATATTTATAAAGGAATTTCATATATTTGAAAAAAACAAATTTATTTTAATAAAACATCATATAACCATAGCCCATATTTAGAAGTCCAAAATATAGTTTAAAAACCAAACACACATAAAAATCCATAAATTATTTATAGAGGCCCTTATTACATTAACCCAAAATAAAAATATACTTATTAAAAGTTCGAGTTTAATAAACCCATGTTTTACAAGATGGCCTCCACGAAGTCATCCTCGGCCCAAGTCCACGTCAATTTCCATTACGTGATGGAAAAATTTAAGGACCGAGTTACTTAGAACTCGAGTATAACTCACTTACTTGTCCATCGGGCGGACTTTCAATTTCTGAGTTTGGGCCTTGAGCCCATAAGCAAAATAATATAATGAATAACATAATTAATAGCATGCATGTAAAATGAATTTTTCCCTCCCAAACCTATTTCCATCCGCTACACACCCCCGTACCAACCATCACACCTGTGGGGATCAAGTCAACCCACCCCGCCATTACACCAATCATAGGCATTAAGCCAATTTATATTTTGTGGCATAGCCACCGAACTAGATTGTGACAAAGTCACCGAACTAGAGGCATTAAGCCAACTATTATTTTGTGGCAGAGCCACCGAACTAGAGGCAAATAGCCATTTATAACTTTTGTGGCAGAGCCATCGAACTAGAGGCAAAAAGCCATGATTTTGTGGCAGAGCCACCGAACTAGATTTTGGCAACAGGCCTTCTTCTCTTCATCATTTCCCAACCCATGCAATATGTATGCAATAGTAAACTATGATCATACAATAATTTTATTAAAAGGCCCATTAACAAGAGTTAATATTTCCAAATCTTTATTAAGGCCCATAAATACATTTTGGCCTAATTAACTATTTATCAACCGAGGCCCAATTTTACGATCTAGCAAGTATTTTAGCCCATTTAACAATTTAATGAGTTTACGGCCCATTTATCGATCTAGCGTAGATTTGCCCAATTTACATTCATACGTAGATTTCGCCCGATTATCAATTTAATGAGTTTTCGCCCATTTATCGATCTAGCGTAGATTTCGCCCAATTTACAACCAAACAGGTTTTCGGCCGATTATCAATTTAACAGAGTTTTCGGCCCCTTTATCGATCTAGCAGAGATTTCGGCCCAATTTACAACCAAACAGGGTTTCGGCCCGATTATCAATTTAACAGAGTTTTCGGCCCCTTTATCGATCTAGCAGAGGTTTCGGCCCAATTTACCACCAAACAAGGATTTCGGCCCGATTATCAATTTAACAGAGTTTTCGACCCCTTTATCGATCTAGCAGAGATTTCGGCCCAATTTACAACCAAACAGGGTTTCGACCCGATTATCAATTTAACAGAGTTTTTAGCCCAATTATCGATCTAGCATATTTTACGACCCATTTTCACGAAACATACAATTTACATATTAACAAGTAATTTCTCGAGGGCATTTTCATAATTTTCATGATTTTAGTCGTTTTCACGTATTTTCGTCAAAATATCAGTTGTTACGTTTTATACCGATCTAGTCATTTTTACGATTTTACTTCCATACCGAAATTGACATCTAACCCGAGAAAAAGTGTGAAGTTACACACCTCGATACCGAGAGTACTAATCCTTCTCGCTCCTCGGCACCTAAAACATATTTCGATCCGTTAGAACACTATTTAATATACTTAATCGATAATAGATCCAAAATCTTACCCTCTTGATTTTGAATCACTTCGATTTTTGGTTTCTCCTCGTTTATTGGTTCGTTAGTCGCCGAGAATCCACCAACGTATAAAGGCTCAGAAGTTCGTACCACTTCAAATAATTGACTTCCTTCGGAAGATGGTCCGCAACCCGGTGGAAAATCCCAGACTGCCGAAACCGCTCTTCGTTTAAATGGGGGATTTACAGATCCGCCCCTCTTAATATGACTAACCACCGCCCTTTTCTTCCCTATTTTGAAAGTCTTCAAGATCAAAGGAATATTAGTTCAATCTAAGATAATATCGAAATAGTACTAGAGGCTTTAAAGGATGTGATTTCCTTACCACAATAAATCGATTCCAACGTTTCTACGATTCTCCCGAACAATTGAGTTCCGATCTTCCGTTATTGCACTATATAATAACGAATGAAACGTTATTAGAACGAACGTTTATTTCAATCCAAATGGTCCTTCATAACACCATCAATTTTCGGCCATAACACTATTAATTAATCAAAAATGAAAAACAAAGAATCCCTTACCTATTTTCCACGATCGAAAATAAAGGATTGAGAAAGGTGTTTGTGATGAATGAAGATTTTGGCTATGAAGAATCAAATAAAAAGAAATAAAGATTCGGTTATGGGCACTCTAGCATTCGGCCATGAGAGAGTTTAATGGAGAAACTTTGAGTGAAAAGAAATAAAATATGAAAGAAGAGATGGTGATGATGTTGTTTGATTTCAAAGAGAAGAGAAGAAAAAGATGGATTTTAGGAGCTAGGTACATTCGGCCATGGTAAAAAGAAAAGAAAAAGAATGGCTTTTGGTACTAACAATTTCGGCACTAAGAAGAAGCACAAGAGAAAACTCAAAAGATGAACAAAAGTGACCAAATGGTCAAAAGAATTTGGCTTTACCAAGGTTCAATTTCGGCCAAAGGAGAAAGTTGAGAAGAGGAAAGCAAAATTCTGCACAAGGATGCTAAGAATGACCAAAGAGAAAAATTCAATTCTTAGCCAAACTAACACTAAAATTGGCTGCCCTCCCTATACCAAGTTGCCAGTCCAAAAACATGGTCAATTGGCCATGATTTTGTTTCAAAATTTTTCCTTGATATGTGCCTTATGTCCCCATATCTTTCCTTAAGTTTTGATTCCATGCCATAAGTTAACTATTTCCTTAATCCTTTGATACACTAACCAAAAATAACATGGTCAACACTTACCATATATGCTCTTGGCCGACACTTGCTATACATGTGCGAAAATTAAAAATAAAAATTCATCTAGATGCTAAACAAGGATTGAACCTCTTCCCTCATGCTATAACTCATGCGCCAACACCACCATGCCATATACTCATTTCATGTCACTTATTAACACTTAATTTTACTTAAGTATTAATGACACTTGCTTCTCTTCAATAAATTCTCAAATATTAAAATTATTCCGTACCCAAATTATGCTATACTCTTCTTTAGGACTTCAATAAACACGAAAATAAAAGTAAGAAATTTTCCTTTAAAATCTAAACACCAATTCATGCAATATATAAACACTTGGATTTTTAGGGTGTTACAGCCAATCGCACTGTCATCAACGCGCGGAGGTCCCTCGACGCCAAATTCTCGTCTTCTCCTGCACGAAAAAGGAAATGACGGCAGCAGATCACAACAAGAATAGCAACAATATAGTTTCCCTTTTTATTTTCATTTTTAAGGCTATAAAAGCCGATTATACTGTAAATCAAAAAAGGGAGGACATACGGAGAGAGTAAACAGAATACACACAGAAATAAAAAGCAAAAATATGCACTTTGCAAGAAAATACAGAGTTTTTTTAACGGAGGTGATTCTTTATTTTCCGATTCGTTTTTTTTTTATTTTTCGATTTATGCATGTTATATGTGAAAAATAACAAAACAAAAAAGAGAAGAAAAGAAAAGACGAAATTTTATACCTGAGATCTGTCGTGGACGACGGCGCGAAGGCGCTTGAAGCGGTAGCCCGGAGGTCTGACGACCGAGGCCAGATGAAAGGGGCAGAGAGCATTTCAGAGCTCTCTTAGGCTTTTTTTTAAACAGTGAATAAAAATGATTTTTTTTTTTTTTGAATTGATATTTTTTACTTTTATAGATTAAAAGAACGACACCGTTTTCAAGCATACAACCCACGAAAAAGAAAATCCGCGTGTTTTTTTTGGATGGCCTAATTGGCATTTTAGTCCTCCATCATTTTTATTATTTTAAATTCTTTTTATTTTAAATTTTTTTATTTTTAATTTGGCCCCAAAATTTATATTCGGTTTCTTTTTAGTCCTCGGGCTGCATTAAGGGCTAAATCTATTACGACGCCATTTTAAAATTTGGCATAATTGCCATTTTAACCCCTGTGATTTAACACGCGTTTTAATTTAGTTCTTTTGTATATGTTTTAATTGTTATTTTAACCCTTGTTTTCTTTGTTTTCTTTTTTATCCTTTTATTTTATTATTTTAATATTGTATTAAATTATTTTATTATATTAAATTGTCTATATTATTTTCTTTATTATTTATATATTAATAGTATAATTATATATATACTTTTATATATTAAATGATTATTATTTATTATTTTATTTAGCTCAAAATTATTTTCATTACATATTACTTTTATATATTAATTACTATATTATATGTTTTTAAATTTTTATATTACATAGTATTATATTGTATCATATATTATTTTTTTAAAATTTTATTTTTGTATAAAATTTATTTATATTTTATAACATGTTTCACATATATTATTTATATTTTATATTTTGAAAACATCTTTATTCAAAATTATTATATATATTATTATGTATTATCTTTTATATGTATTAAATTATACATTTATTATAATATTTATTTAGTATTTTTATTTTTATATATATTACTTTATATATTTTATTTGTCCATGCAATGCGCTTTTATTTATTTATTATATGATTACTATAGTGTAGTTATTTTAGTTGTATTTTATATTGTCTATATTAAATGCTAATGTATTATAATTGATTTTAATATTTGTGTACGATAGTTTATAAATGCAATATTGTCACATGGATTATTGTTCAAAATAAAAAATATGTTTTTGCATGCTTACTATATTTTAAAATAAGGCAATTTTTTGTATTTAGAAATTCGGGAAATAGTGCCCTAACGTGCTGGGTTGCGATTTCTTGTTTGGCTAAATAACCAAATATCCTTTTAACAAGTTCTGTAAATTATAGGATGTTTTTTTAGTTATAAGGGTTTAAAAATATCGTCTCCTAACGTGTTGGATGTGATGTTTATATTCTTTCGGAACAAAGAAATCTCAAGTTTTAAGTTAAAAAAACCTATTCTTGGGAATTCAAAACGTTGTGTCCTAACTTACTGGATATGATGTTTTGTGTCTCGAGATAGGGATTTTCTAAAATAAAAATGTGCCTAGTTTCGAAGTCATGAGATGCTATATCCTAACTTACTGGGTATGGTGTTTTATTTCTTTGAGATAGGTAAGTCTGGTTTTTTCTTCAAATGAAAGGACCATTTCCTAAAATTTTTCAAAGTTTCAACATTGGGACATGATTTTATCGATTAAGTACCAATTTATGGGTGTTATGAGGGTGCTAATCCTTCCTCATGCGTAACCGACTCACGAACCCATTTTGTTTTTTTTTTTTTTGTAGACTAAAATCAGTATTTTGAAATAAAACGTTTTTTTAAGGTGATCCAATCACACCTAAGTAAAAGGATTGGTGGCGACTCCCATTTTCATTTTTTAAAGTCAATCCCCGTTTTTTCAAAAACTATAAAAATGGTTTCGACAGCTTGGTGACTCCACTAGGAATAATAAGAAAGTCAAGCCGTAAAATTGATAATTTCATGTCCTTTTGTCTGAATTTAAAATTCTGGTTTTTAAAAAACACGATCCTTTTATTGCATGTGGTTCTAAATATATCTTTCTGCATTGCACTGCATGACCGTTATGGTCGCACCCTTAAGTGGGAGCGAGAAGCTATGCCTTCGTGTTTCACCTCCGCATGGGCTAGTGTATTGCTTCTGGAATACATCTGTACCTATGTCTTCGTGAAGTTTTCACTTCCATATGGCCATAGGGAAATGTATTCTCCTGAACTGAACTCGATCCATATGAGCCTATAATGGGTGAGGATCGAGGACTTTGCTGGTTCGGGTACCTCAACTTTAGAGCTGGACCACACGTAGAGAACCTAGGAACCCACCCTCAGTAGAACTATGTCGAACCTTAGTAGTTACCAAATTGGATGTTTTGTAACACCCCAAACCCGACCTATGCATTAAGCCCAGATTTCGGCATGCCACACATTTTTAACGAACATTCAAAATATTTAACGAAGTAAAAATCAAATTGCAAAACGATTAAGACATTACTTTATCGAAAAATCGAGGTTTATTTGAAATGCTTGATTTAAAACACAAGAATTTGTTGTTTGATATATATAAAGTAGTAATCAATAAAAACTTTAGATTTATTAAATCGAATATTTCATCAAAAAGTTTTAAAAGAATTTTCTAAGTTTCTAGATAAGAAAAACTTTTATTTGAAACGAAAGTTATAGAAAATCATTCTGAAAAACAAAATCAATCCAATTTAAATAAACTAAAACATAAATAAATCCATCCACACAATAAAATCCATAATTAAAAAGGCCTTATTACATCGCCATTAATAATAATTAATAGAAATTATAAAAGAAGTATCAAAGTTTTATGAACCACCAATTGTAGTATAGCCACCCCACGAAGTCATCTCCGAACCAAGTCTCCATCAATTGTTATTACACGAGAGGGTAAAAATAATGGGGTGAGTTACTTAGAACTCGATGTGCAACTCACTTACCATAGTCCTTTGGGCCAAGACCATTTAAACAATTATTTGGGCCTAAGCCCATTTCAAAATATAATAATTTAGTATTTAAAAATAATAATGCAAATGATATGCAATTCCCAAAACCAAACCTAGATTTCCATCCGTTACACACCCCCGTACCTAACCAGCACACCTGTGAGGAGTTTTAGTCACCCACCCCACCATCACACCGAAGTAGGCTTTAAGCCCAATATCATATTTGTGGCAACGTCCATTTAAATAATTGTGGTAAAACCACCGATCTAGATTTTGGGCAACGACCATTGTGACAGAGTCACCTATCTAGAATTCTGGCATTAAGCCTTTCTTCTCTTCATCATTGATCCCAACCCATGCAATCATGTTTATGCATTACAAAATATTTGTAAAGAAAACCATATTATAATTTATAAATTTTGGCCCATTAAAAACACATTTCACATATAGCCCATTTATCCATTATCATAAATGGCCCAATTATAAATTTTTACTTAAGGTCCATTTATCGATTATCACATGTGGCCCAAATTCTCAATTATCACATATGGCCCAATTTGTCAAATAACACATATGGCCCAATTTGCCAAATAACACATATGGCCCAAATTTGCCAAATAACACATATGGCCCAAATTTTCCAAATAACACATATGGCCCAAATTTTCCAAATATCACATATGGCCCAATTTGCCAAATAACACATATGGCCCAAATTTGCCAAACAACACATATGGCCCAAATTTATCAAATATCATATATGGCCCAAATTTTTCAAATAACACATATGGCCCAAATTTTCCAAATAACACATATGGCCCAAAATTTTCAAATATCACAAATTATCGTTTTAACTATTAAGGGCGATTTTCAAAATTTCACGATCTTACTACCGATTTCAAGATTTTAACACTAAGTGTCAATAATGTCATATTTTCAGATTTCACCAACTTTGCGAATTTTAATCCAACTTTAACCATTGTATAGTCATCTAACCCATGAGATATAGTGTGAGATTACACACCTAATTACGGTGAGAACTACACTCTCCCGCTCATCGATATCTAAACACACATTACGAAGAATTAGAACACTAAAATTTGATATTAAACTATTCTAATATTGAACGATCTGAATCTTACCCTCGGAATCTCGAATAACCACTATTTGCGATTTCTCTCCGACCAAAGGTTCAATACCCCGAGTAAAAAGTGGTTCAAGAGTACGTACGACTTCGAATATTTGATTTTCGCCAGATGAAGGTCCACAACCCGGTGAAAAATCTCGGATTCCCGAAACAGTCCTTCTCTTAAACTTAGGGGGATTAATAAAACCACCCCTCTTCCGAGTACTATTTAATGCCCTTTTCGTCCCTATTTTGATTGTCTTCAAAGACAAAGAAACATTAGTCCTAACAATAAACTATCGAAAATCTTAAAACTAAAGACTTGAAAGTGTAATCGGTTTACCTTGAAAATCCTTTACCTTGACTAATGAAATCTCCTTTTTCACCTGGTCTATAATAGCTATAATCACTTAAGATGTAGAAAAGAAATCGGCACTCCACTATACCACTACAAAGAAAGAAGAATTTGTTTGAAGGAGAAAAGATTAAAATAAAAGAAAAGAATGATTTGGCTAAGGTTTTACCATCAACATTTGGCCATAATGAAGAATGAGAGAGAGGATGATATTTGAGAGTCTTTTCAAAAAGAATGAAAGAACAAAAAGAATAGAGAGAGAGTTTATGTATCTATTTTCCAAGGATGAAAGATGAACAAAGAAATGGGTCTTGAAGTTGGTGTATATTCGGCCAAAATAAAGAAAAAGAGAATGAATTAGGTTTCTACAAAGTTGCATGGTTTTGGCACAAAAGAGAAAAAGAAGAAAATGATACTAATTGGTCAAAAAGAAATGGCCAAACAACCAAAAATTTGCCAATGGTTACAAGTACATTCGGCTAGAGAAAAGGGTTTTGGAGAGAATGAAAAATGCTCATGTTGCTAAAGAAATTGACCAAACTAGCTACTAATCCCTATCAAGCTACTAACAAAATTCTACCAACCTCCCTAGCCCCAAAACCGTCCAAATACATGGACAATAGGCCATTAAAAGTTTCCAAAACATCTTCCCTTAATCTAAGCCTTATGTCCCTTATCATACCAAAACTTCTTGATTCCATACCTTAAGTTAGTACTTACCTTATTCCTTAGTCTACTTTCCATAAATGAAAAAGTCCATCCTTACCATAAGTATTGCTTGACCGACACTTGCCATACAAGCTCAAAATAAAATCATCTAATTGCTATCCAAGGATTCAAACATCTCCCTCATGCAATTACTCATGCGCCAACACCACCTTGCCAATTACTCATCTTATGCTAATTTTAGACACTTAAATTTACTTAAACCTCAAAATCACTTGATCCACTTCAATTAAATACTCCTTACTAGAATTTATTCTAATTCCGAATAGTTCTCAAGTCTTCTCAAGACTATACTAAACATGAAAAATTTTACTATACACAAGTTAAGCACTAAAACATGCATCAAATAAATACTTCAAATTTTAGTATGTTACATGTTTATTTACTTTGCTTGCTTTATATGTTGCGACACTAACTTGTTATGTTTCATCCTTTTGTGCATGTCATTTCATATTTAAGAGGTATCGATTCATGGTTAGTTTCTAGAGTTAGAAAGCTGGATATGGAGAACGAATCCCTTGATAAAGTAGAAGACAATGGAATCGTTCGTATATGGTCATAGCAAAGGCAATTAAGAGAAAGAAGGGTATGGATTCGTTGGAGTAAGAAGGGAATAGGGGCAATACTGGTATCCTTGCCTCCTCTGCCACATGTGCCTCTTGATGTTATTCCAATCAAAGCAGAATCGGATGCGAAGAATATTGTACAATACCCTATGGCAAGGCGTGGTGTTGGAACTAAAGGGAAAAAGGTAACTATACTCATCAATCACTTCAAAGTAAGCGTAGGGAATACGGATAGACACTTCTACCAGTACAGCGTTTCACTTTCATATGAAGATAGTTACCTTGTGGACGATAAGAGTGTTGGAAGGAAAGTAACTGACAGAATGCATGAGATCTACAAAAATGATTTGGGTGGAAAGAATTTTGCCTATGTTGGTAAAAAGAGTTTTTTTATTATAGGTCTGCTACTAAACATGTAACACCCCAAACCTGGTCTATGCGCAAAGACTAGATTTGGTTTGTTACATAGATCGAACTATCTTAACAATTAAAGTAAATCAAAAATTTTCAAAATCATCGTTTTATTTATAAGGTTTAATAAAAACCAAAAGAGTATTTTAAATTTGATGAATATGAAAAAAATTAATTGAAAATATCATTAATATTATATTGATAAAATCCTTAGAGTAATTTTTTTTATAAGAGTTCAAAATATTTAAGAAAATGATAAAGGAATTTCATATATTTGAAAACCCAAATTATTTTTAGAAAACAAAATAATTATAAGCCCATATTAATAGTCCAAAACATAATTTAAATCCATCCACACATAAAATCCATAAAATATTTATAGAGGCCTTATTACATCAAACCCATAATAGTAAATTATAGAAAGTCTTTAATAAAAGTTCAAAGTTTCATTAACCCTTATTTGTAGTATGGCCCCACTAAGTCATCCTCGGCCCAAGTCCACGTCAATTTCCATTACCCGAGATGAAAAATTTGAGGAGTGAGTTACTTAGAACTCGGTGTATAACTCATTTACTTATTCATTAGGCGGATCATCAAATCATTATTTTGGGCTTGAGCCAGTCAACAAAGTTTAACAATATAAATAATAATATGTATGCAAAACGAAGTTCCCAACCCCAAACCTAATTTCCATCCACTACTCACCCCGCACCAACCATCACACTGTGGGGATCAAGTCAACCCATCCCGCCATCACACCAATCGTAGGCATTAAGCCATTTTATATTTGTGGCGAGCCATGAACTAGATTGTGACAAAGTCACAGAACTAGAGGCATTGAGCCATTAATATTTGTGGCGAGCCACAGAACTAGAGGCAATCGGTAGTTTAATTATTTTGTGGCAAAGCCACCGAACTAGATTTTGGCAACAGGCCTTTCTTCTCTTCATTATTAATCCCAACCCATGCAACATGTATGCAAAAATTTGTCTAAGTTTATGAAACACCCCACACCCGGCCCACGAGAATGGACTGGATCTGGTATGTTCCTCGAAGTAACCCGGTTCAAATTCATTCGAATACTTTGAAAACTGTGAGTTTTGGAAGATAGCTCGTTGTGGGTTGGGCTTGAGTTGAAAACAAATTTATTTTTTTTTAACAAAAACCCATTTGCTTCAAGGGACAAAATATTTAAACTTATTTCATACTAAGTGGGCTTACTCTTTATAAAGCCCTAAACTCATAACATAGTAATTATAGTAGAAATAAAAATTCGTCACGGTGGCCTTATTACATAAAATGAAACCCAAAATAATAAATTGTACAGTACTTTAAAATAAAATAAATATTCAAATTAAACTGAACTTCAAGTCGATCATGGCCACCACAAGTTCTGCCGTCCCGGTCCATTACTGCTCATCACCTGAAGCATATTCCCACAACGGGGTGAGTCGATAGACTCAGTGTGTAACCAACACTAAACATAATAGAGATAGGCACACCATAAAAATCATATGCATATAATAATTCAAGATCATGATGCAAACCCGAACCCAAACCTATATGACATCCGCTACACTCCACCTGCATACCAACTCATACACAGTGGGGACTACTAAGTCAACCCTCCTTCCGCTACACTCCATCGAAGGCGTCATTGCAATGGCGTGCTCATCGCCCATCGATAATATTGTGGCATAGCCACCATCGTAATGTAACCGAAGTTACCACTTAGTGAGACCGAAGTCATCACATTCACTTAGTGAGACCAAAGTCATCACATTCACTTAGTGAGACCAAGTCATCACTTTCACTTATAACGCTGGTGAGACCGTAGTCATGCCTTCTTCCCTTTCACATAAATCTCGAATGCCCCAAATTATAAATATCATGCATAACATATTTTTATTTCACTTTCACATCACTTTTCACTTGTATAACATTTATTTCAAAATCCTAGTAGAAGTAGGAAAAGCGTGCACGAATACTTTGTACCATAATATGGCACTTTAGCCACTTTCTTTCACTTTCACATTAACATATATAACATATTTAAACCATAAAACTATTAAGAATAGTGTGGAATACACACTTGATTTGTTTAGCGATTTGTTGAGATTCAAAGCAAGATCTAATGTTTAGATCCTTAATTCCTACATTTGGTTTATCAAGTATTACTTAGCATAAATTCTATTTTGGCTATAATATCCAAATCCTAGTAGGATTTGTAAAGAGGCTTACCTTTGATGCCGATTTGATGTTTATTCAAATCCGGAAACTTTGTTTTCCTTCACTTGATATTCTACCAACCTTAAATCTCAACAAAAATTAGTTTTCGCTTTTTAATAATTATAGATCTTATCTATGTAATCACACAACCTTGGTCGAATACTTTCAAATGCTTTCCTTATGGATTTTAAATCCAAAACTTCACCTTCCTTTTTCCTTATAATCGCCAACACCTAGATCTACGAATAGGTTAGTTTTGATCAATTTGATCTAATTGACTAAGATTTGGCCTTGGCGAATGTATAGACTTACTTACCTTGAAGTTCTCAAATCCCAAAGTTGATCTTTATTTTAATTCTGCGAAATCACTTGTTAGATTCGAACTATTATTCAATTATGGAAGGAACCTTTTTGCCAAATGCATGTTGATGTACTTACCTCATTTTCGAATCCCGGATGATCTCTTTTAATATTCGGCTATGGCACTATTTGGGATCTCAAAGTTTTGGCTTTTGTGGAGGGATAGTAGAAGAAAAGAAAAAAGAAAGGAAAAGAGATGGAGAGACCTTTGACAAGGAGGATTTAGCTAAAGAAAAAGAAAAAGTTGTTGCTTTGATTAGGAGGTTTCGGCAAGAAGATGAAGGGAAGAGAATGGCTTTTACTTTTCTCTCTTTGGCCGAAACTATTAGTCTTAGAGTCCCTAAATCCTCCAACTCTTCATTTGTGATAAGTTTTAATTTTATCAACTATGAAATTCCATCAAATCTCCTAATTAGCCAAAAGTTCTATTGAATAAAAATTCCTCTTCTTAGCTTCCCTTGTGCCGTCCAACTCCCCATTCATGGAAGCAAAATAAAATTTCTTTTATTTGTTTCCTAGATGGCTCAAACTCAAGCCCAAAAACCTCTTGCATTTGGGCCATTTCTTAGGGCCTTAGGTGGCATCTTCAGGCCACATTTCCAAGTCCGTTATTGGGTCAAATTTTATGTTCTTTATATTTTTAGGGTCACTTGGCCCTAAGCTCCCTTTGGGCTCTTAAATTCGACATTAAGGGGTCATTTTAGGTTTCCTAAAATTTTAAATGTGACTCAGATTTTCCAAGTTTCCAAAATGTTTAGTTTCCTATTTTGGCTTGGTTTCCAAAATGTTTAGTTTCCTATTTTGGTTTGGTTTCCAAAATGTTCACTTTCCTAATTTCTTTAGGTTTCCAAAAATGTCTAAGTTTCCAAAAATGTCTAAGTTTCCAAAAATGTCCATTTCCATTTCCATTTCCATTTCCATTTCCATTTCCATTTCCATTTCCATTTTCATTTCCATTTTCATGCATTTCTAGATATCCAAAAGTATCAAAATTTATTCATAGTACTTGAAACTTGTCATTTCATACAATTAAATTGGAAATGCATAGGCCCTATTCAGGATGTTACAGTTCTACCCCCCTTAAACAAAATTTCGTCCTCGAAATTTTCTAACTAAACAATTGAGGGTATTGTTGTCTCATTGCCTCTTCTCACTCCCACGAAGCTTCCTCCGATCCATGATTGCGCCATAATACTTTAACTAGAGGAACTGACTTCCTCCATAGTACTTTTACGTCACGTTCCAGAATCTGAATCGGCTCTTCCTCGTAGGTTAAGTCTGGCCTTAGCTCCACTTCTTCCACTGGTACTATGTGAGAGGGATCCGATCGGTAACGATGTAGCATGGACACATGGAACACGTCATGCATTTGCTGCAACTCTGGTGGCAACTCTAGCTGGTATGCTACTGGTCCCACTCGCTTTAGTATTCGATAGGGCCGATAAATCTTGGGCTTAATTTCCTTTCCGACCAAACCTCATCACTTTCTTCCATGGTGAGACTTTTAGAAACACTTGGTCTCCTACTTCAAACTCTATTTCCTTCCGTTTGAGGTCGACATAAGACTCGCATCTATCTCGAGGCTTCTTTAACCATGTTTGAATTATTTCAACCTTCTCTGCATTTCGCCACTATCTACGGTCCCAAAACTCGACGTTCTCCTAACTCGGTCCAACAAGTAGGAGTACTACACTTCCGTCTGCATAATGCTTCATATGGTGCCATTCAATGCTAGCTCGATAATGTTGTTGTAGGCGAACTCGCTAAAGGCAAGTAGTCCTCCCAACTTCCTTGAAAATCCATCACACATCCTCTCAACATATCCTCCAACACTTGTATTACTTGTTCAGACCGCCTGTCGATTGTGGATGAAAAGGTAGTGAAATCCAACTTGGTGCCTAGAGCTTGATGAAGTGCCTTCCAAAATTGAGACGTAAACCTTGGGTCTCTATCGAGATGATCGACATTGGTACTCCATGTAACCTCACAATTTACGCCACATATAACTTGGCTAGCTTTTGAAGGGATAGTCCATTCTTCTTCGGGATGAAATGTGCGGACTTAGTCAAACGGTCTACTATAACCCATACCGAGTCCTTCTTAGTAGGCGTGAGGGAAGCCCACTAACGAAGTCCATGGTAATTCTTTCCCACTTCCATTGTGGAACTGGATTGGTGAAGCAATCCCGATGGAACTTGGTGTTCACCTTAACTTGTCGACACGTCCGACATCTTCCCACAAATTCGTAACTTCTCGCTTAAGATCCGCCACCAAAATTGTTCTCTTAAGTCTCATGCAGACTTAATGCCTCCGGATGCATAGCATAAGGGCTACTATGCGCTTCTCAAGGATCTTACATCTTAACTCCTTGTCTCTTGGCATCTGACTTTCCCTTTGTAGCACAATACTCCTTCATCATTAATCTCATAGTCCTCCAACTCTCCGCTCGTGCTTTTTGTAGCTTAACATTTAAATTTTCATCAACCAACTGTCCCTCTTTACTTCCTTCAACCATGTTGGCTTGACTTGTAACTCTACCAACAAACTTCCATCCTCATATAAGCTTAAATGGGCGAACATTGCTCTTAGGTCCGTCACAACCTTCCTACTTAAAGCATCGGCTACTACATTTGCCTTGCCCGGATGATATTCTATCGAGCAATCGTAGTCTTTCAAGAATTCCACCCACCCTCACGCCTCAAGTTTAACTCCTTTTGAGTCAATAGATACTTGAGACTCTTGTGGTCCTGTAGATCACCGACCTTTCTCCATACTGAGATAATGCCTCCACACCTTGAGAGCGAAAACCACTGCGCCAATTCCAAGTCATGGGTTGGGTAGTTCACCTCATGCGGCCTTAATTGTCGGGACGCATAAGCGACTACCTTTCCATCTTGCATAAGAACACATCCTAACCCCCGTATGTGAAGCGCCACAAGTATACCACAAAATCCTTTCCCGCCTCAAAGTTGAATCAACATCGAGCTTAGTTAATACCTTTTAAGTTTTTAAAACTCTCATGTTGCTTATCTATCCACACAAAGGGTACTTCCTTCCTCAACAATTTTGTTAATGGCGCTGCTATCGGCGAGAATCTTTCCACGAACCTTCGGTAATAGCACGCCAACCCTAAGAAACTACGAATCTCGCCACCGACTTAGGTGGTTTCTAATCCAACACCGCTTCGATTTTCTTAGGATCCACCCTTATTCCTCTAGAGACACCACGTGTCCTAAGAAAGCAACTTCTCTAAGCCAAAATTCACACTTCTTGAATTTGGCATAAAGCTTCTTCTCCTTAATACTTGTAACACAATCCGAAGATGCTCATCATGCTCCTCTTCAGACTTAGAATATACCAAGATATCATCGATGAATACCACAACAAACCTGTCTAAGTAAGGTTGGAACACTCGGTTCATCATATCCATAAATGCGGCTTGGGCGTTCGTCAACCCAAACGGCATTACTACAAACTCAAAGTGACCATATCTTGTCCTAAAAGCGGTCTTATGGATATCGGCCTCCTTCACCTTCAATCGATGGTATCTCGATCAGAATCGATCTTCAAAACACTGCGGCTCCTTTCGGTGATCGAATAGGTCATCGATCCTTGGCAAGGGATACTTGTTCTTGATGGTCACTTATTCAATTGGCGATAGTCTATGCACATACGCATAGTTTCGTCCTTCTTCTTCACAAACAGACCGGTGCTCCCACGGAGACACCTTGGGCGAATAAACCCACGATCCAATAATTTCGGATTTGAGCCTTAAGCTCCACTAATTCCTTTGGCGCCATTCGGTATGGAGCGATTGACACGAGAGCTGTTCACGGTAGCGTGTCTATTCCAAATTCTACTTCTATCCGGGGTATTCTGGTAATTCCTCCGAAACACATCCTCAAGTCCCTTACCGCTCGACTCCTTCGACACCTTCCTTATTTCCATCCAACGCACTTACAAAGGCTAAGAAGGCCTCGCACCCTTTTCGAACCATCCTTTCAGTTTTAAGCACCGAAACTACATTAGTCAAATAGTTCCTTCTCTCTCCTATCATAATGACCACATCATCCTCAGGGGTCCTTAGTTCCATTCGTTTAGCCACACAATCCAACACGGCTCGATGTTCTACTAACCAATCCATACCAAGTATAAGGTCAAATTCCCCGAAGGGTAATTCCATTAGGTCAGCCCGAAAGCTCACTCCTTGAATTTCTAGGGGTATATTCTGAAAGATCTTATTTACTACTATAGTTTGGCCTAGTGGGCTTACCACCGTCATCTCCTTATCAGAAAGTTCAGAGTCTAGGCCTAGTGTCTCAACTACACTACAGGCAACATAAGAATGGGTCGAGCCCACATCAATTAAAGCATAATAGGGTTTACCATGAATGAGGAACGTCTGGGTGATGACGTCCGGTGCATCTTCATCCTCCTTCAATGAACCGCATAAACCAAACCCATTGTCTTGCCTCAAGATTGGTGGCACCTCTCGCCACGCCCTCCGCCAAAGATTATTAACTCGTTATTCAAACCTCGACCTCGTTGAGGTCAGTTGTCCTCCCTACCTACCGATTAACATTACGTGTTCTTTGGTCATCATCATCCGATATCTTTGGACGGTCCTTGAGCATATGGTCCTTAGACCCACATTTAAGACATGCTCCTATCTTTTTCCAACACTCACCGAGTGCTTCTTTCCACAATACTCACAAGGACGACATCGCCTTTGGTATCAACTTGTCGACCCTTCGACCCCTCGCCTCGGGCCTTTTCGCACATTTCCGATGATCCATACCTCTCTTGGATCTATTCGTCATAGTTCGCCTAGTCGAGTCCTTGATTCCTTCAACTACCTTAGCCTTTTCAACCAACGTGGAGAACTCCCTCTCGATGTGGAGCTATCAATAACCTTAGGTCATCCCTTAATCCGTCCTCAAACGGACACGGCGTTCATGTTCATCGCGACTACTCCTCGAGCATATCGGCTTAACCTCGTGAATTCACCTCATATGCCGCTCTCGATTTGTTCCCCGAACTAGTCCTAGAAAAGCTTTCACGCTCATCAATATACCGAAAGCCGACATACTTCTTCCGATATGCCCCTTAGCATACTCCCACGCCGATCCTCCGCTTTGGCACCATCACGACACGATTAGCCACCATTGGTATGCTTCATCACGTAATGAGGCTACCATCCCTTTCAACTTCTCCTCGGGGTCGGTCGAGTTCATCCATAATACGCCATTGCTTCCAACCAATACTCGGCAGATCTTGGGTGCCACACGGACACTCCACGGAACACCTCTACCGTTGGCTCAAGTCGCCGCATGCATTTTTGAGCTCCCGAATTTCTGCGCCAACCACCATTTCCAATACTGCAACATGGCTGCGACACGCCTCATCCCCGCCCGAGCTCGCCGCCGACATTAACAATTGGGGTGGTGGTGGCGGTGGTAACTCATTGTCGTAACCTTGACCGATCTAACGGGTTCGACATCGTTATTCTTCCTCATGGCGTCCTTGACGACCGCGTCCTCTAGAACTCATTTTCTAGCGTCGAGATCGATTAAGAAATTTTATGGATTAGTCTTTGTTCCACTTATTTATCACAAGGAGTTTTATGGAAAGGGATTTAAGAGTGGTTCTTTCAGTATTCATACAAACACTTGTCTTTTCCATTCATTCATTCATCCATCAAACAAGTATGAACTTTCGCTCATTCGAGAAACGTTGTGTTTTTGTTGTTGTTGTTGTTTTCTCTCAGGGGGTATTTTCGTAATTTTGTCCTCTGGGCATTTTCGTAATTTTCGTAAGAAAATGTTCCTTGGTGTTTTATCGAAAATTATTTTGAAAATTTTGAAGTCTAGGGTAATTTGGAAAAATTTTAAGTTCGGGGTTATTTCGGTAATTTTTTTGACCTCAAGGGTATTTTGGTAATTTTTCACAAATCAGGGAGAATTTGTAAAATTTAATCAATCAATGGTATTTCAAAAGTTGTAAAACTCTGAGGGTTCTTTTCAAAATTTGTTCCTTCAAAAATGGGAATGTTGCAAAAATTTTGAAATTCAGGGTCATTTTGGTAATTTTAGTGAGTTAGGGGCAATTTTGTAATTTTCCATAAATCAAGGTATATTGATATTTTGCAAGTTAGGGCTTTTGGAATGTTTATAAAATAATAAAATTTTGGTAAAACTGTTGAGTAGTTGAATCATTTTATAAACCAAGGGCACTTTGGTAATTTTACCACTAAGGGCATTTTTGTAATTTTTATGGATCAAAAATTTTTCGAAAATAATTGTGTACAGAAATAGTTTTCGTGAATTAAGGATAAGAGAAAGAAAGTGATTTAAGAATTTTAATATTAAGTGTTAAAAAAAATGGCTAATTCCCTTTCGGGTTTTAGTTATTGAGTTTAGCCTATGACTGAGCCTTCTTGGTCAGGGTGAACCAAAGCTACGCACCAGGCAGGATTCGAGTGGAGAGGAGGTGAGTCACGTGGACTGCTTAAATACCAAGCTCCCACTGAAACCATTCCTAGACATGCGTACAAGGGTTACCACACCCGTTGAGTCCTCTAGGTTAGGGTGAACCAAGCTACGCACTGTAGAATTCAAGAAGAGGAGGTGAGTCACTAGGACCGCTAAATACCAAGCTCTTGGGATCCACTCCTAGACATGCGTACCATGGTTGCCACACCTAGCTTAATTGACTTAGTCATAGGTTGGTTTAGTGCCTTAAATCTTATGTGTTTGTGTTTGAGTAGTCTAATCCTAGGGTTCAAGTTCCTATCATGCTATTCTCGTTCCATGCCTTTTCTACCCTTATATAAATCATGTAATCACACATAGAGTCGGGGTACTTACCGGTGGATCATGAATTCGGAGACTTAGGGCCATGTCTTTATACTGTCCATTTGTAAAAATATTTTCATAAAACTCATTTGGCCTTATTTTAAAAACGTTTTGGGCCTTAGGCCATTGGTAGAGAGTTTGAACTGGCTCGATACCAAATTGAAACACCCACACCCAAACCCACGAGAATGGTGGATCTGGTATGTTCCTCAAGTAACCTTGTTCAAATTCATTCAATACTTTGAAAGCGTGAGTTTTGGAAGATAGCTCGTTGTGGGTTGGGCTTGAGTTGAAAAAATTTATTTTTTAACAAAAGCCCATTTGCTTCAAGGGACAAAATATTTAAACTTATTTCATACTAAGTGGGCTTACTCTTTATAAAGCCCTAAACTCATAACATAGTAATTATAGTAGAAATAAAAATTAAATCACGGTGGCATTATTACATAAAATGAAACCCAAAATAATAAATTGTACAAGCTTTAAAATAAAATAAATATTCAAATTAAATCTGAACTTCAAGTCGATCATGGCCACCACAAGTTCTCGCCATCCAGGTCCATTCCGCTCATCACCAAACATATTCCCACAACGGGTGAGTCGATAGACTCGGTGTGTAACCAACACTAAACATAATAGAGATAGGCACACCATAAAAATCATATGCATATAATAATTCAAGATCATGATGCAAACCCGAACCCAAACCTATATGCCATCCGCTACACTCCACCGTGCACCAACTCAGCATGCAGTGGGGACTACTAAGTCAACCCTCCTTCCGCTACACTTCATCGAAGGCGTCATTGCAATCGACGTGCTCATCGCCCATCGATAATATTGTGGCATAGCCACCATCAGAACGTAACCGGTTACCACTTAGTGAGACCAAGTCATCACATTCACTTAGTGAGACCAAGTCATCACATTCACTTAGTGAGACCGAAGTCATCACTTTCACTTATAATGTTGGTGAGACCGTAGTCAACACCTTCTTCCCCTTTCACATAAATCCCGAATGCCCCAAATTATAAATATCATGCATAACATATTTTTATTTCACTTTCACATCACTTTTCACTTGTATAACATTTATTTCAAAATCCTAGTAGAAGTAGGAAAATGTACCTGAATACTTTGTACCATAATATGGCACTTTAGCCACTTTCTTTCACTTTCACATTAACATATATAACATATTTAAACCATAAAACTATTAAGAATAGTGTGGAATACACACCTGATTTGTTTAGCGATTCGTTGAGATTCGAAAGCAAGATCTAATGTTTAGATCCTTAATTCCTACATTTGGTTTATCAAGTATTACTTAGCATAAATTCTATTTTGGTTATAATATCCAAATCCTAGTAGGATTTGTAAAGAGGCTTACCTTTGATGCCGATTTGATGTTTATTCAAATCCGAAACTTTGTTTTCCTTCACTTGATATTCGCCAACCTTTAATCTCAACAAAATTAGTTTTCGCTTTTTAATAATTATAGATCTTATCTATGTAATCACACAACCTTGGTGAATACTTTCAAATGCTTACCTTATGGATTTTAAACTCAAAACTTCACCTTCCCTTTTCCTTATAATCGGCCAACACCTAGATCCTGAATAGGTTAGTTTTTGATCAATTTGATCTAATTGACTAAGATTTGGCCTTGGTAGAATGTATAGACTTACTTACCTTGAAGTTCTCAAATCCAAGTTGATCTTTATTTTTAATTCTGTCGAAATCACTTGTTAGATTCGAACTATTATTCAATTATGGAAGGAACCTTTTACCGAATGCATGTTGATGTACTTACCTCGCTTTTGAATCCGGATGATCTCTTTTAATATTCGGCTATGGCACTATTTGGGATCTCAAAGTTTTGGCTTTTGTGGAGGGATAGTAGAAGAAAAGAAAAAGAAAGGAAAAGAGATGGAGAGACCTTTGACAAGGAGGATTGGCTAAAGAAAAGAAAAGTTGTTGTTGCTTTGATTAGGACGTTTGGCAAGAAGATGAAGAGAAGAGAATGGCTTTTACTTTTCTCTCTTTGGCCAAAACTATTAGTCTTAGAGTCCCTAAATCCTCCAACTCTTCATTTGTGATAAGTTTTAATTTTATCAACTATGAAATTCCATCAAATCTCCTAATTAGCCAAAAGTTCTATTGAATAAAAATTCCTCTTCTTAGCTTCCCTTGTGCCGTCTAACTCCCCATTCATGGAAGCAAAATAAAATTTCTTTTATTTGTTTCCTAGATGGCTCAAACTCAGGCCCAAAAACCTCTTGCATTTGGGCCATTTCCTAGGGCCTTAGGTGGCATCTTCAGGCCACATTTCCAAGTCCGTTATTGGGTCAAATTTTATGTTCTTTATATTTTTAGGGTCACTTGGCCCTAAGCTCCCCTTTGGGCTCTTAAATTCGACATTCCGGGGTCATTTTAAGTTTCCTAAAATTTTCGCGCGGCTCTGTATTTTTCAAGTTTCCAAAATGTTTAGTTTCCTATTTTGGCTTGGTTTCCAAAATGTTTAGTTTCCTATTTTGGTTTGGTTTCCAAAATGTTTAGTTTCCTATTTTGGTTTGGTTTCCAAAATGTTCACTTTCCTAATTTCTTTAGGTTTCCAAAAATGTCTAAGTTTCCAAAAATGTCTAAGTTTCCAAAAATGTCCATTTCCATTTCCATTTCCATTTCCATTTCCATTTCCATTTTCATTTCCATTTTCATGCATTTCTAGGTTTCCAAAAGTATCAAAATTTATTCATAGTACTTGAAACTTGTCATTTCATACAATTAAACTGGAAATGCATAGGCCCTATTCAGGATGTTACAGTTTATATGATGATTTTATCAAAAGATTTGAATAACATAAGAGTCAATATTTCTAGTTTTTGTTAAGGCCCAAAATTTTGAAATAGCATTTAGCATATTTAGCAATCTAGCATCTAAAACCCAATTTACGATCTAGCTAAGAGTTTGGCCCATTTAACAATTTATCGTGCTTTTAACCTATTTAACAATTTATCAAGCTATTCGGCCCATTTATCGATCTAGCAGAGATTTCGGCCCATTTATCGATCTAGCAGAGATTTCGGCCCATTTATCGATCTAGTAGAGATTTTGACCCATTTAACAATTTAATGTGATTTGACCCATTTAACTATCTATCCAAGATTTCGCCCATTTACTAACTAGCAAACTTATCGGCCCATTTACGATCTAATACATCTTTGGCCCATTTACACATGAGATTTTTAGTATTATTTTACTACCTACACATCGAGGGCATTTTCGTAATTTTCACATTTTTAACAATTTTTATGAATATTTCACCAAAACACCAAATATTTCGTATTATACCGATTTGTCGGTTTTTACGATTTTTACTCCATACCACGAATGACATCCAACCCGAGAAAAGTGTGAAGTTACACACCTTGATATCATGAGTACTAAACCTTCCCACTCTTCAGCACCTAAACATAATACGATCTATTAGAACACTATTATTTATCAATAATATTCTATTGGGATTCGATCCAAATCCTTACCCTTTGATTTTGAATCACTTCTATTTTCGTTTCTCCTTATTTATCGATTCGTTTGCTGTTGAGAATCCACTAACGCATACAAAGGCTGGAGTACGAACTACTTCAAATAATTGATTTCCCTCGATTGATGGTCCGCAACCCGATGGAAAATCTCGATTCAAACAAATTTCTTCGTTTAGTAATAGGGATTTTGAAACCGCCTCTTTCGAATGCTATAGGCTGCCCTTTTCTGCCCTATTTTGAATGTCTTCAATGACAAAAGATCATTAATCCAACCTAATAATATATATCGAAAATAATACTAAAGGTTTTAAGGGTGAGATTTCCTTATCACAAAGATCCTTGCTCCACAATATGAGAATCGACCAAAAACGTTCCCTCAACACCTTAAATCGATTCCAACGTTCTAAGATACACACGAACACTTGAGTTTCGGTCTTTCACTATCGCACTAAAGTATAACGAATGAAAACGTTAATAGAATGAACGATAAATTTGATCTAAGAGATCCCTCTTATCACCATCAAAATTCAGCCAAAACCATTATTAACTAAAATAAACTAAAAAGAACTCTTACCTAATGTCCACGGTTGAGAAGAAACGATTGAGAAGGATGTTTATGAATAGAGAGAGATTCGCTATGAATAACCAAAGAAAAGAGAAAATGGTTCGCAATGACACACTAACATTCTACCATGAGAGAATATTATGGAGAAAGTATGATTGAAAAGAAATTAAAAGATGAGAGAAAGAGGTGATGATGATGTTGTTTCGGTTTTCAAAGAGAAGAAAAGAGAAAGAAAGAGATGAGTTTAGGAGCAAAGTACATTCGGCAATAGGGAAAAGAAAAGAAAAGAAAAGAATGGCCTTTTTGGTATTGGAGATTTCGGCACTTTGAAAAGGCATACAAAAGAGTACTAAAGTGATAGGCAAAAATGACCAAATGGTCAAAAGATTAAGGCTTACTAAAAGATCAAATTCGGGCAAAGGAGAAAGGTTGAGAAAAGAATTGCAAAACTTTGCACAAGATGTTAGGAATGACCAAAAACTAATTCCTAATCCTAGCCAAGCTACTAACATATTCGGCCAACCTCCCCCTAGTCACAATGCCGTCCAAATTCATTGGTCAAATGACCATGAAATAATTTCCAAAACCTTTTCCTTGATACATGCCTTATGTCCCCTTATCTTTCCAAAATTTCTTGATTTCCTACCATACGTTAACAATTACCTTATTCCTTTAGTTTACTTACCAAAAATGAAAATTCCAACCTTACCATATATATTGCTTGGCCGACACTTGCTATACTTGTGCAAAAATAAAAATTATCTAGATGCTAACCAAGGGATTCGAACCACTCCCCTCATTCCACAACTCATGCGCCAACACCACCTTACCATTTACTCATCTTATGCTACACTTTGACACTTAAATTAACTTAAGTATCAATGTCACTTAATCCACTTCATTAAATTCTCAAAACTAAAAATTATTTCATTCCCGAATAATTCTATACTCTTCTTCAGGACTATAATAAACACGAAAATGAAGTAAGAAAATTTTCCTTCATAATATAAGCATAAAAAACATGCAATAAAAATTGATTCTCGAATTTTAGGGTGTTACAACTCTACCCTCCTTAAAGAAAATTTCGTCCTCAAAATTTACCTGGTTGAAAGAGGTGAGGGTATTGTTGCTAAATTGCATCCTCAGGCTCCCACGTAGCTTCCTCCTCTCCGTGATTATGCCATAAAACTTTGACCAATGGCACTGTCTTCTTTCTTAGCACCTTAACATCCGGTCTAAAATTTTCACCGGTTCTTCTTCAAAAGACAAGTCGCATTTAATTCCACTTCCTCAACCGGATTATATGAGATGGATCCGATCTATAGCGTCTCAAAGATGGAAACATGGAAAACATTATGAATTTGACCCAACTCCGAGGTAATTCAATTTGATAAGCCATCGGGCCAACACGCTTCATCACACGATATGGTCCGATGAACCTAGGGCTCGACTTGCCCTTCTTTCCAAATCTAAAATCTTCTTCCAAGGTGAGACCTTCAAGAAGACTTGCTCTCCCACAAGAAACTCGATATCCTTTCGCTTCAAATCAAGATACGATTTCATCTATCCAAGCTTCCTTTAACCGTGCTCGAATAACCTTTACTTTCTTCCGTTTGAAATCATCTCAGACCTAACATCGCCGCTCGCCCAACTCACCCAACAAATAGGAGAACGACACCACGACTATATAATACCTCATAGGTGCCATCTGAATGCTAGACTGATAGCTATTGTTATACGCGAATTCAGCCAATGGTAGAAAATCCTCCCAACTACCTCTGAAGTCGATCACACATCCCCTTAACATGTCTTCCAATATCTGAATTACTCTCTCCGACTGACCATCAGACTGAGGATGAAAAGCCGTACTAAAATTCAACTTTGTCCCCAAGGCTTCATGCAGAGCTTTCCAAAATCGTGACGTAAATCTAGGATCCCTGTCTGAAATAATAGACACTAGTACCCCATGCAACCTCACGATTTCGGATACATATAGTTTAGCCAATTTCTGCAACAAATAATCCGTACGAACTGGAAGAAAATGAGCAGTCTTCGTCAAACGATCAACTATTACCCATACGGAATTTTTCTTAGTAGGTGTTAAAGGTGACCCGCTAACAAAATCCATAGTTATTCGCTCCCATTTCCAAAGAGGAATCTTTACCGGTTGTAACAATCCTGACGGTAATTGATGCTCTGCCTTCACTTGCTGACAAGTCAAACATTTTCCTACAAACTCAGAAATCTCCCGCTTCAACCCTGGCCACCAATACTGTTCACGGAGATCTCAATACATCTTATTTCCTCCGGGGTGCATAGCATAAGGGCTACTATGCGCCTCCCGTAGAATCATTTGTCTCAATTCTGAGTCTTTAGGCATACAAACCCTTCCACGAAAGCACAGCACTCCATTCATATTTATACCAAAATCCTCTATTTCACCCCTTTCAACCTGCTGAAATAAAAGTTCCAACTTTTTATCTGATGTCTGCTTTTCCTTGATTTGCTCCAGCCACAGAGGCTTCACCTGAAGTTCTGCTAACAAACTACCATCCTCATACAAACTTAAATGAGCAAACATTGCTCTTAAATCCGATCACGCTTTACGACTTAAGGCATCGCTACTACGTTAGCCTTTCCAGATGATATTCGATTGAGAAATCATAGTCCTTTAATAATTCCACCCATCTTCTTTGTCTCAAATTCAACTCCTTTTGGGTAAGGAGGTTCTTAAGACTCTTGTGATCTGTGTAGATAATAGACTTCTCACCGTAGAGATAATGCCTCCAAATCTTTAAAGCAAAAACCACCGCAGCTAACTCCAAATCATGAGTAGGGTAGTTTACTTGATGCGGTCTCAATTGACGAGAAGCATAAGCCACCACTTTTCCATTTTGCATCAAGACACAACCTGCATTCGTGTGAGACGATCATAATAAATAGTGAATTCTTTTCCACCTTTGGATGAATCAAACCGAGCTTCCGTCGAATCTTTTTCAATTTCTCGAAACTCTCCTATTATTTTCCGGTCAAATATACGGAACTCCTTCCGCAAGCTTTAGTTAGGTGCGAAGAATCAACGAAAATCCTCAACAAAGCGCCTATAATAACCACCAGACCAAGAAACTCAATTTCAGCTACCGACGTTGGTGGTTTCCAATCCAAAATAGCCTCAATCTTCCGAGGATCCACCCTTATTCCTTGGTGATACCACATGACCCAAAAAGTCACTTCCTTTAGCCAAAATTTGCATTTGACCGAATTTGGCATAAAGTTGCTTATCACGTAAGTTGCAATACTATACATAAATGCGTGTCATGCTCCTCATCATTTCTTGAATAAACTAAAATGTCATCTATGAACACTACCACAAACCGGTCTAAATATGGTTGAAAGACTGGTTCATCATGTCCATAAATGCGGCTGGTGCATTGGTTAATCCAAACGCATCACTACAAACTCATAATGTCCGTGAATTGAGTTTGAAATACCTTCTTATAAATATCCGCTTCTTTCACCTTAAGTCGGTGATAACCCGATCTCAAATCAATTTTGGAGAAAATCAAGCTCCCTTCAATTGATCAAACAGTCATCAATTCTTAGCAAAGGATACCTATTCTTGATCGTCAATTTATTCAATTATCGTAATCAATGCACATACGTGTCGATCCATCCTTCTTCTTGACGAACAAAGCGGTGCTCCCCACGGAGACACACTCGATCGAATAAATCCCCGATCTAGCAATTCTTGAATTTGAGCTTTAAGCTCTGCCAACTCCTTCGGTGCCATTCTATAAGGAGCAATGGACACTGGAGCCGTTCGCAAAAGCTCAATGCCAAATTCTACTTCCCGATCTCGAGGTATACTAGGAAGTTCTTCGGGAAATACATCTCGAAATTCCTTCACCGTTCTCACATCATCCACAGATAGCTCTTTGGCATCCAAAGCACAAATAAAGGCTAGGAATGCTCCATACCCTTTTCGCACCAACTTTTACTCGCTTTTAACGCCGATACCACATTCGCCAAGTAGTTTCTTCGCTCACCAATCATTATGACTTCCTTATCATCCGAGGTTCTTATTATCATCCATTTTTCAAGACAATCCAAATGCTACCGATGTTTGACCAACCAATCCATGCCCAAAATGAGGTCGAACTCATGAAAGGTAATTCCATCAAATTCGCCAAGAACACCTCCTCTTGAATTTCTAAGGTACGCCTCTAAGCAGTTTATTTACAATCATCGATCGTCTAAAGGACTAATCATCGTCATCTCACTATCGGTAATTTTAGATTTTAGATTTAGGTTTTCAGATATGGCGCTAGCAACATACGAATGGGTAGAACCAATATTTATTAAGGCAAGAATAGGTACATCGAATATGAAGAACGCATCATTATTACATCGTGCATTGCCATCCTCACTTGCCTAATCGCATAGACCAGTCCAGCCATCTTGCATCCGTGTTACCTCTAGGACCATTGCCTCGACCGGTGCACCTCGACCACGCCCGCCCCATTACCACCACGACCTAGTCCACGGCCTCTCGGTGGTCAGCCGAGTACCTCTGGCCATGTGCATCATTATTACGAACTTCCGAGTCGTATCCATATCGTCGAGGGAGTTTCTATATCAGTGATCCATTGAACCGCATTTGTAGTAAGCTACCGCTTTTCCTCCAAGATTCTCCGAATGTCTTTTCCCACATTCAGACAATTTCGACCTCGATTATTAGTTATGTGCTCTACCTTGGGCTGATTCATCATTCCGAGGCCTCTTCGAAATCTCTTTGAAGAAACCGATCGCTGTGTCTCTCTTATTTCTAAATCTTTCTCGATTCTCGATGTTACGAGTTCTTAGCCTCTTCGCTATCTTGGCCTTCTCCACAAGCGTGGCAAAAGTTCTAACTTGTTGTGGGGCAATCAGAACCCTCAACTCATCATTTAGCCTATCCTCAAACGTACACAATGTTCGTGATCTGTTGACACTATTGTCCGAGCATATCGACTCAAGCGAGAAACTCAAACCTCATACATCGCCACTATCTTACTCCTTGAATAGATTCAAAATTACTTCCTTGAGCGCCTACATAACTCGCTCCAACATATTTCCTTGGAAGGCGACTTTAAAGAATTCCCAAGTAATCAATGCGACTTGGTGCCTTCTCGAATAGTAAGCCACCATTGATATGCCTCGTCTCTAAGCAAGGACACAACTCCTTTCGGTTTACGCTCAAAGTGCATTCCATATCATCCATAATCCGCTCCTGACTTCAAGCCAATATTCACCACATTTGAGCTACACGAAACTCCTCTAAAACTTCGCATTATTTGACTTGAGTCGTTCAAATTGACCCATGAGTTGTTGGCCCAATTCTAGTTCCAAGGACCCTTTCTAGGACTCGCAGATCGCTTGTGTCAAAGCATTATCTTCTTCCATGTGATCGCGTGATCCTTCTCACTCTCAAATGACGCAGCGCATCCATTTCCTAAGATATGATTTGGTACTTCATTAAAGACTCGTCCTCCCGCCATGGCCACGCCTCACTGCGTCCACGACCACGCCCTCTAGTGCTCATGATGACTAATTCGATTTAATCTAATTACAAGTTTTATGAATCGAAAAATTTATTTCAAAGTGTTTATTAACGATGTTTTATGAGATTTGAGAGATAAAGTTGTTTTTCGCAACACATCCTATAGTCTCAATCTCTATGAACTTTAACATCTAAAACTAGAAGTTCTAGAGTGTTCCTATGGTCATATCATCATCATCATAATAATCATTTAACAATGAATACTTACTTAACTTGGTGCCGGATGCTTGTGGTGCCATACTGATCTTTAAAACATAATTGAATGATTTCATACAGAAATTATTTGTGAACCCAACCACAGTCGAGTTTTTGAAATTGGCTCTGATACCATTAAATATAACACCCTAAACCCGGTCTATGCGTAAAGACAAGATTTGGTTTGTTACATAGATCGAACTATCTTAACAATTAAAGTAAATCAAAAATTTTCAAAATCATCATTTTATTTATAAGGTTTAATAAAAACCAAAAGAGTATTTTAAATTTGATGAATATGAAAAAAAATATTAATTGAAAATATCATTAATATTATATTGATAAAATCCTTAGAGTAAATTTTTTTTATAAGAGTTCAAAATATTTAATAAAATGATAAAGGAATTTCATATATTTGAAAACCCAAATTATTTTTAGAAAACAAAATAATTATAAGCCCATATTAATAGTCCAAAACATAATTTAAATCCATCCACACATAAAATCCATAAAATATTTATAGAGGCCTTATTACATCAAACCCATAATAGTAAATTATAGAAAGTCTTTAATAAAAGTTCAAAGTTTCATTAACCTTTATTTGTAGTATGGCCCCACGAAGTCATCCTCTACCAAGTCCACGTCAATTTCCATTACCTAAGATGAAAAATTTGAGGGAGTGAGTTACTTAGAACTCAGTGTATAACTCACTTACTTATTCATTGGGCCAGATCATCAAATCATTATTTTGGGCTTGAGCCCGTCAACAGGTTTAACAATATAAATAATAATATGTATGCAAAATGAAGTTCCCAACCCCAAATCTAATTTCCATCCACTACTCACCCCCGTACCAACCATCACACCTGTGGGTATCAAGTCAACCCACCCTGCCATCACACCAATCGTAGGCATTAAGCCATTTTATATTTGTGGCAGAGCCACCGAACTAGATTGTGACAAAGTCACCAAACTAGAGGCATTGAGCCATGAATATTTGTGGCAGAGCCACCAAACTAGAGGCAATCAGCCGTTTAATTATTTTGTGGCAAAGCCACCGAACTAGATTTTGGCAACAGGCCTTTCTTCTCTTCATTATTAATCCCAACCCATGCAACATGTATGCAAAAATTTCCTCTAGGACCATTGCCTCGACCCGGTGGACCTTGACCACGTCCAAATTTCATTACCACCACGACACGGTCCACGACCTCTTGATGGTCATTGATTACCCCGGCCGGTTGTGCATCATTATTACGAACTTCTTGAGTCGTATCCATCGTCGAGGACAATTTTGTATTGATGATCCATTGAACCGCATTTCTAGCATGCGCCTTTTCCTCAACATTCTCCAAAATGTCTTTTCCCACACTCATTGCAATCTCGACTTCGATTATTTGCTAGGGGTTCTACCTTGAAGCGGTTCATCATTACGAGGTCTCTTCCGAATCTCTTTGAAGAACTAGATCTAGGCTGTGTCTCTCTTTGTTTGGAATCTTTCTCGATTTCGCGTTGCTCAATTCTTAGCCTCCTCGACTATTTTGGCCTTCTCCACAAGAGTGGAAAAATTTCTAACTTCTTTGTGGAGCAATCGTAACCCTCACTCATCATTAAGTCTATCCTCGAAACGTATACATCGTTCGTGATCTATTACTACAATTGTCCGCATAGCGGCTCGGACGTAAAAACTTCGGCTTCATATGTCGCCACCGCCTTACTTCCTTGGACAAGATTCAAAAATTCTTTCCTTAGAGCGTCTACATAACTCGTTCCAACGATTTTCCTTGGAAGCGACTTTAAAGAATTCCCAATTAATTCATGCTGACTTGATTGCCTTCTCTAACAGTGAGCCACCAGCGACACGCCTCATCTCTTAATAAGGATACAGCTCCTCTCAATTTTTGCTCGACGATTGCATTCCATATCATCCATAATCCGTTCCACGACTTGAGCGAAGATTCAGCCACATTCGAGCTACACCGAGACTCCTCTAAAACTTCGCGATTATTTGACTTAAGTCACTCTGAAATTGACCCACGAGTTGTTGGCCCAATTCTAGTTCCAATGACCCTTTCCAAGACTCGCAGCATTGCTTGAGTCAATGCATTATCTTCTTCCATGTGATCGCGTGATCCCGTCTCATCACAATTGACGCAAAGGCCCAATTCCGACATATGATTTGGTGCTTGATCGTAGCACCTCGGCCTCTACCACGGCCACGTCACTGCGCCCACGACCACGCCCTCTAGTGCTCATGATAGCTTGTTCGTTTTTATCGATTATGCTTTATGAATCGTAAAATTTGTTTGGTGTTTATTAACGATATTTTATGAGATTTGAGATATAAAGTTGTTTTTTCGCAACATATCCTATAGTGTCAATCTCTACGGTTTTCACATCTAAAACTAGAAGTTCTAGAGTGTTCCTATGATCATATCATAGTAATCATTAAGTAATAAATACTTACTTGACTTGTTGCCGGATGCTTGTGGTGCCATCTTGATCTTTAAAATATAATTGAATGATTTCATACGAAATTATTGCGAACCCAAACCACAACCGAAGTTTTTGAAACGCTGCTCGATACCATTAAATGTAACACCCCAAACCCGGTCTATGCATTGAGACTAGATTTGGTTTGTTACATGAATCGAGCTATATTTAAAATTTTCAATAAGTTAAAAAACTACAATATTATTTTTAACTACGGGTTTAAAAATCGAAGAATATTTTAATTTAATTAATATTAGAAAGCGTTAGTTGAAACACATTATTAACATTGTATTATCAAAAACCTTTAGGCATTTTGTTTAAGAGTTAACAATAAAATATTTATAAAGGAATTTCATATATTTGAAAAAAAACAAATTTATTTTAATAAAACATCATATAACCATAGCCCATATTTAGAAGTCCAAAATATAGTTTAAAACCAAACACACATAAAAATCCATAAATTATTTATAGAGGCCCTTATTACATTAACCCAAAATAAAATATACTTATTAAAAAGTTGAGTTTAATAAACCCATGTTTTGCAAGATGGCCTCACGAAGTCATCCTCGGCCCAAGTCCACGTCAATTTCCATTACCGTGATGGAAAAATTTAAGGAGTGAGTTACTTAGAACTCGGTGTATAACTCACTTACTTGTCCACTGGGCAGACTTTCAATTTTTTGAGTTTGGGCCTTGAGCCCATAAGCAAAATAATATAATGAATAACATAATTAATAGCATGCATGTAAAATGAATTTTCCCTCCCAAACCTATTTCCATCCGCTACACACCCCGTACCAACCATCACACTGTGGGGATCAAGTCAACCCACCCGCCATTACACCAATCATAGGCATTAAGCCAATTTATATTTTGTGGCATAGCCATCGAACTAGATTGTGACAAAGTCACCAACTAGAGGCATTAAGCCAATTATTATTTTGTGGAGCCACCGAACTAGAGGCAAATAGCCATTTATAACTTTTGTGGCGAGCCATCGAACTAGAGGCAAAAAGCTATGATTTTGTGGCGAGCCACCGAACTAGATTTTGGCAACAGGCCTTCTTCTCTTCATCATTTCCCAACCCATGCAATATGTATGCAATAGTAAACTATGATCATACAATAATTTTATTAAAAGGCCCATTAACAAGAGTTAATATTTCCAAATCTTTATTAAGGCCCATAAATACATTTTGGCCTAATTAACTATTTATCAACCTAGGCCCAATTTTACGATCTAGCAAGTATTTTAGCCCATTTAACAATTTAACTGAGTTTACGGCCCATTTATCGATCTAGCGTAGATTTTACCAATTTACATTCATCTAGATTTCGGCCGATTATCAATTTAACGAGTTTTTTGCCCATTTATCGATCTAGCGTAGATTTGCCCAATTTACAACCAAACAGGGTTTTCGGCCCGATTATCAATTTAACTGAGTTTTCGGCCCCTTTATCGATCTAGCAGAGATTTTACCAATTTACAACCAAACTGGGTTTCGGCCCGATTATCAATTTAATGTAGTTTTCTACCTTTATCGATCTAGCAGAGGTTTCGGCCCAATTTACCACCAAACAAGGATTTCAGCCCGATTATCAATTTAACAGAGTTTCGACCCTTTATCGATCTAGCGTAGATTTCACCCAATTTACAACCAAACAGGGTTTCGACCCGATTATCAATTTAACTGAGTTTTCAGCCCAATTATCGATCTAGCATATTTTATGACCCATTTTCACGAAACATACAATTTACATATTAACAAGTAATTTCTCGAGGGCATTTTCATAATTTTCACGATTTTAGTCGTTTTCACGTATTTTCGTCAAAATATCGGTTGTTACGTTTTATACCGATCTAATCATTTTACGATTTTACTTCCATACCAAATTGACATCTAACTTAGAAAAAGTGTGAAGTTACACACCTCGACTGAGAGAGTACTAATCCTTCTCGCCTCGGCACCTAAAACATATTTCGATCTGTTAGAACACTATTTAATATACTTAATCGATAATAGATCCAAAATCTTACCCTCTTGATTTTGAATCACTTGATTTTGGTTTCTCCTCGTTTATTGGTTCGTTAGTCGCGAGAATCCACCAACGATAAAGGCTCGAAGTTCGTACCACTTCAAATAATTGACTTCCTTGGAAGATGGTCCATAACGGTGGAAAATCCTGAATGCAAAACCGCTTCTTTGTTTAAATGGGGATTTCTGGATCCGCCTCTTAATATGACTAACCACCGCCCTTTTCTTCCCTATTTTGAAAGTCTTCAAGATCAAAGGAATATTAGTTCAATCTAAGATAATATCGAAATAGTACTAGAGGCTTTAAAGGATGTGATTTCCTTACCACAATAAATCGATTCCAACGCTTTCTACGATTCTCCCAGAACACTTGAGTTCCGATCTTACGTTATTGCACTATATAATAACGAATGAAACGTTATTAGAACGAACGTTTATTTCAATCCAAATGGTCCTTCATAACACCATCAATTTTCGGCCATAACACTATTAATTAATCAAAATGAAAACAAAGAATCCTTACCTATTTTCCACGATCGAAAATAAAGGATTGAGAAAGGTGTTTGTGATGAATGAAGATTTCGCTATGAAGAATCAAATAAAAGAAATAAAGATTCGGTTATGGGCACTCTAGCATTCGCCATGAGAGAGTTTAATGGAGAAACTTTGAGTGAAAAGAAATAAAATATGAAAGAAGAGATGGTGATGATGTTGTTTGATTTCAAAGAGAAGAGAAGAAAAGATGGATTTTAGGAGCTAGGTACATTCGGCCATGGTAAAAAGAAAAGAAAAAGAATGGCTTTTGGTACTAACAATTTCGGCACTAAGAAGAAGCACAAGAGAAAACTCAAAAGATGAACAAAAGTGACCAAATGGTCAAAAGAATTTGGCTTTACCAAGGTTCAATTTCGGCCAAAGGAGAAAGTTGAGAAGAGGAAAGCAAAATTCTGCACAAGGATGCTAAGAATGACCAAAGAGAAAATTCAATTCTTAGCCAAACTAACACTAAAATTCGCCCTCCTATACCAAGTTGTCAGTCAAAAACATGGTCAATTGGCCATGATTTTGTTTCCAAAATTTTCCTTGATATGTACCTTATGTCCCCATATCTTTCCTTAAGTTTTTGATTCCATGCCATAAGTTAACTATTTCCTTAATCCTTTGATACACTAACCAAAAATAACATGGTCAACACTTACCATATATGCTCTTGGCCGACACTTGCTATACATGTGCAGAAAATTAAAAATAAAATTCATCTAGATGCTAAACAAGGATTCAACCTCTTCCTCATGCTATAACTCATGCGCCAACACCACCATGCCATATACTCATTTCATGTCACTTATTAACACTTAATTTTACTTAAGTATTAATGACACTTGCTTCTCTTCAATAAATTCTCAAATATTAAAATTATTCCGTACCCAAATTATGCTATACTCTTCTTTAGGACTTCAATAAACACGAAAATAAAAGTAAGAAATTTTCCTTTAAAATCTAAACACCAATTCATGCAATATATAAACACTCGGATTTTAGGGTGTTACACCAATCGTGACTGCCATCAACGCAGCGGAGGTCCCTCGACGCGTAAATTCTCGTCTTCTCCGCATTTAAAAGGAAATGACTAGCAGATCACAACAAGAATAGCAACAATATAGTTTCCCTTTTTATTTTCATTTTAAGGCTATAAAAGCCGATTATATCAGAATCAAAAAGGAGGACATACGGAGAGAGTAATGTAATACACACAGAAATAAAAAGCAAAAATATGCACTTTGCAAGAAAATACAGAGTTTTTTAATGGAGGTGATTCTTTATTTTCTGATTCGTTTTTTTTTTTTTTCGATTTATGCATGTTATATGCGCAAAATAACAAAACAAAAAAGAAAAGAAAAGAAAAGACTTAAATTTTATACACACATGAGTCGTGTGGTACTTACCTGGATCATGGTCGAGACTTAGGGCCATGTCTTTATACCACCATTTGTAAAAAATTTTCATAAACATTTCATTTTATTTTAAAAAACGTTGGCTCCTTAGGCCATCGCCGAGAGTTTGAACTGCTCGATATTAAATTGAAACATTTCACACCCAAATTTCACCAGAATGGACGATCCGGTATGTTTCAAGTAACCTTGCTCAAATTATTCAATACTTTGAAAACGTGAGTTGGAAGATAGCTCGTTGTGGGTTGGGCTTGAGTTGAAAAAATTTATTTTTTAACAAAAGCCCATTTGCTTCAAGGGACAAAATATTTAAACTTATTTCATACTAATTACTTTATAAAGCCCTAAACTCATAACATAGTAATTATAGTAGAAATAAAAATTCATTACTATGGCATTATTACATAAAATGAAACCCAAAATAATAAATTGTACAAGATTTTAAAATAAAATAAATATTCAAATTAAACTGAACTTCAAGTCGATTGCCACCACAAGTTCTCGCCATCCCATCCATTACCGCTATCACCAAACATATTCCCACAACGGGTGAGTCGATAGACTCAAAGGTACCAACACTAAACATAATAGAGATAGGCACACCATAAAAATCATATGCATATAATAATTCAAGATCATGATGCAAACCCAACCCAAACCTATATGCCATCCGCTACACTCCACCAGCACTCAACTGCATAACCGTGGGACTACTAAGTCAACCTCCTTCCGCTACACTTCATCAAGGCGTCAGCAATGACGTGCTCATCGCCTCATCGATAATATTGTGGCATAGCCATTAACGAACGAACCGGTTACCACTTAGTGAGACCAAGTCATATTCACTTAGTGAGACCAAGTCATCACATTCACTTAGTGAGACCGTCATCACTTTCACTTATAATGTTGGTGAGACCGTAGTCAACACCTTCTTCCCTTTCACATAAATCCTAATGCCCCAAATTATAAATATCATGCAACATATTTTTATTTCACTTTCACATCACTTTTCACTTGTATAACATTTATTTCAAAATCCTAGTAGAAGAGGAAAATGTACTCAATACTTTGTACCATAATATGGCACTTTAGCCACTTTCTTTTCACTTTCACATTAACATATATAACATATTTAAACCATAAACTATTAAGAATAGTGGAATACACACCGATTTGTTTAGCGATTCGCTGAGATTCTCGAAGCAAGATCTAATGTTTAGATCCTTAATTCCTACATTTGGTTTATCAAGTATTACTTAGCATAAATTTATTTGTTATAATATCCAAATCCTAGTAGGATTTGTAAAGAGGCTTACCTTTGATGCCGATTTGATGTTTATTCAAATCCTTGAAACTTTGTTTTCCTTCACTTGATATTCTACCAACCTTTAATCTCCAACAAAATTAGTTTTCGCTTTTTAATAATTATAGATCTTATCTATGTAATCACACAACCTTGGTCAATACTTTCAAATGCTTACCTTATGGATTTTAAACCCAAAACTTCACCTTCCTTTTTCCTTATAATCTCCCAACACCTAGATCCCTAATAGGTTAGTTTTTGATCAATTTGATCTAATTGACTAAGATTTGGCTTCAATGTATGTATAGACTTACTTACCTTGAAGTTCTCAAACTCAAGTTGATCTTTATTTTAAATTCCGTTAAATCACTTGTTAGATTCGAACTATTATTCAATTATGGAAGGAACCTTTTACCGCATGTTGATGTATTACCTCTGCTTTTGAATCCTTGATGATCTCTTTTAATATTCGCCATGGCACTATTTGGGATCTCAAAGTTTGGCTTTTGAGGATAGTAGAAGAAAAGAAAAAAGAAAGGAAAAGAGATGGAGAGACCTTTGACAAGGAGGATTCGCTAAAGAAAAGAAAAAGTTGTTGTTGCTTTGATTAGGACGCTTTAAGAAGATGAAGAGAAGAGAATGGCTTTTACTTTTCTCTCACAAAACTATTAGTCTTAGAGTCCCTAAATCCTCCAACTCTTCATTTGTGATAAGTTTTAATTTTATCAACTATGAAATTCCATCAAATCTCCTAATTAGCCAAAAAGTTCTATTGAATAAAATCTCTTCTTAGCTTCCTGTGCCGCCTAATCCCATTCATGGAAGCAAAATAAAATTTCTTTATTTGTTTCTAGATGGCTCAAACTCAGCCCAAAACCTCTTGCATTTGGGCCATTTCAGGCCTTAGGTGGCATCTTCAGCCACATTTCCAAGTCCGTTATTGTCAAATTTTATGTTTTTATATTTTTAGGTCACTTGGCCCTAAGCTCCCTTTGGGCTCTTAAATTTACATTCCGGTCATTTAAGTTTCCTAAAATTTTCATCTCAGAATTTTTCAAGTTTCCAAATGTTTAGTTTCCTTTTGGCTTGGTTTCCAAATGTTTCCTATTTTGGTTTGGTTTCAAAATGTTTAGTTTCCTATTTTGGTTTGGTTTCCAAAATGTTCACTTTCCTAATTTCTTTAGGTTTCAAAAATGTCTAAGTTTCCAAAATGTCTAAGTTTCCAAAATGTCCATTTCCATTTCCATTTCCATTTCCATTTCCATTTCCATTTTCATTTCCATTTTCATGCATTTCTAGTTTCAAAAGTATCAAAATTTATTCATAGTACTTGAAACTTGTCATTTCATACAATTAAACCTGAAATGCATAGGCCCTATTCAGATGTTACTGTTTATATGATGATTTTATCAAAAGATTTGAATAACATAAGAGTCAATATTTCTAGTTTTGTTAAGGCCCAAAATTTTGAAATAGCATTTAGCATATTTAGCAATCTAGCATCTAAAACCCAATTTACGATCTAGCTAAGAGTTTGGCCCATTTAACAATTTATCTTTTCTACTATTTAACAATTTATCGTGCTATTCGCCCATTTATCGATCTAGCAGATTTCGCCCATTTATCGATCTAGCAGATTTCACCATTTATCGATCTAGTAGAGATTTTGACCCATTTAACAATTTAATGTGATTTCGCCCATTTAACTATCTATCCAAGATTTCGCCCATTTACTAACTAGCAAACTTATCGTACCATTTTACTTATCTAATACATCTTTGGCCCATTTACACATGAGATTTTTAGTATTATTTTACTACCTACACATCGAGGGCATTTTCAATTTTCACATTTTTAACAATTTTATGAATATTTCACCAAAACACCAAATATTTCAGATTATACCGATTTGTCGGTTTACGATTTTTACTCCATACCACTTAATGACATCCAACCCGAGAAAAGTGTGAAGTTACACACTTGATATCATGAGTACTAAACCTTCCCACTCTTCAAAGACCTAAACATAATACGATCTATTAGAACACTATTATTTATCAATATATTCTAATTCGATCCAAATCTTACCCCTTTGATTTTGAATCACTTATTTTCTCCTTATTTATCGATTCGTTTCACGAGAATCCACTAACGATAAAGGTTCGGGAGTTTACTTCAAATAATTGATTTCGATTGATGGTCCGCAACCCGATGGAAAATCTCGATTCCAACAAATTTCTTCGCTTAGTAATAGGGATTTATGAAACCGCCTCTTTCAATGCTATAGACCGCCTTTTCCTTTATTTTGAATGTCTTCAATGACAAAAGATCATTAATCCAACCTAATAATATATATCGAAAATAATACTAAAGGTTTTAAGGTGAGATTTATCACAAAGATCCTTGCTCCACAATATGAGAATCACCAAAACGCTCCCTCAACACCTTAAATCGATTCCAACGTTCTAAGATACACATAACACTTGAGTTTCGGTCTTTCACTATCGCACTAAAGTATAACTAATGAAAACGTTAATAGAATGAACGATAAATTTGATCTAAGAGATCCCTCTTATCACCATCAAAATTCAGCCAAACCATTATTAACTAAAATAAACTAAAAAGAACTCTTACCTAATGTCCACGGTTGAGAAGAAACGATTGAGAAGGATGTTTATGAATAGAGAGATTCGCTATGAATAACCAAAGAAAAGAGAAAATGGTTCTGCAATGACACACTAACATCTTCATGAGAGAATATTATGGAGAAAGTATGATTGAAAAGAAATTAAAAAGATGAAGAGGTGATGATGATGTTGTTTCGGTTTTCAAAGAGAAGAAAAGAGAAAGAAAGAGATGAGTTTAGGAGCAAAGTACATTCGCAATAGGGAAAGAAAAGAAAAGAAAAGAATGGCCTTTTTGGTATTGGAGATTTCGCACTTTGAAAAGGCATACAAAAGAGTACTAAAGTGATAGGCAAAATGACCAAATGGTCAAAAGATTAAGGCTTACTAAAAGATCAAATTCGCAAAGGAGAAAGGTTGAGAAAAGAATTGCAAAACTTTGCACAAGATGTTAGGAATGACCAAAACTAATTCCTAATCCTAGCTGTTACTAACATATTCTACCAACCTCCCTAGTCACAATGTCGTCTAAATTCATTGGTCAAATGACCATGAAATAATTTCAAAACCTTTTCCTCGATACATGCCTTATGTCCCCTTATCTTCCAAAATTTCTTGATTTCCTACCATACGCTAACAATTACCTTATTCCTTTAGTTTACTTACCAAAATGAAAATTCCAACCTTACCATATATATTGCTTGGCCGACACTTGCATATACTTGTAAAAATAAAAATTATCTAGATGCTAACCAAGGATTCGAATCACTTCTCATTCCCACAACCTCAACACCAATTTTTACCATTTACTCATCTTATGCTACACTTTGACACTTAAATTAACTTAAGTATCAATGTCACTTAATCCACTTCATTAAATTCTCAAACTAAAAATTATTTCATTCTAATAATTCTATACTCTTCTTCGTGACTATAATAAACACGTAAAAAGAAGTAAGAAAATTTTCCTTCATAATATAAGCATAAAAACATGCAATAAAAATTGATTCTCGAATTTTAGGTGTTACAACTCTACTCCTTAAAGAAAATTTCCCTCAAAATTTACCGGTTGAAAGAGGTGAGTGTTGCTAAATTGCATCCTCAGCTCCCACGTAGCCTCCTCTCCGTGATTATGCCATAAAACTTTGACCAATGGCAGCTTTCTTTCTTAGCACCTTAACATCCGGCCTAAAATTTTCACCGGTTCTTCTTCAAAAGACAAGTCCTGATTTAATTCCACTTCCTCAACCCATTATATGAGATGGATCCGATCTATAGCGCCTCAAAGATGGAAACATGGAAAACATTATGAATTTGACCCAACTCCGAGGTAATTCAATTTGATAAGCCACGGGCCAACACGCTTCATCACACGATATGGTCCGATGAACCTAGGGCTCGCCCTTTCTTTCCAAATCTAAAATCTTCCAAGGTGAGACCTTCAAGAAGACTTGCTCTCCCACAAAGAAACTCGATATCCTTTCGCTTCAAATCAGATACGATTTCGCTCATCCGCTTCCTTTAACCGTTTCAATAACCTTTACTTTCTTCCGTTTAAATCATCTCAGACCTAACATCCGCCGTCGCCCAACCAACAATAGGAGAACGACACCCACGACTATATAATACCTCATAGGTGCCATCCAATGCTAGATCGATAGCTATTGTTATACGCGAATTCACCAATGGTAGAAAATCCTCCCAACTACCTCCTCTCAAGTCGATCACACATCCCCTAACATGTCTTCCAATATCTGAATTACTTTCTCCGATCGACCATCGACCGAGGATGAAAAGCCGCACTAAAATTCAACTTTGTCCCCAAGGCTTCATAAGAGCTTCCAAAATCGTGACGAAATCTAGGATCCCGCTCTAAATAATAGACACTAGTACCCCATGCAACCTCAATGATTTCGGATACATATAGTTTAGCCAATTTCGCAATAAATAATCCGTATTTAATCGGAAGAAAATGAGGCCTTCACAAACGATCAACTATTACCCATAATGGAATTTTTCTTAGTAGGTGTTAAAGGTGACCCGCTAACAAAATCCATAGTTATTCGCTTCCCATTTCCAAAGAGGAATCTTTACCGGTTGTAATAACTCGACGGTAATTGATGCTCGCTTTCACTTGTCGACAAGTCAAACATTTTCCATAAAACCTAAATCTCCGCTTCAACCCCGCCACCAATACTGCTCACGAGATCTCAATACATCTTATTTCCTCCGGTGCATAGCATATGCTACTATGCGCCTCCCGAGAATCATTTGTCTCACCGAGTCTTTAGGCATACAAACCTTCCAATAAAGCACAAAGACTCCATTCATATTTATACCAAAATCCTCTATTTCACCCCTTTCAACCCGTCAAATAAAGTTCCAACTTTTATCTGATGTCCGCTTCCTTGATTTGCTCCACCACAGAGGCTTCACCAAGTTCGCTAACAAACTACCATCCTCATACAAACTTAAATGAGCAAACATTGTTCTAAATCCGAGCACTTTACGACTTAAGGCATCACCACTACGTTAGCCTTCCAGATGATATTCGATTGAGAAATCATAGTCCTTTAATAATTCCACCATCTTCTTTGTCTCAAATTCAACTCCTTGGGTAAGGAGGTTTTAAGACTTCTGTGATCCGTGGTAGATAATAGACTTCACCGTAGATAATGCCTCCAAATCTTTAAAGCAAAACCACCGCAGCCTAACTCCAAATCATGGTAGTTATCAGCGGTCTCAATTGACGAGAAGCATAAGCCACCACTTTTCCATTTTGCATCAAGACACAACCTGCACTGCAGAGACGATCATAATAAATAGTGAATTTTTCCACCTTCACTAATCAAACCGAGCTTCATTTAATCTTTTTCAATTTCAAACTCTCCTATTATTTTCCATTCCAATATACTAACCCCTTCCGCAACAGCTTAGTTAGGGTGCAGAACGAAAATCCTCAACAAAGCGCCTATAATAACCAAATGCACTCCAAGAAACTCAATTTCAAGCACGACGTTGGTGGTTTCCAATCCAAAATAGCCTCAATCTTCCGAGATCCACCCTTATTCCTTCACCGATACCACATGACCCAAAAATCACTTCCTTTAGCCAAAATTTGCATTTATCGAATTTGGCATAAAGTTGCTTATCACGTAAGTAGTCATAATATATACGCAAATGCGTGTCATGCTCCTCATTTCTTGAATAAACTAAATGTCATCTATGAAACTACCACAAACCGGCCTAAATATGGTTAGACTGGCTCATCATGTCCATAAATGCGGCCGCATTGGTTAATCCAAACGCACTACAAACTCATAATGTCCGTGAACGAGTTTGAAATACCTTCTTATAAATATCCGCTTTTCACCTTTCGGTGATAACCCGATCTCAAATCAATTTTGGAGAAAATCAAGCCCCTTCAATTGATCAAACAGTCATCAATTTTAGCAAAGGATACCTATTCTTGATCGCCAATTTATTCAATTGTCTGTAATCAATGCACATACACGACGATCCATCCTTCTTCTTGACAACAAACCGGTGCTCCCCACGGAGACACACTTTGCCGAATAAACTCGATCCAAGAATTCTTGAATTTGAGCTTGCTCGCTAACCTCTTCTGCCATTCTATAAGGAGCAATGGACACTAGAGCCGCCGCAAAAGCTCAATGCCAAATTCTACTTCCCGATCCGAGGTATACTAGAAGTTCTTCTGAAATACATCCGAAATTCCTTCACCGCTCTCACATCATCCATGATACAGCTCTTTGCATCCAAAGCACAAATAAAGGCTAGGAATGCTCCATACCTTTTCGCACCAACTTTTCTCGCTTTAACGCCGATACCACATTCGCCAAGTAGTTTCTTCGCTCACCAATCATTATGACTTCCTTATCATCCGAGGTTCTTATTATCATCCATTTTCAAGACAATCCAAATGCGCCGATGTTTGACCAACCAATCCATGCCCAAATGAGGTCGAACTCACCAAAGGTAATTCCATCAAATTCGCCAAGAACACCTCCTCTTGAATTTCTAAGGCACGCCTCTAAATAGCTTTATTTACATCACCGAATCGTCTAAAGGACTATCATCGTCATCTCACTATCGGTAATTTTAGATTTTAGATTTAGGTTTTCAGATATGGCGCTAGCAACATACGAATGGGTAGAACCATATTAAAGCAAGAATAGGTACATCGAATATGAAGAACGCATCGCTTATTTACATCAGTGCATTGCCATCCTCACCGCCTAACTGCATAGATCAAATTCCAGCCGCCTTTGCATCCGCAGTTACCTCTAGGACCATTGCTCTAATTCGTGCACCCCGACCACGCCCAGCCCCATTACCACCACGACCGTCCCACGGCCTCCTGGGTCAGCCGAAAACCTCTTCGCCTACTGCATCATTATTACGAACTTCCCGAGTGATCCATACCGGAGGGAGTTTCTATAATCGTGATCCATTGAACCGCATTTGTAGTAAGTACCGTTTTCCTCCAAGATTCTCCGAATGTTCATTCAGCACAATTTCAATTTCGATTATTAGTTATGTGCTCTACCGGCTGATTCATCATTCCGAGGCTCTCTTCAAATCTCTTTGAAGAAACCGATCACGTGTTCTCTTATTTCTAAATCTTTTCGATTCGATGTTCTCGGTTCTTAGCCTCTTCGCTATTCTTTTCTCCACAATAAGCAAAAGTTCTAACTTTGTTGGGGCAACGTAACCCTCAACTCATCATTTAGCCTATCCTCAAACGCATACAATGTGGATTCGCTGACACTATTGTCCGAGCATATCGACTCCGTAGAGAAACTCAAATTTCATACATCGCCATCGCCTTACTCCCTTGAATAGATTCTACCATTTCTAAGGCTACATAACTCTGCTCCAACATATTTCCTTTGAAGGCGCTTTAAAGAATTCCTAATCATCAAGGCCTTCTTGCGTTTTCTCAATAGTAAGCCACCATTGATATGCCTCGCTCTAAGCAAGGACACAACTCCTTTCATTACCAACAAAGGCATTCCATCACACTTCCGTCCGTACAATGCTTCATATGGTGCCATTGAATGCTAGCACGATAAGCTGTTGTTGTGGCGAACTACTGCTAAAGGCAAGTAGTCCTCCCAACTTCCTTGAAAATCCATCACACATCCTCTCAACATATCCTCCAACACTTGTATTACTTGTTCACTTGCCCATCTGATTGTGGATGAAAGGCAGTAGTGAAATCCAACTTGGTGCCTAGAGCTTGATGAAGTGCCTTCCAAAATTGAGGCGTAAACCTTGGGTCTCTATCGAGATGATCGACATTGGTACTCCATGTAACCTCACAATTTACGCCACATAAAACTTGGCTAGCTTTTGAAGGGATAGTCCATTCTTCTTTGGGATGAAATGCGGACTTAGTCAAATGGTCTACTATAACCCATACAGAGTCCTTCTTAGTAGGCGTGAGGGAAGCCCACTAACGAAGTCCATGGTAATTCTTTCCCACTTCCTTTGTGGAATCTGGATTGGTGAAGCAATCCGATGGAACTTGGTGTTCGACCTTAACTTGCGACACGTCCACATCTTCCACAAATTCCAGTAACTTCTCGTTTAAGATCCGCCACCAAAATTGTTCTCTTAAGTCTCAGCATGCGACAATGCCTCCGGGATGCATAGCATAAAGGCTACTATCGCTTCTCGAAGGATCTTACATCTTAACTCCTTGTCTCTTGGCGTCTGGACTTTCCCTTTGTAGCACAATACTCCTTCATCATTAATCTCATAGTCCTCCAACTCTCCGATTCTCGTGCTTTTTGTAGCTTAACATTTAAATTTTCATCAACCAACCGTCCTCTTTACTTCCTTCAACCATGTTGGCTTGACTTGTAACTTCTACCAACAAACTTCCATCCTCATATAAGCTTAAATGGGCAAACATTGCTCTTAGGTCCGTCACAACCTTCCTACTTAAAGCATCGGCTACTACATTTGCCTTGTCAGGATGATATTCTATCAGCAACGTAGTCTTCGGTAATTCCACCCACCTTCGCCGCCTCAAGTTTAACTCCTTTTGAGTCAGCAGATACTTGAGACTCTTGTGGTGCTGTAGATCATCGACCTTTCTCCATCTGAGATAATGCCTCCACACCTTGAGAGCGAAAACCACTGCTGCCAATTCCAAGTCATGGGTTGGGTAGTTCACCTCATGCGGCCTTAAGCGTAGGGACGCATAAGCGACTACCTTTCCATCTTGCATAAGAACACATCTAACCCCGTATGTGAAGCGTCATAGTATACCACAAAATCCTTTCACCTCGGGTTGAATCAACAAGGAGCTTAGTTAATACCTTTTAAGTTTTCAAAACTCTCATGTTGCTTATCTATCCACACAAAGGGTACTTCCTTCCTCAACAATTTTGTTAATGGCGCTGCTATCGGCGAGAATCTTTCCACGAACCTTCGGTAATAGCCGCCAACCCTAAGAAACTACGAATCTCGCCACCGACTTAGGTGGTTTCTAATCAACAACCGCTTCGATTTTCTTAGGATCCACCCTTATTCCCTCGGCAGACACCGTGTCCTAAGAAAGCAACTTCTAAGCCAAAATTCACACTTCTTTGAATTTGGCATAAAGCTCTTCTCCTTAATACTTGTAACACAATCGGAGATGCTCATCATGCTCCTCTTCGGACTTAGAATATACCAAGATATCATCGATGAATACCACAACAAACTTTGTCTAAGTAAGGTTGGAACACTCGGTTCATCATATCCATGAATGCGGTACATGCGTTCGTCAACCCAAACAACATTACTACAAACTCAAAGTGACCATATCTTGTCCTAAAAGCGGTCTTATGGATATCGGCCTCCTTCACCTTCAATCGATGGTATCCCGACCGTAATCGATCTTCGAAAACTCTCTTGCGGCTCCTTTCAAATTGATCGAATAGGTCATCGATCCTTGGCAAGGGATACTTGTTCTTGATGGTCGACTTATTCAATTGCGATAGTCTATACACATACGCATAGTTTCGTCCTTCTTCTTCACAAGCAGGACCGGTGCTCCCACGGAACACCTTGGGCGAATAAACCCACGATCCAATAATTCTGGATTTGAGCCTTAAGCTCCACTAATTCCTTTGGCGCCATTCGGTATGGAGCGATTGACACAGGAGTACATTCACGGTAGCGGGTCTATTCCAAATTCTACTTCTCTATCTGGGGGTATTCCTGGTAATTCCTCTGGAAACACATCCTCGAAGTCCCTTACTGTTCGACTCCTTGACACCTTCCTTATTTCCATCCAATGCACTTACAAAGGCTAAGAAGGCCTCGCACCCTTTTGAACCATCCTTTGGTTTTAAGCAACCAAACTACATTAGTCAAATAGTTCCTTCTCTCTCCTATCATAATGACCACATCATCCTCGGGGTCCTTAGTTCCATTGTTTAGCCACACAATCCAACACGGCTCGATGTTCTACTAACCAATCCATACCAAGTATAAGGTCAAATTCCCAAAGGTAATTCCATTAGGTCACCAAAGCTCACTCCTTGAATTTCTGGGGTATATTCGAAAGATCTTATTTACTACTATAGTTTGGCCTAGTGGGCTTACCACCGTCATCTCCTTATCGAAAGTTGAGTCTAGGCCTAGTGTCTCAACTACACTACTGAGCAACATAAGAATGGGTCGAGCCCACATCAATTAAAGCATAATAGGGTTTACCATGAATGAGGAACGTCTGGGTGATGACGTCCAGGTGCATCTTCATCCTCCCTTCAAATGACCGCATAAACCAAACCCATTGTCTTGCCTCGGTATTGGTGGCACCTCGCCACGCCCTCTGCCGACATTATTAACTCTGTTATTCAAACCTCGACCTCGTTGAGGTCGCTTTGTCCTCCCCTGGCTGATTAACATTACGTGTTCTTTGGTACATGCGTCATCGATATCTTTGGACAGGTCCTTGAGCATATGGTCCTTAGACCCACATTTAAGACATGCTCTATCTTTTCCAACACTCACGCGAGTGCTTCTTTCCACAATACTCACAAGGGCGACATCGCCTTTGGTATCAACTTGCGACCCTTCGACCCTCGATTACGGGCCTTTTACGTACATTTCCGAAGCGATCCATACCCTCTCTTGGATCTATTCCTGTCAGAGTTCTGCCTAGTCGAGTCCTTGATTCCTTCAGCTACCTTAGCCTTTTCAACCAACGTGGAGAACTCCCTCTCCTGATGTGGAGCTATCAATAACCTTAGGTCATCCCTTAATCCGTCCTCAAAGCGGACACGGCGTTCATGTTGGTCGCGACTACTCCTCGAGCATATCGACTTAACCTCGGAATTCACCTCATATGCCTCTTGATTTGTTCCCCGAACTAGTCCTAGAAAAGCTTTTCACGCTCATCAATATCTGGAAAGTGCTTGACATACTTCTTCGATATGCCCCCAGCATACTCCCGTCCCGATCCTACGCCTTGGCACCATCACGACAGTTAGCCACCATTGGTATGCTTCATCACGTAGCAGGCTACCATCCCTTTCAACTTCTCCTCGTCGGGTCGGTCGAGTTCATCCATAATACGCCGATTGCTTCCAACCAATACTCGGCGGTATTGGGTGCCACACCGGACACTCCACGGAACACCTCGGCCCGTTGGCTCGAAATCGCTCGGGTACAAATTTTGAGCTCACAATTTCTCGCCAACCACCATTTCCAATACTATAACATGGCTGCGACACGGACCTCATCCCGTCTCGGGCTTCGCCTCGACATTAACAAGCCGGGGTGGTGGTGGCGGTGGTAACTCATTGTCGAACCTTGACTGATCTAACGGGTTACGACCTTCGTTATTCTTCCTCTCTGCGTCCTTGGCGCTCGCGTCCTCTAGAACTCATTTTCTAGCGTCGAGATCGATTAAGAAATTTTATGGATTAGTCTTTGTTCCACTTATTTATCGGTGAAGGAGTTTTATGGAAAGGGATTTAAGAGTGGTTCTTTCGTATTCATACAAACACTGCTTGTCTTTTCCATTCATTCATTCATCCATCAAACAAGTATGAACTTTCGTTCATTGGAGAAAGCGTTGTAGTTTTGTTGTTGTTGTTGTTTTCCTCTGCAGGGGTATTTTCGTAATTTTGTCCTATAGGGCATTTTCATAATTTTCGGAAGAAAATGTTCCTTGGTGTTTTTATCAAAATTATTTTGAAAATTTTGAAGTCTAGGGTAATTTGGAAAAATTTTAAGTTCGGGGTTATTTGGTAATTTTTTGACCTCGGGGTATTTTGGTAATTTTCACAAATCGGGGTGAATTTGTAAAATTTAATCAATCAATGGTATTTCAAAAGTTGTAAAACTCTGAGGTTCTTTTCAAAATTTGTTCCTTCAAAATGGGAATGTTACAAAATTTTGAAATTGAGGTCATTTAGTAATTTTAGTGAGTTAGGGGCAATTTTGTAATTTTCCATAAATCAAGGTATATTGATATTTTGCAAGTTAGGGCCTTTGGAATGTTTATAAAATAATAAAATTTTGGTAAAAGCTGTTGAGTAGTTGAATCATTTTATAAACCAAGGGCACTTTGGTAATTTTACCCTTAAGGGCATTTTGTAATTTTATGGATCAAAATTTTTGAAAATAATTGTGTCTGAAATAGTTTTCGTGAATTAAGGATAAGAGAAAGAAAGTGATTTAAGAATTTTAATATTAAGTGTTAAAAAATGGCTAATTCCCTTTGGGTTTTAGTTATTGAGTTTAACTATGGTGAGCCTTCTTGGTGGGGTGAACCAAAGCTACACAGGCGAGGATTCGAGTGGAGGAGGTGAGTCACGTGGACTGCTTAAATACCAAGCTCCCACTGAAACCATTCCTGAACATGCGTACAAGGGTTACCACACCGTTGAGTCCTACAGGTTAGGGTGAACAGAAGCTACGCACCGGTAGGATTCAAGAAGAGGAGGTGAGTCACTAGGATTGCTTAAATACCAAGCTCTTGGGATCCACTCCTGAACATCGTACCATGGTTGCCACACCTAAGCAATTGACTTAGTCATAGGTTGGTTTAGTGCCTTAAATCTTATGTGTTTGTGTTTGAGTAGTCTAATCCTGGGTTCAAGTTCCTATCATGCTATTCATGTTCCATGCCTTTTCTACCCTTATATAAATCACGTAATCACACATAGAGTTAGGGGTACTTACGGTGGATTTGAATTGAGGAGACTTAGGGGCCATGTCTTTATACTGTCCATTTGTAAAAATATTTTCATAAAACTCATTTGGCCTTATTTTAAAAACGTTTTGGGCCTTAGGCCACAGTAGAGAAGTTTGAGCTGGCTCGATACCAAATTGAAACACCCACTTTTACTTACGAGAATGGATGGATTTGGTATGTTCCTCGAAGTAACGGTTCAAATTCATTCGAATACTTTGAAAATGTGAGTTTTGGAAGATAGCTCGTTGTGGGTTGGGCTTGAGTTGAAAAAAATTTATTTTTTAACAAAACCCATTGCTTCAAGGGACAAAATATTTAAACTTATTTCATACTAAGTGGGCTTACTCTTTATAAAGCCCTAAACTCATAACATAGTAATTATAGTAGAAATAAAAATTAAATCACGGTGGCATTATTACATAAAATGAAACCCAAAATAATAAATTGTACAGTACTTTAAAATAAAATAAATATTCAAATTAAATGAACTTCAAGTCGATCATGGCCACCACAAGTTACGCCATCCGGGTCCATTCTTGCTCATCACGAAACATATTCCACAGCAGGGGTGGTCGATAGACTCGGTGTGTAACCAACACTAAACATAATAGAGATAGGCACACCATAAAAATCATATGCATATAATAATTCAAGATCATGATGCAAACCCGAACCCAAACCTATATGCCATCCGCTACACTCCACCCGTACCAACTTTGCCTGCAAGTGGGGACTACTAAGTCAACCTCCTTCCGCTACACTTCATCGAAGGAAGTCGTTGCGGTCGGCGTGCTCATCGCCATTGATAATATTGTGGCATAGCCACCACTATGCTTAGAAGTTACCACTTAGTGAGACCGAAGTCATCACATTCACTTAGTGAGACCAAGTCATCACATTCACTTAGTGAGACCGAAGTCATCACTTTCACTTATAATGTTGGTGAGACCGTAGTCAACACCTTCTTCCCTTTCACATAAATCCGAATGCCCCAAATTATAAATATCATGCATAACATATTTTTATTTCACTTTCACATCACTTTTCACTTGTATAACATTTATTTCAAAATCCTAGTAGAAGTAGGAAAATGTACCTGAATACTTTGTACCATAATATGGCACTTTAGCCACTTTCTTTCACTTTCACATTAACATATATAACATATTTAAACCATAAAACTATTAAGAATAGTGTGGAATACACACCTGATTTGTTTAGCGATTCGTTGAGATTCCGAAAGCAAGATCTAATGTTTAGATCCTTAATTCCTACATTTGGTTTATCAAGTATTACTTAGCATAAATTCTATTTTGGCTATAATATCCAAATCCTAGTAGGATTTGTAAAGAGGCTTACCTTTGATGCCGATTTGATGTTTATTCAAATCCCGGAAACTTTGTTTTCCTTCACTTGATATTCGGCCAACCTTAAATCTCAACAAAAATTAGTTTTGACTTTTTAATAATTATAGATCTTATCTATGTAATCACACAACCTTGGTGAATACTTTCAAATGCTTACCTTATGGATTTTAAATCAAAACTTCACCTTCCCTTTTTCCTTATAATCGGCCAACACCTAGATCCCTGAATAGGTTAGTTTTTGATCAATTTGATCTAATTGACTAAGATTTGGCCTTGGCCGAATGTATAGACTTACTTACCTTGAAGTTCTCAAATCCCGAAGTTGATCTTTATTTTTAATTCCTGCTGAAATCACTTGTTAGATTCGAACTATTATTCAATTATGGAAGGAACCTTTTTGCCGAATGCATGTTGATGTACTTACCTCGTTTTTGAATCCCGGATGATCTCTTTTAATATTCGGCTATGGCACTATTTGGGATCTCAAAGTTTTGGCTTTTGTGGAGGGATAGTAGAAGAAAAGAAAAAAGAAAGGAAAAGAGATGGAGAGACCTTTGACAAGGAGGATTCGGCTAAAGAAAAAGAAAAAGTTGTTGTTGCTTTGATTAGGAGGTTTCGGCAAGAAGATGAAGAGAAGAGAATGGCTTTTACTTTTCTCTCTTTGGCAGAAACTATTAGTCTTAGAGTCCTAAATCCTCCAACTCTTCATTTGTGATAAGTTTTAATTTTATCAACTATGAAATTCCATCAAATCTCTAATTAGCCAAAAGTTCTATTGAATAAAATTCCTCTTCTTAGCTTCCTTGTGCCGTCCAACTCCCCATTCATGGAAGGAAAATAAAATTTCTTTTATTTGTTTCCTAGATGGCTCAAACTCGGGCCCAAAAACCTCTTGCATTTGGGCCATTTCCTAGGGCCTTAGGTGGCATCTTCGGGCCACATTTTCAAGTCCGTTATTGGGTCAAATTTTATGTTCTTTATATTTTTAGGGTCACTTGGCCCTAAGCTCCCCTTTGGGCTCTTAAATTCGACATTCCGGGGTCATTTTTAAGTTTCCTAAAATTTTCGCGGCTCTGTATTTTCAAGTTTCCAAAATGTTTAGTTTCCTATTTTGGCTTGGTTTCCAAAATGTTTAGTTTCCTATTTTGGTTTGGTTTCCAAAATGTTTAGTTTCCTATTTTGGTTTGGTTTCCAAAATGTTCACTTTCCTAATTTCTTTAGGTTTCCAAAATGTCTAAGTTTCCAAAATGTCTAAGTTTCTAAAATGTCCATTTCCATTTCCATTTCCATTTCCATTTCCATATTCATTTCCATTTTCATGCATTTCTAGGTTTCCAAAAGTATCAAAATTTATTCATAGTACTTGAAACTTGTCATTTCATACAATTAAGCTGAAATGCATAGGCCCTATTCGAGGATGTTCTGATTTATATGATGATTTTATCAAAAGATTTGAATAACATAATAGTCAATATTTCTAGTTTTGTTAAGGCCCAAAATTTTGAAATAGCATTTAGCATATTTAGCAATCTAGCATCTAAAACCCAATTCTGATCTAGCTAAGAGTTTGGCCCATTTAACAATTTATCGTGCTTTTCGACCTGTTAACAATTTATCAAGCTATTGCCCATTTATCGATCTAGCAGAGATTTGACCCATTTATCGATCTAGCGAGATTTGACCCATTTATCGATCTAGTAGAGATTTGACCCATTTAACAATTTAACGGATTTACCCATTTAACTATCTATCCAAGATTTGACCCATTTACTAACTAGCAAACTTATCGGCCAATTTACGATCTAATACATCTTTAGCCCATTTACACATGAGATTTTAGTATTATTTTACTACCTACACATCGAGGGCATTTTCGTAATTTTCACATTTTTAACAATTTTATGAATATTTCACCAAAACACCAAATATTTATTATTATGCCGATTTGTCCGGTTTTACGATTTTACTCCATACCACGAATGACATCCAACCCGAGAAAAGTGTGAAGTTACACACCTTGATATCATGAGTACTAAACCTTCCGCTCTTGACACCTAAACATAATCGATCTATTAGAACACTATCATTTATCAATAGTATTCTATTGGGATTGATCCAAATCCTTACCCTTTGATTTTGAATCACTTCTATTTTCGGTTTCTCCTTATTTATCGATTCGTTGCTCATTGAGAATCCACTAACGATACAAAGGCTCGGAGATGCTGAACTACTTCAAATAATTGATTTCCCTCGATTGATGGTCCGCAACCCGATGGAAAATCTCGATTCAAAACGACCCTTCGTTTAGTAATAGGGGATTTCGAAACCGCCCTCTTTCGAATGCTATAGGCGCCCTTTTACGCTTTATTTTGAATGTCTTCAATGACAAAGATCATTAATCCAACCTAATAATATATATCGAAAATAATACTAAAGGTTTTAAGGGTGAGATTTCCTTATCACAAAGATCCTTGCTCCACAATATGAGAATCGACCAAAAACGTTCCCTCAACACCTTAAATCGATTCCAACGTTCTAAGATACACACGAACACTTGAGTTTGGTCTTTCACTATCGCACTAAAGTATAACGAATGAAAGCGTTAATAGAATGAGCGATAAATTTGATCTAAGAGATCCCTCTTATCACCATCAAAATTCGCCAAAACCATTATTAACTAAAATAAACTAAAAGAACTCTTACCTAATGTCCACGGTTGAGAAGAAGCGATTGAGAAGGATGTTTATGAATAGAGAGAGATTCGGCTATGAATAACCAAAGAAAAAGAAAATGGTTTAAGCAATGACACACTAACATTCGACCATGAGAGAATATTATGGAGAAAGTATGATTGAAAAGAAATTAAAAGATGAGAGAAAGAGATGATGATGATGTTGTTTCGATTTTCAAAGAGAAGAAAAGAAAGAAAGAGATGAGTTTAGGAGCAAAGTACATTCGGCAATAGGAAAAGAAAAGAAAAGAAAAGAATGGCCTTTTGGTATTGGAGATTTGGCACTTTGAAAAGGCATACAAAGAGTACTAAAGTGATAGGCAAAATGACCAAATGGTCAAAAGATTAAGGCTTACTAAAAGATCAAATTCAGGCAAAGGAGAAAGGTTGAGAAAAGAATTGCAAAACTTTGCACAAGATGTTAGGAATGACCAAAACTAATTCCTAATCCTAGCCAAGCTACTAACATATTCTACCAACCTCCCCTAGTCACAATGTCGTCCAAATTCATTGGTCAAATGACCATGAAATAATTTCCAAAACCTTTTCCTTGATACATGCCTTATGTCCCTTATCTTTCCAAAATTTCTTGATTTCCTACCATCGTTAACAATTACCTTATTCCTTTAGTTTACTTACCAAAATGAAAATTCCAACCTTACCATATATATTGCTTGGCCGACACTTGCTATACTTGTGCAAAATAAAATTATCTAGATGCTAACCAAGGATTGAACCACTCCCTCATTCCACAACTCATGCGCCAACACCACCTTACCATTTACTCATCTTATGCTACACTTTGACACTTAAATTAACTTAAGTATAAATGTCACTTAATCCACTTCATTAAATTCTCAAAACTAAAATTATTTCATTCGAATAATTCTATACTCTTCTTCGGGACTATAATAAACACGAAAATGAAGTAAGAAAATTTTCCTTCATAATATAAGCATAAAAACATGCAATAAAAATTGATTCTCGAATTTTAGGGTGTTACAACTCTACCCTCCTTAAAGAAAATTTCGTCCTCGAAATTTACAGTTGAAAAAGGTGAGGTATTGTTGCTAAATTGCATCCTCGAGGCTCCCGTAGCTTCCTCCTCTCCGTGATTATGCCATAAAACTTTGACCAATGGCACGGTCTTCTTTCTTAGCACCTTAACATCCGGTCTAAAATTTCCTTTGGTTCTTCTTCAAAAGACAAGTCGCATTTAATTCCACTTCCTCAACCGGTACTATATGAGATGGATCCGATCTATAGCGTCTCGGCATGGAAACATGGAAAACATTATGAATTTGACCCAACTCGGAGGTAATTCAATTTGATAAGCCATCGCGCCAACACGCTTCATCACACGATATGGTCCGATGAACCTAGGGCTCGACTTGCCCTTCTTTCCAAATCTAAAATCTTCTTCCAAGGTGAGACCTTCAAGAAGACTTGCTCTCCCACAACAAACTCGATATCCTTCGCTTCAAATCAGCATCGATTTACATCTATCAAAGCTTCCTTTAACAGGTGCTCGAATAACCTTTACTTTCTCTTAGTTTGAGAAATCATCTCGGGACCTAACATCCGCGTTCGCCCAACTCGGTCCAACAAATAGGAGAGCGACACCTACGACCATATAATACCTCATAGGGTGCCATCTGAATGCTAGGTGATAGCTATTGTTATCTGTGAATTCAAACCAATGGTAGAAAATCCTCCCAACTACCTCGAAGTCGATCACACATCCCTTAACATGTCTTCCAATATCTGAATTACTCTCTCCGTGACCATCGGTGAGGATGAAAAGCCGTACTAAAATTCAACTTTGTCCCCAGGCTTCATGCGAGCTTTCCAAAATCGTGGCGTAAATCTAGGATCCCATGCGAAATAATAGACCTTTGGTACCCATGCAACCTCACGATTTGAATACATATAGTTTAGCCAATTTACGCAACAAATAATCAAATGCGAAGCGGAAGAAAATGGCGGTCTTAGTCAAGCGATCAACTATTACCCATACGGAATTTTTCTTAGTAGGTGTTAAAGGTGACCCGCTAACAAAATCCATAGTTATTCGCTCCCATTTCCAAAGAGGAATCTTTCTGGGTTGTAACAATCAGCGGTAATTGATGCTGCCTTCACTTGCGACAAGTCAAACATTTTCCTACAAACTCAAATCTCCCTTCAACCACGGCCTGTCACATTCACGGAGATCTCGATACATCTTATTTCCTCCGGTGCATAGCATAAAGGGCTACTATCGCCTCCGTAGAATCATTTGTCTCAATTAAAGTCTTTAGGCATACAAACCCTTCCCGAAAGCCTGACCTCCATTCATATTTATACCAAAATCATCTATTTCACCCTTTCAACTTTCTTTGAAATAAAAGTTCCAACTTTTATCGATGTCTGCTTTTCCTTGATTTGCTCCGACCACGAGGCTTCACGAAGTTACGCTAACAAACTACCATCCTCATACAAACTTAAATGAGCAAACATTGCTCTTAAATCCGATCTTGCCTTACGACTTAAGGCATCGGCTACTACGTTAGCCTTTCGAGGATGATATTCGATTGAGAAATCATAGTCCTTTAATAATTCCACCCATCTTCTTTGTCTCAAATTCAACTCCTTTTGGGTAAGGAGGTTCTTAAGACTCTTGTGATACATGTAGATAATAGACTTCTCACCGTAAAGATAGTGCCTCCAAATCTTTAAAGCAAAAACCACATGACTAACTCCAAATCATGAGTAAGGTAGTTTACTTGTGCGGTCTCAATTGACGAGAAGCATAAGCCACCACTTTTCCATTTGCATCGACACAACCAGCACCCGTGTGAGGCGCATCATAATAAATAGTGAATTCTTTTCCGACCTTTGGATGAATCAAAGCGGAGCTTCGTCGAATCTTTTCAATTTCTCGAAACTCTCCTATTATTTTCCGGTCAAATATCACGGAACTCCTTCCGCAGCAGTTTAGTTAAGTGCGACAATCAACGAAAATCCTCAACAAAGCGTCTATAATAACCACCGGACTCCAAGAAACTCGAATTTCAGCTCTACCGCGTTGGTGGTTTCCAATCCAAAATAGCCTCAATCTTAGAGGATCCACCCTTATTCCTTGGTGATACCACATGACCCAAAAAGTCACTTCCTTTAGCCAAAATTTGCATTGGTGAATTTGGCATAAAGTTGCTTATCACGAAGTAGTGCAATACTATCGCAAATCGTGTCATGCTCCTCATCATTTCTTGAATAAACTAAAATGTCATCTATGAACACTACCACAAACCGGTCTAAATATGGTTGAAAGACTCGGTTCATCATGTCCATAAATGCGGTTGGTGCATTGGTTAATCAAGCGGCATCACTACAAACTCATAATGTCAATGTGAGTTTGAAATACCGTCTTATAAATATCTCGCTTCTTTCACCTTAAAATTTGGTGATAACCCGATCTCAAATCAATTTTGGAGAAAAGCTGAAGCTCCCTTCAATTGATCAAGCAGGTCATCAATTCTTAGCAAAGGATACCTATTCTTGATCGTCAATTTATTCAATTATGCGTAATCAATGCACATACGTATCGATCCATCCTTCTTCTTGACGAACAAAGCGGGTGCTCCCCGGAGACACACTCGGTCGAATAAATCCCGATCTAGCAATTCTTGAATTTGAGCTTTAAGCTCGCCAACTCCTTCTTGCCATTCTATAAGGAGCAATGGACCTTTGGAGCCGTTCGAACAAAAGCTCAATGCCAAATTCTACTTCCCGATCTGGAGGTATACTAGGAAGTTCTTCGGGAAATACATCTGGAAATTCCTTCACCGTTCTCACATCATCCACAGATAGCTCTTTGGCATCCAAAGCACAAATAAAGGCTAGGAATGCTCCATACCCTTTTCGCACCAACTTTTCTGCCTTTAACGCCGATACCACATTCGCCAAGTAGTTTCTTCGTTCACCAATCATTATGACTTCCTTATCATCCGAGGTTCTTATTATCATCCATTTTTCAGCACAATCCAAATGCGCCCGATGTTTGACCAACCAATCCATGCCCAAAATGAGGTCGAACTCGCCGAAAGGTAATTCCATCAAATTCGCCAAGAACACCTCCTCTTGAATTTCTAAGTGTATGCGTCTAAGCAGTTTATTTACAATTCACCATCGTATCTAAAGGACTAATTCATCATCTCACTATCGGTAATTTTAGATTTTAGATTTAGGTTTTGAGATATGGCGCTAGCAACATACGAATGGGTAGAACCAATATTTATTAAAGCGTGAATAGGTACATCGAATATGAAGAACGTACAGTTATTACATCGGTGCATTGCCATCCTCACGGCGTCTGCTTGCATAGACCGATCCGGTATCTTGCATCCGTGTTACCTCTAGGACCATTGCCTCGACCGGTGCACCCGACCACGTCGACCCCATTACCACCACGACCTAGTCCACGACCTCTCGGTGGGCTTTGAGTACCTCTGGCCGTTGTGCATCATTATTACGAACTTCGAGTCGTATCCATACGTCGAGGGGAGTTTCTATACTGGTGATCCATTGAACCGCATTTGTAACAAGCGCCCGTTTTCCTCCAGCATTCTCCAGAATGTCTTTTCCCACATTCAGCACAATTTCGACCTCGATTATTAGTTACAGGTGCTCTACCTTGGGCTGATTCATCATTCCGAGGCCTCTTCTGAAATCGCTTTGAAGAAACTGACTGCTGTGTCTCTCTTTTATTTCTAAATCTTTCTCGATTCTGATGTTCTGAGTTCTTAGCCTCTTCGGCTATCTTGGCCTTCTCCATAAGCGTGGCAAAAGTTCTAACTTGTTGTGGGGCAATCAGAACCCTCAACTCATCATTTAGCCTATCCTCAAAACGTACACAACGTTCGTGATCTGTTGACACTATTGTCCGAGCATATCGACTCAAGCGTAGAAACTCAGCCTCATACACTGCCACTATCTTACTCCCTTGGAATAGATTCAAAAATTACTTCCTTCGGGCGTCTACATAACTCGTTCCAACATATTTCCCTTGGAAGGCAGCTTTAAAGAATTCCCAAGTAATCAGTGCAGCTTCGGTGCCTTCTCGAATAGTAAGCCACCATTGATATGCCTCGTCTCTAAGCAAGGACACAACTCCTTTCAGTTTCTGCTCAACAGTGCATTCCATATCATCCATAATCCGCTCCACAGCTTCAAGCCAATATTCAGCCACATTTGGAGCTACACCAGAAACTCCTCTAAAAACTTCTGCATTATTTGACTTGAGTCGTTCTGAAATTGACCCATGAGTTGTTGGCCCAATTCTAGTTCCAAATGACCCTTTCTAGGACTCATGAGATCGCTTGTGTCAAAGCATTATCTTCTTCCATGTGATCGCGTGATCCCTTCTCACTCTCAAATGACGCAGGCGCATCCATTTCCGGCATATGATTTGGTACTTGATTCTGACACCTCGTCCTCTGCCATGGCCACGTCTACCGCGTCCACGACCACGTCCTCTAGTGCTCATGATGACTAATTCGATTTAATCTAATTACAAGTTTTATGAATCAGAAAAATTTATTTCAGTGTTTATTAACGATGTTTTATGAGATTTGAGAGATAAAGTTGTTTTTCGCAACACATCCTATAGTCTCAATCTCTCGAACTTTAACATCTAAAACTAGAAGTTCTAGAGTGTTCCTATGGTCATATCATCATCATCATAATAATCATTTAACAATGAATACTTACTTAACTTGGTGCTTGGGATGCTTGTGGTGCCATCTTGATCTTTAAAACATAATTGAATGATTTCATCTGAAATTATTTGTGAACCCAACCACAATCGAGTTTTTGAAATTGGCTCGATACCATTAAATGTAACACCTAAACCCTTGGTCTATGCGTAAAAGGCGAGATTTGGTTTGTTACATAGATCGAACTATCTTAACAATTAAAGTAAATCAAAAATTTTCAAAATCATCATTTTATTTATAAGGTTTAATAAAACCAAAAGAGTATTTTAAATTTGATGAATATGAAAAAATATTAATTGAAAATATCATTAATATTATATTGATAAAATCCTTAGAGTAAATTTTTTTATAAGAGTTCAAAATATTTAATAAAATGATAAAGGAATTTCATATATTTGAAAACCCAAATTATTTTTAGAAAACAAAATAATTATAAGCCCATATTAATAGTCCAAAACATAATTTAAATCCATCCACATAAAATCCATAAAATATTTATAGAGGCCTTATTACATCAAACCCATAATAGTAAATTATAGAAAGTCTTTAATAAAAGTTCAAAGTTTCATTAACCTTTATTTGTAGTATGGCCCCCACGAAGTCATCCTCGGCCCAAGTCCACGTCAATTCCCATTACCTAAGATGAAAAATTTGAGGGAGTGAGTTACTTAGAACTCAGTGTATAACTCACTTACTTATTCATTGGGCGAGATCATCAAATCATTATTTTGGGCTTGAGCGATCAACGAGTTTAACAATATAAATAATAATATGTATGCAAAATGAAGTTCCCAACCCTAAATCTAATTTCCATCCACTACTCACCCCGTACCAACCATCACACCTGTGGGTATCAAGTCAACCCACCCGCCATCACACCAATCGTAGGCATTAAGCCATTTTATATTTGTGGCGAGCCCATGAACTAGATTGTGACAAAGTCACCGAACTAGAGGCATTGAGCCATTAATATTTGTGGCGAGCCACCAAACTAGAGGCAATCACCGTTTAATTATTTTGTGGCAAAGCTACTAACTAGATTTTGGCAGCAGCCTTTCTTCTCTTCATTATTAATCCCAACCCATGCAACATGTATGCAAAAATTTGTCTAAGTTTATATGATGATTTTATCAAAAGATTTGAATAACATAAGAGTCAATATTTCTAGTTTTTGTTAAGGCCCAAAATTTCGAAATAGCATTTAGCCCATTTAGCAATCTAGCATCTTAAACCCAATTTACGATCTAGCTAAGAGTTTGGCCCATTTAACAATTTATCAGGCTATTCGGCCCATTTATCGATCTAGCAGAGATTTTGGCCCATTTATCGATCTAGTAGAGATTTCGGCCCATTTATCGATCTAGCAGAGATTTTGGCCCACTTAACAATTTAACAGGGATTTTGGCCCATTTAACTATCTATCCAAGATTTCGGCCCATTTACTAACTAGCAAACTTATCGACCCATTTTACGATCTAATACATCTTTGGCCCATTTACACATGAGATTTTTAGTATTCATTTTACTACCTACACATCGAGGCGTTTCGTAATTTTCACATTTTAACAATTTTATGAATATTTCACCAAAACACTAAATATTTCGTATTATGCTGATTTGTCAGTTTTTATGATTTTTACTCCATACCACGAATGACATCCAACCCAAGAAAAGTGTGAAGTTACACACCTTGATATCGTGAGGTTTTAACCTTCTCGCTCTTCAACACCTAAACATAATACGATCTATTAGAACACTATCATTTATCAAAAATATTCTATTGGGATTCGATCCAAATCCTTACCCCTTTGATTTTGAATCACTTCTATTTTCGGTTTCTCCTCGTTTGTCGATTCATTGCTCGCTGAGAATCCACTAAAGTACAAAGGCTCGGGAGTACGAACTACTTCAAATAATTGATTTCCCTAGGTTGATGGTCCGCAACCCGGTGGAAAATCCTGGATTCCTGGAACAGCCCTTCGTTTAGTAATAGGGGGATTTGCGGAACCGCCCCTCTTTCGAAGGCTATAGACTATCCTTTTCTGCCCTATTTTGAATGTCTTCAATGACAAAAGATCATTAATCCAACCTAATAATATATATCGAAAATAATACTAAAGGTTTTAAGGGTGAGATTTCCTTACCACAAAGATCCTTGCTCCACAATATGAGAATCGACCAAAAATGTTCCTCAACACCTTAAATCGATTCCAACGTTGTAAGATACACACGAACACTTGAGTTAGGTCTTCCACTATCGCACTAAAGTATAACGAATGAAAACATTAATAGAATGAGCGATAAATTCGATCTAAGAGATCCCTCTTATCACCATCAAGATTCGCCAAAACCATTATTAACTAAAATAAACTAAAAGAACTCTTACCTAATGTCCACGGTTGATAAGAAACGATTGAGAAGGATGTTTATGAATAGAGAGATTGGCTATGAATAACCAAAAAAAAGAAAATGGTTAAGCAATGACACACTAACATTCGGCCATGAGAGAATATTATGGAGAAAGTATGATTGAAAAGAAATTAAAAGATGAGAGAAAGAGATGATGATGATGTTGTTTGGTTTTCAAAGAGAAGAAAAGAAAAGCAGAGATGAGTTTAGGAGCAAAGTACATTGACAATGGGGAAAAGAAAAGAAAAGAAAAGAATGGCCTTTTGGTATTGGAGATTTGACACTTTGAAAAGGCATACAAAAGAGTACTAAAGTGATAGGCAAAATGACTAAATGGTCAAAAGATTAAGGCTTACCAAAAGATCAAATTCGCAAAGGAGAAAGGTTGAGAAAAGAATTGCAAAACTTTGCACAAGATGTTAGGAATGACCAAAAACTAATTCCTAATCCTAGCCAAGCTACTAACATATTCGGCCAACCTCCCCCTAGTCACAATGCCGTCCAAATTCATTGGTCAAATATCCATGAAATAATTTCCAAAACCTTTTCCTTGATACATGCCTTATGTCCCCTTATCTTTCCAAAATTTCTTGATTTCCTACCATAAGTTAACAATTACCTTATTCCTTTAGTCTACTTACCAAAAATGAAAAGTCCAACCTTACCATATATATTGCTTGGCCGACACTTGCTATACTTGTGCAAAAATAAAAATTATCTAGATGCTAACCAAGGGGTTCGAACCACTCTGCTCATTCCACAACTCATGCGCCAACACCACCTTACCATTTACTCATCTTATGCTACACTTTGACACTTAAATTAACTTAAGTATCAATGTCACTTAATCCACTTCATTAAATTCTCAAAACTAAAAATTATTCCATTCCCGAATAATTCTATACTCTTCTTCAGGACTATAATAAACACGAAAAAGAAGTAAGAAAATTTTCCTTCATAATCTAAGCATCAAAAACATGCAATAAAAATCGTTTCTCGAATTTTAGGGTGTTACAAAACAACAAGCTTGAGTTTACTGTTGTACTTGAGGATGTTGCACCTACCAGAAATAATGGAAATGCAAGCCCTGTAACACCCTGAATTAGGGGTTGTTTCAAAATTTAATTATTTTTCCCATGTGTATGCTTGTAGAAATAAATACTATGTTTTCTAAGCATGTTTTAGGGCCTAGTCATAACCCGGAACTAGGTCAAATTTAGAATTAAAAATTTCCTTTTAAGGATTTAAAAGAAGGGAGCTAGGAGATAGGGGTTAAGAAGAATTTTGTTAAAAGTTGGACACAAGGATGTAATTGGTGTGTTGGCTTGGTGCGTCAAAGTGAGCTTCAAGGGAGCAGGTTCGAGTCGTGGGAGTTACAAGGGGGAGTGTTTTATTTTAGGCTTTTTGGGATGTTAAAGTAAAGAGGGCCTTAAAGAATTTTTGGGTAAGGAATGGACATGAAAGTCAGATTGGGTGGAGTGGCTTGGGGTGCCACTTAAGGATGTTGGCAAAAGGACTCGAGTTCGAGTCATAAGGGACGCAAGGAAGGTATTTTATTTTTGGGCTTTTGGCGTTAAAAGAAAGTGGGCCAGGAAGAAGGCTTTAAAATTAAATGGAGACGGTCATGACATGAAAGTCAAATGGGAAAGATGGCATGGGGCGTTGGAAGAGGGTGGGGCATGAGGTTCGTGTTGAACCATAGAAACAAAGTTGGGTTTTTTATTTTTTGCAAGTGGCGAGGGAGGTGATGGTTTAATTTTGGACTCTTTAAGTGATGAGGATGAGCTTAATTTTGCTCTAAAATTAATTTGGAGGGTGGGAGTTAGTAGCCTATTTTCTTTTAAATTGTTTGAGGAGATTAGGAGATAAATGAAAGATAAAATTTGTTTTATCTTTTGATAATTAAAAGATGGAAATTATCACCAAAAGAAGGTGATGGCCGACTTAAGGACTCCTTGGGGTCTGTCCATACTTTCGGTTTGTATAGCAAAGAAGAGCCAAGGATTCATCAAATTCTTTTCTTTTTCTCTTCATTAGTCTTTGGCGAATTCTTCCATTGTTACATTGCCAAAATTTGCTCAAAACTTCCACTTCTCTTGCTTCTTCTTAGTTAACCTACCCTTCTTCTTGTCAAAATTCCAGCCTTTCCATCTTGTGACTAGCGAATATCTCTCTCATAGAAGGGCTTAGGCGAATCTCACATCCCCAACTAAGGTCTCTTGAATTTCATAGTGTGGTAAGGGATCTCTAAGTTTAATCTTTATTCTTGTTATGGCTAATAAATCCAAGCATTTCTTGATGGTGTGGCTAACTATTTCTCTTCTTAGGAACCGATTTCCCATAAGGTACTCCGGATTTTGATGTACTCAATCCAACCTCTATTCCTCTAGCAATCGGTTTTGGTAAGTGATGGTAGGGCTTATACATCATTCGCCAAGGGCCATATGTTATTGGTTAAATGTCAAACTAATGTGTGCCATGGACTTAGGGGCTAATTAAGGCTTGATTTGTTTGGAAATCAAATCCGTTTAAGGTAAGCTAGTAAGAGCCTTTGGTAATTCTTTTAGTTTGGCGAATAGGCCAAAGCCCTAATCATGTGTTGGCCGATTGTAGGAGGAAACAACATCTCGATTTCTTTCGTATATTTGGATTTGCTAGTAGATAGGTGTGTAAAAACTCACTACACAATTTGTTAATTTACATGACTTTATTGTTTGCTGTTAATCTTTTTAGTTGTGATTAGCTTGTGGCATAATCATGGTTCTTGGGTAAGTCCCTATTATTTTGTTTATAATATATGGTTGAGTTTGCCATCACATGCTATGTTGTACTTAATGCATGACATATATGGGATTATGATATTGTATGTAAGCATGATGATGGTGGGATTGATGAGAGGAGGGTTGATTTTATGGATATCGTCGGTGGTTTTGACCACAAGATGGGTTGGCCCCATCGATTATTTGTGACCTATGGTCATCGATGGTTTTGACCACACCGATTGATAAATTGCGACTAAGTCCCAGTGGTTTGGTACCACCGATGGTTTTGACCACACTTGATAAGCGTGACCTATGGTCATCGGTGGTTTTGACCACACGATGGGTTGGCCCCATCATTTAAATTGTGACACTAGTCACAAGTGGTTTTGACCACCGTGGTTTTGACCAGGGGTAGTTAAGGAGTATGGATGGTTAGGTTGGGTTGCATGTTTGCATGTTGATAAATAAATTGTGTATGAGTGCATTTTCGGGTGGGGGATTTACACACTGAGTCTTGGTGACTCACCCCTTCCCTTACCATTTTGCAGATGAGTAGATCGCGGAGATGGAGCCGGAGAGGACTTGAGGCGGCCATGCTTATCGTTGGATTTTATTTTACTTTGCTATAGTTAAAATTATTTATTTTCTAAGACTTTTTATTTTGGGTTGTAATAAGGCCGCTAATTATTGTTTAGATGTTTATTTTATTGCTTTAAGGCCGCTAATTATTGTTTAGATGTTTATTTTATTGCTTTATTTTACTCGTGTTATATTACAAATGGAATTTTATAAATATTAATTGAACCGGTTAAAAGTAACTTTTCAAACTTAATAAACTTCAACGGGTTTTTAAAGATGTTACCAACGGGTAACAAAAATAAACCAAGTCCACTATAACTTTGACGATTTTAAAATGCTACATGATCAACCGTTTTCAAAAAAGGGTTTATCAACCCAACTGTATTTATAAAAAGCCCAACTAAGTTTTCAAACACCGTTTTCATACCTTTGCCAAATTTTATCAAGTTTTCACCATTATTTCAAAATGATTCAAATTATTCTACTCTATGACATACCAGATCCGGTCAGGACTCATGGGCCGGGTTTGGGGTGTTACAAGCTCTGATGGCCAACATAACCAAATAGATGTGAAAAAAAGGAAATTAAGAAGACTGTGTCATTCAAGAAATTGGTGGAGCCATCTAGGATTGAAAGATGGGCTGTTGTGAACTTCTCAACTCCTCATAGTGATCCAAAAAAAAAAACATTGCAAGGGATTTGATTTATTGTGGAGAAATGAAAGGAATTTGTATTGATCCCCCATTTGATATATTCATCACCATCAAAGCCATAATTCCACGATCGAGTTAAAGTCAAGCCTAAAAGGTAAGATTGAAGAGTTAGTAACAACATTGCATAATTATGAACTTCAGATCACGTTTCTTGAAACAAGAGAGTGGTTTTGGAAGGAAAAGCTTCATTATTCCCATGACCAAGTTAGAAGTCAGGATTACCTCATGGGTGAAGCAATAGTTCAAATTTGAGAGGTAGCTGATCATCTACAGATTTTGGGATCACAGGCTGATACGTTGAGCATGAAGTATGAGTTACAGAGCTAGCTCTATTGCTTTGGAAAATCAAAACTTTAAGATTTAGGGCGAAATCATATAGTAGTCCATTTTATGTAAAGGATTTTGTTTTCTAATAAAGTTTTCTAAAATGAAGTTGAATCAGAATCGATGCCTCTTTGCATTCATGCATTTGTATTATATTGCATCATTTGCATTAGACTTTTACAAAAGGACCCTAATTAGGTGAAATTATTTTAGTTAACCTAGAAAATATAGAGCAAAGATTGGAGAGAATAGAGCAAATACAAACACAGGTGCAAGGGCAATTAACCAAGATTCAACAAGACATGTGGGAATTCCAAAAGAATGTGATTGACTAGCTAAGTCATCTGCTAGTTGAAGGACTTGAAAAAAGGAATGGCTAAGTGGACAACAGTGTTGATGATGATGAGGACATCGTTTATTCCCCAAAAGGTGTCCCGACTCAATCAGAAACGTATTCGCATAGGGTACCTGTCATCATTAAACCCCAATATCAAAATGATACTTGACCTGTTGAATTCCATAATGGGTTGATTTTGACCCAAATGATGATCAAGCTAAACCGGTTGTTACGGTAGAAAAAAAGGAAAGAATGGACTTCAAAGGCCTAAATAAGAAGGAAAAGAGAGTGAGTAGTACGAGAAAGTATAATAAGAGCCATTCGAGCCAATTCTGACAAATCACCAAAGACGATAACTACAAACAATCGTGTCTCTCAAGGAAAAACTCGAAAAGTTCCAATTTCGCCAATCCCGATGACGTATAAGGAGCTATATCAAATTTTATTTGAAGCGCTATGGTGTCTCCATTTTATCTAAAGCCGTTACAGCCCCCATATCCTAAGTGGTATGACTTGAACGCTCAATGTGACTACCACGCACGAATAATGGGTCACTCAATTAAAAATTGTAGTACATTTAAAAAGTTGGTCGAAAAGTTCATTAATGTAACATCCTAAAATTTGAGTTTTTATATGTTGCATTATTTTAGTGCTTAGCTAGTTAAATAATCTAATGTGTGTGTTTAAATGGTCTCGAGAAGGCACGGGATTTATTTGGTTTCGGAATAATTTTTTGTAATTAGTACTTTACTGAAGTGGAACAAGTGACCTTAAATCTTAAGGTAATTAAGTGGTGAAAGTTAGCATAAGTGAGCCAGTAGTAAAGAGAAGATGGCGCCATAACTATTCCTAGAGGGAAGGAGTTCGAATCCTTTGATGTGTATGTGAGAATTTTATTTTATTTTATTTTAATTTCCTTTCTCATAGTGTCGGTCAAGCCTAGTACATATGGTAAGTTGGACTTTTATTTTTATGGTAAGGTGGCTAAGAGAAAAGGCAAGTTTTTAACTTATTGAAGGGAATCATATGAAAAAAGTATGTAGGGGGAACACAAGGCTTATAACAAGGAAGATGTTTTGGAAAGTTTGGAGTGGCCAAACTTTGACCTTTTGGCCATGCACTTAGACAGTTTTAGGGGCTAGGGGGGTGGTCGAATTTTTGGTTGGCTTTTGGTAGGTTTAGGTGCTAGCTGGTCACTTTTCATTTTGGCATTTTGGTGTTTCTCATCAAAATTTTCTCTTCAATTTCTTCTCCCTAGCCGAATGTATCATAAACAATAGGTAAACTTTTGCTTTCTTTTTTGGCCATTTCATTTTTTACCATTTCGGTCTTATTTGCTCATTCTCTCCAAACCATTTCCTCTTTGTACCGAAACCACATAACCTTGAAGGGCCATTTTTCTTTTCTCTTCTTTTCTTCTTTGCCGAATGCACTCTAGTCTCAAACTTCTTATTTATTCATCTCTCATTCTTGAAGAACCGAAATATAGACACCCTCTTTTCTTCTTCTTTTTCTTCTTGCAAAAACTCTCAACATCATTCCCTCCTTAATATTCATCATGGCCGAATATCATTAAGCATCATCCTTTCCAATTTTTCACCATAGCCGAATCTCCTACTTCACACATATTTCTTTCTCAACTATTTTTATCTACTCATACGTGATCGATCGATAAGTGGCTAGTTACAATATTTTGGTATTTTTATATTACCCTTTCAATTGTGCCGAATCTATATTTTGGTATGGGATGGCCTTTTTGGATCGAGACCATCATCATACCATACCTTATTCAAAATCTTTTTCTTTGCCATAGAAACGTAGTGGAAGGCCAAAACTTGGAGTGTTCGAAATCATCGTGTTATCGCTAGGAATCGGTCCAAAAACTTTAAGGTAAGAATTTCTTTCAAGGATTCCATATTACTTTTTATTTCGTTAAAGATAGGGTTTATTAACCGATTTTATCATAGAGACTCTATTACTCGATTTTTATCCTGTGATCGTAAGGATTTTGTGGTAAGCCGACTTCGCTCATAAGACCAGTCGTTTTTAATTACGAAATATTAGTTTGGACTAATATTCATTTTTCAATTGAGGCAAATAAGATCGACTCAAAAGGAGTCGTGATTAGTGATAGGAAAAGGAGCGAATTCACGATCCCCTCTAGATTCAAACGAAAGGTCATTTCAGTGATCCGGGATTTTCCACCGAGTTGTGGACCCTCATCCGGTGAAAATCAACTATTCAGGGTTGTTCGCAGTTCTGAGCCATGAGCTATTCGGGATTTTCCATTGGGTTGTGAACCGTCATCCAGAGAGAACTGACAAATAGTAGTTATTCGAGATTTCGAGGGTAAAAATCTAGACCGCTTATCTTAGAATAGATTTATTATAAGTGTTAATGATCTAATCGAGCGTTAAAATATTTTTAGGTGTTGACGATCAGGAGTGTAGTACTTACCGTAATCGGTGTGTAATCTCACACCTTGTATCTCATGGGTTAAATAACTATATCGTATTAATCGCTTGATTAAATCACAAGATAGTGAAATCGGTAAACTAGCATATTTATCAATTTATCGGTAAAGACTATGAAATCGGTATTAAGATTGTGAATTTTACGAAATTGCCCTCAATGGGCCAAATAGATAAAAGTGACTATATGGGCCAAATGTGATATTTGATATATGGGCCAAATGTGATATCTGATATATGGGCCAAATGTGATATCTGATATATGGGCCAAATGTGATATTTGATATATGGGCCAAATCGATATTTGATATAATGGCCAAGTGTAATATGAGTTATAAGGGCCAAAATGTGATATGGGCAGATTGTGAAAATTTTTATAATGGGTAGTATGTTTGTAATAATTATATGAATGGATTGTAGTAATTGAATGTGCATATTATATACATGATTTGCATGGGTTGGGATATTTGATAAGAGAACTTCTGCTAGCTTTACTACAAAATCCTAGTGGCTTGTCCACAAATTGATATATGGCTTAATGCCCGATTTGATATATGGCTTAATGCCCGGTTTGGTGTGTTGGCGGGGTGGTGACTAAAGCTCCCCAAAGGTGTGTTGATTGAATGCGGTGGTGTGTAGCGAATGGAAAACTAGGTTTGGTTGGGAAATTACATAACACATGCATGTTATATATGATATTATGTTATGATTATAAATGGGCTTTGGCCTAATAAATGCTTAATTGAATTTTTGGCCCAGTGACAATGAAACACCCCAAACCCAGCCCACGAGCCTTGACCGGATCTGGTATGTTCCCCGGTGTAAACCGTTTCAAATTCTTTTGTTACTTAGGAAAAACTTGTGTGTTTTTAAAGAAAGATTGTTTTAGGTTGGGCTTGAGATGAAAACAGGTTCATTTCATTATTAAGCATCCTTTACTTTAAGTGACAAAACATTTGGGCTTTGTTTTAAAAATAGATTTACTTAATCTTTTAATAAGTAAAAGTTTATAAGCTCAATAAATAAAAACATAATAAAATAATTCTACTAAGGCCTTATTACATCAAATAATTTCCAAAATTTAAATTCAAAATACTTAAAGTAAAATAGTCCAAATAAAAGAAATTTGAACTTCACATGGCCTCCACTAAGCATCTGGGCTGGTCCATCACCGGTCGTCACTTGAAAAGTAATCCCCAACAGGGTGAGTCAAGACTCAATGTGTAACCAACACTAAAATTTAATATTTCGGGCATACAATATCATACATGTTCATAAAACATTTAAACAATATGATGTAACCGAACCCAAACCTATATGCCATCCGCTACACACCACCGTACCATCCTGCAAGTGGGACTACTAAGTCAACCTCCTTCCGCTACACTCCATATCGCGGTCTTAGGTCACCGCATTCGTGGTCTTAGGTCACCACGCTCAGATTTCTGTGGTCTTAGGTCACCACATTCAGATATCACGATCTTAGGTCACCGTGTTTGTGGTTTTAGGTCACCACATTCACTTCCCCAAAATAAACCCATATGCCCCATATAATAGTAATATGCATAAATATGCGGAGTTCACATTCTTATTCTTATTCTCATGTTACTATTAACATATTTCATAATCCTAGTAGGAGTAGGAAATGTACACGAGTACTTTGTACCATAACATGGTACCTTAGCCACTTTCATATTCTTAATATCACATATATTAATTAAATGTAGCCACAAACATATTATGATATAGTGTAGGGGTACACACGATTAAACTTAACAATTTCAACGAAATCCTAAAATCCAATCTAAAGCCTTAGATCTCAAGTCCCTACATTCGGCCAACCTTAGTATGTTAGCATAAAGCCTATTCGGCTATAAAACCAAATCCTAGTAGGATTAGTACACTAAAACTTACCTTGGTGCCAAATCAAATCTTCACTATACTCTTTCTTGTATTCTGAAAGCTTTAAATCACTTTAACAAATTAGTTTCGACTTTTGAATAAATATGAACTAGACCTAAAACACCAAAAATAGGCCTTGGCCGAATATTCGCATGTCTTACCTTGTGGATTTGAAATCCTAAAATTCACCGAATAACTAGGGAACACGCGGCCTACGGTGTACCTTCAGGAAAATAATTTCTCCTTCCTTGTAGTCGACACTTAGTAAATCCCAAAAGATCTCTTCAAAGTTTCGAAAACAAGATATTAATTGGGTTAGTCCTAGATTTCGGTAAATCTTAAAAGAAAAAGGATGAAAATTGAATGATAACTAGTTCTTACCCTTAATACAGAAGTCAACAACACCTTGTTTGAAGTCTCAAAACTATTCGGCTATGGCCTTGATTTTAGCAAACTTTTGGCTTTTGAAAGATTATGAAAGAAGAAGAGAAAAGAGTTTGAGCAATTTGGTAATGAAGTTTCGGCTACACAAGGTGTATTTTCGGCTTAGTAAAACAATGAAGAAAGGAGATATTTGCTAGAGAGAATTCGGCAGAGAGAGTTAGAAGAAAGAATGAATGGCCCTCTTTTCCTTTTATAGCTGAAATTACTAACTTAGAATCCCTTACTTGGCCATCACTCTTCTATTTTGATAGCTTTATCTCTTTAATTAAAATTAAAGAATAATCCCTCAATTATGTCTTTGAAAATAATCTAAAATAAATCATCATTTATCCACCTATTTAGCCGAGTTTTAAGGAGAATTAAACTCTTCCCTTAAGAGTCCCTATTGTCGTCCATTGCTTCCTCTTTAAGTAATTAAATAAAATTACTTAAAGTCTTAGCTAGATCTTAGTCCACCCCTTCCCTTGATGAGCGAATTTAAACTTATTCTATTGGACTCCTTGTGGCCACACGAGGCCCAAATTATCCACCTATGTGGCGCCTCCCTATGATTAGTTTAGCTTTAATAACTAATTGGGCCCCAAGCCCAATTCGAGACATAAAAACACTCTCGTAAATGCTCTCCTTCTCGCTTGAACCTAAGCTTGCACACATCTTTGGTGGCGTCATTTATGGGCTTTAAGTGGTGCCTCCTTGTCACTTTTCCAAGCTCATTTTTGTGTCAAATTTCTTCTATTAATTTTCTTAAGGCCACCTTGCCTTAAAACTTATCATTTCTAAGACATTTCCTTACATTTCCAAGTTTCCAAAAACGTTCGTTTCCCTCCTTTAAACTTATCATTACTAAAGCATTTCCTTACATTTCCAGGACATTTCCCTACATTTCCTTACATTTCCCTACATTTCCTTACATTTCCATACATTTCCTTACATTTCCATACATTTCCATACATTTCCTTACATTTCCATACATTTCCATACATTTCCATACATTTCCATACATTTCCTTACATTTCCATACATTTCCATACATTTCCTTACATTTCCAAGGTTTCCAATAATGTTCACATTCCTATTTTAACTTGACATTTCCAAGTTACCAAAATGTTCACTTTCCTATTTTAACTTGACATTTCCATACATTCCTAGGTTTGCAAAAATATTCAAAATACATTCATAACAGATAAGACATGTCATTTCATACAATTAAATCGAAAATGCATAGGCCCTTTTTAGGATGTTACAGACAATGGTAAGTGAGTTACACACTGAGTTCTAAGTAACTCACGCTGCTTCCTTTACCCTCCTCAGGTAATGATTAGCGATGGAGGCTTGGGCCGAGGACGACTCAGTGGAGGCCATACTATGAATTATGGGTTATTTAAATTTCGAATTTCTTTTTAAGTACTTTTTATTATTTTTTATATTTTGTAATAAGACCTCTGGTTAAATTTTTATGGATGTTTTACTTGTGGATGGATTTTATAATATGCTTTAAATACTTAAGTGGGATTATTTTTTTAAATAGAAATAAACATTTTTCTCAAATAAACGTATGAAAAGGGTTTCATTCTTAAATATTTTTAACTCGGTAATTTTTCTCGTAATAATATTTTTAAATTTTGGTTTCAAATTTCTTTCGAACTCTTTAAATTTTCTCAAAATATTAAATCAATTTTCCTAATTTTCAATTTATAAATTTTACGACCCAAATTATTAGATTTAGTAATCAAACTTAGTTTTCAATAACTCCACGTTAAAATGTTTTTTTAAAAAAAATCCGATTTCTTTAAATCTTTAAAAGACTAGGTGTATGTTCATTTTGTGTGACATGTCAAATTTGGTCTTAATGCATAGACCGGGTTTGGGGTGTTACATTTTATGGTATCAAAGCCTGGTTCAAAACTCGACTGTGGTTTGGGTTCTAAAACATATTTTTCAAAACTGTTTTGAGTTATAGAATGTATGTTTCAAAGGTAGTATGGCACCACGAGTATCCGGCACCAAGTCAAGTAAGTGTACTGAAATTTAATGATTATTATTGTGATATGACTATAGGAACACTCTAGAACTTTTAGTTTTAGATGTTGAAACTATAGATATTGTGACTATAGGATGCATTTACGAAAACAACTCTACCTCTTATATCTCATAAAATATCGTTAATAAAACACTGAAATAGAATACTAATTCATAAAACTTGTAGTCAGATTGAAATGAAATAGTCAATATGAGCGCTAGAGGATGTGGACGTGGTAGACGTGGCCGTAGTAGAGGCCGAGGTGCTAGAGTTGTGTTTGAGGCATCGGGTCATATGCCAGAAATGGACACGCCGGCATCACCTGTGTCAGAAAATGGATCACATGATCGTATGAGAGAAGACATTGCTCTGTCTCAAGCAATGTTATGAGCTTTGGAAAGGGTTGCTGGGGTTAGATCGGGACCAGTAGCTCGTGAGTCAATATCGAAGCGACTCAGATCAAATGGCGCTGAGACTTTTAGGGGTATCTCAGGAGTAGCCCCAAATGTTGTGGAGTATTGGCTCGAGGCTATGGAGTGGATTATGGACGACCTAGAGTGTACTGCCGGGTAGAAACTAAGAGGAGCTGTGTCCTTATTGAGGGATGAGGTGTATCAATGGTGGCTCACTATTCGGGAAGGCACTCAGGTAGAACGTATTACTTGGGATTTCTTCAAAACCGCATTCCAAGGAAAGTATGTTGGGGCAAGCTATGTGGATGCTCAAGGAAGGAATTCTTAAATCTAGTTCAAGGAAATAAGGCGGTGGCGACTTATGAAGGATAATTTCTACGTTTGAGTCGTTATGCTCGGACTATAGTGCCAACTAACCATGAACGCCGTATGCGTTTGAAGACGGATTGAATGATGAGTTACTGTGCGATTGCCCCACAACAAGAAAGGACTTTTGCCATGCTTGTGGAGAAAGCCAAAATAGTGAAGAGGCTAAGAACTCGAGAGAGGCAAAACCGAGAAAGAGATAGGCGGGAACAAGAGGGACTTTAGGTATTCAGGTCCTACTAAAAGGTTTCAGAAGAGGCCTAGGAATGATGAACCAGTTCAAGCTAGAGCACTTGCGGCTATCAATCAGATTCAACCATGTGCTAACTGTGGGAGATGACACTCGGTGAATCTTTGGAAGCGAACCGGTGGATGCTTCAAATGTGGTTCTAAGGTTCATCGACTTAGAATTGTCCTCGATGATCGCTCCGACTCAAGAAGTTCGAACTCGATGCCTGACCACTAGAGGTGCTCGGCAGACCACCGAGGAGCCGTGGACGTGTCGAGGTGGTAATGGTGCGATTCGAGGTCAAGGTGCACCGTGAGAGGTAATGGCTTTAGGGTAACACGAGGTGAGACAGCCGAGGTTAGTTTGTAACACCCCAAACCCGGCCCATTCACTACGATCAATTTGAAATGCCATCATGAAAAACGTTTGAAAAATATTTTGACTTAAAGTAAATCATAAAATTTTGTATGCCTTTAATAAAATATTGGGTATGTAAAATTCCAAAATTCAATTAAGTTATTAAATTTAAAACTTTAAATTAATTTATCAAAATATAAATTTACTCTTTAAAAGAAAAATTCGAATATTAACTTAATCATCAATCCACCTTAAAACATAATAATAACAATTAAACACTTATAGTGGCCTTATTACAATAATTAAATATTCCAAGTCTTGAATTATAAAATAACTTAAAAACAAGTAAAACTTCTTTCGCATGGGCCACCTCGTATCCACTCCAACCCGGTCCAAGCTTTATGCATCACCTGCGATGTTGGAAAAAATTGGGTGAGTCAAACACACTCAGTGCATAGTTATTTCACATGTTTCCCCATATGGGCTTGGCCCATATCCACACAGACCATATATATAATCATGCAATTATGAAGCCCAACTCAACCTAATATCCATCCGTCACACCTACCTCGGCAGACATGCTGCTCAAGGCCGTGGCTAATCCACCGATCAACTAAGTGATCCACATATCTTACCTTGGCAGACCTACTGCACAAGGCCGTAGCTGAACCACCGATCACATAAGCGATCCCACATATCAATCAGTCCACTGTGATGCACACAACTATCAACCGCCGAGATGTGGCACCTAGCCAACACCTCCCTTGATGAAGCACATAGCTAACATCAAGCGCTAATGTAGCACAAGGCTAACATTAGACCACGTACATAATGTACACCCTTTCCTTCGAAAGTCACATCCCAAGCCCTATGTATCATGCCACAATATCATTAAAATAAGCATACATCACATGCCATCACATTTTCATACATATATCATACATAAATTAACGTCATAAAATACTGACCTTGTTAATCGATTACCCATCATGGGTATCCACCTTTTTAGCCCTTATTTCGGCTATCATTCACATCATATACATATTTATAAATATAACACATACACACAACAAGAGAACAGTGCGATAACTACGCACCTGACTATTTAGCTAAATCCCGAACTATTTGAATCTAACCAGATCTTGGAACGTGGTTTTCCTCCTCCCTTAATGCCGATTTGGTCTTCTACCAAATCTCGAATCCACACTTAATATTCTTACCAAAACGAATCAAAATCCCAAAAGCTCCTCTTAATCACTGTCAAATTGCCTAAACATCCATAACCCAAAATCGGTCAACACTAATAAACATAATGGCCAATGGCCGAATATTAGCAACCTCTTACCTATTTCTTCTGAATCCCGAAATCACACACTTGTACCCAAAAGCCTGTCAAAATCCTATAGTCACGGTTAGAATCGACCATAAATAAACATCTAAACAAATGGCCCTTGGCCGAATACCTTATAGACTCACCTTGATAAATCGAATCCGAAAGAATCCTAGTGTTTCCTCCCTTGGCTACACATAAAAGAACATATATTACTATGGCCTCTAAACATATTCGCCACCCATATAACCAAGGCCTAACCATATGGTTTCGACACACTCATGAGGAGAATCCAAAATCGATTACTAGAGAAGGATCTACTTACCACCTCGTTGCTTGAAGAGACATAAAGAGGAAAGGTTCCACAACAAGATTCACTAGCCTTTCAAATGGTAGCGCACATTCGGCTATGGCTCAAAATAATGATGAAGAAGAAAAGGAAATAAGGCTTATGAGGTTCGCTATGGTCCTCCAAAGAAGAAATTTTTGGCTTTCGAGAGCGGTGTTTGACTTTGAGAATCACAAGCAAAGAAAGAAGAAAATAATGCTACCTATTACGGCAAGAACTTAGTAGGATTGGGGTTGAAGAAAAGAAAAAGAATGAGAAGGAGGATTGAGAAGAAATTCGATAGAAGACTAAAAGAACCATAAATAATTTCGACACTCCCTTCTTATCTAGCTTCAAAACCGACTAGGCACCCCCCAAGGAGTCCCACATTCGGCCACCTTATCAATTCATTATCACATCCTGAAGTTCTCTCCCATATTATCTCTTTAATAAAATAGTCCACCACATTATTATATTAACTATTATCTTACCCTTTTAAAACAAATAAAATAGGGCCACAATTATCTTCTTATCACCCCATAAAAATAAGCAAAAATAATTTCACATATATCCTGCTCTTAGCCGAAAATAATAAAAAAAAAAAAACAAAGCTTATCACCTCCTTGCAACACCCCATGTACCGTCCAACTTTTCTCTTCCCTGCTGACGCCAAAAGCCAAAAAAAAAAACCACCCTCTTTGCGGCCAGCAAGGTTCGAACCTCTTCCCTCCTGAAGCCTCTTTGACACAAACGCCCCAAGCCACCTTACTGCTGGTTCCTTTGTGTCATCAACTCCCTACAATTCCTTTGAAGGCCTTCTTCACCTAGCTTCCTATCTTAACGCCAGAATGCAAAATAAAAACACTCCCCTTGCTACCCACAAGACTCGAACTCCTTCCCTCGGATCCCCTGCTGGCGCAATTCTCCTAGTACCTTAGGTAGCATCCCAAGCCATTTTGCCAAGGCGCTTTTTGAGACATAATGCACCCAGAATTTCTTTTAAGACTTACTTAGCCTAGTTCCCTTTGTCTTAGCGCCAAAAGAAAAATAAAATCACACTACTTGCTGCCAAGGTGATTCGAACCAAGGCCCTTCCCCCCGCTTCCTCAAGGCGTCATTCTCCAAGTCCCTAAGTGGCACATTCCAGCCACTTTACCAAGCCCATTTCTTATGTCCAAAAACTCTCAAATTTTCCTTAAGGGCTCCTTCACCCAGCTCCCCCTTTTATACTTAAAATCCAACATTTTCCCAAAGCTCCCATCTTCATCCTAGAGTTCTAAAAACTCCTAAAACACCTCCAAACATACACTAAGCTCACCAATAAAGCTCCAATGTTAATTCAGCCGGAGGTAGGGAAGGATTTTGTAGTGTACTGTAACACTTCGCATACGGGATTAGGATGTGTTCTAATGCAAGATGGAAAAGTAGTCGCTTATGCGTCTCGGCAGTTAAGGCCGCATGAGGTTAACTACCCAACCCATGACTTGGAATTGGCAGCAGTGGTTTTCGCCCTTAAGGTGTGGAGGCACTATCTCTATGGAGAAAGGTCAGTGATCTACACAAACCACAAGAGCCTTAAGTATCTGTTGACTCAGAAGGAGTTAAACTTGAGGCAGCGAAGGTGGGTGGCGTTATTAAAGGATTATGATTGCTTGATAGAGTACCATCCGGGCAAGGCGAATGTGGTAGCTAATGCCCTAAGTCGGAAGGTTGTGTTGAATCTAAGGGCTATATTCACTCACTTAAGTTTGTATGATGATGGAAGCCTGTTGGCAGAGTTGCAAGTCAAACCCACATGGCTGAATGAGGTGAAAAGGGGACAGTTGACTAAGAAGGACCTAAGTGCTAAGTTACTGACAAATGCGAGCGAGAGTTAGAGGATTATGGCGTTAATAATGAAGGAGTATTGTGCTACAAAGGAAAAGTCCGTATCTTAGAAGGACGAGGAGTTAAGACAGAGGATTCTTTGGAAAGTGCATAGTAACCCTTATGATATGCATCGCGGAGGCATTAAGTTGTACAGAGATCTAAGAGAACAATTTTGGTGGCCTGATTTTAAACGGGAAGTTCTTGAATTGTGGAAAAATGTCGACGTGTCGCAAGTTAAGGCTGAACACCAAGTTCCATCGGATTGCTTGACCAATCGAGATTCCGATGGAAGTGGGAAAGAATTACCATGGACTTCGTTAGTGGGCTTCCCTCACGCCTACTAAGAAGGACTCAGTATAGGTAATAGTTGACCGCTTGACTAAGTTCGCACACTTCATCCCGGTAAGAGTGGATTATTCCCTTCAAAAGTTAGCCAAATTATACGTGGCGGAGATTGTAAGGTTACACAGAGTACCGGTGTCAATTATTTCGGATAGAGACCCAAGGTTCACGTCTTGGTTTTGGAGGGCACTTCATCAAGCTTTAGGCACTAAGTTGGACTTCACTACGGCTTTTCATCCACAATCAGACGGGTAGTCTAAACGGGTAATACAAGTGTTGGAGGATATGTTGAGAGGCTGTGTGACGGATTTTCGAGAAAGTTGGGAGGATTACTTGCCTTTAGCAGAGTTCGCCTACAACAACAGTTATCAGGCTAGCATTCGGATGGCACCATATGAAGCATTGTACGGTCGGAAGTGTCGAACTCCTACTTGTTGGATTGAGTTAGGAGAACGTCGAGTTTTGGGACCAGAGTTGGTGGAAAAAACTGAAGAGAAGGTTGAGATAATTCGAGCACGATTAAAGGAAGCCTCTGATAGGAAGAAGTCTTATGCCGACCTCAAGCGGAAGGAAATAGAGTTTGAAGTGGGAGACCAAGTGTTTCTGAAAGTCTCGCCTTGGAAGAAGGTGATGAGGTTTGGTCGGAAAGGAAAGTTAAGCCCAATGTTTATAGGGCCCTATCGAGTACTAAAGCGAGTTGGGCCAGTGGCATATCAGCTAGAGTTGCCACCAGAGTTGCAGCGGATGCACGACGTGTTCCATGTATCCATGCTACGTCGCTACCGATCGAATCCATCTCATATGGTACCAGTTGAAGAAGTGGAGCTAAGCCCAGACTTATCCTACGAGGAAGAGCCGATTCAAATATTGGAACGTGATGTGAAAGTGTTACGGAGGAAGTCAGATCCTCTAGTCAAAGTGTTATGGCGCAATCATGGATCGGAGAAAGCTTCGTGGGAACCAGAGGAGGCAATGCGACAGCAATACCCTCAATTATTTTAGCTAGGAAATTTTGAGGACGAAATTATTTTAAGGGAGTAGAACTGTAACATCCTGAAAAGGGCCTATGCATTTTTGATTTAATTGTATGAAATGACATGTCTTATGTGTTATGAATGTATTTTGAACATTTTTGGAAACCTGGGAATGTATGGAAATGTTAAGTTTAAAGTGAACATTTTTGGAAACCTGGAAATATAAGGAAATGATATAGATATGATTCAAAAGAGGGAAGTGAACATTTCTGAAAACTTGGAAATGTAAGGAAATGTCAAGTTTAAAGTTTAAAAGAGGAAACTGAGGCAAGGTGGCCTTAAGAGAAAAGGTATGTGAAATTTGACACACAAATAGGCTTGGAAAAGTGGCCTGGAGATGCCACTTAGGGCCTCTGGTAATGGCGCCACATACAAGGGAATTGGGCCTAAGTTCAAGTCACATGGGAAGTAAATAAAAGAAGTTTTATTTTTGCTTCCAGAAGCAGAGAGGTGAATGGCATTAAGGCTCTTAAAAGAGGAGTTTTATTCTCTTTAAATTTTGGCTAAATAGGGGATAAATAATATATTTATTTTAGATTATTTTCAAGAGATAAATAAGGATTATTCTTTAATTTTTTAAGGAGATAAAGCTATCAAAATAAGGAAGAGTGGTGGCCAAGTAAGGGACTCTAGCTAGTAATTTCGGCTACTAGAGGAGAAGAGGCCATTCATCCATTCACTTTGTCAATTTCTCAAGAAAATTCCTCTCTCTCTGCCGAATTTTCCTTGGCCAAGTAGCCTCTCTTTCATCGATTCTTTTCCTCTCCAAAATCTTTCTTTTCTTCTTTTCTTCCTTTCTCTTCATCGTCAAAGACTTAAACGTTTTATCCCTGTCTAAGTCTCCATAGCCGAACCTTGGTAGGACTTCAAACAAGGGTGTGTCGACTTCCTCAAGTAAGGGTAAGGATCTATTACTATTATTTTGTTTCTTCTTTAAACCAAAAGTCAAGGTTCTAATGCCATATACATGTTGCCGAAACTTTGAAGGAAAGCTTGAGGATTCGTGGGTCGTCGACTACAAGGAGAAAAGTTTCGGGATTTCTAAGATCTAAGGTAAGGCAAGTGTTGGCCAAGGGCCATTTATTATGTTTTAATGTTAGAAATTGGTCTAACATGTGACAATGTGATTTCGACAGATACCAAGGGTAAATAGCACTTTTCGGGATTTGAAAATCACAAGGTATGTGTTTAAGACATTCGGCCAAGGCCTATTTTAAGTGTTTAGATTTATTCTCAAAAGCCGAAAAATTAACAAGTAAGTGACATAGTAGTGGATCGATTTCAAAGGGAGCATAACAAGGTCTCGAGATTTGGCTAGCAATCTCGACAGCAAGGTAAGGGTTTTTCCATTAGGATTTAGTTTTAAAGCCGAATAGGTTTATTAATATGTTTAAATGATTGGCCGAATATAGGAGTTAACGGATCTAAAGCATAGATCAGTTTTTTTGGGATTTCAAGGAATTCATTAAGCAAATCAGGTGTGTATTCCACACTAATTCTTAATATGTTTTATGGCAATATTTAATATGTGCATGTTTATAAGAATGTGAATATGGCTAAGGTATCGTGTTACAGTACAAAGTACTCAGGTACGTTTCCTACTCTTACTAGGATTACGAAATATGTTATATTTAACTTGTGAAAAGTGACATGAATGTGAATTTAAGTATGATATGCATGATATGAATAATATGGGGCATTCGGGTTATATGAGAAAGGGAAGTGAATGTGGTGACTTGGTCACATTATCCGAATGTGGTAACCGGTTACATTATCTCGAATGTGGTGTCTCATGACACAATTATTTAATCTGGTGGCTATGCCACGAATTTTATATGGGCGATGAGCACATCGACTACAGCGACTGCCTTCGATGGTGTGCAGTGGATGGAGGGTTGACTTAGTAGTCCCCACGGTGTGCGTGGGTTGGTACGGGATGTGTAGTGGATGACATCTAGGTTTGGGTTGGGATTGCATCATTATCTTGAATTATTATGTGAACATGATATGTATGGTATGCCTAAATCTATTAAATTTTAGTGTTGGTTACACATTGAGTCATTGACTCACCCTGTTGTGGGAACATGTTTTAGGTGATGAACAGTGATGGACCGGGACGGTAGAACTTGTGGTGGCCATGCTCAGCTTAAAGTTTTAGTTAATTTGGACATTTTATTTTATTTAAGTACTCTACAATTTTATTTTGGGTTTTGTTTTATGTAATAAGGCCATAGTGATGATTTTATTGTTGTTTTAATTACTATGTTACGAATTTATGTTATTTAAAGATTAAGTCAATTTAATTTAAAATAAACTTTAAATATTTTGTCACCTGAAATAAATGGGTTTTCAATATAAAAATAAACTTGTTTTCAACTCGAGCCCAACCCACAAACAAACTATCTTCAAAACACACAGTTTTCAATGTAACAAAAGAATTTTGAACCGGTTTACATCGAGGAACATACCAGATCTGGTCTAGGCTTGTGGGCCAGGTGTGGGGTGTTTCATAGTTTATGTGGTTAGACGCCAAGAAGATGGTGATGCCCCTGATGTGATAATCGGTACGTTCTTCATCTCCGATGTACTTGTTACTAATTTGATTGATATCGGATCTACCCATTTGTATGTTGCTAGTGCTATATTTAGAAATCTAAATATTAGATATGAGATTATCGATAGAGAGATGACGGTAATTAGTCCTTTAGGACATTCTGTGCTAGTAAATAAATTGTTTAGAGACGTGCCCTTAGAAATTCAAAGAGAAATATTTTTGGCGAATCTGATGGAATTGCCTTTCGGTGAGTTCCATCTTATTTTGGGCATAGATTGGTTGGTAAAGCACCGGGCACACTTGGATTGTACTGCAAAGCGGATGTCAATAAGGACTTTGAAAGATAAGGAAGTAGTAATGATAGGTGAACGGAGAAACTACTTAGCAAATGTGGTATCTGCTTTAAAGGCGTAAAAGTTGGTGCAAAAGGCGTGGAGCATTCCTAGCCTTCATTAGTGCTTTGGATGCCAAGGAATTATCGATGGAAGATGTTAGAACGGTGAAAGAATTTTTAGATGTCTTTCCAGGAACTTCGAGTCTACCTTTAGATCGGAAGTAGAGTTTGGCATTGAGCTTTTGCGGAGCAGCTCCAAAGTGTCCATTGCTCCTTATAGAATGGCTAGAAGGAGTTAAGCGAGCTTAAAGCTCAAATTCAAGAATTGTTGGATAGGGAATTTATTCGACCGAGCATGTCTCCCTGTGGAGCATCGGTCTTGTTCGTCAAGAAGAAGGATGGGTCAATGCGTATGTGCATTGATTATAGGTAATTAAATAAATTGACGATCAAGAAAAGGTATCCATTCTTGAGAATCGATGACCTATTAGATCAGTTGAGAGGAGCTTCAGTTTTCTCCAAGATAGATTTGAGATCGGGTTATCATCAACTTAAGGTTAAGGAGGCGAATATTCATAAGACGACATTTCGAACTCATTATAGACATTATGAGTTCTTGGTGATGCCGTTTGGATTGACCAATGCACCAACTGCATTTATGGACATGATGAACCGAGTCTTTCAACCCTACCTAGACCGGTTCGTGGTGGTGTTCACAGATGATATCTTAGTAGCATGACTCACATCTGCGCATAGTATTGCAAATGCTGCGAGAAAAGTAACTTTATGCCAAATTCAGTAAGTGTGAATTTTGGCTGAAGGAAGTGACTTTCTTGGAACATGTTGTGTCGGCCGAAGGAATTAGAGTTGATCCTCGAAAGGTAGAGGCTATGTTGGATTGGAAACCACCGAAGTCAGTGGCTGAGATTCAGAGTTTCCTAGGATTGGCTGGTTATTATAGACGTTTTGTTGAGGGGTTTTCGTTGATTGCTGCGCTCTAACTAAATCATTGCGAAAGGAGTGCCGTTTGTGAGGCGAGAAACAACAAGAAAGTTTTGAGAAATTGAAGAAGATTTTAACAAGCGCCGAGATCGATTCAACTTGATTTGGAAAAGAGTTTATAGTTTACTGTGATGCATCACACACAGGTTTAGGTTGTGTGTTGATGCAAGGTGGAAAAGTGGTGGCTTATGCATCTCGCCAGTTAAGGCCGCATGAAGTCAACTATCCTACTCATGATTTGGAGTTAGCTGCGGTGGTTTTTTGCTTTGAAGATTTGGAGGCACTATCTCTACGGTGAGAAGTCAATTATTTATAAGGACCATAAGAGTCTTAAGTACCTCCTTACCCAAAAGGAGTTGAATTTAAGACAACAGAGGTGGGTAGAGCTATTGAAGGATTACGACTTCTCAATCGAGTATCACCCTGGAAAAGCTAACGTGGTGGCAGACGCGTTGAGTCGTAAGGTGATATCAGAGTTGAGAGCAATGTTTTCTCATCTCAGTTTGTATGAAGATGGCAGTCTGGTAGCGGAACTTCAGGTGAAGCCTATGTGGTTAGAACATATCAAGGAGAAGCAGTTATCAGATGAAAAGTTGGGTCCCTTAATTCAACAAGTTGAAAGTGGTGTAATAGGGGATTTTGGATTAAATAAGGATGGAATACTATGTTTTCGCGGAAGAATTTGTATGCCCATGGATTTGGATTTGAGACAAATGATTCTATGAGAGGCGCATAGTAGCCCCTATGCTATGTACCCCAGAGGAAATAAGATGTATCGAGACCTCTGTGAGCAGTATTGGTGGCCAAGGTTGAAATGGAAAGTTACTGAATATGTGAGTAAGTGCTTGACTTGTCAACAAGTGAAGGCGGAACACCAATTACTGTTGGGATTGTTGCAACCGGTAAAGATTGCATTATGGAAATGGGAGCGGATAACGATGGACTTCGTTAGTGGGTTACCCTTAACACCTACTAAGAAAGATTCTGTCTGGGTGATAGTGGACCGATTGACAAAGACGCCCATTTTCTACCAACAGATGCGGATTACTTATTGCGAAGTTGGCCAAGTTGTATGTAGCAGAGATCGTGAGGTTGCATGGGGTACCAGTGTCTATTATTTCGGACAGGGACCCTAGGTTTACATCACGGTTTTGGGAGGCTTTACATGAGGCTTTGGGAAAAAAGTTAAACTTGAGCACGACTTTTCAACCTCAGTCAGATGGTCAGTCAGAAAGGCTAATCCAGATTCTGGAAGAGATGTTAAGGGGCTATGTGATTGACTTCAGAGGGAGATGGGATGATTTTCTACCGTTGGCAGAGTTTGCGTATAACAATAGTTATCAATCCAGTATCCAAATGGCACCCTATAAAGCATTTTATGGTCGTAGGTGTCGTACTCCTACTTGTTGGACTGAATTGGGGGAACGACAGTTATTGGGTCCTGAATTGATATCAGAGACGAAAGAAAAAGCAAAGGTGATTCGAGCATGATTAAAAGAAGCTTTGGATAGACAGAAATCTTATGCGGATCTGAAGCGTAAGGATATTGAGTTTGCGGTGGGAGATCAGGTTTTTCTAAAGGTCTCACATTGGAAGAAAATCTTCAGATTTGGAAGGAAGGGCAAGTTGAGCCCTAGGTTCATCGGGCCGTACCGTGTGTTGAAGCGTGTAGGACCAGTGGCTTATCAGCTTGAACTACCTCCGAAGTTGAGTCAGATTCATAATGTTTTCCATGTCTCTATGTTGAGCATTATTGATTAGATCCGTCTCACATAGTCCCAATAGGGGAAGTTAAATTAAGGCCTGACATGTCATTTTAGGAAGAACCAGTGAAAATTTTAGATCGAGATGTTAAAGTGCTGAGAAAGAAGTCAGTACCATTAGTAAAGGTTCTTTGGCGTAATCCCGGAACAGAGGAAGCTACGTGGGAGCCTGAGGACATAATTCGACAGCAATATCCTCACCTCTTTTAACCAGGTAAATAGAATTGTAACAACCTAAAATTTGAGTTTTTATATGTTGAATTATTTTGGTGCTTAGCTAGTTAAATAATCTAATGTGTGTGTTTAAATAGTCTCGAGAAGGCACGGGATTTATTTGGTTTTGGAATAATTTTTGGTAATTAGTACTTTAATGAAGTGGAACAAGTGACCTTAAATCTTAAGGTAATTATGTGGTGAAAGTTAGCATAAGTGAGCTAGTAGTAAAGAAGAGATGGCGCCATAACTGCTCCTAGAGGGAAGGAGTTCGAATCCTTTGATGTACATGTGAGAATTTTATTTTATTTTTTTTTACTTTCCTTTCTCATAGTGTCAGTCAAGCCTAGTACATATGGTAAGTTGGACTTTTATTTTTATGGTATGGTGGCTAAGAGAAAAGGCAAGTTTTTAATTTAAGGAAGGGAATCATATGAAAAAGGTATGTAGGGGGAACACAAGGCTTATAACAAGGAAGATGTTTTGGAAAGTTTGGAGTGGCCAAACTTTGACCTTTTGGCCATGCACTTAGACGATTTTAGGGGCTAGGGGGGTGGCTGAATTTTTGGTTGGCTTTTGGTAGGTTTAGGTGCTAGTTGGTCACTTTTCATTTTGGCATTTTGGTGTTTCTCATCAAAATTTTCACTCCAACTTCTTCTCCCTAGCCGAATGTATCATAAACAATAGGTAAACTTTTGCTTTCTTTTTTGGCCATTTCATTCTTGACCATTTCGGTCTTATTTGCTCATTCTCTCCAAACCATTTCCTCTTTTTCGAAACCACATAACCTTGAAGGGCCATTTTCTTTTCTCTTCTTTTCTTCTTTGCCGAATGCACTCTAGTCTTAAACCTTCTTTGTTCATCTCCCATTGTTGAAGAACCGAAATATAGACACCCTCTTTTCTTCTTCTTTTTCTTCTTGCAAAAACTCTCAACATCATTCCCTTCTTAATATTCATCATGGCCAAATATCATTAAGCATCATCCTCTCCAATTTTTCACCATAGTCGAATCTCCTACTTCACACATATTTCTTTCTCAACCACTTTTATCTACTCACACGTGATCGATCGGTAAGTGGCTAGTTACAATATTTTGGTATTTTTATTTTACCCTTTCCATTGTGCCAAATCTATATTTTGGTAAGGGGTGGCCTTTTTGGATCGAGACCATCATCATACCATACCTTATTCAAAATCTTTTTCTTTGCTATATAAACGTAGTGGAAGGCCGAAACTTGGAGTGTTCAAAATCATCGTGTTGTCGCTAGGAATCGGTCCAAAAACTTTAAGGTAAGGATTTCATTCAAGGGTTCCATATTCCTTTTTATTTTGTTAAAGATAGGGTTTATTAACCAATTTTATCATAGGGACTCTATTAATCAATTTTCATCCTGTGATCGTAAGGATTTTGTGGTAAGCCGACTTCGCTCATAAGACCAATCATTTTTAATTACGAAATATTAGTTTGGACTAATATTCATTTGTCAATGGAGGAAAACAAGATCGACTCAAAAGGAGTGGTGATTAATGATCGGAAAAGGAGAGGATTCGCGATCCCCTCTAGATTCAAACGAAGGGCCGTTTTGGCGATCTGAGATTATCCACCGGGTTGTGGACCCTCATCCGGTGAAAATTAACTATTCGAGGTTGTTCGCAGTTCTGAGCCATTAGCTCTTCGGGATTTTCCAGCGGGTTGTGAACCATCATTCGAAGAGAACCGGAAAATAGTAGTTATTCAAGATTCCAAGGGTAAAAATCTAGACCGCTTATCTTAGAATAGATTTATTATAAGTGTTAATGATCTAATCGAGCGTTAAAATATTTTTAGGTGTTGACGATCAGGAAAGTGTAGTGCTTACTGTAATCAGGTGTGTAATCTCACACTGTATCTCGTGGGTTAAATAACTATATCGTATTAATTGCTTGATTAAATCACAAGATAGTGAAATTAGGTTAACTAGCATATTTATCAATTTATCGGTAAAGACTATGAAATCGATATTAAGACTGTGAATTTTATGAAATTGCCCTCAATGGGCCAAATAGATAAAAGTGACTATATGGGCCAAATGTGATATTTGATATATGGGCCAAATATGATATCTGATATATGGGCCAAATGTGATATCTGATATATGGATCAAATGTGATATTTGATAAATGGGCCAAATGTGATATTTGATATAAGGGCCAAGTGTGATATGAGTTATAAGTGCCAAAATGTGATATGGGCTAGATTGTGAAAATTTTTATAATGGGTCGTATGTTTGTAATAATTATATGAATGTATTGTAGTAATTGAATGTGCATATTATATACATGATCTGCATGGGTTGGGATATTTGATGAATGAAGTTCGTAGCTTTGCTACAAAAAATCAGTGGCTTGTCCACAAATTGATATGTGGCTTAATGCCCAGTTTGATATATGGCTTAATTCCCAATTTGGTGTGTTGGCGGGTGGGTGACTAAAGCTCCCTGTGTGTGTGTTGGTCGATGCGGTGGTGTGTACTGGGATGGAAAACCAGTGTTTGTTTGGGAAATTGTATAACACATGCATGTTATATATGATATTATGTTATGATTGTAAATGGGCTTTGGCCCAATAAATGCTTAATTGAATTTTTGGCCCAATGACAATGGTAAGTGAGTTACACTTCGAGTTCTAAGTAACTCACCCCGTTTTTTTACCCTCCTCGGTAATGATCGTTGATGGAGGCTTGGGTGGGGGCGACTCGATGGAGGCCATACTACAAATTATGGGTTATTTAAATTTCAAATTTCTTTTAAGTACTTTTTATTATTTTTGATATTTTGTAATAAGGCCTCTGGTTAAATTTTATGGATGTTTTACTTGTGGATGGATTTTATAATATGCTTTAAATACTCAAACGAGATTATTTTTTAAAAATAGAAATAAACGTTTTCTTAAATAAACTTATGAAAAGGGTTTCATTCTTAAATAGTTTTAACTTGGTAATTTTTCCAGAACAATATTTTTAAATTTTTATTTTCAATTTACTTTTGAACTCATTAAATTTTCTCAAAATATTAAATCAATTTTTCCTAAGTTTCAATTTATAAATTTTACGACCCAAATTATTAGATTTAGTAATCAAACATAGTTTTCAATAACTCCACGTTAAAATGTTTTTTAAAAAAAATCGATTTCTTTAAATCTTTAAAAGACTAGGTGTATGTTCATTTTGTGTGACATGTCAAATTTGGTCTTAACGCATAGACCGGGTTTGGGGTGTTACAATTAAAATGGGAATTGTGAAGTTCGACAATTCATCAAAACCTGATCACTTTGACAAGGTAGTAAATGCAGTGACTGAAGGAGGAGACAAGAAAGTTGCAACTCCTTGAAGAAATTAATAATGAAGAGGGAATCAAAGAATGAAGTTTCCAAGACCTTGTGTACTTGGGAGTGTTTTGAATAATGGGATCGTCGAAGAGATCCTTGTACTTTTAGCTGATTTATAGTAATGTTCAAAACATGCTTGTTGCCTTAAGCCTAGAGGCAATAAGAACCCTTTTGTGAAATAGGCTTATGTCTAGAATTATCATTTCAATAAAATGCATCTTTTGAATACATATTATTTTATTCTTTACATTTCATATTTACATTCTTTTATTTTTTAGAATATTCTTTCATGACCATACCAATAATCATCCTTAGATTCATTTATTCTTTGGATTTCTTGCCTTCGTACCTAGGTACCCATATATCAACGACATGAGTGACGTTGTTACTGACTCCCATTTTGAATGAGATACGGGTCTAGGGGATCTAAAGACTTTGAAGATAACAGAGATTGTAACATATCTTCTAATTTGTTAAGAGTGGTTTAGTAAGATGAAAAACAAACCTTATTTGACAAAGGGCCAGCAGAAATTATGGGCCTAGAAAAGGGGTAAAGATTGAAGCTCGGCTTGCCATAGAAATAATGCGAGACATTAAAGATGTTTTGCACGATCATATAAGGACATGCTTGGGATACTAAGATGTAGGCTAAACATTAGGATCGGGCACTGCCGATCTACATAGAAAGGGGAGGTATCAGTTATGCCGAATTTAAGGAAACAAGATTCATATGCTTACTCCAGTTCTTCACAAATTTTCCATATGTGAGGCATGGATATGATGGGGCCAATCTCGTCAAAAGCTTTTAGCCAATATCGACTCATCGGCATAGTCATCGTTTACTTCACTAAGAGAGTAGAAGCAGCTTCATATGCCAATGTTACAAGGTCGAAGTCATCAAATACATCAAACAAATGAAGGAAAAGATCAAATGCTAGCAGAATGCCATAAAGGACCGTGTTTAAATAACTGTACAAAGTCAAAGTTTACAGTTTGTCCAAAGATCAGGTAGCATATCACAGTGCAACAAAAGTTGCCAAAAAAAATGAAAGGTGGCTAAGACTTGTAAAGATTGGCATAAGAAGCTATCACTACTCTCTATGATTATTGAACGTTGGCTAGGACCTTTGCCGGGGCAACATCTTGGTTTATAGTTTTGAAGCATTTTTATCAATTAAACCTAATCGAAGGAAAGGTTAAAATTTATTTGCCACGGCCAGTGGATGTGAGCTTACATTAAAGAAGTTCATCTTAGGGAATTCCACGAAGGAACCTGATGTTGAAGATGATTTTTCTTCTACAAAACGATTTTAGAGGAAAGCATATGCCAAACTGGAAGGAATTATGTAGGACCTGTTCTAGAGGAGCATTGATATTTTAGGAAGACTTGCCCAGTCCGGTGAATTTAGGTTTAGAGGTATTTTACCTGAAAGAGGAAAGACCAAGGTGAAAACCCGTAAAGGGCGCCTCAAAAAAAAAGGAGAGGCCAAGGCGAAAACCCACAAAGGGCGCTTTGAGACCAAAGGGGATTTAATTTGAAAACCCGAAAAGGGCGGCTCAAATTTTGACCAAAAAGCGGGGCATACAATAGTCTTGCTACGTCTGAATTAGCAATGAGGAAGTATGTTACATCTTGGGACATTGACAAAGTACTCCGGATCCTCTAAACACATATTGAGCTTAAAATGGTCCTCAAGAAGTTCGAACAGAGAAGCTCAGGCTGCGATATCTGGGACACCTAGCTTCTATCTTACCCTTTTTTTGAATTCGTTATCTTTGATTGCTTTATTCTTTTTGAGATACATCCAAATCAATTTTATTTTATTGCCTGGGTTATCTTTGATTAAATTATTTTCTGAGCTATGCTCCTAACTAATTTCTTCCTCATCCATTTTGTGATCTTTTAGCATTTTATATTGAAATAACGATTTATGGACTAATAACACTTTTATAAAAGATTTTCGCATATTACTCTATAAGCTTCTAAATAATGTGAGGAATCTGAAGCATGATTATTGTTTAAAACTCACCAAGCCTAAGGGCTCGAAACATTGAAAAATGATTATCTTTTCAAACTCTTATTACAAGGCTCAAAAATATGAAGATTTAGATGGATTTTATAATTGATAAAATGATAGATAAAAAGAAGAAAAGTTAGGAGCTTATCTACAAGGGAGGTGATGGCTGAAAATCCATCACCTAGAAGAGTGTAGAAATCGACTACTGCATGGCAAAGGGGGTGCCGCATTTTCCCTCTCATTTAGCTTGAATTTTAATTAATTCGGAAGGGAGTTTTCGATTTTATACATGAGGTGTCGAAATATCTATAAATAGGGGGATAGCTCCTTGCATCTGACATTGAAAACCCTAATTTCTTCTCCCATTGTGCCAAATTCCTTAGCCTCTCCTTTCCAATTTCTTTTCTCCAATTTCTTCAAAAGTCAAACTCTTCTCCACTTTTTCCTCCTTGTGCCGATTTCTCTAAAAGTCAAGCATCCATAGTCTTCTTTTATTCATCTTATTTGAGAATTAGTTCTATACTTCCAGATTTAAATCTTCCATTAGCATTGCCGAATCCTCTTTATAGTGCTAGTCGAATCTCCTATGCTAAGGTAAGTGTCGATTTTTGATTAGTTCTCATGATCTATTCCTGGTTTTTGAAAGGCAGAAGCTGAAAGCTAATAGTTTAATAGATTTATGATGGGCAGTAATTCGGGATTTGAAGGAAGCTTGGTCAATTAGATCTAAAAGCCAAAAATAGCTAATCTCCACTTTTGGGATTTTTAAGGTAAGAAGATTTCCCAAGATTTCTATTAGATTTGATCATTATATGCAAGATCTTAAGGTTATAAAGAGAATTAAAGATTAAATATTGTGATAGTAGTTCTGATAAGGACTTGTGATGGAATTAAATATGGATCAGGCAAAGGAGAAAATAGCTAAGTTTAAGAAAAGAGTAGTATCTGCCATTCAAGATTGGCCACTTGGTTGTGGATCGGCTTCTAAACAACACCTTAGGCAGATAAGAGAGTGTCGACTAAGGATAAGCGTCGACATAGAAAGTATCGTCTTATCAAGAATCGTGTGTAGATCTCTAACACACCAATAAACTCGTATGTATGACTATATATATGTTATGGGCTTAAAAGCCAGAATGAGGCTGTATAGACAGTCGAATGGAACCCTAAAAGGGTTAGGCAAGGATGTCAGGTACGTAAACATAGAACTCTCTATGTGTATCGGAAAATATATATGACTGCATGATGTTTTCTTTATGTGTATGCATGGGTGGGAATATGATATTGAAGGGAAGTGCATGATAGGTCACTTGGTGATCGTGGTGGAAATCCCACATATACAAATGTTAGGTCACATAGTGATCGGTGGCTAGGCCACATTCAATGATTCCTAATTAATAGGAATAGGCAGTGCGGCTGTCATTTTGGTGTGTAGCGGATGGAGGGTTGATTGTAGAAATCCCCAAGGTGTGATGGTTGGTACGGGTTGGTGTGTAGAGGATGGAAACCTGGGATGGGTTGGGTTATTCATTACTTATCATTTACCATGTGATTATGATTGTTACCTTCATGTATGGGCCAGAGCCCATAATGTGTTTGTGGGCTCGGGTCATTGTGTGTTTTGAGATTTATACACTAAGTATTGGTGACTCACGCTTTCCTTTCTCTACTCTTTTAGATGAGCAGTAGGTCGTGGACATGGGAGCCGAGACGGACTCGAGGGGCCATCAAGTTTTATTTCTACAAATTATTTTTTGGGATTTCTTTAAATTTTATTTTATTTTATTTGGGAATATTTATGTAATAAAGCCCCTAGTTTTATTCAACTAAGAAGTTTTCAATGTTATGCAACTTATGAATTCATGATAAGGTGTATTTATACGTAATAATAATACAAAGAGGTTTATTTCCAAAAAGTCACTTCTTTATTCAAATTTTAAATAATTAACTTGTGTTTTCAAAGTTCGATAAAGTGTTATGTGTTCCATAACACGCCAAATCTGGTCGAAATGCATGGGCCAGGTTTGGGGTGTTACATTTTGGTATCAGAGCCCAATTCAAAACTCGGGATGTGAAATGGGCCTAGAGGTGTTTTGGAAAAAAATTTAGAAAAATGTCTGGTTTGAGGATATGGCTTTCGAGTCTACCGGCACTCGATCCACGCAGGTAAGTATTCTGAACTCTCTGTGTGTTATATATCTAAGTGGGCTTGATGGGCTGTATGGGATGTAGACTAATTAGATTTAGAACTTGATGGACTCTAGGCTTAGCTGAAACAACTCCTTAAATTTCATAAGACTTAACCTCACTAAACAAAACGCATGAACGAGTCACAAGACTAGGGTGTGGCAACAGGCATACGCATGTCTAGGAATAGATCCGGAAGAGCTTGGTATTTAAGTAGTCCTAGTGACTCACCTCCTCTTCGCTGGAATCTTACCTAGTGCGTAGTGGTTGTTCACTCTAATTATGAGGACTTGTTGATGGGCCAAACCTATAATTAAAACCCGAAAGGGACCAGCCACCCTATTTTGCAAACAAAAACCCCTAAGTTTTGTAAATTTCCTAAGAAATACACTTGATTTCTGAAAATTTCCAACCAACAATGAATTTGTAAAATGCCTATGTTTTGAAAATTTACCCAAAAACCGTATGTTTACAAGAGTAACTAGATATTTTTTCAAAATACCCCTTCAGAATAATAAAAAATAAATAAATAAATAAAAATGCAACGACAACAACAGCATCAAAATATCCTTAATTTGAAAAAATTACTAAAATACCCCTGGATGTCAAAATTACTGAAATACCTCCAGATCTCAAAAATTATCAAAATACCCCCAGATTGTAAAATTACTAAAATACCCTTATTTTACAAAATACCAAGGAACCTTATTTTGAAAAATTACGAAAATACCCCTATAGGATAAAATTACGAAAATACCCCTGGGTAGTAAAATAACAACGACCACAAAAATAACACTTTTCTGTGATGAACGTAAGTTTATGGATGTTGATGATTGAATGTATGTGTTTCCTAGAGGATATGAACTTGAGACTGTATTGTGAATACGAATTTGAAAGAATTACTTTTAAAACTATTATCCATAAGACTATTCGTGGTTAATCAGTGGAAGAAAACTAATAGTTCATAAGATTTCTAATCGATAAATGAGAATCGATAAAATGAGTACAAAGGGTCGAGGACGTCCGCCACGTGGTCGTGGTAGGGGTAGGATGACTCTGTCAAAACCAGTAGGATCTGGCCACGGGTCAGGAAACGAAATGCCAACTGAAGAGGTCGAATGTCAGGATCAGACAGCCGTAGATGATGCTATATCTCAGGCGATGTTGAGGGTTTTAGAGAGGGTTTCAGGAGTAGGCATGGGCATAGGAGCTCGAAAATCTGTGCCGGAGTGGCTTAGGGTCAATGGGGCAGAAGTGTTTAGGGGAATTTCTGAGGTAGCCCCAAGTTCAGCTGAGTATTGGTTGGAGGCGGTAGAACAAATAATGGATGATTTGGATTTCACAGAGGAGGAGAAGTTGAAAGGAATTATATCTCTCCTACGGGATGAAGCCTATCAATGGTGGCTTATGGTTAAGGATGGAACAGTGGCTGACCGTATTACCTGAAATCTCTTTAAAACGGTGTTTCGAAATAAGTATATTGGATCGAGTTATGTGGATGCACAGCACCGAGCATTTTTGAATCAGGTTCAAGGGAGTCGGGTGGTCGCGATGAAGTCAATTTTACGCTTAGGCATTATGCTCATGGGATGGTAGCCACGGAGCATAAATGTTGTGTTAGGTTTGAAGATGGCCTGAGGGATGACTTGCATGTTTTGATAGCCCCACAGCGGGAGAGGGAATTTGCTATGCTTGTGGAAAAGGCTAAGATAGCTGAGGAGGTAAAGCGGACTGAGAAACTGAATCGGGATAGAGATAGGAGTGAAAGTAAGAGGAATTTTGAATCGTTAGGAGCAGTTGGGAAAACTTAGAAAAGACTTAGGTCAGACAGGCCGAAACAGGATGAGAGACCGGCTGCTGCTAACCAGACACAAAAGTGTGCTCGATGTGGTAAGTTTCATACCAGTGAGTGTTGGGCAGGCGCTGGAAAGTGTTTTAGGTGTGGATCTATGGACCACCAAGTTAGAAACTGTCTGCAGTAACAGGGCAGTGAAGGGCCCACATGTCAAGAGAATGTACCACCGGGAAGAGGAGGTCAACAACCACCAAGGGGCCGTGGTCAAGTCAATGGTGGCAATGGCACAGGACATGGTCGTGGAGGTGCAGGCTATCTTTGAGGCAAGGCGCCCGACCTTGGTCTATGCAAAGACGTCGCCAAGGGGACGAGGACACTCTAGATTTGAATATCGGTGCGTACCCTACCATAGTATACTAAGTGTTTATTTTGGCTTTAGAATAAGAGTGTGCAGCGAAAGCATAGTAGTGAGACTTAGGTAGTCTGATTACTAGTTAATTGGAAATTTTGAGGACAAAATTTCTTTAAGGGGGTAGAATTGTAACATCCTAAATTTATGGGCTTATGCATTTAGTGTGGGGATATGTTTCATTTGTTAATTTAAGTGATAGGGGTTCAAAATTGGGCTTAGGATTAGGCAAAGGTCTTGATTGAATTATTTTAAGGTGGCGTCATTAACAATAAAATAGGCCCAAGTTTTGGCCACAAGGAGCCCATGTTTTTAGGGCCATTTTCGGCACCTAAAATGAAGCAAGGAGTGATGCCACACACAAGAAGTTAGGGGCAATTTAAGTTTAATAAAACCCAAATCTTTTAATTTAAGTGAGTTAAATTTAGGCATTAAGATTTGATGAGGTGGACGGCTACAAGGCTCAAAAATAAGAAGATTTAGATGGATTTTATAATTGATAAAATGGTAGATAAAAAGGAGAAAAGTTAGGAGCTTATCTACAAGGGAGGTGATGGCCGAAAATCCATCACCTAGAGGAGTGTAGAAATCGACTACTGCATGGCAAAGGGGGTGCCAAATTTTTGCTCTCATTTAGCTTTAATTTTAATTAATTAGGAAGGGCATTTTCAGTTTTATACATGAGGTGTCGAAATATCTATAAATAGGGGGGATAGCTCCTTGATTCTGACATTAAAAACCCTAATTTCTTCTCCCATTGTGCCAAAATTCCTTAGCCTCTCCCTCTCCAATTTCTTTTCTCCAATTTCTTCAAAAGCCAAAACCCTTCTCCACTTTTTCCTCCTTGTGCCGATTTCTCTAAAAAGCCAAAGCATCCATAGTCTTCTCTTTTATTCATCTTATTTGAGAATTAGTTCTATACTTTCGGCGTTTAAATCTTCCATTGGCATTGCTGAATCCTCTTTCTAGTGCTAGCTGAATCTTCTATGCTAAGGTAAGTGTCGATTTTTTATTAGTTTTCATGATCTATTCCCAATTTTTGAAAGGCAAAAGCCGAAAGCTAATAGTTTAATGGATTTATGATCGGTGGCAATTCGGGATTTGAAGGAAGCTTGGTCAATTAGATCTAAAAGCCAAAAATATCTAATCTCCACTTTCAGGATTTTTAAGGTAAGAAGATTTCCCTAGATTTCTTTTAGATTTGATCATTATATACAAGATCTTAAGGTTATAATAAGAATTAACGATTAAATATTGTGATAGTAGTTCTGATAAGGACTTGTGATGGAATTAAATATGGATCATGCAAAGGAGAAAATACCTAATTTTAAGAAAAGAGTAGTATCTACCATTCGAGATTGGCCACTTGGTTGTGGACCGGCTTCTAAACAACACCTTAGACAGATAGCAGTAGTGTCGACTAAGGATAGTGTCGACAGAGAAAGCATCGTCTTATCGATAATCAGGTGTGTAGATCTATAACACACCAATAAACCTGTATGTATGACTATATATATGTTATGGGCTTAAAAGCCGGAATGAGGCTGTATAGACAGTCGAATGGAACCCTAAAAGGGTTAGGCAAGGATGTCAGGTACGTAAACATAGAACTCTCTATGTGTATTAGAAAATATATATGACTGCATGATGTTTTCTTTATGTGTATGTATGAGGTGGGAATATGATATTGAAGAGGAAGTGCATGATAGGTCACTTGGCGATCGGTGGTGGAAATCCCACATATACAAATGTTAGGTCACATAGTGATCGATGGCTATGCCACATTCAATGATTCGTAATTAATAGGAATAGGCAGTGCGGCTATCATTTTGGTGTGTAGAGGATGGAGGGTTGATTGTAGAAATCCCTAAGGTGTGATGGTTGGTATGGGTTGGCGTGTAGAGGATGGAAACCTAGGATGGGTTGGGTTATTCATTATTTATCGTTTACCATGTGATTATGATTGTTACCTTCATGTATGGGCCAGGGCCCATAATGTGTTTGTGTGCTTTCGGTCGTTGTGTGTTTTGAGATTTATACATCGAGTCTTGGTGACTCACGCTTTCCTTTATCTACTCTTCCAGATAAGCAGTAGATCGTGGACATGGAAGCGAGACGAACTCGAGGGCCATCAATTTTATTTCTACAAATTATTTTTGGGATTTCTTTAAATTTTATTTTATTTTATTTGGGAATATTTATGTAATAAGGCCCTAGTATTATTGAACTAAGAAGTTTTCAATGTTATGCAACTTATGAATTCATGATAAGGTTTATTTATACTTAATAATAGTAATACAAGGGATTTTAAATTTTAAAATTTCACTTATTTATCCAAATAATGTCCAATTGACTTACGATTTCCATAACGAACAAAGCAAAAGTTTTCAATGTACAACTCGTAGCATACCAGATCTGGTCGAAACGCATGGGCCAGGTTTGGGGGTGTTACAGCAATTCTTGAAATTGCAGGAAGCAGATCGAAGACATTAGTTTGGCAGTCCCTGAGTTTGCAAGGAGCAGATTAAAGATAGCAGATTTGGCAATTCCTAAAGTTTAAGGAAGCAGATCAAAGACATTAGCCTGGCGATCCCTGAAGTTGTAGGGAGCAGATTAAGATAGCAGATTTGGCAATTCCTGATATTGCAGGAAGCAGATCGAAGACATTAGTTTGGCGATCCCTGAAGTTGTAGGGAGCAGATTAAGATAGCAGATTTGGCATTCCTGAAGTTGCAGAAAGCAGATCGAAGACATTAGTCTGGCGATCCCTGAAGTTGTAGGGAGCAGATCGAAAATATCAGATCTTCTCTCCCTGAGTTTGTAGTGGAGCAGATCAAATGATAGTGGATATTGTCTTCATGAAGTTGCAATGAAACAGATTGAAGCTATCAAATTTACTGAAATCAAGATGAAGTTCCAGTACCCCTGAAGATGTATTTCGGATTGAAAGTCATTTTAAGAAGACGAGGATCAAGAAGTCGAGGCTCAGTCAAAGCAGGCAAAATTGGTCCTTTTATAGTCTTGGCTCTATTCTTGTTTCACAACAATCAGTAAAGAGGGGCAACTGTAGAGGCCATTTTTGCCCGGGCCCATCTGAATGAAATAAACCAGAATAAAACCAAAAATAAAAAATGTTTATTTTGAATAGTCCATTACTAAAACCCAACTGAGCCCAAACACATGGCCCACTACCTAATAAGCCTAAACAGATTACCCATCAAGCTAACCCACTTACACCCATAGCCCAACTAAACAAGCCTAAACCCGTTATCCAGACCCAATAATAGAAATGGCCCAAAGGGGCCCAAAACCTTAGCAAAGTTAGCAGTGGCCTAGGGTTTATGAAACCCTAGGCGCCATAGCACTTCGCACCCCAACTCATTTTGCGCCACAAGCCTCGCACCCAGTCGCGCCGTTATCAACGTACGGAGGTCCCTCGATGCCAGATTCTCATCTTCTCCTGCACGAAAAAGGAAATAATGGCAGCAGATGACAGCCAGAATAGCAACAATATAGTTTCCCTTTTTATTTTCATTTTTCAAGGCTATAAAAGCCGATTATTTTGTAAATCAAAAGAGGGAGGACATACGGAAAGAGTAAACAAAATACACATAGAAATAAAAAGCAAAAATATACACTTTGCAAGAAAATATAGAGCTTTTTTAACGGAGGTGATTCTTTATTTTTCGATTCGTTTTTTTATTTTTGATTTATGCATATTATATGCGCAAAATAACAAAAAAGAAAAGAAAAGACAAAATTTTATACCTGAGATCTACTGTGGACGACAACGCGAAGGCACGTAAAGCGCGTGGAAGCGGTAGCCCTAAGGTCTGACGACCGGGGCCAGACAAAAGGGGCAGAGAGCATTTCAGAGCTCTCTTAGGCTTTTTTTAAAACAGTGAATAAAAATTATTTTTTTAACTGATTTTTTTTTTTACTTTTATAGATTAAAAGAACAACGCCGTTTTCAAGCATACAACCCACGTGTTGACCCGACCCGGGGCAAAGATCTGCGTTTTTTTTAGATGGCCTAATTGCCATTTTAGTCCTCCCTCATTTTTATTATTTTTAATTCTTTTTATTTTAAATTTTTTATTTTTAATTTGACCCCAAAATTTATATTCGGTTTCTTTTTAATCCTCGGGCTGCATTAAAAGCTAAATCTATTATGATGCCATTTTAAAATTTGGCATAATTGCCATTTTAACCCCTTTGATTTAACGCGCGTTTTAATTTAGTTCTTTTGTATCTGTTTTAATTGCTATTTTAACCCTTATTTTCTTTGTTTTATTTTTTTATCCTTTTATTTTATTATTTTAATATTGTATTAAATTATTTTATTATATTAAATTATCTATATTATTTTCTTTATTATTTATATATTAATATATTAATAGTATAAATATATATATATATATACTTTTATATATTAAACGATTATTATTTATTATTTTATTTAGCTCAAAATTATTTTCATTACACATTATTTTATATATTAATTACTATATTATATGTTTTTAAATTTTTATATTACATAGTATTATATTATATCATATATTATTTTTAAAAATTTTATTTTTGTATAAAATTATTTATATTTTATAACATGTTTCACATATATTATTTATATTATATTTTTGAAAACATTTTTATTCAAAATTATTATATATACTATTATGTATTATCTTTTATATGTATTAAATTATACATTATTATAATATTTATTTAGTATTTTTATTGTTTTATATATATTGCTTTATATATTTTATTTGTCCATCCAATGCCCTTTTATTTATTTATTATTTTATTATTACTATAGTGTAGTTATTTTAGTTGTACTTTATATTGTCTAATTAAATGCTAATGTATTATAATTGTTTTTAATATTTATGTACAATAGTTTATAAACGCAATATTGTCACATGGATTATTGTTCAAAATAAAAAAATACATTTTTTGCAAGCTTACTATATTTTAAAATAAGGCAATGTTTTGTATTTAGAAATTCGGGCAATAGTGCCCTAACATGCTGGGTTGCGATTTCTTGTTTGGCTAAATAACTAAATATCCTTTTAACAAGTTTTGTAAATCATGAGTGTAACATCCCGAAATTGGGCCTAGTAGAATTGGGCCCATTGGGCCTTGGGCTTGGGAGTGTTTAAAATTTTTGAGAGCAAGAGAATGGTATTATTTCAAGTTAGACTTACTAGGAAGGTGATTTTGGAAAGTTACGAGGTTTCTACGAAGTTCCAGGTTCAAGTAGGCCATAGGAAAATTTTAGTATTGAAGCATTTAAAGAGGAGAAGACAAGTGGCGTCTTGCATAAGGGAATAATTGGGCAACTTGCTAGCACAAGAGGAGCTTGTGCCTTAGTGGCAAGTGGCGTGAATGGCAGAGGGGAGAGTTTGGGTTCGAATCCCACCTAGTGCACTTATTTTGGATGTAACATCCTGAAAATAGGCCTATGCATTTTTGATTTAATTATACGAAATGGCATGTCTTATGTGTTATGAATGTATGGTGAACATTTTTGGAAACTTGGAAATGTAAGGAAATGTTTTAGAAATGTTAAAAGAGGAAAGTGAACATTTTTGGAAACTTGGAAATGTAAGGAAATGTTTTAGAAATGTTAAGTTTAAAAGAGGAAACTAAGGCAAGGAGGTCTTAAGAAAATTAATAGAAGAAAAATGACACAAGAACGGGCTTGGAGAAGTGGCTAGGAGGCACCACTTAAAGCCCAGTAAGTGACGCCACAATCAAGGGGGAAGGAGCCTAGGTTCGAGTCACGTGTGAAGCAAATAAAAGAGTTTTATTTTGCTGCAAGGAGCAAGGAGTTGGACGGCACCAAGGCACTTGGGGAAGAGTTTAATTCTTTTAAAATTTGGCAAATAGATAGATAATGATGGACTATTATTATTATTATTTTATTAAAAGATAAGAGATAAATATTGGATTAAGTTTTATTAAATTGAATGGGTGATAATTAAAGTGATAAAGTTATCAAGATAAGAGAAGTGATGGCCAAGTAAGGAGTCTTGGCCTAGTAATTTCGGTAAAAGGAGGAAAATAAGACTATTCATCAATCTTCTCTTTTCCATTGAAGTCTCTCTTGAAAATTTCCTAGCAAACTCTCTCCTTTCTCTTATTTTGCCATAGCCAAATCTTTTCTCCATAAGTCCACCATTGTCGAATCCCCTAGTGACTCTTTTCCTCTCTTTTCTTTTGATAAACCGACAACACGATAACCTTTAGCCGTTTCTTGTTAAGTTCCAAAAGCGTAAAACTTACTATTATCAAGACCATAGCCGGATAGTTTGAGACTTCAATCAAGGATTGCCTATCTCTAAAGTAAGGGTAAGATCTCATTCAGTTTCATCCTTTTTCTTTTAAGATTTGCTAAAATCTAGGACTAACCCCATTAATATCTTGTTGCCGAAACTTTGAAGAGATCTTTCGCGATTTACTAAGTGTCAACTACAAGGAAGGAGAAATTCTTTTCCCGAAGGTACACCATAGGCCGCGTGTTCCATAGTTATTCGATGAGTTTCGGGATTTAAAATCCACAAGCTAAGTATCTATAGCATTCGGCCAAGGCCATGTTGAGTAAATAGATGCGTTTCATTAATATTTAAAAGCCGAAACTAATCTATTCAATTAATCTAGTGATTGTCGATTTCAAGAAAGAAGGATACAAAGTTTTCAGCATTTGATTAGACATCAATCGGCAGCAAGGTAAGTATTTAAGTGTACTAATCCTACTATGATTTGGATTTATGGCCGAATGGCTCTTTACTAAGTACTAAGTGATTGATCAAATGTAGAGATTTAAGATCTAAGGCATTAGATCAAGCTTTTCGGGATTTGGAGTGAACTTGCTAAAGCAAATCAGGTGTGTACCCCACACTACTTTTTAATAAGATTTATGGCAATAATTAATATGTGCATGTTTATAAGAATGTGAATATGGCTAAGATACCATGCTATGGTACAAAATTACTCAGGTACATTTCCTACTCCTACTAGGATTATGAATATATGTTATTTTTAACATGTGAAAAGTGATGAGAATGTGAATTAAAGCATGATATGCATGATATGTATGATATGGGGCATATGGGATATTATGAGAAAGGGGAAGTGAATGTGTTAACCTAAGACCACGATATCTGAATGTGGTGACCTAAGACCACGATATCTGAATGTGGTGACCTAAGACCACGAACTTTATAAGGGCGATGTGCACGTCATTGCAATGATCGCTTTCGATGGTGTGTAGCGGATGGAGGGTTGACTTAGTAGTCCCCACGGTGTGCAGGATGGTACGGGTGATGTGTAGCGGATGGCATATAGGTTTGGGTTCAGGTTGCATCATTATTTTCTATGTTATAAGAATATGCATGTAATATGTGAACATATGCCTAAATTGTTAAATTTTAGTGTTGGTTACACATTGAGTCTGCTTGACTCACCCTTGTGGGATTATTTTCGAGTAACGATCAAGAATGGACCGGATTGGCAGGAGCTTAAGGGTGGCCATGCACAAAGAAGGAATTTATTTAATTTAGATTTTATTTCATTAAGTACATTTAATTTATTTTTTGGGAATTATTTGATGTAATAAGGCCATAGTAGAACTACTTTACTTTGCTTTTATTTATTAAGCTTACAAACTTTTATTTATTAAAAGATTAAGTAAATTTATTTTTAAAACAAAGCCTAAACGTTTTGTCACATAAAGTAAAGGATTTTAATAATGAAATAAACTTGTTTTCAACTCAAGCCCAACCCAAAACAATCTTTCTTTCAAAACACACAAGTTTTTCCTAAGTAAGAAAAGAATTTGAAAGCAGTTTACACCGGGGAACATACCAGATCCATCAAAACTCGTGGCCCGGGTTTGGGGTGTTTCATTTGGTATCGAGCCCGCTTTTAAACTCTCGGCCTTGGGTTTAAGGCCCAAAATGTTTTCAAAGTTAAGCCCAAAAAGAATTTTGTGAATTGAGCGGTGTTTTTCGGCATGGCCCACTAAGCCTCCACCAAGTCCACTGTGTAAGTACTCCGATCTCTTGGGTGATCTATATTATGATTTGTAGAAGGGTAGAAATGGAACGTAGAATAGAGATTTAGTACTTGTACCCTAGGGCTAGTTACCCCAACAATTACATAAGACTTAAACGCCTAATTGAACAAACCTGTGGTTAAGTCGCCGAGTTAGGGTGTGGCAACCATGGTGTGCATGTCTAGGATTGGTTTCGGTGGGAGCTTGGTATTTAAGCAGTCCGCGTGACTCGCCTCCTCTCCACTCGAATCCTACCTGGTGCGTAGCCTCGGTTCACCCTACCAAGAGGACTTATACACGGGCTAAACCCCTAACTAAAACCTGAAAGGGACTAGCCGCATTTTTTTATGAAAATCCTAGTTTTATAATCACCAAATTACCCCTTGAATAGTAGCAAAAACTTATATTGGAAAATTTTCAAAATATTTCCGACTTATAAAAAAATTATTACAAAAATACCCTTAGTGGTAAAATTACTAAAATGCCCTTGAATCTCCAAAATTACCATACTACCCTCGATTTCAAATAACAACATCTGATCTTGCAAAAATATCCAAAAACTTTATAAAATATCAAAAACACCGCTGATTTGGAAAACAAATTTTCAAGATAACCTCGAGTTTTTTTAAATTTTGAAATACTTTTGATTTATAAAGATTATTTTCGAAGTGACCCCGATTTATTACCAAAATACCTTATAGGAAAAATGACGAAATTACCCCTGGGGGTGATCAGGAATGCCCAAAGTAGTGAAGTGAATGTCGTGAATGAATGTGTCTCTTTCGAGATGGATGAATGTGAATGTGAATGTGAATGTGAATCTCTGAATTAGAATAGTGAACTTGAACTGAGACTTTGTTTGATCGAAAGAACCACTATTAAACTCCTTTTCATAAACCGCTCATGTTAAACAAAGGAACAAAGTACTAATGCATAAAACTCTTTAATCGATTAAATCGTGACGTTAGAAATGAGTTCTCGAACGTGAACTTAAAAAAAAAATTATGCCTAGGAAGTATGATGGCTCTATTAAGATCGAGCAAAGATAAGCGTAGCGCGATGAGTTAAGATATTCGATTATTCGATAGTAAGTAATTTCGAGGATGAAAATATTTTTAAGGAGGGTAGAATCGTAACATCCCGAAAATGGGCCTATGCATTTTGATTTAATTATACGAAATGGCATGTCTTATGTGTTATGAATGTATGGTGAACATTTTGCAAACTTGGAAATGTAAGGAAATGTTTTAGAAATGTTAAAAGAGGAAAGTGAACATTTTTGGAAACTTGCAAATGTAAGGAAATGTTTTAGAAATGTTAAAAGAGGAAAGTGAACATTTTTGGAAACTTGGAAATGCAAGGAAATGTTTTAGAAATGTTAAGTTTAAAAGAGGAAAGTGAACATTTTTGGAAACTTGGAAATGTAAGGAAATGTTTTAGAAATGTTAAGTTTAAAAGAGGAAAGTGAACATTTTTGGAAACTTGGAAATGTAAGGAAATGTTTTAGAAATGTTAAGTTTAAAAGAGGAAACTAAGGCAAGGAGGTCTTAAGAAAATTAATAGAAGAAATTTGACACAAGAACCGGCTTGGAGAAGTGGCTAGGAGGCACCACTTAAAGCCCAGTAAGTGACGCCACAATCATAGGGGAAGGAGCCTAGGTTCGAGTCACGTGGGAAGCAAATAAAAGAGTTTTATTTTCTTGCATGGAGCAAGGGAGTTGGACGGCACCAAGGCACTTGGGAAGAGTTTAATTCTTTTAAAATTCGCAAATAGATAGATAATGATGGACTATTATTATTATTATTTTTATTAAGAGATAAGAGATAAATATTGGATTAAATTTTATTAAATTGAATGGGTGATAATTAAAGTGATAAAGTTATCAAGATAAGAGAAGTGATGGCCAAGTAAGGAGTCTTGGCCTAGTAATTTCGGTAAATGGAGGAAAATAAGGCTATTCATCAATCTTCTCTTTTCCATTGAAGTCTCTGCCGAAAATTTCCTAGCAAACTCTCTCCTTTCTCTCTTATTTTTGCCATAGCCGAAATCGTTTTCTCCATAAGTCCACCATTGCTGAATCCCCTAGTGACTCTTTTCCCTCTCTTTTCTTTTGATAAACTGACAACACAGATAACCTTTAGCCGATTTCTTGTTAAGTTCCAAAAGTCGAAAACTTGCTATTATCAAGACAATAGCCGAATAGTTTGAGACTTCAATCAAGGATTGCCGATCTCTAATGTAAGGGTAAGATCTCATTCAGTTTCATCCTTTTTCTTTTAAGATTTGCCAAAATCTAGGACTAACCCCATTAATATCTTGTTGCCGAAACTTTGAAGAGATCTTTCAGGATTTACTAAGTGTCGACTACATGGAAGGAGAAATTCTTTTCCCGAAGGTACACCATAGGCTGCGTGTTCCATAGTTATTTGGTGAGTTTCGGGATTTAAAATCCACAAGGTAAGTATCTATAGCATTCGGCCAAGGCCATGTTGAGTAAATAGATGTGTTTCATTAATATTTAAAAGCTGAAACTAATCTATTCAAGTAATCTAGTGATTGCCGATTTCAAGAAAGAAGGATACAAAGTTTTCGGCATTTGATTAGACATCAATCGGCAGCAAGGTAAGGATTTAAGTGTACTAATCCTGCTAGGATTTGGATTTTTGGCCGAATGGCTCTTTACTAAGTACTAAGTGATTGATCAAATGTAGAGATTTAAGATCTAAGGCATTAGATCAAGCTTTTCGGGATTTGGAGTGAACTTGCTAAAGCAAATCAGGTGTGTACCCCACACTACTTTTTAATAAGATTTATGGCAATAATTAATATGTGCATGTTTATAAGAATGTGAATATGGCTAAGATACCATGCTATGATACAAAAGTACTCAGGTACGTTTCCTACTCCTACTAGGATTATGAATATATGTTATTTTTAACATGTGAAAAGTGATGAGAATGTGAATTAAAGCATGATATGCATGATATGTAGGATATGGGGCATATGGGATATTATGAGAAAGGGGAAGTGAATGTGGTGACCTAAGACCACGATATCTGAATGTGGTGACCTAAGACCACGATATCTGAATGTGGTGACCTAAAACCACGATATCTGAATGTGGTGACCTAAGACCATGAACTTTATAAGGGCGATGTGCACGTCGACTGTAGCGACTGCCTTCGATGGTGTGTAGCGGATGGAGGGTTGACTTAGTTGTCCCCACAGTGTGCAGGATGGTACGGGTAATGTGTAGCGGATGGCATATAAGTTTGGGTTCAGGTTGCATCATTATTTTCTATGTTATAAGAATTTGCATGTAATATGTGAACATATGCCTAAATTGTTAAATTTTAGTGTTGGTTACACATTGAGTCTGCTTTGACTCACCCTTGTGGGATTATTTTTCGTGTAACGATCAAGAATGGACCGCGTCGGCAGGAGCTTAAGGGTGGCCATGCAAAGAAGGAATTTATTTAATTTGGATTTTATTTCATTAAGTACATTTAATTTATTTTTTGGGAATTATTTGATGTAATAAGGCCATAGTAGAACTACTTTACTTTGCTTTTATTTATTAAGCTTACAAACTTTTATTTATTAAAAGATTAAGTAAATTTATTTTTAAAACAAAGCCTAAACGTTTTGTCACCTAAAGTAAAGGATTTTAATAATGAAATAAACTTGTTTTCAACTCAAGCCCAACCCAAAACAATCCTTCTTTCAAAACACATAAGTTTTTCCTAAGTAACAAAAGAATTTGAAATGGTTTACACCGGGGAACACACCAGATCCGATCAAAACTCGTGGGCCGGGTTTGGGGTGTTTCAATTTGGTATCAGAGCCCAATTTTAAACTCTCGGCCTTGGGTTTAAGGCCCAAAACGTTTTCAAAGTTAAGCTCAAAAAGAATTTTGTGAATTAAGCAGGTTTTTCTGGCATGGCCCACTAAGTCTCCGACCCGAAGTCCACCAGGTAAGTACTCTGATCTCTTGGGTGATCTATATTATGATTTGTAGAAGGGTAGAAATGGAACGTAGAATAGAGATTTAGTACTTGTACCCTAGGGCTAGTTACCCCAACAATTACATAAGACTTAAACGCCTAATTGAACAAACACCGTGGTTAAGTCGCCGAAGTTAGGGTGTGGCAACCATGGTGCGCACGTCTAGGATTGGTTTCGGTGGGAGCTTGAATTTAAGCAATCAGCGTGACTCACCTCCCTCCACTCGAATCCTACCAGTGCGTAGCCTCGATTCACCCTAACCAAGAGGACTTATACAGGCTAAACCCCTAACTAAAACCCGAAAGGACTAGCCAGATTTTTTTTTATGAAAACCCTTGTTTTATAATCACCAAATTACCCTTGAATAGTAGCAAAAACTTATTTTGGAAAATTTTCAAAATATTTCCGACTTATAAAAAATTATTACAAAAATACCCTTAGTGGTAAAATTACAAAATGCCCTTGATTCTCCAAAATTACCATACTACCCTCGATTTCAAATAACAACCTCTCGATCTTGCAAAAATATCCAAAACTTTATAAAATATCAAAAACACCGCTGATTTGGAAAATAAATTTTCAAGATATCCTCGAGTTTTTTAAATTTTGAAATACTTTTGATTTATAAAGATTATTTTCAAGTGACCCGATTTATTACCAAAATACCTTATAGGAAAATGACGAAATTACCCCAGGGATGATCGGGAATGCCCAAAGTAGTAAAGTGAATGTCATGAATGAATGTGTCTCTTTCGAGATGGATGAATGTGAATATGAATGTGAATCAATTAGAATAGTGAACTTGAGGCGAGACGTTGTTTGATCGAAAGAACCACTATTAAACTCCTTTTCATAAAACCGCTCACGGTTAAACAAAGGAACAAAGTACTAATGCATAAAACTCTTTAATCAGATTAAATCCTGACATTAGAAATGAGTTCTCGGGAACGTGAACTTAAAAAAAATTGTGCCTAGGAAGTATGATGGCTCTATTAAGATCAGAGTGCGCAGCATAAGCGTATCGCGGTGAGTTAAGATGTTCGATTATTCGATAGTAAGTAATTTCGAGGATGAAATTATTTTTAAGGAGGGTAGAACTGTAACATTCTAAAAATGGGCCTATGCATTTTTGATTTAATTATACGAAATGGCATGTCTTATGTGTTATGAATGTATGGTGAACTTTTTTGGAAACTTGGAAATGTAAGGAAATGTTTTAGAAATGTTAAGTTTAAAAGAGAAAAGTGAACATTTTTGGAAACTTGGAAATGTAAGGAAATGCTTTAGAAATGTTAAGTTTAAAAGAGGAAAGTGAACATTTTTGGAAACTTGGAAATGTAAGGAAATGTTTTAGAAATGTTAAGTTTAAAAGAGGAAACTAAGACAAGGAGGTCTTAAGAAAATTAATAGAAGAAATTTAACACAAGAACAGGCTTGGAGAAGTGGCTAGGAGGCACCACTTAAAGCCTAGTAAGTGACGCCACAATCAAGGGGAAGGAGCCTAGGTTCGAGTCACGTGGGAAGCAAATAAAAGAGTTTTATTCTCTTGCAAGGAGCAAGGAGTTGGACGACACCAAGGCACTTTGGGAAGAGTTTAATTCTTTTAAAATTCGGCAAATAGATAGATAATGATGGATTATTATTATTATTATTATTGTAATTCAAACCCGGCCCAAACGTTGGGACCGAATATGGGTCGTTACGGAGAAAACTTTTTGAAAACCCATTTTAAAACCAATTTAAGATTTGTTGAAAACTTCTCGTTTTAAGCTATCTTGTTGAAATCATACTTAGTCCAAATTTGCAAATTTAATTAAGTCAAGTTGTTATACAAACTTCAGATGTGCCCGATGGCACGATAAAACATTTTTCGTGTTAATTTTTTTTAAAACGTGTGATTCAAATTTATAGTAAAAATAAAAATATCCAACATATAAGAAAATAACTAAAGTAAAGTATGATGAGGCCTTATTACATCAAAATAAACAACCCAATAACAAAATTTAAAATATCTAAAATTAAAGTTCGTTTAATTCTAAATCCACCGCATGGCCTCCTCAAATCCCTCCGGCTCCATGTCCGCGATCTAAGCATCACCTGAAAAATAATGGAGAAGGTGAGTCACCAAGACTCAGTATGTAACCCTTCCCCCGTTTTAAAATATTTTTCATACACAACATATAACATTTAATATGCAAAATAATGTGTACCCAACCTAGCCAACCATACGCCAACGCTCTACCCTGTTGTGGTACCAAACCACCGGTGGTGCCAAACCACCGGTGACATATAGTCACAATGTGTTACCAAAACACCGGTGTCCGTGAGACACGATCATTTGATGGGGCCAACCCATCGTGTGATACCAAATCACGGGTGACGATCCCATATCTCAAGTGGGGCCAACCCACGGTGGTGTTAACCATAGGGACAAGTCGCTATTGAGGTACCAAACCTCCGGAGGTACCAAACCTCCGGTGACATATAGTCACGGTGTGTTACCAAAACATCGGTGCCCGTCGGCACAATAATATCGCCCCTCCACTCACTAATCCCACATCAATCACATACTTGAATCTCATATAATAATGTATCATGCTTACCAAAAGCATCAAATAACAAGTACACATTTTCAGGGACTTACCCGGATTGCCAACTATACCGATATGGTATATTATCAATGCTACATAGAAATCAAGTTAGCATTCACAACAAACAACATATTAACAAATTATATGTGTATGTACACACTGTCACCACGATTAATCTAAATCCGAATGAAGGAGTCGACCACCTTAGATCTCTTTGTTCCTATATTCGCCATAATAGAGTTAGTGATATGGGCCATTCGGCCAAACCAATTAATTTGAGAGGATTCCTTGTGAACCCGAACCTTACCTTTACGCTTTTGGATACTTAACCACAATACCGATTCCGAACTGCTTCATCAATTACCACCGGTTAGTAAACAAGCCATTAGCCTTGACTTTTAAATATTTGCAAACTAAACCCATGGAAACCGATTCTTACCAATA